>CM060689.1:6628571-7954285 GCA_030686995.1 Artemisia argyi
CCCTGACGCTGTCAGAATGAACCTGCAGAAATTCTTATGTTAAGTTTCCGGAAAATTTCTGGAAAAACTTTGTCCTACTTCCTGGAAAATCCTGCAAAACTTCATTATGACTCAATACAAGCATTTGACTCTAACAAATACGAATATACATGTTCATTAAATATTGTGGATAATCATGATCGGTTTGTTTCTTAAAAACATATTTGGGGTTTCCCCTTACACTTATCTTTTGCAAAAATACCTTTAGGTTGAAGTTAAGACTAGGCTAAATAACATAATAAAGTATTTCACATTTTAGTTGAGAAACATGATCAACCAACAATAAAAATAAAACATGCATACGGAAGCAAATAACAATCAAACAAATAAAAATCACACAAAACATGGGTTGCCTCCCAAGAAGCGCTTGTTTTTGTTCGAGTCACGAGCCTGACTCTACCCTTATTCAATGGAAATAGGGGAGGTTTTCCCTACACTTAGGATTAAGTGCGGGTGAAAGTAGCGATACACACCCTTAGGGTGGAAATATGCCATGTGAGGAAAGAGTGGCGAATGAATTATATGCTCAAATGGGTGTGCTCCTATCATCATAACATTACCTAGTTCACTTTGGTCAATGGGTGAGTTGAAGTTTTCTTCTAAGAATAGATCGTTTTCAATCAACTAAAAGAGACTCCTTGTTGGGGATCTATCTTGACCTAATAAACCCGGTTTAAACCCATAATGTTTCTTACGATCAATCATGAATGGGTGATGTAAGTATGTAAGGTCATGGTTCACTCCTATGTTGGCTTCTTCTCTACAAGGCTTGGGGTCTACTACCTTCAACGTAAAACTACCCGGACTACATGGTTTGATGGGTGGATCGGGACCTATTTCAATTCCTAAATCTTCATCCAAGGATGGAAGATTAGGTAATGGTTTTGGTTGGGGCTCCGGTTCATCAAAACTAGGAACTTCCCTAGAACTAGGAGTGAGGTTATCACTACAAGTGTTCAAACCTATATCCTCTAGTGGTGCTTGGTCCAAGGGTTCTACCTCAATTGGGGTTCCTATAGTCTCTTCTACTTCTTCCGGGTAAGTCACGGGTGGTGTGTATTCCTCAAGTGATGGTAGGACTTGTGGGGTACTTATTGGGCTTGGGTTTTCAACTATCTCTTCCATTTGTATTGTGGTGAAATCATACCACCCCGTATGCCCAGTTATCTCATCTATAGTTTTATCCCCAAATAGTCTTCTTGCTTGTTCCCTTAAACTTGCTATCAATTGATCCGTAACAACGTTTGTTGGGTTGTCCATTTTTTTTGCAAGTATGGCACAGTTCTCTATGGTTTCCCATGCTTCATCAGCACTTAGTCCCCAAAGGTCCCCATGTGCGGTATGGTCAATGTCCATTTTGGTATAGTGGTCGACACGATGGTAAAATATTTCAATTTGGGACCACAGATCAAAATTATGATGAGGGACTTTTCGGAGTAAATATTTAAAACGAGCCCATGCATCATAGATAGGTTCATCCTCATGTTGTTTAAACATCAAGATGTCATTTGGAGTGGGTGAATTTCGTGGTTTGTAGTATGGTGGATTCGCGTTCTCCATAATGGCTAACGGAATAGTCAATGGAAAGGTTTTTTACTAACAAAGACAAAGAAAAGATAGACTAAAGAGAACCTAAAAATAAAAATAAAATCTTACTAGAAAGGAATCTAGCAAGTAGACCTAATAAAAAGAAATCCTAACCTAGACAATAACTATTCCCCGGCAGCGGCGCCAAAAACTTGATGCGTGGGAATCGCACCTTGCTTTACCTCTCGAGGGATCCCGAGAAGCTTACAACCCCCACCAGGCAGTGTACCTGATCGTTGTAGTATAGTATAGTGACAAGTACCGGGGGATTGATCGTTCAGCTTAGGAATAGTGTCGCTAGGATTAGAAAACCTAATTAATAGTTCTAGAGGTGAGAGATGATTATTTTTGTAATTTTATATTTTTATGAAAGCAAGTAAAATCTCGGGTTTTAGAAGAATGGGCGGAATTAGTTGCTATTCAACTAACCCAAAGCTATTATATAATTAAAATAGAACAATGAAAATGAAATTAAACTAATTAAACTAATGTTGTGAGCAGTAATTGGAGAAATTGTGTTTACTTAGACTTCATTACTCCCTAGATATCTTTTACATGTTAATTACTTGTTACACTTGTATGAATGACGGATTGTATTCCTTAATACCATTCGTGGGGTGGCATACATAACTCCCCAACTCTATGAGCTCTTATCTCCTCCTACACCATGACCCAGCACAACTATAGGGATTGTAAACAGTGGCTCATGCATTAAATACAACCAATAAAGACCTAGTACGCCTCGGTTCATGTTTCTTAAGACGTTCAAGCATGTTACCATTTGGAGATCTGCCAGTTTTCTTAAGCCTAACATATAAATCATTCATTCAAAACAAGAATAGACAAGTAATCAACACATAATCAACATCTAGGTTTCATTAGATCTAAGCAAACACAAGAGAGATCTAGCCTAGCATAATGGAATTGAGATAAGAACAAGAGATAAACAACCAACACATAGACATATTGATTGAATTGAAAGTACACTTATCTCAATTACAATGCAAGGTCTCAAGGGTTTGGAACCCTTGAAAAACCTGTAAAAGAGGCACCAAAATCGTCTTTAGGGTTTCACCAAAACTTCTCTCCTTAATGAAAAAAACTAGAAAACTATATATAGGAAAAACAGTCTGACGGCGTCAAGAGTTAATTCTGACGCCGTCACCTCGCCGCCATATACTTCCTCGGACGGCCTAGATCCACTTATGACGGCCTATGTGACGCCGTCACCACCCACGGTATAATATTTTTGCCACTTTGACGCCGTCACCAGTCCATCTGACGCCGTCACCAGCTACGATGTTTAATTCTCCATGTCTGACGCCGTCAAGAAGGTAGTCTTGACGCCGTCACCTTGTATCTTCAGCATGGATTTTTGGTACTTTGCCGTTTTCTTCACTTTTATGCTCCAAAAACGTCCAAAATAGCTTCTTTTCCAGAATTCACTCTCCAAACACCTAAAATCACAAAAGGAACGATTTAGGGCAATATTTGATCAAATAAAGTCGGATTCGGGCTTAAATGACCCCCTAAAAACGGATCATTTTTCGCCTTATCAGCGTGCATGTATGTTTTTGGTGGTTCTCTCAATTCTCGCAGTTAAAATGGTTCTCGTTTAAAAGTTACACTATATATATATATATATATATATATATATATATATATATATATATATATATATATATACATATGAATCATTATGTTAGCTACGATTAATTTGTTAACCGCAATATATAACCATATATATATATATATATATATATATATATATATATATATGAATCATTATGTTAGCTACGAATATTGACAATGCGAATATGCTAGGACTTTAGTGATTAATTTCGGAAAGTCCCCGTCCGAAGTTAATCATCCCATAGAAAACCGGTCTGAAATTAATTTATTAGAAATTAATTTCGGAAAGTCCCCTGTTTGGGACTGCTTTTTGAATGTTTTTTCTCATTTAGGATATGAATGCGTATAATTGATTTACTATTTGTGAAAATTTCGACAGTGTTTCCCCTTTACTCCTACGAATATGTCTTTAATGCACATATTTGGGGAGTTGAGGGGAAATGCTGCCGAAATTTTCTCAAATAGTAAATTCAGTTATACGCATTTATATATGAGACGAAACATTCAAAGTGTGGGTTAGGATTGCCTTCCATAGTTGGATTAGGTGAACAAAACGCACAACTCGTAATTGCATCATTAAAACGCACAACTTGTGAACATGTTTGATTCTATATAATTATTTGTTGCATCATTAAAACGCAGTTATGCCAATTGATAAGAGTTGGGTCTCATTATCTCGTGCTAGCCTTGATTTTTTAAAAGCTCTTAAAGCTTTTTGCGCGTATGCCAAGGACTTTGTGAATATTGATGGGAATGTACATTGTCCATGTGCTAGTTGTTATAATAATGGTTGGATAAAGTACGAAGATTTGTTTGATCACATACACTCAAATGGTTGGGACCAAAGTTATACGAAATGGTATAATCACGGTGAACCGGATACCCGAACATTGGTACCTAACACAAATCATCCCGGGATGAGTGACATGGCTGATTTCCTTCATGATATGTATCCGAATGAGCCAACTCAAGAAAATATTGGCGAGACAAGTAACGAGCCAACTCAAGCAACAACACTTCCTCAACGTAACGAGTTTGAAGCGTTACTTGCCACTGCTAACGACCCACTATACCCGGGCTGTACATGGATGTCTTCATTGGACTTTATGGCAAAGTTTATGAACATTAATGTCAAAGGTAAAATGAGTGACACCACGTTTAACGAAACACTAAAATTTCTACGTGAATGCTTCCCGCCCGTTCTATGATACAAAATCCCACCGTCATACTATGAAATAAAGAAGACATATAAAATGATCGGGTTAGGATACGAATCCATACATGCTTGTGTAAATGATTGTTTTTTATATCGGGGGGGGGGGGGGGTGGGTAATGAAGATTTGCAGAATTGTCCCATCTGCGATGCTAGTAGATGGAAAGACAAGAACACACTGGGGAAGAAAGTTCCTAACAAGGTGTTGCGTTACTTTCCTATCATTCCTAGACTACAACGTTTGTACAAGTCTAAACACACTGCAAAACATATGACTTGGCATGCTTCTGGGCAGTCTACGGAGAACGGTAAGATGCAACACCCGGTTGATGGTGAAGCATGGAAGAAATTTGATATCGAGTATAAGAAAGAATTTTCTTATGAAAAAAGAAACGTCCGATTAGGGTTGGCTGCTGATGGTTTCAATCCGTACGGCAACCTTAGTCAGTCTTACAGTATGTGGCCAGTAATATTAACAACATACAATATGCCTCCCTGGATATGTATGAGAGAGACTTCTCTTATGTTGACGTTGTTAATTCCGGGCCCTAAATCACCCGGGAAGGACATAGATATTTACTTGAGGCCTTTGATTGAAGACCTTAAGACTTTATGGAAAGATGGAGTTATGACTACGGACGCTGTTACAGGCGAAGAATTCTGTATGAAAGCAGCGCTTTTATGGACTATCAATGACTTTCCCACTCGAAGTAGTTTGTCTGGGTGGAGTAGGCAAGGTTACAAGGCATGTCCGACCTGTAATATAGAGACTCCATCTATGCGCGTGTTAAGCAAAACCGCTTATGTTGGTCACAGAAGATTCTTAAAAGCCAACAATAGATGGTGGAAGAACAAAAGGGCATTCTATACTCAGCTCGATGATAGACCACCTCCTAAAAAATATACCAGTCATGACATCTTGACTCAACTTGGGAGATTGCCTATACGTATCCCGGGGAAACATCCAAGTTTTGGGGGTGCGAAGAAAAAACGTGATCCTGACCGCGAATTGAATTGGACCAAAGTATCTATTTTCTACGAGCTAAAGTATTGGTCTTTTCTTACACTAAAACACAATTTAGATGTCATGCATATCGAAAAAGTGTGTGAAAGTGTGTTAGGTACTTTGTTAATGAATGACAAATCAAAAGACACCAACAAGGCAAGACAAGACATACAAAATTTGAATATTCGTAATGCTTTGTGGCTCGTCAACAAAGGCGGCGGGAAGTGCTCTAAGCCTCATCCCACGTACTCTTTCACAACTGAAGAAAGAAAACTTTTTTGTCAATTCATCAAAGGTACGCGTTTTATTTCAGAATTTATTTGTTCCAATTCAATTCGCGTATTCATTTCGACAACTTATTCTAATATCATGATTTTTTTTCCCAATTGATCAAAGGTGTTAAACTACCCGATGGGTTCAGATCTAACTTCAAGCATAAAGTTACAGACAGTGATAACAACATAACAGGCTTGAAGGCTCATGACTGCCATATAATGATGCAGCGGTTACTTCCTGCTGGACTTCAAAATTACTTGAAGGACCAAACCACCGCAACACCAATAATCGAGCTTTATTCATTCTTCAAACAAATATGCGCTCGAACTTTGATGGTGGATGACATGTTGAAAGCTAAAGAACAGCTCATCAATATTTTGTGCAGTTTTGAGCAAATCTATCCTCCAGCTTTTTTTGACATTATGATTCACTTGGTTATTCATCTACCCGAAGAGGCTATTCAAGGCGGGCCTGTTTACATGAGGTGGATGTATCCATTTGAAAGGTACATGAAAAAGCTCAAAAATTATGTCAGAAATAAAGCTAAGCCTGAAGGATCAATAGCGGAGGGTTATATTGCTGATGAAGCATTAACTTTCTGTTCGCATTATTTTCGGGGTGTTGAGACGAGATTTAATCGTCCTGACCGGAATGAGGACGGTCCAAGCCCAGCAAGTCGATTTCAAGTGTTTCGATCAGCCTGTAAACTGAATGGTAAACAATCATTAATTCGGCTTGAACCGGAAGCAATGCAGAAAGTAGTATGGTATGTACTACACAACAGTCATGAAATTGACCCATACATGAACGAGTACAAGTGGTACACGTTTTATTTCAAAATTTTGTTTTACGTACGTTATTATTCGACTACTTATTCTAATATCATGAACATTTACAGGGAATTTCCTGGCAATGACATACAAGAAGGATTTCCTCACTGGTTTGGGAACAAGGTAGACTTGTTGTATGTAAAACCCTGTAAAAATAACGACTATTACTCATCTATATCTATTCTTAACTTTTTTTGTTAGATTCGTGAATTGAAAGTAAAGGACGACCCAAGTTGTACTTCCGAGTTGTTCACTTTGGCTTGTGGACCATCATGTGCTGCATTCTCAGCCGACTCTTGCACAGTGAACGGTGTGAAGTTTATCGTACACAACCGTGATTTACGTCGTTCAACCCAAAACAACGGAATTTCAACTCCTAATCCTAGCAGAGGAATGTATTATGGCCAGCTTGAAGAAATTATCGAGCTTGAATATATTCCATTCAAGGTTGTGTTGTTCAAAGTTAAATGGTTCGACACTAAAAACAATAGTCGCATAAAACGTTGTACCTATAGAAACAACATTACACAAATTATGACAGATCGTGTATCGTTTGAAAGTGAACCATACATTCTTGCAACACAAGCAACACAAGTCTTTTACCTTGATTTCCCGGGTAAACGTGGTAATGTCAAGGCCGTCCAAGATTCTTATCATCGAAAGATTTGGAACCTGGATATCATCGTGGTAGAAGACAATCAGGATGTTGTACATGACAACACATCATCACATGTCACACTCTCTGCTGAGTTGGATACGTTGAATTATGACACCATAAATAGAGATGTTGAGCCAGCGGAAGTTGAGGCACCACCACAACCAATTATCACTTATGTGGACGACGACGAAGATAATATTGATTATGATGACCACGTTCCTCATGATTTAGCATCTGATGGTGAAGATTACGTCGATCGTGAAGATGAAGCTGACACTAATAATGAGGGTTTTTATCTTAGTGATGAGGGAGATTGATCTCAAATTGTAATTTGTTAAATGACACTTATTTGAATGAAATTGTTATCGAGTGGTTAAATGTGTTTATTTATTTATTTAATTATTTATTATTATTTTTTTGTATAAATTGTTATTTATTTCAATGTATGTGTATATGCGTATATGTGTATATGTGTTTCTTCACTAATTATATTTTCTTGTACTAGTACGTTTACAGATGGCAGATGTTGTTGCTAGGAGCCACGGTGGCGATGGAGGCAATGAGCCACCCCTAGGTCCGACGAGGATAGGCAGTGATTGTCAGAGTAAGAATTTCTAGATTATTTTAATTAAACTTGATTATTATTTGAAATTGATAACTTGTTATTTTATGTCATCATCGCTTGAATTTGATTACTTGTAGGATCTAAATCCAGACCTCCCAAGCCCAATGCCAAAATTGGGAAAGGCGGGAAGTCGGTGCGTGGTCCCACAAAGAACACGCGGCTCCGCAATGAGAGGAAAGAGACTGGTCGTCCGGTATCGATCAGATTCCGGAAGAACGACAAAGGGATGTGGGAGCATGTGGATGACCACGCGAAGTGGTTCTCCAACTTGGTCGGGGAATTGTTACGGCAATCAATTCCTATGCATTTCAAATCCTAGTCGGCTGTTCCTGCTACCGCGAAGGCCCACATCGACGACCAGCTACACGTAAGTTTTTTTTTATCTTTTATTTTTTTAATTATTGTGTTTGTTTATTTTAAGTTTGCTATTTATTTAAATTTGATTGTTTATTTAAATTTGAATATTTATTTGAATTATATTTTATTGCAGCATTATTTTGATCTCGGCGAGCACCTTGCCAGTGCTGATGGAGAGGCTATTGTCAAGATATCGAATATTATCTCCAAAAGCGATACGACGACAACAAGTGGCGGCACAAAAAGATAAATTTTACTGAGCAAGGTGGGATGGAGAAGCTGGACGAGATCAAGGCAAAGAGACCGGAGAACATGTTGGAGTCGGATTGGGCAGAATATGTAAATTTCTGGATCCACACTTTATTATTATTATTATTATTATTATTATTATTATTATTATTATTATTATTATTATTATTATTATTATTATTATTATTATTGTTATTGTTATTGTTATTATTGTTATTATTGTTATTGTTATCGTTTTTGTTATTTTTGTTATTATTGTAATAATAATAATAATAATAATAATAATAATAATAATAATAATAATAATAATAATAATAATAATAATAATAATAATTAATTTATATAACATTTTTTATTATTTATAATACTCAGGTGAATCACTGGTCGAACCCGGATAATTTGAAGAGAGGGGAGACCAACAGGCAGAACCGGCTCGCTAATCCGACTGCTAGCCTTCATGGGCGCATTCGTTAGCTGTTATACGCGATAACTTCATAAGACACTTTTTAATCATTTCATTTATATATATAGTGTTTGGTGAGTCGTTATTGAGTTTATTTATAAACAGCTGAGAGAACCCACCGACGCTGTGGATGGTAGAGACTTGATCACGATGTACAGACACAACCATACGAGAGACGGCGTTTGGGAGTCTACATTGTCCGAGGCTAGATATGTAAGTATAATTTATTTCCATAAAACTCACCCACATTAATGCAAATATAATAAATCACGACTTATATATTACTTTGCTTGTTTTTTTGTAAAACAGAACCAGATGATACAGATGCGGACGGAGAGCACCTCCGGGGGGACGACCATGTCTGACCTCGATATTATGCGCCACGTGATCGGTGGCAAGCAGCGAGGTCATATTCCTGGCATAGGTCCAGTCTTACCCGGCGGTGGTCGTCAAATGACCCTCAGTGCCGCACGAGCTCGTGATCAAGCCTCCGCGTCCTCCCTGCACGAAACAGTCCAGAAGCAAACCCAGGAGATGTCCCAGCAAAGGACAATGATTGATATGTTGGTTGGGTGGGCTAAGACACAGCCGGGTTTCCCCGCTTAGCTAGCGACTCAGGCGACGACATCGGGATCCCAGGAGGAGGGGAGTGGGGCTAGTGGGGGGGTGGGAGTGGGGGGACTCAGGAGTAGCGTATGGGTTGTTTGGGTTGATTTATATTTGTTTTGGGGTTATGGACAAATGTTTGGATAGTTTCATGGATTATTATGTCTTTATGTAGTTTATGTGTTAGGATTCCCGCTACATTGTTCCCACGTATAGTTTTGTAGCGTATAGCTGATAGCTAGCTTATGTAGTGATCATGTCATAACGGTTTTTGAACCGTATTTTACGAATTTGGATACAAACACATGATTTTGTAAATTTTTTACAAATTTGGATATGTATCATATTATGTTTGGCGAATTTGTGATTTGAGTGTCTTGTGGTGTTGTAATTAGATGATATACAGGTTGTGAATTTGTAGTGATAATGTAGATTTTTTCCGGAAAAATTCCAGAAAAAATCTGGAAATTACCCATTTTGCAGCAATTTGCTGCAAAATGGGTCAGACTCTTTTAGCGGGGACATGTCCCCGCCAAAAGTTTGCTGCAATATATGTGGACACATCTTTTAGCGGGGACGTGTCCCCGCCAAAAGAGTGAGCATTTACTACGGAAAGAACTTTCAGCGGGGACGTGTCCCCGCCAAAAGAGTGAGAATTATTGTTAAAATAAAGGATTAAGGGTTAATTACAACTACGGAAAATACTTTCCACGGGGACATGTCCCCGCCGAAAGTAGTGCCACGCTGGCATGTTTGACCTGACCAAAATTGTCCACGCTGGCAGTGTGGGTCCCACGTGTTACCGCCAAAAGAGACGTCCGTCGTCGCCGAAAGTTTACAGCGAAGGGCTTTGGCCGAGGAACTTTCGGCGGGAACATGTCCCCGCCGAAAGTTTTGGGCGGGGAGAAGTCCCCGCTGAAAGCGAGAAAATGTCCCCGCTAAAAGCGGTGAATGTTGTAGTGACGTTGTGTCTAAAGTTGGGGGAAAATCACATTTTCCAGCTATTGTTCTAACATCTAGCTATTCTCGAGTGTAATACACAAGATTCTCTTTTTTAAGTATCTCCCAACATTTTCTGTTCTTTGATAAATTTTTATAAATGAGTAATTTACCTCAGTTTAGTGTTTCACCCTGTGAATTTGTACAAATGGTAATGGTGTCTTGTTTGATACATATAGGGCTCAGTGACCTCCGTCTTTAGAGGCGTTGAATCTCATACCAGCAAAAACACAATGTCTTCCTTCAAAGATCTTTCTCATTTACAACTCAGCCGTGAAGACATAGAATCCGCAACTAACGGTTTTGATCATGAAAATCTCATTAAAAAATTTGGGTATGGGGAGATTTACAAAGGCCGTCTCTTGCGTTCCAAGCAGTTCATCGATATTATTGCGAAGTGGTTCTCTTCTAAATTGTTAGGTGATAAGAGAAAAACATTTGGGACGGAGATTTCAATGCTTTCTAGTCTCAAACATAAGAATCTGGTGTCTTTTATTGGGTTTTATGAGGATGAGATCGGTAGGTTTATCATATACAAGAAGGAGGCTAATGGAAGTCTAGAAAAATATCTAAAGGACCAGACCCTCAAATGGATGCAAAGGTTGAAGATATGTGTTGGGGTTGCAAATGCGGACTTTGGGCTCTCCAAATTCCACCCTGCAGATCAAGTGGCAGCACTATCTATACCAATATTGTAGGTACATATATGTATTTGGATCCAGAATATCAGAAGGATCGTAGATTAAATAAGAAATTAGACATTTACTCTTTTGGAGTAGTGTTGCTTGAGATCTTGACCGGGAGGTTGGCCTATGATTCTGTATACACCAAGGTGAATGACAAGGGAATTGCACACATTGCAAGAAATCATTTTGAAAAGGGAACAATAATGGAAATTGTTGATCACAAGATAAAGGAGGAGACCGATGAACATGTGTTTTCTTTAAGTAAAGGACCCAATAAAGAGTCTTTGGACATTTTTTCAGAAATCGCATTTCGCTGTGTCGCAGAAACTCAAGCGCAGCGTCCAACATTAGAAGTTGTCATTGAAGAACTCAAAAAAGCGCTAAACTCTCAGGTAAGTCAATAATTTAAAAGACATCTTTTTAATTTCTTCATATTCTTGATAGTAAAATCATTTCATACATTATACTTTGTGTAAACAACATATTCTCAAACTGTTACTCATTATTAGATCTTTTATTTAATGGCATCAAACTATCTCACTATATGCAACAAATCAATCTCACAATGTCCTTAGCACGACTCACCCACAACCATTTGGTTGGGGAACATTCTCACACATGGGGTACCATTGGGAAACAAGCCCTTTAGTACTTAATTTAAGATCTTACCGTTTAAGTTTTTTCTTAGTAGTTTAGTTTTGGGATTTATTGTTTTGATCTTAAACTTTTATTTAAACATAATAATTTAAATGTATGTCGTGCTAATGAATTGCCGGTAAACCTCCTCACTCTTTTCTTCCATGTATAAATATTTTTTTCTTTAATGTAGAAATTGCAACACCCAACCTTGATTTGCAACCATAACTGAGAAAAAAAAATTATTTTGATTTAACGAAATCCTGTATGGTAAGTAGGTTCAGTTATTTATTTATTTATTTATTTGACTTACTACATCGACTGACTGTCTGATTCACATGAGAACCACAAAGACAACCTCAAACCGTCACTTAAAGACATAAATTTGGCGACACAAAACTTCAGCCAAGACAATATCATCGGACAAGGAAATTTTGGGAAAGTATATAAAGGAGTAGCCACTCACACTCATGGACATAACATCTTTGCAGCAAAGCGCATGGATAGGAAGTCTGCTGAAGGAGAAGCTGAATTTATGACAGAACTGGAAATCCTTATGGAGTATAAACATGAAAATGTCATTGGTCTTGTAGGCTACTGTGATGAAGAGGATGAGAAAATTATTTTTTACGAGTATGCATCGAGAGGAAGTCTTGATAAGTACTTGGACAATGATAGTCTTACGTGGGTAATGCGGCTAAAAATATGCATCAATATTGCAATCGGGTTGGAGTTCCTTCATGGAAAGGGTTCAAGTCCAGAAATGGTGATACATAGGGACATCAAAAGCAGCAACATACTACTGCTTGATGATTGGAAAGCAAAAATTACTGATTTTGGGCTTTCCTTAGTTTGTCCAACAAAGCAGGGTGCGGGCTATGTAGTCGATAATGTTATAGGCACAATTGGCTATCGTGACCCACTACACTTGAAAACAGGCTTCTTAACTAAAGATCAGATATATTCTCACTGGGTGCGGTTTTAGTTGACATATTGTGTGGGAAACTATCGTCCATAGAACTAGATGATGGGTATCTTTATTTACCCTTTTTGGCTAAACACCACTATCATATCAGAAAACTTGATAAGTTGGTGTTTGAGGGTATCAAAGAACAAATTGTGCCACAGTCATATACTACATTTACAAGGATTGCCCTTCAATGCTTACATCACAGGAGAGAAAGACGGCCAACAGCAGGTGAAGTGATAAAACAACTTAAGAAAGCATTGGAATTCCAAGTAAGTTTTTATAATTATTTCACATGCAGATCTAAAACTATATTTATGGATGTTCAAATAAGTTTTGCACTTCTATTGTTCAAACAAGTGCTGTTGAACCATAAAACATGATAAATAAACATTTATCTTAATAAGACAGTCTTTTTTTTATCACTCAAAACAAAAAATAAATCAAATGTCAAAACGAAAAAGATAACAAGTTTCCATGATCCTGAAAAAATTATGTTTTCTATGTTTAGTAGAAGGTCTTTAGTTGTTTCTTCAACGATAGAAATGTAAATGTATGAAATATGAGCTTATTAATTGCTTAATGAATGTACAGGAGGATTATGAGATATGGGAGTCGAAATTGCCTAAAGACTACAATGAAATAATCCAGATTTCAAAGTGCACTGAAAATTATTCTACCATCAAGAAAGAGGATCTTTACAAAATCTTTTCTAAAGGAATCCCCCTTCAGCAGGACAAAGTGGTAATCAGTTCATTCTGAAATCTCAGTTATATTTTTGTGCATCCTATGTTCTATGTATCCTTTAGTTTATTAGGGATGAATCAAAATCACCCATGCATTTACACATCATAACATTGAATCTAACTTGTTTTTTTGTTGTATAACAGTTGCTGTCATTCAATGGTATTGGAGAAAGAAATGTAGTGGTTTCAGCAACAATGTTTTCCTACAAAAACAGCTGTCCACATAAGTGGAAATCTCTTCCAGAAACAAGGTTATTCTCTCTACATCTGTTGTTAGATGCATAAATTACTGCTCTAATCTACAACTGAGTTTCATACCAGATATAATACAAAATTGTTTGTTAAACTCAAAGAACAGTAAATAGTATATTCTTTGTAACTCATACACGTTCAGTCCTACAGCATCTTATATCTTTATATATTAACTCTAAGTCTCTTCAAGCTTTAGTTTTATACGTTGAAATATCCCTTGGCTCCATTCTAAATTAATTTGTTTATACATAAAAATCATGTCTGCATATTTAACATGATTGTACATAGGTGAAACATGAAGAAATCGAAAAGTTGAAGGATGTCTTGGAATCAAACTACAATGTGGATCGCGTGCAACAATTGCCAACTAACTTTGAAGAAATATTTGAGATACACAGAAACTATGATGAGTTGTTTTGGTTGGGCGAAGTAAACGGGAAGAAACTTCTTGTGGTTTCGGCAAAGGCAACTCTATACAAATTTTCTAATGCGGATCTCTTTACTTCAAAACCATCATCCCAGTCAAGGTTTGCTTTTTTGAACTAGATTTGGCACGTTTTCCTTTGAGCAGTAAACTTTCCTAATTGTACAATCACAATTTGCACATCTAATCTTATCCAAATATTAAAAAAAGAAGGTTTTGTAAATTTAATGCCAATCTTCTTTGTTGTCTAGTAAAATACGGAGTACTGAAGATTCGTGTATAAATGGTTGACAAAAGTATCACATCTTGGATTTGTCTTTTTGTGTCTTCAAAATTAACATTGTTTCTAGTATGTGATCATAATATGTATAGTACATGCAGATTTCAAGAGGTGATTGAGCTTTTGCCACAACAAGTATTCTATATTAATTGCACGATTAGAAGTCAAATGTTGTCGGCCGATACAGAATACACGTGTTATCTTGTATTCAAGCTTTCAGAAGAATGTCAGGGGCTGCGTACTCCGGTGAAGGTACGAGATCTACTCCACCAAGTAAACGAAGAGGCTGAAATTTTCTATTTTATTACCCCAAGCCCACTGAATATAAATGATATCACACGGGTTCCAAAACAAAGGGAAGATGGATGGATGGAG
Source organism: Artemisia argyi (assembly GCA_030686995.1). Taxonomy (NCBI): domain Eukaryota; kingdom Viridiplantae; phylum Streptophyta; class Magnoliopsida; order Asterales; family Asteraceae; genus Artemisia; species Artemisia argyi. The sequence goes on from CM060689.1 coordinate 6,643,478, forward strand.
ATTCAAGTGTGGAAATTTAATTCGACTCATAATTTCGAGGATGACTCTCTTTCTATCTATATGAAGTTTACAAGTCATGAAGGAACTATGTCTGGCCTCATCATATGTGGCCTTGAGTTTCGGCCAACGTTTATTACTACAAGCACGCTCAATTGAGCCTTTATTTTCAAACTCAAGTGTGGTTAAGCTTTACTTTGAAACTCAAGTTTGGTTTCTTAACCGATACATTATGAGCTTGGCCTGACTCGAACTGTTCAAGGTAAATATTGACCGACTCGATATATTGAGTTTGGCTTGACTTAACTTTGTTGGGGTCATGGTTAGCTGAGTGAATTTTGTTGTTATGCTTTGATTTAATTAGTTTTTACAATAACTCTATAAATTGAGATTAAAAATGGTATAAAAGAAACGTTGTTTGAATGCTCATGCAGCAATGGTTGTGTAACATTTCTACTTTATGGATTATCGATGTAGATTTTTGTCCCTAGAGATCAAGTCCATAACGTAGTATAAACTACCTCATCAGTGTGATCTAGTTTAAATTGCTTTATAGATTTGTAAGATTTTTATTCGAACAATGTTGGTCAGTTCTTCTCAGTAGAGTAAAATAGGAGTATTTGCATCCCACATTGCCACATGAACCAAATGACCAAGGTGGGGACGATTATAAAATGAGATGCCAAAGGGGGTCGAAAAATGTTTCTGTTAACATTATACTTTGGTTTTTTATTAGTTACCTAAATACAAAAGACGAGAGATATTTGCCCGAAGCCGTAGAATTCGGTCCCCATGGATGAGGAGCAGATAGAGATATTTGAATATATGTAAGAGGAGAAAATAAAAGAGATATTTGAATATATGAAGAAAAAGTTTTACTCAATAACGCAATCCGATCAAAGACCATCCCCGCCGTCTTTGTAATCAATGTACTGTAAATTTGCAACTGCGCATTTTGTTTATATCGGGTCGTTGTGGTAAATTTGTATTTGTTTGATGTTGATTAACTTGTGAAAAAAAAGATTCTTCATGCTATAGAAGGTTGATGTAATTGTTGGTGTGGTCATTTAACAGGTAAGGAAATGATATGTGTTCTACTTTCTTCCAAGCCTATGTTCCATGTACAACAAATCTTATATTGTGTTACATAATTGCTCACAAAATGAATTTTTGTGATTCGATATGAGAAGAAGAATGATGGCGTGCTTCGCCATATCAAAAATCAACGATCTCTCAAACTTACTAACATTAAAAGGCGTCGAGAAACATATTGCATAAGTTCCTTTCATATAAAACAAAACAAACATTACATAAGTGACTTTGTAAATACTACATTAGTCCATTGTCATTCAACTTTTACATTCGTTTCTAATAAGATTGTAACAATACATGTAATTCGGCCAACGCATCTAAAGTGCAATCACTCGAAAGTCTTATCAAACTCTGCACCCGATGCCAACCCCCCCCCCCCCCCTCGTTTTCCCTATTACATACATGACAGATGTGTTAGCGTCTTAGTGCCCAAGGGTGTATTCAGGTTAAGTCGGGTCGATATAATTATAAGCTCTAGCTCAACTCAGTTACAATACTTCATGTGCGCTCAATTGGGCCTTTATTTTCAAACTCAGGCTTGGTTTCTTAACCGATACATTTTTAGCTCGCCCCGGTCAACTGCTTCATGTAGCAATGGTTGTGTAACATTTCTAGTTTTTGGATTATTGGTGTAGATTTGGTGCCTTGTGATCAAGTTCATAACGTACTATAAACACCTCATTTGCGTGAATATAATGTTGTTTCAGTAGTGTAGACTGTAGAGTAGGGGTGTTTGCATCCCACATTGCCTCATGAACCAAATGACCAAGGTGGAGATTGTTATAAAACCAGATGCCAAACATTACATCAAACACGTATTTCTTGGCTTCTTATGTAAGCCTTTGTCATGGTTTATATTTTGGCTCCAATTACTAGTTATAATATTTATTAATCAAGGCCTCTAAATTCATCAGTTTTATTTTATGAAAAGAGATTGATGTGTTTTGATGATTTGATTTTTAAAACATTATAATTTGTATCTAATACTAGTGAAAAGCTTAAGATCGGATCGTTAAAAGTTGACCAAGTTCGAATGAAATGAGCTTAAGTGAGTCTGAGCCGAAGCCTCATTTAATAGTTCGAATGAATTGAGCTTAAAAGAGTCCGAGCCTAAGCCACGTTATATATAATGATCGACAAGACTCGAGAGCTTAAGCGATATGACTGTGTATCAACTAGATCGAGCATAGTGTGCTTAATAAGCTGAGTTTCATTTGAGTTACATAATTACTTTAGTGAGCCATGCATCAACTTCACCTCCTGCCGTCACAGCCAGTGAAACCAATGCCCATGGATCATCAGATAGAGCTCCGTCAGTTGTCACAAACATATATAGTTAAATGACTATGCAAACTATATTTTTAGAACTTATTCCCTTTGCTTGAAAAATGTTTCTGCTAACATAATACATTATTTTAAAGCCTCTATCCAAGTAGTATTAATCCTTTCTCTAACAAACTGTCATTCCTGACGTTTTATAAGTTACCTTAATACAAAAAGCAAGAGAAATATGGGCCCGAAGCCGGAGAAATCGATCCTTATGGATGGGAGCCGATAGAGATCTTTGGATGTGTGTTGGAGGAGAAAAGAAACGAGAAAACAAAAGATCCTCAAGAGAAAAAGAAAATTGATGATGACAAAGCTTTCATCAAACAAGCAATCTGATCAAACACCATCGCGTCATCTTTGTAATCAGTGTACTGTAAAATTGCAATGGTGCATTTTGTTTATATCGGGTCGTTGTGGTAAATTTGCATTTGTTTGATGTTGTTTAACTTATGAAAAAAAGATTCTTCATGCTATAGCAGGTTGATGTAATTGTTGTTGTGGTCTTTTAACAATAAGGAAATGGTATGTGTTCTACTTTCTTCCAAGCCTATGTTCGATGTACAACAATTTTAGATTGTGTTGCATAATTGCTCAAAATATGAATTTTGTGATTCGATATAAGAAGATGAATGATGGCGTGCTTCGCCATATTAAAAACAAATGATCTCTCAGACTTACTAACATTAAAAGGCGCTGAGAAACATATTGCATAAGTTCCTTGTTGGTGATTTTAGTGTCATCACTTATATTTTATGTAATTGTGATTTACTTGAGATGAAGGGCTTAATCAGGTTTAGCTTACATTCGAGTTAGGAGGTGCGGAGTGCACACTCATACTAGCTAGTTTGATGCCGCCACAAACAAAAAGCGGGGGTCAAGGGGCAGAGCCCCTGAGCTAGTGGGGGACGCCCCTCGAGGGGTTTGGGGCAGCGCCCCCAAAACCTAACGATTTTTGGGATTCAGGTATTACCCGTTTTCCCTCCAAACCGTTTTTCCAACCAAAAGACACACCTTTTCATGAAACGGTGTGACTCTTCCCGCCAACTGTTTTTAACCGAAAATAACTAACTTTCGGTTGGGTAATATACACCAGTATTGATCTCTTCGAAACATAACAAATACAACAACTTTCTATGTATTGCTTTAATCTCTCGTGCCTTAGAATCAAAGTGTTGTTCTCTTTCTTATCCAATTGAGGATTTCGTGATACCCGAGGCATATAGGGTCGAAATACTTCAATCTAAAAGTGACCTCAACATGATTCAGAGAACATATCAAGATTATTACCACCCACACACACCGAAATTCTAACATCCCTTTCATTCATATAATAGAAAACAAACATTACATAAGTGACTTCATCACTCCATTAGTCCATTGTCATTCAACTTCTAGATTCGTTTCCATCAAGATTGTAACAATACATGTAATTCGGCTAACACATCTAAACTGCAATCACTCGAAAGTCTTATCCAACTCCACACACGATGCCAAGTGCCAACCACCCCCTCATTTTTCCTATTACTTACATGACAGATGTGTTAGCGTCTTAGTGCCCAAGGCCGAAGGGTGTAATCAAGTTAAGTCGGGTCGATATAATTTTAAACTCGAGCTTGACTCAGTTACATCACTTCAAGCACGCTCAGTTGAACCATTAATTATTTTCAAACTCAAGCGTGGTTAAGCTTTACTTTCAAACTCAAGTTTGGTTTCTTAACCGATACATTCTGAGTTTGGCCCGACTCGAACTGTTCAAGGTAAATATTGACCGACTCGATATATTGAGTTCGGCTTGACTTAACTTTGTTGGGGTCATGGTTAGCTGAGAGAAATTAGTTTTTAATTTCTTTGATTTCATTAGTTATTGCAATAATGCCATAAATTGAGATTAAAAATGGTATAAAAGAAATGTTGTTTAAATGCTTATCTAGCTGCAATGGTTGTGTAACATTTCTAATTTATGGATTATCGATGTAGATTTTGTGCTTAGTGATCTAGTTTAAATTGCTTTATAGAGTAGATTTGTAAGTTTTCTATTCGCACAATGTTGGTTCATTTTTTTTCAGTAGTGTAGAGTAGGGGAATTTGCATCCCACATTGCCTCATGAACCAAATGACCAAGGTGGAGATGATTATAAAATAAGATGCCAAACAACCAAAGAACCACATATTTCTTGGCTTGGAATTTATCCAGTAAGAAGAAAAACTAAAATAAGATGAATAAGAAGAATTTCTAGTCACACATTTTAAATAGGAGGTAAAATTTTAAGGGGAGATACATTTAATTTTGTAATGCATCTGAAATGAGTGGTTATGATTTCTTTTTATCTTTCTTATTTTAATTTTTCTTCTTAGTTGGTCATAACTTTTTCTTGGCTTTCTTTAAATCATTGTTATGGTTTATTTTTTAGGCCCAATTACTAGTTATAATATTTATGAATCAATTTAACTTCCAATACTAACTTTTTAAATAAAGAAGTTGGTGTTTTTTGATAACTTGATTTTTAAAACATTGTAAATTGTATCTAATATTAGTGAATTGGCTTGGTAAAAAGCTCAAATAAGATGAGCCTTAACGAGTTCGAGCGTGAGCCTCATTTAATAGTCTAGCTCGATCTCCGGCTTTATATATAAAGATTGACAAGCTTTGTGAGCCTAAGCAATGTAACTATGTATAAAAGATCTTGATCATAGTGTGCTTAACGAACCGAGTTTCATTTGAGTTACATAATTAATTTAGTGAACCATGCATCAACATCACCTCCTGCCGTCACAAAGCCAGTGAAACCAATCACCATGGATTAGCGGATAGAGCTCTTCAAATGGATACTTGAGGGAGAAAAGGAAAGTGAAAACAAAAGATCCTCAAGAGAAAAAGAAAATTGATGAAGGAAAGCTATACTCAAACTCCATCCCATCTTTGTAATCAATGCATTGTAAATTTGACATCGTACATTTTGTTTATAATGTAGTTTTGTATTTGTTTGATGTTGTATAACTTGTGCAAAATGGATCGTTTAAGCTTTCCGGTTGATATTTGTTCCTCTTTTTAATCATAAGTCGATTCGAGAAGTTCTAGCTCATCTCAACCTAAATCGACTCGACTATCAAATGTTTGCTCAACTCGATTACATCTTTATCATTGATAATTCACGCTTTCTTTTTACATATGTATCACGTTTATATTAAGGGGAAAAAATGAAACCTATGAATAAGTGAGATCGAGAAAAAAGACTCGAAGGTTTCATTCTATACAAACTATTTTTGAAATTCGTTGTTTTTAAAGAAAGAATGATTGGTTAAATATATAGTATAAAGTTTCCTAACAAACATTTCTAACAACTGAAGACAACATCTATAAAGATGTCAATAACCTCAAATGAAGGCTCCATCATCATCATCATCAATGGCTACCCAATCTACTTCTCTAGTCAATGAGTCACTCAGACGCTTGTAAGTTATCTATTCCAACAATGTTGGCTCAGTTTGTTTTCACTAGTGTAGAGTAGGGGTATTTGCATCCCACATTGCCCTCATGAACCAATTGACCAAGGTGGAGATTATTATAAAAAGAGATGCCAAACAATTCATGAAACACATAATTTTTGGCTTCTAAGTAAGGCTGAGCAAAACCGCCCGCCGCCCGATTCCCGGCCCGATCCCGACCAACCCGCCGGCCCGATTCCGATCCCGACTAGCAAACAGGTTGGGAGTCAGTTTGCAATTCTGGCGAACTCGGGAGTCGGGTCGGGACGGGACGGGTCGGGTCGGGACGGGATGAAAACCGACAAAACAACAAAGAAAACCGACGCCCGATTCCGATCCCGACTGTCCCGATACCGATCCGACTGGTTTCGAGTCGGGAGTCAGTTTGGTTTTCCGGCGATATCGGGAATCGGGCTAGTCGGTATCGTGTCGGGACGGGTCAGGAGCGGCCCGATGCTCGCCCCTACTTCTAAGTTCTAACCATAGTCATCGAGTTTTTGGTTGCAATTACTAGTTATAATATTTATTAATCAGAATATTGTATAAAGTCAATTTTGTTTTATTAAAAAAAATTGATTTTAGCTGTATTTTGATTTTTAAAACTTTGTAATTTGTATCTAATATTAGTGAAAAGCTTAGTATTAGATCGTTCTATGGGTCATGCATCAAGTTGGTGTATACACTCACATCAAGGACCATTTCAAGTTCCTCAACTCGTTCTATGGGTCATGCATCAACATTGTCTCATGTCATCTCGAAGCAAAAGAAACCTTTAAGTTGGTGTATACTCTCACATCAAGGAGTGCTTCTTGGGTAATGAATGGATCCAGAAATAAGAATCCTTCTTTGACCATTAATGATAATGGCTTTATGGTCATAAGACACAGAAGCCTTACATAAGCAAACACATAAACTTAACAAAAACAAGAAAAACACAACACAAAACCTCTGCATTTTCTTAAAACATGAAACACAGACACACAGACCAAAATGTGTTTGATTTTCTTTACTTTCCTCTAGTTGCAAGTAACAATAATATTCTTTTCCCTATCCTTCCCTCCACTTTATTCTATTCTTTTTTTCCTTTTTCTTTTTTATAAAAAATAGTTTTAAGGAATAAAGAAAGATACCATGAAACACAACACTATAGTACAGCTGTGTCCTATTAATGGGTTTTATTGATCTCTACTACTTATAATAGAGAAATGGTCAATGTGAAATTGTTGAGTTTTCAACATGGTCAATGTGAAATTGTTGAGTTTTCAACATGGGCAACTTGAAACCTGCTATTGATGGAAACTAAATTAATGTAATACAGCTCTCTTCTATCATAGGAAATTTATGAATTTACAGTACACCACCTTGTTACGTTTCATTTGCATTGACTTTACTTAATCTTTTATGTATAGCAAAGGTCCTCATTTAAAATATCTATGTATGGCAATGGTCCTACTTTTTGTGAAACACGGTTATATATTTGATTTCTGAAACGCAGGCATACATAAAATTATAACCATCTCTCTCCGAACAAACACCACACCAAACAAAACATACAACCCTTTCTAAAATTTCATTTATCTCTCTCTAAACCAAACCCTTTCTCTCTTGATACATAACATTACAGCCGCTACTGTAACTGCCGCCATATGCCGAAATAGCCACCACCTCTCAGTGGTTTTGGTTGTTTCAGTTGGTTAGGTGGTTTCGGTTGGTGGCTTTGGTTGATTTTAGAAAGAAATGGTGGTGGTTTGAGTCGTTTTGGTGGTTCCGTCTGTCCAACATGACTATCTCTCGGTGGCTTTGGTGGTTTTGTCTTAGATCTATCATTTTGTGGTGGTTGCAATTGTGTTTTAAGGTTGGTTTGTGGAGTGTATGTTTTAGTTTTGTGTATTTTGATGCTGATATATTATATGTTTGAAATTAGATCTACTTTTTTGAAACAAGAAACATGGTCCATTATATTTTAAGGCAACTTGTGTTTGTTTGTTATTATTATTTTTTGATAACAGGTTTTGTTTGATTTTATGGCTACATAAATGACAACCCATTTTTTTTAGTTTAAGTTTTTAACAACATTGTAAATCCGAAAGAGCATCATGTTATTTTTTTAAGGATTGTGGGAAACGGTGTACACTTTTATTAATAAATCAGATTACAATAAATAATAAAATTAACAGAATGTAAATAACAGAAAATAAATACAGACAGAATGGAGTAGAAGCAGAAGACAGACACTATTATAACGTAAATTAAATGAAAGCAATAGATGCACGAGGCTCGTGTTAGACACGATTCCCTTAAAACAGATTCGCCGTCTGTTTCCCAGGGTACAACGTACTAAGCTGTTGCACAGCCGGACTTGACTTACTTGCCTGAAAGATCACGAAAACCTTGTGTGCTTCTGATCGAAGAGCTGCTGGAAATCGTCTGGTAAAAGCTACGTTTTTTTCTGTGTCAAAAACTGAATGAGAATTGTTTATTATATAGGCTAAACCTATCTTGGTCACCAAGATAAAATATTAGCTTCAAAATAAACGATTTTACAAATCTGTTTTAAATAAAACACGATTTGATATCTTTCTATTCACACAATGTATATTCTGTAAACTTATTTGCAAAGTTTCAATCTATTCCTAAAATAGATTTACAGAAAATCTGGAAAAAAGGATACCGAAACTAGCAGCAAAAAGATACGCACGTATGCGAGGTTTCGAAGCTGCATTCGTGTCCGCAGGTCGCGCGGGCTCGCATGAGTTCAGAAGCTTCGAACCCATCTTGGCCCAGAAATCCCATTTTCTGCACCCCCCCCCCCCCCCCCCCCCGCGCGCGCGCACACGTAGGAGTGGGAGCATGGCTCACCTAAAGGAATTTGAAAGCTAGTACAAGGATATCCTTATAAACTAGTCTCCACTTCCTTCACTAGGCGATGTGGGATGCAACACTTTTTCCCTTATATTGTGTTTCATGTGCCTCACTTTGAGACACGATATCTCATTCATGTTAGCTCTATATTGGACATACTTTAGCTTGTTACGAAGCTCTCTTGGAGGAGAACACAACGCCTCCAATAAACACTAATATATATAACATATACATATATTAAATTATGTCCAAACTTTTACAAAAACTCATTTTGTAAACCATTTTTCCAACAATCCCCCACATGAATAGAGATCGGTCGAAAACACACGAAAATTTCCGCGAAATTTCTGCGGTTAAGTCTTGCATAGGATAGGTAGGTGTGACCCTTTGAACCTTCCCTTGTGAGATGCACTTAGTCTCCTAGATCTGAGTAGACGCGATGTCCTTGAACTCAACATCTGTTTATGTAGACGACAATACATACTCACACAAGACTCTCCCTGACTTTGTCAAGTCCTCATAGTCGTATTCGTTATGGTCATGAATACTAGCCTGGTTCTGCAAGAGCTCTTAGGAATTGCGCCCCCACAATTCCCTTCGAAGCGACCCCACTTCTCTCCCACATAGGTGATTTCATCTTGAATCATTATGCTTTATGATTTCATCCTGAATCATTAAGGCCATATGTTTAACCTCTCAACAAGTCACATCTGTTATAGGAATGGACTAGGAAGTTACAATATATAAGTAACTCCCCCACATTGACATGACTTCCCCCACATTTCTATGATTAGGTTGTCCTATTGAACCCAGATCTTGGGACCTCCAGTCAACTGGGTTAGGTTTTCCTTCATAGAAACTCATTCCTTCAAGGGCTTTAGTCCCATTCCTTTAGACGACTTACTAACTAACTCTCTGCTTAAGCCTTTCGTAAGCGGATCCGCGATGTTATCCTTTGACTGCACATAGTCAATTGAGATAACTCCTGTTGAGAGTAGTTGTCGTATCGAATTATGTCGACGACGGATATGTCTGGACTTTCCATTATACATTATGCTATGAGCTCTGCCAATTGCCGATTGACTATCACAATGTATACTAATGGCCGTTACCGGTTTAGGCCACCTTGGTATGTCCTCTACGAATTGACGTAGCCATTCCGCCTCTTGTCCACATTTATCTAACGCGATAAATTCTGATTCCATCGTGGACTTAGCTATAACAGTTTGCTTGGAAGACTTCCAAGATATAGCCGCTCCTCCTAGTGTAAACACATATCCACTAGTTGATCTAGAATCGTGTATGTCAGATATCCAATTTGCATCACTGTATCCTTCGATAACAGCTGGATATCTTTCATAATGCAATCCATAATCGCGACTGTATCTCAAATAATGAAGTACCCTAGTCATAGCTCCCCAATGTGCATAACTTGGATTACTAGTATACCTACTTAGCCTGCTAACAGCATATGCTAAGTCAGGTCGGGTACTTGTCATCAAGTACATTAACATGCCAATAATTCTTGAATACTCTAATTGGGCAACACCTGCGCCTCTATTTTTAGATAGATGCTTGCTGGTGTCAATTGGAGTTCTAGCTAGGCCGGAATCCCCCGCATTATGAGTAGCCAGAATTTTGTCAACATAATATGCTTGACTCAACACAAGTCCATTTTGAGTTCGTATGATCTTTATTCCAAGGATCACATCAGCCAAACCCATATCCTTCATGTCAAACTTAGATTTCAACATGTCTTTAGTAGATTTGATCATCTTGTCGTTACTGCCAACGATAAGCATATCATCAACATATAAACACAAGATTACATATCCACTACTTGTGTCTTTTACATAAACACACTTGTCGCATTCATTAATTTTGAATCCACTCTCTAGCATGGCGTGGTCAAATTTTTGATGCCACTGTTTGGGAGCTTTCTTTAAGCCATATAATGACTTAACAAGCCTACAAACTTTGTTCTCTTGTCCAGGAGCTATGAAACCCTCAGGTTGGTTCATGTAGATCTCTTCTTCTAAATCCCCGTTTAGAAAAGCCGTTTTCACATCCATTTGGTGAATTTCCAAATTTCTTAAAGCGGCAATAGCAAGTATCATCCTGATCGATGTTATTCTCGTAACAGGCGAATATGTATCAAAGTAATCTAGACCTTCACGTTGTCTAAATCCTTTGATTACCAATCTTGCTTTGTACTTGTCAATGGTGCCATCGGCTTTCATCTTCTTCTTGAAGATCCATTTATAGCCTAGTGGTTTACAACCAGGAGGTAAATCCACGAGCTCCTAAGTATGATTTTGTAAAATAGAATCTATTTCACTTTTAATGGCTTCTTTCCATTGAGGCCCTTCTGAGGAAGTTACCGCTTCTCGATAAGAAGTAGGTTCATGTTCTACCATAAAAGAAACAAAATCGGGTCCAAACGATTTCTCGGTTCTTGCCCTTTTGCTTCTTCTAGGTTCTACCTCTTCTTCCTCGATTTGATCTTGTCTCTCATCTTGGAGATCATTATCATCTCGTTGTCTCTTATCTTGGACAACATCGTCATCTATTCTAGATGAACTTCCAGTTTCCTTCGTTAAACAAGGAAATATATCTTCAAAGAAGGAAGCATTCCTTGATTCCATTAAAGAACCCTTTTTTATATCCGGATTTTTCGAATCATGGACAATGAAACGATAAGCACTGCTATTCCTAGCATATCCGATGAATATACAATCCACAGATTTAGGTCCAATCTTTTGGGCCTTGGGAGTCGGTATAGCTACCTTTGCTAGACACCCCCACACTCGTAAGTACTGATATGATGGTTTTCTTCCCATCTATAATTCATAAGGGGTCTCTTCTTTTTCCTTACGATGTATCTTATTTAAAAGATAAGTAGCCGTTAGAATGGCTTCCCCCCACATGTCCTGGTTTAAACCAGAACTTATCAACATGGCATTAACCATTTCTTTCAAGGTACGGTTCTTCCTTTCGGCAATACCGTTCTGTTGAGGTGAGTAAGGAGCAGTGAACTCATGTCTGATTCCATGTTTCGCACATAGATCAGCGAATGGAGACACGTATTCACCTCCTCTATCACTTCGTACCACCTTGATTTTCTTACTAAGTTGATTCTCAACTTCGTTTTTGTATAGAACAAACTTGTCTATAGCTTCATCTTTACTTTTTAACAAGTAAACGTAGCAATACTTTGTACAATCATCAATAAACGTGATAAAGTACTTATTGCCACCTTTTGTGGGTAGTGATTTCAAATCACATATGTCAGTGTGTATCATATCAAGTGGTTCGGTTTTTCGTTCAACCGATTTGAAAGATGCTCTTGTAAGTTTGGCTTCAACACAAGTTTCACATTTATATTTTGAGTCAATATGGAAATTGTAACACCCCCAATTCATGGATGCAGCGGAATTCAAACTGGGTGTTACTCGACGACACAATAGTCACAATGATAGAAAACGAACTCCAATTGAGTCGTTTTAAAAGATTTATCATTCAAATTATATAAATATCAGAGATTACAAAATGAGGTCCCAATTGGTTCCATGTTTACAATGTATAATAAATGAGTTTTGAATGATAATAAAATTTATAGCCCTCTTGAGTATCCGTGTCCTCCCGTGCCATCCTTGATCGTCATGAACCTGAAATACATGCTTGAGAGGTCAACACAAAGGTTGAGTGATATTCATAGAGTTTGTTAAATCGATTGAACACAATATGTTGGTAGTGTGAGTTATAGGCTCACACCAATGTTTGGAAAACAAAACAGGTATTATCATTACTAAGCTTATGACACCATAACTTTAACGGTTACCAATATCGATCGGCGGAGTTATCCCGGTAGGTACTTTGCCGTCATACCTAATGTCTCAAATATTAATGCATTTGTTTGCACTTAGTCAATACAAATGGGATTCGTCAATCCCAATAGGCCTATTATTAATATTCGCGCTCACTATTTCTAGTGATTAAATGGTTCATAATAAAGGATCTCGGTTTGGCAAGGAAGGTACTTAGTGATAATAAAACAATCAGGCAGCATACAGTTTCAAAGCATTGTGTTCGGTTTAGAAATAGCATGTATTCCCCCCAAGGGTTTGTAAAACAATTGAAGTAATGTAAAGTGGGGCTATGAACTCACCTTAAGTACGATAGCAAGTAATGAAGGTGATGGCTGGATCGTGTAGGTTTCTACGAGCAACCTATAATAGAATGTTGCGACTTAGGATCGGAGTAAAGAATATAACGGAGTGCCTATATATATATCTTGCATTTAGTCCATGATGACGTATGATGTATATTTGTAAGTCTTTGAAAGAAAAGATTTATGAATATGTATGTTTTGTATATCGTTTACTACCGTTCGGGCTAACATATTTCAGAAGTCATGTTAGTAAGCGTTCGAGGAGCCAGGACACTTTAACTCGTAAATCCACAACTCATCTCGACGGCTTACATAATGAACTCCTCACATGAAGCTCCCTACTATTGTAGTAGTTGATAAAGTATATAGATATAAGTTTTGATCTGAAAAAGTTACATGTTCGATATTTGTATAACTTAGGAAAGTTTATAGTACATGAAGATTGTTATTAGGGTATGATTCATAAGTTTTGTATGACCATTTGTCTTGGTAAAATCTCATGGTTCCCTTTTAGGTGAAGTAGATCCAAATTGCTTGTTCATTGTTATCGCCAATTCCTTGTTTCATGTTTACGCCTATGTAAGTTGGTATGGTCATTTCGTCATGGCCTAGCCATGACCTTTGGTCCTTGTTTCAAGGTCATGAGACACAACCTTGGCTCTAGCCATGGTGGTGGTCTTGATTATAGGTCATAAGACCCCTTTGGTCTTCATAAACCATAACCTAGATGTAATGACTTTGTCTAAAAATGGGCTGTTTTGAATTTGAAGAAATTTATCACTCGGAAAGCGTTTTCAGGGCTCGAGCTTCTTTGTACCTGAACGAAAACATCGTTCCGGACAACTTTCGTGTTTTAACTTTTTGATGAATCGGACCAGAAGTGGGACTTTCAAAACCCAAATTTGATCAGAATGGTATTTGGCAGTTTGCCGAAAAGTTTTGGTAACTTCAAATGGGCGTAACTTTTGACTCGTATACTCGTTTTAGGTGGTTCAAATTGCTATGGTTTCCTTGTTAAGTCCTCTACTGTAATATGTAATGATCCAATATCATAATTTTACCATTTTGGTCGTGGTTTTCCAAGAAACTCACTAATTTGCTTGTTTTAGTAACTTGTTTCAATAATTCATTATAACAACATCTTTTACTCATCTTTATACATCATGGACATGATAACAAGACAATATATAGCACAAATAATATGTAAATAACATGAACATGATTATTTAACAAGAATCAAGTTAGGGTTTGGCTCACAACTTTTGGCTTTCAAAGATGAAAGGAAGTTAACATGTAAGGATAGGACTTTGATAGACTTGCTTCAACCCTTTTTCACTTCATGCAATCTTTCTACCCTTGGTATTCTTGAAAGATGGATGATGAAGGTTTAGGTGACTTGAGTGGATTCAAACTCAAGATAAATCACCAAGTATATGAGGTTATGGAAGTGTTTGATGAATGATAACCTATCTAGGGTTTCTACCTTGAACTAGCACTTGAATCTTGCATGAAACTAGAAGGAAATGAGCAAAGGATGGAAAGGTTTTGGAGGTTGGGGATGCACGGCACAAATGGGAGGGGAGGGAGTATTTATAGGTCCATTTAGGAAGCTTACTAGGAAAGGGTTACAACTTGGTGACCAAGTTGTAAATAAATGATGATCTAAGGGTAATTTCATGAGATGAAGCCACATGGGATGACTCCCCCCCCCAGGTCGGTTTGGAGTGCTTGGAGAGCAAGGGTGTGGACTTTTCTTGGTATTATCCAAGATACTTGGTTAGTTTTGACTCCGGGAAATGCCAATCGTAAATGATTAAGCCTCAAAACGTAAAACCGGGTGTCGTAAAATTATGAAACTTTAAAGTATTGTTAGACATGTCCATATTTCCCATAATAAAATATAAAATGAGTGGTAGGTTCCATTTGGGTGGTAAACCCTGCTAAAAACTGGAAACACGGGTCTAAAACGCGTAATACGTAAAATGTACGAATTTTGCGTAAAACTGAGAAAAGTAAAATGTTACTTTTCTAATATGATATAAATGATTTAAAACGACTTATAATGTCTAGACTGGGCTCAGTCTAGTGTCGGTTGGTATTAAATGTCTTTTAGACATCAAACCGTAAGCCTAAAAATCACGAAATGACTTATAACATCAAGGGATGATTTTTGGTCAATGGAGGAGGGAAAAATATGTTGACTTTTTCTAATAAGTTGAAAACTCAAATTGTCTTAGAAACGCGTTTTGTGGTCTAACGGTTAATCGCCCATACGGTTAAGCGTGCTCATGCGAGAGTAGTACGGCTTGGGTGACCTGCTGGGAAGTTTTTGGTCATGTTTTTCTCAGTCACGATTAATTCTCAAATAAATCATGAGCGTGTCAAACATTTTTCCGATGTGGGGTCACCTGACGGGGTTGAATTTCATTGTGCGTAGAATTTCTGATTGACGTTTTACCCTAAAACGTGTAATTCCGTGTAATTCCTTAATAACTTTCACGAAAATGATCTGACGAATGTCAAACATTTAATTTGCCATGGAAATGATTTATCACTTGAGAATATCAAATAAAAATCAACTTTCGGGAAAATTTCGGAAAGAAATGAATAGTAAAAAATGAATAGTAAAAGTGAATAGTGAATTTTCCGGGAATAGTAATTAACCTGAAATTACGAATTGTTACAGTCTCCACCCCATATGAGAGCTCCGTCCCGGAGATCAATTTGCGTTAGGAGTAGAAACTTTGTTGGTAAAAAGATGTGGGTATGTCTTACGTATCTGATCCTCTCGTTCCCATGTGTATTCAGGACCACGTCGTGAGTTCCAACAAACTTGACAATTGGAATACGGCTTTGCTTGAGTTGTTTGACCTCTCGGTCCATGATTTCTACGGGTTCCTTAATAAATTGAAGATCGTCATTGAGTTGAATTTCATCGAGTGGAATCACTAGTGATTCATTCGACAAGCATTTCTTTAGGTTGGATACATGGAAAGTGGGGTGTACACTACTGAGTTCTAATGGAAGCTCAAGTCTGTACGCCACATGGCCAACCCTGGCTAGGATTTTGAATGGTCCGATGTATCTTGGGTTTAGTTTCCCTTGTTTACCGAATCGTATCAAGCCTTTCCAAGGCGATACCTTTAGCATAACTCTATCTCCGATTTGGAATTCTAGGGGTCTGCGTCGTGTGTCGGCATAACTTTTATGTAGGAAAGGTATGGTAATAGTCGAATATCAAAAGAAATTGATATAACAGTCGATTATTAATAGGAATTGAGATAGTAATTGAATATCAAATAGAACTTGATATAGTTGTCAAATATCAATAGCAATTGATATAGGAATCGAATAATGGATTAAGTGTTGAACATGTGGTTGGACCAAGTCCTGTTTGAATTGTACGGCTGCCCATGCATATGGCTACATGGCTTCGCAATGAGTTTGGTACGACTGCGCATGCGTATGGTTACATGGCCCCGTAATGAGTTTGGTTGTTATTGCACTATCATTATGAAAACCAAAATGTAAACCTCGTACTAATGGAAATTGGGATAGTCGTTGCAATCATAGCCTAGTAGGTAATCTGTTGTTGTATCTAGTGTTTATTGACGTCATACTTATGTTATTTCGGATACAAATAAGCCCACTCGTTTATAATTCTTTATTTACATAGAGAGGCATCCCAAACAATGTAGATAAGGAAATATAAACTTATGGTTTAGTGATTTACAATGTCTTTATTTAAATGAAAAGGCATCCCAATCCATTCAAATAATTACAAATCATCCTACACAACATTCATACTTAGTCGGTGAGTTACAAGGTAGTGTATTACGAGATGATACTGGTGTTCCAAAAGTACAAGATGAATATTCAATCTTGTAAAGCTGATGAGGGTGCTTGTGATGTAACTAAGGATGATTTGAGCTTTAAAAGTGCATCAAGATCTGTTAATGATCTTGTGGTTGTAACGGTTGTGAAGATAATGTTGTGATATGTTGATGAACAAAAGTGTGTATGCTTAACATTAATACTCTTAGGTATAGATGTTGAGTTTGCTTTAAAAATCTTAAGAGATTTTAAAAGTTTATGATGGAATGGTATCCTTAGGACCTAAATAGGATAGTACTTCTACAGGATGAAGAGAAGAATTGGTAACTATCCCAAGATAGTAATTCGGATTATCTCATAAATGAAAATTTCAAGAATGAATTTAGATCATACAAATAAGGTGTTAAGATCTTGCTGAGTGGTAAGGCACTATCGTGTCTCTAGATTGTTTTAATGTATTCTGGTGGTTTATCGTGTTCATGTAGGAAATCAAGCTAAACATAACCCTAGTACAACTATTCTCAGTATTGGAAAATTTTAAGTCGAATATAGTTAGTCAGACTATATTCCACTGTCCCAAGGTTAAATATAGGTGACTAGTCTATATTTAGCCAAGGTTCGATAAAATTTTCAAATACCTAAATTAGGTATACTTTTGATATGTCCGTTGCTTTCGGGAAACTGTCCACTAAACAAAGGCGATGTCAAACCCTTCAATTGCAAGTCCCGGCCATACAAGACTTGTAACCCATGTTTTCACATTCCATTGCATAGAAGATAGTAAGGGTAGGTACGTATGGAAAGGAAGTTTTAAGTAGTTCTAAAATAGAACATACTTGGCCAGGATCGCGAACTTTTAACAATGAAGGTTTCAGAAGAAAACTTTGATAAATGTAAAGCTGAACTTCAGCTTTTGTAGGTGATGGATTTGTTTGTCCTTTAGAAATCTCATATTTCTATTTAGAAATTGATAGGTTGTGACGGGTTTTTGATATCATATGAAATGATATTGATGATGTGATGGAATAATTCTAGAGACCATTGCACAAAACACAATGTCTCGGGAGTAGGTTAGACCATTGTGCAATTCACAATGTCTGGGAAGTAGGTTAAACCATTGTGTGACTCAAAACATTTGAGAAATGGTTAAGACTATTGTATAATACAATGTCTTGGAAAATGAATGAGACCATTGTATCTCACAATGTCTTGGAAATGAATGAGACCATTGTATCTCACAATGTCTTGGAAATGAATGTTGGAGTAGGAACATGATTGGGAGAATGTAGTTGTGCCGAAATGCCATAGAATAGGCATACGCGGATATGTTTAGATAAAATGATTGAAAATAAACCAAGTTTATATATCAATATACTAATGCTTACGGGGAAATGCTCAAAATGGGTATATATGAATATACTAATATGTTTGTGCAACATAACATGCTTACTAAGTCCATAATCGTCTGGAGGATGGAAGACACGGAGAGCGGAAGGCTATAAAATGTTTTTGTTTGTGATTGTAGTTATAGTTTAGGTCTCACTTAGACCCGTTTCTCTATAACCATGGCTCTGGTACCAATCTGTAACACCCCCAATTCATGGATGCAGCGGAATTCAAACTGGGTGTTACTCGACGGCACAATAGTCACAATGATAGAAAACGAACTCCAATTGAGTCGTTTTAAAAGATTTATCATTCAAATTATATAAATATCAGAGATTACAAAATGAGGTCCCAATTGGTTCCATGTTTACAATGTATAATAAATGAGTTTTGAATGATAATAAAATTTATAGCCCTCTTGAGTATCCGTGTCCTTCCGTGCCATCCTTGATCGTCATGAACCTGAAATACATGCTTGAGAGGTCAACACAAAGGTTGAGTGATATTCATAGAGTTTGTTAAATCGATTGAACACAATATGTTGGTAGTGTGAGTTATAGGCTCACACCAATGTTTGGAAAACAAAACAGGTATTATCATTACTAAGCTTATGACACCATAACGTTAACGGTTACCAATATCGATCGGCGGAGTTATCCCGGTAGGTACTTTGCCGTCATACCTAATGTCTCAAATATTAATGCATTTGTTTGCACTTAGTCAATACAAATGGGATTCGTCAATCCCAATAGGCCTATTATTAATATTCGCGCTCACTATTTCTAGTGATTAAATGGTTCATAATAAAGGATCTCGGTTTGGCAAGGAAGGTACTTAGTGATAATAAAACAATCAGGCAGCATACAGTTTCAAAGCATTGTGTTCGGTTTAGAAATAGCATGTATTCCCCCCAAGGGTTTGTAAAACAATTGAAGTAATGTAAAGTGGGGCTATGAACTCACCTTAAGTACGATAGCAAGTAATGAAGGTGATGGTTGGATCGTGTAGGTTTCTACGAGCAACCTATAATAGAATGTTGCGACTTAGGATCGGAGTAAAGAATATAACGGAGTGCCTATATATATATCTTGCATTTAGTCCATGATGACGTATGATGTATATTTGTAAGTCTTTGAAAGAAAAGATTTATGAATATGTATGTTTTGTATATCGTTTACTACCGTTCGGGCTAACATATTTCAGAAGTCATGTTAGTAAGCGTTCGAGGAGCCAGGACACTTTAACTCGTAAATCCACAACTCATCTCGACGGCTTACATAATGAACTCCTCACATGAAGCTCCCTACTATTGTAGTAGTTGATAAAGTATATAGATATAAGTTTTGATCCGAAAAAGTTACATGTTCGATATTTGTATAACTTAGGAAAGTTTATAGTACATGAAGATTGTTATTAGGGTATGATTCATAAGTTTTGTATGACCATTTGTCTTGGTAAAATCTCATGGTTCCCTTTTAGGTGAAGTAGATCCAAATTGCTTGTTCATTGTTATCGCCAATTCCTTGTTTCATGTTTACGCCTATGTAAGTTGGTATGGTCATTTCGTCATGGCCTAGCCATGACCTTTGGTCCTTGTTTCAAGGTCATGAGACACAACCTTGGCTCTAGCCATGGTGGTGGTCTTGATTATAGGTCATAAGACCCCTTTGGTCTTCATAAACCATAACCTAGATGTAATGACTTTGTCTAAAAATGGGCTGTTTTGAATTTGAAGAAATTTATCACTCGGAAAGCGTTTTCAGGGCTCGAGCTTCTTTGTACCTGAACGAAAACATCGTTCCGGACAACTTTCGTGTTTTAACTTTTTGATGAATCGGACCAGAAGTGGGACTTTCAAAACCCAAATTTGATCAGAATGGTATTTGGCAGTTTGCCGAAAAGTTTTGGTAACTTCAAATGGGCGTAACTTTTGACTCGTATACTCGTTTTAGGTGGTTCAAATTGCTATGGTTTCCTTGTTAAGTCCTCTACTGTAATATGTAATGATCCAATATCATAATTTTACCATTTTGGTCGTGGTTTTCCAAGAAACTCACTAATTTGCTTGTTTTAGTAACTTGTTTCAATAATTCATTATAACAACATCTTTTACTCATCTTTATACATCATGGACATGATAACAAGACAATATATAGCACAAATAATATGTAAATAACATGAACATGATTATTTAACAAGAATCAAGTTAGGGTTTGGCTCACAACTTTTGGCTTTCAAAGATGAAAGGAAGTTAACATGTAAGGATAGGACTTTGATAGACTTGCTTCAACCCTTTTTCACTTCATGCAATCTTTCTACCCTTGGTATTCTTGAAAGATGGATGATGAAGGTTTAGGTGACTTGAGTGGATTCAAACTCAAGATAAATCACCAAGTATATGAGGTTATGGAAGTGTTTGATGAATGATAACCTATCTAGGGTTTCTACCTTGAACTAGCACTTGAATCTTGCATGAAACTAGAAGGAAATGAGCAAAGGATGGAAAGGTTTTGGAGGTTGGGGATGCACGGCACAAATGGGAGGGGAGGGAGTATTTATAGGTCCATTTAGGAAGCTTACTAGGAAAGGGTTACAACTTGGTGACCAAGTTGTAAATAAATGATGATCTAAGGGTAATTTCATGAGATGAAGCCACATGGGATGACTCCCCCCCCCAGGTCGGTTTGGAGTGCTTGGAGAGCAAGGGTGTGGACTTTTCTTGGTATTATCCAAGATACTTGGTTAGTTTTGACTCCGGGAAATGCCAATCGTAAATGATTAAGCCTCAAAACGTAAAACCGGGTGTCGTAAAATTATGAAACTTTAAAGTATTGTTAGACATGTCCATATTTCCCATAATAAAATATAAAATGAGTGGTAGGTTCCATTTGGGTGGTAAACCCTGCTAAAAACTGGAAACACGGGTCTAAAACGCGTAATACGTAAAATGTACGAATTTTGCGTAAAACTGAGAAAAGTAAAATGTTACTTTTCTAATATGATATAAATGATTTAAAACGACTTATAATGTCTAGACTGGGCTCAGTCTAGTGTCGGTTGGTATTAAATGTCTTTTAGACATCAAACCGTAAGCCTAAAAATCACGAAATGACTTATAACATCAAGGGATGATTTTTGGTCAATGGAGGAGGGAAAAATATGTTGACTTTTTCTAATAAGTTGAAAACTCAAATTGTCTTAGAAACGCGTTTTGTGGTCTAACGGTTAATCGCCCATACGGTTAAGCGTGCTCATGCGAGAGTAGTACGGCTTGGGTGACCTGCTGGGAAGTTTTTGGTCATGTTTTTCTCAGTCACGATTAATTCTCAAATAAATCATGAGCGTGTCAAACATTTTTCCGATGTGGGGTCACCTGACGGGGTTGAATTTCGTTGTGCGTAGAATTTCTGATTGACGTTTTACCCTAAAACGTGTAATTCCGTGTAATTCCTTAATAACTTTCACGAAAATGATCTGACGAATGTCAAACATTTAATTTGCCATGGAAATGATTTATCACTTGAGAATATCAAATAAAAATCAACTTTCGGGAAAATTTCGGAAAGAAATGAATAGTAAAAATGAATAGTAAAAGTGAATAGTGAATTTTCCGGGAATAGTAATTAACCTGAAATTACGAATTGTTACAGTAATTAGGTATGCAATTAAATTTAATCAAACGATGCATTGAATTAAAATTTACATGTCCAAGACGGCCATGCCACACATTAGAAGACTCAATCAAATAAGCAGAAGAATTCATTTTATTGATATCATTCTTAACAACCATTACATTGAGCTTAAACATACCATTCAGGGCATATCCCCTACCAACATACATTTGATTCTTAGAAAGAACAAACTTATCAGACTCAAAAACAAGACGAAAACCAAACTTGTTCAACAGCCATCCAGACACAAGATTCTTGCGTATCTCTGGAACATACAAGACATTAGTCAACTTGAGCTCTTTCTCGGATGTCATCTTCAGGATTACATCTCCTTCGCCCTTGATATCAGCAGTTGCAGAGTTGCCCATGTACAACTTCTCTCCATTGTCAACCGCTCTGAAAGAGTGAAACATACTCTTATCAGCACACACATGACGGGTAGCCCCAGTATCAACCCACCATTCCCTGTTGTTTGAACCTACCAGGTTAACTTCAGAGATCATGGCAATGACGTCAGAAACCATAGCAATCATGTCATCATTCACCATATTTGCCTCGCGTGGAGTCACCCGCTTCGGCATCTTACAGTTAGCAGCACGGTGACCTAGCTGGTCACAATTGAAACACACCCCTTGGAACTGTTGTTTCACAATTGCAGCTTTAGGAGCAAGGTACTCAGACTTCCCTTTGCCCTTCTTGTCATTCTTTCCTTTGCCCTTGCCTTTTCCCTTGACATGAGACTTTGAAGATGACGAAGCATGCTCAACCAAATTTGCCTTGGCAGAATCAGGCGTATAAGTGTTTTTCTGAGCCAGCTTGTTGTCCTCTTCAATACGAAGACGAACAACCAAGTCTTCAACACTCATCTCCTTTCGCTTATGCTTCAGGTAGTTCTTGAATTCTACCCAGCTTGGAGGTAACTTTTCAATGATAGCAGCAACTTGAAAAGTTTCACTCAAAGTCATTCCTTCAGCATGAATGTCGTGTAGCAAAATCTGCAGATCTTGAACCTGACTAATCACTTTCTTTGAATCATCCATCTTGTAATCCAAAAAGCGTGCTACCACGAACTTCTTTGTACCAGCATCCTCAGTTTTGTACTTGCGCTCCAATGACTCCCATAATTCTTTGGCAGTCTTGGTCTTGCAGTACACGTTGTACAAAGAGTCGACCAAACCATTCAGAACATAGTTGTGACACAAAAAGTCTGAATGCTTCCATGCTTCCAAGGCTTGAACAGCCTGTTGATTAGAGGATTGACCTTCAGCAGGAGGTTCCACTTGAGGTGCGTTCTCTTTTAAGAACCGCGCAAGGTTCAAAGTAGTGAGATAAAAGAACATCTTCTGTTGCCACCTCTTAAAATTCTATCCATTGAATTTCTCTGGTTTCTCAGCATGATTAAGAACTGTGTTGGTAACTGGCGCACCAGATCCATTCACTGTAGTAGTCCCAAGAGGAGTAGTGTTTGTCATCCTGAAAGATAAACACAAACAGTTAAACAAACTGTTGCAAATCGGTATCTACTTGTACCAGATCTGACTGAACGAAACTCTAACTTGGTTTCGATAAATCAGTTAATAGAAACTCAATCTTGGTTTCAATAAACTGAATAGAACAACTGCTTAAAAAAAAACGTTATAGATCTGTACACCAAATCTGTAAATAAAATCTGTTTAAATAAAACTGATTTCTAAAGAAACTCAACAAGGCCTCGATAGAAAACAGTTTATAAATCTGTTAAAATAATTAATCCGATTTTAACAAAGTGTTTAAATTCGGTTAAACCGAATCTGTTTTAAGACTGTGGGAAACGGTGTACACTTTTATTAATAAATCAGATTACAATAAATAATAAAATTAACAGAATGTAAATAACAGAAAATAAATACATACAGAATGGAGTAGAAGCAGAAGACAGACACTATTATAACGTAAATTAAATGAAAGCAATAGATGCACGAGGCTCGTGTTAGACACGATTCCCTTAAAACAGATTCGCCGTCTGTTTCCCAGGGTACAACGTACTAAGCTGTTGCACAGCCGGACTTGACTTACTTGCCTGAAAGATCACGAAAACCTTGTGTGCTTCTGATCGAAGAGCTGCTGGAAATCGTCTGGTAAAAGCTACGTTTTTTTCTGTGTCAAAAACTGAATGAGAATTGTTTATTATATAGGCTAAACCTATCTTGGTCACCAAGATAAAATATTAGCTTCAAAATAAACGATTTTACAAATCTGTTTTAAATAAAACACGATTTGATATCTTTCTATTCACACAATGTATATTCTGTAAACTTATTTGCAAAGTTTCAATCTATTCCTAAAATAGATTTACAGAAAATCTGGAAAAAAGGATACCGAAACTAGCAGCAAAAAGATACGCACGTATGCGAGGTTTCGAAGCTGCATTCGTGTCCGCAGGTCGCGCGGGCTCGCATGAGTTCAGAAGCTTCGAACCCATCTTGGCCCAGAAATCCCATTTTCTGCTCCCCCCCCCCCTGCGCGCGCACACGTAGGAGTGGGAGCATGGCTCACCTAAAGGAATTTGAAAGCTAATACAAGGATATCCTTATAAACTAGTCTCCACTTCCTTCACTAGGCGATGTGGGATGCAACACTTTTTCCCTTATATTGTGTTTCATGTGCCTCACTTTGAGACACGATATCTCATTCATCTTAGCTCTATATTGGACATACTTTAGCTTGTTACGAAGCTCTCTTGGAGGAGAACACAACGCCTCCAATAAACACTAATATATATAACATATACATATATTAAATTATGTCCAAACTTTTACAAAAACTCATTTTGTAAACCATTTTTCCAACAAGGATTTGATACCATTAAATCAAACATTTTATTGTTATTTTTTTCTTGACCATTAAATCAAAGATGCATTGTTCTAATTTTTTCCTTGACCATTAAAACAAAGATGCATCGTTATTTCTTTTGTTGCATTTTTTTTTCTCGTGACCTTTACAAAGATCCAAAAGGTTGGATTTTTATTAACATCAATTTAAGTAAAATCAAGAACTTAAAGTTATTTGGAACTATCTCATAAAAAAAACTTTCTTTATAAATCTCCTCCCTTATAGTAGAGTACAATTTAATTTGAAAAAAAGGTGTTGTGCAACTTTTTTTTAGACAACAAACACCAATTAGCTTTTAAAAGCTGTTTACTTTATATGTTTTTTTGAGTAATCTTGTGTACTGATTTGTTGGTTTGTATTAGATTATTGTTTCTGGTGGCTTCAATTTTATCAGATTCGTGATTAACATTTCAGTAAGAAAAGATTATATGGTGATTATATTTGTGGATTAATGGCCTGTGGTGGACCGGTGAATAATGGTGGAAAGTAACTCCATCTTTAAGTTGGTTATATTATTGGGTAGGAAAATTCGAATGAATTGTATGAAGATTAATTTCTGCATAACTAATCTAAATTTGAATGAATTGTATGGAGATGAATTGTATTGGGTAGGAAAATATAAAATTTTGAGAAAATTGAAACATTTGAAAAATTTTGTACTTTTGAAATTTGAAAGTATACACAAAGTTTTGTACACTGCAATAGTAGCTTTATTTTCTTTTTTCCTGTTATCAACTGAACCAAATGGGAACACATTGTCAAAAAAGCAGATGTAGTCAGCTACATTGTTTGAATTTTACTTTCACAAAGTTGCACTATTAAAAAAGTTATAAGTAGACACCTATATCTATGACCACATTTAGAAAACTCATAAAGTATGTTCGTATAGAATAAGTGGTTCACCGAAACCTTGATAAACCCACTATCTAAAACCTCTAAACGTAGTGTAATGAAATAGTTTCTCATCTTCATTTGCAACTTGACCGGGTAATGCTTCTACATTCGTCATAAGAGTTTCTCTTGAATAAAAGAGGAGGCACACAAAAAAGGTTTATACATCTAAACCACACAACGTATACTTGACAAAGACAAAAATAATACTACAAACATAAATCAATGCCTACCAAATTTTGACAATGGAAAAAGACTACTTTAATTTAAATGTATTGTTCTTATAATCCTAATCTACTACCTCAATTTAATAATCCTATCAGAAAAGGACACTCGCACACAGATCGACGTTATAGAAAAAACAATGTAGCCATGCAGTAAGAAAATAATTGTTTGAAAAGGATCTCCTAACACTACAAATACGGAAAAAGGATGTGTGACAACTGGCAAATTAGGGAGTTATTTTGAAAACCCGCATTTCATTACAGTTCGTTTATAAAATATATTTGGAATTTTATTCGTAACGAACTTGAAAAACCAATATTTTGGTTGATTATATCTAAAATTTTATGGAATCGAATTTGGTTTATCGATATGATGAGAATTTATTTCGAGATTTTATTGGCACTACGTTGACTCCGGCACTAGAATAACCTAACAGAAATTTTATGTCTTGAGTCTACTGATTCGACTGTTTATATATTTATTTATTGAACGTATTGTGATATTTTAGGAACGAGCTCGATCCGAGAAGGAGTTGGAGTATATTATAAAGTTACGGGTTTTGGTCCGTGTATTTTACACCTAATCACCTTACCCTAAAGTTAATAACACTTTTGTTATTATTATTATTATTATTATTATTATTATTATTATTATTATTATTATTATTATTATTATTATTATTATTATTATTATTATTATTATTATTATTGTTAGTTAAAAAGAAAAGAAAGAAATAAAAGATAGATAGAGTAAACTACAAATCGTCCCTGTGTTGACTCTCACACCACACACCACACAACCTCATCTTTATAACATCTCTCTCTCTCTCTCCACCTTCACCAACCCAAAACCCTAGCCGCCTTTGGATCCGGCCAGCCGCCGCTCCACCGCTGGTCGTACAACACAACCATCACCACCATCTTCATCCCCTCCTCACGATCTTTCTTTTGGTGTACCTCACGCGCGCCCAAACATTCCACATCACCTCGTTGGTTAATCACCGCCGCCATACACACCACCAATACCATTAATATTACTTGGTTTTTAAAGATTCACGAGTTGGAAGAGTAAAAAGGTAGGTAACATCGGTTTGGTACCACGGGTACCACGATGTGAGTGTCAATCCGTGGGAACACAGAAGATTCTGATGGGAATCGAATTAAAATGATTGGGGATACAATATTTTTGTTATAAAAATTAGTTTGGTATCCGGGTTCACATGTTTCTTGTGGGTGTCGAGACTTAACCATGAACACAAGCCCCCGGCTTGTGCTAGTTCGAGCTTATACGTTTCTCCTTGTTATTTTGGTCATCAGATGATGAATTTGAGGATGTTGGTTTCATGTGTTAGAGATTTGATTTGATTTTTGGTTAAGATATAACATTGTTATTGTTGTTTGGTTAACGAGGACTTTGTGGTCCGTTTGGTTTGGTTCGAGCTCGGCTGAGCTAGCCGAGACCCTAGAGGTCTCGGGTTGTCACGGATATATGACAATTAATACATTCACTTTCGATAACTACGTAACTTATTTAATCGACGGGTTAAATAAGAGCTATTTAGTTATTTAAATTGAGTATATTAATGGGCATCGTATCCTACGACGCCCATAGGTTGTGGTATATGTACGGGACTAATAAGTTACTAAGTATTTCGTGAGATTGCCAAATTGACGAATTTGGTAAGCTTAACGGTATAGTTAGTGAAGTTATTAAACTTTGATATATACCCTATAGTACTTTATGTGCAATGTGTGACCTAGGTTTCGGGTATAATCTTAGAATGGTATATTAAGTAAATAAATATGGGGGATTACCAAATCGACGGATTTGATAAGCTTCGATGATTTATTTAAATGATATATTGGGCTAATATTAGATCCATAGTTTATGAGCTACTAGCTGAGTCAAATCATTCCAACAAGTAATGATCAATCAACTTGTGGAGCAACGAGTTACTGAGCTACTAGCTGAGTCAAATCATTCCAACAATTCTGTTGGAACATTTCCACCTGTTCGTGCTAATGAACGTAACTACAAGGAGTTTAAAATTCGTGGACCCATTGAGTTTGGTGGAACTGAAGGAGTGGTATACTTGGTCAGGTGGATAGAGAAGACTGAGTCAGTGTTTAATGTCAGTGGTTGTGCGGAGAATGCGAAGGTAAAGTTTGCTTCTTTTACCTTCAAGGATGAAGCTTTAATTTGGTGGAACAATTACCGAAATTCGGTTGGGAGTGATGTGGCTTATGCTATAACTTGGGAGCAATTTAAGTCCTTGCTGATTCAGACTTACTGCCCAAGAAATGGGGTTAAGAAGCTGGAGATTGAGTTTTGGAAGCACAAAGTGAAGGGTACTGATATGGCGACTTACAATCGTCGTTACCAGGAGTTAGCCTTGCTTTGCCCCGATATGGTTAGAACTGAGACTCAAAAGATTGAGTGGTATATCGATGGGTTGCCTGTGGCTATAAGGAATGATGTGATTGCTGCTAGACCTGCAAACATCCATGAGACCATCACAATCGCTCAACAATTAATAGATTCATTAGAATTGGAAGGAGCCGATAAGGGTAAGAATGGAAAGAGAAAGAGAGACCATCACCCTAAGGGTAATGATCACCGAAACAAGCGACAAGCTGTTGCTAAGGCTTAAGCTATTGGGAATGGAGATAAAAGGAACCAAAATGGTGATGCACCCAAATGTGGTTGTTGCCACCAGAAGCATTCTGGATGGTGTAGTGTAATATGTCAGAACTACTCAAAGAAGGGACACACATCTAAAGATTGTAGGGCTCGACCTCTTGCTATGGTTCAAGCTACTCCTGAAGTGAGAAGTAAGGCGGATGTTAAAGAAGGGACATTATAGGAATGAGTGTAGGGAATCGTGGAACCGAGGAAATCAAGGATCGGGTGGTAATGGGTACAATCATGGAAACCGTGGGGCTGGAGGAAACCGTGGACATCAAGACAATGAGGATCAACGTGTAGAAGCAGGAGTTGCTCATAGGAGAGTGTATGCACTCAGGAACGAGAGAGGAGAAGATCCGAACGTCGTTACTGGTACGTTCCTTCTCAATAATCGTTATGCTTCCATACTATTTGAAACTGGTGCCGATAAGAGTTTTGTGTCCACTAAGTTTGAACCCTTACTAGAGAAACCCCCGATGGCCTTAGGAATTGGTTATGATGTAGAGTTAGCTAATGGGAACATAGAGAGGATTAGGACTATCATTCGCGGTTGCACGTCAAACTTTCTAAATCGTCCTTTCAACATAGATCTTCTACCCGTCAAGTTAGGAAGTTTTGATGTCATCATTGGTATGGATTAGTTGTCGAAGTATCGTGCTCACATACTTTGCGATGGGAAGATCGTGCGTGTGCCTTTCGGAAAGGAGATTCTAAATATACAAGGAGATCGAAAAGGTTTGAGGAGCCCATCCCGATTAGCGGTCATATCTTGCACTAAATTACCGAAGCTAACGGAAAAAGGATGTTGCCTTTTCTTAGCTCGAATCTCTGAGAAAGGAGGGAAGGAGAAGAAGGAAAGGTGCATTG
Organism: Artemisia argyi; assembly: GCA_030686995.1. Taxonomy (NCBI): domain Eukaryota; kingdom Viridiplantae; phylum Streptophyta; class Magnoliopsida; order Asterales; family Asteraceae; genus Artemisia; species Artemisia argyi. The sequence goes on from CM060689.1 coordinate 6,672,845, forward strand.
GAGATGTGCATATAGTTCGTGATTTTCCTGATGTGTTTCCTGATGATTTGCCGGGAATCCCGCCGACTAGACAAGTGGAGTTTCAGATCGAATTGATACCTGGTGCTGCACCTGTAGCACGAGCGCCTTATCGTCTTGCACCTACTGAGCTAGAAGAGTTGTCAAAACAATTGGCGGAGTTAGCTGAAAAAGGATTCATAAGACCAAGTTCTTCACCTTGGGGAGCCCCAGTCTTATTTGGGAAGAAGAAGGATGGATCGTTTCGTATGTGTATTGATTATCGAGAGTTGAACAAGTTAACGGCGAGGAATAGATACCCGTTACCGAGGATCGACGACTTGTTCGATCAACTTCAAGGATCGTGTGTGTATTCGAAGATCGATTCGAGATCGGGATATCATCAACTTCGAGTTCGCGAGGAAGATATTCTGAAAACGGCTTTCAGAACCCGTTACGGGCATTACGAGTTTCAAGTGATGCCGTTTGGGTTGACTAACGCACCGGCAATATTCATGGACCTCATGAATCGGGTGTGTAAGCCTTACTTAGATAAGTTTGTGATTGTGATCATCGATGACATTCTAATTTATTCGAAGAGTGAGAAGGAGCACGAGGAACATCTAAGACTTATCTTAGAATTGCTCAGGAAAGAGAAACTGTATGCCAAGTTTTCTAAATGTGAATTTTGGATTCCGACGGTACAATTTTTGGGTCATGTGATTGATAGACAAGGAGTTCATGTGGATCCTACTAAGATTGAAGCAATTAAAGTTTGGGCTGCATCTACGACCCCAACAGAAGTTCGTCAATTTTTGGGATTAGCCGGTTATTACCGAAGGTTCATTGAGGGATTTTCGAAGATAGCAAAACCGTTGACCAAATTGACTCAAAAGAGCGTTAGGTATGAATGGGGAGATAAGGAAGAGGAAGCATTTCAATTATTTAAGGAGATGTTGTGTAGTGCTCCTATCTTAGTGTTACCTGAAGGTAGTAAGGACTTTGTCGTCTATTGTGACGCTTCGCATAAAGATTTGGGAGCTGTGTTAATGCAACGAGAGAAATTGATAGCGTATGCTTCCCGACAGCTCAAAAAGCATGAGAAAAACTACACCACCCATGATTTGGAGTTAGGTGCTGTGGTTTTTGCTTTAAGGATATGGAGACATTACTTGTATGGAACCAAGTGTGTAGTGTTTACTTACCACAAAAGTCTGCAACACAGTTTGGACCAAAAAGAGCTTAACATGAGACAACAACGTTGGATTGAGTTGCTAAGCGATTATGATTGTGAAATTCGCTACCATCCTGGTAAAGCAAACGCCGTTGCGGATGCTCTTAGTCAAAAGGAGAGAATCCCACCGTTACGAGTTAGGTCATTAGGAATGACTATCGTATCGCCATTACCGTCTCAAATATTAGAAGCTCAAACGGGAGCGTTGAAAGCAGAAAATCGACCTGCTGAGAAAATATTTGGGATGGCAGAAAATGAGAAGGGATTTGCTAAGCGTTCTGATGGAGTATTATGTTTTGGAGAGCGAAGTTGCGTACCATTGTATGGAGGAATTCGAGAGTTGACTATGCATGAGTCGCATAAGTCAAGATACTCTAGTCATCCTGGGTCTGACAAGATGTACCAGGTTTTGAAAAAGTTATATTGGTGGCTAAATATGAAGGCAGATATAGCATTGTATGTTAGAAAGTGTTTGACTTGCTTTAAGGTTAAGGCAGAACATCAAAGACCGTCAGGATTATTGACGCAACCAGAACTTCCAGTCTAGAAATGGGAGCGGATTACAATGGACTTTATTACCAAATTACCTAAGACAGCTAGCGGTTGTGACGCTACCTGGGTAATTGTGGATTGATTGACTAAGTCTGCTCATTTCCTGGCAATTAGTGAAGATGATAGTGTGGATAAACTTGCGAGGTTGTATGTGAAGGAAATTATTTCTCGTCATGGAGTTCCGATATCGATTATTTCTGATCGCGATAGCCGCTTTACGTCAGCCTTGTGGCGATCACTTCAAACCGCTTTGGGGACGAGACTTGATATGAGTACTGCATATCACCCCCAAACCGATGGTCAAAGTGAGAGGACTATTCAGACTTTAGAAGATATGCTTCGTGCATGTATAATAGACTTTGGTAAAGGCTGGGAGAAGTATCTACCCCTTACGGAGTTTGCTTACAATAATAGCTACCACACAAGTCTTAAAGCTGCACCATTTGAAGCTTTATATGGTCGTAAATGTCGTTCGCCTATTGGTTGGGCTGAGGTTGGAGATAGTCAACTCACAGGCCCTGAAATTATCTTGGAAACTACAGAGAAAGTAGCTCAAATTCGTGATCGGTTGCAAGCAGCCAGAGATAGGCAGAAAAGTTACGCCGATCAGAGACGTAAGCCCTTAGAATTCCAGGTTGGAGATAAAGTGATGCTGAAAGTCTCGCCTTGGAAGGGTGTGATACGTTTCGGGAAACGTGGAAAACTCAACCCTCGCTACATTGGACCATTTCTTATTTTGGAAAGAATTGGGCCCGTGGCTTATAGGTTGGAATTACCATAGGAACTGAGTAAAGTTCACAATGTGTTTCATATTAGTAATTTGAAGAAGTGTTTTCCTGATAAGATGCCGGTTATACCGATGAAAGATATTCGAGTTGATGAGAAATTGAACTTGGTGGAAGAGCCAATTTAGATATTGGATAGAGAGATTAAACGACTTAAGAGAAGTCGTATTCCACTCGTCAAGGTTCGTTGGAATTCCCGACATGGACCAGAATTTACGTGGGAACGTGAGGACGAGTCCTGGAAGAGATATCCGAAGCTTTTCACTTCGTAGATGAATTTTTCCGAGTGAAACCCGGGACGGGTTTCCTTCTGAGGCTGGGAGGATGTGACAACTGGCAAATTAGGGAGTTATTTTGAAAACCCGCATTTCATTACAGTTCGTTTATAAAATATATTTGGAATTTTATTCGTAACGAACTTGAAAAACCAATATTTTGGTTGATTATATCTAAAATTTTATGGAATCGAATTTGGTTTATCGATATGATGAGAATTTATTTCGAGATTTTATTGGCACTACGTTGACTCCGACACTAGAATAACCTAACAGAAATTTTATGTCTTGAGTCTACTGATTCGACTGTTTATATATTTATTTATTGAACGTATTGTGATATTTTGGGAACGAGCTCGATCCGAGAAGGAGTTGGAGTATATTATAAAGTTACGGGTTTTGGTCCGTGTATTTTACACCTAATCACCTTACCCTAAAGTTAATAACACTTTTGTTATTATTATTATTATTATTATTATTATTATTATTATTATTGTTAGTTAAAAAGAAAAGAAAGAAATAAAAGATAGATAGAGTAAACTACAAATCGTCCCTGTGTTGACTCTCACACCACACACCACACAACCTCATCTTTATAACATCTCTCTCTCTCTCTCCACCTTCACCAACCCAAAACCCTAGCCGCCCTTGGATCCGGCCAGCCGTCGCTCCACCGCTGGTCGTACAACACAACCATCACCACCATCTTCATCCCCTCCTCACGATCTTTCTTTTGGTGTACCTCACGCGCGCCCAAACATTCCACACCACCTCGTTGGTTAATCACCGCCGCCATACACACCACCAATACCATTAATATTACTTGGTTTTTAAAGATTCACGAGTTGGAAGAGTAAAAAGGTAGGTAACATCGGTTTGGTACCACGGGTACCACGATGTGAGTGTCAATCCGTGGGAACACAGAAGATTCTGATGGGAATCGAATTAAAATGATTGGGGATACAATATTTTTGTTATAAAAATTAGTTTGGTATCTGGGTTCACATGTTTCTTGTGGGTGTCAAGACTTAACCATGAACACAAGCCCCCGGCTTGTGCTAGTTCGAGCTTATACGTTTCTCCTTGTTATTTTGGTCATCAGATGATGAATTTGAGGATGTTGGTTTCATGTGTTAGAGATTTGATTTGATTTTTGGTTAAGATATAACATTGTTATTGTTGTTTGGTTAACGAGGACTTTGTGGTCCGTTTGGTTTGGTTCGAGCTCGGCTGAGCTAGCCGAGACCCTAGAGGTCTCGGGTGGGACTCACAGGACTCGTGGTGAAGTCTTGACTCGGGTTCGACTTGGTAAGTTGACCCGGATTGCGTGATATACTTGGTGTCTTATTGGTTTCCTGATGAGCTTCTTGTTATTAATATTGCTATCTGTTGTTATTATTATTAGTTATTGTTGCTGTTTTGTTTTGTTAACCGAAGGAAAGTAGTGGCCGAGACCTCGTGGTCTTGACAAATGAATTGATTTATTTTTGGAGTTGTGTTGACGAAAAGTGATATTGGGGACCGATTGTGAGACGGTCACTTAGATTGACGGAGATAGGTTAGTCGGGTGCCGTAGTCGGACCCTATTGTTGTAGCACGTGATTTGGGTATTTTTGGACGGAGATGGATTAAGTGGTTTGACTTAATTATCATTTTATTTGGACTTGGACAATGAGCCGAGAGTGATGACTCGGACATGTGGCCATTTCGTATTACTCGATAATTATTTATAATTAAACACAACTAATAAAACTCGTAATAATATTATTAATAATATAAACGTTTATATAAATATATAAACATGAAAACGCATATATATTTATACAAGTGCGTATATTAATAATAAAACGATCACGAGTAATATTATAATAATAACGCGACTATAAATATTATGCTATGAAAGTAGCGTAATAATATTACGAGCGCTATTATAATTAAACGACTATAATTAACGACGAAATCTTTAACGTTGAATAAATACTAAATCAAATAATATCTTTTTAATAAACGAGGAAAACTATCGAGTTATACGGGATCGTGGTCACTTGAGTCCAAGTGGTTTATTATTTGTGACGTTCGTGTTGTCACGGATATATGACGATTAATACATTCACTTTCGATAACTACGTAACTTATTTAATCGACGGGTTAAATAAGAGCTATTTAGTTATTTAAATTGAGTATATTAATGGGCATCGTATCCTACGACGCCCATAGGTTGTGGTATATGTACGGGACTAATAAGTTACTAAGTATTTCGTGAGATTGCCAAATTGACGAATTTGGTAAGCTTAACAGTATAGTTAGTGAAGTTATTAAACTTTGATATATACCCTATAGTACTTTATGTGCAATGTGTGACCTAGGTTTCGGGTATAATCTTAGAATGGTATATTAAGTAAATAAATATGGGGGATTACCAAATCGACGGATTTGATAAGCTTCGATGATTTATTTAAATGATATATTGGGCTAATATTAGATCCATAGTTTATTTTATTATTCTTTGTGTGACCTTTTTGGTTTGTCTTGTGTCGACCCACCACCCGTATGGATACCAAACGCAAATACACCAAACTAATACGAAATGGATTTTCGGAAATAAAACGGATTCTCGTCCGGGTTTGGGAATATATTGAAATTGAGGAAATGATTTCTGAACGAGTTGATATTGTTAGGTCGTGCCGAGTCCGTAGTTTCCGTCTTTTGAGTTACTATACATCTTACCTCTACCGATTTCTTATTGCTGATTTCTGGACTTGAGGTGAGTCATAGCCCCACTTTTTACTCTTGAACTATGTTTTCAACGATTGGGGTGAGAAACGTGCAAATTATTTTACGTGGACTATTATCGCTTTTATATTCTTTCTAAACTTGCTATGCGTATGGACTAGGATCTATTGTCAGCTTTAGTCACACATGTCGTGTGTACTATTCAAGGTTGGCTTATTTGGTTATTGGTGGATTGTCAGCTTTAGTCACACATATGTTGTGTGTACTATTCAAGGTTGGCTTATTTGGATTGTCAGCTTTAGTCACACATATGTTGTGTGTACTATTCAAGGTTGGCTTATTTGGACTGTCAGCTTTAGTCACATAGTTTCGTGTGTACTATTCAAGGTTGACTTATTTAGATACTATAGTGTGCACCTATAGGTTATTAATACTTCGGAGGTTATCCGAGTATTTATTGGTATTGCGGGGCCTACCCGAATATCTATGTTAGTACGGAAGGGTATCCGTGTGTTATGTTGAGAGCGGAGGGTATCCGCAGGCTTTTAGCGAATCCTTAGTCTAGCTAGCAAGCATTTTGCGTATATGTCCACTATATTGTTAGATGAATTCAAACCTATGATCTCACCAGCGAAAGCTGACTTTTAGCACGTTTTCTCAGGAAATTAAGTGATGCTCTATGGATGCTTGGATTGGAGGCTTGGCAATGGCACCTGGTTTATGGATCTATTTTTCTAAACTCTGATATTAAATGGTGGACCTACGTTTAATTCTTTTGGGCCTGACTCTGAATGATGTTGGGATAAATGTAAACTTTAAAACCCCGTTTTGGTTGTGTTTTTATTATGTTTACTTTATCTCGTTCTTTCATGACTTTGAATGGATACCAATCCCCGTAGCACCCCGAAAGCTTCTTGAGTCTTCCGCTGTAATGAATTTTGGGGGTGTTACAGGATGCCCTAAGGATACAAATACAATTTGTCAAAAAATAGTTATTCACCGTCGAAATATTATTGAAACTAGATACCGCTGCCACTAGGCGCAAGTACTCGACCAAACAATAATATTACTGGAAATAATATTGTTGGTCGAAACTAGATACCGCTGCCGCTAAGCGCGGGTACTCGGCTAAAGAGAACAAAATTCCCTATTCGCCTTTGCTCTGCGATGACTATTAATAAAGCTCAAGGTCAAACAATTCCAAATGTGAGTGTCTATTTGCCCGACTCTGTTTTCTCGCATGGCCAGCTTTATGTGGCATTGTCTAGAGGGATATCCCGTAGAACAACAAAAGGTATTGGTTAAACCAGTCAAATAGTTCCGTCAAGCAGAAATCTACACCTCAAATGTCGTTTATCAAGAAGTTTTACATGAAGAGTAACGTGTGTTGTTACTTTTTATCTCATAACTGATGTAATGTTTTACTTTCAGTTTCATTAAATGTTTTTATATGTTGTTTGATAGATGTTAAGAATTTTTTCTAGACTTTAGTTATCGTGTGCAACCGTTTGCAATTACATTATGATCTGTTCACGTTCTATTTTGAACGCTACACAAAACACTTACCACAATATCACAAATCATTAATTATCCGCCGCTAGGAACCGTTGCTATGCACGGGTACTCGTCTAGTATTTATAAAAGACACAAGAAAAAATGTTGTACTACTAGCTTTTTTTGTTTCAGTGATGGAGAGTGTGAATGTGAACATTTTTTGCTGCAAAAATGAGTGTTTTGAGGTAAAAGTAAATGGACATTTTTTTTGTGTAGTGGGGTTACTTTCTCGTCGGTAATTCAAAAAAGTGTGCACTATCGGGAGGGGTAGATTCAGAAAGTTTTGCTCGGGCATACTGATAAATTTTAAAAACTACATTATAAATTGATTTTTATGGAGGCCAAATTACATAAAAAGTCAAATATTTTAGAAAATTTATATTACAAATTTTTTCACTATGAGGGCACGTGCCCCCTCCTTTCTCCGCACATGAGCATCGGGTATGGTGGCTCAAGCCAAAAAGCCACATGTGTGTCATATCATGTCATCTCATCATTTCTTTTTTTACTTCACTTATCACTCGCACAATGAAAAACCCTTCACTAATCACTAAAACCAAAAGCCCTCTTTTGAAAAACAACATACTCAATTAAAACAAAAAAATCAATTTTATTTATTTATAATTATTATTATTATTATTATTATTATTATTATTATTATTATTATTATTATTATTATTATTATTATTATTATTATTATTCTCTTTGGCTTGCGCTAAATCCTTCACATTCTTTTTGGCGCATAGGGGACGGTTTGGTGGCTTGGGTTTGGCTCAAGCAAAAACTTTGTCACGTATGAATGGCGTTTGATTAGCGCCATCATACCTTGCTCTCTAACACTGAATTAAACCGTAAAAAGGTAAAACCAACTAGAACTTTATTATAATCATAGCTGTTTATTTTACAACTACAATACCTAACTTCGCGAGAACATGGAATTGGGAGTCACGGTGCAAATAGTTATGTCTATAAGTTTAAAGGTATAGACTATAGAGACTGCTTTTGGAAATACTCACAAGTATGACGTATAAGACTGTGTGTGTGGGTGCGTGTAAGAGCTGTTTATTTTCCTTGGCGAAATTTGAGTTTGTATAATTAGCTTAAATTTTGAGTTTAATTCATAGTTTTGTTTTGTATGAGACCGAAAAGTGTGATATATATGGTGTTCACAATATGTGTGAACACTCTTTTAAGTTGTTGACTCAATTCTTGAGCATAATTTCGTATTTTCATATATTCTCATCTAAGAGTTTAAACATTGTTGGTTATTAACATTTTGCAAATACACATGCGTTATTACAGTGCAAGTTTAAGCCTCTATGATCTACCTGTTAACTAATAGTACTATGTATCTTTATGGGAAAATTCCAAAACTACACTCAAAATCGAATTTGTGTCCACTATGATTTTTTGCAAATTCCAATTTTGGTCATGCGTAACCGTACTACTGTGCGACTCTATTCATAATTGGAAATGTGGCACCACAAAAGGTACCATTCTAATCATTTGGTGACACACTTGCCATATTTTGAATGGGGTCACACATTTACCTTGCTCGACCGGCAGCTGTGCGACTGTGCGACCTATTCAAAATGTGACAAGTGTGTCACCAAATGATTAGAATGGTACTTTTTGTCATGCCACGTCACATTTTTAGCGAAGTCGCGCAGTAGCACAGGTCACACATGACCAAAATTGAAATTTGCAGAATTCATAACTTAGTAGTGGACACAAGTTCGATTTTAGGTGTAGTTTTGAAATTTTCCCTATTTTTATTGCATTAAAGTAATTACAAAACTAGCAGTACTTTGTTTACTTTTAGTTTGATTTACAGGACAATATACCGTAGGCCAGGCGTAATGGTGAGGTAATAGTACCGCGGTTATCACTGCAAATTAGTGTCAACTCAGTTTTTCTTTTTTACAACTAACTTCATAACCAAGTTAGCGTAATTGTGACCGCGGTCACTATTTTTTTTTTCATTTTTTTTTCTTAAACACTAAAATTAAAATTTCATTAATAATTAAAAAGGCATAACGGGATTGTAGATATGGAAGCGTGAACAAGCATAACGACATCTTTTAAAAACTCTAGATCCTAACTTCGTCTTCCTCATCCGATGATGTAAAAAAATTGATCAGAATCTATTTGTTTGAGTTGAGAAGATTATATAATGTATATAAAGATTTGGCTTGAAAGCATGTATAAAATGAAAAAGTATTAAAGTATTTATAGAGTAAATTCAATTATTTTTTTTTCTATTTTAGTAAACGGTAAAATAATAGCCGTTAAGGGTGTTTTTTTCCTACGCGACTCAATCATAAATAAGACCAACATCCCCAAAAGTCTCTTTATGGGACGCGTCGAACCAAGGGGTTCCCTCGACTGACACTCCCAACCGGCCATTATGGCTGATCCTACAAATCTATGTCTTGATTTATTCTGTAAGTTTATTACAACCGACCTAAAGTAACTATTGTTTTATGTCTATTTCTTATTTTATTTTATTTTATTTTTTCACTGGATGACAGTGAGGAGGGAGAGATTGAAAATATTTGTGGCAAAAAAATAAGTGTTTTTATAGTGCTTTCAAGTCACAAGGATTTTGTTTTGGATGAAAGTTGGACCTACCATAAAAATATATATATACATCCAAAAATCATACAGAGGTTCGATTTCACACAAGTTTGTAGTAAAGATTTACCACATTGCTAGTTTATTATGCTTAGTAATTTTCAAAAAAAATAAATAAAGAAATAAAATAAAATAAGGGGTTATTTACGCATATAGGTAATGAACTTAGAAAAATTTTCCGTGTTATGTAACAAACTTTGAAAAATATTAAGTTAAGTAACAAAAGTTTCAAAAACCGTTAAAGTTAGGTAATTTTACCCCATCAGGCAACTGGTAACCTGTTGACCCGGTAATTTTGTTTGACTTATATATTTGACCACCCTTTTGAGACTTTTTCCCCAAATACATTTTCCCCCAAAATTGTGAAGAACCCTAATCCCCAAATACGCTAACCCTAATTCCCAAAATTCAGAAACACTAATTATCAAATCCATGTAATATTAAACATGGGTAAAGGTAAACCCGACAAGAATCGACCTTTCACAGTGAACCTAAAACATGAGGGTCTATTTACAATAAAACTGTTTGCTTATATGAACTATGATGAGAAGTAAATTACGGATCTTAACTTTGAAGGTATGTCATGTGTTCAACTCTTTGATGTAGTTAATCATTTAGTGCATGCTCCACTTAAGAGACTTTATTATTGCAAAATAGGAACCCCATTAAGAATAGGTATTAAGGAGATTAGGAATGATGATGATGTTCAGGCATTTGTAGCATGTGGTTATGAATCAAAGATGGATGAATTGAAGGTTGTCAACCAAGAGGCATATGATTACCTGATACAGAGGAACCCTAACAGTTGGAGCAGAGCTTTCTTCAGTGTGGATAGCAAGTGTCCAAATTTTGAGAATGGAATATGTGAGAGTTTCAATAGGGCCATTCTGGTACAAAGGACAAAGCCTATAATAACAATGCTTGAGGACATCAGATTATATGTGATGCAGAGACTAGTGGCCATGAATAGGACTGCAAGGCTTTGGGAAGACACCATTACACCATCTATAAGAAAAAGATTGAACAAGATGATTGAATTTCAACTCAGGTATTACTTATGCACCTATTTACATCATTTTGTTTATCAACTAACCAATTCTTCATACAAACAGGTATTGGCATGTTGTTCCTAGTGGTTTTCAAGAACTTGAAGTGAGGAGTGGTAATCAAGCATATGGGGTTAACTTGACAAGGAAAAAATGCATGTGTGGGATGTGGGAGTTGTCTGGAATACCTTCTATTCATGTTGTGGCAGCTTATGAACACATGAATAGGGATCCTGTTCAAGGAGTACATGATTGGTATAGTCAACAGAAATGGTTTGAAGCATACCAATTTTCTATAAGGCCTTTTTATGGGAGTACTATGTGGAAAAGAACAAGGGATCCACCACTTCTACCACCCTTGATGAGAACAATGCCAGGCAGGCCAAAGAAAAAGAGGAACATAGCACCAGATGAGAACACCTCACAAGTTACTAGAAGGGGAAGAGTGATGAATTGTAGTAATTGTCAAGAAAGAGGGCACAACCAAATCTAGTTGTAAGAAAGATCATGTGCCAAAGCCACCTAAGCCAACAAGAGCTTCTAACAACACAACCACACCTGATTTCACAACCTATGCATCTGCTAGAGGTGGTGGAAGAGGATCCAGGGAAAGAGGTGGAAGAGGTGGTGGCAGAGGTACAAGGGGTGGTGGCAGAGGTGCAAGAGGTGGTGGCAGAGGTGCAAGGGGTGGTGGCAGAGGTCAACAAAGGAACAATATGGAATGTTTTATAAAATTTACTAAATATAAGATTATTTTACACTTTCAGTAATTAACTCCATACTTGTAAATTGTTTTTAGTTTATGGATGAGGATGAAATCAGAAAGAACATGCATCATGAATACATGGAAGAATTGCTACTTCAAGAAGAACATAGGTTAGCAGCTATAGACAGACAAAACCTAGAACAAGAAGCTTTTGATGAAGAAGCTTTGAGGTTAACTTTAGAAGAAGAGGCAAGGTGGAAAGAGTGGGATATTAAGAGGGAACAAGAACAGGAAAGAGAAAAAGAAGAATGGGATAAGAAGATGGGTTTACACCCATCATGCTACATATCAGATGAAGAATTGAAGAAAAGAGATGTCCCACATTCAAACAACAACTCTGATGAAGAATCTTTTGACCAAGAACCTTACAACAGAGGATTGGTGTCTGTTAATGACACTATTGAGACTCAAGAATCCATATTTGTAGGCATAAGGGATGCACCACCTGTAGATGATAATACTTTGCAAATTCCAGAAGTTGTTGATCCTGCATCAAACAAGGGCAAAGCAATAGCTGATCCTCAGCCTAAGAAGCAGGGTAAAAAAAGGCAGGCTCATGATGATCCTTTAAGGATTTACCACAAGAATAGGGGAAGATCAGAGAGGATCTTTGGTGAAAAAATGAAAAATAGAGGCTTTGGTCCAAATGGTGAAGGGTCTACACCAGATTCTGCATTTTCAGTTGATTAACTTTGTTTGAATGTATTAACTTAATATTTGCATTATCAAGATTGTAATCTTTTGTTTAATGGTGGATGTAGTAAACTATGAACCAGGGCACAACTTTTGTTAAAGTTGAACCCAAAACACTATGTATGTGTCCCCCATTACTTACAAATATTGATGAATGCAAATTAGTTTATGTTTAAAACTGTTATTAAGCATGTCTTTTATGCCAATTTCATATATTTTATTGCAAGTTGTGTTATGCAGTTACCTACCCACTTTGGAACATATGCAGTCAATATTCTATGGTCAAATAAGGATCTTACTATTAGGCTTGTGAGTTTTGGGAAATCCTCTTGACCACATAGTAACTGCAAAAGCTTACATTGCTTTTACCATCACATTGATGACCACAAATTTACTGCACAATGGTTATGAACTTTGACTGCATTACAGTATTTATAGCAATAGTCACAAAGGGAACCCAACAAATTCACTGCACAAAATGGCATCAAGCAAGAAGAAAGGTATCATTATAGTTTTTTTTGGTTATCACTGCAATATGTATTCAGAATATCAAACATATGATTTTTTGTTCATGTGCAGAAATCATTGCAATTTCCAGTGATAGCTCTGAATCAAATTTTGATGCAAGGCCATGGGGATGGGAGGATTATTTTCCAAAAGATTTTAAGGCAACTGATTATTTTGTACCTGCAAAGAGGGTGGAAACAAGCTCAAGTTTGACAACCATTGAGGAACAAAAAATGGCCTTTAAAGCAAGAGTTAAGGTACTAGGCATACCTAGCAAAAAAAATTGGTAGACTTTGGTGTGAAACCATTTGAGAAAAAAGAACCCAAAGATCAAAAGGGCAAGGGAAAAAAATAAGATGCTTTGAAAGCATCTTGTGTTCCTAATGCTTTTGGTTACAACAATGTGATTATGTAACTGGTTTAGGTGTACAACCTAGACCAGTGTAGAATAAAACACTTGTAACCATCAATTATCAATGCAATGTTAGTTAATTCACAACAAGGATACAAAAACATGATTTAAATTGCATTCAACAAGGTTAAGTTCATACATTAGATTGTGTACAAGGCAGGAAAACAGACACTGCCTAAGCTAAACCTAAGCCTTACACTACACAAAAAACCACACAATCTATGCCTAACAAACTAATCTACTTAAGTGCAAGTAGCAAGGAAACCAGAACAACAAAAACACATAGAATTGACTTCCAAAGAGTGACTTTCTTTAAAGTTTTTTCAAGTCTGCCTCCAACTGTTCAATCTTTCTTTGACGATTAGCTTCAGCTTGAACTTTACGCCTTTGATTGGGATTGAGTCTGCTATACATCTCAAACAAGTGCATTTTGTACCATTCACAATCCTCCTCCGGATCATACCAATCCCATTTATCACATTTCTTCCTACCCGCTTTCTAAAATCAAGAAAATGTAGTGTATTAAACATTACAATTTATAAATCTTGAAACAAAACGTATCCTATACTTACCCATCGATTTTGGCAGCATATGAATCATCTAGCAGGGTTGGTGGGTGTCCATGATGTTACCACCATTGATGGCCTATCACAATCACAGTTATCATCATACAAATAAAAAGACATGATTTAATTAGATTATTGTTGGGGATTGTTATGAATTTTTAAGATTGTGATTGTTAGGGTTTATGTTAAAAAGGGGGTGAATAAAAGGGGAAAATTGGGGATTGGGTATATATCCGTTATATATGACGTGGCATGTGGGCCCAATATGGTTCCCGGTTAATTACCTAACTTAGACGGTTTTGCCAAGTTTTGTTACTTAACTTAATATTTTTCAAAGTTCGTTACATAACACGGAAAATTTTTCTAAGTTCGTTACCTATATGTATAAATAACCCTTAAAATAAATCTTGACATATTTATGGAGTAATGTATAGCCATCTAACATAACTTGTGCAAAGATGTTTATTTCGAATACGAGTGTTCAAGTTCTGATCAAAACGAAGGCGTGTTGGTCTCTTGTGGATTTGCTAAAATCAACTCGTCTATTAAGTAAATAATTTTATATAAACAAGTTAAATAACTACGTATTACTGTATACAACATATAAAAATAAATCAATTGTTTTTACTCCCACTCAATTTTCGTCTACAGTTCATCTGCAGTTATAACAACAATTAATTTTGTCAAACATGCCAATTATATCAAATTCTACTAAAGTTCGAGTCAAGCCTTACAAGCTCCACTCGGCTAGACGTTATTCGAGTTTGAGATTGCGCTCAAACTCGAAGAAAAACAACATTGTCAATCCAAAAAAAGCTTGAAATAAGAACTTGCCTCGTTTGCAAACTTAACCATATATGTTACTAATTGTACTTGAAATCTTATTAAACATTGGTTTTTGGTAACACTCTATGCACATTTCTTAACACTTTTTAGTTAAGCAATCTAATGTAATAATATCGTACAAAATACTCATATTTGTAAGAGGCATGCTAGGGCCACATAAAGTTTACACAAAAAATCCCCACTCGCTGACATGTCAGCGTGTGATTGGTTGGATCCCACAAAAAACCAATCACACGCTGACATGTTAGCGAGTGGGGATTTTTTGTGTAAACTTTATGTGGATGTAGCAAAATTCTATTTGTAAGTCTTTAATTATATTTTGGGTTTTTCTAACTTGTGTCATATGACACAAGTTAAGCACACAAAAAAAGTACTAAAGGGCCCACAAAAAAGTACTCAAAGAGACAAAATTCATGGGTCCTTGAGTACTTTTTCGTGGATCCCTATATACTTTTGGTGTGTTTAACTTGTGTCCTTAGAACACAAATTAGAAAAACCCTTAGGGGGCGTTCGGTTGGAGTAATTTAGAATTCCGGAATTTTATATTCTAAAAAAATTAAATTCTTGAGAATTTAGAATTCCGGAATTTAAAATACCTTCGCATGTTTGGCCGACATAAATTTATAATTTTTTTTAATATAAATTTCATAAATATTCTATTAAAAAAAAGATTTTAAAAAATTTATAAAAAAAAGTTTTTAAATCTGTACTCACATTGAATGAAACAACGATATAAAAACTTTAAATTTGTTAGTTAGGACTTAAAATATCTAAGTGCAACTATACAAATACATATGGATTCCACAAAGAACATATACAAGGCCTATGGAGCATGGTGGTTTGTCATGTCGTTTTTGTTTCGAGCCACAATTTCCTTAATAGCAAGACAAACTTATACAAACACGGACCAACCGTACACCCAACTGAAGTGAAAAAGACAATGTGAAATTGTTGCACGTTATTACACCCTAGAGACTTGTGGCGCCAAGCTTGTCGATTCTCATTGACTTGAGTGACTTATTACTAGAAAATCCTCATTCGTTTATATTAAAACTAAGCTAGAAGATATAACAAGTTGGATAAAGAAAGATACCAAGAAACACAGCACACTCACTCATAGCTGTGTTTTATTAATGGGTTTTTATAGATACTTAAAGGAGGTAAGAATAAATGTTGCTTTATGTAGAGTAGTACTAGTACTATTTTTTTTACGAATGTTGTGAGTGAACATTTTTGCTAGAAAAAATGATTATTGTGTAAAAGTGATGATAAGTGGCCAGTAGGGCCTGCTTTCTCGTCGACAATTATTAAACTGGATTAAACTGTAAAAATTTACAAGTAGAAAAATGTCTTATGAGCTACTACCTCCGTCCTATAATAAATGTCTACTTTGACTTTTTTTAGTTTTTTCTATTAAATTTTGACCATAAATATTTATATTTGTGTTATATAATACTTGATAAAAAATATATGATTGAATTGAGTTTTAAACGTATTTTCATTTGGTATAATTTTCATCAAGTATTATATAAAACAAATAAAAATAATTACGGTCAAACTTGAATAAGAAAGACTTAAAAAATTCAAAGTGGACACTTATTATGGGATGGAGGGAGTACTATTTATTTGACTCTTAATTCTAATTTCGATAAGGCCACTTTAGTGAAGATTACTAGTAATCATTTGAGCATGTTAGCGGTAAACAGTTTGGATATTTATAGAAAAGCTCGGAAAGGACTATTGAAATACAGATTAGCCGGTGTAAATCATAGCAAAAAGCTTGTGGATTAGTCTGTGTGACGGTGAGTTCAAACCCAATGAATTAGTCGATCAAAAGATCGGAAACCATGGTTACCAAAAAAAAAAAAAAAATGTCATAACAAAAAGCAACCTCAACTTTTTCCGAATACTCTGAACAACCCCTTTTGTAGTTTAAATCATCTGCTCAAATTTTGAGTTTGATTTACACTTTTGTATGAGACCGGACCATATATTTGTGGTCCTTTAGACTATCTTTATCCATGAGATTGTCAAGTGATTGGATGGGAAAAAAACAACAAATATATATATATATATATATATATATATATATATATATATATATATATATATATATATATATATATATTAAAAGTGAACAAATGAAAGAAAGAGAAAGAGGCGATCCGGTAAGTTTGTGACTTCCGAATCTTTGAACCAACCGTGCCACATGTCACACTCTGAATCTACCAACAAAACCACAACATCATCTGTGTTTGTTCTTTGGTTAATACAGAAAGAAACCAATAACTTCTTGTGTTCATACTTTTTCAGACTAAAAGAAAGAAAGTAACCAATGAAATAATGGGATTTTGTGTATAAGATTCAAGTTGGGATGTGAGTGTGGCTGTGGTGATAAGGGGGTGGACGTTTATGTATCTGATGTTGTTAGGGTTTGTGAAAATTAAAGTATAATCAGGGTTTGTGAAAATAAGGGGGCGTGAGTTTTGTGGAGAAGAAAATTAGGGATATATATCCAGTTTAGGTTAAATGCAATTGGGCCAAATGATGGTCAATGGTCACATGGGCCAAAAGAATTGTTGTTACTTTTGTAATATCCGAATTTTTGCATCTGAAATTTATTCAAGTATTTGGACTAAATTTTGGTTAATGGTATTTACAAAAGAGGATATTTATTGAAACTTTAAGTAACTAATTTAAATATAAAAAAATTAATATTATATATTAGGTTGGGTTGTTGATAAATGGTAAAAAAAAATAAAGATTGGTTGTATGTATAGATTATATATGTGGATGAGTGAGAAAATAATATTTTAATGAAAGATTGGGTTGGATAGGGTTGTGAATAAAAATAGTCTTAAGGTGATTAAAAAAACGATGTTTTATTAGTTTAGTTTACAGTAAAACCATCCTAAACTTATGTATTTTCTTATGACAGTGAGGATTCAGATGGAGGAGAGTGAAGATATTTGCGCCAAAAAAATGAGTGTTTTGAGGTTGAGGGATGTGTTTTTCAAGCATATAAATAGAAAGTGCTAGTTGGACGTACAATAAAATAAATATACATATCAAAAAATTATACACGGGTTCATTTTATATTTTACACATGTTCATTGTAAACTTTTACCACATTCGTAGTTTGTCATGGAGTATTATTTTTTACATAACTTTGTTAAACAATAATTTACGGTCCCGTAATAAATATCGGACCCTTATCTACAGAGACGGAGCCAGTGGGGGGGCTAGAGGGTGCTCGGCCACCCCCAACTGGCCCAACTAGCCTAGCATGTAGCTTGGTTTCCTGTCCACACTTTATAAAAGTCTTCAATCTAGCCCTTGCCAATGCCCTATAGAAAGACCCAAAGAAAAAAGAAGGGAAAAAAAATCCATGGAGGTGAAGATGAATGACGATGAAGAAGCAGAAACAGAGAGGGAAGAGAGAAATAAAAAAAAAAAAAAAAACGGCGTAATAAAAATGCAATAGACTAGTAGTGTAGTTGACCTATTTTACTTGTAAACCTGACTTCTTGCAGGCCCATTATACATAAGAAGCCCATCAAACATTTTAATATCAAAATATTTATACATGAAAACAAAAAAGGTATACAAGTTAGAAGTTAATTACTGAAGAAGAACTTTACTGATATTAACTAGTTTGAGCAATATAAACGATTAGCATGTCATTATGATATTTTATTGGATAGTTCTATTCTCTTTTCCAATTTTAAAATTTAATATAACTTTGACACCGTCTAATTTATGTTCGGTTTTTATAACTAAATAATAGCACATGTGTAATTTTTGCATTTAAAAGAAAGGTTATGTAAATGCTTCGACGGTGCTATGTATATTTAACATGAAAATTATCGCGTCATAATCACTAAAATTGTGAACCATGACCTGTCACCATTGTTCTCCTTTCTTTGAAGTCTTCGGGTCGTGCGGACAATCTACTACTTTAGTTGATATCCGACTATGCAAGTATTGTAAGTAAACATGTGTTGTTTGTTTACATCATTTAGTAGAGGCAATTTTTTACGTCCAGGGCATCAAAAAACTCCAAACCGGCACTTGTAGTTGTATATGCATTTAAAATCGGTCGAGTTGAACCATTCAATAACAAAATTCGTGAATTGTGTGTTATTGAAAAAAGTTTTTAGGGCCCCCCTCAACCTAAATTCCTGGCTCCGTCCCTGCTTATCTAAATTTGTGTGTTACATTTGTAAGTAGACACTTTTATTGGACGGAGGAGTAATACCATACAAAATACTCATATATGCGTAGGTCTTTAATTATAGTTTTCTACGAGAAATTATTCGATACTAAATTGATGGTGAGTGAAATCCTCCTATTGTCAGGGTTTTGGGTTATGATCCGATCTTGACCCATTTTACTATAAGAAAATTCCCAAACTAGTACAAAAAAAAACTTGAGTGATTCATGACTTGGTCACCAATGTCATCTTTTTCCCATTTTGGTTATGCTTGACTGCTCAACTACTCGACTTCACTCAATTTTTGACACGTATCATTCCGTTGTACTTTTTTAGGTACAAAAAAGTACAATTTCGTACTTTTTTTGTCATGCTCGACTGCTCAATTGCAAGACTCCACCAATTTTTTGACACGTGTCACAACTAAAGTAGAGTCGAGCAGTTCAGCAGTCGAACATGACAAAAAAAAGTACGAAATTTTTGACACATGTCACAATTTAAGTAGAGTCGAGTATGACAAAAATGAGAAAAAAGTGTTATCGGTGACCAAGTCATAGACTTTGTACTAGTTTGAGAATTTTCTCTTTTACTATTTAGTGAACCTTCTTTATTACCGAGTTAGACACATTACTGGTTATCACTTTTTGACTTAAAACCAAAGTAAGTGTTAGACTTTGCATGATTCTTATTTCTTACAAACCAGTACCAAAAACCTTACAATTTTGGACCACATGACACCCCCATGTGATTTATGAGTTCAGTAGTCGATTATATACTAACAAAATATAATGGATTCCTTTATGACACGATAATATATTTTGGCAATTTCTTATGACCCCTTGCATTATTTTGTGTCTCGAGTGTACTCTGGCTAGTTTTGGCAAGAAAATCGGTCAAAATCTATCATACATCTCCTCATACTGAAGGTAAAGCGACTGCTTCCAAAAAGACCTTCGGCAAGTTCGCGTGTACAAGTGGAACAGAAAAAGAAACACCAATTTTGATGTATACACCCCCAATACATGAGTATAGCATTATTACACCAGATTGATTATTCTAGTAAAGAGTCTAGACCCATGTTCATATATGGTGGTTGGTCATGTCGTATTCGTTTCGAGCCACAATACAATACTTGGTGGGACAGTCAGATAAACCCCACACCCCACGCAAACCTACAAATTCTTTAATCACATGACACAATTACAATTTACATGGACTGTTCGTACTATAATCCGAAGCGAAAAAGACGATACGTAAATTTGTTAATTGTTGCACGAAACTTGTGGTCTGCCATAATGCTCCATTGCATTTAAAATGTGAAATATTTCAAGTTCGATTTTTGTTAAGTGTAAACAACCAAATTATCTACATGTAAGTTAGTCAACTCGTATAAAGTGCAATCGCTCGAAACTCTTATCGACCCCATACCAATTCCATATGTCTCCGTCGTTTTCCCAATTAAGCTAAGTTGAGACGATACAATGTTATTATTATTATTATTATTATTATTATTATTATTATTATTATTATTATCTAGATGATTTGAGTTCGGCTCGACTCATACTAGGATGGTATAATAATCATGTAAATATAAATTAATATAGAGAGTTCAAATTCAAAATTACACAAGCTTGACGAGCTAAAAAATAACTTGATCACTAATTAAAAGTCTATTCAAGAAGGTCGAGCTCAACTCGACGTAAATCGACTCGATAAGTGGCTCTATGGTTTACTCGACTAGCTTACACCGTATCAATGAGACCACATACATTATCTTTCAAAAGATGAGTCGATGATTAAACAAAAGTAATTGGAAGATCGTATACTAATTAGTAACTACATCCATATAACAAGCAACATTCTCATAAGTCATAACCCTGAAACCTATGATGGACCCTAAGCCCAAGTTAGACTTGGGCCATAACCAAGTCATCTAACATTCGCAACTCGTTGAAGTTACAAGTTACAACTGAGCAGTAGAAGAGAACCATGCACGTGAGAACATCTTAAGTTTTTGTTGAAGCATTTAATTATTAGTCTTTTGTCATATATAAGTAACGACTACTCCAACATCAACTATTTCGTAAGCCATACATCACCATTGTTTCACGCCATCCCAAAGCCAGGTATACCAATCCCCATAGATCAGCAAATAGAGCTCTTCAAATGGATATTAGAGGAGAAAAGGCAAGTGAAAACAAAAGACATGTTAAAAAGAATATTGATGAAGAAAAAGCTTTACTCAAACACTTGATTGAAACAAAGTCCATCCCATCTTTGCATTCATTGTATTGTAAATGACAAAATTTCACCATTCGTCCCTAAACTTGTCACGATTCTCGTGTATCGTCCTTAAACTTTTTTTTTTTCACTTTCGTCCCTGAACTTGTCAAACGACGGCTCGTTTGATCCCTGGGAGCGCGTTTTGGGAGACGGACGTTATGTCCGTCCGTTATCTGATATGGCAAGCTTGGGTTTTTTCGTCTTTTCACCTATTTCATATTCTCACCGTTCGTCCCCAATGCCGTTTGTATATTGTAGCAAACGCTTTGCATGTTTCGTCCCTAACAAAAACGATGCGTGTTGTGTAAAAATTCGACCGTTGGCCAGAAGTGAACCATGTAAATACCCGTCCATTGTGCATATCAGTATGTAGAACACACATCTTCCCAAAAGAAAAACAGAGCAACGATGGTGGTCTGCACATGTGGTAAACCCACTGTTGTCAAGACTTCTTGGACAAACAGGAATCCAGGTCGCCGTTTCTTTGGCTGTCCGACAATTGTAAGTTTGTCATTGTGTTGTTTATTTAAAAAAAAATGTGTTGCTTATTTACATACTTTGTTGTTTCAGGGCTCAAACTGTCCTTTTCTAGGATGGTTGGATCCTCCGATGTGCCCAAGGTCAGTAGACATTATCCCTGGTTTGTTGAGGAGGATTAATGCTCTACGAGGTGTTGTTGAAGAGCTTGAAGAACAGCGGTCCAAGTACAAGAAGTATATCATCATCAGTTGGGTTTTGTTTGCATTGTATGTTTATTTAAATGCTTGACATGTGTTGTGTAGTAGTAGTTGTTAGTTTCTGATGGTGGTGGGTGAATGCTTTTAGTATTTTCGAGTAGATGATAGTAGTTGGGTGGTGAAGCTGTCGTTTGTAATGGTTGCCAATGGTCAATGAAATTTCTTGTTTGAATAATGGGTAAATCGTAATGGTTTGTGATCAAGTGAATGTGGCTTGTTATTGTGAAGTATTTTGTTTGCTTGTTCAATGCATAATATGATTGACTTAGGGAAGTTAACAAACCATAAGGCTGTAGTTTGACTTAGGGAAGTCAACAAACCATAAGGTTGTAGTTTGACTTAATAAAGTCAACTAACTGAACCATTTTGATTATTCACTTGAATAAAAAGTGTTGTCTTTCATTTAATGGTAAATATTTGCGCATGGTGCCATAAACCTTTTTTTGACAAAATTAACTAAAACAGTACATGAGAGTCAAGAAATGCAGATTCATTACCAATAATAAAAGAACATAAAACTGTTCTTCATTACAAAAGAGATACTGGTTATACCATCAAAACACATTATTATCATGAACTGCCATAATTAACTGCTATAAGTTTCCTTTTCATTGACTGGCTTCAAGGCTTATTTGCAGAAGTGGAGGTTGAATTAAATACTTGCTATAAGCAGAATCAGCAGTACCAATGATATAATGAGAGCTTGTTGGAGTGGTACTTGAACCTTTTGGACCTTGAAGCTTTAAATACTGGGCATAATCAGGATCAACAGGACGAATGATATACTCAGAGGTTGTAGGAATGGTGGTTGAACCTTTTTGAGCTTGAAGATTTAAAACTTGGCATAATCATCATTAACAGGACCAATGATATACACAGACCTTGTAGATTTGCTTTCTGCAAATAAGGAAAAAGAGAGCATCAAAAAACAAAAAAAATATAGCTTCAAAAACAGTTAAATGTTAACACAAAAGGACCCTATATTGACCTTTTTTAATTAAATACACCCAACTACATAGCAAAACAGAAATAACAATACCTTTTTTGTTTGTGGCCTTCATTTTGTGTGAAGTAACGTTATAGGATATGTAGGTTTAAGAGAAATTTAGGTTATAAGGTTGAATATGTGTGTTTGTGTGTGTGTTTTTCATCGGTTGGGTGGGTATTATATGAGATGGTATTAAATGAGATGGAAATATGTGTGGTTGATCGGTTTGGTGGGTATTTAATGGGTTGGGTTGGGTGGCCTTCACAAGGCTTTATCGGCTCACCAGTACTAAGTTCCTTATATATAACAGTAGTAAAATGTTAATACTGGTAGTACAAAATTCCTTGTAACATAATATGATTGAGTTAGGGACGTTAAGAAACCATAACAGCAAGTCTGAGAGGGCCAAGAACCAGATGTTGCAGTCGCGAAGAAGAGGACGTTCAAAAAGTTCAGTTTCCGTGGAGTTGATCTCAATGCTTTGCTTGACATGTCTACCGATGATTGGTAGCGTTGTTGGTGTGTTGAGTGGTAAGACCTTCAACCATATTTAAATAAACCCTGAGATGATTGGACACTACCTTGTTTGAGTTTTGTATCTCATACAAGCCTGTTAAGCACGGTAGACCCGGTATTAGAGCTACCCACTCTTCAAGGTTCATCCCATTGAAGTGAGGATGCTACTTGTTTTAAAGGATTATGGTTTTAAAGGATTATGCTACTACTTTTAAAGGTTTACCCCTAGTATTTTGTCATTTCAGAAGGTTAAGATGACACTTGTTATAAAGGATTATGCTTTTTTTTTGTTTTTTGTTTTTTTTTTTCAAAAAACAAAATAAAATAAAAACCAACC
This sequence comes from Artemisia argyi, assembly GCA_030686995.1. NCBI lineage: Eukaryota > Viridiplantae > Streptophyta > Magnoliopsida > Asterales > Asteraceae > Artemisia > Artemisia argyi. The sequence goes on from CM060689.1 coordinate 6,696,519, forward strand.
CATAAGGCTGTAGTTTGAGTTAGGGAAGTCAACAAACCAAAAGGTTGTAGTTTGAGTTAATAAAGTCCAATTTTGCACTAACAGTATTAAATTTTTACTACTGTTGGAAATAAAAAAACTTAATACTGGTGAGCCAATAAAGCCGTGTGAAGACCACCCAACACAACCCAACCCGATTACATACAATACATAGTTACATTCCCAAATAAAATGGAAATATAAATGTGTTCATATTTCCAACAAATAATTGGGAACCGAAGAGTCCAAAAAAAGGCTATAAAATTTAATACAGACTCTTCGTTTTCCCCATTATGTATCTATATATTGGTTAATGCCACATTATGCAGCATACCAATCTAATACTAGCAAACATCAAACAAGTTAAAGTGTAAGTAAAATGTCAGGAACCAAGAGAGCCAGAGATGTTGTTGCAACCGACAACACAGAAGAAGAAAACAACGAACTGAGGAAACGAGCAAGGGAAGATCCAAAAGAGCCAGAGGTGCCTTCGTTGGAAAAAGGCTCGAAGGATAAGGATAAGAAGGAGGTGGATGAAGAAAAGGACAAGGCTGCTCCTCAAAGCCCTGCTGAAGTTGAAAGACGCAGGCTTGCTGCAAAAAAGAGGGCCGATGAGCATTGGAAGGAGATCAATGCTGTTAGGAGATTAGAAGAAAGGGATAAAAAGAATAAAAAGTATGTTATATGTAATGAACAAGAGGAAGAGGAATTTTTAGAAACATTCTCGTATGATGAATTGTATAAGTCATATGAGTTCGATTAATTTAATCGTGTACTGGAAAAAGTTTGTTTAATAAAAATTTTATTGTTTGATTTTGTGAGTTTCCTTTTTCTCAATTGCATGTTTTATTTATTTATTTATATTTTTTTGCAAATAAAGTTTATGGTTATTTTCATGATGTACATTTGACTTTCAATTTATCCACCCGTATGACCTTCAGTTTATGCTTATTTTCATGTGTATATCTAATACTGGTATTATTCACATTGTTGACCAAAAAAATATGTTGACTTTAATACTAAAATTCGTTTATTATATGCAATTGGTCAAATATAAATTGTAATAAGTTAATTTTACCCATGTTCAGTTTTGAAAGTAAAAAGTGAGGTTTACAAGTGAATATTCAATAATGGGTCACTTAGTTGACTTTATTAAGTCAAAGTAGACCCTTATGGTTTTTTGAGTTCCCTAAGTGAAATGACAAAAGACTAATAGGGAACCAAATTAATAGTCTTTCATGAGAAAGATAAGTGGTAGTACTTAATGGTTTGGTTTGGGTGGACTTATAGGTCTGGGTGTTCGAACTGGTAATAATCCACAGGTACAGGTGTTGGATGAAAGATGCTTTATCTGTTGTATGGATGTTAAGTGTTGGAGGCATGCAAACACAGGTGGAAGTGTTGTTGTAGTAACAAAAGATGCTGGTGCTGAGGCAAACAAAGTAAGTGGTGGTGTTATAGGTCTGGGAATTAGAACTAGGGAAAAAAGAAGAAAAAAACAAACCCAAGAAACTTGATTACAAAACAACAACAATTTTGAATAACTGTATTGTAGTAGATCACTGTCATGGTTTTGGGCATGTCCAAGCCACACTTGTATTTAATGTGTATATTTGCATTTTCATGTTTCGTTTGTGTATTACAGATTGATTAATGTGATGCTCATGTTTATGTTTCTGATACATATCAAACACACTAAAAATCTTAAAACATATATGAACACATTATTCATTGAAAAACTGAATCATAAGCCCCATTACATTCATTAACCATAACATGGTGATGTGTACAAAAGAAACCCATCACCAATGTCCAACAACCAAAAGCCTCATGGATATTTCTTTCTAACAACAAATTCAATCTTCTTAAACATCTTGTCCTTGACTTGCCTGGACATCATCAACAGTGCATTCGCCCGACGCTTATCAATTGTCTGTAGTCTCCTAAGCTTCTTGGTATTGCTCCTTGCAATTCTTGCACGTGAATAGTTTCGAAGTCCAACAATCAGCTCCCCCTACGTCCGACCCTTTCAGAAATTTTTATGGACTTCTCCAAATCATGTGCTTGCTGCAAATATTCAAGAATCTCTATGTGGTAAGGGCCAAGAATTAGTTCAGTTAGCATATACGAGTTACAAAGAACCTTTAGATCAATATTACTTTCAGAGTTGTTCATGCTTAAGGAAATAGGGAGCTGTGTTTTGCAAGTTTTGACTTGCAACAAATGAGGTAGGTAACTATTAAATATGACTAATAAAAGACACACAAATAAACCAACCCATTAATCAAAGGCTACTACCAGTGGTGACCATGGTGACACATATAAAACGTTACAATTAAAAAATTGCATATATAATTAGGATTTTAAAAAAGTACATAATAAATTTAAAACATTGCATAAGTGTAACATAAAAATTACATAAAACTTCAGTTGTAATCCGGGTGATCCCATGTCTGAGAGTTGTTGTACAGGTAACCGTCGTCGTAAGTAGCAATGGCCGCAAACTTATCGGCTTCTAACTGAGCTTCCAACTTGCTAAGCTCCCGGTCCTTTTCTTCGTTCCAGCCCCCATCATCAGCTGCCACCACATTTTCTTCAAAGCTTAGCTTAAAGTGCTCCAGATGAGGTTGTTGCTCAACAACTCTCGGTGCAACAGATGAAGTAGATGCAACAGCATCACACGCTGCCACATTTTCCACATAACTCCAACGGATCTTGTTAGAGATTTGCGACTGTATTTGAGAAACACAGCCCCACAACGAGTCAGCAATGGCACAGTCCTTGCAATATTCATCGTACAGAAACTGGTCGATGACGGATTTCCTCTCTGCTGAGATATCTTGGCACGCTGTGTATTGTTCTCTAAGTTGGTTTTTAACTTTTTTGGCAAGGTCAAACTATTTGATCACTTCGATGATAGCATTCTGGCGATCTGTGTCGCCTTTCTCGGTCTGTTTCTTGATGTATGTTTGCAATTCTTCGACTGTGTGAGGAAGTTTGCAAGCCATTTATGTTTTGAATTGTTGTTTGCAGTGTGTTTGAATTTGTGGATGCCAAATTGTGTTTGATGGTGGTATTTATAGGAAGTCAAATTGGTAAGTTTGCAAGCCATTAAAAAAAAATAAAAAATTTCTTACTTTCAAACGGTAACAAACAAGTACAACCACATGTAGACTTGTTTGCTGCATTTCACTTTACTTAGTGAAACCCCGTTTTTCTAAACAAGGGTGAATCTTACCCATTTTGTTACCCATCAAGCACATAAATAGTTTTGGTTGACAAAATGTATAAGTCAAACAGGTCACAAACCATCTAAAGTAGCCACACAAGTTGACTTATATAAGTTTGCCTTTAAAAGGACTTAGAAAATTGCCACATATGTGGACTTTGATGTTTGCCACTTATGTGGACTTTCATTACAGACGTTTCATAACAACCATAGTACTAAAACTCAAATTTTTCCTGAATTTAAAACATGGCTAAAGGATAGCCCATTCACTGTCATTGACTTGGCTGGATTGAGTTGGAATACGAGCAGATAGTCCTTGGAAACTTGAACTAGGACCAGCTTGAGACGCACCAGATACTCCTTGCACCGTTGACCTCTGACCAGCTTCAACAGCTACATCTCTATATTGGACAGCTGAACTAGGACCAGCTTGAGCAGACCCATTACCCTTAGCTTGCCGAGCTCCAGCTTTGTTGAAACCTACATAAGAAAACAGGTTATAAAAAAGTACCAAATATAAGACAATCAAAAAACATAACTATGAAAGTCTAATAAGTACCTTTTCTAGGAGGTTGACCTTGTCCTTTGCATGTAGTCTTGTTGTGTCCAGCGTTACCGCAGAGTCTACAAGTAATAACTCTCCCTCTTTTGGTCAGTTTTCCAGAATCTACACAGGGTGCATCCTCATACTTAGACCTTCTTCTCTTCTTCTTTGGTCTTCCAACCTGGACATGATGCTTTGGTGGCAAGAGCTCTGTAGCATGCGTGGTCTTCTCCCAATAGTTGATGCCTCTAATTGGTTCCACTAAGTGAGAGTATACTTCCTTCCATGTGGACAACCAATAACAGCTATGTACCCAAGACTCAGGAGGTCCAACTTGAATGCCATTGAGTGCCATATTCCAACAGGCTGCAATAGCATGCTTACAAGGTATCCCTGTCAATTCCCATTTCCTGCATGTACATACCTTATCCTGTACATTCACAACACACTGATTACCCCATGCCCCTGTTACCTGATACTTAACTCCTCCATTCCATATCACCCGCAACGAATCAGCCTCGCTCTTAATCTTTTCCAATATTTTAGCTGCAGTTGGGGTTAGAGGCCCATCAGTTTTGTCAATTATACCTTGTACAGCTACTATTCTCTGATGTACTCTAAAAGTGTAATGACTGGCTTGTCCCTTGCTGGAGCTATTTTACCATTAAACACCTCACAAATGCTGTTGATCAATAAATCTGTAACTTCTCTACCTATAACACAAAAATATGAAACACTTAAATGATATACATGTCTACTATTGAACCACTTTTTTTATGTTGAAAACAAACAAACAATTACTAGAAAAATGAAATCTTGCCCAATGTTCAGTTGGTATCTTGCTCAACCATTCATGTGCTTCCTTCTTCAGAGCCTTCAAATGTTCCATACACTTTTCAAAACCAGACATGGTTGTAACAGATGCACATCTCCACAAAGCTTCCTTATATTCCAATCCACTAAACTGCTACCTCATATTTTCATGAATGTGCCTCAAGCAAAATCTGTGTTCTGCACTTGGGAAGACAGATTTTATGGTTGGAATGAGACCCTGCATAAACCAACAAAGTTAGCAAAATAATAGTTTATATTCTGTTGGGTATTAAAGAATTCAACTAGAGGAGCATGTTACTAACCTTTTGTCTATCACTCATGAATGTGAAGTTAGATCTAGGGCCTAGATCTATGTCATCACCCAAGCACATTAAGAACCAACACCATGAACTCTTACTTTCAGCTTCCACCAAGGCATAAGCCAATGGGTAAATCCCATTGTTAGGATCAATTCCAACAGCCACCAACACTTGGCCTGGATAAGGACCTTTCATGAAACAACCATCCAGCCCCAACAATTCTCTTTTGAAAGCCTTGAAGCCTTCCTTCAACGGTCCCAAACAAACATATATTCTTTTAAACACCCTTCTAGGCTCACTAGGATTAGCAGAATCTCTATCAATTGCAAGCTTCACAGTCGTATTAGGGTTTGTAGACAGCAATTCACTAATATAGACCCTAAGCATCATATACTACAGGTTGTGATCACCTGCAACATCTTTTTCTGCTTTAGCTTTGGCCCTAAATGCTTTTGTCATAGAAACCTGAAGATGTAATTCACGCTGGAGCTGGTCTTGAACTGCCTTTCCTGGGATCTCTGGATTAACCTTAACTAGGTCATAGATCTTGTTTGCCAAATATTTATAAGTGCAGTGTTTGATTTCCCTTGATTGAAGGCAAGTGTGTTTGTCTTTATATGTCTTTACTATCCAGTTTTGCCTAAGTTTGTCTTTGCCTACATACAAGACCTAGGGGCATTCATCATCAACATCATCAGAAGTTCCTACATCGTTTCTCTTTCTTTTACTCCCTCTACCTAATGGGCCACTTGATCCACTAGGCCCAACACCTGTATCTACAGTTGGGCCTGTTGATCCAGTTAAGACTGACTTTGTAAAGATAGGAATTTGGTTATCACATACAACTCTTATCCTAATATAATCATTCTTGACCAACTTCAAATTTCTCCTGCCTCAACTACATGCATGTATACTCTTTTCTTCACCTCTTCTGGGGTTGCAAACTCTTGTCCAGTGAAAAAATAATACTTCATAATAGGATTCTCTGACATGTCAACTCCAATTGCTCTTCTTATTTCCCTTAACTGTTTCCTAACAGCAGAATCTGGTTCACCATCAGAACCTGATTGACTCTCGAAACCTTCAACACTAACAACTTCTACTCCACCTACAACCTCTCCAACTAAACTGCTGTTGCCAATGTTGTCATAAGCTTTATTCCCCGTTAGTCTATACTTATTTACTTGATCACCACTGCTGTTGCCAATACTGACAGAAGGATTATCCCTTGCTAGATGAAAACCGTTTACTTGCACAGGAGGCTCAACTCCAGTGTGTCCTTCATCATTCATAACTGCAGCCTCTCCTTCATCACCTGAACCTGCATTGTCACTTGACCCTCCTTCATAATCACTATCATTGACATTATGAATGTCATACTCCTCATCCTCTTGTGGCCCGACACCATTACCCTGTTGAACCTCACCCTCTAGTGCCTCTTGCCTGTTATCCTGTTGACCCTCAGCTTTATGTGTTTAGGGATCATCTAGGACAAAAACAGGCAACCCTACATTTAAGTCCAGGTCAGCAACACCAAAATGTTCATCAGGACTTAATCCACTAGTGGTTTCGACATTCATGGCATCCAAATAACTAAATGAAATAGGCATATCTAACTCATTCACATCAAAGTCCATCATCCTAACTATATCAGCAAGTTTTTTTTGCCACAATCTCCTTACTAGCAGGTACAACTGGGGTGAAACTTAAATTTAAACTTCCAAACTGGGAATCAATCTGGGGAAGGCCATTGTTTTGATTTTCACCACATTCACTTAAAGTCAATTGTGTAAAATGGATACCTTGAGTTGAGTTGGCTGGAAGTGGAACAGTATCAGTATTATCAGGCCATGTCAGGGCCAACATTTGAGGAGGTTTAATTACCTTAGAGGCACTAGGGGGACTAGACACAAGTTCCTCTATTATTACCCTTGTTTTACCAGTGACCCTAGAACAACCACGCTCTATGTACACTTCTATCAACTTGAAACCACCTACTAGATAACCCAAACATCTGACATCATCATCAGATGACAGGGGAAACAGGCCATGGTCTAAAGTACTCATAGGACTAAGATAGTGGTAAAACATAGGCTCATTCTGACCTGTGTAGCCCAACTGTAGCACCATCTGGTCCAGATCAAAGACAGAGAATACATCAATATCCACCATATCAAATATGTCTTCAGCACCACCAACGTAGTCCCTGTTAGGGAAACGTATAAATGCCCCCACCATGATGTATTCGTATGGTGAATAAATTGCGATGAAATTCTGCAATATAAAGTCAATTACTTGGTACCTAAACATATATAAACACAAGCTAAGAGCAAAATAAGCTCAAATCAACTGGACTTAAACTCATTACCGTAGTCATTCTCACATTGCGCCTCCAACTCTTCTGTAGTGACTGTCACTCTTCTTTTGCGCATCTTCCACATTGGTGCGGACATTGTTCGGGACGATTTTCGATACTTTTGTGATTTTGACGTTGATGTGATTGGGCGGAAAGTTTTTTGCAGGCGTATCTTGGAAAACGAAAGCTTCAGAAAAAAGTGAATAGAACCTTCTTTATAGCAAACTTTTAGGGACCAAATACGCAAATCACTGTAGCAACTACTCTTGCAGCAATCTTTTAGGGACCAACGGCGAGAATTACTGTTGGAGGTGTTTAAGTGTGAAATGACTAAACTACCCATGGTAGACACGTCAGCTAGCGCTACAACCAAACGTCCGTTTGTCAAAAGGACCAACCGCGCCAATATCGACAAGTTCAGGGACGAAAATGAAAAAAAAATTTAAGGACGATTCACGCGAATCGTGACAAGTTTAGGGACCAACGGTGAAATTTTGTCATTGTAAATTGTTAGTCTTTTGTCATATTGGAACAATGTTGGTTCAGTTTGTTTTGAATAATGTAGAGTAGGGTTATTTGCATCCCACATTGGCTCATGAACCAAATGACCAAGGTTGAGATGATTATAAAATGAGATGCCAACCAATCCATGAAACACATATCTCTTGGCTTCTAACCAAAGTCATTCTTATGGTTTGTATTTTGGTTGCAATTACTAGTTTTAATATTTATTAATCAAATAGATCAGATAACATTATTTTTATTTTATTTATTAAAAAAATTGATGTATTGTGACTATTTGACTTTTAGAACATTATAATTTGTATCTAATATTAGTTTAAAGCTTTGGATTGAATCGATAAAAAGCTTGAACAAGCTAAAGCTTAAACAAGTTTGAGCCTGAGCCTCATTTAAATGTCAGGCTCAAGCCCGTGCTTTTTATATAAAGATTGACGAAACTTTGTGAGCCTAAACAATATAACTATGTATAATGAGCTCGAGCATAGTGTGCTTAACAGGTTGGGTTTCATTTGAGTTGCATAATTACTTTAATGAGCCATGCATCGTCGCCTACTGCCATCACAGAGGATCATCGCTTACTGCCGTTACAGAACCAGTGAAACACTGCGGAAATGATATTTGTTCTACTCTCTACTCATAAGTCGAATTAGAAGTTCTAGCTCATCTCAACATAAATCTAGTTGATTATTAGTTTCTCAAATGTTTGTTAGACTCGATTACATGTTTACCATTGACAATTCACACTTTTTCTTAACATGTGTATTACGTTTATATTAAAGAAAAACGGAAAAGAAAACCTCATTGAATATGTGAGATCGAAAAAAAAAAAAAAAAAGACTTAAAGGTTTCATTCTATATGAACTATTTTTGTAGTTCGTTGTTTTTTAACAAATAATTATTGGTCAAATATATAAGAGTTTTCGATTCTAACATTAACAAACTTTTCTAACAACTGAACACATCAATAAAGATGTCAAAAACCTCAAACTGAGCATTCATTGATATGTCTAATTGGTATACCTAAATATATGCCTAATCCTATATGGCGGCATTGAATTGGTGACAACATAATTACCAACTTATTCACAAACCAATAAATCACTGTCACATCCATTTAGGTACAATATTAGTCACACTTTTAGGCTTATCAATCATTTACCCTCAAATTAAGGCTCCATATCATCATCATTCTCGAGCCAATGATTCACACGGATGCTATACACGTTCATCAAACGACCACTTCTTCACGTCGTCATTATTGGCATCGGTGTCTCCATCGGACCATCGGTTGTTCCATTGGAGGTAAACATGGGTATGCATATAATTAACATGTCAAACGTATATATGTAATTTTTAAGCATGGTTCAAACGAAAAAGGCCACTCGACACTTATTTGCCCATGTTATATTAAAAACTTGTTACCTTTGATTTCATCGGGTATATATATAGCCACTAGCTCAAGGGGGTCAAATATGTTTCTGTTAATATTACACTTTGGCTATTTATAGGTTACCACAATACAAAAGACAAGAGATATATTTGCCCGAAGATGGAGATTTCGGTCCCCATGGATGAGGGGCAGATAGAGATCTTTGAATGTATGTTGGAGGAGAAAAGAAAAAAGAAAACAAAAGATCCTCAAGAGAAGATGAAAAAGCTTTCCTCAAACAAGCAATCCGATCAAAGACCATCCCGCCGTCTTTGTAATCAATGTACTGTAAATTTACAACTGTGCCTTGTTGTTTATATCAGGTCGTTGTGGTAAATTTGTATTTGTTTGATGTTGTTTAACTTGTGAATTGTTGCTGTGGTCTTTTAACAGTAAGGAAATGAAATGTGTTCTACTTTCTTCCAGGCCTATGTTCAATGTACAACAGTGTTTAGATTGTGTTGCATAATGGCTCACAAAATGAATTTTGTGATTCGATATAAGAAGAGTAGTGATGGTGTGCTTCGCCATATTAAAAACAAACGATCTTTCAGACTTACTAACATTAAAAGGCACTGAGAAACATATTGCATTAGTTCATTTCATTCATATAATAGAAAACAAACATTACATAAGTAACTTCATGTAAACACTCCATTAATCCACTGTCATTCAACTTCCAGATTCGTTTCCATCAAGATTGTAACAATACATGTAATTCGTCCAATGACGCATCTAAACTGCAATCACTCGAAAGTCTTATCCAACTCCACACCGATGCCAACCACCCCCTCGTTTTCCCTATTACTTACATGACAAATCTTTTAGCGTCTTAGTGCCCAAGGGTGTAATCTAGTTAAGTCGGGTCGATATAATTTTAAACTCGAGCTCGACTCAGTTACATTACTTCAAGCATGCTCAATTGAGCCTTTATTTTCAAACTCAAGTGTGGTTTAGCTTTAATTTTAAACTCAAATTTGGTTTTTTAACCGATACATTCTGAGCTTGACCCGGCTCGACTACTCAAGGTAAATATTAACCGACTCGAGATATTGAGTTTGGCTTGACTTAACTTTGTTGGGGTCATGGTTGGTTGAGTGAATTTGATTGTTAGTTGCTTTGATTTCATTAGTTTTTACAATAACATTTCTAATTAACGATGTAGATTTTGTGCCTAGTGATCAAGTTCATAACGTAGTTTAAATTGCTCTATAGTTTTTTATTCGAAGAATGTTTGGTTCAGTTTGTTTTGAGTAGTGTAGAGTAGGGGTATTTGCATCCCAAATTGCCCTCACGAACATTATAAAGTGTGATGCCAAACAATTCATGAAACACGTATTTCTTGGCTTCTAACCAAAGTTATCGTTATGGATTAATCTCTGGTTGCAATTACTGGTTATAATATTTTATTAATGGTTTCTGATCAAAAGTATTAATTTTATTTTATTATAATTGATATTTTTGTACAGACTATTACCAAAAACATTGTAACTTGTTTTCAAAATTTTAGTTAAAAGTGTATTTTTTGACAATTTGAATATTGTTTAGTGAATGTGAGATATTTGCCTGAAGCCGGATAAATCGATCCCCCTGGACGAGGACCGGATAGAGATAAATAAACGGATTAAAGTACAATAGATCCTCGAGAGAAAGAAGTAAAATGATGAAGCAAATGCAATGCTTAAGGAATTAATTCGATCAAAGTATATCCCATATTTGTAACCATTGTATAGTAGGATTGGAATTGTACATCTCCTTTATAAAGGATCGTTGTGGTCAGTTTGTATTTGTTTTGATGTTGTTTCATCTTTAATGGGCCAAACTGATAAATTCAATAAGTTGCTTAAAACAAATGGGCTGTAACTGGTCGTTAAGTCTCCCAAACTGTTTTACATCGGATTTTTAAAAATTATTTTATTAATGAAACCGGGTTATCAATTTACTAATACGACTTTTGTAATCGTAGTCACACTAATTATCAATCAGCAGCTTTAAAACTTGACATTTTTTAGGTTGACCTGTATCAAAATCTGTTTTAGCCACAACCCATGTTAAGCCGTTACACAATTCGCCCATTCGATCACATTCTATATCGTATACACTTTTATCCTGTTTTTACGTCAACAATCTCCACCTTTTTTAGAGCAGGTGATGGAATGTTAAATCAGGGGTAGATTACAAGAATGCTTATGGTCACAATTTTATTTTTCATTTTATTTTATTTTATTTTTTTGTTGAAGATGGAGTTGTTTGTTACAATGCGTTTTTTGGTAAGCAATTACATTTGGTCTAACTAGAGTTAAAAGGAACTTTATTTTAGAACATTCATGTGTACATTAATACATGTACATATGGTGGTAAAATGACTTATGACTATCACTTTAAAATGTGTGAGGTCTCAAGTTCAATTCCTGCTAGGTGCAAACAACTTTAAGTGGCCACGCCAACCTCCTGAAATGAGAGGGCTTTACCTGGTTTGAGTCTGTGTGACGGTGGTTTCAAACCCCGTGGATTAGTCGGCCAAAACGTCAGAAATCACGGTTAAAAAAATAATAATAAAAAAATGTACATATAGGGTTTATATTTACCCATTTTACTTAGTTTGTCTTTACCATGGAGCGACGTTGATGATCATATTCGTACAAAATACCTTAGGCTAGGTGCAATAGGTGTGTGTGGGGTCACCATCCATCTCGACACCACACCATTGTGGTTACCATTCACACGCGTGAGTATGGGAGAAAAAGATAACCACTCAATATCAGTGCAAGTTTTTATTATTTATTTCAAGGTTGTCAGGATCGAGATCCTGATCGTAGGATCGTACGATCCTACATATAAAGAACGAGCAGGATCGTAGTAGGATCTTAATTCTATCAGGATCGGTATAGGATCGTAGGATCGCACGCAGGATCGTAGGATCGTAAACGATCCGATCCTACTACAAGTCCATGTTTTTATCTCGAGGGGAGCAAGATCGTTGTAGGATCGTAGGATCGCACACAGGATCATAGGATCGTGAACGATCCGATCCTACTAGAAGCTCATGTTTCTTATTGTTTTTTCTTTTATCATTCATTTTAATTCATTTATCATATAAAATATTCTATAAAAGTATAAAACTACAACTCTTATACAATAATATATACATTTTCATAGGATCTTACGATCCCGATCTTGTGAAGCCGAAAACGATCCTAGGTAGGATCCCGATCCTGACAACCTTGATTTATTTGATTTAAGAGAGAGAGAGAGAGAGAGAGAGAGAGAGAGAGAGAGAGAGAGAGAGAGAGAGAGAGAGAGAGAGAGAGAGATTTTGTGGGGTATATTTGAAAGGTAAGAGGAGTGGTGACCATTGTAGGTGAAAGGTGAGAAGAGCGGTGATGTACTGAATGATGATGTTATGTTGAGGTGGAAGACGAGGGAGCGGTGATCATTGCATGTAGTCTTATAAGAGCATTGGTTGTAGTGAGCACCCTTACTTCCTCATTTGGGGCCCACAGGGTGCCACATCAATTTAACAAATCTCCACAACTAACCAATTCTTTAACAACTAACCACAACTTACTCATTTAAAGCCATCACTTACAACTTTTTTTATTCAAATTTCCAAATAAATTAAATTCATTTTATTCAAATAAAAATATAAATAACATTTAAAAAAAAAGTTTTAAAAAAAGTGATACAAAAAACTTAAAGCTTACCAATTATTTAACCCAAATTCAACCCATTACCCAGCCCACTTTCCTTCCCAAACCCATTTTCTCTTTCAAAAAAAAAAAAAAAAAAGGCATTATATTCTTCCTGAAAACCTGCACACCACACATATTCTCACACACACACACAATTTACACAACCGTTTCATAAATCGAATAATGAAAATAAAATAGAAAATAACTCTGACAAAAAGGGCAAACGTTTGCTTCGTCGTGCAGACGAGGAGCTCCACTTTGGCGAGGTACAGGGGTGTGGTGGCGAGCTGTGGCGAACCGTCCACATAGGCACGGCGAAGCTGGTGGCGAGCTGCACCCAGTGCTCTAATATTAGACACCTTTCATTACTAGTGGGTACTGTTTTGAAATTTATGGTTGATATTATTAAACGCGTTATGTATTATTGTTCACGGTAGTTGAATCGTAGTTGCTGAGAAGGTGTATATGATAATGATGTTTGTTGCTTTGTAAATTTATTATAGTATTTAAACTTTGAATTTGTTCGATAAAAGTTGCTATTACGCGTAGAAAAAAAGGCAAAAAGCCTATTCTTTTTTACATTTTTTATTTTTGAAAATATTCTTTACATTACAATAATGATGCTTATTGCTTTTTACGGGTAATATATTAGTATACTCTATTGAAACTTTTGAAAATTTTCAATAAAAGTTGCTATTACGCGTAGACAAAAAAAGTAAAAGGTATAATTGTTTACAAAAGTGCAAAAAGTAGAACTCCACCAAAAAAAAGTAAAGAGTATATTATTTAAAATAATGTAAAAAGTAGAACTCCACCAAAAAAAAAGTAAAGAGTATATTATTTAAAATAATGTAAAAAGTAGAACTCCACCAATAAAGTAAAAGGTAATTGTTTACAAAAATGCAAAAAGTAGAACTCAGTTGCTATTACGCGTAGAGAAAAAAGTAAAAAGTATATTTTTTATAAAAATGCAAAAGTAGAACTCCACCAAAAAAGTAAAAAGTATATTCTTTAAAATAATGTAAAAAGTAGAACTCCACCATTAAAGTTAAAGATAACAAGCTGGTACCCACACACTTGTTCACATGTTCAATATATACAAACACAAACCGAAAAGATTTTTATGTATATCACCCAAACACTCCTTCACTTCTTTCTGTAACCACCCACAAACCCTTTTTTTGTTCAGATAAACAAACATGATGATGTCTTCCGTCAATCATGACGACTTTGCTCACTTAAAAATCCCCCTTACAGATGTTCTATCCGCCACCGACAACTTTGATGACAAAAATTTAATCGCAAAAGCTGGGATTGGAAATGCTTACGAGGGACAGCTCTTGTGGTCCGGTGAGTTGATTAAAATTGATGCTCGGAGGTTTAATAAAGAATGGTATGATAAAAATGAACAACAGTTTTGGATGGAGATTTCATTGCTTTCTTCTCTCAAGCATAAAAATCTGGTTTCATTAGTTGGGTTTTGTGATGAGAATGACGAGAAAATTATCATTTACAAGCTTGAGACCAGATTCAGTCTCAGCAACTATCTAAGTGACCCGATGCGGTTGACATGGGTGCGAAGATTGGAGATATGTGTCGGTCTTGCGAATGCACTGAGCTACATTCATTATGAAGAGCCACGCGATTTTAGCGTTATACATGGAAACATTGACAGTAAGATAGTTCTGTTAAATGATAATTGGGAACCCAAGTTATCTGGATTTAAACTTTCCATGAAGATTGAAGCATCTCAGAGGCATCATTCATTCCATGTTGATAAAGTTTGGTATACCAAGGGGTATACAGACCCGACATATATAGAGACTAACAATGTAAGCCACAAGTCAGATATTTACTCCTTAGGGATAGTATTGTTTGAACTACTGTGTGGTAGGGAATCAGTAATTGACGACCAAGATAATAAGTATTTGGGTCCGGCGGCCATTACCCATTATAGAGAGGAAAAGCTCAATCAAATAATTGATCCGGGTCTACTGAAACAAATGGACCCGCAGTCATTCGACATCTTCACGAAAACAGCATATGACTGCTTGAATGACGAACCATCGCAACGCCCAAATATAGATGAGATTGTCCCAAGACTAGAGAAAGTGTTGGAGCTCGCACGCCAAAACAGGCCTGTAAGACTTCTTTTTTCTGTTTCATCTTTTTATCACAATAATTAATAGCCCTTTGACATTATGTCTTTTGTTGCTGGACCTCACTGAATGTGGCACGCGTTTGGCCTATTGAATTAGCAATTTGGTGTAAAAACAAGATTATTTTGATTTTAACTTTGGCTGTGATAAAGTTGTATTAAAAGTGTATAACTTAAGACTATTTTACTTTCAAAAATTCAACGTCAGAAGTTTGGAATAGCTACTATTTTCAGTATTTTGACACCAAAAGAAACATATATAGGATATGACTTTATTGTAAAAAAAATATTACTGGTGTAAATGTTATATAGTTGGCTTCATGAAAAAGTCAACCTACACTAGTACAAAACAGGCTTTCCCCGGCGACTTTTTTAACCCCTACCCGTCGACATGTCGACGGAATAATACCGTCCCGTCGACGGCACCATATCGACGGCTATCCTTCGACGGGAACCGTGTTCCCGTCGAAAATCGCCGTCGACACGGTGGGTCCCACATCGTTTTCCAGTCAAAGGATTTGTTGTCCGTCAAACCCCATCCCGTCGACATGTCGACGGGAACATATAACTAATTAATGTTTTAATTAGTTAATAATAATTATGTTTTATATAATACCGTCGACATGTCGACGGTATTATATAAAACAATAATAGTGTTATTATATTATGCCGTCGACATGTCAACGGCATAAAATTAAAAACATTATTTTTGTTTTAATTATACCGTCGACATGTCGACGGTATTATAAATACCCAATTACTATGCTTTAATGATGCCGTCGACATGTCGACGGCATCATTATTAATATCCTGCTAACAGCAGGCTGCAAATATTGCAATATTCCAGAATTTTTCCGGATTTTCCGGAAAAAATCTACCAAAACCTG
This sequence comes from Artemisia argyi, assembly GCA_030686995.1. Taxonomy (NCBI): domain Eukaryota; kingdom Viridiplantae; phylum Streptophyta; class Magnoliopsida; order Asterales; family Asteraceae; genus Artemisia; species Artemisia argyi. The sequence continues at coordinate 6,712,487 of CM060689.1, forward strand.
TAACTGTAATAGCACCTATAACCACTCAATATCAACATGTCCTAAACGTATAACTCGCCATCGGCTATAACACTTGCAAAATATCGCTAAACACCCTCAAAATGCATAAAAACATATAAAGTTTACAAAACGGGGTGTGGTAATATCTAAACCTAGCTGCCATATCCACAAATGTTTTAATATCCGCGACGTTCAAGTCGCCAAAAGGTTAAACTATACAATACTAACATATGGGTCGCCAAAATATTGTTTCAAGCATAAGTACAACACAAAATACCCAAGTTTGTACCTCTACATCCAAAATCACTCGTGATCATCAGTAGGACCCTCATCATCGCCAGAACCATCCTCATCGCCTCTGCGACTCCCGCTCCCTCCAGCTGAGCCACTACCTCCAACGCCACTACCTCCAACGCCACTGCCTGAGCCATCCACGTGCTGAGAACCCGCCTGACTAACATACTCATTCCATCGCGGGTTGGAGGACCTAAAACCTGTGACCAGATCAATCTGCGCCTTCAAGACCTTACGCTCTTCAGCTTCTTTACGGCTCTTCTCCTCGGCCTCAGCAATCTTCTTCTCGGCCTCAGCAAGCTTTTTCTCCATCTCAGCATATTCTGAAAATGAAATAATCAAAATTAAAAAACATCTATTGCGAAATTAATCACTAAAATCCTAAAACATTCACAAAAGTCTAACAATATCATATATTTTAAGTTAAACAATTAGACTATAAACAATTGTTTGGTTTTCGGTTTATGTTTCATAAAACTATTTTGTTATTTTGAAACTTGTTTTTGTGACTTATTTTTGAAACTATTATGAAACATAAGCCGAAAACCAAACAATATATCTACGGGTTTATGGCTTATTTGGTTTTCGGCTTATGTTTCATAAGCTTATTTTTTTTTTACTTATTTTGAAACTATTTAAGTTAAAAAGTTTCAAAATAAGCCATAAAAATAAAGCTTGTGAAACATAAGCCGAAAACCAAACAAACCATAAGCCCGTTATATAAGCAGAAACATAGTCAATCCACAAACTAATATATTAAAACTAGTATACAATTAACCAATATATTAAAACTAATATTTTTCAAAACCTTACAATTAACCAATATATTAAAACTAGTATACCATATATACTAACCAAACGCCAACTAACATTTAACCAATACTAACTTCACATTTTTAAAATGAATCTTAGTGTGCAAAGGGATTCTAATTAAACGCAATATCTACAACTAGTATACCATATATACTAACCAAACGCCAACTAACATTTAACCAAACGCAACCAAACAACTAACCAAACGCAACCAAACGCAATATCTACAACAACTAACCAAAGTCTAACATACCTAATATACTATACTAATATGTAAAAAATAATACGGATACGAAAAGAAACAACATACTGTCTTGGGCTCTCGACTGTGGTCTCGGGCACGGGCTGTGACCTCCGGTTGTGGTCTCGGGCTCTCGACTGTGGTCTTGGGCTCGGGCTATAATAAAAGAGAGCAATGTTTTATATCAAAAGTTTCAAAACTTGGTCTCGGCTGTTGTCGTCGACATGTCGTCGGGATACCAAAAGTTAATAAAAAAAATAAAACGAGTTACATTACCTGCTGTCTTGGTTGTCTCGGCTCTCACCCTCGGCTCTGACTCTCGGCTCTCACCCTCGGCTCTGCTACTGTATTAAAAAAAAAATTATAACAAAAAGTAACAACAATTCTATTAACAAAACTAAATAACAATTTTATTAACAATTTTTAATAACAATTTTTAATAACAATTTTAATAACAATTAAAAAAAATTACCTGTGGTGCTCAGTGGGAAAAAAGGAGAAGAAAGAAGAAGGAAAGAATTAAACAAATGAGGGGTTGAGGAAAGAATTAAACATGGTGTAGCCTCTCGTAATTTTTCCCAACGGTTAGTAAATACTTACAAATTATTACGTTACTTAAATACCCACTTTTACGTATAAATTTTTTTTTATTAGATTTGATATGTAAATCACAACGGTAAAACTTCGAATTATCTTTTGCTTAGAAACATTGCTTGCACACAAACCTAGATAGTCTAAATTATCGCGAATATATATATATATATATTAAAAATATTTATATTTTTATAATATACGTTTCGTTATCTATACCGTACAATATTTATATATTCCGGAACCTACGAAAATTCCCGAGATTGCTCACTATCATTACTTGAACTTATCCCGACTCCCTAAAATTTCTATGTGGACCCCACACCTAAATGGGCCCCACATTCTAGTGTTAAACCCAAACCGGACCATGCTCTATTTCATTTCTCTTTTCTATTTTGGGCCGAAGCAACCCAAAACCCACAAGCCCATTTCCCGGCCTGTTTACTTTTCTTTTTCTTTTGTTTCCAGCCACGATCGAGCCAAGGAACACCCCTTTCTCTTGCGATTTCAACACACAAGACCACAATGTTTTTACATAACTTGATTTATGACCCAACTAGCTTTCAAAAGTGACAAACATCATTCATTTTCATGCACAATTGATGCACTAAATTCGGCCAAAGTGAAACGATGAAACCAATGTACCAAATTTCCATAAAGTGTCATATAAGTTCTTAGCCACCGCCCAAACTCACCTATGACCTCAAATCTGACAAGGATACACTGTAGAAAATCACGAATGTATAAGAACACTCTTACACATTCTTATTGTTTGTTAGTTTTCGATTGGTGAAGGTTGTGGTGTCACCTTTTGGAAACGAGCCAACACACACACACTCTTGGATTCTCATGCTTATCATCACTCTCAAAAACCCTCTATATAATGTCCCATGCAAACTCATTTGATCACACACTCCTATTCGAACCATATTACAAATTTACAAGTTGAGTGCACTAGTTTTTGGGGACAAGAAGTGAACCAGGAGTACGAAGCGTAGAAGTGATCCAAGTGAACCAATCTTTGCTCGTTGTGAACCTTGCTAGGAGTGAACCATAGTACCTTGATCCCACGTACCCATTTCGAACCATACGTACGAGAACTCCACCCCAAGTGGTGAGGTGAGACACGGAGTCCCCTTTGTTATATTTTCATTTCGTTATTTTAGTTTTTACACATTTACTTTGACCCGTTATTTTGAAATATACAAACGTAACCTATATGTTTTATTCGACTTTCTTTATGTTCAATAAGCTAACAATTGAGAGCCATAAAGTTTTAATAGTGATAATAACGATTTGACATTAAACTTGACACGTTTAGAAGTCATTTGGGCACATTCAAAATATTTTCAACACTTAGAATATTTCTAAGTGTTGTAAAATAGTTTCAATATGGATTTTCGTACAAACACTTTGCCTCGTTATTTCTTAATATACGAACGTAACATATTATTATTTTTGGAGACACTAATTATTTGGTACACTAGTAAACAAAATATAAAAAGTTTCGAATCTAAAAACATTGTGTTCTTATTAAAATCGACATGTTTTGTGACCTCTTGGACAACTCGAATAAAATCTCAACACTTAGAATTTTTCTAAGTGTTGAGCAGTTTCAACATATGAAGTTTGCTCGATCACTTTGGTCTCGTAAATGAATATTTAGACACATGACATATTCTTTTTAAAACTCGACCTCATTAACAACTTATTAGACAATCACAAGACACATTTTATTCGACCTAATAAATTTATTTAGACCTTGTACTCGACCTGTTTTGTACCGACAAAAACTCAAATTTTTATAAAACTATATAAGCCAAAACGTGGGCTTATCTTAAGCCCACTAAGCTTATGTTATACACTGGGCCTGGAAGCCCAACACCAGTGTTTTTAGTATCCTAAAATGAGTCCAAGGTCAGGCCCAAAGGTCTCATAAGCCCAATGGATCTCAAATTGTTAACGAACCCTTATTTTGGATCGTTAAGCCCAAGAAACGAAATAAGCTTAGAATAAGCTAATAAGCTATCAAACTAAACTTTTCTAAATGTTTTGAGCTTAATGAACTAATAAAAATGTTAAGTTTTGAAATTGGTAAAACTTGGACCATTTTTGCAAATGTACGAGAAGTAGGGACTAGAATTGCCAAAATTGTAAACTTGGGTGAAAAGTATAAAAACTATTTTTCTAAAGGGTATAAACTGTAAATACTGAAACTTGGAGTCATAAAAGGTAAATATTGTTATATATTGGACCAAAAATGTAAAATATGTATATATTGGACTAACGGTGAAAATGTTATACCGTTAGGGTCAAAATTGTAAAACTTGTGAAACTTGAAGGACTTTACTGGAATAAATATTTCTTATTATATTTATAAAGTTTTATATAAATATTATGATAATTGATATAAAACTTTGAAATTTTTAATTATATATACGTTATATATATAATCCTCGTCGTAATAAACAAAAGTTAACTATACGATATTATTATTAACTTTTATCATGACCTATCATTTTATACTTCGATGTATATTGGAAATATGACAAACATTCGCGATAAAACCAGATTTAGACTATCAACTGAAACTTGCATTATCTTTTAGGTTGTGTTGTGTGAAGCCGTTTCCTTGCTTTGTTGAGACTACGATACCACTGTACTACTAAGGTGATTTCATAGCCCACTCTTTAACTATTTTCCCGTGGGGAGATACATGCTTAAAACTCGATCACAAGTCTTTTATACCGGGTATTGAAATACCGTCAGGCCAATGTTATTTGCTTAAGTTACTATTGTCAGAAGTCCCTCAATCATGAACCTTAATCACCTGAAGGGTGAACGTAAATAATTGTGGATAGTACTATTAGTGATTGACAATCCTCGTTTGGTTGTTGGAGAAAACACCAGGCGCACTTTATTGTTCTTATAAATAGGTTATTGACAAATACCTATCTTTGGGGGCCTATTACTTACCATCATAATACATACTTATGATTGGCTGTTAATCGTTGAGTATCATGAGCTTAAGGCAATAACAGGAACATTGATTTTTTTTTTATATATTGATTGTATGTGATTACAATACACTCTTAATTTGTGATTCAAACTCTTAAACTCAAACCTATGAATATCACTCAACTTTATGTTGACTTTAGCATGTTTATCTCAGGTAACTAAACAAGACGGATCTGGATGGCACGGAGTGGGCAAAAGCATGACGAGAACCATAATAAACTACTTATTTTCCTTCAGAATAAAACACGTTCTTAACTTAATAATGTCTTGTATCTCAGATATTTGGTATTTTGAAATAAATTAAACTTTAATACTTCACTTTGTGTTGTCTACTATGATTGTGACAAAGATCCTTGAAGTAATATCCCGAAAGTCTTCCGCTGTTATTAACAACTTTTGGGGGTGTTACAGATTGGTATTCAGAGCCACGGTTATAGAGAACCAGATGTTTTTAAACATTGGACTATAACTACACTTTAACTGGACCATTTTTACAAAATACCACTTCATGCCCTCCGTGCCTACATTCCAACATCTGGTAGAAAAGTTACTTCTCATTATTTCTTACTTATATAACTTGATATATGCTTACATGTTATGATTATGCTAATAACTATGTTTACTAATCGGGATTATTACAGTACCATGTCTTCCAAACCCAACTTCATTGTTTTGTTATCGGATTCGGAAACTGAGAGCTCTACACCTATTGTACCAACTCTTGCTCCAATGACTGTGTCACCTACAACAGACAAGAATAAGGAAAGTCAGCAATCCTTTACTTCACCTCAAGCATCATCTGGTCCAATCAGACGCAGTAAGCAAACTTCTCCATTCCAGCCTTATGAACCAGCCACTGCTGGAAAGGCTCTTTCATATGCTGAAGAAAAGGACATCTGGAATGATACTAAATGGAAAAAGGAAATTGCTCCAACTGCAGAACCAGTGATACTACCTAGTATATTTTATCAGCAAACTACTACTGTACCAGTGACAATCAACAGTCCACCACCTGTGAAAACTTCCAGTGCTCCTCTGACTTATCAACCAAGGAATTACCAGATTCATCCTACCTCCTCAGATCCTTACTATTATGCAAGAACCAACCATAAGGCTCGTAAGCGGGTCAATGCTCGCAAATGGTCATTTCTACTACCAATCCTTAAGTATTGGAGATCTCAAGAAGGTACACCCACCAACAGAGAACTTGGTGAAAGATCATCATTTGCTGCATCTAAGATCCTTCCAGTCACTGGAGAACCCATTCACCATACCATACCACTCTTGGCAGCTAGGTTAGTAAGACATGAAGACAGGTTAGACGCCATAGCCACCTTGGTAAACAACATCCCTAATGAACTGATAGAAGTTATGTCAGCTGAGATAGAACAACTTGTGATGGGACACCTAGAGATGGGAACCATGATTGAACAACTAAGTACCCAATTCGGTGAAGCTATGGAATTCATCGGATTACTTTGCTCTGCTAACACCATAAACAAGGACATCATGTGTGACATCGATCAAGCTCTCGACACCACAAGAGCCCAAGTCATGTCTCTGCGACGTGCACAACAAGAAACACAAGCTAGGGAGAGAGACCGAGACCAAATCATAGAAACCATGGCCGCCAAAATTCAGGAACTAGAACGTCGTCTTGATGATAACCAAGGAAAACCCTAGAATGCCATAGATTGTCGATGTAGCCTCACCCACATCACATTAATAACTTGTATTTGAATGTCCTAGAGATATGTCAACAAGAATAAATAAGTGATGTAAACTCAAAACGACAATCTAATCAATGATGTTATGTTTGCTTTATTTTCATAAGTGTTATGATATCGTATATTGCATCGTGATATATGTGACACTATTATAACTTTGAACCTATTGATGTTACTAAATAGTCTAACACAAGATGGTTATTATGAAAATTCTGAAAATATATTCTCATTTTTAGGAATATGGCACCTAAGAGAACCACGACCACTACCTCAGCAGCAACCATGACCCCGGAAGAAATCCAACAAGCAATTACCAATGGAATCAATGCAGCCTTAGCCGAACAAGCAAATGCTAACACACAACCGGCAAGAAATGTTGCTCCCGCACCTCGCCAATGTACCTATAAAGATTTTATGGCTTGTCAGCCGACTTACTTCATGGGTACTGAAGGGATAACTAAACTCGCCCATTGGTTCGAGAGATGCGAAACGGTATTCCAAAGGAGTGGATGCTCAGAAAACAACAGGGTCACATTTGCCACAGGAACCTTAATGGATGACGCTTTGTCATGGTGGACCGCTACAACTCAAACTTTAGGCACAGAAGCAGCGTACCAACTGTCCTGGACGGAATTCAAAGCCAAGATCCTAAAGAAGTACTGTCCTCGATCCGAAATAAGAAAACTAGAAGACGAATTCCATGTCCTTGCAGTCAAAGGAATCAATCTTAGGGCTTACAACAGGAGATTCCACGAGCTGATGGCATTATGTCCTTCTATCGTACCAGATTTAGAGAAAACTCTGGAGAAGTATATTGAAGGTCTTCCCCGGAATATTGAAGGAAACGTCACAGCATCCAACCCACCATCACTAGAAGTCGCAATGGAGTTAGCACAAAAACTCCTAGACCGCGAAATCAAGTGCAACGAACTCAAAAGAAAGCTCGATGACAGGAGAACCACCCACCACCAAAACCACAATCACTACCACAACGGCCATCGCAACAACAACCATCACCACAACAACAACAACAACAACTACAACAGGATCAACCAACAACAACACCAGAACAAGAACCCACATCGCCAACAACAGAACCAACGACAAGAACCTCCTAAGATATTTACGGCAACCAATGGTAATGGATACCAAGGTATTAAGCCACAGTGCAACCGATGCAAGCTCCATCACAATGGTGCTTGTACAGTAAAATGCCATAAATGCCAAAGGATAGGTCATGCCACAAAAGATTGTAGGACCCCTGCCACCGGCAGCAACCTACAACCAATAGCACCAACATGTTACTCATGCGGAGAAACCGGACACTTCAAGAACCGCTGTCCAAAAGGAAATGGTCAGAACACTGCACGAGCAAGAGCATACGTGATGGGAAATGAAAATGAACCACAACACCCCGACGTTGTCACGGGTACGTTCTTATTAAATCATCATAATGCTAGAGTATTATTTGATTCTGGAGCAGATAAGAGCTTCGTGTCAGATACGTTTGCTCCTTTCATTAACTCTAACCCTTCTAAGCTAAACACCACATACGAGATAGAAATGGCCAATGGGAACTTAATTAGCACCAACTCTGTTTTAAGAAATTGTACCTTAACCCTCGTAGGAGAATCTTTTCCTATTGACCTGATGCCTGTCCAACTCGGTAGTTTTGATGCTATCATCGGAATGGATTGGTTATCCAAACATCATGCTAAGATTCATTGTGACGAGAAAGCCATACACATTCCTTTTAAGAATGAAACCCTCGTTATCCATGGCGACAAGAATAAAAACCGATACGGAATCATCTCATGCCTCAGAATGATAAAATACATGAACGAAGGATGTCATGTATTCATGGTTCAGGTGACGGAAAGTAAGTTAACCAAGAAACAACTTAAAGATGTACCTATCGTTAAGGAATTCCCCGAAGTATTTCCCGAAGATCTACCCGGTCTTCCACCGACTCGTCAAGTAGAGTTCCAAATTGAACTAGTGCCTGGAGCGGCACCAGTAGCAAAAGCACCTTACAGGTTGGCACCTTCCGAAATGGAGGAACTATCGGAACAACTAAAGGAATTATCCGATAAAGGTTTCATTAGACCAAGTTCATCACCTTGGGGAGCCCCAGTTCTATTTGTTAAAAAGAAAGACGGATCATTCTGAATGTGCATAGATTACCGAGAGTTAAACAAACTCACTATAAAGAACCGATATCCTTTACCTAGAATAGACGATTTGTTTGATCAATTACAAGGATCGAGTGTATACTCGAAGATTGATCTAAGGTCAGGATACCATCAATTGAGAGTTCGGGAAGAAGATATTCCCAAGACAGCCTTCAGAACCCGTTATGGACACTATGAATTTCAGGTAATGCCATTTGGTCTAACGAACGCACCCGCTGTGTTTATGGACCTAATGAACCGAGTATGCAAGCCATATTTGGACAAATTCGTGATAGTATTCATTGACGACATTCTGATCTACTCTCGTAACAAAGAGGAACATGCCAATCATTTGAGAACAATCCTAGAGTTACTTAGGAAGGAAAAGTTGTACGCAAAATTCTCGAAATGTGACTTTTGGATTCCCACGGTGCAATTTTTGGGACACATAATCAGTAGTCAAGGTATCCACGTGGATCCAGCAAAGATAGAGGCAGTTAAAGAATGGTCATCACCTACAACTCCCACAGAAGTACGTCAATTTTTAGGTCTTGCAGGTTACTACCGGAGATTTATTGAAGGTTTCTCTAAAATCTCAAAACCATTGACCAAATTGACCCAAAAGAACGAAAAGTACGTCTGGGGACAAGAAGCAGAATCAGCCTTCCAACTGTTAAAACAAAAGCTTTGTGAAGCTCCAATACTAGCATTGCCAGAAGGAAGCAAAGATTTCGTGCTATATTGTGACGCTTCGTACCATGGTTTAGGTGCAGTTTTGATACAACGGGATAAGGTAATAGCTTATGCCTCACGTCAACTGAAGAAACATGAGGAAAATTACACAACCCATGATCTAGAACTAGGAGCAATAGTATTCGCTCTCAAGTTATGGAGACACTATCTATACGGCACTAAGTGTATCGTGTTTACAGATCACAAAAGTCTCCAACACATCCTAGATCAAAAGGATTTAAACATGAGACAACGCCGTTGGTTAGAATTGCTTAGTGATTATGATTGTGAAATCCGTTATCACCCAGGAAAAGCTAATGTAGTAGCAGATGCACTAAGCCGGAAAGAAAGACTAAAACCTCTCAGGGTTAGATCCTTAGGCATGACTATTTGTTCACCCCTCCCAACACAAATCATTATCGCCCAGAGCGAAGCTCTCAAGAAAGAAAACCGACCAATTGAAAAGATTTTTGGTATGCCGGAAAACGAAAACAGATTTGTGAAAAGATCAAATGGAATGCTTTGTTTCAAGGAAAGAAGCTGGATTCCTCTCTTCTGAGGTATTCGTGACCTCATCATGCATGAGTCTCACAAATCAAAATATTCCATTCACCCAGGTTCCGACAAGATGTACCAGGATCTTAAGAAACTATATTGGTGGCCGAACATGAAAGCCGACATCGCTGAGTACGTCAGTAAATGTCTAACATGTTCAAGAGTAAAAGCAGAATACCAGAAACCCTCCGGATTACTCACCCAACCTGAACTCCCCATGTGGAAATGGGAACGTATTACCATGGACTTCATCACCAAACTTCCCAAGACCTCTACTGGCTATGATACGATATGGGTTATCGTTGATCGTCTCACCAAGTCAGCTCATTTCCTACCAATCAAAGAAACTGATGAAATGAACACACTTGCTCAGATATATCTGAAAGAAATTGTGTCACGACATGGAGTGCCAATTTCTATTATATCAGATCGTGACAGTCGTTTCACGTCTCATTTTTGGAAATCATTACAAAAAGCTTTAGGAACAAAGCTGGATATGAGTACAGCCTATCACCCACAAACCGATGGTCAAAGTGAGAGAACTATACAAACCTTAGAAGATATGCTACGCGCTTGTGTTATAGACTTCGGAAAAGGTTGGGACAAACACTTACCGTTGGCAGAATTCTCATACAACAACAGTTATCATACCAGTATCAAGGCAGCACCATTCGAAGCACTTTACGGTAGAAAGTGCAGATCACCCGTTTGCTGGGCAGAAGTCGGAGAAACACAACTCACAGGACCAGATCTAGTTCATAAGACCGCTAGAGACCGACAGAAAAGTTACGCCGACCTGAAAAGAAAACCCATGGATTTTCAGATTGGAGATAAAGTTATGTTAAAAGTATCACCATGGAAAGGAATGATACGATTCGGAAAGAGGGGAAAGTTAAACCCAAGATACATCGGTCCATTCAAAATCCTAGAAAGAATTGGACCCATGGCATATAAACTTGAACTACCCGAGGAACTTAGTAGAATTCACAACACTTTTCATGTGTGAAACCTCAAGAAATGTTTATCCGATGAATCTTTGGTCATTCCATTGAAAGAATTACAACTTGATGACAAACTCATTTTTACCGAGGAACCAGTAGAAATCATGGATAGAGAAGTTAAACAACTGAAACAAAACCGTATCCCTATCATAAAAGTTCGTTGGAACTCTAAACGAGGACCAGAGTATACTTGGGAACGCGAGGACCAGTTTCGCACCAAGTACCCACACCTCTTCTCTTAGACACCCTTGGCAACCCTCCTAAACTCGAATTCCGGGACGGAATTCACTGTAAGATGTATGTACTGTAGCCTCTCGTAATTTTTCCCAACGGTTAGTAAATACTTACAAATTATTACGTTACTTAAATACCCACTTTTACGTATAATTTTTTTTTTATTAGATTTGATATGTAAATCACAACGGTAAAACTTCGAATTATCTTTTGCTTAGAAACATTGCTTGCACACAAACCTAGATAGTCTAAATTATCGCGAATATATATATATTAAAAATATTTATATTTTTATAATATACGTTTCGTTATCTATACCGTACAATATTTATATATTCCGGAACCTACGAAAATTCCCGAGATTGCTCACTATCATTACTTGAACTTATCCCGACTCCCTAAAATTTCTATGTGGACCCCACACCTAAATGGGCCCCACATTCTAGTGTTAAACCCAAACCGGACCATGCTCTATTTCATTTCTCTTTTCTATTTTGGGCCGAAGCAACCCAAAACCCACAAGCCCATTTCCCGGCCTGTTTACTTTTCTTTTTCTTTTGTTTCCAGCCACGATCGAGCCAAGGAACACCCCTTTCTCTTGCGATTTCAACACACAAGACCACAATGTTTTTACATAACTTGATTTATGACCCAACTAGCTTTCAAAAGTGACAAACATCATTCATTTTCATGCACAATTGATGCACTAAATTCGGCCAAAGTGAAACGATGAAACCAATGTACCAAATTTCCATAAAGTGTCATATAAGTTCTTAGCCACCGCCCAAACTCACCTATGACCTCAAATCTGACAAGGATACACTGTAGAAAATCACGAATGTATAAGAACACTCTTACACATTCTTATTGTTTGTTAGTTTTCGATTGGTGAAGGTTGTGGTGTCACCTTTTGGAAACGAGCCAACACACACACACTTTTGGATTCTCATGCTTATCATCACTCTCAAAAACCCTCTATATAATGTCCCATGCAAACTCATTTGATCACACACTCCTATTCGAACCATATTACAAATTTACAAGTTGAGTGCACTAGTTTTTGGGGACAAGAAGTGAACCAGGAGTACGAAGCGTAGAAGTGATCCAAGTGAACCAATCTTTGCTCGTTGTGAACCTTGCTAGGAGTGAACCATAGTACCTTGATCCCACGTACCCATTTCGAACCATACGTACGAGAACTCCACCCCAAGTGGTGAGGTGAGACACGGAGTCCCCTTTGTTATATTTTCATTTCGTTATTTTAGTTTTTACACATTTACTTTGACCCGTTATTTTGAAATATACAAACGTAACCTATATGTTTTATTCGACTTTCTTTATGTTCAATAAGCTAACAATTGAGAGCCATAAAGTTTTAATAGTGATAATAACGATTTGACATTAAACTTGACACGTTTAGAAGTCATTTGGGCACATTCAAAATATTTTCAACACTTAGAATATTTCTAAGTGTTGTAAAATAGTTTCAATATGGATTTTCGTACAAACACTTTGCCTCGTTATTTCTTAATATACGAACGTAACATATTATTATTTTTGGAGACACTAATTATTTGGTACACTAGTAAACAAAATATAAAAAGTTTCGAATCTAAAAACATTGTGTTCTTATTAAAATCGACATGTTTTGTGACCTCTTGGACAACTCGAATAAAATCTCAACACTTAGAATTTTTCTAAGTGTTGAGCAGTTTCAACATATGAAGTTTGCTCGATCACTTTGGTCTCGTAAATGAATATTTAGACACATGACATATTCTTTTTAAAACTCGACCTCATTAACAACTTATTAGACAATCACAAGACACATTTTATTCGACCTAATAAATTTATTTAGACCTTGTACTCGGCCTGTTTTGTACCGACAAAAACTCAAATTTTTATAAAACTATATAAGCCAAAACGTGGGCTTATCTTAAGCCCACTAAGCTTATGTGATACACTGGGCCTGGAAGCCCAACACCAGTGTTTTTAGTATCCTAAAATGAGTCCAAGGTCAGGCCCAAAGGTCTCGTAAGCCCAATGGATCTCAAATTGTTAACAGACCCTTATTTTGGATCGTTAAGCCCAAGAAACGAAATAAGCTTAGAATAAGCTAATAAGCTATCAAACTAAACTTTTCTAAATGTTTTGAGCTTAATGAACTAATAAAAATGTTAAGTTTTGAAATTGGTAAAACTTGGACCATTTTTGCAAATGTACGAGAAGTAGGGACTAGAATTGCCAAAATTGTAAACTTGGGTGAAAAGTATAAAAACTATTTTTCTAAAGGGTATAAACTGTAAATACTGAAACTTGGAGTCATAAAAGGTAAATATTGTTATATATTGGACCAAAAATGTAAAATATGTATATATTGGACTAACGGTGAAAATGTTATACCGTTAGGGTCAAAATTGTAAAACTTGTGAAACTTGAAGGACTTTACTGGAATAAATATTTCTTATTATATTTATAAAGTTTTATATAAATATTATGATAATTGATATAAAACTTTGAAATTTTTAATTATATATACGTTATATATATAATCCTCGTCGTAATAAATAAAAGTTAACTATACGATATTATTATTAACTTTTATCATGACCTATCATTTTATACTTCGATGTATATTGGAAATATGACAAACATTCGCGATAAAACCAGATTTAGACTATCAACTGAAACTTGCATTATCTTTTAGGTTGTGTTGTGTGAAGCCGTTTCCTTGCTTTGTTGAGACTACGATACCACTGTACTACTAAGGTGATTTCATAGCCCACTCTTTAACTATTTTCCCGTGGGGAGATACATGCTTAAAACTCGATCACAAGTCTTTTATACCGGGTATTGAAATACCATCAGGCCAATGTTATTTGCTTAAGTTACTATTGTCAGAAGTCCCTCAATCATGAACCTTAATCACCTGAAGGGTGAACGTAAATAATTGTGGATAGTACTATTAGTGATTGACAATCCTCGTTTGGTTGTTGGAGAAAACACCAGGCGCACTTTATTGTTCTTATAAATAGGTTATTGACAAATACCTATCTTTGGGGGCCTATTACTTACCATCATAATACATACTTATGATTGGCTGTTAATCGTTGAGTATCATGAGCTTAAGGCAATAACAGGAACATTGATTTTTTTTTTTTATATATTGATTGTATGTGATTACAATACACTCTTAATTTGTGATTCAAACTCTTAAACTCAAACCTATGAATATCACTCAACTTTATGTTGACTTTAGCATGTTTATCTCAGGTAACTAAACAAGACGGATCTGGATGGCACGGAGTGGGCAAAAGCATGACGAGAACCATAATAAACTACTTATTTTCCTTCAGAATAAAACACGTTCTTAACTTAATAATGTCTTGTATCTCAGATATTTGGTATTTTGAAATAAATTAAACTTTAATACTTCACTTTGTGTTGTCTACTATGATTGTGACAAAGATCCTTGAAGTAATACCCCGAAAGTCTTCCGCTGACATGTTAAGTCTTCCGCTGTTATTAACAACTTTTGGGGGTGTTACACATGGGAATAGGAGGAGGAGGAGGTGCACAGTGGTGCTCGTGTGATGGAGCTGTGGTGGTGTTGTTGGGGTGGAGCTGTGGTGGTGGTGTTGGTATAATGTGGTATGTTGTTAGGGTGGAGGAGTGGTTGAGGTGGTGTTGTGTGGTCGTATAATAGCCGGAGGAGTGGTGGAGGTGGTGTGGTGGTGGTATAATCGCCGGAGAGAAAGTGCGATGGTTTAATTTTTTGGGTATTGCGTTTTGTGAGAAATAATTGACCAGATCTGGTTTTGTATAGTTTTTTATCCCCGTCGACATGTCGACGGGAATATAAACGAAATTTTTTATGTTATTACTAATACCGTCGACATGTCGACGGTAATATCACACTATTTTGTCGTTTGCGTTTTGGCGGGGCGTATAAAATTTTCACGAAATTTTTGGCGGTTTTATTCCCGTCGACATGTCGACGGGAAAATATCTTTTATTAAAAAAATTTTATAATAAATACTTTTATAAAATTACTTTATTATAAATACTTTTATAAAATTACTTTAATATAATTAAAAGAAATTATTTATTATAAATACTTTTATAAAATATTAAAAAATAAGTTTTATAAAATTAATAAACTAAATTAATTATATAATTGAAAAAAATTATTTATTATAAATACTTTTATAAAATTAAAAAATATATAAATTTAAAATTAATTACTTATATTATAATTAAAAAAAATCATTTATTAAAATATAAAATAAAATAATTAAAATATCACAAAATACTAAATCCCAACCATTATAAAATTAATAAACGAGTCGAGATGTTAAACGAACGAGTCGAGATGCAATGGTTATACATGAGATATTAAACGAACAAGTCGAGATGCAATGGTTATACATGAGATGTTAAACGAACGAGTCGAGATGCTATGGTTATACATGAGATGTTAAACGAACGAGTCGAGATGCAATGGTTATACATGATATGTAAAACGAACGAGTCGAGATGCAATGGCTAAACATGCGATGTTAAAACAAACGAGTCGAGATGCTATGGTTATATATGAGATGTTAAACGAACGAGTCGAGATGCAATGGTTATACATGAGATGTTAAACGAACGAGTCGAGATGCAATGGTTATACATGAGATGTTAAACGAACGAGTCGAGATGCAATGGTTATACATGAGATGTTAAACGAACGAGTCGAGATGCTATGGTTATACATGATATGTCTCATCTCACTATATCTCTCTCTCTACCTAACACCTTATCCTCACAATATAAACACACACACACACACACACATACTCATCTCACTATATCTCTCTCTAGCAGTTTCTGTTTTCTGGCGACACCAGCATTTTCCGGCCGCCGGAATCTTTTTCTGGCCACCACCTTTTATCACCTCAACTTGTAGATCGGGCCACACTGGTCACGATTCAACCACTCAACCTCACAACCACAAACATACACTGTTATCATGGTGAAGAAGATGGCAGAATTTGAAGCTTTTCCTTGTCCTTGTGAACGAGGAGACGTGGTTCTGCGAGAATCGTGTAAATCTTACTCCCGTGGTAAACTATACTATGCGTGTCCTTTCTCGCAGGTGAACAATTACATATTTTTTCTTTAAATAATTTGGTTAGTTGTTAATAATAATAGTTTTTACTCTTTAACAGCCTGGGACAGACGACCATGGATGTAATTTTTTTTTATGGAAGGAGGAACGACTCGCCAAAATGATGATCGGTTCTCTGGGAGCTTCAACATCAAGCGGTTCTCGATCTACTCCAAAAAGGTGCTCAAACTGTCATGAAAAAAATCTTAGAATAAACTTGCTGGAGGCACAAAAACAGGTGTTGGAGGCACAAAAACAGGTGTTAGAGACAAAATTAAGAGTGCTGGAGGCAAAACTTGACATGGCAACGTATCCCAACCACGACCACGCATGTCAGTCGGATGCAATACTCCGTGACCTTGTAGGTGACATGGATAAATTTCATATGTAGTACTGTTATCGTTGTTGTTGTTGTTGTTTGCTGTTGTTGTTGATGTTTTTGATGTTTAATAAAATGTTGTTGTTGTTTAATAAAATGTTGTTGTTGTGGAGCAATAATTAGAACTGAAGAAGCAATAATTATCAAACACAAAGGCAAACTGTTTATTTAAAACAAGCAAGAGTTCTTAACCACATGCATTTTCATACAGACTCAAACTAAATAACTCGACAACCAAACTAAACAACTAAACAACTCAACAACCAAAGGAAACAACTCAAACTTAACAACTCGACAACCAAACGAAACAACTCAAACTAAACAACTCGACAACCAAACGAAACAACTCGACAACTAAAACAACATATCAAACGAAACAACCCGTTTATTTTTTTTTGCGGCTACTTCCCGCTTTACTCGAACTCGCACCATCTTTTCCCTTCCTTGCTCTCATTTCCTTGATATGTGCAAACGTAACTTCAATATTTGTGATCCTATTTCCCAGATTATCAAGTTTTGTTTCCAACGTACTTTCAGCTTCCTCGTCACCTCCAACAGCAAGAACTTGAGCTTCAGCAGCAGCTTGAGCTTCAGCAGCATCTAGCTCGTCCATGTACTCTTTGTAGTACGGCTTTTTCCTACACCATTCGATAATCTTGTCTCTCATCCACGGTTCAGCATCCTTAAAATCACCATATTCCTCATAAACTGCATGACCAAAAGTTAACATAACTTCATTAAAGAGGAGCTCGTGTGACAAGATTTTTGAGTACTCCTCTTCAACTGTGCAACCACGCCAAGTCATGTGTGTCTTGTAAAAATTGACGATTGAATTATTTGTGAGATGTGTAAAATGAGACGGAAATAATTTTGTGAAAATGTATATATTGGTAAAAAAATGAGATGGGAATGTATTTGTGAGGATATATATAGCCTGATTTTTGAAGATATATTCCCGTCGACATGTCGACGGGAACAAGAAAGCGGGAAAATATCCCGCCCAATATTTTACCCATTTAGTAAAAACGTTTATAATTAGTAATATACTCCCGTCGACATGTCGACGGGACTCTTAAAACATAATAATTATTATGCTTAATCACACGTTAACTACGAGATAAAACGTTATTAATATATTCCCGTCGACATGTCGACGGTAATATATTAGCGGGTAAATTTCGCGCCCAACTTTGGTGAATTATTGAGGCTAAAAAAATATTCTAAAATGGTCCCGTCGACATGTCGACGGGAAAATACGATTATGAAAAATTCAACGCAGTTGGGCTCGGTCAAGCGTTTTTTTTGTCGTTTTGTGCCTTATGCCGTCGACATAATGTCGACGGGAAAACCCTCGACGCCTGTTCTCCTGATCCTTGTAGTGCTATTGCATTTATACTGAACATTATATCAATTCGTGAAGTTGAATTTTGCAATGCTAACACTCTGTTCTCTAGATTCATAGAAAAAAAAAGAGTGAAGGACTCAAATACAAAGAGAATTTTATAGTTGATTGCTAAGAAAAATCAAATACAGTATTATTTGTTAATTCAATTATCAATGGGCTTTATAGATTAAAAAAAGATGATTAAAAGAAGGGACGTTTGGTGGAAGTCACTTATATACAATGATAATGATGATGCATCTCACATCCTTGTGTAACCTAAACTCTGTTTTTGTGATAGATACACTCTCCGCCCGACCACCTTGCTCACCTAAGAATCTCCCTTGAAGATATAGAATCCGCCACCAACTACTTTAAAAAGGCTGTTGGAGAAAGTGAATTTGGAAAGGTATATGACGGACAACTCTCGTGGTCAGGTGAGTTGATTAACATCGAGGCTCATAGGATATCTAATGAAGAATGGGATGATGAAAAAGAACAACAGTTTTGGACGGAGATTTCAATGCTATCTAGTCTCAAGCATAAGAATCTTCGTTCTATTGTTGGGTTTTGTAATGAAGTTGGTGCAGAGTCTATCATTTACAAGGATGAGCCCAGGGGAAGTCTCGTAATCGATCTAAGTGACCCGGTGTTGTTGACATGGGTGAAAAGATTAGAGATATCTGTGGGTGTTGCGCATGCATTGAGCTACATACATTATGAAGAGCCACGCGATTTTAGCATTATACATCGAAACATCCGAAGTGGAACAATTCAATTGAATAATGACTGGGAACCCAAGTTATCAAATTTTCTGCATTCCATGAAGATTAAAGCATCTGAAAGAAACCATTCTTTCCATACTGATTCAGTTTGGTATAACAAAGGGTATACATGCCCAACATATGCAGACACTAGCAAAGTGAATCACAAGTCAGATATCTACTCCTTTGGAATGGTATTGTTTGAACTGTTGTGTGGTAGGAAATCAGCAAGTGACGGTCAAGATAATAAGTATCTGGCTCCCGTGGCCAGTTTTCATTATATCGAGAAAACACTCAATGGTATAATTGACCCGGATCTATGGAAACAAATGGATCCGCAATCATTTGACGTTTTCGTAGAAACAGCGTATAGATGCTTGAATGAAGAACAATCGCAACGCCCAAATATAGATGAGATTGTCGCAAGACTTGAGAAAGCATTGGAACTCCAAATGGCAGGCGAAAATAGGCCTGTAAGGCGTTTTTTTCTCTCTTCAAATCTGTATATCATAAACTATTCTGTTCAGAATGACTTATTATTAATAATTAATAATGATAGTCTACTTATTACGGTATTTATGATGCTAAAGGAACACTCGGTAGTTGCGGCCGAAGTTGAAGGTGCATCATCCAGTCGAGAGAAGGTAATTTTTCTTATAACACTTTTTGTAAGTAACTGATCCAAATTTCAAAAAGAATTGAGATTCTCCTTATGGTGAAGGCGTGAAGCCAATGATAGGCCACAATGTGTCTAAAGTTGGGGAAAGTCACATTTGCCAGCTATTGTTCTAACATCTAGCTATTCTCGAGTGTAATACACAAGATCCTCTTTTTTAAGTATCTCCCAACATTTTCTTTTCTTTGATAAATTTTTTTAATTGAGTAATTTACCTCTGTTCAGTGTTTCACCCTGTGAATTTGCACAAATGGTAATGGTGTCTTGTTCAATGCATATAGGGCTCAGTGACCTCCGTCTTTAGAGGCGTTGAATCTCATATCAGCAAAAAGACAATGTCTTCCCTCAAAGATCTTTCTCATTCACACATCAGCTTTGAAGACATAAAATCCGCAACTAATGGTTTTGATCAGGAAAATGTCATTAAAGATTTTGGGTTTGGAAGGATTTACAAAGGCCGTCTCTTGCGTTCCAAACAGTTCATCGATATTATTGCAAAGTATTTCTCTTCTAAATTTGTAGATGATAAGATAAAAACATTTTGGACGGAGATTTCAATGCTTTCTAGTCTCAAACATAAGAATCTGGTGTCTTTTATTGGGTTTCATGATGGCAAGAGGAGTAAGTTTATCTTATACAAGAAGGAGGCTAACGGAAGTCTAGACAGATATCTAAAGGACCAGACCCTCAAATGGATGCAAAGGTTGAAGATATGTGTTGGTGTTGCAAATGCATTGAGTTACATCCATTACGATGTTGGACGTGATTTTAGTGTCATACATTGCAACATCAAGAGCTCGAAGATTCTACTAGATGACAAATGGGAACCCAAGTTATCTGGTTTTGAGCTTTCGTTGAAAAATACAGTAGCTCGGAGGCAGCGTCTTATTCTTTCTCGTGATATTGTTGAGAATGTATACCTAGACCCAAAATATAAAAGAACTGGAGGCGTAACCCACAAGTCAGATGTGTATTCGTTCGGTGTTGTATTATTTGAAGTCTTGTGTGGAAGGAGTGCAGTTCTTCCAGATGAAGAGTTGGGAGAGGGGTTATTAAGTCAACTTGGCAAATCTGATTTAGATGATATGATTGATCCACATTTACGAGAACAGATGGACCCTGAAGCATACAAAATCTTCTCAGAGACAGCATTTTACTGCATACAGGAGGAACGAGCAAAGCGTCCGCATATAGATCAGGTTGTCAATAGACTTGAGAAAGCTTTGCAACTCCAGCGGAAACGTGAAAATCCTGACAGTACATCATCCAATCGTTTGAAGGTAATTAATTTCCTTGAACTCTTAATTTGAGGACGATTACGCATTATCCTAATTAATAAACAAGAGCTACAAATATTATTAAGTGTTGGTTTCTAGTTTAACATATAACCACTATATCCTCATTATAAGATTTTTTTTGTACAAAAAGATGAGTAATAATGTAAAAAACTGTATGCATGTGATTTTGATTTACATTATTATCTTTCTTAACATTGTATTTTATATTCCATAGAATATAATATTAAATTATAACTAAAAATATTATATAAAACTAAATTTTTGTAATGTATGTGGTGAATATGAAAGTAAGAAATAGTTTGTTACATCAAATTTGAAAGTAATGATGTAATAAGCATGTTCAGTTTTTCAAATTGAAAATATGTATTCAAAGTAAAAGTATTTTAAATTTTAGGGGGAACTGCATAATCATTTTTGTGAAATACTTGAATAGGCAATCATATTAGTGTTTACCGTTTACAAAAGAATAAAGGTAAGATTATGCATTTTACGGGGAAGGAACAAGTATAGATATGGAAACTACAAATGAGGCCTCTAACCTCTTAAATTAAGAAAATATTGACTATTATGGAAAATTTAAAACATAATATACTTAGACATGTATAAATAGTAATGGACATATACTAAATCGGAGGCCACCTTACAAACAGTAGCTCTCTGCGGTTGCCCCACTTGCACATGCTAATCACTGCAAGTGTAGGTTTGGTTTAAGGACTTAAAATGATCATACCCAAAAGCCGAGGGTTTTCTAAAGTCAACAATCTTTTAGTGGTATGACTATTCTTTTCCTAATTTCACATAATATGACCCACTTTGTCTTTTCTATTTTTATTAGACAACCACTAATATAATGTTACTCTTTTCCTTTTGCACCCAAGAAGGAAACCAGTAACAACATAAAGATAAAAACCTTCAAGAGGGAGGAATAATTAATTAAAAGACAAGAAATCTTCATTTTCAATTTTGACATTAATTTTAGGGATGAAATCATTTTCCTACTAGTTAACTTGAAACAAATCATGTGTTGCTTTTGAATGTTTTCATACTTTCTAAATCTTAGTCAATTATAAAAACTTTTTCTTTTATTTCACTCCAATCCTTACTATCATTAACGAGGTGATGCATGACTCCATATTGTTGCAGGAGAAGAACTTTGAACACTTTAAGATTGGACTAGATGTTATAAAGGAGGCTACCGAGAATTTTGACGACGCACATTGCATTGGGTCAGGCGGATTCGGTAAAGTATACAAAGCAGATCTTGAACATTTCGATAGCAGTAATTCCTTGTCGATAGAAGGTGTGAATAAGTCTAAGTCTGTGTGGCGGCGGGTTCAAATCTCGTGGATTAGTTGGCCAAAACGTTTGAAATCATGGTTACCAAAAAAAAAAAAAAAGAAAAAGGTGTGAATAAGTGTGATTTACCAAGAAAACGAAGCACGGTAGCCATAAAGCGCATTCACAATCAAGAAGGAGAAGAAGGGTTCATTTCAGAAATTGAAACTCTAACTACTTGTAAGCATGATAACATAATCTCTCTTCTTAGCTATTGTTATGAAGGTAACGGTGCAATGATCCTGGTTTATGAGCATGCTTCGAAAGGTAGTCTTGAAAGCTATTTGGGAAGCAGTGATAGAATGACTAATCTTAATTGGGTGCAACGTCTAAATATATGTCTTGATATTGCACATGGTTTGGAATACATTCACAACAACACAGATCATGGCAAACAAAAGATGATACATCGTGACATCAAGAGCGATAATATTCTATTGGGAGATAATTGGAAGGCAAAGATTGCGGATTTTGGGCTCTCCAAATTCCACCCAGCAGATCAAGTGGCCAGCACTATCTATACCAATAGGATTGCAGGTACATATATGTATTTGGATCCAGAATATGAGAAGGATGGTAGATTAAATAAGAAATCAGACATTTACTCGTTTGGAGTAGTGTTGCTTGAGATCTTGACTGGGAGTTTGGCCTATGATTCTGTATACACCAATGTGAATGACAAGGGAATTGCACCCATTGCGAGAGATCATTTTGAAAAGGGAACAATAATGGAAATTGTTGATCACAAGATAAAGGAGGAGACCGATGAACATGTCTTTTCTTTATGTAAAGGACCCAATAAAGAGTCTTTGGACATCTTTTTAGAGATCACATTTCGATGTGTCGCAGAAACTCAAGCACAACGTCCAACAATAGAAGTTGTCATCAAAGAACTCAAAAAAGTGCTAAACTCTCAGGTAAGTAAATAATATAAAAGACAACTTATTAATTTTTTTCATATTCTTGATAGTAAAATGTGACATATCATACATTATACTTTGTGTAAACAACATTTTCTCAAAGTGTTACTCATTATTATATCTTTTTTATAAGGGTGCCTGACTATCTCACTATATACAACAAATAAATCTCACAATGTCCTAAGCAGGACTCACCCACAACCATTTGGTTGCGGAACATTCTCACACATGGGGTACTATTTGGACACAAGCCTTTGGTATTCATTTAAGATCTTAACGCTTAAGTTTTTTCTTAGTAGTTAAGTTTTGGGATTTATTGTTTTGATTTTAAACATTTATGTGAATCTCCTCACTCTTTTCTTCCATGTGTATGTATGTGAGTGTGTGTGTGCCCGCGCGTGCGGGCGGGCGGGGGGGGTGGGTGGGTGGGTAGGTAGGTAGAAATTGCAACAACCAACCTTGATCTGCAACCATAACTTTGACATGAATTTGGAGACTGAAAATAATTAAATTTTGATTTAACAGAATCCTGTATGGCAAATAGTTTCAGTTTGTTTTTGACTTACTACATCGACTGACTGTCTGGTGATTCACAGGAGAACCACAAAGACGACCTCAAACTGTCACTTAAAGACATAAAGTTGGCGACACAAAACTTCAGCCAAGACAATGTCATTGGACAAGGAGATTTTGGGAAAGTATATAAAGGAGTAGCTACTCACTCTCATGGACATACCATCTTTGCTGCAAAGCGCTTGGATAGGAAGTCTGCTGAAGGAGAAGCTGAATTTATGACAGAACTGGAAATCCTTATGGAGTATAAACATGAAAATGTCATTGGTCTTGTAGGCTACTGTGATGAAGAGGATGAGAAAATTATTATTTATGAGTATGCATCGAGAGGAAGTCTTGATAAGTACTTGAACGATAATAGTCTTACATGGGTAATGAGGCTTAAAATATGCATCGATATTGCAATCGGGTTGGAATTCCTTCATGGAAAGGGTTCGAGTCCAGAAATGGTGATACATAGGGACATTAAAAGCAGCAACATACTACTGCTTGATGATTGGAAAGCAAAAATTACTGATTTTGGGCTTTCCTTAGTTTGTCCAACAAATCAAGATGCGGACTATGTCATCGACAATGTTAAAGGCACAATTGGCTATCGTGACCCACTACACTCGAAAAAAGGCTTCTTAACTAAAGAATCTGATATATTCTCACTGGGTGCGGTTTTGTTTGACATATTGTGTGGGAAACTGTCGTCCATAGAACTAGACGATGAGTATCTTTATTTACCCTTTTTGGCTAAACAACACTATCATGTCAGAAAACTTGATAAGTTAGTGTTTGAGGGTATCAAAGAACAAATTGTGCCACAATCATATACTACATTTACAAGGATTGCCCTTCAATGCTTACATCACAGGAGAGAAAGTCGGCCAACAGCAGGTGAAGTGATAATACAACTTAAGAAAGCATTGGAATTCCATGTAAGTTTTTATAATTATTTCAAATTAAGCTACCATTTCTTTCACATACAGATCTAAAACTATATCACTCAAAACAAAAAATAAATCAAATGTACAAACGAAAAAGACCACAAGTTCCATGATCCAGAAAAAAATGTGTTGTCTATGTTTAGTAGAAGGTCTTTAGTTGTTTCTTCAACAATAGAAATGTAAATGTATGAAATATGTGCTTATTAATTGTTTAATTAATGTACAGGAGGATTATGAGATATGGGAGTCGAAATTGCCTAAAGACTACAAAGAAATAATCTAGATGTCAAAGTGCCCTGAAGACTATTCTACCATTAAGAAAGAGGATCTTTACAACATTTTTTCTAAAGGAATCCTCCTTCAACAGGACAAAGTGGTAATCAGTTCATTCTCAAATCTCACTTTATTTTTGTGCATCCTGTGTTCTATGTATCCTTTAGTTTATTAGGGATGAATCAAAATCACGCATGCATTTACACATCATAACATTGAGTCTAACTTGTTTTTTTTGTTGCTTAACAGTTGCTGTCATTCGATGGTATTGGAGAAAGAAATGCAGTGGTTTCAGCAACAATGTTTTCCTACAAAAACAGCTGTCCACATAAGTGGAAATCTGTTCCAGAAACAAGGTTATTCTCTTTACCTCTCTTGGTACATATACATTGCTGTTAGATGCATAAATTTCTGCTCTAATCTACAATCTAATATAACCAACAACTTTTAGAATGAGAAATATAAACAACTGAGTTTCATAAACAGATATAATACAAAATTGTTATACTCGAAGAAGAGTAATAGTAGATGCTTTGTAACTCGTACACGTTCAGTCCTACAACGTCTTATATCTTTATATATCAACTCTAAAGTCTCTTCAAGCTTTAGTTTATTTATACGTTGAACCTTGATAGTTACTGAAAATACACAAAAAACTTTATAAGTTTAAAACATTAATTTTGCTTAGCATCTTGCTTGCCTATTTAAGATTTGATAACTCTAAAAAATAAATAACTTAATGGTTAAAAGAAAATTATCATTGTTGATTATATATTTATTGAAACAATAAGTTTCAGTTTTGAATTTAAGTCTTTTCCTAATTCCCAAAGAAATTGTTTCTCAATTTTTTTAGTTTAAAGTAGAAGTGTACATCCGGGGGAATAATGGTTATGACTGACTCGGACTTGAATATTTATAACATGTGCCGATTTGATTTTGTAGTGGAGATGTCAGATGTTTCCAATTTGAACATCGAAATTAAGACTGATACTCGATTATTATCTCGGAATGCTGTTTATGGGGTCTATTGACTCTTCAAACTCTGTGATTCAAGAAAAGTTTCAACTAAACCGATGTATGTTAATCTAAAGTATAGAGTGGGCTCCGAAAATCTACATGCATATTTTGCAAAGCAGAGAGACGAAGAGTGGATGATGATTGAGTTGCACAGATTCTTAAATCAGAAAGAAGATGTCATGTTTACGTTTCTAATAGAGAGCTTTTCGTTGTTCTATTGTGGAGATGGTGCAATTTATGTCGAAGGCATTGAATTTCTAGCCATTGACAAAGTGAGTTTAGAAATATCCCTTGGCTCCATTCTATATTCTTTTGTTTATATATAAAAATCATGTCTATGCTGCATATTTGACATGATTGTACATAGGTGAAACATGAAGAAATTGGAAAGTCGAAGGATGTCTTGGAATCAAACTTCAATGTGGATCGAGTGCAATAATTGCCAGCTAACTTTGAAGAAATATTTGAGATACACAGAAACTATGATGAGTTGTTTTCGTTGGGCGAAGTAAACGGGAAGAAACTTCTTGTGGTTTCGGCAAAGGCAACTCTATACAAATTTCCTAATGTGGATCTCTTTACTTCAAAACCATCATCCCAGTCAAGGTTTGCTTTTTTGAACTAGATTTGGCATGTTTTCCTTTGAGCAGTAAACTTTCCTAATTGTACATTCACAATGTGCACATCTAATCTTATCCAAATATTTGAAAATGTTTTACAAAAGAAAATAAAAACTACTGCAGATTTTTAAATTTAAGGCCAATCTTCTTTATCGTCTAGTAAAATACTGAAAATTTGTGTATAAATGGTTGACAAAAGTATCACATCTTGATTTGTCTTTTTGTTCCTTCAAAATTAACATTGTTTCTAGTATGTAATCATAATATGTATAGTACATGCAGATTTCAAGAGGTGATTGAGCTTTTTCCGCAACAAGTATTCTATATTAATTGCACGATTAGAAGTCAAATGTTGTCGGCCGATACAGAATACACGTGTTATCTTGTATTCAAGCTTTCAGAAGAATGTCACGGGCTGCATACTCCGGTGAAGGTACGAGATCTACTCCACCAAGTAAACGAAGAGGCTGAATTTTTCTATTTTATTACCCCAAGCCCACCGAATATAAATGATATCACACGGGTTCCAAAACAAAGGGAAGATGGATGGATGGAGATTCAAGTGTGGAAATTTAACTCGACTCATAATTTCAAGGATGAGTCTCTTTCTATCTATATGAAGTTTACAAGTCACGAAGGAACTATGTCTGGCCTCGTCATATGTGGCCTTGAGTTTCGCCCAACGTTTATTGGAAACGACAACGATATTCAAAGACAGAGAGAAAAAGAGAGAATGCTACAAGGCGAAACCCAAAACCCACACATCCAGCATAAAAAAGATGAGAATCGACAGTGCTATGAAACCGTTAGATCACTAGGGTTTAAAATCTTTTATTTTATTTTATTTTTATTTTTATTTATTTTATTTTATTTTTATTTTTTTGTTTAGAGAACGGCAATTTTTACTATCTCACAATATTTACACCGCAAATCTATCTCGCATGTTTTAAGCAAGGCTTGAACCCACAACTATTTGGTTTGGGAGCTTCTCACATACCATTAGGTACCATTTTGATTTAAAATCATGTTGTATGGATCGGAGAAGCTCTACTTTGAGGAGTAGTTTTCAATCCAAAGACGACATTTTCTCAAGAGAAAGAAAGTTGTATTCGTAGTTAGCTTAATAAAGGCTTATTGCCCCGTACTTGTTTAGGAAGAAATTACAAAACTAGGATGATATATTGAAAGCATAAAAGGTGGCAAAATGTAGGATGATTTGCTTTTTATAATTTTTCTCTATTATCTCTAGTTCTTTACTTGTATAATCTTTTGTATATATTTTACTAGTTATAATGCCCGTGCACGCACGTGGCTTAGACAAAAGGTTTTGATAAAATATTAATGTTGTTAATTTGATTTTATAAAGTAGTTTTGTATTTTTTTTTAATAAAACATGTTATTGATCTATGGTGGTTTTTTTGTAACCGAGTTATTTCTTTTATTAGTTTTGTTAAGATATAACATTTGCATACAAAGTTTCAACGTGTGTTAATTGTTAACTTATATCACTTCATTTAAACCAAGTATAAAACCTTTCATGAGACATTAGATAATACTATGAATATGTGTGCATAATGTGTCAAGATATAACCAAAATCATGTCTTAGACTTAAAAAAAAAAAAAAAAAAAAAAAAAAAAAAAAAAAACTCAAAGATCAAACTAACATTGGCTAACTTGCAAACCCAGTGTCGCAAAAAAAGTCTACAAGTCCAATTAATCACCGTCTAGGTGCTACAGGGCCAGCAACCTTGCCGATTTATGTAACTGGGTCTAACAAAAAGATCAAACGTGGTCAACGGAGATCAATGGCGGTCAATGGTGGTCAAACTTGCTGGAAAGCTAAAAATCTTGCTCGAAGTACCCAAAACTCACCGTAAACTTATTTTGATCACTTATACATGTTGTTTTTTTAGCAAAAATATTGCCGGAAATACCTAAAACTCACCGAAAATACCCAAAACTTTCCGGAAATACCCAAAATTTGCTAGAAATGCTAATCCGATTAATCCCGCCTAGATCGATTACAAGCTACAAGGTGGTCGACCGTCTCACTACCGATTTGCGATTTTTGCAACCTTGCTTGCAACCAAACACACAAATTACAGTTAAGTAAAAGAGATTTTGATATAAATTTGAGCTAATATAGCTTTATTTTTTAATCTATTGATTGAAGGCGATTTAATGAGTTAACATCCATTTTGAACTTAAAAAACTCAAGTTTTGTCCTTCCATATGAAAAATGAATAAGTATACTACTAAAATTAAAATATTAAAAAGTAACTCAGTATCATAAATCCATCACATGTGGAGTAGGCTTGCAATGCATGGAAGTCAACTGCATATTGTCCCTCCTCGGTCTGCTTGCTGGTCAAAACGGTGTAATCTCTTTGGTTCCCTCTGTCATATTTGAATCAATCAACCATAGTATCTTAACAAAACTCTACTTTGGTCATATGCATTTCTGATTATAACAAATTTGATGGATGTGGTCTAATATTGAATGATTTAGTCTCATTAGTGGTTTCCATTTAGTATGATCAGTATCAGGTTCCTATGCGCTAAAAAAATGATGTTCATTGTCTTAAAAGTGATACATGAATAAGGCGGGTGGATGTATCTTTTGAGAATGTGATAGTAATGCTCAAACAGGCATTGAACATGGACACGTAAATGAGCCATTGCTTCCTTTAACTCATCATCAGTTTCTCCAAGCCCCAACATTATAGAAGTCTTGGTGATCATTCCCTCCTTGCTAAGTTTTGCATGTTTCAAGACTCATAAACTCTGCTCATATATACACCAACAACAAACTTTCTATCTTAGCTTTTACTAAGAATCGATATTCGGTTAATCACTTTCTCATATAATGCAGTGAAACTGGCATCGAATACCAAAAAAATCAACAATAATGCAAGAATTTTAACTACTCACCCAGCTCGTGGATCTCTTACATTTCTCTGGAGGCGTTAATTGTCTCAATGTTATGAGCAAAAATGTCTAATCCAGAGTTGGCAAACATCGACACAGCTTCTAAATCCCCTTGAAAATCAGATGTCAAGCACTCGGCCATAATCTCAGGCTTGCTCTTCTGCTCAACGAAGTGACAAATATATTAAATCATTATATTCTATGCAGCAAATTAGATAATCAAGATCCATGTTTGACTATAAATTTGAGTCTGCTTATTTTTTAGGTTCTTTATTAGTTTGTGTGTTCAGTATAGAATGAGGATTCCTCTTAAGATAAGACACAACTTTTTCCCAAAAATTTCTTAGTTTGCCAATTAGTAGTCAGATTGTTTCAGCTCTAAACACATTCTATACGATGATATGCAGTAATGAGAACCATTTATTCACCTTCATTGCTCTGACAGTCTCAGCAAAATGACCACTTCCACCATCTGGAAGATCGTCATGATCCACACTTACTAAAACAATATAATGCACACTGCAAGATAAGGACAGAACATTCTCATTAGTGGGTGTCGGCACATCCAAGCTGATAAGGTGTATAAAAAGAGATCAATACCCTTTGCATATGGCCGTCTGTCATAGTAATAAAACATATTAAAAAGAATGCATCCAAACAACATATGTAACAAAAACTAATCTGAGAAAATTAATGCTAGGTCCACATAAGCGTTGAATGTGGCTCTTTTCCTGAGTTGGCCATAAAAGTGCAATTATAACAGAAAACAAATTATGTTTCAAAAAGAACATAGTTCTTAATAATAATTTATAAGTGCCTTTCAACCTGATACTTCCTAGGGATGGAAACTGTGAATTGCCATCCATGAACCAAATGATGGTTTGAAGTTTCATAGTTTATAATAATGGAAGTAGCACATTCTGTTAACTTAGGAAAACTAATTAACAAAAATCATTCATGCATGTTTTCCAAACAATTTCATTATCCTCTAGCATTAATATAATAGCAAATGAATCACAACTACTGTCGATACGAATAATGTATTTAAAAGTTATCTTTTTCTCTCTTTACATGCTTGTTACGGATCTTTAATTTTCAATTGAGTTATATTCACTAAAATCAAGATGTAATTAATTGTACCCAAGATATCAAAAGTGTTGGACACATATATGATGAAGAGAAAGAAAGGTAACATACAAACATCAGTGCTATTACAACTCGTTCTCTTAGCATGTTCCAATTTTTACAATGCTTGGGGTGAGTGTCTTATTCCAAAATTTACAGAATTTGAGTGCATTATGAATGCGAAATATAGAATCACCTCAAAAAGTAAGTGCTATAAGAAACTGAGTGAATTTTTTACTATATGATACCTTCCTACTTCATAAGAACTTTAAATACCCTATGTATTATTAATACCCGTGCAACACGATGGGCTTTTAAAAACTGAATATCACAATTGAATTGATATCTAACTTAAATTCAATTTAATGTTATAATTTGAGAAATAGTAGAGATCTTGTCATGTATATTATACCTTAGCTCCCAACCCATAGTAGAAGTGGCAGATGGCAGAGACCACGATCCATCTGCTTTACGCGCAACAGCCAAACCTGTACCGACATGCCCATTAGAAATTAGCTCATTTCAAATGATGTTCTCGATATATGACCATTATCTCTCAAACCATCAAATTACCACTATTCTTTAGAGCTTCTAGGTGGTACAAATGGAGCAAATGTTGTCTTATATTTGTAAATACTTTAGGTATGCAGTATGCTTTTAAAAAATAGGCATTTTTAATCCTGATTATAACAGTTTTGGTTTCCCACCTTAAGCAATCACGAAACAACAAAAATTGATATGAAAAAAGGAAGTACATTCGTAACTTACCCTGTAATCATAGTATTCCACGTTACCAAAACTTTCCTACCCATCTTATCAAAAACCCACCTCGTCGACACCAAATCCCCACACTTCTCATACATACCAATCGACGCCGAACCAACATAAGAATTCATCTCCATCTCATTCTCCAGAACATACTCCTCAACCACCTTCCCCAACTCCAAATTCCCAATATCCCCACACGCCCTAAGAACACTCACAACCGTCATCTCATCCGGTTCAAACCCATCCCTTTTCATTTCCTCAAACAACTCCAATGCGCCTTTCGCTAACCCCATCTTCACAGAACCAAAAATCATCGAATTCCACGACACCAAATCCCTCTCAGCAATTTTATCAAACACCTTACGCGCACACCCCAAATCTCCACATATAGCTTAAATACTAATCAACGAACGCCTAAGATACACATCCACCATCAACCCATATTAAACCACATTACAATGACCCAATCTCACAAAACCAAACAACAAAAGCATATAAAGATTCAATCATTAACTACTAATTGACATAAACCCACAACTCAATTGCCAAAATAATAATAATAATAAATAAATAATATACATTAGTTGGTGCTTTTAGCTGAAATTTTAAAGCAAAAATATACCTTTAACCAAAAAAGAGGAGGATTATGATTAAGGTTTCGATTTCTTTCAAATTGAGATAATATCCAGGTTTGATCCTTAAAGTTTAGAAAATGACACCCGCTTTTTATTAGTTTGATTTTTCACACTTTTGACACATATATTTTTTGGTAGTTTTTTTTTCTTTTTTACACTAAATTCTTCAATTTTGAGCAAAATCAATTCAATTTTGACTTTTAACTGGTCAATTACATCGCACGATTTTGCCCGCGTGTCAAAATCGAGCAATAGAGTTGACCCAATTTTTTTTCCAATAAGATTGTTTTGCCAAAATCGCTCTGAAATTATGTAATTCATTTATTATATATAATTGGGCCAATTATATTGCTAATTTCCGAAATGCACCAAAAACAATTATATTGTCAATTATAATAAATGATGTAATTCATTTATTATAAACTATGAAATGGATGAAAACGTAGAAAAACTGACAAAAACGTAGAAAAACTGACAAAAACGGATGAAACGTACAAAAAATGGAAAAAAAACGTAAAAAAACGGATAAAATGTACAAAAAACGAATAAACAGGTAAAAAAACTGATAAAACGTACAAAAAACGGATAAAAACGTAAAAAAAACCTGATAAAACGTACAAAAAAAGGGGAAAACTGACAAAAAATGGATAAAACGTAAAAAAACGGATAAAAACGTAAAAAATCGATAAAACGTATAAAAAAACGTAAAAAAAACTAACAAAAAATGGATTAAATGTACAAAAAACGAATAAAAATGTAAAAAAAAATTGATAAAACGTACAAAAAAGGGAAAAACTGACAAAAACGGTTAAAACTGATAAAAACGTAAAAAAACCGATAAAACGTATAAAAAAGGGAAAAAAACTGACAAAAAACGGATAAAAACGTAAAAAAACTGACATACAAAAAAGGGAAAACTGACAAGAAATGGATAAAAACGTAAAAAAACCTGATAAAAGGTACAAAAAAGGGGAAAAACTGACAAAAAACGGATAAAACATACAAAAAATGGACAAAAACGTAAAAAAACTGATAAAACTTATAAAAAACAGGAAAAAACTGACAAAAAAACGGATTAAATGTACAAAAAATGGATAAAAACGTTAAAAAAAAACTGATAAACGTACAAAAAAGGAGAAAAAAACTGACAAAAAACGGATAAACGTACAAAAAAACGGATAAAACGTAAAAACATTGATAAAACGTATAAAAAACGAAAAAAATTGACAAAAAACGGATAAAACGGAAAAAAAAAACTCAAAATGAGGACTAACGGTGCAAACGTTTGGCTAACGAAGGCTAACGGTGTAATATTTTCTGTCTCGTTAAGAGATAACAGAAAAAAATTTGCACCGTTAGTCCTCATTGTAAACGAGGGATGTATAGTGGCAAACGTTTGCCTAACGGGGGATGTATCTTGCCAAAAGTTTCTGACAGGGATGTAAGATAGCAAAACCTGTAAACCACAGGGATGTATTTTGCAGTTCTCTCTTATTATTAAGAAGGGCAAATTGCATAAAAAGGTACCTATGTTAGGTCCAATTTCAATTAAAAGTATTTTTTTTTTTTTTCAATTTAAGGTACCACACTTTTTTTTTTTTGCCGATTTAGGTTTTTTTCTAACTTCCGTTAACAATTTCGTTAGTAAATTACATGTTTGGTCCTTGAGTTTGCATAGGAGATTCACGTATGGTCCATTTTCGTCCGTTTTCATACGTTTCTATACGTTTTCTTCCGTTTTTATACTATTTCGTCCGTTTTTACACGTTTTTGTCCGTTTTTGCACGTTTTCGTTCGTTTTTTAACGCTTCCATCAATTTTTACACTTTTTCGTCTGTTTTTGCACATTTTCGTCTCTTTTTACAAGTTTCCGTCCGCTTTTACATGTTTTCAACCGTTTTTACAAGTTTTCGTCCGTTTTTACACGTTTGCGTCCGTTTTTGCACGTTTTCGTCCGTTTTACACGTTTTTTACACGTTTCCGTCTATTTTTGCACGTTACCGTCCATTTTTACACGTTTCCATCCGTTTTTGCACGTTTTCGTCCGTTTTTATACGTTTTCGTCTGTTTTTGCACGTTACCGTTTGTTTTTACACGTTTTTGTCCGTTTTACACGTTTCTGTCTGTTTTTACATGTTTTCGTCCGTTTTTGCACGTTTTTGTCCTTTTTTACGCGTTTGCATCCGTTTTTACATGTTTTCGTCTGTTTTTGCATGTTTTCGTCTCTTTCTACACTTTTTCATCCATTTTTCCAAAGATGGAAACGTGTAAAAACAAACAGAAATGTCTAAAAACGGATGAAAGCGTGTAAAAAGGGACAAAAACGTGCAAAAACATATAAAAACGGATGGAAACGTGTAAAAATGGACGAAAACATGCAAAAATGAATGGAAACGTGTAAAAACGGACGAAAACGTGTAAAACAGACAAAAATGTGTAAAAACGGATGGAAATGTGTAAAAACGGACGAAAACGTGCAAAAACGGAAGGAAACCGTGAAAAACAGATGAAAACATGCGAAAACGAATGAAAACATGCAAAAACAGACGGAAACGTGTAAAAACGAACTGAAACTTGTAAAAGCGGATGAAAACGTGCAAAAACGGATGAAAACGTGAAAAAAAAGGACGAAAACGTTTAAAAACAGACAAAAACGTGTGAAAATGTACGAAAACGTATAAAAACGGAAGAAACGTATGCAAACATATGAAAACAGACGAAAATGGACCAAACATGAAATGTCTATACAAACTCAAGGACGAAACAGGTAATTTACTAACGAAATTGTTAACGGAAATTAGAAAAAAAACCTAAATCGGCCAAAGAAAAAAGTTGGGTACCTTAAATTGAAAAAAAAAAAAAAAAAAAAAAAAGGAAAAAAAATAAAGAAAAAAGAAAAAAAAGAGTAGTACCTTTAATTGAAATTGGACCTAATATGGGTACCTTTTTATGCAATTTACCCTATTAAGAACTTTGTGTTTTTTTAAACATAATTTGTTTTCTGTTATAATTGCACTTTTATGGCCAACTCAGAAAAAGAGCCACATTCAACGCTTATGTGGACCTAGCTTTAATTTGCTCAGATTAGTTTTTGTTACATATGTTGTTTGGATGCATTCTTTTTAATATGTTTTATTACTATGACAGACGGCCATATGCAAAGGGTATTGACCTCTTTTTATACACCTTATCAGGTTGGATGTGCCGACACCCACTAATGAGAATGTTCTGTCCTTATCTTGCAATGTTCATTATATTGTTTTAGTAAGTGTGGATCATGACGATCTTCCAGATGGTGGAAGTGGTCATTTTGCTGAGACTGTCAGAGCAATGAAGGTGAATAAATGGTTCTCATTACTGCATATCATGGTATAGAATGTGTTTAGAGCTGAAACAATCTGACTACTAATTGGCAAACTAAGAAATTTTTGGGAAAAAGTTGTGTCTTATCTTAAGAGGAATCCTCATTCTATACTGAACACACAAACTAATAAAGAACCTAAAAATAAGCAGACTCAAATTTATAGTCAAACATAGATCTTTTGATTATCTAATTTGCTGCATAAAATATAATGATTTAATATATTTGTCACTTCGTTGAGCAGAAGAGCAAGCCTGAGATTATTGCCGAGTGCTTGACATCTGATTTTCAAGGGGATTTAGAAGCTGTGTCGATGTTGGCCAACTCAGGATTAGACATTTTTGCTCATAACATTGAGACAGTTAACTCCTCTAGAGAAATGTAAGAGATCCACAAGCTGGGTGAGTAGTTAAATTTCTTGCATTATTGTTGATTTTTTTGGTATTGGATGCCAGTTTCACTGCATTATATGAGAAAGTGATTAACCGAATATCGATTCTTAGTAAAAGCTAAGATAGAAAGTTTGTTGTTGGTGTAGATATGAGCAGAGTTTATGCATGAGTCTTGAAACATGCAAAACTTAGCAAGGAGGGAATGATCACCCAGACTTCTATAATGTTGGGGCTTGGAGAAACTGATGATGAGTTAAAGGAAGCAATGGCTCATTTACGTGTCCATGTTCAATGCCTGTCTGAACATTACTATCACATTCTCAAAAGATACATCCACCCGCCTTATTCATGTATCACTTTTAAGACAATGAACA
Organism: Artemisia argyi; assembly: GCA_030686995.1. NCBI lineage: Eukaryota > Viridiplantae > Streptophyta > Magnoliopsida > Asterales > Asteraceae > Artemisia > Artemisia argyi. The sequence goes on from CM060689.1 coordinate 6,748,768, forward strand.
TCATTTTTTTAGCGCATAGGAACCTGATACTGATCGTACTAAATGGAAACCACTAATGAGACTAAATCATTCACTATTAGACAACATCCATTATATTTGTTATAATCATAAATGCATATGACCAAAGTAGAGTTTTGTTAAGATACTATGGTTGATTGATTCAAATATTACAGAGGGAACCAAAGAGATTACACCGTTTTGACCAGCAAGCTGACCGAGGAGGGACAATATGCAGTTGACTTCCATGCATTGCAAGCCTACTCCACATGTGATGGATTTATGATACTGAGTTACTTTTTAATATTTTAATTTTAGTAGTATACTTATTCATTTTTCATATGGAAGGACAAAACTTGAGTTTTTTTAAGTTCGAAATGGATGTTAACTCATTAAATCGCCTTCAATCAATAGATTAAAAAATAAAGTTATATTAGCTCAAATTTATATCAAAATCTCTTTTACTTAACTGTAATTTGTGTGTTTGGTTGCAAGTTAGCCAATGTTAGTTTGATCTTTGAGTTTTTTTTTTTTTTTTTTTTTTAAAGTCTAAGACATGATTTTGGTTATATCTTGACACATTATGCACACATATTCATAGTATTATCTAATGTCTCATGAAAGGTTTTATACATGGTTTAAATGAAGTGATATAAGTTAACAATTAACACACGCTGAAACTTTGTATGCAAATTTATATCTTAACAAAACTAATAAAAGAAATACCTCGGTTACAAAAAAACCCACCATTGATCAATACCATGTTCTATTAAAAGAAAAAAAAAAAATACAAAACTACTTTATAAAATCAAATTAACAACGTTAATATTTTATCAAAACTTTTTGTCTAAGCCCGTGCGTGCACGGGTATTATAACTAGTTAATTATCAAACACTTTACACTTTTATAAGACCATTATCTCAAACTGGTATGGAACATGATCCATCCAGTGGAATACAAAAGAAGTACAACAATACAATTTTCTAGCCTATCGACCGTCAGTGTTAAATAGTTTGGGCAGTGAAAGGGTTTTCAATTGTGTGGCATGCCATTTATCAAATTTTTATGAAATTTCCCCAATATAAAACACTTATAAGCTGTTACTTTTTATATATATAGATGCATGATTTCTTACTATTATATAAAAAGAAGTCATAACTTGAAATAATTACAGCTCGGCTTCAAATAGTTTGATACTATTCGGTTGAAGACTTTAGAAGGCTTCCTTGCTTCTATATCTTGCTTGCACTCCTAGCTTATAGCATGGCCAAAACACTTACCTAGTACTAATATATATACATTGAACAACCTTTTTAATTGATGCATGCCACTTGAACGGACCCAATATTGGCCGTAGTGCGGATCCCAGATTCCAATCGTTCACATGGTGCTTGCAAGTTCAAGGATTGATAATGTGCTTGTTTGAATATTAAGGTACAATACGCATAGGGGTGTTTAGATTCATAACTAAAAATTAAATCAGTCATCATGTTTAACATCTTTATATGAATATGTTCTATTAGTATATATTATTATACCAAACTTTAGCTTAATTGGCAATCATATTTTAGTGACTACGCAAGCGGTTTGGCCAAAAAAAAGGAAGAAATGTCCCATCGCAATTAGCATGATTGTCTGTAGACAATGTGAGCAGGCTCTATTTCCAGTCGGTTGGTGACTAATGGTCTAACTGCCATTTGAACGCTTTGACCATTGTTGACCAACTATAAATAGAGATTTCCATTTCACTTTAATTTTATTATGCAAACTGTAACTCATCTTGTTCTCTCTGTCTGTAATCTTCCAACTAAATCAATCCCATAACAATCATTTCGGTTTTCATTCTTGTTCTTGAATTCCCTAATAATTGTTCTATCCTATCTGTTCTTCATTTCTTTAGTGAAATCTATAACAAACGTATCGACATGATACCCCATGTGACTTATGAGTTCACTAGTCGATTATATACTAACAAAATATAATTGATTCCTTCAGGACACGATAATATATTTTGGCAATTTCTTACGTACTACCCATGACCACTTGCATTATTTTGTGTCTCGAGTGTCCACTAGCCAGTTTTGGCACGAAATCGGTCAAAATCCATCATAATATATGTACTTACATCTCCTCATATATATATTGAATATAGTACGTAATGGGATTGTTAAAACCATTTAACGTTTTACGTTTATGAGATAAATGATTTTAGCATTATGTTCATACTTTCTTTTGAAAATCTACTATTCAAATCATATTTAATGTTAAAAAATTGTCACAACACCATGTTCTGATGTTCATATATGGTGGTTGGTCATGTCGTATTCGTTTCGAGCCACATTACAATACTTGGTGGGACAGTCAAATAAACCCCACACCCCACGCTAGGGATTTTGACGAGACTATCAAAAGCAGTAAAACTTTGCAAACCTACAAATTCTTTAATCACAAGGCACAATTACAAATTTACAAGGATTGTTCGTACTATATATATTCGGAAGCGAAAAAGACGATATGTAAAATTGTTAATTGTTGCACGAAACTTGTCGTCTGCCATCACTACAAGGATAAGGAGAACAGGCGAGGAGCATTTTTCCGTCGACGGCATAAGGCAGAAAACGACAAAAAAAGCGCTTGACCGAGCCCCACTGCGTTGAATTTTTCATACACATATTTTCCCGTCGACATGTCGACGGGAACATATCACCATACCTTTTTAGCCTCAATAATTCACTAAATTTGGGCGCGAAATCTACCCGCTAATATTTTCCCGTTGACATGTCGACGGGAATATATTAATCACAATTTTTCCCGCAATTAACATGTGATTAAAGTTAATCAATTTTTATTTTACGATTCCCGTCGACATGTCGACGGGAAATTATTAATAAATATAAATATTTTTAATAAATGGCTAAAATATTGGGCGGGATTTTTCCCGCGTTCTTTTTCCCGTCGACACGTCGACGGGAATATCTCCCCAAAAATTCACCCTATATATAACCTCACAAAAACATTCCCGTCTCATTTTTTACATATATACATTCTCACAAAATTATTTCCGTCTCATTTTACACATACATTCTTGATTCTCACAAGTAAGTCAATCGTCAATTCTTACAAGACACACATGACTTGGCGTGGTTGCACAGTTGAAGAGGAGTACTCAAAAATCTTGTCACACGAGCTCCTCTTTAATGAAGTTATGTTAACTTTTGGTCATGCAGTTTATGAGGAATATGGTTCTTTTAAGGACGCTGAACCGTGGATGAGAGATAAGATTATCGAATGGTGTAGGAAAAAGTCATACTACAAAGAGTACATGGAAGAGCTAGATGCTGTTGAAGCTCAAGTTGTTGCTGTTGGAGGTGACGACGAAGCTGAAAGCACGTTGGAAACCAAACTTGATAATATGGGAAATAGGGTCACAAATCTTGAAGCTACATTTGCACACATCAAGGAAATGAGAGCAAGGAAGGGAAAAGATGGTGCGAGTTCGAGTAAAGCGGGAAGTAGCCGCAAAAAAAATAAACGGGTTGTTTCGTTTGATCTGTTCTTTTGGTTGTCGAGTTGTTTAGTTTGAGTTGTTTCGTTTGGTTGTCGAGTTGTTTAGTTTGAGTTGTTTTGTTTGGTTGTCGAGTTGTTTAGTTCGAGTTGTTTCCTTTTGTTGTCGAGTTGTTTAGTTTGGTTGTCGAATTGTTTAGTTTGAGTCTGTATGAAAATGCATGTGGTTGAGAACTCTTGCTTGTTTTAAATAAACAGTTTGCCTTCGTGTTTGATAATTGTGATATTTGTTCCTTCAGTTCTATTATTTGTGCGTACGAATTTAAAATATAAAGGACGTTCAACATCAGTTACCACAACAACAACAACATTTTATTAAACAACAACAATAACATCAACAACAACGGCAAACAACATCAACAACAACAACAACAACGATAACAGCAACAACAACAACAACAGTACTACATATGAAATTTATCCATGTCACCTAAAAGGTCACGGAGTATTGCATCCGACTGACATGCGTGGTCGTGGTTGTCGGGATACGTTGCCATTTCAAGTTTTGCCTCGAACATCCTTATTTTTGAGAGTAGCAACTGATTTTGTGCCTCAAGCATGTTTACCCTAAGATCTTTTTCATGACAGTTTGAGCACCTTGTTGGAGCAGATCCAGAACTGCTTGATGTTGAAGCTCCCAGAGAACCGGTCATTTTGGCGAGTCGTTCCTCCTTCCATAAAAAAAATCACATCCATGGTCTGTTGTCCCAGGCTGTTAAAGAGTAAAAACTATTATTTTTAACAACTAACCAAATTATTTATATAATACACGAAAAAGTATGTAATTGTTCACCTTCGAGAAAGGACATGCATAGTATTGTTGACCCCTTGAGTGAGATCTACGCGATTCTCGCAATATTAGGTATCCTCGTTCACAAGGACAAGGAAAAGCTTCATATTCCACCATCTTCACCATGATAACAGTGTGTGTTAAGTGAGGTTGAGTGGTTGTGAGTGGTGGAATCGTGACCGGGGTGGCCCGATCTACAAGTTGAGGTGATAAAAGGTGGTGGCCGGAAAAAGATTCCGACGGCCGGAAACTGCTGGTGTCGCCGGAAACTGCTAGAGTGAGAGAGAGAGAGAGAGAGAGAGAGAGAGAGAGAGAGAGAGAGAGATAGTGAGATGAGTGTGTGTGTGTGTGTGTGTGTGTGTGTGTGTGTGTGTGTGTGTGTGTGTGTGTTTATATAAATTAGTTAGATCTCATGAACCCTACTTTCTGAACCTTGTCACTGAGCCTGAACCCCACTAAATGAACTCCAGTCACTGAACCCCCTCGTGTATAACCATTCCATCTCGACTCGTTCATTTAACATCTCATGTATAACCATTGCATCTCGACTCGTTCGTTTAACATCTCGTGTATAACCATAGCATCTCGGCTCGCTCGTTTAACATCTCGTGTACAACCATATCATCTCGGCTCGTTCGTTTAACATCTCGTGTACAACCATATCATCTCGGCTCGTTTAACATCTCATGTACAACCATATCATCTCGGCTCGTTCGTTTAACATCTCATGTATAACCGTATCATCTCGGATCGTTCGTTTAACATCTCGTGTATAACCATATCATATTGGCTCGTTCGTTTAACATCTCATGTAGAACCATATCATATCGACTCGTTCATTTAACATCTCGTGTACAACCATATCATCTCGGCTCGTTCGTTTAACATCTCATGTATAACCGTATCATCTCGGATCGTTCGTTTAACATCTCATGTATAACCATATCATATCGGCTCGTTCGTTTAACATCTCGTGTAGAACCATATCATATCGGCTCGTTCGTTTAACATCTCGTGACCGGTTGTGATCTCGAGGTTATCTAATGGTTGGGATTTAGTATTTTGTGATATTCTAATTATTATTTATTTTATATTTTAATAAATGATTTTTTTAATTATAATATAATTAATATTCAGTTTATTAATTTTATAAAAGAATTTATAATAAATAAAAAATTTTAATTATATAAATTTAGTTTATTAATTTTATAAAACTTATTTTTTAATATTTTATAAAAGTATTTATAATAAATAATTTTTTTTAATTATATTAAAGTAATTAATATTAAACCTTTTGTGTTATACTCTTATATTCCTGTCGACATGTCGACAGGAATATAAGCGCCAAAAATTTCGCGAAATTTTTATATACCCCGCCAAACGCAAATGACAAAATCATTTATACTCCCGTCGACATGTCGACGGGAATATTAAAAGTATAAAAAATTTACTTTCTATTCCCGTCGACATGTCGACGGGAATATAAGAGTATACACAAAAACCAGAGATCTGGTCATAATTATTGACCACACTTAGAAAAAAAATTTACTTTCTATCTCTCTCACTCACTGGCGATACCACCACTCCTCCACCCCAACCAACACTCCTCCACCACAGCTCACGATCACATTATACCACCACCACCACCATCACATTATACCACCACTACCACAGCTCCACCATCTGTTTGTTTAATTCACCACAGCTCCACCTATATAGCTCCGACACTCGCACCACTGTGCACCTCCTCCTCCAACCCCTCATTTGTTTAATTCTTCCCCAACCCTTCACATGTTTAATTCTTCCCCTTCTTCCCACCCTTTCTTCCCACCCTTTCTTTCTTGAACTGAAGCAGGTAATGTTTAATTTTTGTTATTTTTTTTATTTTTTTTTATTATTATTAATTTAATTGTTGTTAATTATTGTTAATTTAATTGTTATTATTATTGTTAATTTTTGTTATTTTTTTTATACAGACGGGTAATTAAAGAGGTGATAGCCGAGTGCCGAGGGTGAGAGCCGAGGGTAAAGAGCCGAGGGTAATTATTTTATTTTTTTATTAACTTTTGGTATCCCGATGACATGTCGCCGAAAACAGTTTTTTGTTTAAACTTTTGATATATTAATTTGCTCTCTTTTATTATAGCCGAGACCACAGCCGAGTCACAGTTGAGCCACAGCCGAGCCACAACCGATACCACAGCCGAGCCACAGCCGAGACAGTATATATTCCTTTTTTTTTTCATTTTTAAGCTTTGTTGTAGTTTCGTATCCCATAGCGTTTGGTTACTAGTTTAGTGCTTGCAGCCGTATGTATAGTTTGGTTAGTATATTAGGTTTTGATATAAAAGGGATTGTTGCGGATTGTGAAATGTGATTAAGTATTAGTTTACGGATTAAGTATTAAGTAGGATATTGCGTTTGGTTAGTTGTTTGGTTGGTTTTAACGACACAACCAAGGTCGATTGTGCTCATTGTGTACCCACGGTGCAAATAGCACCTTGGGGGACTTGGTATTGAACTAGCCGTAGGATATTGGGTGGGTTTGCAGGTTTAATGCATTATTTGGCCGAAGGTTGCAAATATTAAACTAGTAAAAGAAAGAAAAAAATAGTTTGGTTAGTAACTATATAAACAAAATAGTTTGGTTAGTAACTAAAAAAAAAAAAGTTTGGCAAAATAAACTAGTAAAAGAAAGAAAAAAATAGTGTGATTTTAGAGTGTGTTTGATATCTTTCTATTAATTGTTTGGTTTTCTGCTTATGTTTGATAATAGTTTCAAAAATAAGTCACAAAAAATAAGTTTCAAAATAAACAAAATAGTTTTTACATAAACTTATATAAACAAAATAGTTTCAAAAATAAGTCACAAAAAATAAGCTTATGAAACATAAGCCGAAAACCAAACAATTGTTTATATTCTTTAAGCAAATTTGTGCCCGAACTTTGATGGTGAATGACATGGTGAAAGCTAAAGACCAGTTGATCAAAATTTTGTGCAGTCTCGAGCAAATATATCCTCCTGCTTTTTTTGACATTATGATTCACTTGGTTATTCATTTACCTGAAGAGGCTCTTGAAGGCGGGCCTGTTTCATTTCGGTGGATGTATCCATTTGAAAGATACATGAAGAAGCTAAAAAACTATGTACGAAATAAAGCTAAACCGGAAGGTTCAATAGCGGAGGGTTATGTTGCAGACGAAGCATTAACTTTTTGTTCTCGTTATTTTCGGGGTGAAATTGGGACGAAATTTAATCGTCCCACTGCATCTCAGGCTGTCCTCGCCCAACAAGTGATTTCCAGGTGTTCCGATCACTATGTAAAAAGTCTGGTAAAGAGACAATTATTCGGTTAGGTCTCCAAGAAATGAAGAAAGTGATATGGTATGTACTTCACAATAGTCCTGAGATCGACGTGTACATGAACGAGTTCGAGAGGTACGCATTTTTAATTTGAAATTTCTTTTTCCCAAGTTATCTTTTCGATTAATTCTAATATCATGAACATTTTCAGTGAACATCCTGATAGCGACATGCAACAAGAATTTCCTAGATGGTTTGAGACGAAGGTAAACTTATTATATGTATTTCCTTGTATAAATAACGACTATATATATATTACTCATCTCTATCTATTCATATCTTTGTTCATAGATCGGTAAACTTTACACAGCCAATGACCCAATTTGTACTCCCGACTTATTCGTTTTGGCTTGTGGACCATTATCAACCGCAACCTCAGTCAACTCTTGCGTAGTCAACGGTGTGAAGTTTGTTGTACACAGCCGCGATGTAAAACGTACAACTCAGAACAGTGGAATTTGTTCTCCTGGCAAGAAGGAAGGAGAAATGTATTTTGGTCAGCTAGAAGAAATTCTGGAGTTTGCGTATACCCAGTTCAAAGTTGTGCTGTTTCGAGTTAAATGGTTCGACTTGGTCAAAAGAGGTAGAGTCGAACGTTATAACACTAGAAACAAAATGACACAAATTTGGGCATGTAGCACAGCGTTTGAAGATCAACCTTACATTCTCGCAACACAAGCAAAACAAGTCTTCTACCTTGAAGATCCTGCCAGACGACCACTCCATTGGAAGGTCGTCCAAGAAGTGAATCACAACACAACCTGAGATGTCATTGTGGCAGAAGACGATGATGATGTAATACATGGCAACAACTCATCTAATCTCCAACTGTCTACTAATTTAAATGATTTGGCATTTGAAACCATAAATATCGATGGTCAATCAACGTTAGTTGAGGCACCACCACCAATCATTCATGTTGATGATGACGATGAATTTATTGATGATGATGACGACGATCCTTATGATTTAGCAGACTCTAATGCAAACAATTCTGATGATGAAGTTGAAGATGCGACTGATGCTGTTTATGATAGTGATGTAGATTTAGCAGATTGATCTTAAATTGTAACTTGTAAAACGACACTTATTTGAATGAAATTGTTATGGATTTTTTAAATGTGTATATTTATTTTGAATGTGTATGTATTTGAATGTGTGCATGCTTATGTTAATTTGTTCCCGAATTTCTATATGTTAATTCAACTTGTACTTTTACAGATGGCAGCAGTAGCGCGCGGTTACGGTGGTGACGGTGCCGATGACCCACCACCCCCTTTTCGTTCGATTACTAGCGGTCAGCGTAGTGGTAAGAAACTTAAACTTGATAATTTGAATTTTGTTACTTGTTATTTTATAACGTTTTCACTCACTTCAATTGTAGGTTCGTCACAACAACCTCGATGAGGAGGTTGGGCGGGACGAGGTGGCGGCAGGGGTGGAGGTCGGGATGGCGGCAGGCCACAGGTCCGTGAAGCCAACAAGAACGTAGACCTCAGGAAAGCCGTGACTAGATCGGGCCCACAATCAATCGAGTTCGAGATGAATGATCAAAGGACATATACTCATGTTGGGCCCCACCGCGCATGGTTCAGTAACTATGTTGGCGAGCTGGTTAGGTCCTTGCCGTTGCACCATCCCTCCTAGCACGACCTTCATGAAGCGACTCGACATGCCTTCATGAACCGACTCGGGGTCAGTTATTTTATTTTCCTTTTAATTATATCTCTATATTTAATTATTTGAATGTGTACATTTATTTAAATTTGTTTAATTGTGTATATTTATTTAAATTTGTTTATTTATTTATATCTTTATGTTAATATTAACTATATTTGATTGCAGGAATTCTTCGACTTGCAGACCCACATGCGCAGTCTCGATTGGAAAACCATTGAGAAGGGCCTCAATGCGTATATTGCTAAGGTCTACTCCGACAACAAGGGCACCATGAAGAGGACTTACTTTACGGTGCCGGGTGGGCCTGCTAAAGTGGATGAGATACGAAGAAACCCTCCTCCGAACGTCGAGCCGTCTGTGTGGGAGGACCATATCAAGTTTTACATGAATGAGAAGAACCTGAAGCGTGCTACTGTGAACAAGGAGAACCGAAAGAAGAACAAGGTGTACAGCCGCCACGGTTCCAAGTCATTGACCGCTATTCCCCACGACTATGTAAGACACATTTTATTTTTATAAAAGTATTTTATTTTTATAAAATTATTTAATTATAATTATATATTAATTAAAAATTTTAATTATATAAAAGTAATTAATTTTAATTTTATAAAAGTATTTAAGTTTAATTAAAATAAATATGGTGTTTGATTTGTCATTTTTAATTTGTTTCATCTTATATGCATGTGTATATACAGTTTTCGAACAGCAAGGACAAACAGTACCCGTCACTCATCCAGTCGTTTTATGACACACACTGCGACAATAATGGTATGTGGTTGCAGGATGAGGCTCGGGTTCAGTATGTAAGTATCTTTTTTTTTTTTAATTTATTATTTATTTATTTATTTCCCCAAATATGCACTTTAATGATTCATTGAAACATAATCTAGTAATTAATCCGACATATATATATATATATATATATATATATATATATATATATATATATATATATATATAGGAAGAGATGATCAGGCTGAGAGATCTGGGAGCGAATACGCCGGAAGGGGTGCCGTACACGGAGGAACAGATACTTGCTATGGTTTTGAAGGGCAAGCAGCGGGGCCATATAGCCGGACGGGGTAGGGTCGTACCCGGGCTGAACAGGCCACCGTTACCATACACCCCGCCTCCACCTCCAGGTATGTACAGTGTGATAATATATTAATTATAGATTACTCGATCATGACTCAAATTAAGAATTGCAATAGATGTTTTTAAATTTTGATTATTTCGTTTTCAGAATTAGCTGAGTTGGAGTCGAAGCTTGCTGAGTACGAGAAGAAGATTGCTGAGGCCGAGAAGCAGAGCCGGGAAGATGCTGAAGAGCGTAAGGCCATGAAGGCGCAACTTGATTTGGTGAGAGGTTTTATGTCGTCCAACCCGCGATGGCACGAGTATCTTAGTCAGGCGGGTTCTCAGCACGTGGATGGCTCGGGTAGTGGCGCTGGAGGTAGTGGCTCAGCTGGAGGGAGCGGGAGTCACAGAGGCGATGAGGATGGTTCTGGTGATGATGAGTGATTTGGGATGTAGAGGTACAAACTTGGGTATTTTGTGTTGTAAACTTGTAATTATGCTTGAAACAATATTTTGGCGACCCATATGTTAGTATTGTATAGTTTAACCTTTTGGCGACTTAAACGTCGGGGATATTGAAACATTTGTGGATATGGCAGCTAGGTTTAGATATTACCACACCCCGTTTTGTAGACTTTATATGTTTTTATGCATTTTGAGGGTGTTTAGCGATAATTCGCAAGTGTTTTAGCTGATGGCGAGTTATACGTTTAGGACATGTTGATATTGAGTGGTTATAGGTGCTATTACAGGTTCTGGCTGTTACAGGTTTTGGTAGATTTTTTTCGGAAAATCCGGAAAAAATCTGGAAAATTACTGGTTTTGCAGCCTGCTGTTAGCAAGATACCTTAATTATGCCGTCGACATGTCGATGACAAAATTAACCCAAAAATATTGATTATTTAATGTTGCCGTCGACATGTCGACGGCATCATTAAACAAATAATAGTTTTTTAATTATGCCGTCGACACGTCGACGGCATAATTAAATAATAAATATTTGTAGTTTTAAAATGCCGTCGACATGTCGATGGCATTATATAAAATGTAATTATTGTTTGTTAATTAAAACAATAATTAGTTATACGTTCCCGTCGACATGTCGACGGGAACAATATGACAGACAGAAAATTAGTTTGACTGGAAAACGATGTGGGACCCACAAAGTCGACGGCGATTGTCGACAGGAACGCTGTTCCCGAAGTGGCACAACCGTCGTTTTGTTCCCGTCGACTGTTGTTCCGTCAACATGTCGACGGCAACGGCGTAAAAATGTCGCCGGGAAAAGCGTCGATTTTACTAGTGCATCCAGGACGAAACTTGAACGCTGTTGGTGGAAGGGCCAACTTAAAAAATATTTACTTTAGGAAAGCCGATATAAACTATGCTGAAATTTTTGTATTAAAAATGACAAATCATATATAAAAAGATATAAAATATACATAGGGTCAAAAAATTTAGAGGGTCACAGCTCCCTCGGTCCCTTCTAAGTTCCGTCCATGTTTGTCATAATGCTACATTGTATTTAACATCCACTTGAGTTTATAACAAAATCATAACATAAACTATTAGTGGATAATTAAGCCCAAGCCTGGTTTGTGGGTTTTGGGTATTAGGGTTTCACTATTATATATAGTGTTCAATAATAAAATTATACCTACGGGGTTTTATGTAGTCTAACATGGTATCAGAGCGGGTCTGATCCTCAGACCTAGGCCACCCCGTCAAACCTTAGCCGCCAAACCCTATTTTCTTCCAATTGTCGTTCAACAAAACTTTCGCTGCTGCTTCTTCTAAATATTCATTGGTAAAGACAAAGCTATTAAGCCATTCTCATTAAACAAATATTCCCAGCCAATACTATTATATTCGAAGAGAAGCTGCTCATCACAATAATATTATTATTCTTCATCTTGGCGAGCGTGCATACATATTAAACAAAGGAAGGAGTTGTGAAGTTGCTCATCATAACGAATATTATGTCTACGATTGTGATGCTCGGTTAAAAAAATAGTTGTTTTATTATTTATTTGTTAGTCGATTGTTCGTACAGATTTGTTACCAGTCGACTATAGTTTGACCGTTGATACCAGTCCCTAAACTCGACCGTTGGTACGGTTGTGTTACAAGTCAACTTAGCCGACCGTTGGTACCAGTCGACTAAAGTCGACCGTTGGTACGGCTTTGGTACGAGTCGACTAAAAGTTACGCTTTTATTACGTTAATGTTTTGTTTTTCTTTTCTTTTTTAATTTATTATTTCAGTCCGAGCTTTCGCGATTTTGCCGCTCGGGCTGCGAGGGAGTATTAGAGAATGATCGGCCCAAGCCCGGTATGTGGGCTTAGGGTCCATTAGGGTTTACTCATGTAATCTCCTTGTTTTCTATCTAGTCGACACACTCATATATGATCTATTATCAAAACGTAAAACATGTAAGGTGAAAGATATAATATCAGGTCTTTGTATCATTTGTTGGCTATGTTAAAAACTGAATACGAGTACCACAAGAAAAACGTCACATGAATTCATGAATTATGAAAACTATACAAGTCCATCTTTGCTTCTGTTTTTCTGTTCGAATATGTATATCTGTAATCTCTACTAGTTATAATGCCCGCGCACGCGCGGGTTTAATTTTTTTTTTAATGACATATTTTTATTTATTAAAAAACAAATAATTTAATCTTTGTTTTGTTTGATTATGATTTTTGATTATGTTTTTTATTATTAAAGACAATCATTTAAAAAGTTTAATCATATTGTTAGTTGCATCTTTTTTATATTTTTTGTATTTATCTTCTACTTGTGTAGTATATCAAGAAAACGAATCTTCTACTTGTGTAGTATATCAACAAAACGAATTTATAAATTTATAAGTTAAAAAATAATAATTAATTAAAATATTACTTAATAAGGAAATAATCTTTTTTTTTTAAATACGAAAGTCCCCACTAGAGGTTTTGTTTTATTATATAAAAGATATAATATACATGTTTTACAAACCGGGCTTAGGCCTAATTATCCACTAATATAAACCACTCAAAAGTGCTTGGTAAAAGGCTTGTGACTATTATCAATAAAATGTGAGAGGTTTCAAGTTTAATTTTTGTTAAGTGTAAACAACCAAATTATGTACGTGCAAGTAAGTCAGTCCACTTGAAACTCTTATCCACCCCATACCAATGCCATGTGTCTCAGTCGTTTTCCCAATTAAGCTAAGTCGAGTCGATACAATGTTAAGCCCGAGCTTGACCTACCGAACTCAAGCTCTATCTAGTCTTTATTTTCAAGCTCGGGATTGGATTTTTAACAAGTACTTTGAGCTCGACTGGGTTCGACTCAGTTAATCTTTTATATAATAAAACAAAACCCCAAGTGGGGACTTTTGTATTTCCAAAAACTCAACCTTCCCTTATTGAGTAATAATTTAATTACTATTATTTTTCGTATTTTAAAAAAAAATTATTTCCTTATTAGGTAATTTTTTAATTTATAAATTTGTTTTGTTGATATACTACACAAGTAGAAGATAAATACAAAAAATATAGATAAGATGCAACTAACAATATGATTACACTTTTTAAATGATTATCTATAATAATAAAAAACTATAATTAAAAATCATAACACAAACAAACAAAGACTAAATTATTTGTTTTTAATAAATAATAAAATATCAATCAAAAAATTTTAATATATTCTTGATAATTTGAGTTTGGCTCGACTCATATTTTGGATGGTATAATAATCATGTAAATATAAATTAATAAAAAGAGATAAAAATTAAAATTGCCGAACGACGTGCCAAAAAATAACTTGACTCTAATAAAAAATCTATTCAAGTAGGTCGAGCTCTGCTTGATGTAAATCGACTTGATAAGTAGCTCTATAGTTTACTCAACTAGCTAGATTACACCGTATCAATGAGACGACGCTCTTAAATATACTACCGAAAAAATAGAAACTTTTTTCGAACATGGGAGAACGAAAAGAAATAAGTCCCAAAGGTTTCTTTTTCGTATCGTTGTCACTCGTAACAAACGTCAAACAACACCTTTCAAAGGCTCCACATCATTATCGTCGTAAATGGCTACTCAATCTGCTTCTCCAGTCCCACCACGGTCGAAGGAGACGATCATGATCATACGAGGCATGTACAACTACAAGTTAAGCAGCTGGCCACTTCACCTCTTCGTAAATCTTTACATGCATCGGTTATCGTGTTGGTGGTAAACAACTTAACTACATCTATGTATGCATGTAGTAATAGTTTAAGTCAAGTTTAAACTGCTCTTTCGCTATGAATTTATGTTGGCTATATTTGAACATAGATTTTCAACTCGATAAGATCCATGTACATGACCCCATTATAAGTTTATAAGTTTACGTAGAGTAGGGGTATCTGCATCCCACATTGCCCTATGAACCAAATGACCAAGGTGGAGATCATTATAAAATGAGATGCCAAACAATTAATGAAACTCATATTTATTGGCTTCTAACCAAAACCATAGTTATAGTTTATTTTTTGGTTGCAATTACTAGTTATAATATTTTATTAATCAGACTGTTGATATCTATCAGTTTTATTTTTAAATTGATGTTTTTGATTATTTGATTTTTAAAACATTGTAATTTGTATATCTAATATTAGTTAAAAGCTTAGGGTTGGATTGGTAAGAAGCTTGTATAAGCTGAATCTAAATGACTTTATAAAGATTTCTAACAACCGAAGACAACATCTATAAAGATGTCAAAAACCTCTAATTAAGGCTCCATTTGGCTTTGATGTACAATGGAAGTTCTATAGATAGTATCATTAGGAGATTGGGGTTGGCTGCAAGTGTTTATTTGATATGGCAAGAAAGTTTGATATGGCAAGAAAGAAACTACAGACTGTTTAAGGAAGAAAAAATAAGTGTTGATGTCTTATTTGAAGAATTATGTGAAATCATGAGAATGAGATTGTCTAGCTTAAAAGTCAAGAGATCTGAGGTTGTTACAAGAGTTCAGTATAAGTGGCACATTAGTATGGATGTCTGTGATAGTGGGACAGTTTAATTGTGTGTTGCTGATTCAGATATTGGGTGTTTAGCAGAAGAATAAGATTACTATTCCATTGATGTTGTGTTCTACCCTGCTGTTAAAGGGGTGTTTGGATAATTGAATTACAATTGTTTTAGCAATAAGTTTGCTGATTGTTATTGATTGCCAGCCATTACATTGTGAAGATACCGTGTACCTTGGAGTTCCAACTGCATGACTGTACCTATGGTAACCTCTTGTTTGTTCCAGTTTGGCCTTGGGAGGAAATTGGACAAACATGATTGGCTAAGTAGGAGGTCTAGTCAGTATGAATGTACCATAAAGTAGGGTCTTCCTTTGTGAAGGGTAAATGGCTTGGGCGGATGGTGTATTATGGGTGGAATAGAGAGGAATGAAAGATGATCCTTCATGGTCCACTCAATACACCATCAAAGGAGGATTGGTTGGTCATCATTGAGGGTGAGTGTTCCCAAACAATTGAAGCCTTTCTAGAGAAGGAAATGTAGGTTGTCTTGGTAAAGCCCCCCAATGGATGGGTTATGGTTCCTAGTGAAGCCACACACCATTTATGTCTTAACCATTGTGGATGTTGGTTGAATGATTTTATAGGTGAATTGGAAATGTAGCTAGATAGTAGTTGCATTTTATAGGTGAATTCAGCTAGATAGTAGTTGCATTTTATAGGTGAATTCAGTATCAAAGCTGGCATGGTTCAAGTCATAGTGCAACTTTGACTCTTTTGGGTATAAATCTGTGTTGATAGAGATATGATATAGTTTTGTACGATATCGGTTGGCAGGCTTCTTTGTGGTCTGATATCGGATAGGCTAGTTAGTTTTGATTGTTCTTTTGTATTCCACTGGATGAAGTATGTTTCATTACAGTTATGTGAGAATTGTATTTGTAAATTGTCTTTGTTGATATTAATATAAATGATTCACCTTTTGCGTGCACGCGAAAAAAAAAAAAAAAAAAAAAAAAAAAAAAAAAAAAAAAAAAAAAAAAAAAAACCCTCAATTATCATCATCAAATTATCAATGGCTACCCAATCTACTTCTCTAGCCAATGAGTCACTCAGATGCTTGTACACATTCATCAGACGACCACTTCTTCACGTCGTCATTATTTGCATCGTTGTCTCCGTCGATAGTTTCATTGAAGGTAAACAACGTAACTACATTTATATTTCTCTTAAACACGTACACTCACTACATATATAGTCATGTATTGATTCAGTTACGTTTAACTGCTCTTGTTAAGGTATTGCACTATTGCAACAATGGTACACATTTAACATGTCAAAAATATGTTATAAATGATTAATACGAACTATATTTTTAAAACTTGTTCCCTTTGCTTGAAAAATGTTTCTGTTAACATAGTACTTTGACATTGTTAAGCCTCTAGTAAAGTAATATTAAGTTGTTCTCTAACAGAATGTCATTTTTAATGTTTTATAGGTTACCTTAATACAAATTACATGAGAGATATTGGCCCCAAGCCGGAGAAATCGGTCCTCATGAGTAGATAGAGATGAAAAGAAAAGAGAAAGCAAAAGATCTTCAAGAGAAGAATAAAATTGATGAAGAAAATAATCCATTTGTCATTGAACATCGACTTAAGTGACGACATGCTTCGATCTTCCTCTTGTTCGATCTAATGGAACTTGTCATCCACCATCGACTGAAGTGACTTCGTTGAAAATTATCCATTGTCATTCAACTTCCACATTCGTTTCTAACAAGATAGTAACAATACATGTAATTCGGCCAACGCATCTAAACTACAATCAGGCGGAAGTGTTGTCCAACCCCACACCAATACCAATCGTCCTCCTCGTTTTCCCTGTTACTTACATGACAAAGGTGTTAGCGTCTTAGTGCCCAAGGGTGTAATCAAGTTAAGTCGGGTCGATATAATTATAAGCTCGAGCTCAACTCACTTACAATACTTCAAGCGCGCTCAATTGGGCCTTTATTTTTTTCAAACTTAATTTTGGTTTCTTGACCAATACATTTTGAGCTTGGCCCAACTCGACTGTTCAAGGAGCAATGGTTGTGTAACATTTCTAGTTTTTGTATCATCAATGTAGATTTTGTGCCAAGTGATCAAGTTCAAAACGTAGTATAAACTACCTCATGTGAGTGATCTAGTTTAAATTGCTTTATAGAGTAGATTTATAAGTTTTCTATTCGCATAATGTTGGTTCATTTTTTTTTTCAGTAGTGGAGAGAGTAGGGGAATTTGCATCCCACATTGCCTCATGAACCAAATGACCAATGTGGAGATGATTATAAAATGAGATGCCAAACAATTCTAGAATTACATATTTCTTGGCTTTTTTTTTAAATCATTGTTATGGTTTATCTTTTAGGTGCAATTACTAGTTATAATATTTTTGAATTTATTTATCTGTAGACACTAAATTTTTTATTAAAAAAATTAGTGTTTTGTGATAATTGGATTATTAAAACATTGTAAGTTGTATCTAATATTAGTGAAAAGCGTAGATTGGATTGGTGAAAAGCTCGAGTTAGCTGAGTCTAAACAAGTCCTAGTGTGAGCCTCTTCTCATAGTCTAGCTTGAGCCTAAGCGATATAACTATGGATAAATGAGCTCGAGAAGAGTGTACTTAAAGAGCCGAGTTTGATTACAAAATTACTTTAATGAGCCATGCATCAACATCGTCTCCTGTCGTCATAGAGCCAGTGAAACCAATCCCCATGGATCAGCAGATAGAGCTCTTCAAACATAATCATTGAGAAAATTACACGGATGGTCCCTGTGGTTTACTTAGATTTCATGTTTAGTCCCTAACTCATTTTAATTACGCCAGAGATACCTATTTTTGAAACCTTGCACTCATTTAGTCCGTATTTTGGATTAGTCGTTAGTTTGACCCTTAAGTTATTTGCTCGTTAGTTAAAAAAGGCCGCATGGCTCGAACTCAGGTCTTGTTGCCAAAAAATCAACGCCCCAACCACTGGACTAAGCATCCAGTGGTGTAATTATATCAAAATAAATTCTATTTAAACTTTTTTTTTTGCTCAAACTCGTTTTAATCCGTTTGACTTTTTTTGTACGTTTTCCCCTATCTTTTTTAAGTTTTTATACGTTATCGTCCATTTTTTTTTTATAGTTTTATCCGTTTTTTTACGTTCTCCTCCATTTTTTTATGTTTTGTCCGTTCTTTTACATTGTCGTTCATTTTTTTACGCTTTTGTTCTTTTTTTTTTTATGTTTTTGTCTGTTTTTTATTTTATTTTTTTTTTCCATTTTTTAACATTCTCGTCCAGTTTTTTTAAGTTTTCGTTTATTTTTTTATATATGAGTATTTCTAACTTGTGCCCTGGGGGCACAAGGTAAACACACAAAAAGTACTGATAGACCCACAGAAAGTACACAAAAAAATATTTTTATATTTAAAAAGTGACAGGGACCTATAAAAAGTACATAAGGACCAACAAAAAGTACACATTTTGTGTGTTTAACTTGTGCCCCTAGGGCACAAGTTAGAAAAACCATATATATATATATATATATATATATATATATATATATAGGGGGCTTTATTTTCAAAACCCTGTTAAGTGCGGGAACTGCGAGAACTCCAATTTTGCATTAGAAAACATGCATGTTCATATAAAACATGTATTTTTTCTTACATACATCTTAATACATATACCTGCGTATTAAGGTGTATGTAAGAAAACATACGTGTTTTATATGAATATGCATGTTTTCTAATGCAAAATTGGAGTTCTCGCAGTTCCCGCACTTAACAGTGTTCTGAAAATAAAATAATTTTGCATTGATCTGTTGCACTTAATAGGTTTTTATACGAACATGTGTGTTATGCATGTATGTGTATTAAGGTGTATGTAAGAAAACATACATGTTTTATATGAACATGCATGTTTTCTAATGCAAAATTGGAGTTCTCGTAGTTCCCGCACTTAACAGGGTTCTGAAAATAAAGATATATATATATATATATATATATATATATATATATATATATATATATATATATATAGGGGGATTTATTTTCAGAACCATGTTAAGTGCGGAAACTGCGAGAACTCTAATTTTGCATTAGAAAATATGCATGTTCATATAAAACCCTTAATACACCTTAATACACATACCTGCGTAATATACATGTTCATATAAAACCCTGTTAAGTGCAATATATCAATGCAAAATGGTTTTATACGAACATGTATGTTACACAGGTATATGTATTAAGATGTATGTAAGAAAACATACATGTTTTATATGAACATGCATGTTTTCTAATGCAAAATTAGAGTTCTCGCAGTTCCTGCACTTAACAGGGTTCTGAAAATAAAGATACACTATATATATATATATATATATATATATATATATATATATATATATATATATATATATATATATATATATATATATATATATATATTACTAATGTAGTCTGAACATTTTTGCTAGAAAAAATGATTATTGTGTAAAAGTAATGATAAGTAGCCAGTGGGGCCTGCTTTCTCGTCGACAATTACAATGGGTTAAACTGTAAAAAATTTAAGTAGAAAAATGTCTTAATAAGCTGTTTATTTGACTCTTAATCTTAATTTTGATAAAGTCACTTTGGTGAAGATTACTAGTAATCATTTGAGCATGTTAGTGGTAAACATTTTGGATATTTATAGAAAAGCTCGGAAATGACTACGGAAATAACAATTAAGCTGCGTATATCAAAGAAAAACAGCCTTAACTTTTCCCGAATACCCTAAAGTCTTGAACAACCCCTTTTGTAATTTAAATCATTTGCTCAAATTTTGGGTTTGATTTACAGTTTTGTGTGAGACCGGACCATGTTAGAAACACATTGTATGTATATTGTCTGGTGAGTCAATTCTCGAGCATACGTACTAGTATATAATTGTCGTCCCGACTCATCCTTACTAGAAGTGTGATAACATTACCACTTAAAAACATTTTGCGAATATAGATATACACAAAGCTTCTATCTATTCTCTATCTAACTAATCTAAATCTTTGGTCCTTTAAGGTGATAATAAAAAAACTATTTGTTTTATTTATCTTTAGTTTAGTTTACAGTAAAAACAAAGAAAAATGACAAAAATAACCCAACTTTACAAACACATTTAATCAAATACCTAATTTTATCCGAGATTTGTTATATTCATGAAAGTAGCAAAGTCTTGCTACATTATATGGATTTTTTTTAAAGTCGCAAGTTTTACCTTGCTAGTTTTTTTTTTTTTTTTTTTTTTTTTTTAATCGCAAGGTTGACTAATTATGAATCAACATGTTTAATTCTCGACATTTATTTAGGTTGACATGTATCAAAACTTGTTTTAGCCACTTGGTACCCATGCAATTTTTTATTATTTATTTGATTTGTGAGTGTGTGTAAGGTATTTTATGAGGTGTGTTTGAAAGGTGAGGGGAATGGTGAACATTGTGAGTATAAAATGAGAAGAGTGATGATATGCTAAAGATAATGTGATGCAGAGGTGGAAGGTGAGAGAGTAGCGATCATTGGATGCGTCTTAAAATATTGGGGAATTACATATATCTATACTATACTAGCTTCATAACCCGCCCGATGGGCGGGTTCGCTTCATAATAATATGGATAATACTAAGTGGACATAAATAAATATTGAAAAGCGGAAACCATCATAAACACAAAACTAACTTGTCACTTTTATAATTTACGAATTCTAACTGGACGTAGATAAACAATTAATAACGACAAATATTTTAAACACAAAAAATGGAGAAAAAATAAGGAAAGTGTTCATGTAATATATGTAAAAATAACAATGAAAAGTGATAACAAATAAAGTACATGGTTCTTATTCATATACAAAATAAAATCTCTATGTACACAACGTTGGATGTGGAGTTTTTGTATTCACTGTCTGTCTTTGTGAAATTTGTGTAGTTATTAAAAGCTTCAGTTACAATGTTGTTTACCTGGTGTGGAAAGCTCATAGTTTTGACGTTCATAGCCTTCAAATACTTCATTCATGTCGTTCAAATACTTGTCAATTATGAATATATTAAATCAAACAACGATGACACTAATTCAGAGGTAATCAAATAGTTATTGCACCAATTTAAAAATAGCAGGTCAGATTTGAGCTTAATAATTAGAGACAACACCTTTATGAGGTCAACCAGTTTGGCACCAACACATGTATCTTTAATCAATTTTATGAATTCATACACAGTCCAAGCTTAGCATCAGGTACGCCCTGCAAAAAATGATTAAATCATACCTTATTGGCTTTCATTTGCAATTCAAAACTATGTACTAATCATGTTTCTTCAAATCTTAATAACGTCACTGGTATTTATCACCCGTTGGCCTTGCTGCATTTCTTTAATTTGTGAATCTATTATGTAATGTTTTCCTTTTGTGCTAATTTGTCTTTAAAAGCGACTATAATGTCTTTTGACGTCAAATCGCCTGGATGGGCAGGCTAGCTTCATGAGTTTACCAGCTAATAACAAAATAGTGAAATACCATGTAAAGAATCATAAAGAATACCATAAGATTACATAATGATGAAAACTAAAATGTGAAACTAATATATTAAAGATCTAATAAAAATACAGTAAAATCCTTAGTTTAAAGTTAATAAATAACTTTTTGGTAAATGTTATGTAGGAGTAGAATGTAACACCCCCAATTCATGGATGCAGCGGAATTCGAACTGGGTGTTACTTGACGGCACAATAGTCACAATAATAGAAAACGAACTCCAATTGAGTCGTTTTAAAAGATTTATCATTCAAATTATATAAATATCAGAGATTACAAAATGAGGTCCCAGATGGTTCCATGTTTACAATTTAAATGAGTTTTGAATGATAATAAAATTTATAGCCCTCTTGAGTATCCGTGTCCTTCCGTGCCATCCTTGATCGTCATGAACCTGAAATACATGCTTGAGAGGTCAACACAAAGGTTGAGTGGAATTCGTAGAGTTTAGTTAAATCGTTTGAACACAATAATCGTAATGTGAGGTAATTAATCACACATTCATAGTTAGAAAACAAAATCGTTATTTATTTCACTAAGCTCATACAACCAAAGCGTTAACATCGAACCAACAAAATTGGCATTATAGAAGCCCTATCAAGGTACTTTTGCCGTTATACCGCTAAATCTCAAATATAGTGCATTTGTGTGAACTCATCGTTGCTCAACACAAATGGGATTCGTCAATCCCAATAGATCTATTCACAATATTCGCGCTCACTAAAGGTAGTGACTAATGGTTCATGATATAGGGACTTCGAACATGGCAATCGTTACTTAGTGATAATAAAACATCGTCGGGTAGCATACAGTAGAAAGCATCGTGTTCGAGTAGAAAAATAATAGCATGTATTCCCCCCACGGGTTTGTAAAATAGTTAAACAATAGAAAGTGGGGCTACGAACTCACCTTAAGTACGATAGCAAGTAATGAAGGTGATGGTTTGATCGTATAGGTTTCTACAAGCAACCTATAATAGAATGTCGCGACTTAGGATTGGAGTAAAGAATATGAATAAGTGCCAATATATATATCTTGCATCTAGTCCATGATGTGGTATGATGTATATTGTAAGTCTTTGAAAGAAAGATTTATGAAACATGTATGTTTTGGTATATCGTTCACTACCGTTCGGGCCGACATAATTTAGAAGTCATGTTAGTAAGCGTTCGAGGAGCCAGGACACTTTAACTCGTAAATCCACAACTCAACTCGACGGCTTACATAATGAACTCCTCACATGAGGCTCCCTACTATTGTAGTAGTTGATGAAATATATAGATATAAGTTTTGATCCGAAAGTTACATGTCCGATACTTGAATAAACTTAGGAAAGTTTATTTGTACATGAAGATTGTTATTAGGGGTAGTTTCATAAGTCTTGTATGACCATTTTCTCTTTGTATATCTCATGATTCATTTAGATGAAGTAGATCCAAATTGTATGTTCAAGTTATCGCCAACTTCTCTAGTTCATGTATTTGCCTATGTAAGTTTACTTGGTCATTTCGTCATGGCCTAGCCATGACCTTTGGTCCTTGTTCCAAGGTCATGAGACTCAACCTTGGCTCTAGCCATGGTTGTGGTCTTGATTATCGGTCATAAGACCTCTTGTTCCTTTTAAAGTATAACCAATATGTAGTGACTTTGGCCTAAAAATGGGCTGTTTAAGAATTTGAAGAATTTATCACTCGGAAAGCGTTTTCAGGGCTCGAGCTTCTTTAAACCTGAACGAAAACGTCGTTCCGGACAACTTTCGTGTTTTAACTTTTTGATGAATCGGACCAGAAGTGGGACTTTCAAAACCCAAATTTGATCAGAATGCTATTTAGGCAGTTTTGCCGGAAATCTTTGGTTACTTCAAATGGGCGTAACTTTTGACTCGTATACTCGTTTTAGGTGGTTCAAATTGCTATGGTTTCCTTGTTAAGTCCTCTACTGTAATATGTAATGATCCAATATCATAATTTTACCATTTTGGTTGTGGTTTTCCAAGAAAGTCACTAGTTTACTTGTTTTAGTAACTTGTTGTAACAATCAATAACAATAACTTGTTTTGTTCACTTTTATACATCATGGACATAACTACAAGACATAATATAGCAAGAATAACATGTAAATAACATGAACATGATTATTTAACAAGAATCATGTTAGGGTTTGGCTTACAACTTTTGGCTTTCAAACATGAAAGGAAGTTAACATGTAAGGATAGGACATTGATAGACTTGCTTCAACCCACTTCTTCATGCAATCTTTCTACTCTTGTAATCTTGAAAGATGGATGATGAAGGTTGAGGTGAATTGAGTGGATTTAAACTCAAGAGAAATCACCAAGTATATTAGGGATTGGAAGAGTTTTGGTGAATGATAACCTATCTAGGGTTTCTACCTTGAACTAGCACTTGAATCTTGCATGAAACTAGAAGGAAATGAGCAAAGGATGGAAAGGTTTTGGAGGTTGGGGATGCACGGCACAAATGGGAGGGAGAGGGGCTATTTATAGTAAAAAATGAGGAGGTTAGGAAACTAGTAGGAAATTACCAAAACTTGGTGACCAAGTTGTAATTTAGAGATGATCTAGGGGTAATTTCATGAGATGAAGCCACATGGGATGACTCCCCCCCTCCTAGGTCGGTTTGTAAGCTTGGAGAGCAAGGGTGTGGACTTTTCTTGGTATTATCCAAGATACTTGGTTAGTTTTGACTCCGGGAAATGCCAATCGTAAATGATTAAGCCTCAAAACGTAAAACCGGGTGTCGTAAAATTATGGAATTTGAAAGTATGGTTAAACTTGTCAAAATACTCCATAATAAAATATAAAATGAGTGGTAGGTTCTATCGGGTGCTAAAACCCTGCTAAAAACTGGAAACACGGGTCTAAAACGCGTAATTTGCGTAAAACGCTGAATATTGCATAAAATTGAGAAAAGTAAAATGTTACTTTTCTAATGTGATAAAAATGATTTAAAATGACTTATAATGTCTAGACTGGGCTCAGTCTAGTGTCGGTTGGTATTAAATGTCTTTTAGACATCAAACCGTAAGTCTAAAAATCACGAAATGACTTATAACATCAAGGGATGATTTTTGGTCAATGGAGGAGGGAAAAATATGTTGACTTTTTATAATAAGTTGAAAACTCAAAAAGTCTTAGAAACGCGTTTTGTGGTCTCACGGTTAATCGCCCAAATGGTTAAGCGTGCTCATGCGAGAGTAGTACAGGCATGGGTGACCTGCTGGGAAGTTTTTGGTCATGTTTTTCTCAGTCACGATTAATTATCAAATAAATCATGAGTGTGTCAAACATTTTTCTGATGTGGGGTCACCTGACGGGATCGAATTTCGTCGTGCGTAGAATTTCTGAATGACGTTTTACCCTAAAACGTGTAATTCCTTAATAACTTTCACGAAAATGATCTGACGAATGTCAAACATTTAATTTGCCATGGAAATGATTTATCACTCGAGAATATCAAATAAAAATCAACTTTCGGGAAAGTTTCGGGAAAAATGAATAGTAAAAGTGAATAGTGAAATTTTCTGGGAAAAATTAATTAACCTGAAAATGCGAATTGTTACAGTCTCTACCCCTTACGGGGAACTTCGTCCTGAAGTTCTGTGTGTATCATATGTTGGAGTGGTATCGATGAAAAGGTGTGGTTACTTATGAGGACTAGAGTCTGGAATTACCAGTGATGTAATTTGATTTGTCATTTCGGTGTATGGTGTAGGATGAGGCTTCCTTTTATGTAGGAAAGGTATGGTAATAGTCGAATATCAAAGGAAATTGATATAGCAGTCGAATATTAATAGGAATTGATATAGTAGTTGCAATTATAGCCTAGTAAGTAATCGGTTGTTGTACCTAGTGTTTATTGACGTCATACTTATGTTATTTCGGATACAAATAAGCCCACTTGTTTATAATTCTTTATTTACATAGAGAGGCATCCCAAACAATGTAGATAAGGAAACATAAACTTATGGTTTAGTGATTTACAATGTCTTTATTTAAATGAAAAGGCATCCCAATCCATTCAAATAATTACAAATCATCCTTCACAACATTCGTACTTAGTCGGTGAGTTACAAGGTAGTGTATTACGAGATGATACTGGTGTTGCAAAAGTACAAGATGAATATTCAAACTTGTAAAGCTGATTAGGGTACTTGTGGTGTAGCTAAGGATGATTTGAGCTTTAAAAGTGCATCAACATCTGTTAATGAGCTTGTGGTTCCAACGATTGTAAAGATAATGATGTGATATGTTGACGAACAAAAGTGTGTAGTGTATGCTTAACATTAATACTCTAAGGTATAGATGTTGAGTTTGCTTTAAAAATCTTAAGAGATTTTAAAAGTTTATGATGGAATGGTATCCTTAGAACCTAAACAGGATAGTACTTCTACAGGATGAAGAGAAGAATTGATAACTATCCCAAGATAGTAGTTCGGATTATCTCATAAATGAAAACTTTCAAGAATGAAATTTGGTAGTACAAATAAGGTATTAAGATTTCGCTGAGTGGTAAGGCACTATCGTGTCTCTAGATCGTTTTAATGTATTCTGGTGGTTTATCGAGTTCAAGTAGGAAATCAACCTAAACATAACCCTAGTACAACTACTCTCAGTATTTGAAAATTTTAAGTCGAATATAGTTAGTCAGACTATATTCCACTGTCCCTAGGTTAAATATAGGTGACTAGTCTATATTTAGCCGAGGTTCGATAAAATTTTCAAATACCTAAATTAGGTATACTTGTGATATGTCCATTGCTTTCGGGAAACTGTCCACTAAACAAAGGCGATGTCAAACCATTCAGTTGCAAGTCCCGCCATAAGAGACTTGTAACGTATGTTTTCACATTCCATTGCATAGAAGATAGTACGGGTAGATATGTGTGGAAAGGAAGTTGAAGTAATTCTAAAACAGTCTATACTGGGCTAGAATTACAAACTTTTAACAATGAAGGTTTCAGAAGAAAACTTTGATGGATGTAGAGAAAGTTCAACTTTTGTCGATGATGGATTAGTTTGTCCTTTAGAAATCTCATATTTCTTGTTTGGAAATCGATAGATTGTGATGGGTTTTTGATATCATATGAAATGATATTGATGAGGTGGTGGAATAATTCGAGAGACCATTGCACAAATCACAATGTCTCGGAAGTAGATTAGACCATTGTGTGACTCAAAACATTTGAGAAATGATTAAGACCATTGTGTCATACAATGTTCGGGAAATAGAAAAGACCATCGTAATTCGTTACAATATCTTGGATATAAAATGTTGGAGTAGGAACATGGTTGGGAGAATGTGGTTGTGTCGAAATGCCATAGAATAGGCATGTGTAGATATGTTTAGATAAAATGATTGAAAATAACTCGAATGTATATATAAATATACTAGTATTTGTTCATGTAGTGGAAAATGCCTAGTGTGTATATATGAATATACTTATGTTCATGTAGCATAAAATGCTTAATAAGTCCATAATCGTCTGGAGGATGGAAGACACGAAGATCGGAAGGCTATAAAATGTTTTTGCTTGTAGTGTGGTTATAGTTTAGGTCTCAATTAGACCCGTTTCTCTATAACCATGGCTCTGATACCAATCTATAACACCCCCAATTCATGGATGCAGCGGAATTCGAACTGGGTGTTACTTGACGGCACAATAGTCACAATGATAGAAAACGAACTCCAATTGAGTTGTTTTAAAAGATTTATCATTCAAATTATATAAATATCAGAGATTACAAAATGAGGTCCCAGATGGTTCCATGTTTACAATTTAAATGAGTTTTGAATGATAATAAAATTTATAGCCCTCTTGAGTATCCGTGTCCTTCCGTGCCATCCTTGATCGTCATGAACCTGAAATACATGCTTGAGAGGTCAACACAAAGGTTGAGTGGAATTCGTAGAGTTTAGTTAAATCGTTTGAACACAATAATCGTAATGTGAGGTAATTAATCACACATTCATAGTTAGAAAACAAAATCGTTATTTATTTCACTAAGCTCATACAACCAAAGCGTTAACATCGAACCAACAAAATTGGCATTATAGAAGCCCTATCAAGGTACTTTTGCCGTTATACCGCTAAATCTCAAATATAGTGCATTTGTGTGAACTCATCGTTGCTCAACACAAATGGGATTCGTCAATCCCAATAGATCTATTCACAATATTCGCGCTCACTAAAGGTAGTGACTAATGGTTCATGATATAGGGACTTCGAACATGGCAATCATTACTTAGTGATAATAAAACATCGTCGGGTAGCATACAGTAGAAAGCATCGTGTTCGAGTAGAAAAATAATAGCATGTATTCCCCCCATGGGTTTGTAAAATAGTTAAACAATAGAAAGTGGGGCTACGAACTCACCTTAAGTACGATAGCAAGTAATGAAGGTGATGGTTTGATCGTATAGGTTTCTACAAGCAACCTATAATAGAATGTCGCGACTTAGGATCGGAGTAAAGAATATGAATAAGTGCCAATATATATATCTTGCATCTAGTCCATGATGTGGTATGATGTATATTGTAAGTCTTTGAAAGAAAGATTTATGAAACATGTATGTTTTGGTATATCGTTCACTACCGTTCGGGCCGACATAATTCAGAAGTCATGTTAGTAAGCGTTCGAGGAGCCAGGACACTTTAACTCGTAAATCCACAACTCAACTCGACGGCTTACATAATGAACTCCTCACATGAGGCTCCCTACTATTGTAGTAGTTGATGAAATATATAGATATAAGTTTTGATCCGAAAGTTACATGTCCGATACTTGAATAAACTTAGGAAAGTTTATTTGTACATGAAGATTGTTATTAGGGGTAGTTTCATAAGTCTTGTATGACCATTTTCTCTTTGTATATCTCATGATTCCTTTAGATGAAGTAGATCCAAATTGTATGTTCAAGTTATCGCCAACTTCTCTAGTTCATGTATTTGCCTATGTAAGTTTACTTGGTCATTTCGTCATGGCCTAGCCATGACCTTTGGTCCTTGTTCCAAGGTCATGAGACTCAACCTTGGCTCTAGCCATGGTTGTGGTCTTGATTATAGGTCATAAGACCTCTTGTTCCTTTTAAAGTATAACCAATATGTAGTGACTTTGGCCTAAAAATGGGCTGTTTAAGAATTTAAAGAATTTATCACTCGGAAAGCGTTTTCAGGGATCGAGCTTCTTTGTTCCTGAACGAAAACGTCGTTCCGGACAACTTTCATGTTTTAACTTTTTGATGAATCGGACCAGAAGTGAGACTTTCAAAAGCCAAATTTGATCAGAATGCTATTTAGGCAGTTTTGCCGGAAATCTTTGGTAACTTCAAATGGGCGTAACTTTTGACTCGTATACTCGTTTTAGGTGGTTCAAATTGCTATGGTTTCCTTGTTAAGTCCTCTACTGTAATATGTAATGATCCAATATCATAATTTTACCATTTTGGTCGTGGTTTTCCAAGAAACTCACTAATTTGCTTGTTTTAGTAACTTGTTTCAATAATCAATAACAATAACTTGTTTTGCTCACTTTTATACATCATGGACATAACTACAAGACATAATATAGCAAGAATAACATGTAAATAACATGAACATGATTATTTAACAAGAATCATGTTAGGGTTTGGCTTACAACTTTTGGCTTTCAAACATGAAAGGAAGTTAACATGTAAGGATAGGACATTGATAGACTTGCTTCAACCCACTTCTTCATGCAATCTTTCTACTCTTGTAATCTTGAAAGATGGATGATGAAGGTTGAGGTGAATTGAGTGGATTTAAACTCAAGAGAAATCACCAAGTATATTAGGGATTGGAAGAGTTTTGGTGAATGATAACCTATCTAGGGTTTCTACCTTGAACTAGCACTTGAATCTTGCATGAAACTAGAAGGAAATGAGCAAAGGATGGAAAGGTTTTGGAGGTTGGGGATGCACGGCACAAATGGGAGGGAGAGGGGCTATTTATAGTCAAAAATGAGGAGGTTAGGAAACTAGTAGGAAATTACCAAAACTTGGTGACCAAGTTGTAATTTAGAGATGATCTAGGGGTAATTTCATGAGATGAAGCCACATGGGATGACTCCCCCCCTCCTAGGTCGGTTTGTAAGCTTGGAGAGCAAGGGTGTGGACTTTTCTTGGTATTATCCAAGATACTTGGTTAGTTTTGACTCCGGGAAATGCCAATCGTAAATGATTAAGCCACAAAACGTAAAACCGGGTGTCGTAAAATTATGGAATTTGAAAGTATGGTTAAACTTGTCAAAATACTCCATAATAAAATATAAAATGAGTGGTAGGTTGTATCGGGTGCTAAAACCCTGCTAAACACTGGAAACACGGGTCTAAAACGCGTAATTCGCGTAAAACGCTGAATATTGCATAAAATTGAGAAAAGTAAAATGTTACTTTTCTAATGTGATAAAAATGATTTAAAATGACTTATAATGTCTAGACTGGGCTCAGTCTAGTGTCGGTTGGTATTAAATGTCTTTTAGACATCAAACCGTAAGTCTAAAAATCACGAAATGACTTATAACATCAAGGGATGATTTTTGGTCAATGGAGGAGGGAAAAATATGTTGACTTTTTATAATAAGTTGAAAACTCAAAAAGTCTTAGAAACGCGTTTTGTGGTCTCACGGTTAATCGCCCAAATGGTTAAGCGTGCTCATGCGAGAGTAGTACAGGCATGGGTGACCTGCTGGGAAGTTTTTGGTCATGTTTTTCTCAGTCACGATTAATTCTCAAATAAATCATGAGTGTGTCAAACATTTTTCTGATGTGGGGTCACCTGACGGGATCGAATTTCGTCGTGCGTAGAATTTCTGAATGACGTTTTACCCTAAAACGTGTAATTCCTTAATAACTTTCACGAAAATGATCTGACGAATGTCAAACATTTAATTTGCCATGGAAATGATTTATCACTCGAGAATATCAAATAAAAATCAACTTTCGGGAAAGTTTCGGGAAAAATGAATAGTAAAAGTGAATAGTGAAATTTTCTGGGAAAAATTAATTAACCTGAAAATGCGAATTGTTACATAGAATTTGTACAGTTCTCATCTTTGTGGCAATATAGAACCCTCATTCCTTTTTTACTCTATACTCGTTCAATGACCACATAAACCAAGCATGGTAAAATCATATGGCACTATTGTTTATTAGATTGTCAAACAAACATTAACTTCATGTTTTTATTTTGTTGTGCACATTGAACTATTTGGGTGTATCTTCGTCTTTGTCATAAGCTTCTTGTTAAGCTTCTTATTGCTTTCCTTTCTCTTCATTTAGTTTTGACATCATGCAGATTTGTCTACTCATATTCATCCAACTCCATTTCTGTTAGACGCATTTAAAGTCTAGCTGGCGGCACTCCTTCTAAAGACTTGCACAAATCATGTGTCAACAAATCGGGAATTCCACAGCGAACCGGATATATAGCTTAAACCTCATAAATGGCCCTTCCATACATTGGAATTCCTTCACCATTTTTTTACTTAAATGATATTTAAAATAATCAAAGCACCACCATCAATTCTTGCACTAAAGTTTACATACATGTTTCAATACTTCAAAAATAAATGAAATTTTATAGAATAAGAATCGAGATACATGAGGAAGTTACCAGGCTTAACAACCTCCGCCAAGTTGAGGTTTGATAAGTGCTATTAGCCGCGCCTGATCATGACTATGCTGCACGGTTCAGGTGAAGATGAACCAAAGAATGTTGTAATATTCTGTCCCGGGAACCGTTTTGCTGGCACTCACTTGAGGTTTTTCTTCTCCCACTGACACTTGTCGTTTCTTCCATTCCTACATGATCAACCGCCCCTACTATTGACACTTCCAGGACTGCTTCTTTTGGTAAAGGTGTGAAACACCTGACCTTCAACGTAGCACACATGTCCGTCTTTCTTTTTACCCTAAACAACTTTACAGATAACCCGTTGGAGTCGAACCCATATTTATGAACAAAGGTTCACATTATTTCCAGTCAAATTTATAATGTACCATACTTATAACCTATAGATATTTTCTCATCACATTGTAATTACGTGTAGTTAGGAGCCGGTTGAGGGTCGTGATCTCAATATAAAGTTATGGGATCGTCATTTGTCACTTGTTTTGCTAGAAACTTACCTCCAGATCTAACATGTTCTTCACACCTGAAAAATCACATCACAAAAAAGGCCAAATTACACATGCACAAAACAAAACAAAAAAAAATTAGGTGATCGACAGTTATGTTAACGAATTTTATAGCTTATCTTTTCAAAGTTTAAAGGGGGTGTGGGATTTCTTCTTTGAAATTGCTTATTTGCTTAAACATGCAGTTAACATACCCACAATGGTAGCAAACAAGATCTTTTTTTAACCTTTTATAATTATAAAGTATAAAAATCATCTTTTTCAATGCTTCCTTAATCTATTTTATCTCCTCTAACTTGTTCCATTTAACTCACTCCAAGCATGTACTCGTATTAGTTATCATCTCAATCACTTGACAACCCAAGCAAAATTTCTTCATTTATACGCTTCCTAAACATGTAAAAATTAATTCGCTAATATGTTGTAATTAATTCGCTAACATAGCAATCGTAAACCACTTATACAGTTCCATGACCATTTATACGCTTCCTAAACCATTAAGCCAGTACCATAGCAACGTTAAACCATTTATACAACTAAGAGTATACGTCAACTAATATGACACCTTTTGTAACTCGAATCTATTAAATCATGTACCGCTGACGGTGCAGTGGCAAAATAATGAGATAAATCTTCGTTTGAGTGACTATGGGCGTAGCTTATCGAGTCATTCGTAGCTAAATTGTTGGAAGGAAGGCATATATTATCAGATTAGTTTTGATTAAAGAAAGAATCCAAGCAATCTTACCATGATAGCAGCTTTAATGATGTGTATGAAGGATGAAGTTGGTTGTGTTTTCTATTTGAACATTGAGTAACATGTCTACTAAGTCTTGGCCCGTATCATTATGAACACCAAAATCACCATTCAACTTATATTTCTTATTTTTATATTCTTCAAGAACACACTCAAGAAACTCATGTTATTGAACAAATTCTCTACATTTAAGGATAATGGATTATAGCTGAGAAATTAATTTAGGACACGTGAGGTGACATTCTAGCCATACCTGTTTGAGCCTTACCAGTTTGACCCGTTTTGCTCTTGGCCAATTTATTTACCCATATGACCTGTTATTAAACGAATACAGTCCACACTGATCAGTTTTCATACAAATGAATTGTAGTGGCACATCTAATCTACTATAAATAATCTAAGATACCTTTGTCCTTGTCTTCAACTTATATTCGATATTCATGACCAGGAGCGTGGTTTGGCCTGTGTTCCACAAAAATATTAATAAGTACTTGCAGCAAACTAACAAATAACATTTTTAAAGCAAATAACATAAAACTCAGTCAATACAATCAATTTATACAAACACGGGAGTATGTGCAACATCAAGATAGTTACTACATAAAATAAAGTAGCCAAGAAGGTTGCATTGACTACATACCACAGAGGTTGAGGTCTCCCATCGTGTAAGTGAATCAAACCTCCTACAATAGAAAAGTTATCTTATCTGTTAGTAGCTATAGGTAGGCACCTCCAGATAGTAAGGAGCGTGATTCTTGTGGATTCTGCCAGATATGTTGTAGTGCGATCCTTGGCAAGGGGAAAATCAACCACCAAAGTCACCTGCATTAGGCAACGGGATGAAACCCAGATTAGCGCAAACTCCTATAATCCATTCTATATAGAGATTTAGAGATAATCTATGTATGTGACTTACTAATTCAGATATGACATGAAAGTTTTATCCATTCTATATATACATAATCTCTATTGCCAGGACCTGTCCTGCAAAAAAGTTAACAAAATAAAAGATATCATGAATAGGCATCATGAATGGAAGGTTATGGACCCCAAAATTTACAATACAGAAAAAACTAATATTGAAATAACCTCGAGTGTGTGACTCCTTGTTTCTGGAATTTCTGTGCGAGCTGCTACAAACGCTTGTAGTCCTACATTTAAATCTACAATGACAACGATTGATTGTATGTCAGTGTTATATAAAACAGAAAGTAATATATATCCAACTCAAGGTACTACAATTAAAATTAATGGATCTCCAACTCAAAGTGATGTATATCCATTCATCCCACCTCTGTTCAAAACAAAATATATCAGACAGATTAAATGCTACAATATGCATAAGTAATCATTAGAGTAGAAACCTAGCAACTGATTCGGTCCTTTTACGACAATTGCTTACATCGGCTATCCAAAGAATATATGGATGAATCCATTACCTTGGCCACTTTCCTCCCTTTGTTGCCATACTTTGTGCTCGTACAAAAGACGGATTCAATACTGAAAAAGTATGAAGCATAAAAGAAATATATCATAAAGTAAAAAACCGAGTAACATAAAGTAAAAAACCAAGTACGAAATGTGGACCTTCATTATCATACAAAGTTAATATAACTGAAATTGTTACCTATTATCACTCCAGTCAGCCAACTTATAACAGAGTAATATAGATAATATTACAGAAAACGATCATATAAGAGTGGTACTTGCTTAAATGCAATGTTACATCATAATTGAATTTGTATTTATGAATGGACTTGAATTTTCGTACATCCAATATTTTCAGTTCATCGTCCTATGACATACATACAATATAATTAAGCAATCGCCACTCCGATAACTTCCTAATATTGCAGGAACTGAACATATGTAAACGAAGGTAAAGGAAAGAGCTTAATATAGGAAGTAAAAATTTACCCTGGTCATTACATATGTAAACGAAGCTGAAACCGAAACAGAACCTAAACCCATCATTACTTTCGGCGACCAAATTAGATGTTGCTTGATCGTAGACGTTCTCCGGCCTATATGAACAACCATCATTAACATACTTCAGTAAATTAGATCCATGTAAAGTTTTCAAGATAGGAGATCAGGATGCAATATTTACTGAATACAAATATGCTTACCGAAATTTCTTTCTACGTTACTTGGGTGGCTGAATGTGACAGCTTGAATGAAATCAAACCACTACCATGATCTCAGAATCTGTTGACATATTAACTTCCGTATAGGTGAACAACTCTCATATGTTCCCATATTACCCTGCACCTAATTAATGACATCTTTACATATATATGGGACAAGTTATGAGTTGTACTTGATGCTTTGAAAGCTGTACAATGAAAGGGAATTGCCACATGGCACTTAGAAATGCCACTTGGCACAACACTTGCTGACTGGATAATTCAACATAAACGCCACTTGGCATACTCATCCACGCTGGCATGAACAGTTTTAACGAAATGCTTTTAAAAAATTTTAACAAGTGAGAATCGAACCCTGGTCTCTACAACAAATACCAACACTCCTACCACTAGAGCAGGCATTTTTTTGTGTTATACTTTGGAAAACATCATTCATAACCCCTTCATTTCCTCTCTTAAATCTCATATTTTATTTGAAACCCAATCAAACCTTCCTGATTTCACTCCCTATAATCACAGAGATTCCATGTTTATCATCCCAATCAATATGATCCATTGTTATTTTGAGAATCATATAACAATAATCACGGAACATTTGCGTCCTAAATTAATTTCTGTTTCAACAAAACAATAAATCACTCTTCTCAATTCACTCGCTCTTTCCTAAACAAACTCACCCAAAATTCAAAACTCAAACCCTAATTCAAATATAGATTGTCACATTACTATCAAATTATTTTCCTCATCATATTA
Organism: Artemisia argyi; assembly: GCA_030686995.1. NCBI lineage: Eukaryota > Viridiplantae > Streptophyta > Magnoliopsida > Asterales > Asteraceae > Artemisia > Artemisia argyi. Next base: position 6,784,680 of record CM060689.1, read on the forward strand.
TCATTTATTCATTGATGAATTAACCATTTTTTAATTCTTTGCTGTAAAAATTTATGATTCTTTTTCTCATCTTCATTTATTCAAGAAAATTTTTGCTTATTTTGGTTATTTTTTGATATTTTTGCAGGTAGAATCTGATTGAGGAAGATAAACCAAGCCGAAAGTTAATTATGATATACCAAAGGTACGATATATTTTTGCTTAATATTTTTTTTGTATGTTCATGTATTAGGTTTCTTTCAACTAAGACTGGAGATCTATTGAAGGTTAGTAGTTCATCAATGATAAAAAGGTACGATTTTTTTGTTGATGATTAATGGTTTAATTTGAAATTTTTGAAGTTGTATTGTGGTTAATTGATTATGAAGCAGTATTTTCTCAATCAATACCATGTTTATGTTGATTATTTTTGGTTTTTATTTCTGGTTTTCAAAATGTTACAGCAAATCATGGAAGAGTTTAAACTCACAAGCATGGCTACACTATTCACACTACCATCACACGATTTGGTGAATGACAGAAAAGTATCGACGATCATTGTAAGGTATGTTTGATCTTTAATCTTCATTTAAATAAAAACAGGGTTCACCTCTGTTGTGGGTTTGATTGGTTTTTTTGCAGGACCATGAATATGATTGTGAATTAAAGAAAATGATTTCTTTACATTAACCCAAGGTAAAAGCTCAAATATTTGTGATAATTGTTCAATTGATTTTTTATTTGATTTTTATATCGCTTTTTTATATATATCAAATAATGTTTTTCAACTTTTTGCTGTAACTCCAAGTCTATCGAAGTTATCAAGTGAGCAGGTGAGGAATATGGAGTAACTGAATACGAGATTCTAGAGGTTATGCCTCTGTTGTTCAACTAAAAGAGGTCATCAACTCAAGAACCCTTTATGTGGCTCACGTGTTTAATAGTTAATTCAGCAAAAGAAAATATGTAAGTTTGTTATATTGCAACAATGGTCATATTTATGAGGTTTTGTTTTAGTGACTTTTATCTCTTTTATTTCAGTTTTAAAAGCACGTGATTAGAAAATAAGATATCAATGTTTGAACATGTGTAGCTATAGTAAGCTGTAATTTATGTTTTATTGGTTTGATCATGTTTTTATGAACCTTGCTTTTTAAAGATCTTATGTAAATTGTTTAAGAAAAAAAACTAAAGTATGTATCTATCAATGAAAGATACATAGGCGTTTTTCAAACTGCATTCAACCATCTGAACTGTTATATATAACGTTAAAAAGACAATAGACTTATTAGTATTTGCAGATTGACATGAGCTCCTGAGTTAATAGTATGTTACCTAGGTGTTTTTCAGGGTGTGAGGTGCAAACAAGTGGCGACATGCATGTCTTCTGTTGACCTCTATGTACCACTTAGCACTGCAATTCGATGCTTCTGCCACATAAATGCCTGAAGTGCAAGCCATGGTCGGCCCAACATTGTGACGGACGGTATTGATGCAACCACATTAATCAGCTGCTACTTAGAATTCTTGATTCACGTGACAAGATGATAAACCAAGTTGAGCGAGATTGTTGAGGTAAGCATGTGTCATTTTTACATTTACGTAGTAATAGGTCAAATTGGAACAAGTTGAGCGAGATTGTTGAGGTAAGATGATAAACCAAGTTGGGATTTAAGATTTCCAACTTATTCTTACTTTTAAATATTATGTATGAACTCATAAATTTGAACAACCGCTATACGTGAAGAATGACATATGACTAACAAATATGATTATTAATTGTGTTAAAAGTACTTTCATATAATTGATGGGTATTGGACAACTGAGAAGGGGCCAGTTACAAATTAATATGAAGAGATCAAACTTATTACACAAACCAAGGCATTAAATTAAGGGCAACTATGACACCAAAGCCATGGTTGTTTGTCGGTTTGGGTAATCCCGAGGATAAGTTTAAAGGAACAAGACACAATGTATGTTCCAAAGTTAACCTGTCACAACTCACAACTAAGATTTATTTCCTTTTTATCTTATCCATTAAATTGCATTTATGATATCAGGTCGGCTTTAATATGATTGATACTTTTACGGAGTCGGAAGGGATTGCTATGGATACAGTGTTTTGTAAAGCGGTTTTTGGAAAAGGCTTGTCAGCTTCTCTCACTTTCTAATATATTTTACATTCACATGTTATTATATTATATCAGATTTAATATTTGGATTGGCATAACAAGTATTGTCGATGGTGTTCCTGTTATACTTGCAAAGCCTTAAACATGCATGAATTTAAGTGGTGAATCAGTAAGTTCAAGTATTGTGCTATTTTTCCAGCACTCGATAGGTTTTGTTCTTATTTGTCACTTTTTATGTTATTTTTAGGCTCCAAATTCCCCATACTGGTGAAATTGCACTTCTCATATCACACATTGTTGTACATCTTGGTGTTAAGGTCAACGAGCGAGCTACAGGTTCCGATATGACGTTGCACGCTTGGGATAGGTACCTTTCTAAATCTTTACTTCAGTCTGCACTTTTTTACATTATCTTTGGAGGGTCTATAATACATCCCTGATTATGAGATTATTGTTGCTCCTATAAAAGAAACATGTCGAGTACATGGGTTTTATTTGATGAATTGGTATTTGGTTTGCACATCAGCAATAACTTTATATTACTTTGATATGTACATTTTGTTATGATCCATGTCATAGTGTATGGTCATGTGCGAGCTAAATTTTCAAAAGACTCGATCACTCATGTAAGATTGTGCATACCGTTTAGTTAACTAAAGTTAAGTTATTTAATATTATGTAGAGGAAGTAAAATGGGTCGGTTGTGGGAATCTTGAAACATGTCGAAGGAATGAGTTTGTTCTCATAAATGTTTGTTTAAACTTAAAGGGGTGTTTAAATTAGCTTTCTAACCATTGGCTTATTTGAATTTGAGAAAAATATGTAAGCTTAGTTTTTCGGCTTATGAGCTCTTAAGCTCAAAAGAACGGGCTTATGTGCTTTTTAGTATTCAAATAATGCCTATAAGCCGGAAAAATAAGCTAATCCAAACACCCTTTTTTAAAAGCGTATATTGTTACAATTCCATCCCTCCAGATTTAGTGGAATCCCAATAAGCCAAACTCTCCTTTAGCACTTGTGATTTCTTTTCTTTTTTCTTCGGTTATATCAAAAGGGTCAAACGCGTTGAAGTTGAAAACTTTAATTGTTACAAAGTTACTGTATTACGTTTTAGTTATTAAAATTATACAAAAATATACGGTATCTATATAAAAAAATTAATATATTTGAATGTTCATTTTGCAAGGGTCTTTTGCTCTATTTACAAAACGACCCAAATAGGATAGAAAGCAATTTTTTATAACCAAACATCATATAACGCAATCTTTTAATGATGTGGATGTACGGAGAATATACAATGATTAAAATGGGACTTATGAAAATTAAATTATTTGAAGGATTTTTAGCTTTTTTTGTAGCTTTTCATTATGATTTGCCATAATGAAACGAATGGGCAGATGAAGTTGAAAAGTGGGAAACTTGCAGCGGAAATCATCCGACATACCCAAACATGTACACGAGACCATTCCTTCAGCTCTATACCTGAACCTATGAATTCGTATCTTAGCATTTAATCCTTTTAATAGGTATGCAAATGAAGGAATGAAAGAGTCTGCAATTGTTGTGCATACAAAGGAGTTGCAAACAACCGTGTTCTATGAGGTAAGTCATTTTTCACAGCTTGGTTCAGTTTACTTCATTCATTTGTATGTTTTGAGATTGCCATGGTTATATTCATGTAGTTATCTTGAAAAGATCCTTTATGTCCAAACAATCTCTAAATGCAGTTTTCTGTCAACTATCTCATAAAGCATTTTTCTGTCCAAACAACCCTTAATAGAGTTTATTGTCCAAACAGACCCTAAACTTATGTTCAGTCCAAACAGCTTGGTTTGCTGAAATTTAAAGTTATTGTAGAATTTGGTTTTTAAAGATGTTTGAGCCCTTGCGTCTATCCGGTTAAACTTTAGTCAACAACCCATAATGAGAAATGGTCCTTAATTAGTTGTCCTAACTTGATATGCGGATGAAAGATTTTAGTAAAAAAGGCCTCAGCTATGACAATTTGATTCAGTGTGTGATTTGTGTAGATAGTTTTTTTCTTTCAACTGTAAGGAAAGTGGTTGTATATACATTTTTTCCATTATTAATAATATTCTAATCCCAATCCCAGGATTTTCGAATTCCTTAATCCTCTATAAAATTTGACAACTTCATTAAAAGTGAGTGCCCATAGTGTTTTACTTCATTATATTAGCACATGCTGTTGATTTTTTATATATTGAACTCTTTTTTTCTCTCATATCATAAGCTTAAAGGTAAGGGAAAAAAACTACAGGTGCTTGCATGTTTGTTGTAAAGGATGATGTAATTGCATTTAATAAGGCACTTGGTTTACTTTAAACATTCATAATTTTGTATACATTCTGATTTTTGGAACTGCAACAACATATAAATTTGATACTTTTCTTATGACCAGGTTGTCAATGTTGATACTAAACAGTTTTGGCCCATAACTGCAAATTCTTTTACGGTGTCATCGAAGGTCATAGTAGATAATTGATTAGTAGTCAAATGCTTTTTTTACTCGAAATTGATGACAGCCATGTACTGAAGGTTTTATGGGATAGTGAGAGTATATAGATATATAGATATTATATTGTATGGTGCCTATTGATGAAATCAACTTTGAAATAATTTTTTATAAGTTAGTGTTGAGTAATTCCTTACTACTTATGTCTTGCAAAATATGTCAATGTAGATTCATATTTCTAAAAGTGAATGTATCAGATAAAAGTTCAACTTTGCATTTCAAGCATTTGACGGTCAATGCTTTTATTTTATTTTTCTTCACAATCCTTAAGACAAAAAATTTAACGTCTTAAATTAGATGACTAAAATATGTGTTTTGTCAGTGGCAAAATTCGCTTGTGTAGGATATGGGTTGGATTTCAACCAACATTATATGAAGTTGCCTATACGTCATCAAGTGCTATTTGGATGGGTTCGAGTATGCGTGTCCGATATACTATTATTATTGATCAATATATAATGGTTTTCAAATTATTTTTTACAATATATTGATCAATATTTCGTATATACGAATAAAAACCTATTCTCATACTAGAGCAATATATAATGGTTTTTCAATTATTTTGTTTAACATACTTGCCGTTATTCATTATTCATTTTACGCGGAAATAATTTTGTCAACCAATTTTATGAAACAAACCCGCCCATCGGGCGGGTTATGAAGCTAGTTCAGTTATAAACATTAAGTAATATTAGCATTCGCGGATAACATATATACATATACGTTCACCTATACAACAAATTTAAAGCCATCTAAACATAAAAAATAACACAAACTTTAGCAAAACGAATTTAAAGCAATCTAAACATAAAAAAGCAGTACCCTAAATCTTTAGCAAGGCGAATTTTTTTCAAAACATATCTACATTTTAGTGGGACCATCTCTGCCCTTCATCACTGGCTCACCCATGTCAACGTTAACCTGAGGTAAAAACAATGCCGACCGATCTAAGAACATAAGATCCGGCCACAATATCTTAATTTGTACAAACATAACATTTTCAATTACCTTTGACTAAGAATCACTTGGTGGCCCTGTAGAAGCCATCCACGTTATTTAACAACACAAGGTCTCCACTTTGAAGGTCTGCTTTTACCTTCAATCAAAAAAAGTGTTAAGATGTTGTTAGTCTACATTAAGAAATTTGTTCAAGCATTTAATCAAACACATGTTATACATTGATTCTAATTACTAAATTATCAAACAGACATCATTTTAAATTAACCATATCAACCTATTATGGATAATCAGATAACAATCTAACAATAAAAACCACAGAATAAAAATAATCATGGCAACATACAAAGATAAAACGTTCAATTGTGATTGGTGCAATCAAACAAAGATAAAAGAACCAATAATTTGATAAACCAACGATCAAACAAATAATCAATTTGTTTTTTAAAAATGATGAATTCACAAACCTGGTTGACAATTGATGAGCCGAATTTGTGGCTACTGAGGTTTGATTTTGAAAATTATGTATGTGTTATGAGATCGCCGTAGGTTATTTTGTGTATTGGTTTTTTGAATGAATCGGTTACAACAGGTTATTGAGTGAGGGGAGGCGTGATTTTAGGTTTGACTGCCGAATGTTTAGGATCATTTGAATTTGAATAGGCATTAGGTGTTTTCAAAAGGTCTTTTGAAATTAAAGCATGACATTGTGGGATTGTATGCATTTAACAAAAAAACCAAGTTGCTCCATTGGTTATCAATATGTTTCATGGGAGGGGAGACCAGGGTTCGATTCCCGTAAGTGTCAAAGTTTTTGTAATTTTTTCGTGGGAGCACATAGTTGCCAGCATGTCAAGTGTTGCCTAGTCACATGATGACTCATATTATCCAGTCAGCATGTGATGCCAAGTGGCATTTGAGGGTCATGGTACAACCTTCAAAGCATCAAATACAACTCAAAACTTGTCTCGTATATATGTAAAGATATAATAGAGGGATGACTCTCTCTCCAAAATTTTCAGACTTACAAGAAATTAAGCATTGTTTACAACACTTTAATGCACACAATTTTCACACTTACAACAAAATAAGCATGGTGTACAACAAAATAAGCATGGTGTACAACAAAATAAGCACAGTGTAATTTTCAGACTTAAAACATTAATGCTATTAATTAATATACTACAAAATGTAAAGCATAATGTACAAATATAAACAGGAACTAAACATCTATACTACAGGTACAATCATCATAAACACAATTTTTTTACACTAAATACATCATAAACACAATTAAGTACAAATTCTCCAGCCTCCTTTTATTCTCTAGCCTCCTTTTGTCCAACTCCAACTACAGTCAACAATATATCAAACCCATCCTCACAACAAATCAATATCGAAACATAAAAGGAAAATAAAACAAGATTTAAATTTAATTGGTGTTCATAACAAATCTTTGAAAATGTAAACACATATCACATCATAGATCTGTAAGAAGTTTCAACTTCTATCATCATGTCCGAAAATTATAAGGAAAGAACCTAAGAAATCTGTTACATCATTTCCTTATTTCGTTCAAAAGAATGCTTGTTATAAAGTTCTTGAAGCCATATGAACGTTTTTTGTATTCAGATAATCACAAAGAAAGAAAACACAAAAAGAAAACACCTTAGACCTTTGTGTGGTTCGTTTGTTTCAAAAAGAAAGAAAACACAAGAGAAATCTTGACAAGAGAAAACACCTTAGACCTTGTATGCGCATATGAATCGGGTTTAAACATTAACAAGATAAATCTTAGATTTTCGTTGTTGATGTTCGATTATATCAAGAACACAAGGGACGGATTTGTTATTTGGTGGCTGTGAGTGTGGCATTTGTTTAGTGAGAGTGAAATTAGGTTGCTTAGTTTTAGGTTTAGTATCTTTTAGATTAGCACATTTTAAGGACTAGGTTAATTGCTATTGGACTTGCACTTGGGCCGGGTATAAGAAACTGGAATTGGGTTAAAAAAAAATAGATAACACGAAGACAATCTACAAACACACAAAAGGGACCAACTCTTAGAAATATGTCATTTTTGGTTGGACACATTATCATCTCCTGAGTTTCATCTGAACATCACGTGTAGGGTATTATTAGCCCACAACTTAGACATTTTAAGCTAATCAACTTATATATTATTCATTGTTGAATTAAGGACAAGTTGGTACACGAAATATGAAAAACGTCATGTTCTTAGAAACAAGTTATTATTACAAAAAATATATAATCGAATAATATTGTTTACCAAAAGTTTTGATTACAGGGTACCCGCCGCTGCAACGCGCGGGTACCCTGCTATACCAACTAAAACATGAATATTTGCATATTTATCAAAAGCACAAGTTTTTAATGCAAAATGTACAATGATGTTTAAGCATATTTTAGGTATATATGCAAATATGCAAAGTTTTAGTGAGTATATATGTAATTGCCCCTATAATATTAGACACGTTCTACAAAAAACTAAGACAAGAAGCTCCAATCATGGAGTGACATGTGTCACTTCTCAACTAAAAAGTTATACTCCCTCCGTCCCAAAATTATTGTCCAGTTTGAATTTTCAAAGTCAAACTGGTTCATCTTTGACTATAAATATATATTTTTTATTATATAATACTTGATGAAAAAATTATACCATTGAAAAGTACACTTAAAATCCAATCCATTTATATATTTTGCATCAAATATTATATAACACCCACAAAAATATTTAAGGTCAAAATTGAAGAAGATAGACCAAAAAAGTCAATAGTGGACAATAAAAATGGGACGGAGGGAGTATTTATTTTCAAATTGAAATATCTTTTTATCTAGTTTTTTTTTTATGATTTAATTTCACCATATTTTCTAAAATTTTATGCTCTTTAATTCAACATCCATTTTGATATATTTTTATGAGTTTTTAGTTTTTACATTTTTATATTTATAATATAACTATACTTATCGCCGCTGTTGTGCGCGGATATCCAACTAGTATTATTAAACGCGTTTTGTTCACGAAAGTTGAATCCTTTCATTACTACTAGTACTTGCTAAGAAGATGTATATGATAATGATACTTGTTGCTTTGTAATTTACTCCTATTATACCATTCAAACTTTGAATTATTCAATAAAAGGATGTTTCTTAACGCTATAGACAAAAAAGTCAAAAGTCTTTACAAAAAATTTCAAAAAAGTCAAAGGTATTTTGTGGGGTATATTTAAAAGGTGTGGGGAGCGGTAATGTGTTGAATAGTGATGTGATGTTGAGCCGAAAGGTGAGTGAGCGATGATTATTGCATACAATCTTATAATATTAGACACCTTTCGTTATTACTAGTATAGTTTTGAAATTTATTTATGGTAGATATTATAAACGCGTTATGTATTAATGTTGTAGTTGAATGGTAGTTACTAAGAAGGTGTATATGATAATGATGTTTGTTGCTTTGTAATTTACTCTTCAATAAAAGTTGCTATTACTCGTAGACCAAAAAGTCAAAAAGTCTACTCTTTACAGTACAATAATGCAAAATGTAGAACTGCACCATTAAAGATAACAAGCTGGAACCACACACTTGCTCACCACATCTTCAATACATACAAACAGAAACCGAACAGATCTATGTGTATCACCCAAACACTCCTTCACTTCTTCCTGTAACAACCCACAAACCCCTTTTTTTTTGTTCAGATAAACAAACATGATGTCTTCAGTCAACCAGGAGGACTTTGCTCACTTAAAAATCCCCCTTGAAAATGTTCTATCCGCCACCAACAACTTTGATGACAAAAATTTAATTGCAGAATCTGTTATTGGAAATTATTACAGGGGACAGCTCTTGTGGTCCGGTGAGTTGATTAAAATTGATGCCGGGAGGTTTAATAAAATATGGAATGATGAAATTGAACAACAGTTTTGGATGGAGATTTCAATGCTTTCTTCTCTCAAGCATAAAAATCTGGTTTCATTAGTTGGGTTTTGTGATGAGAATGATGAGAAGATCATCATTTACAAGCTTGAGACCAGGGGAAGTCTCGGCAACTATCTAAGTGACCCGATTTCGTTGACATGGGTGCGAAGATTGGAGATATCTGTGGGTATTGCGCAAGCGTTGAGCTACATTCATTATGACGAGCCACGCGATTTTAGCGTTATACATCGACGCATCAGCAGTTACACAGTTTTATTAAATGATAAATGGGAGACCAAGTTATCTCAATTTATAATTTCCATGAAGATGAAAGCATCTCAGAGGCATGATTCATTCTGTGTTGGCAAAGTTTGGAATTGGATGGGGTATACAGACCCAACATATATAGAGACAAAGAGTTTGAGCCACAAGTCAGATATTTACTCCTTTGGGATAGTATTGTTTGAACTACTGTGTGGTAGGAAATCAATAATTGACGATCAAGACAATAAGTATTTGGGTCCGGCGGCCATTACCCATTATAGAGAGGAAAACTCAATCAAATAATTGATCCGGGTCTACTGAAACAAATGGACCCGCAGTCATTCGAGATCTTCGCGAAAACAGCATATGACTGCTTGAATGACGAACTATCGCAACGCCCAAATATAGATGAGATTGTCCCAAGACTAGAGAAAGTGTTGGAGCTCGCACGCCAAAACAGGCCTGTAAGACTTCTTTTTTCTGTTTCATCTTTCTATCACAATAATTAATAGCCCTTTGATATTATGTCTTCCGTTGCAATATTACTACCCCCAATCTGCAATGATATATAGTTAGTTACTGGTATAAATGTTATATAGTTGACTTCATGAAAAAGTCAACCTATTGCAGTTTAGACTGAAAATTATATCAATTCGTGAAGTTGAATTTTGCAATGCTAACACTCTGTTATTTAGATTCACAAAAAGGAGAAAAAAAAAAAAAAAAAAAAAAGTGAAGGACTCAAATACAAAGAGAAATTTATAGTTGATTGCTAAGAAAAATCAAATACAGTATTATTTGTTAATTCAATTATCAATGGGCTTTATAGATTAGAAAAAGAGGATTAAAAGAAGGGACGTTTGGTGGAAGTCACTTATATACATAATGATAATGATGATGCATCTCACATCCTTTTGTAACCTAAACTCTGTTTTTGTGATAGATACACTCTTTCCCCAACCACCTTGCTCACCTAAGAATCCCCCTTGAAGATATAGAATCCGCCACCAACTACTTTAAAAATGCTGTTGGAGAAAGTGACTTTGGAAAGGTATATAAGGGACAACTCTCATGGTCAGGTGAGTTGATTAACATCGATGCTCATAGGATATCTAATGAAGAATGGGATGTTGAAAAAGAACAAGAGTTTTGGACGGAGATTTCAATGCTATCTAGTCTCAAGCATAAGAATCTTTGTTCTATTGTTGGGTTTTGTAATGAAGTTGGTGCAGAGACCATCATTTACAAGGATGAACCCAGGGGAACGCTCAGATTTTATCTAAGTGACCCGGTGTTGTTGACATGGGTGAAAAGATTGGAGATATCTCTGGGTGTTGCGCATGCATTGAGCTACATACATTATGATGAGCAACGCGAATTTAGCATTATACATCGAAACATCAGAAGTGGAACAATTCAATTGAATAATGACTGGGAACCCAAGTTATCAGATTTTCACCATTCCATGAAGATTAAAGCATCTGAACGAAACCATTCTTTCCATACTGATTCAGCTTGGTCTACAAAAGGGTATACATGCCCAACATATGCAAACACTAGCAATGTGAATCACAAGTCAGATATCTACTCCTTTGGAATGGTATTGTTTGAACTACTGTGTGGTAGGGAATCAGTAAGTGGTGGTCAAGATAATAAGTATCTGGCTCCCGTGGCCATTTTTCATTATATCGAGAAAACACTCGATGGTATAATTGACCCGGATCTTTGGAAACAAATGTATCCGCAATCATTTGACGTTTTCGCAGAAACAGCGTATTGCTGCTTGAATGAAGAACAATTGCAACGCCCAAATATAGATGAGATTGTCGCGAGACTTGAGAAAGCATTGGAACTCCAAATGGCAGGAAAAAATAGGCATGTAAAGCATTTTTTCTCTCTTCGAATCTGTATATCATAATGACTATTATATTCAGATAACTTATTATTAATAATTGATAATGATAGTTTACTTATTACTGCCTTTATGATGCTAAAGGAACACTCGGTAGTTGCGGCCAAAGTTGAAGGTACATCTTCCAGTCGAGAGAAGGAAATTTTTCTTATAACTCATTTTGTAAGTGACTGATCGAAATTTCAAAAAAGAATTGAGATTCTCCTTATGTTGAAGGCTTGAAGCCAATGATAGGCCACGTTGTGTCTAAAGTTGGGGATAAATCACATTTGCCAGCTATTGTTTTAACATCTAGCTATTCTCGAGTGTAATACACAAGATCCTCTTTTTTAAGTATCTCCCAACATTTTCTGTTCTTTGATAAATTTTTATAATTGAATTATTTACCTCAGTTTAATGTTTCACCCTGTGAATTTGCACAAATGGTAATGGTGTCTTGTTACATATAGGGCTCAGTGACCTCCATCTTTAGAGGCGTTGAATCCCATACCAGCAGAAAGACAATGTCTTCCCTCAAAGATCTTTCTCATTCACACATCAGCTTTGAAGATATAGAATCCGCAACTAACGGTTTTGATCATGAAAATGTCATTAAAGAATTTGGGTTTGGAAAGATTTACAAAGGCCGTCTCTTGCGTTCCAAACACTTCATCGATATTATTGCGAAGTGGATCTCTCGTAAATTTGTAGATGATAAGAGAAAAACATTTTGGACAGAGATTTCAATGCTTTCTAGTCTCAAACATAAGAATCTGGTGTCTTTTATTGGGTTTTATGAGGACGAGATCAGTAAGTTTATAATATACAAGAAGGAGGCTAACGGAAGTCTAAACAAATATCTAAAGGACCAGACCCTCAAATGGATGCAAAGGTTGAAGATATGTGTTGGCGTTGCAAATGCATTGAGTTACATCCATTACGATGTTGGACGTGATTTTAGAGTCATACATTGCAACATCAAGAGCTCGAAAATTCTACTAGATGACAAATGGGAACCCAAGTTATCAGGTTTTGAACTTTCGTTGAAAAATACAGTAGCTCGGAGGCAGCGTCTTATTCTTTCTCGTGATATTGTTGAGAATGTATACCTAGACCCAAAATATAAAAGAACTGGCGGTGTGACCCACAAGTCTGATGCGTATTCGTTCGGTGTTGTATTATTTGAAGTCTTGTGTGGAAGGAGTGCAGTTCTTCCTGATGAAGAGTTGGGAGAGGGGTTATTAAGTCAACTGGCCAAATCTCATTTACATGATATGATTGATCCACATTTACGAGAACAGATGCACCCTGAAGCATACAAAATCTTTTCAGAGACAACATTTTACTGCATACAAGAGGAAAGAGCAAAGCGTCCGCATATAGATCACGTTGTCACTAGACTTGAGAAAGCTTTGCAACTCCAGTGGAAACATGAAAATCCAGGTGACAGTACATCATCCAATCGTTTGAAGGTAATTAATTTCCTTAAACTGTTAATTTGAGGCCGATTACGAATTATCCTAAATAATAAACAAGAGTTACTAATATTATTAAGTGTTGTTTTCTAGTTTAACGTATAACCACTATACCCTCATTATACGAATTTTTTAGTACAAAAAGATGAGTAATAATGTAAAAAACTGTATGCATGTGATTTTGATCATGCCCAAAAGTAGAGTTACTAATATAATAGGTTTGGTTTAAGGACTTAAAATGATCATGCCCAAAAGTAGAGGGTTTTCTAAAGTCAACAATCTTTTAGTGGTATGACTATTCTTTTCACATAATATGACCCACTTTGTCTTTCCTTTTTTCTAGAAACGGCAAAACAATTTTAGAAAAGACAAGAAATCTTCATTTTCAATTTTGATATTGGGATGAAATCATTTTCCTACTAGTTAACTTGAAACAAATCATCTTTTGCTTTTGAATGTTTTCATACTTTCTAAATGTTAATCAATTATAAAACTTTTTTTGATGCATGACTCCATAATGTTGCAGGAGAAGAACTATGAACACTTGAAGATTGGACTAGATGTTATAAAGGAGGCTACTGAGAATTTTGACGACGCACATTGCATTGGGTCAGGCGGATTCGGTAAAGTATACAAAGCAGATCTTGAACATTTCGATAGCAGTAATTCCTCGTCGATAGAAGGTGTGAACAAGTGCGATTTACCAAGAAAACGAAGCACGGTAGCCATAAAGCGCATTCACAATCAAGAAGGAGAAGAAGGGTTCATTTCAGAAATTGAAACTCTAACTACTTGTAAGCATGATAACATAATCTCTCTTCTTGGCTTTTGTTATGAAGGTAACGGTACAATGATCCTGGTTTATGAGCATGCTTCGAATGGTAGTCTTGAAAGCTATTTGGGAAGCAGTGATAGAATGACTAATCTTAATTGGGTGCAACGTCTAAAAATATGTCTTGATATTGCACATGGTTTGAAATACATTCACAGCGACACAGATCATGGCAAACAAAAGATGATACATCGTGACATCAAGAGCGATAATATTCTACTGGGAGATAATTGGGAGGCAAAGATTGTAACACCCCCAATTCATGGTTGCAGCGGAATTCGAACTGGGTGTTACTCGACGGCACAATAGTCACAATAACAGAAAACGAACTCCAATTGAGTCGTTTTAAAAGATTTATCATTCAAATTGTATAAATATCAGAGATTACAAAATGAGGTCCCAAATGGTTCCATGTTTAGAATTTACATTAAGTGAGTTTTTGAATGATAATAAAATTTATAGCCCTCTTGCGTATCCGTGCCCTTCCGTGCCATCCTTGATCGTCATGAACCTGAAATACATGCTTGAGAGGTCAACACAAAGGTTGAGTGATATTCATAGAGTTTGTTTAATGTTTGAACACAATATGTTGGTAGTGTGAGTTATAGGCTCACACCAATGTTTGGAAAGCAAAATAGGTAGGCTATGTTGTTATACGCCCACAAAATGTATTATACACTAAGCTTATGACACCAAAACGTTAACGTGTACCAATATCGATTGGCAGATTTATCCCGGTAGGTACTTTGCTAACATACCTAAATCTCAAATATTAGTGCATTTGTTTGAACTTAGTCAATACAAATGGGATTCGTCAATCCCAATAGGCCTATTCACAATATTTGCGCTCACTATTGCTAGTGATTAAGTGGTTCATAATAAGGGATCTTGGTTTAGCAAGGTTGGTACTTAGTGATAATAAAACAATCAGGCAAGCATACAATTAAAAAAACATTGTGCTCGGTTAAAAATAGCATGTATTCCCCCCAAGGGTTTGTAAAACAATTAAGTAATGGAAAGTGGGGCTATGAACTCACCTTAAGTAAGATAGCAAGTAATGAATGTAACGGTTGAATCGTGTAGGTTTCTACGAGCAACCTATATTAGAATGTTGCGACTTAGGATTTGAGTAATGAATATGAATAAGTGCCTATATATATCTTGCATTTAGTCCATGATGTGGTATGATGTATAGTGTAAGTCTTTGAAAGTAATGATTCATGAAACATGTATGTTTTGTATATCGTTTACTACCGTTCAGGCCGACATAATTCAGAAGTCATGTTAGTAAGCGTTCGAGGAGCCAGGACACTTTAACTCGTAAATCCACAACTCAACTCGACGGCTTACATAATGAACTCCTCACATGAGGCTCGCTACTATTGTAGTAGTTGATGAAATATATAGATATAAGTTTTGATCCGAAAAGTTACATGTCCGATACTTGAATAAACTTAGGAAAGTTTATTTGTACATGAAGATTGTTATTAGGGGTAGTTTCATAAGTCTTGTATGACCATTTTCTCTTTGTAATATCTCATGGTTCCTTTTTAAGTGAAGTAGATTCAAATTGCTTGTTCAAGTTCTCGCCAATTCCTTGTTTCATGTTTTCGCCTAAGTAAGCTTGTATGGTCATTTCGTCATGGCCTAGCCATGACCTTTGGTCCTTGTTCCAAGGTCATGAGACACAACCTTGGCTCTAGCCATGGTTGTGGTCTTGATTATAGGTCATAAGACCTCTTGTTCCATTTAAAGTATAACCATAATCTAGTGACTTTGGCCTAAAAATGGGCTATTTAGAATTTGAAGAATTTTATCACTCACAAAGCGTTTTCAGGGCTCGAGCTTCTTTGTTCCTGAACGAAAACGTCGTTCCGGACAACTTTCGTGTTTTAACTTTTTGATGAATCAGACCAGAAGTGGGACTTTCAAAATCAAAATTTGATCAGAATGCTATTTAGGCAGTTTTGCCGGAAATCTTTGGTAACTTCAAATGGGCGTAACTTTTGACTCGTGTACTCGTTTTAGGTGGTTCAAATTGCTATGGTCTCCTTGTTAAGTCCTCTACTGTAATATGTAATGATCCAATATCATAATTTTACCATTTTGGTCGTGGTTCTCCAAGAAAGTCACTAGTTTACTTGTTTGAATGACATAAGTTACATATATGTATCAATACTTGTTTTACTCACTTTTATACATCATGGACATGAATACAAGACATAATATAGCATGAATAATATGTAAATAGCATGAACATGATTATTCAACAAGAAGCATGTTAGGGTTTGGCTTACAACTTTTGGCTTTCAAAGATGAAAGGAAGTTAACATGTAAGGATAGGACTTTGATAGACTTAAGCTTCACCCTTTGCAATCTATGATAAACCGAGGTTATTTGAAGATTATAACGACGCCTTCTTGAAGTCCAAAGCTATTTGAAGATTATAACGACGTCTTTTTGGAGACTTTAAAGTTATAACAACTTTTCTTAGAAAATTTCCAAGATTGAAGATCAAACACTAGTTTTCTTTCAAAAACTAGTTAACTTTCTTACAAAATATAAGAGAAGTGCCTTAGGTTTTAGGACTTGAAGGTTATAAGAAGGTGTGGTGCAAGGAATTTCATGTGTTTAGCTTGGTATTTATAGGGTAGGAAAAATAGTTAACCATATATTGGGTTAGAGTTTAACTATGGTTAGTTAAGACACTTGTAATGATCCTAGAGATCAATGGTCAAGATCAAGCCACACCATGGTGACTCCCCCCCCTATTGGCGGTTTGCCAAGCTTGGGGAGCAAGGGTGGACTTTTGGTGATCTTATCCAAGATTATGGAGCTAGTTCCGACTCCGTAAATTGCTAACCGTAAGTTGTTACGTCACAAAACGTAAAACCGGGTATCGTAAAAATACGAAACTTGGAAGAATGGTTAAACATGTCATTATACTCCATAATAAAATATAAAATGAGTGGTAGGTTCTATCGGGTGCTAAAACCCTGCTAAAAACTGGAAACACGGGTCTAAAACGCGTAATTCGCGTAAAACGCTGAACTGGAAAACGTAAAATTCCAAAACTTTTGGAATTGTCATAAAATGATAGAAAATCATATTTCTATTGTTTATAATGTTTTATGGATATATCGGGATGCTAGAAGGACGTTTAAACCTAAAAGTAAATCTCGGACACGGCTTTGTGATTTTTGCAGAAATGATCCGACGAGCGTCAAACTCTCGGATTATCGTTAAAATAGTTTAACTTACGAGAATATGAAATAAAAATTTCTGAGATGAATAGTGAAAACTGAATAGTAAAAAGTGAATAGTAAAAGTGAATAGTAAAATTTCGGGAATAAAAGTTAACCTGAAATTGCGAATTGTTACAAAGATTGCGGATTTTGGGCTCTCCAAATTCCACCCAGCAGATCAAGTGGCCAGCACTATCTATACTAATAGGATTGCAGGTACATATACGTATTTGGATCCAGAATATCAGTAGGATGGTAGATTAAATAAGAAATCATACATTTACTCGTTTGGAGTGTTGCTTGAGATCTTGACTGGGAGTTTGCCCTATGATTCTGTATACACCAAGGTGAATGACAAGGGAATTGCACCCATTGCAAGAGATCATTTTGAAAAGGGAACAATAATGGAAATTGTTGATCACAAGATAAAGGAGGAGACCAATGAACATGTCTTTTCTTTAAGTAAAGGACCCGATAAAGAGTCTTTGGACATCTTTTTAGAGATCACATTTCGATGTGTCGCAGAAACTCAAGCGCAACGTCCAACAATAGAAGTTGTCATCCAAGAACTCAAAAAAGCGTTAAACTCTCAGGTAAGTAAATAATTTAAAAGACAACTTATTAATTTCTTCATATTCTTGATAGTAAAATGTGACATATGATACATTATACTTTTTGTAAGCAACATTTTCTCAAACTGTTACTCATTATTAGATCTTTTTTTAAGGGTATCTAACTATCTCACTATATACTACAACAAATCAATCTCACAATGTCCTAAGCAGGACTCATCCACAACCATTTGGTTGGGGACATTCTCACATGTGGGGTACCATTTGGACACAAGCCTTTGGTACTCAACTAAGATCTTACTGTTTAAGTTTTTTCTTAGTATTTTCGTTTTGGGATTTATTGTTTTGATATTAAACTTTTATGTAAACTTAATAATTTAAATTTTTAACATGCTAATGAGTCGCCGGTAAACCTCCTCACTCTTTTCTTCCATGTATATATATATATATTTTTTCTTTAGTGTAGAAATTGCAACAACCAACCTTGATTTGCAACCATAACTTTGACATGAACTTGGAGACTAAAAAAATTAAATTTTGATTTAACAGAATCCTGTATGGCAAGTAGTTTCAGTTTGTTTTTGACTTACTACATCGACTGATTGTCTGATGATTCACAGGAGAACCACAAAGACGGCCTCAAACTGTCACTTAAAGACATAAAGTTGGCGACACAAAACTTCAGCCAAGACAATATCATTGGACAAGGAGATTTTGGGAAAGTATATAAAGGAGTAGCTAATCACACTCATGGACATAACATCTTTGCTGCAAAGCGCTTGGATAGGAAGTCTGCTGAAGGAGAAGCTGAATTTATGACAGAACTGGAAATCCTTATGGAGTATAAACATGAAAATGTCATTGGTCTTGTAGGCTATTGTGATGAAGAGGATGAGAAAATTATTGTTTACGAGTATGCATCGAGAGGAAGTCTTGATAAGTACTTGGACAATGATAGTCTTACGTGGGTAATGCAGCTAAAAATATGCATCAATATTGCAATCGGGTTGGAGTTCCTTCATGGAAAGGGTTCAAGTCCAGAAATGGTGATACATAGGGACATCAAAAGCAGCAACATACTACTGCTTGATGATTGGAAAGCAAAAATTACTGATTTTGGGCTTTCCTTAGTTTGTCCAACAAAGCAGGATGCGGGCTATGTAGTCGATAATGTTATAGGCACAATTGGCTATCGTGACCCACTACACTTGAAAACAGGCTTCTTAACTAAAGAATCTGATATATTCTCACTGGGTGCGGTTTATTTGACATATTGTGTGGGAAACTATCGTCCATAGAACTAGATGCATGATGAGTATCTGTATTTACCCTTTTTGGCTAAACACCACTATCATATCAGAAAACTTGATAAGTTGGTGTTTGAGGGTATCAAAGAACAAATTGTGCCACAGTCATATACGGAGTACTACATTTACAAGAATTGCCCTTCAATGCTTACATCACAGGAGAGAAAGACGGCCAACAGCAGGTGAAGTGATAAAACAACTTAAGAAAGCATTGGAATTCCAAGTAAGTTTTTATAATTATTTCAAATTAGGCTACCATTTCTTTCACATACAGATCTAAAACTATATCACTCAAAACAAAAAATAAATCAAATGTACAAACAAAAAAGACAACAAGTTTCCATGATCCAGAAAAAAATGTGTTGTCTATGTTTAGTAGAAGGTCTTTAGTTGTTTCTTCAACAATAGAAATGTAAATGTATGAAATATGAGCTTATTAATTGTTTAATGAATGTACAGGAGGATTATGAGATATGGGAGTTGAAATTGCCTAAAGACTACAAAGAAATAATCCAGATGTCAAAGTGCCCTGAAGATTATTCTACCATCAAGAAAGAAGATCTTTACAACATATTTTCTAAAGGAATCCTCCTTCAACAGGACAAAGTGGTAATCAGTTCATTCTCAGATTTCAGTTATATTTTTGTGCATCCTGTGTTCTATGTATCCTTTAGTTTATTAGGGATGAATCAAAATCATGCATGCATTCACACATCATAACATTGAATCTAACTTGTTTTTTTGTTGTATAACAGTTGCTGTCATTCAATGGTATTGGAGAAAGACATGTAGTGGTTTCAGTAACAATGTTTTCCTACAAAAACAGCTGTCCACATAAGTGGAAATCTCTTCCAGAAACAAGGTTATTCTCTCTACCTCTGTTGTTAGATGTATAAATCACTGCTCTAATCTACAACTGAGTTTCATAAACAGATATAATACAAAATTGTTTGTTAAACTCAAAGAACAGTAAATAGTAGATGCTTTGTAACTCATACACGTTCAGTCCTACAGTGTCTTATATCTTTATATATTAACTCTAAGTCTCTTCAAGCTTTAGTTTTATACGTTGATATTTACTGAAAATACACAAAAAACTTAATATTTTTTTTAGGAATTGGATTACATAGTGCCCATTTTGAAAAAAAAAAATGTATTTTATGTTAACTTAAATGACTGTTGTTCCTATATAATACTAATTAAAGGGTGAATAACATGAGTAGAGCTACTTTAAAGTATGCATTTATGGAATTCATATATAAGATTTTAGAGTCTTCTTAACTGATTCCATTAGTCTCAGATTTGGAATCGGGGGTGTTATGTATGATATTTAAATGTTGCTTGTATAGTCGATATGTACTATGTTGCTTGATTCTGTATTTATTTATTTTTTTCAAAACATGGTTGAGGTATGCCCTGTTTTAGGTCCTCTGTTTGCACGGCCATGAATCATAAATTTTGCTAGCATCTTGCTTGTCTATTTTAAGATATAATCCCTCTAAAAAATAAATAACTTAATGGTTAAAAGAAAATTATCATATTTAATTATATATATATTCTATTGATACAATAAGTTTCAGTTTTGAATTTAAGTCTTGTCCCAATTCCCAAATAAATCGTATTCTCATTTATCTTGGTTTAAAGAAATACTAAATTCTAAAGTAGAAGTGTACATCTGGGGAAATAATGGTTATGACTGACTGGGACTTGAATATTTATAACATGTGCAGATTTGAGTCAGTAGTGGAGATGTCCGATGTTTCCAATTTGAACATCGAAATTAAGACAAATACTCGATTATTATCTCCGAATGCTGTTTATGGGGTCTATTTACTCTTCAAACTCTCTGATTCAAGAAAAGTTTCAGCTAAACCGATGTACGTTAATCTAAAGTATAGAGTGGGCTCCGAAAATCTACATGCATATTTTGCAAAACAGAGAGACGAAGAGTGGATGATGATCGAGTTGCACAGATTCTTAAATCAGAATGAATATGTCATGTTTACGTATCTAATAGAGAGCTTTTCGTCGTTCTATTGTGGAGATGGTGCGATTTATGTCAAAGGCATTGAATTTCTAACCATTGACAAAGTGAGTTTAGAAATATACCTTGGCTCCATTCTATATTCTTTTGTTTATATTTAAAGATAATGTCTATGCTGTATATTAAACATGATTGTACACAGGTGAAATATGAAGAAATCAGAAAGTTGAAGGATGTCCAACAAGTCTTGGAATCAAACTTCAATGTGGATCGCGTGCAACAATTGCCAGCTAACTTTGAAGAAATATTTGAGATACACAGAAACTATGATGAGTTGTTTTGGTTGGGCGAAGTAAACGGGAAGAAACTTCTTGTGGTTTCGGCAAAGGCAGCTCTATACAAATTTCCTAATGCGGATCTCTTTACTTCAAAAGCATCATCCCAGTCAAGGTTTGCTTTTTTGAACTAGACTTGGCATGTTTTCCTTTGAGCAGTAAATTTTCCTAATTGTACATTCACATGTGTTCATCTAATCTTATCCAAATATTTGAAAATGTTTTACAAAAGAAAATAAAAACTACTTCAGATTTTTAAATTTAAGGCCAATCTTTAATTCTTTGTGCTGTTATGTAAAACCGTTGTCCATTTTCCTTGTGCTGTTTATCCTTCTCCTTCTTTTCCTGCATATTTCATAAATTTAACTCCATGAGAAGAACGAAGTACATAAGTGAAAGAAAAAGCTGTAAATAATCATTGAAAGTGTGTTATTTACGAATTTCTTATATGTAAGGCTACCAAATTATGATCCATATGAGAAACACAATACGCAAGTGTAAAAAAATAAGATTGTAAAAAAGAGTACCCCAAGATGTAAGTTGTCCGATTTCTGCCGTTGTTTTAGTACTCTAAACTGAAGTGTCTGTGTAGAAGGACCCAAACGACCGACCAAACTTCACGTCATCCTATAAATACCAACTACCAAATACGAAGTACATAAGAGAGTAGGAATTAACACAACTTAAATGATATTCGAAAAGGATGTAACCCAAAAGTAATGTGGTCACCTGTTGACCAACCTCCGTGGCGACATTGGTAACGAATATGGAATCATAGTATATAAGTTCACATCTTGAAAAAGTAAATACACTTTTGAGTATGCACATAGCTATTACAAATGTTTGACCGTTACAAACATGTCCTAACATCGCAGCAGGATTGAAGGTGTTTCTGCAATCATATACAACCGAATCAAATACCTCAGCTTGTTTCCCTTCTATTCTTAGTTGCTACACCCACACACAACCACCAAATAAATAAGTTTCAGTTCCTAACCAAAACAACCCAAAAAAGGTGTAAAACAATCATACCATAAAGCAGCCTCCCTAACGCTCTCGGCCTCTTCTTCACAGCGTCCTGTGCAAGATCCTATTTCAAACAATTAAAACACATTAAACAAAAAGAATCATCCAACATTTAAGAAAAAAAGATCACTCCAAGTTTCAGTGTATATACATCAACAAATAATTTGGTTTGCTTGTTGTTTGGATTTTTTTTTTTTTGTTTTTTTTTTTTTTTTTTTTGCTGACCTTTAACAGCTTACAACTGTAACAATAAACCATAACCAAACGAAGAAAACAATCAAAAGTAAGAAAGCCAATCTGTGATTAAAACAACGAAACTATTTTAATGAAGTCCACTGCAAGGGGCTGATGAAAGCTTAATGACTTTATAAGCTCAAGTTGGATAACCTCATAAGCCCAAAAAAATGAGCTTTTCAAAATTTCAGTATGGTTCTAACTCCTATGTCCGTCGAATAAGCTTAGAAAAGCACCCCCTAAAGTAATCTAGCTACTAATCATCTTATAACCTCATAAGACTAAAAAGGTAAACTTCTCATCTTTACAAAAACTAAATAAGCTGGGAAAATAAGCTAATCAAAACACCCCCAAACAGAACAACAAAACCCATACCATAAAACTATGAATCAACATAACAACATAAAAAGATTATAATCCATTTCAGCAAACTAAAACCCCATCTCAAATGAGCTAAATAATTATAACACCAGCGGCTATTAAATAACCCAAACAACACAATATTAAATGAAGCATATGTAACCGTGATAAATTATATGAACTTAAGCCTATTAAATGAGATCAAATGTCAGGCACCTAGGTGAATAAATAAGCAAAAGTATAAAGAAAAACACATAATAATAATAAAAAAAAAAAAAAAAAAAAAAAAAAAAAAAAAAAAAACCCACCAATAAGCATATGATACCTAAGACTGATTGTTCGCCACTATTTGTTCAACCAAGAACCCTGGATCGCCTCTTTTGATCTAACAATAATTCACCCACCTAATCTAAAACTTTCTAGACCACCCCCAAAAAATATTTCATCGGGTATATAGCCACTAGCTCAAGGGGGTCGAAAAATGTTTCTGTTAACATTATAATTTGGTTTTTCATAGGTTACCTCAATACAAAAGACAAGAGAGATATTTGCCCAAAGCCGGAGAATTCGGTCCCCATGGATGAGGAGCAGATAGAGATATTTGAATATATGTTGGAGGAGAAAATAAAAGAGATATTTGAATATATGAAGAAAAAGTTTTCCTCAATAGCGCAATCTGATCAAAGACCATCCCCGCCGTCTTTGTAATCAATGTACTGTAACTTTGCAACTGTGCATTTTGTTTATATCGGGTCGTTGTGGTAAATTTGTATTTGTTGGATGTTGATTAACTTGTGAAAAAAAAAAAGATTCTTCATGCTATAGAACGTTGATGTAATTCTTGGTGTGGTCATTTAACAGGTAAGGAAATGATATGTGTTCTACTTTCTTCCAAGCCTATGTTCAATGTAGAACAATGTTTAGATTGTGTTGCATAATTGCTCAAAAAATGAATTTTATGATTCGATATGAGAAGAAGAATGATGGCGGGCTTCTCCATATCAAAAATCAACGATCTCTCAGACTTACTAACATTAAAAGGCGTCGAGAAATATATTGCATAAGTTCCTTTCATATAAAACAAAACAAACATTACATAAATAATAGAGTTAACTACATTTTTGGTCCTTATCGTTTGGTGCGGAATTCATTTTTGGTCCATTTTTTCAAAAAGTTGTGATTTTAGTCCAAAATCGATAGTTTGGTTCCACTTTCGGTCCATTTTGATAACGACATTAGTTTAGTTAGTTAAGTCCAATCACAAAGTGGTAATGTTAGTCCTTTACACTAACGGTCGTTTGCAACGTTAATCCTTTATACCAACGCTCGTTGCAACAGTTGCCACGTTAGTCCTTTATACCAAAGATCGTTTGCAACATTAGTCCTTTATACCAACGATCATTTGCAACGTTAGTCCTTTTATATAAATTTTTATATACATTTTTACACATGTTTTTACACACTTTTGTATATACATTTTTACACACGTTTTTATACACTTTTACACACACGTTTTTACACACTTTTTCACACACGTTTTTACACATGTTTTCACACACATTTTTATATATATATTTACACACGTTTTCACACACGTTTTTACACACGTTTTTATACACGTTTTTACACATATTTTTACACACGTTTTTACACATGTTTTCACACATATTTTTATATATATATTTACACACGTTTTCACACACATTTTTACACATATTTTTATATACGTTTTTACACATGTTTTTAAACACGTTTTTACACAAGTTTTTACACACGTTTTCACGCACGTTTTTACAAACATTTTTACAAACGTTTTCATACACGATTTTACACATATTTTTAGACACGTTTTCACACACATTTTTACATATATTTTCACAAACATTTTACACACATTTTTATATGCATTTTTACACATGTTTTTACACACGTTTTCACACACATTCTTTCGAAATTCTTTTTCAAAATTTTTTGTCGAAACTTTTTTCTTATTTTTTATTTGAAAAAGAATCCAGAAAAAATATAATTCAAAAAAAAATTTAGAAAAAAATTTCTAAAATTTTTTCCTAAAAAAAGTTTTTGAAAAAAAAATCTAAAAAAAATTAAAAAAAAATAACGTTTGTAAAAAAGTGTGTGAAAACGTATGTAAAAACGTGTGTGAAAACGTGTGTGAAAAAGTGTGTAAAAACGTGTGTAAAAAAGTATGTAAAAACATGTTTAAAAACGTGTGTGAAATTGTGTGAAAACATGTGTAAAAAAGTGTGAAAACATGTGTAAAAAAGTGTGTAAAAACGTGTGTAAAAAAGTGTGTAAAAACGTGTGTAAAAACGTGAAACATGTTTAAAAACGTGTGTAAGTGTATAAAAACGTGTGTAAAAATATGTGTGAAAACATGTGTAAAAATGTTTGTTAAAACGTGTTTAAAAACGTATATAAAAACATGTGTAAAAATGTATATAATAACGTGTGTGAAAATGTGTGTAAAATATATATAAAAAGTGTGTAAAAACGTGTGTAAAAATGTGTGTGAAAATATGTGTAAAAACGTGTGTAAAAACGTATATAAAAACATATATAAAAGGACTAACGTTGCAAATGATTGTTTATATAAAGGACTAATGTTGCATATGATGTTTGTTATAAATGACTAACATGGCAACTGTTGCAACGATCGTTGGTATAAAGGACTAACGCTGCAAACGACCGTTAATGTAAAGGATTAACATTGCCACTTTGTGATTGGACTTAACTAATTGAACTAACGTCGTTATCAAAATGGACTGAAAGTGAAACCAAACTATCGATTTTGGACTAAAACCATAACTTTTTGAAAAAATGGACCAAAAATGAAATCCGCACCAAACCACAAGGACCAAAAATGTAGTTAACTCTAAATACTACATTAGTCCACTGTCATTCAACTTTCACATTCATTTCTAATAAGATAGTGACAATACCTGTAATTCGGCCAACGCATCCAAACTGCAATCACTCGAAAGCCTTATCCAACCCCACACCAATGCCAACCGTCCCCCTTGTTTTCCCTATTACTTGCATGACATATATGTTAGCGTCTTAGTGTCCAATGGTGTAATCAAGTTAAGTCGGGTGGATATAATTCTAAGCTCGAGCTCGCGTCAATTACAATACTTCAAGCATGCTCAATTGAGCCTTTATTTTCCTCAAGCTTGGTTTCTTAACCGATACATTCTGAGCTTGGCCCGATTCGACTGTTCAAGGTAAATATTGACCAACTCGATATATTGAGTTGGGCTTGACTTAACTTTGATTGAATTTGGTTATTAGTTGCTTTGAATCCATTAGTCTTTACAATAACGCTGCCTATTGAGATTAAAAATGGAGTAAAAAAAGTTGTTGTTTAACGTTGTGGTAGCAATGGTTGGGTAACATTTCTAATATTTGGATCAAGTTCATAACAAATTGCTTTGTAGATTTGCAAGTTTTCTATTCGAACAATGTTGGTTCAGTTTTTTATTTTTTCAATAGTGTAGAGTAGGGGTATTTGCATCCCACATTGCCCTAATAAACCAAATGACCAAGGTGGAGATGATTATAAAATAAGATGTCAAACACACTATGAAACACATATTTCTTGACTTCTTATATTGCCTCCAATAACTAGTACTGTAATAATATTTTATTAATGATTATCAATTCTATTTTATTAGAAAAATTGATGCTTTTGTTCTAAGTTCATTATTAAAAACATTGTAATTTGTTTTTATAATTTTAGTTTTAAGAGTATCTTTTGACGATTTGAATACCGTTTTTGTCAAAGTGGCATGTGCGCGCAAAAGTGACAAAAACAAAAATACGGTCAAAAGACGGCTCTTTCTGATAATGCACTATCAAATATAGCGATATCTGTAATTTTCAATACTTTTTTGGTACGAGTCAAACTCTATCCGAGCCATCTTTCGTAATTTGACAAGTAAACATCACACTTCAAATACAATCACAAGACTTCCACCATTCTAGATTGTACATCTAAAGCAAATGTCCCAAAGAGTCTCAACTTACAAGATTCAAACTTAAAGCCTCTTACAACGCAAATCGTGTGTACTGGATGTATGCTTCGAGCCACAATACAATACATGGCGCGGCAATCGTATCCCCTAACCGAAAGCAAAAAAGACAATGTTAGATTGTTGCACGTTATTGCACTCTCGAAACTTGTGGCGCCAAGCTTGTCGATTCTCTTTGACTAGAGTGACTTATTACTAGTAAATACTCATTCGACGTCCACTTTTGTTTATAATACGTAGTAACTCGACCAGCTACTCTAAATTACTCGCTCAAGAGATGTGTTGGTGACTAGGGTACACGAGTATATAATCAAGCTAGTCGACTCGATACAATGTTAAACTTGATTACAAAACACGAAGCTTGATGTAGACTTTATTTTCAAGTTCAATATTGGCCGGTATACTTAATTTCAAGCTCAACTCGACTTATATTGGGTCGATTTTGAGTAGCTCATGAATACTTCGCTCAACTCGGTTACTTTGTGTATCCTTGTTCAGTGACACATCACATTTATGTTCATGAAGAAATGGAACCTTTTTTCGAATATATAAGAGCAGTAACCGATTCCGTTGGACTGGGGTATCGGGAAACTTTTTCGGATGCGGGGAACGAAAAGATAAAAATCTCCATTTTCGTATACGTTAAAAAGGGTGTGATTCTTTTATTAAACAAAACATTATTGGTCAAGTAAATAAAATTTCTATTGAAACATACTCGCAACAAACAGTTCTAAACACTGAATAAATATCAATAACAAACGT
This sequence comes from Artemisia argyi, assembly GCA_030686995.1. Lineage (NCBI taxonomy): Eukaryota > Viridiplantae > Streptophyta > Magnoliopsida > Asterales > Asteraceae > Artemisia > Artemisia argyi. The sequence goes on from CM060689.1 coordinate 6,812,551, forward strand.
CAAAAACCAACTTTTAAATGCTTAATCAGAATCAGTAAATACTCCATTGTCATCCAACTTCGACATTCATTTCTAACTAGATTGTAACAATGCATGTCATTCGGCCAACGCATCTATAAACTACAATCACTCGGAAGTCTTATCCAGCCCCACACCAATGCCAATCGCCCCCCTCGTTTCTGTATTACTCACATGACAAATGTGTTAGCGTTTTAGTGCCCAAGGGTGAAATCATTATGAGCTTAGGGTCGGCCGAATGTTCAAGGTAAATATTGACGGACTTGATATATTGAGTTGGGCTTGACTTAACTTTGCTAGGGTCATGGTTAGCTGAGTGAATTTAGTTGTTTGTGCTTTGATTAATTGATTTCATTAGTTTTTACAATAACGCTATAAATTGTGATTGAAAATGGTATAATAAAAAATGTTGTTTAAATGCTCATGTAGCAATGGCTGTGTAACATATCTGATTTATGGATTAGCGATGTAGATTTTGTGCCTAGTGATCTTCATAACGTAGTATAAGTCAGGCCGATATAATAATAAGCTGAATTACAATTCTTAAAGTGCACTCGATTGATTAGGCCTTTATATTCAAACTCAAGTTTGGTTTCTCAACCGATACATTTTGACCTCGGCCTAACTCGACTGTTCACGTAGAAATGGTTGTGTAACATTTATAGTTTTTGTATTATCGATGTAGATTTGTGCCTAATGATCAAGTTCATAACATAGTATAAACTACCTCATCTGCGTGATCTACTTAAATTGCTTTATAAGATTTCTATTCAAACAATGTTAGGGCACGTTTGGTAGGGTGAACTTCAAAGAAACGAAATGAAGTTCAGAAATCAAATCATAGAAATGAATTCTCACATAAATTCAATATAAATTCCAGTGTTTGATAACACAAGAGAATTGACTAAAGAAATCAGTATTATTATTATTATTATTATTATTATTATTATTATTATTGTTATTATTTTTATTATTATTATTATTATTATTATTATTATTATTATTATTATTATTATTATTATTATTATTATTATTATTTATTATTATTATATTATTATTATATTATTATTATTATTATTATTATTATTATTTAGTTGTGGAAAGAATTCATTTCTTTACCAAAAGGATAGGAAATCAACTCTTCACAAAATACAAAGGAACCAAATCCTAGGAGTTACAATTCTCCAACTTTTTATTTATTTGAGGTACCAAATATAAGAAATGAATTGATTTTCATTTCCCCATCCTCAACTCTTTTTACCAAGGTTGTCTGGATCGGGATCTTACCTAGGATCGTTTTCGGCTTTGCAAGATCGTGATCGTAGGATCGGATCGGGATCGTAAGATCCTATGAAAATGTATATATTTTTGCATAGGGGTTGTAGTTTTATACTTATATATATTTTTATATAATATTTTTATAATAAACGAATCTAAATAGATGCTAAAACAATAAGTTCCTTGTTCAAATACCGTATTAATAAAACATTAGATATATTGCAATATATACTTGCACAAAGTTACTTCATGTTTCAATCACTAAATGAACAATTTGGATACAAAAGAGATACTACATATGTGCATCACTCATGTTTCAATCATTAAATAATGATGTTCAATACAAAAGAAATACGACATGGTCGTAATGAAAGTTTATAAACTAGCGATGGTGCAAACTAGCAATTATCAAAGAAGAAACTGAGATTTTTGGTATATTTCAATTAAGAATTAGTTTTTTTTTCAATCACTGTAAATGGCACATACCTGTAGTGTTTTTTCTTTTAGATAATTTTTATTTCAAGATTTATTGTCTTGTGACATTATGTGCTTGGCCATGCGTATATAGATTATTACATTTGCATGTCATGATTATCTCGGTATAAGTCTACACTTTGTCAATTGTAAACTATATAACGTTAAAAAATAAAAAGAAGTCCCATACTATTTGAAATGTACATACGCAAGACCTAATATAAATTAATAAATCATACGTGTGTTGGTAAAAGTAGCATGTAGTTGTTGTGAAAATATTGGTAGTCATTATCGTAATAATTTCGTACTTAATTTAGCCAATGCTAACGCTAATTTCCTACAATGAGCATTTGTCACTTTAAACTGAATGGTCAGATGTGAAAAACAATGAATTAGTGATTGTGATTGGGCTTTTTGAATCAAACATGGGCTTAAATGTTTCACATAGGAAAAAAAAATAAAAAGAAAAATGGGTTAGCAACAGGATCGGATCGTAAACGATCCCACGATCCTACGATCCGATCCTACGATCCTGAAGGATCCTACCTGATTTAAGATCCTGTTAAGATCCTGATCGTTTTTTGAATGTGGGATCGTAGGATCGTGAGATCCTACGATCAGGATCGCGATCCTGACAACCTTGCTTTTTACCAACCATGCCCTTAGTTTCAGTTTGTTTTCAGTAGTGTAGAGTAGGGGTCTTTGCATCCCACGTTGCTCTCATGAACCAAATGACCATGGTGGAGATTATTATAAAATGAGATGCCAAAAAATTCATGAAACACATATTCTTGATGTAACACCCCCAATTCATGGTTGCAGCGGAATTCGAACTGGGTGTTACTTGACAGCACAATAGTCACAATAATAGAAAACGAACTCCAATTGAGTCGTTTTAAAAGATTTATCATTCAAATTGTATAAATATCAGAGATTTACAAAATGAGGTCCCAAATGGTTCCATGTTTACAATGTATAATAAATGTGTTTTTGAATGATAATAAAATTTATAGCCCTCTTGAGTATCCGTGTCCTTCCGTGCCATCCTTGATCGTCATGAACCTGAAATACATGCTTGAGAGGTCAACACAAAGGTTGAGTGATATTCGTAGAGTTTAGTTAAATCGTTTGAACACAATAATCGTAGTGTGAGTTATAGGCTCACACCAATGTTTGGAAAACAAAATCGTTATTTATTTCACTAAGCTCATACAACCAAAACATTAACATCGAACCAACAAAATTGGCATTATAGAAGCCCTATCAAGGTACTTTTGCCGTTATACCGCTAAATCTCAAATATAGTGCATTTGTGTGAACTCGTCGTTGTTCAACACAAATGGGATTCGTCAATCCCAATAGATCTATTCACAATATTCGCGCTCACTAAAGGTAGTGACTAATGGTTCATGATATAGGGACTTCGAACATGGCAATCGTTACTTAGTGATAATAAAACATCGTCGTGAAGCATACATTAGAAAGCATTGTGTTCGAGTAGAAAAATAATAGCATGTATTTCCCCCATGGGTTTGTAAAATAGTTAAACAATAGAAAGTGGGGCTACGAACTCACCTTAAGTAGAATAGCAAGTAATGAAGGTGATGGTTGGATCGTGTAGGTTTATACGAGCAACCTATAATATAATGTTGCGACTTAGGATTTGTGTAGAGAATATAACGGAGTGCCTATATATATATCTTGCATTTAGTCCATGATGTGGTATGATGTATATTGTATGTCCTTGAAAGAAAAGATTCATGAACATGTATGTTTGGTATATCGTTTACTACCGTTCGGGCTGACATATTTCAGAAGCCATGTTAGTAAGCGTTCGAGGAGCCAGGACACTTTAACTCGTAAATCCACAACTCATCTCGACGGCTTACATAATGAACTCCTCACATGAGGCTCCCTACTATTGTAGTAGTTGATGAAATATATAGATATAAGTTTTGATTCGAAAAGTTACATGTCCGATATTTGTATAAACTTTAGGAAAGTTTAGTATTACATGAAGATTGTTATTAGGGGTAGTTTCATAAGTCTTGAATGACCATTTTCTCTTGGTAATATCTCATGGTTTCCTTTTAAGTGAAGTAGATCCAAATTGCTTGTTCATGTTATCGCCTAATTCATTGTTTCATGTTTACGCCTATGTAAGTTGTTATGGTCATTTCGTCATGGCCTAGCCATGACCTTTGGTCCTTGTTCCAAGGTCATGAGACACAACCTTGGCTCTAGCCATGGTGGTGGTCTTGATTATAGGTCATAAGACCTCTTGTTCCTTTTAAAGTATAACCATAATCTAGTGACTTTGGTCTAAAAATGGGCTGTTTAGAATTTGAAGAATTTTATCACTCGGAAAGCGTTTTCTGGGCTCGAGCTTCTTTAAGCCTGAACGAAAACGTCGTTTCGGACAACTTTCGTGTTTTAACTTTTTGATGAATCGGACCAGAAGTGGGACTTTCAAAACCCAAATTTGATCAGAATGGTATTTGGCAGTTTTGCCGGAAATCTTTGGTAATTTCAAATGGGCGTAACTTTTGACTCGTATACTCGTTTTGGGTGGTTCAAATTGCTATGGTTTCCTTTTTAGGTCCTCTACCACAATATGTAATAATAAAATATCATAATTTTACCATTTTGGTCGTGGTTTTCCAAGAAAGTCACTAGTTTACTTGTTTTAGTAACTTGTTGTAACAATCGATAACAATAACTTGTTTTGCTCACTTTTATACATCATGGACATAACTACAAGACATAATATAGCAAGAATAACATGTAAATAACATGAACATGATTATTTAACAAGAATCAAGTTAGGGTTTGGCTCACAACTTTTGGCTTTCAAAGATGAAAGGAAGTTAACATGTAAGGATAGGACATTGATAGACTTGCTTCAACCCACTTCACTTCATGCAATCTTTCTACCCTTGGTATTCTTGAAAGATGAATGATGAAGGTTTAGGTGACTTGAGTGGATTCAAACTCAAGAGAAATCACCAAGTATATTAGGGATTGGAAGAGTTTTGGTGAATGATAATCTAGCTAGGGTTTCTATCTTGAAGAATCACTTGAACCTTGCAAGAACTTGGAAGAAATAAAGCTAAGTGTGGAATGAAATGGGGTGTGGTGTGTGGCGTTCAAGTGAAGGGAGGAGGGGCTATTTATAGTCCAAATGAGGAGGTTAGGAAACAACTAGGAAATTACCAAAACTTGGTGACCAAGTTGTAATTTAGAGATGATCTAGGGGTAATTTCATGAGATGAAGCCACATGGGATGACTCCCCCCCTCCTAGGTCGGTTTGTAAGCTTGGAGAGCAAGGGTGTGGACTTTTCTTGGTATTATCCAAGATACTTGGTTAGTTTTGACTCCGGGAAATGCCAATCGTAAATGATTAAGCCTCAAAACGTAAAACCGGGTGTCGTAAAATTATGGAATTTGAAAGTATGGTTAAACTTGTCAAAATACTCCATAATAAAATATAAAATGAGTGGTAGGTTCTATCGGGTGCTAAAACCCTGTTAAAAACTGGAAACACGGGTCTAAAACGCGTAATTCGCGTAAAACGCTGAATATTGCGTAAAATTGAGAAAAGTAAAATGTTACTTTTCTAATGTGATAAAAATGATTTAAAATGACTTATAATGTCTAGACTGGGCTCAGTCTAGTGTCGGTTGGTATTAAATGTCTTTTAGACATCAAACCGTAAGCCTAAAAATCACGAAATGACTTATAACATCAAGGGATGATTTTTGGTCAATGGAGGAGGGAAAAATAAATAGTAAAAGTGAATAGTGAAATTTTTCCGGGAATAGTAATTAACCTGAAATTGCGAATTGTTACACTTGACTTCTTATCACTCATTTTTTGGTTGCAATTGCTAGTTATACTAGTAATATTTATGAACTATATTACTCAGAACAATCAATTTTATTTTATCAAAAAAATTAATAATAATAATAATAATAATAATAATAATAATAATAATAATAAATAATGTTTTGTGATAATATAATTTTTGAAACATTGAAATTTGTTTCTAGTATTATTTGAAAGCTTAGGATTCGATTAGTAAAAATATAAAAAAAATAATAATAATAAATTGATGTTTTGTGATAATATAATTTTTAAAACATTGTAATTTGTATCTAATACTATTTGAAAGCTTAGGATTCGATTAGCAAAAAGCTCAAACGAGCTTAGTCCAAGCGTGAGACTCATTTAGTAGTCCGGTTCGAGCCCGAGCTATGTGTGCTTAATGAGATATAATTATGTATAAATGAGCACGAGCATAGTGTGCTTAATGAGACGAGTTTCATTTGAGTCACTTAATTACTTTAGTGAGACATGCATCAACATCGCCTCCTGCTGTCATAGAGCCGGTGAAACCATTCCCCATGGATCAAAAGGAAAGTGAAAAGGCAGAGCTGGTGAAACCATTCCCCATGGATCAAAAGGAAGTGAAAAGGTAGAGCCAATGAAACCATTCCCCATAGATCAAAAGGAAAGTGAAAACAAAAGATCCTCAAGCGAGGAACCATTCCCCATGTATCAAAAGGAAAGTGAAGACAAAAGATACTAGAGAGAAAACTTAATTTGTGATTCAATATAAGAAGAAGAATGATGGCGTTCTTCGCCATGTTAAAAACAAACAATCTCTCAGACTTACTAACATTAAAAGGCGTTGAGAAACATATTGCATAAGTTCCTTTCATATAAAAGAAATCAATCATTACAAAAGTGATTTCATGTCAATGCTCTGTTAGTCCATTGTCATTCAACTTCCACATTCATTTCTAACAAGATTGTAACAATACATGTAATTCGGCTAAGGCATCTAAATTGCAATCATTCGGAAGTCTTATCCAACCCCACACCAATGCCAACCGTCCTCCTCGTTTTCCCTTTTACTTACATGACATATATGTTAGCGTCTTGGTGCCCAAGAGTGTAATCAAGTTAAGTCGGGTCAATATAATTATCTGCTTGAGTTCGACTCAGTTACAATACTTGAAGCACACTCAATTGAGCCTTTATATTCAAACTCAAGTTTGGTTTCTTAACCGATACATTTTGAGCTCGGGCCCGACTCAATTTTTTCAGGTAGCAATGGTTGTGTAACATTTATAGTTTTTGGATTATCGATGTAGATTTTGTCCCTATAGATCAAGTTCATAACGTAGTACAAAGTACAAACTACCTCATTTAAATGATCTAGTTTAAATTGCTTTATAGATTTGTAAGATTTTTATTGCAACAATGTTGGTTTCAGTTTTTTTCAATAAGTGTAGAGTAGAGGTATTTGCATCCCACATTGCCTTATGAACCAAATGGACCAAGGTGGAGATGATTATAAAATGAGATGCCAAACAATCCATTTAACACATATTTCTTGGCTTCTAACAAAAGTTTGCTATGTTACTTTTTTTTTTTCTTTTTTTTTTTGTGCAATTACTAGTTATAATATTTATTAATCAAATATCGCACAATGTGTTAATTTTTTTTAATTAAAAAATTGATGTATTGTGATATTTTTTATTTTTAAAACATTGTAACTTGTATCTAATATTAGTGAAAAACTTAGAATTGGACCAGTAAAAAGCTCATATAACTATTTACGGAGTATAAATGAAGCGATATAAGTATATAACTATGTATAATTGAGCTTGATCATAGTGTGCTTGACAAGCCACATTTTTTTTAAGTTTATATCATAAAAAAAGGGAACTTCTTTAAATATGTCAGATAAAAAAAAAAAAAAAAAGTTTCATTCTATACGAACTATTTTTGTAATTCATTGTTTTTAAACAACGAATGATTGGTCAAATATATATTAAGTGTTCTATTGTAACATTGTCACTCGTAACAAGCTTTTCTAACAACTGAAGACATCTATATAGATGTCACTCGGACGCTTGTACACATTCATCAGACGACCACTTCTTCACGTCGTCATTATTAGCATCGGTGTCTCCGTTGGTTGTTCCATCGGAGGTAAACAACTTAACTACATTTATATTTCTCTTAAACACATACACTCACATACATATATAGGAGTAGTTATATAGTGATTTCAGTTACGTTTAACTGCCCTTGTTAAAGTATTGCAAAAATGGTACGCATGTAACATGTCAAAATATCCTACGCGAAGTATATTTTTAGAACTTGTTCCCTTTGCTTGAAAAATGTTTCTGTTAACATAATACATTATTTTAAGGCCTCTATCCAAGTAATATTAATCTTTTTTATAACATATTGTCATTCTTTAAATGGATGTTGGAGGAGAAAAGAAAAGAGAAAACAAAAGATCCTCAAGAGAAAAAGAAAATTGTTGGAGAAAAAGCTATGCTCAAAGAATTAATCCGATCGAAGTACATCCCGTCTTTGTAATTATTGTATCGTAGATAATGGAATTGTACATTTTGTTTATGACGGATCGTTTAGGTTAGATTGTATTTGTTTAATGTTGTATAATATGTGAAAAAGGGATTGTTTGTGCTAGCAAGTTGATGCAATTGTTGTTGTTGTCATCAAACAATGCGGAAATGAAATGTGTTATACTCTCTTCCAAGGCTATGTACACTGTTATCAAAATTTAGATTGTGTGTCATAATTGGTCCCAAAATGAACTTCAATGATGCAATAGACCGAACAAGAAGAATGACGACATGCCTCGATCTTCTTCTCATTCGATCTCATGGAACTTGTCTTCCACCATCGACTTAAGACTTTTGTGGAAAAATACTTGTCATTCAACTTTCACATTCGTTTCTAACAAGATTGTACCAATACATGTAATTCGGCAAACGCATCTAAACTGCAACACTGAGAAATCTTATCCAACTCCCCACCAATGCCAACCACTCCCCTCATTTTCCTATTACTACTTACATGACAAATATGTTAGCGTCTTAGTGCCCAAGGGTGTTAAGTCGGGTCAATATAACTTTAAGTTGGAGCTCGACTCAATTACATTACTTCAAGCATGCTCAATTGAGCCTTTTATTTTCAAACTCAAGTGTGGTTTAGCTTTACTTTTAAACTCAAGTATGGTTTTTTAACCGATACATTCTGAACTTGGCCCGACTCAACTCCTCAAGGTAAATATTAACCAACTCGATATATTGAGTTTGTCTTGACTTAACTTTCTTGGGGTCATGGTTGGTTGAGTGAATTTGATTGTTAGTTGCTTTGATTTCATTAGTTTTTACACTAACGCTATAAATTGAGACTAAAAGGGTATAAAAGAAATGTTGTTTAAATGCTCATGTAGCAATAGTTGTGTAACATTTCTAGTTTTTGGATTATCGATGTAGATTTTTGTCCCTAGAGATCAACGGGATCATGTTCATAACGTAGTATAAAGTACCTCATGAGTGTGATCTAGTTTGAATTGCTTTATAGATTTGTAAGATTTCTATTGGAACAATGTTGGTTCAGTTTTTTTCAATAAGTGTAGAGTATAGTGTGCTTAATGAGCCGATTTTCATTTGAGTGACATACTTACTTTAGGGAGTCATTCATCAACATCACTGTCTCAGCAAATAGAGCTTGTCAAATGGATATCGGAGGAGAAAAAGAAAAGAAAAAACTCAAATAATGCTTCATCGAAACAAAAAGTCCATCCCATCTTAATAACCATTGTATTGTAAATTTGGCATTGTACAACAACAACAACAACATACCCAATCCCGCGAAGGCGAGGTATGGGGGAGGTAGAAATGTAGACAGGTCCTATCCCTACCCCAGGTAAAACCTGGGAGTAGAGAGACTGCTTCCAGGGAGACCTCCGGCACGTGCACCAGTGCGAGTGATAGAGAAACTAAAAAGAAGCAAGTAGCAAAAAAGCAACTAGTAAAAGCAAATAGAAGCAAGCAACCAACCAGCAAGGGGCCTAGTACAAAAGACAAACATATAAAAATAAAGCAAACAAACAGAGCACCAAAACAACAAAACAAACAACAAACAAGGGGCAAGACAAATCAAATCATGTAAACAAAGCAAGTAGGGCAAAACATAGGAAGCAAAAGAAAAGCCAAAAACAAACACATCAAAGCAAGGACGCAAAGCAAGCGGGCAAAAGGCAAGAAGAGCAACACAAAAACAAAGCAAGGCAACGCAAGGGGGCTAAAGCTAAGGCAAAGCCAAGGGAAAAGAGGCACCACTAGCCTACCACAAACCTAAAAGGGAAGAGCAAAGGGGCCACTAAACCTAAAGTGCAAAGGGCAAACTAAACCTAAAAGGCAAAGGGGCAGGAAAACAAAGGGAAGAGAAAAGACCCAGACGAAAAGGCAAGCACCTACTACCCTCCCGACACTACCCGCAAGTCCTAATCCTAGCTCTCCACGCATTCCTATCTGAGATCATGTCCTCGGACAAGAGAAGCTCCTTCATGTCTAGCCTAAGTCGATCCTCCCACCTGAGCTTAGGTCTTCCCCTCCTCCTCAAACCATCGACCATCAGCGCTTCGACTCTCCTAACCGGTGTTGTTTGTGGCCTCCTCCTGACATGACCGAACCACCTCAACCTTCCTTCTCGCATCTTCGAGATTATAGTTTCAACTTCAAGTTTCGCTCTGAAAACTCCGTTCGGGATCATGTCAAGCATCGTCTTACCACAAATCCACCTAAGCATCCTCAGTTCTGCCACTTCCACTCTGTTAGCTTGAGCTTTTGTGATAGGCCAACATTCTGACCCGTACAAGATAGCTGGTCTGATTGCCATCTTATAAAATTTTCCTTTAAGCTTAAAGGGGACTTTCTTATCACAGAGTACTCCTGACGACGTCCTCCATTTCGCCCAACCAGCTCTAATACAGTGGGTAACGTCATCGTCTATCCTTCCTAATTTGTGTATCACCGAACCCAAATACCTAAAAGACTCCTTAGGTTGAAGAATCTGGTCTCCGATACGAACTTCCTCCTCGTTTTGGCCGATCTCGTAGGTACCGAAATCACATCTCATGTATTCCGTCTTCTCTCTGCTCACCCGAAGCCCATTGTCTTCCAGAGCCTCGCGCCAGTGTTCCAGTCTGTAGTTTAACCCTTCGGCCGATTCTGCAACCAACACAATATCGTCTGCGAATATCATGCTCCAAGGGATGCCCTCTTGTATCCCTAGGGATATCTCATCGAGAATCAAGGCGAAAAGGTAAGGGCTAATGGCTGATCCTTGGTGAAGTCCAACTTTCACCGGGAAAAACTCAGTGTACCCCACCGTGCACCGTACGCGGGTCTTCGCCCCTTCGTACATATCCCTAATGACTTTTAAGTATCTCCTTGGGGTCCCTTTTTCTATTAGAGTCCTCCATATCAACTCTCGTGGGACACTATCGTATGCCTTTTCTAGGTCAATGAAAGCCATATGCAAATCTCTCTGTCTTTCTCTATACTTCTCCATAAGACTTCTAAGGAGGTGGATAGCCTTGATCGAGGACCTCCCTGGCATAAATCCGAATTGGTTTTCTACCCTTGTCTCCCTTCTTAACCTCCTCTTTATAACTCTCTCCCAGAGCTTCATGGTGTGACTAAGTAGCTTAATACCCCTATAGTTGCTACACACTTGAGCGTCTCCCTTGTTCTTGAAGATGGGAATGACTTCGCCGAGTCTCCATTCATCTGGCATCTTTGCACTAGAGAAGATCTTGTTGAAGAGACAAGTCAACCATATTACCCCCTCATCTCCTAGGCTCCTCCAGGCTTATATGGGTATTTGGTCCGGGCCTACAGCTTTGTTTCTACCCATCTTCTGTAGAGCAACCTTCACTTCTTCTTGGCTGATCCTCGAGTAGAAGCATTCGGGTACCAAAAGTTGGCTAGGGTTCTCTCGTTCACCCCTTCGTTCGGTGTTCCCCTCGTTAAAGAGAGAGGAAAAATATTGTCCCCATCTCTTCCTAATACCTTCTTCGTTCACGATGGTACGTCCTCCTTCATCTTTGATGTATTTGATGTTTCCTAAGTCCTTTCTTCTTCTCTCACGGGCTTTAGCAATTCTGAAGATATCATTTGCTCCCTCCTTGGAGTCCAATTTCTTATACAAATCTTCGTACGCCTTGTCCTTCGCAACGGCAACAGCCTTTTTTGCTTCTCTTTTAGCCATTTTATACCTCTCTTCAGCAGAGGCCATATCTGCTTGGTCGCTCTCTCTGCTCAAACGAAACTCTTTGAACCGATCTTGTTTCTCCGCCACTTTGACTTGCACCTCCTCACTGAACCACCAAGATTCCCTGCGGGTTGACTGGGTTCTCGCTGACCCACTAGTCACGCCTATGGAATCCTTTGCTGCGTCTCTAATGGTGCAGGCAAGGGTGTTCCACATCTGATCTGCATCATAAGAAGTTAAGTCTTCCGCCGGAGCCGAAAAACCCTCTGAGACTTTCACTCTAAACGACTCCACCGCTTCTCCGTTCAGTTTCTTCCACAAAATCCTTGGCATCCCTGTCGCCTCTCTCCTGTGACGACGTCTCTGAAAAAGAACGTCCAGGGCAATCAATTTGTGTTGTGATGAGCATGCCTCGCCCGGGAAAACCCTGCAATCCTTACACGCCCTAAGGTCATCTCTGCGCACTAGCAGGTAGTCAATCTGGGTGTTGTGAGCCCCGCTATGAAAGGTAATTAAGTGGGCGTCTCTCTTCTTGAAGAAAGAGTTCGCAACCACTAAGTTGTGAGCGGTAGCAAATTCTAGAATCGAGCATCCTTCATCATTCCTAACTCCGTATCCGAATCCTCCATGAACCCCCGCGTAACCATTTGCTGTAGCTCCGATATGACCGTTCAAGTCCCCACCTATGATCAGTCGTTGGTCTGCCGGGCACTCCCTCACGAGCTCGTCGAGGGAATCCCAGAAAAACCTCTTCTCTTCGTCACTGCGGCCCACCTGCGGTGCGTATGCACTAATCACGTTAACGGTCTCTCCATCAATAACCATGGTAATCTTCATGGTTCTATCGCCCTTCCTTATCACTTGCACTACGTTATCCTTAAGACCGGCTGCAAGAATGACTCCAACTCCGTTTCTCGCTAACCTAGAGCCCGAGTACCAAAGTTTGTAGCTGTTTCCCTCCCTCGTGCTAGACCCCTTCCATCTAGTCTCCTGGAAACAAGCTATATCAACCTTATGCCTCCCCAAGACGTCTACAAGCTCAAAGAGCTTACCGGTCAAAGACCCTATGTTCCAGCTCCCCACTCTAATCCTACGTGAACCCGCAAAACTACCATCACCCCTACGCGCTCTAGACCCACCTACCCCTACCCCTAACCCTACCCCGCCTACCCCTACTCCTACCCCTCCCGAGCCGGCAGGACATGACCTCAGGTGACCATCACCAACTACAGCGTCTATCCTACCCTCGAAAAATCAAACACAAGGTAAAGGCACTAAAAGCTAAAAAGGGGAGGACAAGCAACAAAAGCAAAGCCAAACACACCAAAAGCACACTAAAAGGGGGAAACAAAACGCGCAAAAGCCAAATTCAAACGAAAAAAATAAGCGCGTATATATAGAGCACAAATAAAGAATAAAATGGTAGATAAAATAAAGTATATAGAAAATGTACTCTACTGCTGCCGGAAGGGAATTCCGGACAGCAGTGGCGGTTTTAGCGGCGGCCGACGGCGGCAGGAGGCGGCCGGCGGCGGTATCCGACAAGACCACTTGGGTCAAGCTCAGCGTGGTGTGGCGATTCTTCACTCGCCGGAGGTGAGACCCAGAAACGTCGCTACTTGCCGGGATAAGAAATCGCAAAAACACTGTAGCAGGAGCACAATTCGGCGCGTGGCGGAGCGTGCCCTAAGTTCAAGAGCTTCGGCTGGTGGGGATTTGGTCGGAAAGACGGGGGCAAGCAGTGGTGGAGTTTAATTGCAAAAACTCGCCGGAAAAATTAAAATTCCGGCGAATATTACCGGCGCGAGGCGGCGCGTGTCCGCTCCGGTAAGCTTCTGGTGTGTACTGGTATGATCGGTATTAGATGAAGGAGATAATGGTGGTGTTAGATCGGGGATATGTGGCCGGAAAATAAGATAGTGAAAATGTTAGAGAGTATTATAAACAGCTGCATTTCCAAACTCGGAAGCCAAAATCTAATTTGGCATTGTACATTTTGTTTATTACCTCTCTAGCCAATGACTCCCTCGGACGCTTGTACACATTCATCAGATGAGAATTTCTTCACGTCGCCATGATTTGCATTGGTGTCTCCATCGGTTGTTCTATCAGAGGTAAACAACATAACTACATTTATATTTCCCTCAAACACACTCACATACATTTGTTTTTGTATAATGATTCAAACTGTCCTAGTTAAGTTGCAAAAATGGGTACCCATGTAACAAGTCAAAAGTATGTACTAAATGATTAACACGAACGATATTCTTAAAACTTGTTCCCTTTGATCAAAAAATGATATGTGTTCTACTTTCTTCCAAGTAGAATGATGGTGTGCTTGGCATATAAAAAAGAATTAAAGAATTAACGATCTCTCAGTCTTTTTACATTAAAAGATGAAAGTCAGAAACATAGTATTACATAAGTTCCTTTCATTTAGATTAAAACAAATATACGCCATCAAGACCTAAATGACTTTATGTAAACACTCTATTAGTCCATTGTCATTCAACTTCCACATTCATTTCTAACTAGATTGTAACAATACATGTAATTCGGCCGATGCATCTAAACCGCAATCACTCGATAGTCTTATCCAACCCCACACCAATGCCAACCGTCCCCTTCGTTTTCCGTATTACTTACATGAGATGTGTTAGCGTCTTAGTAGCTGCCCAAGGGTGCAATCAATTTATGTCGGGTTGATATAATTATATGCTTGAGCTCGACTCAATTACAATACTTGAAGCAAGCTCAATTGAGCCTTTATATTCAAACTCAAGTTTGGTTTCTTAACCGATACAACCTTGGCCCGGCTCAACTGTTTCAGGTAGCAATGGTTGTGTGTGTTAAATATTACGTATAACATTAATAGATAAATGTCTAGTATCGAACCCGAGACCTCGGGATTGCACACATTACAAACAAGAATAAAGTATGATAAATATATATATGATATATGTATCGTGTATATATATTTATATAAACACTTGAGGGACTTAATGATCGTTAAATATTAACTGTAAGTATTAACTATCATTAGTAACGAAAGAATGAGGACTAGAGTGTAACTAGGAGCCAAGAAGGATCTAGAATCCCCTTGGGGAGTCCTAGGCCGGTCGACAAAGGGGGAGGGGAAACCCAACCCACATCAAACTTGTCCTCCAAGATTTCTCTAGTATATATACAAGGCCAAGGGTTAGACATTCATATCTTTTGTGCACACACACAAACCCTAAAACCTTTTCTCCTCTCCTTCTTTTCTTGGCCGATCGGCACAACACCCCTACTAGGGTTTTGGGTCGATTTTGGTTCTACCAAAACAAGTGTTTTTGTTTACTTGCATAAACTTTTATTCGTTGGTAGTTTGTGTGTACAAGAACGAGGTAATTACTCACTATAGTAATTATCAAGAGATCGATAAACAAAACGGTAAGGGGTTTATCATTGATCTATTTTACACAAGTTCAAGGTTTATTGAAGTGCATCGGGTACGTTACTATTTATGTTTTAGTTATCTTTATACGTGTTATTCTTGATCCTAGCTTCCACAATATGTGTACTTTGATTGTATAATTCTAACAGTGGCATCACGAGCCATGGATAACATGTAATTGATTACTAAAACTAAATAAAAATCGGATCTTTAATTGTTTTAGATACATGTTTTGTTCTAGGGTTTTTCTTTTAAAATTTTTTTTATAAAATTTTGAAACCCTAACCCTAATTTATGGGGGGGGGGTCGATTTCCACTTAAAACCCTAATTAGGGTTTGTGGTTTAATTGATTAATTGGTAATCACTAGAAACCCTAGGTCTTTAACCGGTTATGTGGACGTACCTTGTGACCTATGTGCTAATTGTTAGGTTTAATCTGTGACGAAACATGCATGTTAGTCATGGATCTTGTTTGTTTTTATTGTCACATGTTTTAGATAGATCTTTAATTGGGGAAGACCCCATGATTATATATATTAAAATCAATTTATATGCTATGTGGTGTGTATATTAGCTTTGGCCTACGCAATTGATTCGTCAATGTATGTGGCTCCACTTCCATTAAGAAGGGAAGGCCTTAGTTGATTACATGCATTAATATACCTAGACTTGATTTTATTAGGATCTTTTCTAATAAGGATTGCATGTGGCTAATTGTTTCACTTTATTTATTATTGGTTGTTTTGTTTTCTTTGAATACTTGTTTTATTGTTATTTGTGTGACATGATGTAAGCAATAAAAGGGTGATTTTCATAAAGAAAATAATACGGACTAATAATGGTGAAACCCTAAGTAATAAAGATTGAATCTTGCGGAGTCTTATGTGCCAACAACGGTTCGCTTCGCACTGTAATTCGCTCCAAGGCGAGACTAGCAAGATTCATACTTTATTACATGTTTTGAGATTGAATCCATAGAATTTTGCTTGATTGATGTTTTGTACAAACATGCTTTTACAAGTAACTCTTTTAAGACAAGATTCATAATCGTGATTTGAAGGCTTAGCAAAGAGCCCTAGAGTCTGCCTTGGTTATCACAATCTTGAATACGTCTTAAAAGATTTTCTTTTAAAATCATTCTTGTAGAAAGTCATCTTAGGGTTTTTTAAACCTCAAGTAAAACTTTGTGTATTAATCTCACGAATTGGTTATAAAAAGGTTTTGAAAATCTATGCTATAAAGATGAGTGCATGCATCTTTATACATTTTTTGATTGACACATCAAAATTGAATACCCTAAAATTTAAGTTACATGCCATCTATCTATAAGGAACACTTGAAATTCTAATTTAGTAAACGTGAGACCTAGGCTAAATTATTATGACAAGGTAAAATTCTTTTAGCGCGTGAGACCATAATTGTAATTTTACATGTTTCTAAGGTAGACGACTTAATTAAGTTGTGCGTGAGACCTAGAACTTAAGGCATGAGATGGGATGAAACATGCTTACAAGGCAAATTGATGAATCAAATTGTAGTAAATCCTATAATGGTCTAGGAATTGGAAATTTTGTTTGCCAATTATTGTTCGACAGATTACCATCTTTTGTACTTTCACCACTAGCAGATCAACTGATGTGGTGGAACTATGTAAAGTTGGATCCTAGATTTTCAAGAAAATTAGTTGGTTATATGAATATAGCCTTTGGGTATTATATTTTCTTGAAGATATTAATTATCGAAAATACTAATGTTTGAACTTTTATCTGTAGATATGGCTCAACCCGATAACCCATCTGTGATTTCTGCTTTCAAGAGTCATCTTGAAAGAGAAAAATTGACTGGAAAGAACTTCAATGATTGGTACCGATCGCTTAGAATTGTCTTGAGAGCGACCGGAAAACTCGATTATGTGAAGAATGATTGCCCTGCAGAGCCTGCTGCTATTGAACTAGCAGCAGTGAAAGAGGCTTGGACACTTGAGCATAATAAATTTAATGAGATTGCTTGTTTAATGCTCACTAGTATGAATGCTCAATTGCAAAAGAAATACGAGTATTTCTATCCCAAGGATATGCTTGATGAACTTCGAAAGTCCTATGAAAAGCCTCCAGCAGTTGAATTGTACGAGTCTCTTGACAAACTACACAGCTGCAAACATGGTGATGGTAAACCAGTTGAAGATTTTGTGAATGAGATGAGAGAATCCTTTAATCAACTTCACAGAATTGGATTTGGTTACCCCGACAATGTGCAAGTGCACCTGATCAACAGGTCCCTTAACAAGGACTTTGCTGGTTTTGTGCAGAACTTCAACATGCATTGCTCGGGGAAGACAGTCTCAGAATTACTCGCATTGCTTGTTGATTATGAGAAAAGTCTACCAGCCAAGGGCAAGGCTCCTACCCCACAAGTGTTGGCGATTCAAGGGGGAGAATCCAGAAGAAATTGCATGTGAACAAAGGCATTGGGAAGGGTGGAAAAGGAAAGCAGGTCATGGCCTATCAACCACAGCCCAAGATGAATCAGCATCAGCCTAAGCAGAAGAAAGCAAATTCTCCAAACAAGAAGGATCAGGCTTGTCACCACTGTCATGAAAAGGGCCATTGGAGGCACAATTGTCCACTCTACATTCATGACTTGCGACAAAAGAAGCAGAATAATGAGGCTGGTAACCCCAGTACTTCAGGTGCGTTCTTTATGATTGAATTATTCACTCTTGCTCCTAAAATGAATTCATGGGTATATGATACGAGATGTGGCATTCATATTTGCAATACCTTGCAGGGGTTTAGAGTTGAGAGAAAGCTGGCCTATGGACAACAATTCTTGCACGTGGGTAACGGAGCACATGCAGAATTTGAAGCTATAGGCGTATTTAATTTAGTGTTGCCTTCGGGCCTTGAAATATCTTTAAATAATTGTCATTATGCACCGTCAATTGTTAGAGGTGTAATTTCATTTTCATGTTTGTTGAACCTTGGTTTTCATCATACTGTTTCTAGCAATGGAATTTCTGTTTCTTATAATGGTGTTTTTTATTTTAATGCTATTGCTGTGAATGGTATTTTTGAAATTGATATGAATGATAATGATAATGCTTTTGTTAATAATAATTCAATGTATAGCATCAATAATAAGAGAATCAAGAAAAGTCTGGATTCGTCTTATCTTTGGCATTGTCGACTTGCTCACATTGGCAAGGCTCGCATGAAAAAGCTGCAACATGATGGGCTTTTAGATAAGATCAATGATGAATCATTTGATAAGTGCGAATCTTGTATTGCTGGGAAGATGACAAAGAAACCCTTTAAAAATAGGATTGAAAGGGCGACTGATCTACTTGGTCTTATTCACACAGATGTGTGTGGACCACTTAGACATGTGTCAAGGAGAGGTGCTAGCTACTTCTTAACATTTACGGATGATTATAGTCGTTATGGTTATGTTTATTTACTTAAACATAAACATGAGGTATTTGAAACATTCAAGGTGTTTAAAGCAGAAGTAGAGTTGCAACTTGGAAAGAAGATTAAAGCTCTTCGATCCGATAGAGGTGGTGAATACCTGAGTCAAGAGTTTATAGATTACTTAGCTAAGGAGGGAATTGTCCAGCACCTTACTTCTCCATATACTCCACAACAAAATGGTGTATCTGAGAGAAGGAATCATACATTGCAAGATATGATACGATCTATGTTTAATCTAACAACTCTTCCTTATTCGTTTTGGGATTATGCTTTAGAATCTGCGGTTCGCATTCTTAATATGGTTCTAACAAAGAAGGTGGATAAGACGCCATATGAGTTATGGACTGGAAAAGCTCCTAACTTGTCTTATCTAAAGGTCTGGGGTTGTGAGGCGTATGTTAAACGTGACTCAGCAGACAAACTCCAACAAAGATCTATGAATTGCATCTTCGTAGGATACCCTAAGGAAACTATGGGTTACTACTTTTATTACCCATCTGAAAACAAAGTTTTTGTTGCAAGGTATGGAGACTTCTTGGAAAAGGAGCTCATATCTCAAGAATTCAGTGGGAGAGTATATGATCTGGAAGATGATCATGAAGATGCAACACCTTCTGAAAACACTAGCCAACTTCCTGTGGAACCTGAAAGTTTAGGTCCTCCACCTGAAGTTGAAGTGGTTCCCATTCGAAGGTCAACTAGACATGTGAAAGCTCCTACACGTCTATGTCTTAATGTAGAGTGTGATGATAACTTACTAGGGGATCTTGATGAACCTACAAGTTATAAGGCTGCCATGAATAGTCCTGAAGAGGAAAAATGGCAGGTTGCTATGAATGGGGAAATACAATCCATGAAAGACAATGAAGTCTGGGAAGAAGTAGACCTACCTCCGGGTGCCAAATTAGTTGGGAGTAAATGGCTATACAAGAAAAAGACTGATATGGATGGCATTGTACACACCTATAAGGCCCGTTTGGTAGCTAAAGGCTATACTCAAACTTTTGGTGTTGACTATGAGGAGACCTTTTCTCCTGTAGCTGACATTAGGGCTATTAGGATTCTTATAGCCATAGCCGCCTACTATGACTATGAGATTTGGCAAATGGATGTCAAAACCGCCTTCTTGAATGGTCGCCTAGATGAAGACATCTATATGGCGCAGCCTGAGGGGTTTGTGAATCCTGAGTTCCCAAATCGTGTATGCAAACTTCAAAGATCCATTTATAGATTGAAGCAAGCATCACGACAATGGAATAAGAGATTTGATAGTCAGATTAAAAAGAATGGATTCACTCAAAATCTCGATGAGCCATGTGTATATCACAAAGCTAGTGGGAGTAATGTAATTTTTCTTATTTTGTATGTTGATGACATATTGATCATGGGAAACGACATTCCAAGTTTGCAAAAGGTTAAGGCATATCTTGGAAATTGTTTTTCTATGAAAGATTTAGGGGAAGCTGCATTTATTCTGGGAATCAAGATATATAGAGATAGATCTCAGCGATTAATTGGATTAAGCCAGAGTACTTACATTGATAAAATATTGAAGAGATTCAATATGCAAAATTCCAAGAAGGGATCTTTGCCAATGCAAGAACAACATGGCTTGAGCAATAAAGTTTGTGCTTCAACACCTGAAGAGGTGCAACGCATGAAGAGAGTCCCTTATGCTTCGGCTGTGGGATCTATTATGTATGCGGTGAAAAGCACAAGGCCTGATGTGGCATTTGCTCAGAATTTAACCAGTCGATATCAGCAGAATCCAGGTGAAGCTCACTGGACTGCTGTTAAGAATATTCTTAAGTACCTTAGGGCTACTAAAGAGATGTTCTTAGTTTATGGGGGTACTCCATCTGCAGAACTTGATGTTACAGGTTACTGCGATGCTTCTTGGAAAGGTGATAAAGATGATACGAAGTCTCAGACGGGTTATGTCTTTGTCATTAATGGAGGAGCTGTGGATTGGAGGAGCAGAAAGCAGAGTGTACTAGCGATGTCTGCTACAGAAAGTGAGTATATAGCTGCTTCAGAAGCTGCAATGGAAGCTGTTTGGATTAGGAAGTTTGTCTCAGGGCTTGGGGTTATGCCTTCGATTCAACGACCTATAAAAATGTATTGCGACAACTCAGCTACAATTACATTTACCAATGAGCCTGGAATCATGAGAGGCACCAGACATTTCCCGATTAAGCATCACTATGTTCGAGAACAAGTCGAAATAGGTGAAATCGTAATGCTCAAAGTTCACACAGATGAAAACTTAGTAGATCAATTGACAAAGCCTCTACCTGGCACCAAGCTTTATAAGCATGCTGAAGGCATAGGGCTTAGATTAGCTGAAAGTTTCATGCCCATTTGTGATTAGTATTTGGATAAGGGATGTAATGTACAATTATTATTTTAATGAAATAAAGTATCTGTTATGTTTATTTATTCATTGTCTTAATAATATATCCTATATTTGCGTGTTTAAATCCGTGAATAATTTATTATTCTAAATCATCCGTTGTCGATTAATGATATGGGAATATCATTAAACTAAGACAATATTTGAGTATTGGTTAAGGATATACTTGAAAGTATATTGATGCGTAGTCATACCAATTTCACGTGATATTCGATGAATTGAATATTGGACTGATCCCAACAATATGATTTAATATTTAATGTGAGAATCATATTTAAAGTTATCCTCAGACTTGAGATACCAGATAACTGTCGTGGATGTAGTGCATTTTTGTGAAGCAATCTACCGCTCACCGTAACAGGGAGTCATAAGGGTTGTTTTCAGAAATGTTGCAAAGTTCATGGGTTATGCTTGTAGTCAAGAGAGAATTTGTTCCTTCTGATTGTTTAATACTGCTGGGCCCCTCGTAGGGTTGACAAAATGTTTGCGTGGCCACGTCCAAAGTCTATCTGGAATACGTTCAGATGTTTTGGTAATTTTGTTCAATCATAAAGAAACGAGAAACAGAAATTTAATAAAGAATCTCACATTTTTATTAATGTAGTATTAGAAACAAAAAGGATAATTATAATGATGAATCATTATGGGCTTTTCCAGGAAACCTAGCTCGGGTCGAACTGGGGGCATTGGAGTGTTGCAAGACGCCAACCAATGTCATTTTACTATTAATGGATATACGAGTGGGAGCTGTTAAATATTACGTATAACATTAATAGATAAATGTCTAGTATCGAACCCGAGACCTCGGGATTGCACACATTACAAACAAGAATAAAGTATGATAAATATATATATGATATATGTATCGTGTATATATATTTATATAAACACTTGAGGGACTTAATGATCGTTAAATATTAACTGTAAGTATTAACTATCATTAGTAAGGAAACAACGAGGACTAGAGTGTAACTAGGAGCCAAGAAGGATCTAGAATCCCCTTGGGGAGTCCTAGGCCGGTCGACAAAGGAGGAGGGGAAACCCAACCCACATCAAACTTGTCCTCCAAGATTGTTCTAGTATATATACAAGGCCAAGGGTTAGACATTCATATCTTTTGTGCACACACACAAACCCTAAAACCTTTTCTCCTCTCCTTCTTTTCTTGGCCGATCGGCACAACACCCCTACTAGGGTTTTGGGTCGATTTTGGTTCTACCAAAACAAGTGTTTTCGTTTACTTGCATAAACCTTTATTCGTTGGTAGTTTGTGTGTCCAAGAACGAGGTAATTACTCACTATAGTAATTATCAAGAGATCGATAAACAAAACGGTAAGGGGTTTATCATTGATCTATTTTACACAAGTTCAAGTTTTATTGAAGTGCATCGGGTACGTTACTATTTATGTTTTAGTTATCTTTATACGTGTTATTCTTGATCCTAGCTTCCGCAATATGTGTACTTTGATTGTATAATTCTAACAGTGTGACATTTCTAGTTTTAGGATTATCGATGTAGATTTTCATCCCTAGAAATCAAGTTCTTAATGTAGTATAAAAAATTGCTTCATAGATTTGTAAGATTTACTCCATATTCGAACAATGTTGGTTCAGTTTGTTTTCAATAGTGTAGAGCAGAGGTATTTGCATCCCACATTTCCTCATGAACCAAATGACCAAGGTGGAAATGATTATAAAATGAGATGCCAAAACAATCCATGTAACTAGGGGTGTTAACGAGCCGAGCCGAGTCGAGTTTTGGCCTAAACTAGCTAGGCTCGTTTATTAATTGCTCGGCTCGAGCTCGAATAAAATTTTATAAATTGGCTCGAGCTCGAGCTCGAATATTTTGTTGTTGTTCGAGCTCGAGCTCGAAGCTCGTTTAAAATTTTTAATTTTTTTTTGTAATCCTATATAAAATAACTTTCAAGCTTAATATGCTCGTGTAGAAGATCGAACTTGAAAGGCTCGTTTATTAACTCAAGCTCGAGCTCAAAAGCTCGTTTATGATTATAAAAATTGTTCTAATGTTAGACTAAAGTTTATGTAATTTATAATAAACACTAGTTCGCATTTGAAGCAAAAGAGTGTATAACAATCATACTTATATTAACATCTTGCTAGTTTTGGTTTTAAGTTTAACCTAAAACTAATATTAATTAAAAAATTATAATTTAAATATTTTGAAACTACATATTTAGCTCGATTAGCTCGTTCGGCTCGTTTAGCTCGAGTAGCTCGTTTGTCTTGTTCGGCTCGAATAACTAAACGAGCTTTCGAACGAGCCGAGCTAAATATAAGTTTTAAAAGCTCGGCTCGTGAAATTATTCACGCTCTAAATTTTGTTTGAGCTCGACTCGAGCTCGAAAATTATCAAGGTCGACTCGAGTTAAACGAGCTCGAGCTCGAGTAGCTCATTAAAAGCTCGACTCGTTAACACCCCTACATGTAACACATATCAGTTGGCTTCTTATGAAAGTCATTGTTATGGTTTATATTTTGGTTACAATTACTAGTTATAATATTTATTTAGCAATTTGTAAATTGGGGTTTTTGGATAAATTGATTTATAAAACATTAGAACTTGTATCTAATATTAGTGAAAAACTTAGTATTGGATCGGCAAAAAGATTAAATGAGATGAGCCTAAACGATTCCGAGCATGAGTCTCATTTAATAGTCTAGGTTGAGCCCAAGCATTATATATAAAGATCAACAAGGCTCGCAAACTTAAGCGACATTACTATGTATTAATGAGCACGATCATAGTGTGCTTAACGAGCCGAGTATCATAATTACTTTAGTGAGCCAGGCATCAACATCACCTCCTACTTTATATCTACTTATATTACTTCCTAAAAGCCGTCGTAATACATGTACTTACATCTCCTCATATTGAATAGAGTAACCGGAGTGTTAAAATCATTCAACGTTTTATGATATAAATGATTTTAGGGCTAATTACTTGAAAATACATCCAAGTTGACACTTTTTGTTGTTCTATGTAGCTAACTTTTTTTTTTTTTGCTATTATAACACAAACCTTTTGAATTTCGTCTATTGTGTGTATTTTGTGATCATTTTACTCTTACTTTTTTCAAATTTTGAGGGGTAAAATGGTCATTTCACATGAAAAAACGGTCACAAAATACACACAATAAACGAAATTTAAAAGGTTTGTGTTAAAAAAAAAAAAAAAAAAAAAAAAAAAAAAAAAAAAAAAAAGTTGGCTATATAGAACAACAAAAAGTGTTAACTTGAGTACATTTCCAAGTCATTAGCCATGATTTTAACATATTTTATGAAGATTTATTATATCCACTTACTTTATATTTCTACTTATATTACTGCCTAAAGAAATTAACAAGTGTTTTAATCATTATTTATTTTCATTTAAACCGTTAGTTTTAATACGTGCTAAGATCCTGTGAGTAGAAGTATGGGAATGCAATGTAAGAAGAAATATCATTTCTCGTTTCCTATTCGTATTTTATTTTGAAAATCTTCTATTCAAATTAAATTTCATGTAAAAAATATGCCATGACACCAATTTTGATGTATACACCACCAATATACAATTATAGCATTATCACATCAGATTGACTATTTTAGTAAAAAGTCTAGACCCATGTTCATATATGGTGGTTGGTCATGTCGTATTCGTTTCGAGCCACAATACAATACTTGGTGGGACAGTCAGATAAACCCCACATCCCACGCTAGAGATTTTGACGAGATTATCAAAAGCAGTAAAACTTTGCAAACCAACAAATTCTTTAATCTTCAAAAAAAAAAAAAAAAATATATATATATATATATATATATATATATATATATATATATATATATATATATATATATATATATATCCTTTAATCACAAGACAATTAAATTTTTACATGGACTGTTCGTACTATATATAATCGATAGTGAAAAAGACCATATCTAAAATTGTTAATTGTTGTACGAAACTTGTCGTCTTCCATAATGCTCTATTGCATTTAAAATCCACTTGCGTTTATAACAAAATCTTAACGTAAACCACTCGGAAGTGATTTGGTAAAAAGCTTGTGACTATCATCACTAAAATGTGAAAAGTTTTAAGTTCAGTTTTTGTTAAGCGTAAACGACCAAATTATCTATATGTAAGTCAGTCAACTCGTCTAATGTACAATCGCTCGAAACTCTTATCCACCCCCATACCAATGCCATATGTCTCCGTCGTTTTCCCAATTAAGCTAAGTCAAGTCGATACAAATTACAATGTTATGCCCAAGCTTGACCTACAAAACTCGAAGCTCCATCCAGCCTTTATTTTCAAGCTCGGGATTGGTTTTTCAATAGGTATTTTGAGCTCGATTGGGTTCGACTCAGTTAATGGTATAATAATCATGTAAATATAAATTAATAAAAAGAGATAAAATTTAAAATTACAGAACGATGTGCCAAAAAATAACTTGACTCTAATCAAAAGTCTATTCAAGTAGGTCGAGCTCAAATCGATGTAAATCGAGTTGATAAGTAGCTCTATAGTTTACTCAACTAGCTAGATTACACCGTATCAATGAGACGACGTACGCATTAAACATCTTTCAAAAGATGAGTCGATGAATTAAACAAAAGTAATTGGAAGTGCGTATACTAATTTTCACGTTTAAATATACTACAGAAAAAATATAAACATTTTTCGAACATGTGAGAACGAAAAGAAATAATTCCCAAAGGTTTCTTTTTCGTATCGTTGTCACTTGTAACAAACGTCAAACAACACCTTTCATCATCGTCGTAAATGGCTACTCAATCTGCTACTACAGTCCCACCACCGTTGAAGGAGAGATCATACGACGCATGTACAACTACAAGTTAAGCAGCTAACCACTTCAACTCTTCGTAAATCTTTACATTGATTATAGCGTCGGAGGTAAACAACTTAACTACATCTATGTATGCATCATGCATGTATAGAATAGTTTAAGTCAAGTTTAATTGCTCTTGCTATGAATTTATGTTGGCTATGTGAACATAGATTTTCAAGTCGCTGATATTACAACTCTGATTAGCAGTAAATCAGATCCATGTACATGACACCATTATAAGTTTACGTAGAGTAGGGGTATTTGCATCCCACATTGCCTCATGAACCAAATGACCAAGGTGAAGATGATTATAAAATGAGATGCCAAACAATCCATGAAACACATATTTCTTGGCTTCTAACCAAAGTCATTATTGGTGTAATTTTTGGTTGCAATTACTAGTTATAATATTTATTAACTAAAGTATCTACAAAACTATCAGATTTTTTGAAAGAATTTGATTTTTTGTGATATTTTAATTTTTAAAACATTGTAATTTATATCTAATATTAGTGAAAAACTTAGATTTGCATTGGTAAAAAACTCAAACAAGTTGAGCCTAAACGAGTTTATAAAAGAAAGTGAAAACAAAAGACATATTAAAAAGAAACTTGATGAAGAAAAAGGTTTACTCAAACACTTCATCGAAACAAAGTCCATCCCATCTTTGTAATCATCGTATTGTAATTTTATGTACATTTTGTTTTTAGTGTGATTTTTTGTATAACCTGTGCAGAACTCAGGCTTTCAAGTTGATGTAATTGTTATTGCTGTCTTAAAGAGAATGCGGAAATGATACATGTTCTACTTTCTAGTCATACGTCTATTGAAGAAGTTCTAGCTCATCTCAACCTAAATCAACTTGACTATCAAATGTTTGATCAACTCCATTACATGTGTATCACTGACAATTCATTGAATACGTGAGATCGAAAAAAAAAAAAAAAAAAAAACAAAACAAAACAAAAAAAATAAAATAAAAAATAAATAAATAAAAAAAACCTCAAAAGTTTCATTCTATACAAACTATTTTGAAACAAGCTAGTGCAATACCCGTGCATTGCACAGGTATACTACTCTTTAATTAGTGATGTTTGTATCAGTTAGAAAAAAGTTTGAAGATATAAAGTTAAGATATTTTGTTATATTACTTAACATTTTTTTGCCCTGACCTCTTTATTTGTTTGACATATCAAGTATATTACCTGTCCAGTTATTCACAGAAAAAAGAACAAAATGGAAAACCTACTAACCGTCACATGAGGACATTATAATTTTGATTGGCGCTCATTTATAATTTTGATTTTCCACATTCTTATGCAGAACAAATGTGGTATATATGAACACATAAAGGGAAATATCTGCATTTTTCTGAACTAATGAAATCTGATCAAACATTTTGAAGATCAACTATGAGTCGTGAAAAACCAATTTTTGTTATATATATAAGGTCATTATACCATTCTTTTTAGTGTCTTTCGTCTGCATGGTGGATCAAAATATAAAGTAAATGAAACAATAAAGTGAATTTAGTCCTCTTTTCTAAACATTATTTAACCATATGTATATACTTCACATGCATGGTATAATTATTGAAACGGTAAATATACATATACTTATATATTGATTTGTAGATATGAGCTGGAAGACTACAAAGATGTTGGACATATAGAAATAAATATTAAAAAAAAAAAAAAAAAATTGCATCGCAGATGTGTTTTCTTAATTTAATGAAAAAATCGATTTTACTTATATTCTTTTTATATGTGTTCTTCTTGTAAATGACTTGATTCTTTTTTATATTAATCTTTGTTGAATCGTAGTGATATGTATGTTTTGTAGTTTTACACCACACCCTCGAATGTTTTGTTGAATTGTAGTTATGTTTGTTAATTCTTTTTAAAATTGATGTTTGTTGACTCATAGTGGTAGCAGATTTATGGGGTGTTTATTTCGGCTTATATGTGGGCTTATGAGCTTATTTGATTTTGGCTTATATAACATAATCCCCAATTTTGTGGCTTATAAGTTTATCATATCGTAATAAACTTATATAAGCCCAGAAGTCTCAAAATAAGCCAGAAAATTGGGGCTTATGTTATATAAGCCAAAATCAAATAAGCTCATAAGCCCACATATAAGCCAAAACAAACACCTCCTTATTTTATGGTAGTATTTTTAAAATTGATCTTTATTCATGGTTCTTGTCATGGACTTTACTTTATACGCATTAGTAAAAATTGGCTGTTAATCTGGTTTTGTTTTCATATCAAAGATGACCAGTATCGCTTTTTTTTTTAATCATTTCCTGGGTAGATTTCTCAATGTTACCAAACAACTTAGTTAATTTTAATTTCTCAATCAATTTCATTTCCCTACATTTCTATTCTCTACTTCATTTATTTTATGTAAATTTCTCTCTACCAAACGTGCCCTAATAGTCCATTGTCATTCAATTTGGTCCCATTTACTTCGATGGGCTGATCGAGTCATGTTTCATCTTTAACGGGCCAAACTGGTAAATTAAATAAGTTGCTTAAAACAAAATAGGCTTTAACTGGTCGCAAGTCTCCCAAACTCTATCGCATCAGATTTTAAATATTATTTTATTAATAAAACTGGGTTATCAATGTATTAATATGATTTTTTTAATCGTAGTCAGTTAGTCACACTAATTATCAATCAACAGGTTTAAAACTTGACATTTTTTTAGGTTGACCTGTATCAAAACTTGTTTTAGCCACAACACGTGTTATGTCGTTACACAATCCGCCCATTCGATCACATTCTATATCATATAATTTTTTATCATGTTTTTATGACAACAATCTCCATTTTTCTAGAGCAATGAAGGTGATGGAACCTTAATTCAAGGGTAGATTACCGGGATGCTTCTAGTCACATTTTTTTGGCCGAAGATGGAGTTGTTTGTTACAACGCGTTTTTGGTAAGCAATTACATTTGGTCTCACTAGAGTTAAAAGGAACTTTATTAGCTTAGAACATTCATGTTTACATTACTACATGTACATACAGGGTAGGTTCATATTTACCTTTTTTTAAGAATCACAATTTTTAACTATATCACAACATTTACATCACAAATCTATCATATATGTTTTAAGTAGGACTTGAACCAACAACCATTTAGTTTAGGAGCTTTTTACCATTAAAACACAAGCCCTTTGGTATTTACCCATTTTACTTAGTTTGTCTTTACCATATGGCTTTTTGACTTTTTTGTCTATAGTACAAAGAAAGCGTCCATTTGAATAATTCAAAGTTTGATTAGTATAATGAATTACAAAGTAACAAAACATCACTGTCATGTGTTCACCTTCTCACCAATTATTCTCACCAACTGCGTACAATATTATATTATTAGACACTTTTCATTACTACTAGTCCTGTTTTGAAATTTATTTCCGGATATTATTAAACCCGTTATGCATTATAGTAGTAATGAAAGGCGTCTAATATTATACTATAAATATTGTTTGTAGTTGGTGAGAATAATTGGTGAGACAGTGCACATGACAATGATGTTTGTTGCTTATTCCGTATTTATTATACTAATCAAACTTTAAATTATTCAAACGGACATTTCCAACAAAAATGTCAAAAAGCCAATTGTCTTCACAATAATGCCAAAAAAAATAAATAAATAAATAAAAAAAACTCCACCAACCCACACACTTGTTCACATCTTCAATATATACAAACACAAGTCGAACAGATTTATGTATATCACCCAAACAATTTAAAACACAATTCATTCAATTTATGTATATATACAAACAACTTTGACTATTAATATTTTTATTTGTGTTATATAATATTTGATGAAAAATTATACCAATAGAAAATGCATTTAAAACACAATTCATTCATATATTTTACAGCAAGTATTATATAACACAAATAAAAATATTTATGATTAAAGTTGAATAAAAAGCGAAATCGATCGAAAATGTTGTCATATAACATCTCATCGCGCAGCACGACTTCTCGGCTAGTACCTTATAATAGTAGACACCTTCCATTACTACTAGTACAGTTTTGAAATTTATTTCTGGATTATTATTAAAGTATTATTTTTTTGAACACTATTATTAAAGTATTAAACCCGTTATGTATTATTGTTCGTAGTTGGTCAGAATAGTCGGTGAGAAGTGCACATGACAATGATGTTTCCTATACGCTATAGACAAAAAGTCAAAAAGCCAGTTGTCTTTAAAATAATGCAAAAAAAAAATAAAATAAAAATAGATCTCCACCAACCACACACTTGTTCACATCTTCATCAATATATACAAACCAAACAAACCAAACAGATTTTTATGTATATCACCCAAACACTACTTCACTTCTTATTGTAACAACCCACAAACCCTTTTTCTTTTCAGATAAACAAACATGATGTCTTCAGTCAATCATGACGACTTTGC
This sequence comes from Artemisia argyi, assembly GCA_030686995.1. NCBI lineage: Eukaryota > Viridiplantae > Streptophyta > Magnoliopsida > Asterales > Asteraceae > Artemisia > Artemisia argyi. The sequence continues at coordinate 6,843,053 of CM060689.1, forward strand.
TCACTTGAAAATCCCTCTTGAAGATGTAATATCTGCCACCCACAACTTTGATGACAAAAATATAATCGGAAAAACTTGGTTTGTTAATGATTACAGCGGACAGCTCTTGTGGTCCGGTGAGTTGATTAAAATTAAAGCTCAGAGGTTTAATAAAGAATGGTATGATGAAAATGAACACCAGTTTTGGACAGAGATTTCATTGCTTTCTTCTCTCAAGCATAAAAATCTTGTTTCATTAGTTGGATTTTGTGATGAGAATGATGAGAAGATCATCATTTACAAGCTTCAGACCAGGGGAAGTCTCGGCAACTATCTAAGTGACCCGATGCTGTTGACATGGGTGCGAAGGTTGGAGATATGTGTCGGTCTTGCGAATGCATTGAGCTACATTCATTATGACGAGCCACGCGATTTTAGCGTAATACATCGAGGCATCGACAGTACCTCAGTTTTATTAAATGATAAATGGGTGCCCAAGTTATCTCATTTTATACTTTCCATGAAGATTGAAACATCTCATAGGCATGGTTCATTCCATGTTGATGAAGATTGGGATATGGACGGTTATACAGACCCAACATATCTATACTACTATATAATGTATTTGGGACTATTCTATAATTAGAAAGGCTTAAAAATTCAGACTTTTACTTACTAATTATGGAAACAACCACCCCTAACAATCACCCCAACAATTTATAACCACTTCAACAACCACATCCAACAATTTATAACCATCTCAACAACCACTCCCAACAATTTATAACCACCTCAACAACCAACCCAACAACCGCTTTCCACCACCCCACCTCCCTCCTATTCACCCCAACAATCTGCCCCGCATCGCGCGGGCACCTTTCTAGTATAGAGACAAAGAGTTTGAGCCACAAGTCAGATATCTACTCTTTTGGGATAGTATTGTTTGAACTACTGTGTGGTAGGAAATCAATAATTGACCATCAAGATAATACGTATCTGGCTCCCATGGCCATTTTTCATTATAGAGAGAAAACACTTGATGGTATAATTGATCCGGGTCTATGGAGACAAATGGACCCGCAGTCATTCAAGATCTTCGCGAAAACAGCATATGACTGCTTGAATGACAAACCATCGCAACGCCCAAATATAGATGAGATTGTCCCAAGATTAGAGAAAGTGTTGGAACTCGCACGCCAAAACAGGCCTGTAAGACTTCTTTTTTCTGTTTCATCTTTCTATCACAATAATTAATAGCCCTTTGATATTATGTCTTCCGTTGCTGGACCTTACTGAATATTACCACCCAAATATGCAATGTTAACAAAACTCAAGTTAAGTTATGACCATATTTGCTCTGTTATTTTAAGAAAAATGTGGCAGGCGTTTGGCCTATCCAATTAGCAATTTGGTATAAAAACAAGAATATTTTGATTTTAAGTTTCGGCTGTGATAAAGTTGTAATAAAAGTGTATAACTTGAGACTATTTTAACTTCAAAAAATCAACGTCAGAAGTTTGGAATAGCTATTATTTTGACACCAAAAGAAATGTTATAGGATATGTAACACCCCCAATTCATGGTTGCAGCGGAATTCGAACTGGGTGTTACTTGACGGCACAATAGTCACAATAATAGAAAACGAACTCCAATTGAGTCGTTTTAAAAGATTTATCATTCAAATTGTATAAATATCAGAGATTACAAAATGAGGTCCCAGATGGTTCCATGTTTACAAATTAAATGAGTTTTGAATGATAATAAAATTTATAGCCCTCTTGAGTGTCCGTGTCCTTCCGTTCCATCCTTGATCGTCATGAACCTGAAATACATGCTTGAGAGGTCAACACAAAGGTTGAGTGGAATTCGTAGAGTTTGGTTAAATCGTTTGAACACAATAATCGTAGTGTGAGCTATAGACTCACACTCATAGTTAGAAAACAAAATCGTTATTTATTTCACTAAGCTCATACAACCAAAGCGTTAACATCGAACCAACAAAATTGGCATTATAGAAGCCCTATCAAGGTACTTTTGCCATTATACCGCTAAATCTCAAATATAGTGCATTTGTGTGAACTCATCGTTGTTCAACACAAATGGGATCCGTCAATCCCAATAGATCTATTCACAATATTCGCGCTCACTAAAGGTAGTGACTAATGGTTCATGATATAGGGACTTCGAACATGGCAATCGTTACTTAGTGATAATAAAACATCGTCGGGTAGCATACAGTAGAAAGCATCATGTTCGAGTAGAAAAATAATAGCATGTATTCCCCCCATGGGTTTGTAAAATAGTTAAACAATAGAAAGTGGGGCTACGAACTCACCTTAAGTTATGTAGTGAGTAACGAATGTGATGGTCGAATCGTGAAGGTTTCTACGAGCAACCTATAATAGAATGTTGCGACTTAGGTTCGGAGTAAAGAATATGAAGTAGTGCCTATATATATATCTTGCATTTAGTCCATGATGTGGTATGATGTATAGTATAAGTCTTTGAAAGAAAGATTCATGAAACATGTATGTTTTGGTATATCGTTTACTACCGTTCGGGCCGACATAATTCAGAAGTCATGTTAGTAAGCGTTCGAGGAGCCAGGACACTTTAACTCGTAAATCCACAACTCAACTCGACGGCTTACATAATGAACTCCTCACATGAGGCTCCCTACTATTGTAGTAGTTGATGAAATATATAGATATAAGTTTTGATCCGAAAAGTTACATGTCCGATACTTGAATAAACTTAGGAAAGTTTATTTGTACATGAAGATTGTTATTAGGGGTAGTTTCATAAGTCTTGAATGACCATTTTCTCTTGGTAAAATCTCATGGTTTCCTTTTAAGTGAAGTAGATCCAAATTGCTTGTTCAAGTTATCGCCTAATTCATTGTTTCATGTTTACGCCTATGTAAGTTGGTATGGTCATTTCGTCATGGCCTAGCCATGACCTTTGGTCATTGTTCCATGGTCTTGAGACTCAACCTTGGCTCTAGCCATGGTTGTGTCTTGATTCTAGGTCATAAGACCCCTTTGGTCTTCATAAACCATAACTTATATGGAATGACTTTGGTGTAAAAATGTGCTGTTAAGATTTTGAAGAATTTATCACTCAAAAGGCGTTTTCAGGGCTCGAGCTTCTTTGTACCTGAACGAAAACGGCGTTCCGGACAACTTTCGTGTTTTAACTTTTTGATGAATCGGACCAGAAGTGGGACTTTCAAAACCCAAATTTGATCAGAATGGTATTTGGCAGTTTGCCGAAAAGTTTTGGTAACTTCAAATGGGCGTAACTTTTGACTCGTATACTCGTTTTGGGTGGTTCAAATTGCTATGGTTTCCTTGTTAGGTCCTCTACCACAATATGTAATAATCAAATATCATATTTTTACCATTTTGATCAGGTCTTACCAAGAAATTCATTAGTTTGCTTGTTTTAGTAACTTGTTTCAACAATCCATAACAATAACTTGTTTTGTTCACTTTTATACATCATGGACATAACTACAAGACATAATATAGCAAGAATAACATGTAAATAACATGAACATGATTATTTAACAAGAATCATGTTAGGGTTTGGCTTACAACTTTTGACTTTCAAAGATGAAAGGAAGTTAACATGTAAGGATAGGACATTGATAGACTTGCTTCAACCCACTTCTTCATGCAATCTTTCTACTCTTGTAATCTTGAAAGATGGATGATGAAGGTTGAGGTGAATTGAGTGGATTTAAACTCAAGAGAAATCACCAAGTATATTAGGGATTGGAAGAGTTTTGGTGAATGATATTCTAACTAGGGTTTCTACCTTGAAGAATCACTTGAACCTTGCTAGAAATTAGAAGGAAATAAAGCTAAGGATGGATGGTTATGGTGGTGGAGGTGCACGGCATAACAAGGGGGGGAGAGGGGCTATTTATAGTCCAAAATGAGGAGGTTAGGAAAGTGCTAGGAAATTACTAAAACTTGGTGACCAAGTTGTAATAAAATGATGATTTAGGGGTAGATTCATGAGATGAAGCCACATGGGTGTGACTCCCCCCTCCTAGGCCGGTTTCATGAGCTTGGAGAGCAAGCTTTGGCTTTTGCTTGGTATTATCCTAGATATTGGATGAAACTTGACTCCGGGAAATGCAAACCGTAAGTTGTTACGCCTCAAAACGTAAAACCGGGTGTCGTAAAATTATGAAACTTTAAAGTATTGTTAGACATGTCCATATGTCCCATAATAAAATATAAAATGAGTGGTAGGTTCCATTTGGGTGGTAAACCCTGCTAAAAACTGGAAACACGGGTCTAAAACGCGTAATATGTAAAACGTACGAATATTGCGTAAAATTGAGAAAAGTAAAATGTTACTTTTCTAATGTGATAAAAATGATTTAAAATGACTTATAATGTCTAGACTGGGCTTAGTCTAGTGTCGGTTGGTATTAAATGTCTTTTAGACATCAAACCGTAAGCCTAAAAATCACGAAATGACTTATAACATCAAGGGATGATTTTTGGTCAATGGAGGAGGGAAAAATATGTTGACTTTTTCTAATAAGTTGAAAACTCAAATAGTCTTAGAAACGCGTTTTGTGGTCTAACGGTTAATCGCCCATACGGTTAAGCGTGCTCATGTGAGAATAGTACTGGCTTGGGTGACCTGCCGGGAAGTCTTTGGTCATGTTTTTCTCAGTCATGATTAATTCTCAAATAAATCATGAGTGTGTCAAACATTTTTCTGATGCGGGGTCACTTGACGGGATCGAATTTCGTTGTGCGTAGAATTTTTGAATGACGTTTTACCCTAAAGCGTGTAATTCCGTGTAATTCCTTAATAACTTTCACGAAAATGATCTGACGAATGTCAAACATTTAATTTGCCATGGAAATGATTTATTATTCGAGAATATCAAATAAAAATCAACTTTCGGGAAAATTTCGGAAAGAAATGAATAGTAAAAATGAATAGTAACATGAATAGTAAAAGTGAATAGTGAATTTTTCGGGAATAGTAATTAACCTGAAATTGTGAATTGTTACAGTCTCTACCCCTTACGGGGAACTTCGTCCCGAAGTTCTGTGTGTGTTATATGTTGGAGTGGTGTCGATGAACAGGTGTAGTTACTTATGAGGACTAGAGTCTGGGATTACCAGTGATGTAGTTTGATTTGTCGTTTCAGTGTATGGTGTAGGATGAGGCTTACTTGTGGTGTAACTAAGGATGATTTGAGCTTTAAAAGTGCATCAAGATCTGTTAATGAGCTTGTGGTTGTAATGGTTGTGAAGATAGTGATGTGATATGTTGATGAACAGAAGTGTGTAGTGTATGCTTAACATTAATACTCTTAGGTATAGATGTTGAGTTTGCTTTAAAAATCTTAAAAGATTTTAAAGGTTTATGATGGAATGGTATCCTTAGGACCTAAACAGGATAGTACTTCTACAGGATGAAGAGAAGAATTGATAACTATCCCAAGATAGTAGTTCGGATTATCTCATAAATGAAAACTTTCAAGAATGAAATTAGGTAGTACAAATAAGGTGTTAAGATTTCGCTGAGTGGTAAGGCACTATCGTGTCTCTAGATCGTTTTAAAGAATTCTGGTTGTTTATCGAGTTCAAGTAGGAAATCAACCTAAACATAACCCTAGTACAACTACTCTCAGTATTTGAAAATTTTAAGTCGAATATAGTTAGTCAGACTATATTCCACTGTCCCTAGGTTAAATATAGGTGACTAGTCTATATTTAGCCAAGGTTCGATAAAATTTTCAAATACCTAAATTAGGTATACTTGTGATACGTCCGTTGCTTTCGGGAAACTGTCCACTAAACAAAGGCGATGTCAAACCATTCAGTTGCAAGTCCCGCCATAAAAGACTTGTAACGTATGTTTTCACATTCCATTGCATAGAAGATAGTACGGGTAGATATGTGTGGAAAGGAAGTTGAAGTAATTCTAAAACAATCTATACTGGGCTAGAATTACAAACTTTTAACAATGAAGGTTTCAGAAGAAAACTTTGATGGATGTAGAGAAAGTTCAACTTTTGTCGATGATGGATTAGTTTGTCCTTTAGAAATCTCATATTTCTTGTTTGGAAATCGATAGATTGTGATGGGTTTTTGATATCATATGAAATGATATTGATGAGGTGGTGGAATAATTCGAGAGACCATTGCACAAATCACAATGTCTCGGAAGTAGATTAGACCATTGTGTGACTCAAAACATTTGAGAAATGATTAAGACCATTGTGTCATACAATGTTCGGGAAATAGAAAAGACCATCGTAATTCGTTACAATATCTTGGATATAAAATGTTGGAGTAGGAACATGGTTGGGAGAATGTGGTTGTGTCGAAATGTCATAGAATAGGCATGTGTAGATATGTTTAGATAAAATGATTGAAAATAACTCGAATGTATATATAAATATACTTATATGTTTGTGTAGCATAACATGCTTACAAAGTCCATAATCGTCTGGAGGATGGAAGACACGGAGAGCGGAAGGCTATAAAATGGTTTTGCTTGTAGTTGTAGTTATAGTTTAGGTCTCAATTAGACCCGTTTCTCTATAACCATGTGTCACACCCCCAATTTACCTGACTTGCAGCGGAATGGAATGCCTGGGGGTGTAACTGTCATAGCACCATAACAAGGAAATATTGAACGACCTAAAGTGTCGTTTGGAAAATACATATCGTTTGATTTATTTAAAAGCATCCAGTGCTACAAAACATAGGTCCCCAAAGGTTGAAACGTTTACAGAAAACAAGTTCAGAAATGTCAAACGATAATTTACACAAGTGCATGAAAATCCAAAATGTAGTGCATCATCCCTGGCACACCCTAATGTGACTCCATGCATGTAATATGATGATGCCTTAGTTACCTGAAAATACATTGCGAAAACGGTCAACACGAATGTTGGTGAATAATCATAGGTTTATGAAATATAATGTTTGTACGGCCACCACAAGTATAAATGCATGACAAAAGTCACGTAAAAAAAAATAGTACCATAGACCTTAAGCTCATGACACCGAAGCTATGACTGATGAAATTCTATGCCCCTCCCGAATGTTCTGCCAAACACTCAAATGTAAAAGACATGACATGCATCCGCTTACTGTTGGTACTCACTACCACGGATGGAGGCGTCACCCTCGATAGATCTATCCACTCACTCTCGCTTAACGGTAAATTAACGGTTCATGATGTTACAGGGGACTTATCACATGGCAGATAAGCTACTTAAGCTATGTACATAGGTTTTGATACTTGGGCTCGTACTGAAATGGTGCAATGTATTCTCCCCCGTGGGATTTGAAAACAATAAAAATGTATACGGGGCTATGAATACTCACCTCAACTGATGATACTGCGATGATATGAAATGAACAACAATGATCGGTTAACTGCCGCAACCTAAAATGAATGATGAATGATCTCGTTTAGATCACCAAATGATGTTTATGAATGTCCATGCTCATGTTCCTATACCACTCTACTCTTTGGAAAAACACTTGTGTTATCAAAATATATAATCCAAGAATTTGGAAAAATATTGCTATTAGAAAATATAATAAGCTAGTTGTAATATATATATACTTATATATATATCGTATGTTTCCATGTTAATGTTGAAATCCTCGGGTTGTAATCCTTGAAATATCGCCTTGAAATGATGAAAATATACTTGTAATAACTAATACTTCATTAGTTATAAAGCTTGGTACTTAATATTATTTCTAGCTTATAAAAGTACTTCGTAGTTTTAGTGTCCATTTTTATTAAAAGCTGTCAAATAGAAATGGTTTTAGCCGATATTCAAACGTGAATATCTTTGTCGTTATATGTCCGTTTTACTTGTTCTTTATGTCTACGGTTACGTCTTAGTATGTAGTAATATATTTTGGAAAGTTCGGCTCCTCCGGGTTACGTCTAAAGCCTCTTTTTGACCGACGAAAAACGTCCAACAGCAACTATTTTTCCAGAAAATACTTTTCGTCAACAATCTTGCAAAAATCATAACTTCTTCGTTATAAACTCTTTTTAATCCGTTCTTTCGCCTACGGATTCGTTTTTGAAAGTATTTTCTAAAAATTTTGCCAAAGTTTCCTTGGTGTTTACTGATTTTCAAGGTTTTCACAAAATGGGACAGCATGTCTTAAACATGTTCCAAATCAAGTTTTCAAGGTTTATAACCAATTTCTAACATCACCAAACCTCTTGTAATCACCACATAGCTAATCTAATCCTACCATACACCTTCTTAGGGTGCCATGGGATCCTAACCAAGTTATTATAGCAAGGGGATTCATAAATAAAAAGTTAGGGTTTGTATGTTCCATTTCTAACAAAATAAATGGTGGTATAGCTAGTTGTACATGGTTTTTAGCATGGAAATCATGTAATACAAGTAAATATAAGATGATTCATGAAAAAATAATGTTGATAACTTACTTGAAAAATGAGATGATTAGATGATGATTATGCTTGTTGTTCTTGTGTTTTTCTTGATTGATTCTTGATTAGGCTAGTATAATGAACAAGTTTGATGTTATAACTTTTGGAAAAAGATCACTTGATCTATGTATGGTGGTGAGGTCGTGGGTTTGAAGAGAGGAAGAGATGAGATAGATTTTTTTCTTACTAAAAAGTGTAGATTATGATTTTGGTTTTTGGTTAAAGTGTAGTATTTAGAGGTTTATTACTATAAAAGGTATACATTAATGCATAGGGTTAAAAGGGTGTTCATGGGCCGGTTTTCAAAGGGTGAAGGGGGGGGGGGGGGGGTAGGGGTACTTGGTATATATTTAGAAATCTTGCATGAAATATGTGCTATTTTGTGTTTTTAGTTACGATCGGGTACCGGGTTTAATAGAAATAAACGTTCACGAAGTTAACCGGGACAAAATAAAGTTATAATAATGATAAAAACATATTAAAAATATGTTGGGTACATTTACTGAGTGATCGGGTGATTATTGTTTAGTTTTTACGAAAACCGTCGTTATATTCATACGCGTACGTTATAAATAAAATAAATTTCCAAAATACTGGGTAACTGAATGTTATAACTTTTATGATGTTAAAATGGATATAAAAATATGTCGGGACCATTGTGGGAATATTTAAATATATTCGTCGTGTATAAACCGGGTGTTAACGTTTACTATAAATACTTATACGTAAAAACGTTAAATGTATCAAATATATATAAATTTGAAAATCCTGAGAGTGGTATAACATGAAAATGCTGTTATGATGATATGCAGACTATCTCCAGTCCGTATGCAGTGTTCTTAACACTAATGAAATGAATTCGCACCTAAACCAATCCGGTTACGCGAATTTGAATACCCGTAAACTAAATTTACGATGAAATGAGTAATGCAAGTGAATAGTGAAAACTTTTCCGGAAATGAATAGTGTTCAGTGAATAGTAAATTTCCCAAAAGTTTCTCAGAATATCAAACTAACCTCGAAAATGATGAATAGTAAAACGATGAATAGTGTTTTGATGAATAGTGATTTATGAATAGTAAAAAGTCGAAGTTTGGGAAAATGACCTGAAATGGTAAATGACGTGAAATGGTGAGTTGTGACATCCGCCCACCCAAATAGGAATTCAGTCCCTGAATTCAGCTAGTGTTGGTCTCAGTAACAGGTTTGGTGAAAAGGTGTGGATACTTGCGTTGCATTTGGTCCTCTCGTTCCCATGTAAACTCAGGACCTCTTCGAGAATTCCAGCGAACCTTAACGATCAGAATTCTACTCTGCTTTAACTGTTTGACCTCTCGGTCCATGATTTCAACTGGTTCCTCCACAAAGTTAAGCTTGTCATCTAGCTGAATCTCTTCTAATGGTATAACTGAAGACTCATCTGAAAGGCATTTCTTGAGGTTTGAGACATGAAATGTATTATGTACGTTGCTGAGTTCTGATGGTAGTTCAAGCTTGTAAGCTACTGGACCAATCCTTTCCAGTATCTTAAATGGACCAATGTATCTCGGGTTCAACTTCCCACGCTTTCCAAATCGTATCACGCCCTTCCAAGGCGAGACTTTCAACATGACCTTGTCTCCAACCTGGAATTCCAATGGTTTACGTCTAACATCTGCATAACTCTTCTGTCGACTTCTAGCTGTTTCAAGCCTATCTCGAATCTGTATTATCTTTTCTGTTGTTTCCCTAACCATTTCTGGACCTGTGCATTGTACCTCTCCAACTTCTGCCCAACAAACTGGTGAACGACACTTACGACCATACAATGCCTCAAATGGTGCTGCTTTAATACTTGAATGGTAACTGTTGTTATAAGAGAACTCGATTAATGGCAAATGGTTAGCCCAACCATTCCCAAAGTCAATCACACACGCTCGCAGCATGTCCTCCAGTGTCTGAATAGTTCTCTCACTCTGACCATCAGTCTGTGGATGGTAAGCAGTGCTCATGTCTAACTTAGATCCAAAGGAATCTTGTAATGACTTCCAAAAGTTTGAAGTAAAACGACTATCCCTGTCTGAAATGATAGAAACTGGTGCCCCATGCCTCGAGACTATTTCCTTGACATAAAGTCTCGCAAGCTGTTCCATGGAATAAGTCTCTCTAATGGGTATGAAATGTGCTGATTTAGTAAGACGATCAACAATTACCCATATAGCATCGAAACCTCCTGACGTCTTGGGTAGTTTAGTAACAAAGTCCATTGTAATACGTTCCCACTTCCATTGTGGAATTTCTGGTTGTTGAAGTAGTCCTGACGGTTTCTGGTACTCGGCTTTCACTTTAGCACAAGTAAGACATTTGCTGACGTACGTAGCTATTTCTGCTTTCATGTTCGGCCACCAATACAGCTTTTTGAGATCCTGATACATCTTGTCAGAACCTGGGTGAATAGAGTACTTTGACTTATGTGATTCATGCATAATCAAATCTCGTACTCCCCCATAGAGTGGTATCCAACTTCGATCCTTGAAGCATAACACTCCATCTGCTCTCTTAACAAAGCCATTCTTGTTTTCTGGCATACCATAAAGTTTCTCCTGTGGCCGATTTTCCTCCTTGAGAGCCTCAATTTGAGCTTCTAAGATTTTTGATGGTAATGGTGAAATAATAGTCATTCCTAATGACCTGACCCTCAAAGGTTTGAGTCGTTCCTTTCTGCTAAGTGCATCTGCTACGACATTTGCTTTTCCTGGGTGATATCGAATTTCACAATCGTAGTCACTCAACAATTCTAGCCAACGACGTTGTCTCATGTTGAGTTCCTTCTGATCAAGTATATGTTGTAAGCTCTTGTGGTCGGTAAAAATTACACATTTGGTACCATAAAGGTAGTGTCTCCAAATCTTGAGTGCAAAAACAACAGCACCCAACTCCAAGTCATGTGTAGTGTAATTCTTCTCGTGTGTCTTAAGCTGTCTAGATGCATAAGCTATCACCTTCTCGTTTTGCATTAGCACAGCTCCAAGTCCTTTATGCGAAGCATCGCAATATACCACAAAGTTCTCAATACCTTCTGGTAGTAACAAAATCGGTGCACTACAAAGTTTCTGCTTCAATAACTGAAATGCAGATTCTTGTTTCTCTCCCCACTCGTACTTCTGATTCTTTTGTGTCAGCTTAGTCAGCGACTTCGCTATCTTAGAAAACCCTTCGATAAACCTTCTGTAATATCCTGCAAGTCCTAAGAATTGACGAATTTCTGTAGGAGACTTGGGCGTAGCCCAATCCTTTACTGCTTCAATCTTTGCTGGATCGACTTGTAATCCTTGGCTATCAATGACATGGCCAATAAATTGAACTCTTTGTATCCAAAAGTCACACTTTGAAAATTTGGCATACAATTGCTCCTTCTTGAGTAGTTCCAATATTGTTCTGAGGTGTGCTTCATGCTCTTCCTTACTCTTGGAATAAATCAGGATATCATCAATGAACACAATCACATACTTATCAAGATATGGTTTGCATACTCTGTTCATGAGATCCATGAATACCGCAGGTGCATTGGTTAATCCAAAAGGCATCACTTGAAACTCATAATGACCATAACGTGTTCTGAATGCTGTCTTCGGGATATCTTCTTCCCGAACTCTGAGTTGATGGTAACCTGATCTTAAATCAATCTTAGAATAAAAACAGGAACCTTGTAGCTGATCAAACAAGTCATCAATCCTAGGTAGTGGATAACGATTCTTCACCGTTAACTTGTTCAGCTCACGATAGTCTATGCACATTCTGAAAGATCCATCATTCTTCTTCACAAACAAAACCGGTGCTCCCCAAGGCGAGGAACTCGGTCTAATGAAACCTTTGTCTAAAAGCTCTTGTAACTGGTTAGACAATTCTTGCATCTCAGAAGGTGCAAGTCTATATGGTGCTCGTGCAATTGGTGCAGCCCCTGGCACCAACTCAATCTGAAACTCAACCTGACGTGTAGGTGGCAGTCCTGGTAATTCTTCCGGAAAAACTTCTGGAAATTCCTTAACAATTGGCACATCTTCAAGTCGTTTCTCATCTGACTTCTTTTCCGTTATGTGTGCCAAGAATGCATAACAACCCTTCTTTATGTACTTCTCGGTTTTAATGCATGATATGATACTGAGTCTAGTTCCACTTCGCTCCCCGCGAACAACCAAAGTTTCACCTCCATAAGAAAGATGAACAACTTTCTCATCACAAATGATCCTTGCACGATGTCGAGACAACCAATCCATACCGATAACGATGTCAAAACTTCCAAGTTCTACGGGCATAAGGTCTATATTGAATGGGTGATTTAGGAAATTGATGGTGCAACCACGGATAACGGTGTTTGTGTTAACTAAAGACCCATCGGCTAATTCAACAATGTAGGGAATGTCTAAGGTAGTTGGTTCTATGTTAAGTAAAGGTGAAAATGTAGTAGAAATAAAACTTCTATCCGCTCCTGAATCAAATAAAATGGATGCATAACGATTATTAACGAGGAACGTACCCGTAACAACATTCGGGTCCTCACGGGCATCTTCTCCTCCCATAACATAAGCCCTTCCTCGAGCTACTCCTCCCTGATTCCCAGCTCTTTGATCATTCCTCTTTGGGCAATTGTACTGGAAATGACCCAACTCTCCACAACCATAACATGCTCCTGGTTGGTTCTGATTAATTATTCCACGTGGTGTTTTGCAGTCCTTAGTCCAATGACCGACTTTTCCACAGTTCTGACAAGCTCTTGGACAATTTCCAGGGTTATGATGAGTTTGACATTTGTTACACTTGGGTAGTTTTCCATTATATCCTTTTCCCTCTGTTGGTCCTGCAGCATAGACCTTTACCGCTTCCTGCCTCTTAGGTGCTGGTTGGTTAGCATTCCCACCTTGGTTATTATCAAACTTCCTCTTGTTGTTATTGTTGTTTTGGTTATTGGGGTAGTTGCGGTTTCGGTTATTGTTATAGTTGTTGTTGTTTCGAGTGTTGTTGTAGTTGGTATTGTTGGAACGGTTATTGTTGTTATTTGCAGCAGACTTTCCTTTCAACACTTGGACCATAAGTTTCTGAGTTATACGAATGGCCTCTTCCATTGTTTGTGGGTCGAAAGACATCACATCCCCTCGGATGCTTTCGGGTAATCCCCCAGTAAAGTTCTCCATCTTTTTCTCAGCATCCGGAACCATAGTTGGACACAGTGTAGCCAACTCCTGAAACTTCCTGATATAAGTTTCAATATCATCTCCTTTAGTTACTAACTGGTAGAATTCTGTTTCTAACTTTTGCACCTCAGTACGAGGGCAAAACTTCTTGGTCATCAGCTTTTTGAATTCAGCCCAAGTAAGTTTGTAAGCATTCTCCATACCAATGGGTTGAGCATACGAATTCCACCAAGACATGGCTTCATCCAGCAGCATACCTGTAGCAAACTTTACCTTGTTAACCTCCTGACAACCACACATGAGAAAAACGTTCTCAGTCTTCTCAAACCAGCGGATTAAAGCAACCGCTCCCTCAGTGCCCTTATACTTGATAGGATCACTAGTCTTGAAATCCTTCCAAGTACATTCACGCCTAGTAGTGGGTTGAACCACTTCAGCAGTAGGTGGAACCTCAGCAGTCCTAGCAGCAACTTCAGCTCTCTCAATCTCTAGAGCTTCTGCTATACTATCCCTGACCAACTTGCGGATAGTTGCTTGTGTCATAGCAGGTGTTTCCGATGTAACCTTTGCCTTCTTTGGCGCCATAATTCTGATAAATAATAATCGACAACACCCATGAGAAAACTATAATAGAAATAGTCATCGTACAAAAATATACGCCCACAACATGTATATATACAACCACAACAAGTATAAATACAACCACGACATGTACGAGTACAACCACAACCTGTAATAATACAACCACGACACGTATAGATACAACCACAACAAGTATAAATACGTTAACCATAAAGAGCAACCATGAAACATCATAAATATAATCACAACACATGAATATAATACATGAAAATTTCGGCCTACATAGACCGATATATATATATAGCACAACATTTCCAACATAGTAGAGTCACACTTGATATATTTGTTTGTACAACAACCAAAAGACTACAAGTTCTTGAACTACGTCCCACACCTCGGGACTAGGAAATAGTAAAAGCTAATACAATACTAGTCTATATCTAGGCTCCTCCAGGTGCTCTAGATGGTCCAGGAGCTCCAGATGCTCCAGGCTCTCCCCTCAAGCGGCGAATCTCACGATCCATCGCAACCACGATCTCCTCCAGATGCTGAACTCGTAACTGAGAAGAAACATCCCTGCCCTCCAAAATGACCAACCTCTCTCGAAGCAATGCCAACTGATCTACCTGCTCCCACTGAGTCTCCTGTGTCGCCTGAGCTCTATCTCGAATCTCAGGTAACTCATCCCTAAGTAGCTCAATCTCCTCCTGATGAATCAACTGTCGTGCCTCGAGTCCATGGTATGACACATCAATACCAACCCTGCCCTGAACTAAATCCTCAACCTGCTCCTCGACAGTCTCAAGTCGAGTAGTAATGATCTCATCAACTCTATACCCCAACCTATCTACTTGCTCCTGCTGAGCACCCATCTGATCCTCTAATGTGACGGCTGTAGGGCTCCTAGCTGCAGCCGCTCTAGAACTCTCACCTACGTGGTATACTGGTGGTGGTTATGCTGATTCTGACTCTGTAGTGGTAGGTGAATCTGGAGTGGTAAACCTAACACGCTTCCTAAGTGGCAAGAGTGAGGTGGATATAGGGGTAGCAGTGGGTATGGCTGGTGGTGGTGTAGGCACAGTAGGACTAGGTAGGGTCCTATAAGTAGATGTAGCATAACGAACTCTCTTACTAGCAACCTGGATAGTCTTATCCCTACGAAACATAAGTCTCGGCTCTGAATGGATAGTAGTAGTAGGAGATGGTGTGTCTGTGGGTACACGGGTGACATCAAATGGTACAATAGGATGGACATGAGGAGTAGGAGCCGTCTCCTCCTCCTCGAAAGGCTCGGTGTCATCATCTGATGCCAAAAGTGGCAACTCAGGTACAATAGGAATAGGTGGTGGTGAACGGGCAGTAGAAGACATAGAGCCTTCAATATCGGAGTCTGTGATGGTGTATAGTATAACAACATTTGGGTTTGCAGACATGGTTCTGTGATAATCAAGGTGAAATAAAATGAATAACTCGTAATGAAATCACCTAAAACAATGAACATGCACTTATGATGAAATGATGAGATGCTATGATAATGTGGTTATAGTCTAGGGTCAATGATACATCCTAGTTCTCTATAACCTTAGCTCTGGTACCAATCTGTCACACCCCCAATTTACCTGACTTGCAGCGGAATGGAATGCCTGGGGGTGTAACTGTCATAGCACCATAACAAGGAAATATTGAACGACCTAAAGTGTCGTTTGGAATATACATATCGTTTGATTTATTTAAAAGCATCCAGTGCTACAAAACATAGGTCCCCAAAGGTTGAAACGTTTACAGAAAACAAGTTCAGAAATGTCAAACGATAATTTACACAAGTGCATGAAAATCCAAAATGTAGTGCATCATCCCTGGCACACCCTAATGTGACTCCATGCATGTAATATGATGATGCCTTAGTTACCTGAAAATACATTGCGAAAACGGTCAACACGAATGTTGGTGAATAATCATAGGTTTATGAAATATAATGTTTGTACGGCCACCACAAGTATAAATGCATGACAAAAGTCACGTAAAAAAAAATAGTACCATAGACCTTAAGCTCATGACACCGAAGCTATGACTGATGAAATTCTATGCCCCTCCCGAATGTTCTGCCAAACACTCAAATGTAAAAGACATGACATGCATCCGCTTACTGTTGGTACTCACTACCACGGATGGAGGCGTCACCCTCGATAGATCTATCCACTCACTCTCGCTTAACGGTAAATTAACGGTTCATGATGTTACAGGGGACTTATCACATGGCAGATAAGCTACTTAAGCTATGTACATAGGTTTTGATACTTGGGCTCGTACTGAAATGGTGCAATGTATTCTCCCCCGTGGGATTTGAAAACAATAAAAATGTATACGGGGCTATGAATACTCACCTCAACTGATGATACTGCGATGATATGAAATGAACAACAATGATCGGTTAACTGCCGCAACCTAAAATGAATGATGAATGATCTCGTTTAGATCACCAAATGATGTTTATGAATGTCCATGCTCATGTTCCTATACCACTCTACTCTTTGGAAAAACACTTGTGTTATCAAAATATATAATCCAAGAATTTGGAAAAATATTGCTATTAGAAAATATAATAAGCTAGTTGTAATATATATATACTTATATATATATCGTATGTTTCCATGTTAATGTTGAAATCCTCGGGTTGTAATCCTTGAAATATCGCCTTGAAATGATGAAAATATACTTGTAATAACTAATACTTCATTAGTTATAAAGCTTGGTACTTAATATTATTTCTAGCTTATAAAAGTACTTCGTAGTTTTAGTGTCCATTTTTATTAAAAGCTGTCAAATAGAAATGGTTTTAGCCGATATTCAAACGTGAATATCTTTGTCGTTATATGTCCGTTTTACTTGTTCTTTATGTCCACGGTTACGTCTTAGTATGTAGTAATATATTTTGGAAAGTTCGGCTCCTCCGGGTTACGTCTAAAGCCTCTTTTTGACCGACGAAAAACGTCCAACAGCAACTATTTTTCCAGAAAATACTTTTCGTCAACAATCTTGCAAAAATCATAACTTCTTCGTTATAAACTCTTTTTAATCCGTTCTTTCGCCTACGGATTCGTTTTTGAAAGTATTTTCTAAAAATTTTGCCAAAGTTTCCTTGGTGTTTACTAATTTTCCAGGTTTTCATAAAATGGGACAGCATGTCTTAAACATGTTCCAAATCAAGTTTTCAAGGTTTATAACCAATTTCTAACATCACCAAACCTCTTGTAATCACCACATAGCTAATCTAATCCTACCATACACCTTCTTAGGGTGCCATGGGATCCTAACCAAGTTATTATAGCAAGGGGATTCATAAATAAAAAGTTAGGGTTTGTATGTTCCATTTCTAACAAAATAAATGGTGGTATAGCTAGTTGTACATGGTTTTTAGCATGGAAATCATGTAATACAAGCAAATATAAGATGATTCATGAAAAAATAATGTTGATAACTTACTTGAAAAATGAGATGATTAGATGATGATTATGCTTGTTGTTCTTGTGTTTTTCTTGATTGATTCTTGATTAGGCTAGTATAATGAACAAGTTTGATGTTATAACTTTTGGAAAAAGATCACTTGATCTATGTATGGTGGTGAGGTCGTGGGTTTGAAGAGAGGAAGAGATGAGATAGATTTTTTTCTTACTAAAAAGTGTAGATTATGATTTTGGTTTTTGGTTAAAGTGTAGTATTTAGAGGTTTATTACTATAAAAGGTATACATTAATGCATAGGGTTAAAAGGGTGTTCATGGGCCGGTTTTCAAAGGGTGAAGGGGGGGGGGGGGGGGGGGGTAGGGGTACTTGGTATATATTTAGAAATCTTGCATGAAATATGTGCTATTTTGTGTTTTTAGTTACGATCGGGTACCGGGTTTAATAGAAATAAATGTTCACGAAGTTAACCGGGACAAAATAAAGTTATAATAATGATAAAAACATATTAAAAATATGTTGGGTACATTTACTGAGTGATCGGGTGATTATTGTTTAGTTTTTACGAAAACCGTCGTTATATTCATACGCGTACGTTATAAATAAAATAAATTTCCAAAATACTGGGTAACTGAATGTTATAACTTTTATGATGTTAAAATGGATATAAAAATATGTCGGGACCATTGTGGGAATATTTAAATATATTCGTCGTGTATAAACCGGGTGTTAACGTTTACTATAAATACTTATACGTAAAAACGTTAAATGTATCAAATATATATAAATTTGAAAATCCTGAGAGTGGTATAACATGAAAATGCTGTTATGATGATATGCAGACTATCTCCAGTCCGTATGCAGTGTTCTTAACACTAATGAAATGAATTCGCACCTAAACCAATCCGGTTACGCGAATTTGAATACCCGTAAACTAAATTTACGATGAAATGAGTAATGCAAGTGAATAGTGAAAACTTTTCCGGAAATGAATAGTGTTCAGTGAATAGTAAATTTCCCAAAAGTTTCTCAGAATATCAAACTGACCTCGAAAATGATGAATAGTAAAACGATGAATAGTGTTTTGATGAATAGTGATTTATGAATAGTAAAAAGTCGAAGTTTGGGAAAATGACCTGAAATGGTAAATGACGTGAAATGGTGAGTTGTGACACCATGGCTCTGGTACCAATCTGTAACACCCCCAATTCATGGTTGCAGCGGAATTCGAACTGGGTGTTACTTGACGGCACAATAGTCACAATAATAGAAAACGAACTCCAATTGAGTCATTTTAAAAGATTTATCATTCAAATTGTATAAATATCAGAGATTACAAAATGAGGTCCCAGATGGTTCCATGTTTACAAATTAAATGAGTTTTGAATGATAATAAAATTTATAGCCCTCTTGAGTATCCGTGTCCTTCCGTTCCATCCTTGATCGTCATGAACCTGAAATACATGCTTGAGAGGTCAACACAAAGGTTGAGTGGAATTCGTAGAGTTTGGTTAAATCGTTTGAACACAATAATCGTAGTGTGAGCTATAGACTCACACTCATAGTTAGAAAACAAAATCGTTATTTATTTCACTAAGCTCATACAACCAAAGCGTTAACATCGAACCAACAAAATTGGCATTATAGAAGCCCTATCAAGGTACTTTTGCCATTATACCGCTAAATCTCAAATATAGTGCATTTGTGTGAACTCATCATTGTTCAACACAAATGGGATCCGTCAATCCCAATAGATCTATTCACAATATTCGCGCTCACTAAAGGTAGTGACTAATGGTTCATGATATAGGGACTTCGAACATGGCAATCGTTACTTAGTGATAATAAAACATCGTCGGGTAGCATATAGTAGAAAGCATCGTGTTCGAGTAGAAAAATAATAGCATGTATTCCCCCCATGGGTTTGTAAAATAGTTAAACAATAGAAAGTGGGGCTACGAACTCACCTTAAGTTATGTAGTGAGTAACGACTGTGATGGTCGAATCGTGAAGGTTTCTACGAGCAACCTATAATAGAATGTTGCGACTTAGGTTCGGAGTAAAGAATATGAAGTAGTGCCTATATATATATATATATATATATCTTGCATTTAGTCCATGATGTGGTATGATGTATAGTATAAGTCTTTGAAAGAAAGATTCATGAAACATGTATGTTTTGGTATATCGTTTACTACCGTTCGGGCCGACATAATTCAGAAGTCATGTTAGTAAGCGTTCGAGGAGCCAGGACACTTTAACTCGTAAATCCACAACTCAACTCGACGGCTTACATAATGAACTCCTCACATGAGGCTCCCTACTATTGTAGTAGTTGATGAAATATATAGATATAAGTTTTGATCCGAAAAGTTACATGTCCGATACTTGAATAAACTTAGGAAAGTTTATTTGTACATGAAGATTGTTATTAGGGGTAGTTTCATAAGTCTTGAATGACCATTTTCTCTTGGTAAAATCTCATGGTTTCCTTTTAAGTGAAGTAGATCCAAATTGCTTGTTCAAGTTATCGCCTAATTCATTGTTTCATGTTTACGCCTATGTAAGTTGGTATGGTGATTTCGTCATGGCCTAGCCATGACCTTTGGTCATTGTTCCATGGTCTTGAGACTCAACCTTGGCTCTAGCCATGGTTGTGTCTTGATTCTAGGTCATAAGACCCCTTTGGTCTTCATAAACCATAACTTATATGGAATGACTTTGGTGTAAAAATGGGCTGTTAAGATTTTGAAGAATTTATCACTCAAAAAGCGTTTTCAGGGCTCGAGCTTCTTTGATCCTGAACGAAAACGGCGTTCCGGACAACTTTCGTGTTTTAACTTTTTGATGAATCGGAGCAGAAGTGGGACTTTCAAAACCCAAATTTGATCAGAATGGTATTTGGCAGTTTGCCGAAAAGTTTTGGTAACTTCAAATGGGCGTAACTTTTGACTCGTATACTCGTTTTGGGTGGTTCAAATTGCTATGGTTTCCTTGTTAGGTCCTCTACCACAATATGTAATAATCAAATATCATATTTTTACCATTTTGAACAGGTCTTACCAAGAAATTCATTAGTTTGCTTGTTTTAGTAACTTGTTTCAACAATCCATAACAATAACTTGTTTTGTTCACTTTTATACATCATGGACATAACTACAAGACATAACATAGCAAGAATAACATGTAAATAACATGAACATGATTATTTAACAAGAATCATGTTAGGGTTTGGCTTACAACTTTTGGCTTTCAAAGATGAAAGGAAGTTAACATGTAAGGATAGGACATTGATAGACTTGCTTCAACCCACTTCTTCATGTAATCTTTCTACTCTTGTAATCTTGAAAGATGGATGATGAAGGTTGAGGTGAATTGAGTGGATTTAAACTCAAGAGAAATCACCAAGTATATTAGGGATTGGAAGAGTTTTGGTGAATGATATTCTAACTAGGGTTTCTACCTTGAAGAATCACTTGAACCTTGCTAGAAATTAGAAGGAAATAAAGCTAAGGATGGATGGTTATGGTGGTGGAGGTGCACGGCATAACAAGGGGGGAGAGGGGCTATTTATAGTCCAAAATGAGGAGGTTAGGAAAGTGCTAGGAAATTACTAAAACTTGGTGACCAAGTTGTAATAAAATGATGATTTAGGGGTAGATTCATGAGATGAAGCCACATGGGTGTGACTCCCCCCTCCTAGGCCGGTTTCATGAGCTTGGAGAGCAAGCTTTGGCTTTTGCTTGGTATTATCCTAGATATTGGATGAAACTTGACTCCGGGAAATGCAAACCGTAAGTTGTTACGCCTCAAAACGTAAAACCGGGTGTCGTAAAATTAAGAAACTTTAAAGTATTGTTAGACATGTCCATATGTCCCATAATAAAATATAAAATGAGTGGTAGGTTCCATTTGGGTGGTAAACCCTGCTAAAAACTGGAAACACGGGTCTAAAACGCGTAATACGTAAAACGTACGAATATTGCGTAAAATTAAGAAAAGTAAAATGTTACTTTTCTAATATGATAAAAATGATTTAAAATGACTTATAATGTCTAGACTGGGCTTAGTCTAGTGTCGGTTGGTATTAAATGTCTTTTAAACATCAAACCGTAAGCCTAAAAATCACGAAATGACTTATAACATCAAGGGATGATTTTTGGTCAATGGAGGAGGGAAAAATATGTTGACTTTTTCTAATAAGGTGAAAACTCAAATAGTCTTAGAAACGCGTTTTGTGGTCTAACGGTTAATCGCCCATACGGTTAAGCGTGCTCATGTGAGAATAGTACTGGCTTGGGTGACCTGCCGGGAAGTCTTTGGTCATGTTTTTCTCAGTCATGATTAATTCTCAAATAAATCATGAGTGTGTCAAACATTTTTCTGATGCGGGGTCACTTGACGGGATCGAATTTCGTTGTGCGTAGAATTTTTGAATGACGTTTTACCCTAAAGCGTGTAATTCCGTGTAATTCCTTAATAACTTTCACGAAAATGATCTGACGAATGTCAAACATTTAATTTGCCATGGAAATGATTTATTATTCGAGAATATCAAATAAAAATCAACTTTCGGGAAAATTTCGGAAAGAAATGAATAGTAAAAATGAATAGTAACATGAATAGTAAAAGTGAATAGTGAATTTTCCGGGAATAGTAATTAACCTGAAATTATGAATTGTTACAGGATATGCCTTTGACATTAATATCTTTAGGGGCAAAAGGTAATGAAAATCCCCAAAATCAAGCAGCAAAACAACTTTACTGTAAAAAAATATTACTGGTATAAATGTTATACAGTTGGCTTCATGAAAAAAGTCAACCTATTGCATTTTAGACTGAAAAATATATCAATTCGTGAAGTTGAATTTTGCAATGCTTGTTAGGAATTTGCAAATAGTAATACAAAGGTAAACAAAGTGTATAATACAGAAATCGATAGATTACAACAACTTGATTTAACAATCAATTCAAGAATAAACACTTGAATCTGACGAATCTGAATTGATTCCCTTGATGGATTCTGATGCAGAATTTATAGTGTATGAAAGGTCACCATGAACCATTGCAACTCTTAACTACAACCGTTATTTAGGTTTAACTGTCAAAAAAGTAATCGTTGCATTAGTTGGGTGAAACGTTACAAGGTAAACATTTTTATGAAACCCTTATACCTGGAAAAATATAACTCCATATTTCACAAGTAGAGCCCAAGAAACATTTTAATGAAACCCTTATACCTCGAAAAATATAACTCCATGTTTCACAAGTAGAGCCCAAGAGCCCCACATCTTTTGACCATTTAATATATACAAAATTAATAAATTATATATATTCTAAGCCCAATTAAGCAAGCATAATTAAGCCTAAAACCAACCACCAAGCCCACTACAATGGACCTTTAAGTATTTGGTAGTCAACTATTCAATGGCCTTATAAGGAGGTTTTGGTTTCATTAACATTACATATTCCAACAATGCTAACACTCTGTTCTCTAGATTCATTAAAAAAAAAAAAAAAAAAAAAAAAAAAAAAAAAAAAAAAAAGTGAAGGACTCCAATACAGTATTATTTGTTAACAACTTATTTAGGAAGAAAAAAAACAGCAACTTTAGTGTTTAATTCAATTATCAATGGGCTTTATAGATTAAAAAAAAGGATTAAAAGAAGAGACGTTTGGTGGAAGTCACTTACATACATAATGATAATGATGATGCATCTCACATCCTTTTGTAACCTAAACTCTGTTTTTGTGATAGATACACTCTCCGCCCAACCACCTTGCTCACCTAAGAATCCCCCTTGAAGTTATAGAATGCGCCACCAACTACTTTGCAGAAGAAAATGTCATAGGCACAGGTGGATACGGAAAGAGATACAGGGGACAGCTCTCTTGGTCCGGTGAGTTGATAGATATCACTGCTCGGAGGTTAATTAATAACGAATGGGATGATGAAAAAGAACAGTTTTGGACGGAGATTTCAATGCTATCTAGTCTCAAGCATAAGAATCTTCGTTCTATTGTTGGGTTTTGTAATGAAGTTGGCGCAGAGACTATCATTTACAAGGATGAGCCCAGGGGATGGCTCAGATTCTATCTAAGTGACCCGGTGTTGTTGACATGGGTGAAAAGACTAGAGATATCTGTGGGTGTTGCGCATGCATTGAGCTACATACATTACGACGAGCCACGCGATTTTAGCGTTATACATCGAAACATTAGTAGTGAAACAGTACGATTGAATAATGACTGGGAACCCAAGTTATCAAATTTTCAGCATTCCATGAAGATTAAAGCATCTGAAAGAAACCATTCTTTCCATACTGATTTAGTTTGGTCTAGGAAAGGGTATACATGCCCAACATATGCAGACACTAGCAATGTGAATCACAAGTCAGATATCTACTCCTTTGGAATGGTATTATTTGAACTACTGTGTGGTAGGGAATCAGTAAATGACGGTCAAGATAATAAGTATCTGGCTCCCGTGGCCATTTTTCATTATATCGAGAAAACACTCGATAGTATAATTGATCCGGATCTATTGAAACAAATGGATCCGCAATCATTTGACGTTTTCATAGAAACAGCGTATGGCTGCTTGAATGAAGAACAATTGCAACGCCCAAATATAGATGAGATTGTTGCAAGACTTGAGAAAGCATTGGAACTCCAAATGGCAGGCGAAAATTGGCCTGTAAGACTTTTTTTTTCTCTCTTCAAATCTGTATATCATAATAACTATTATATTCAGATAACTTATTATTAATAATTAATAATGATAGTCTACTTATTACTGTCTTTATGATGCTAAAGGAACACTCGGTAGTTGCGGCCGAAGTTGAAGGTACATCATCCAGTCAAGAGAAGGTAATTTTTCTTATAACTCTTTTTATAAGTTACTGATGGAAATTTCAAAAAAGAATTTAGATTCTCCTTTTGTTGAAGGCTTGAAGCCAAAGATAGGCCACATTGTGTCTAAAGTTGGGGAAAAATCATATTTGCCAGCTATTGTTCTAACATTTAGCTATTCTCGAGTGTAATACACAAGATCCTCTTTTTTAAGCATCTCCCAACATTTTCTGTTCTTTGATAAATTTTTATAATTGAGTTATTTACCTCAGTTTAATGTTTCACCCTGTGAATTTGCAAAAATGGTAATGGTGTCTTGTTTGATACATATAGGGCTCAGTGACCTCCGTCTTTAGAGGCGTTGAATCCCATACCAGCAAAAAGACAATGTCTTCCCTCAAAGATCTTTCTCATTCACACATCAGCTTTGAAGATATAAAATCCGCAACTAACGGTTTTGATCATGAAAATGTCATTAAAGAATTTGGGTTTGGAAGGATTTACAAAGGCCGTCTCGTGTGTTCCAAACAGTTCATCGATATTATAGCGAAGTGGTTCTCTTCTAAATTTGTAGATAAGAGAAAAACATTTTGGACGGAGATTTCAATGCTTTCTAGTCTCAAACATAAGAGTCTGGTGTCTCTTATTGGGTTTTATGAGGACGAGGACAATAAGTTTATCATATACAAGAAGGAGGCTAAAGGAAGTCTAGACAAATATCTAAAGGACCGGACCCTCAAATGGATGCAAAGGTTGAAGATATGTGTTGGCGTTGCAAATGCATTGAGTTACATCCATTACGATGTTGGACGTGATTTTAGTGTCATACATTGCAACATCAAGAGCTCGAAGATTCTACTGGATGACAAATGGGAACCAAAGTTATCTGGTTTTGAGCTTTCGTTGAAAAATACAGTAGCTCGGAGGCAGCGTCTTATTCTTACTCGTGATATTGTTGAGAATGTATACCTAGACCCAAAATATAAAAGAACCGGGGGTGTTACCCACAAGTCAGATGTGTATTCGTTCGGTGTTGTATTATTCGAAGTCTTGTGTGGAAGGAGTGCAGTTCTTCCGGATGAAGAGTTGGGAGAGGGGATATTAAGTCAACTGGCCAAATCGCATTTAGATGATATGATTGATCCACATTTACGAGAACAGATGGACCCCGAAGCATACAAAATCTTCTCAGAGACAGCATTTTACTGCATACAAGAGGAACGAGCAGAGCGACCGCATATAGATCAGGTTGTCACTAGACTTGAGAAAGCTTTGCAACTCCAGTGGAAACATGAAAATCCAGTTGATAGAACATCATCCAATCGTTTGAAGGCAATTAATTTTCCTAAACTTTTAATTTGAGGCCGATTACGAATTATCGTAATTAATAAACAAGAGTTACTAATATTATTAACTGTTGTTTTCTAGTTTAACGTATAACCACTATATCCTCATTATACGATTGTTTTGTACAAAAAGATGAGTAATAATGTAAAAAACTGTATGCATGTTATTTTGGTTGTATCTTTTTTAACATTGTATTTTATATTTCATAGATTATAATATTAAAGTATAACTAAAAATATTATATAAAACTAAATTTTTGTAATGTATGTGATGAATATGAAACTATGAAATAGTTTGTTACATAAAATTTTAATAGTGGGTTCATTCTGAATGCATAGAGAAGATCTTTTCAAGGATGTAACTCTTAAGAAAGTTGTAACTCTTAAGAAAGTAATGATGTAATAAGCGTGTTCAGTTTTTCAAATTGAAAATATGTATTCAAAGAAAAAGTATTTTAAATTTTATTATACCATAATCATTTTGGTGAAATACTTGAATAGGCAATCATATTGGTGTTTACCGTTTACAAAAGAATAAAGGAACAAGTATATGTATAATATAATAGGTTTGGTGTAAGGACTTAAAGTGATTATACTTCAAAGCTGAGGGTTTTTAAAGTCAACAATCTTTTAGTAGATATTACTATTCTTTTCCTAATTTCACATAATATTACCCACTTTGACTTTTCTATTTTTATTATGGTTTTGACCCTTCACATAGGCACTAATATAATGTTACTCTTTTCCTTTTTTCTAGAAATGGCAAAACAATTTTACAAAAGGCACCCAAGAGGAAACCAGTAACAACATAAAGATAAAAACCTTCATGAGGGATGAAATCATTTTCCTACTAGTTAACTTGAAACAAATCAATTGTTGCTTTTGAACGTTTTCATATTTTCTAAATGTTAATCAATTATAAAAACTTTTTTTTATTTCACTCCGATCCTTACTAGCATTAACGAGGTGATGCATGACTCCATAATGTTGCAGGAGAAGAACTTTGAACACTGGAAGATTGGACTAGATGTTATAAAGGAGGCTACCGAGAATTTTAACGACGCACATTGCATTGGGTCAGGCGGATTCGGTAAAGTATACAAAGCAGATCTTGAACATTTCGATAGCAGTAATTCCTCGTCTATAGAAGGTGTGAACAAGTGCGATTTACCACGAAAACGAAGCACGGTAGCCATAAAGCGCATTCACAATCAAGAAGGAGAAGAAGGGTTCATTTCAGAAATTGAAACTCTAACTACTTGTAAGCATGATAACATAATCTCTCTTCTTGGCTTTTGTTATGAAGGTAACGGTGCAATGATCCTGGTTTATGAGCATGCTTCGAATGGTAGTCTTGAAAGCTATTTGGGAAGCAGTGATAGAATGACTAATCTTAATTGGGTGCAACGTCTAAAAATATGTCTTGATATTGCACATGGTTTGAAATACATTCACAACAACACAGATCATGGCAAACAAAAGATGATACATCGTGACATCAAGAGCGATAATATTCTATTGGGACATAATTGGAAGGCAAAGATTGCGGATTTTGGGCTCTCCAAATTCCACCCAGGAGATCAAGTGGCCAGCACTATCTATACCAATAGGATTGCAGGTACATATACGTATTTGGATCCAGAATATCAGAAGCATGGTAGATTAAATAAGAAATCAGACATTTACTCGTTTGGAGTAGTGTTGCTTGAGATCTTGACTGGGAGTTTGGCCTATGATTCTGTATACACCAATGTGAATGACAAGGGAATTGCACCCATTGCAAGAGACCATTTTGAAAAGGGAACAATAATGGAAATTGTTGATCACAAGATAAAGGAGGAGACCGATGAACATGTCTTTTCTTTATGTAAAGGACCCAATAAAGAGTCTTTGGACATCTTTTTAGACATTGCATTTCGATGTGTCGCAGAAACTCAAGCGCAACGTCCAACAATAGAAGTTGTCATCAAAGAAATCAAAAAAGCGCTAAATTCTCACGTAAGTAAATAATATAAAAGACAACTTATTGATTTTTTTCATATTCTTGATAGCAAAATGTGACATATCATACATTATACTTTGTGTAAACAACATTTTCTCAAACTGTTACTCATTATTAGATCTTTTTTGTAAGGGTATCTAACTATCTCACTATATACAACAAATCAATCTCACAATGTCCTAAGCGATTTATTGTTTAAGTTATTTCACAGGGTATAAACCCTTTACCCCAAAAAAAAAAAAAAAAAAAAAAAAAAAAAAAAGAAAAAAAAAGTTTTGGGATTTATTGTTTTGATCTTAAACTTTTATGTAAACATAATAATTTAAATTTATAACGTGCTAATGAGTCGCCGGTAACCCTCCTCACTCTTTTCTTCCATGTATATATATATATATATATATATATATATATATATATATAGTGTATCTTTATTTTCAGAACTCTGTTAAGTGCGGGAACTGCGAGAACTTCAATTTTGCATTAGAAAACATACATGTTTATATAAAACATGTATGTTTTCTTACATACACCTTAATACACATACCTGCGTAACATACATGTTCATATAAAACCTTGTTAAGTGCAACATGTCAATGCAAAATGGTTTTATATGAACATGTATGTTACGCATGACATGTTTTATATGAACATGCATGTTTTCTAATGCAAAATTGGAGTTCTCGCAGTTCCCGCACTTAACAGGGTTTTGAAAATAAAGCCCCCTATATATATATATATATATATATATATATATATATATATATATATATATATATATATATATATAGGGGGCTTTATTTTCAAAACCCTGTTAAGTGCGGGAACTGCGAGAACTCCAATTTTGCATTAGAAAACATGCATGTTCATATAAAACATGTATGTTTTCTTACATATACCTTAATACGCAGGCATGTGTATTAAGGTGTATGTAAGAAAACATACATGTTTTATATGAATATGCATGTTTTCTAATGCAAAATTGGAGTTCTCGCAGTTCCCGAACTTAACAGGGTTCTGAAAATAAAGCCCCCCCCCCCCTATATATATATATATATATATATATATATATATATATATTTATTTATTTATTTTTTCTTTAGTGTAGAAATTGCAACAACAAACCTTGATTTGCAACCATAACTTTGACATGAACTTGGAGACTGAAAAAAATTAAATTTTGATTTAACCGAATCCTGTATGGAAAGTAGTTTCAGATTGTTTTTTACTTACTACATCAGCTGTCTGTCTAATGATTCACAGGAGAACCACAAAGACGGCCTCAAACTATCCCTTAAAGACATAAAGTTAGCAACTCAAAACTTCAGCCAAGACAATATCATTGGACAAGGAGATTTTGGGAAAGTATATAAAGGAGTAGCTACTCACACTCATGGACATACCATCTTTGCTGCAAAGCGCTTGGATAGGAAGTCTGCTGAAGGAGAAGCTGAATTTATGACAGAACTGGAAATCCTTATGGAGTATAAACATGAAAATGTCATTGGTCTTGTAGGCTACTGTGATGAAGATGATGAGAAAATTATTGTTTACGAGTATGCATCGAGAGGAAGTCTTGATAAGTACTTGGACAATGATAGTCTTACGTGGGTAATGCGGCTAAAAATATGCATCAATATTGCAATCGGGTTGGAGTTCCTTCATGGAAAGGGTTCAAGTCCAGAAATGGTGATACATAGGGACATCAAAAGCAGCCACATACTACTGCTTGATGATTGGAAAGCAAAAATTACTGATTTTGGGCTTTCCTTAGTTTGTCCAACAAATCAGGATGCGGGCTATGTCATTGACAATGTTATAGGCACAATTGGCTATCGTGACCCACTATACTCGAAAACAGGCTACTTAACTAAAGAATCTGATATATTCTCACTGGGTGCGGTTTTATTTGACATATTGTGTGGGAAACTATCGTCCATAGAACTAGACGATGAGTATCTTTATTTACCCTTTTTGGCTAAACAACACTATCATGTTAGAAAACTTGATAAGTTAGTGTTTGAGGGTATCAAAGAACAAATTGTGCCACAGTCATATACTACATTTACAAGGATTGCCCTTCATTGCTTACATCACAGGAAAGAAAGACGGCCAACTGCAGGTGAAGTGATAAAACAACTTAAGAATGCATTGGAATTCCAAGTTTTTATAATTATTTCAAATTAGGCTACCATTTCTTTCACATACAGATCTAAACTATGTTTACGGATATTCAAATAAGTTGTGCATTTCTATTGTTCAAACAAGTGTTGTTGAACCATAAAACATGATAAATAAACATATATCTTAATAAGACAGTCTTTTTTATCACTCAAAACAAAAAATAAATCAAATATCAAAATGAAAAAGACAACAAGTTTCAATGATCTAGAAAAAAAATGTGTTTCTATGTTTATTAGAAGGTCTTTAGTTGTTTCCTCAACGATAGAAATGTAAATGTATGAAATATGAGCTTATTAATTGTTTGATTAATGTTCAGGAGGATTATGAGATATGGGAGTCGCAATTGCCTAAAGACTACAATGAAATAATCCAGATTTCAAAGTGCACTGAAAATTATTCTACCATCAAGAAAGAGGATCTTTACAAAATCTTTTCTAAAGGAATCCCCCTTCAGCAGGACAAAGTGGTAATCAGTTCATTCTGAAATCTCAGTTATATTTTTGTGCATCCTATGTTCTATGTATCCTTTAGTTTATTAGGGATGAATCAAAATCACCGATGCATTTACACATCATAACATTGAATCTAACTTGTTTTTTTGTTGTATAACAGTTGCTGTCATTCAATGGTATTGGAGAAAGAAATGTAGTGGTTTCAGCAACAATGTTTTCCTACAAAAACAGCTGTCCACATAAGTGGAAATCTCTTCCAGAAACAAGGTTATTCTCTCTACCTCTCTTGTTAGATGCATAAATTACTGCTCTAATCTACAACTGAGTTTCATAAACAGATATAATACAAAATTGTTTTTTAAACTCAAAGAACAGTAAATAGTAGATGCTTTGTAACTCATACACAAAAAACTTAATATTTTTTTTAGGAATTGGATTACATAGTGCCCATTTTGAAAAAAAAAATGTATTTTATGTTAACTTAAATGACTGTTGTTCCTATATAATACTAATTAAAGGGTGAATAACATGAGTAGAGCTACTTTAAAGTATGCATTTATGGAATTCATATATAAGATTTTAGAGTCTATTTAACTGATTCTAATAGTCTCAGATTTGGAATCTGGGGTGTTATGAATGATATTTAAATATTGCTTGTATAGTCGATATGTACTATGTTGCTTGATTCTGTATTTATTTATTTTTTTCAAAACATGGTTGAGGTATGCCCTATTTTAGGTCCTCTGTTTGCACGGCCATGAATCATAAATTTTGCTAGCATCTTGCTTGTCTATTTTAAGATATAATCCCTCTAAAAAATAAATAACTTAATGGTTAAAAGAAAATTACCATGTTTTATTATATATATATATTCTATTGATACAATTAGTTTCAGTTTTGAATTTAAGTCTTGTCCCAATTCCCAAATAAATCGTATTCTCATTTATCTTGGTTTAAAGAAATACTAAATTCTAAAGTAGAAGTGTACATCCGGGGAAATAATGGTTATGACTGACTGGGACTTGAATATTTATAACATGTGCAGATTTGAGTCAGTAGTGGAGATGTCCGATGTTTCCAATTTGAACATCAAAATTAAGACAAATACTCGATTATTATCTCCGAATGCTGTTTATGGGGTCTATTTACTCTTCAAACTCTCTGATTCAAGAAAAGTTTCAGCTAAACCGATGTACGTTAATCTAAAGTATAGAGTGGGCTCCGAAAATCTACATGCATATTTTGCAAAACAGAGAGACGAAGAGTGGATGATGATCGAGTTGCACAGATTCTTAAATCAGAATGAATATGTCATGTTTACGTTTCTAATAGAGAGCTTTTCGTCGATCTAATGTGGAGATGGTGCGATTTATGTCAAAGGCATTGAATTTCTAACCATTGACAAAGTGAGTTTATAAATATACCTTGGCTCCATTCTATATTCTTTTGTTTATATTTAAAGATAATGTCTATGCTGCATATTAAACATGATTGTACACAGGTGAAACATGAAGAAATCGGAAAGTTGAAGGATGTCCAACAAGTCTTGGAATCAAACTTCAATGTGGATCGCGTGCAACAATTGCCAGCTAACTTTGAAGAAATGTTTGAGATACACAGAAACTATGATGAGTTGTTTTGGTTGGGCGAAGTAAACGGGAAGAAACTTCTTGTGGTTTCGGCAAAGGCGGCTCTATACAAATTTCCTAATGCGGATCTCTTTACTTCAAAAGCATCATCCCAGTCAAGGTTTGCTTTTTTGAACTAGACTTGGCATGTTTTCCTTAGAGCAGTAAACTTTCCTAATTGTACATTCACATGTGCTCATCTAATCTTATCCAAATATTTGAAAATGTTTTACAAAAGAAAATGAAAACTACTGCAGATTTTTTAATTTAAAGCCAATCTTCTTTATTTTCTAGTAAAATACATGAAAATTTGTGTATAAATGGTTGACAAAAGTATCACATCTTGATTTGTCTTTTTGTGCCTTCAAAATTAACATTGTTTCTAGTATGTAATCATAATATGTATAGTACATGCAGATTTCAAGAGGTGATTGAGCTTTTGCCACAACAAGTATTCTATATTAATTGCACGATCAGAAGTCAAATGTTGTCGGCCGATACAGAATACACGTGTTATCTTGTATTCAAGCTTTCAGAAGAATGTCACGGACTGCGTAATCCGGTGAAGGTACGGGATCTACTCCACCAAGTAAACGAAGAGGCTGAAATTTTCTATTTTGTTACCCCAAGCCCACTGAATATAAATGATATTACACGGGTTCCAAAACAAAGGGAAGATGGATGGATGGAGATTCAAGTGTGGAAATTTAACTCGACTCAAAATTTCGAGGATGACTCTCTTTCTATCTATATGAAGTTTACAAGTCATGAAGGAACTATGTCTGGCCTCATCATATGTGGCCTTGAGTTTCGCCCAATGTTTATTACTTCAAGCACGCTCAATTGAGCCTTTATTTTCAAACTCAACCACTCAAGCGTGGGTAAGCTTTATTTTGGTTTCTTAACCGACACATTATGAGCTTGGCCCGACTTGACTGTTCAAGGTAAATATTTTGACCGACTTGATATATTGAGTGTCTTGATTTAACTTTGTTGGGGTCATGGTTAGCTGAGTAAATTTTGTTGTTAGCTGCTTTGATTTCATAAGTTTTTACAATAACGCTATAAATTGAGATTAAAAATGGTATAAAAGAAATGTTGTTTAAATGCTCATGTAGCAATGCTTGTGTAACATTTCTAATTTATGGATTATGAACGTAGATTTTGTGCGGAATGATCAAGTTCATAACGTAGTATAAACTACCTAATTGGTGATCTGGTTTAAATTGCTTTACAGATTTGTAAGATTTCTATTCGAACAATGTTGGTTCTGTTCAGTTCAGTAGTGTAAAAATAGGAGTACGTATTTGCATCCCACATTGCCACATGAACCAAATTACCAAGGTGGGGATGATTGTAAAATGAGATGCCAAACAATCCACACATATTTCTTGACTTCTTATAAAAGACTTTTTTTTTTTTTTTTTTTTTTTTCTTTCAATTACTAGTTAGAATATTTATTCAATCATATTTTTGACAGCATATCAATTTTATTTTTAAATTGATGTATTGTGATAATATGATTTTTAAAACATTGTAATTTGTATTTAATATTAGTGAAAAACTTAAGATTAGATTTGTAAAAAGCTCGAGTGAGTTGTGTCTAAACGAGTCTGAGTGTGAGCCTCATTTGATATGGGCACGCATGTAATTTAACATGTTAAATGTATACATGTAATTTTTAAGCATGGTGCAAATGAATAAGGCCAATCCACCCTTGTTTGCCCATGTCTTTTTCATAAACGAGTATGACAGCCCGCGCATTGCTGCGGGTTTTGTGATAATTTTTATTTCTGCGTGTGTTTCGGTATTTGTAATTTGTTGTGACGGTGCGTTGCGGCGGGTGTGTGAACTGATAAGCTAAGTGTAAAAGTTTATATATTTGAACTGATCTATAGTCAAGTGTCAAATGGTGGAGGGATGCTCAGCCACCAAAAAGTAATACATTTGATTTATATAAGTTTTTTATATAGCAACGTCACGAATATGAATATGTCTATATAAAATAATGCAAGATTTTTATAAAACCTTTTTGCTGCTCCCATCACTATAAGTGCAATACACGAAGTTATGATCGAACATGTAAGAATAAAAATGACCCGCGCGTTGCGTCGGTGTTTTTCCATCATTTTTGTGTTACGTATGTACATTGTTTAGTGGTAATGGAAATACTTACATCATTCCAAAAGATGCTGCTACATTGTTTGTAGTCTAATAATGTACATTACCTAGGAGGTATAACTCCTAGCATTCTTCATTCTCGATGCTTCACATTACGGTCACATACTCCTCTTGAATTTGGATATAGATGGTTCTTCTGATTGTACGGCTCGAGGTAGCATCCCCTTTTATAGTCACTTCTGTTACTGCTTGAATTCGGTCGGTATAGTCTGTTTGCAATATATATGATTATTTAGGTACGTGTTATGTATGGTTTTTAAGTGCCGCTTTGTCGCACCTGCAAGTATTTCTTTTTCAGCATCAGCTCTTGATTGTACTTCATTTAGTGCAGCAAACTTGAAATTAGTATCATTTTCTAGCGTTTAAATTAGCAGAACCTGAAGTCTCAGTTGTCGCTATTTGCCTGCTGATTGCAGTATCACACAACAGAGAAAAGTTAGTGTTAGCAATATTGTCTCTAAAAGTATACAAACCACCAGGTGTGCTCCGATTTATGGTACTATTATAGATACATAGAAAATCGTAAAAGCATCTATAATGGCATTTATAAAAGCATCTATATCCATATTTGTAAAAACAACTATAAGTCAATAAGGGTTGGCGGTTATCAGACATATAGAATTTACTACCCTTGGAATGCATGTGCTATTAGGTTTGCACATGAGAGGACATATATATGTACAAAGCAGGTAGCCACCAACATATAAGAAACATTAAACAGAAAGTTAATACGCTATATATTAACCGTTGGAATAGGTATTACAACAATAAAGACACGGGGATAGCATATAGGTAACGATGGGAAACAAATACGGTATAACTCATACATGCTTATACACTGGTCATTAAGAAGAGCATGGGAGACAGTGGTAACCGTAATATACAGTGCAATGAGTACTATATAGTAATGTGTGCCTTGTATGGAACTTATTATTAACCTGCTGTGTTATAATTTTTTGTTAGGAAATCCTTATACAAAAGGCTTTAACACAAACTATAGGACAGAATAAATTTATACATGTCCTTATTTAGTTAGTTGGCTGTAAATAAGCACTTGCAATAAGTAGTTAGCCAGCCACATGCTTATCAGTTTTAAGAAAATTAACTGGTAAAATATAAGTCATCCCAACCACGTCGACAGTAATTTTTAGCATTACCAATTTAGACTTTTCATCCATAACAGCGTCAATTTAATAGAAATTAATATCTAAGACAACATACATGAGATATGAAATTGATCGTAATGTCACATGTGGGTTTTCAATTATTTGATGACCACTGGTTGGTTGGCTAGGTGTTTTCTGTTACATAAAGAATGGGTGATTCCTTTTCTAATAGAGCACACCTGGAAAATGTGAATGTTGTACCCTTCCCCAACCCTCTAGACATGAACATCCACAAACCTTACAAAACAGTTAAGTTTAAGGGACTGTACCTCCTGATTCAAGCATGCAGAATGTTTAAAGATGCATCAGCTGAATCTTGGTTGTCTGCGCAAACACTAATGCACAATGCTTTCCCGCCACGGGTCCCTTTATATGAAAGTTGCGGCCAAATGACAAACTGTGAAGCCATCGCGTCTGCTTGAGAAAAATATATATTTTAGCAATGATTATGGGATTTTTTTTATTACAGATGATTGGCTAATTCTGATTATTCAGTATCATAGTTCCATATAGTTACATACCACGGTAGTCATAAGCGCGAAACGATGAAGGCTTCCTTACGGCATCATGTTCCCATGCCTCATATATGGCATCTGGTGCCACCCCTTTACGATATATAAAGTCATTTTCGCCTTCACAACCAAAAAAGTGATATTTTGTATCAAACTGCAGACCAACAGAAATTTCTAAAACCGAATGAAATGACCCATCACATTTAATAACTCAACATTTGAAAATGGGGCAACCCTTACCGTTTCAATAAGCTTTTTAAGGTAAGCATGTTTTCATATCCACATTGCTTTTCCCATTTTTTTAATATCTAAGCGAAAATCATATAAGCTCATTAGCCGACAAATAAGCTTAAACATATACCTATTTGTGAGCTGAAATTGCAAATGGAAGAAGAGAATGACGATGGAGTCTTAAGGGGTGTTTGGGGTTGCTGGCAAACAGTAGCTTTAAATGGGCGAGTAGGACGTTTCAAAGGAGTGTTCACAGTTGCTGCAAAGCTGCTGTTATGTAAAACCGTTGTCCATTTTCCTTGTGCTGTTTATCCTTCTCCTTCTTTTCCTGCATATTTCATAAATTTAACTCCATGAGAAGAACGAAGTACATAAGTGAAAGAAAAAGCTGTAAATAATCATTGAAAGTGTGTTATTTACGAATTTCTTATATGTAAGGCTACCAAATTATGATCCATATGAGAAACACAATACGCAAGTGTAAAAAAATAAGATTGTAAAAAAGAGTACCCCAAGATGTAAGTTGTCCGATTTCTGCCATTGTTTTAGTACTCTAAACTGAAGTGTCTGTGTAGAAGGACCCAAACGACCGACCAAACTTCACGTCATCCTATAAATACCAACTACCAAATACGAAGTACATAAGAGAGTAGGAATTAACACAACTTAAATGATATTCGAAAAGGATGTAACCCAAAAGTAATGTGGTCACCTGTTGACCAACCTCCGTGGCGACATTGGTAACGAAGGTTTTTTCAGAAGGCCTAGACAAAGAAAATGCAGAGACATCTGCTATTGAATTCGTCTCAATAGACTGATAATGCGTGTAACAACAGGACGTTTCAAAAACTTAGTATAACTTAAAATGGGTTTTACGTATTCAACTGACCAACCTCTTATCACTAATAAGATGCTATAAACAGCCATGACTTCAATCTATATATAATACCTGATTCCTTGCACAATCGCGCCCTAAATCTGTAGAATATGGAATCATAGTATATAAGTTCACATCTTGAAAAAGTAAATACACTTTTGAGTATGCACATAGCTATTACAAATGTTTGACCGTTACAAACATGTCCTAACATCGCAGCAGGATTGAAGGTGTTTCTGCAATCATATACAACCGAATCAAATACCTCACTTGTTTCCCTTCTATTCTTAGTTGCTGCACCCACACACAAGAACCAAATAAATAAGTTTGAGTTCCTAACCAAAACAACCCAAAAAAGGTGTAAAACAATCATACCATAAAGCAGCCTCCCTAACGCTCTTGGCCTCTTCTTCACAGCGTCCTGTGCAAGATCCTATTTCAAACAATAAAAACACATTAAACAAAAAGAATCATCCAACATTTAAGAAAAAAAGATCACTCCAAGTTTCAGTGTATATACATCAACAAATAATTTGGTTTGCTTGTTGTTTGGATTTTTTTTTTTTTTTTTTTTTTATTATTATTTTTTTTGCTGACCTTTAACAGCTTACAACTGCAACAATAAAGGCAAATGATATTTCCACATATCAAATTACTTCACACACATAAAAATCATGCATAAAGACAAAAAATATGTTGTCCTTATGCATGATTTTTATGTGTGTGAAGTAATTGTATATGTGGAAATATCAACCCCCAACAATAAACCATAACCAAACGCAGAAAACAATCAAAAGTAAGAAAGCCACGCTACCAATCTGTGATTAAAACAACGAAACTATTTTAATGAAGTCCACTGCAAGGGGCTGATGAAAGCCTAATGACTTTATAAGCTCAAGTTGGATAACCTCATAAGCCCACAAAAATGAGCTTTTCAAATTTTCAGTACGGTTCTAACTCCTATGTCCATCGAATAAGCTTAGAAAAGCACTGTTTCACAGGTTGTTTGGGAGGATTCCAGGATCGATATGATCATAACAACAACATGTATTCATCATAGAATCAATAAATAAGAAACAAAAGAAGATGGGTTGAACCCTAAGATTTTGATATATTGATAAAGAATGGGTTAAAGTGTTTACTGGATTCCTAATCTATTTATAAGAGATGAAACGTTGCTTCATGTAAAATCACAACGATTCACCAAAGTGTTGCAACCCTAAAATACAACGTTACAATAAAAATAACCGTTTACCTATCTATTGGGTTTGATAGCACTTGGCCCAAACCATAAAATATATGCAGGCTTTTATTCTTTGACCCATCTTGTTCTCTTTTCTTGTCTGTGTCGAATTGCAGCAGCCCTTATGTTGAAAAGCAAAGATTAATTGATTATGTTTTCCAACAAGCACCCCCTAAAGTAATCTAGCTACTAATCATCTTATAACCTCATAAGCCTAAAAAAGTAAACTTGTCAGCTTTACAAAAACTAAATAAGCTCATAAGCTGGGAAAATAAGCTAATCAAAACACCCCCAAACAGAACAACAAAACCCATACCATAAAACTATGAATCAACATAAAAAGATTATAATCCACCTAACACTATAAAAAGATTATAATCCATTTCAGCAAACTAAAAACCCATCTCAAATGAGCTAAATAATTATAACACCAGCGGCTATTAAATAAAACCCAAACAACACAATATTAAATGAGGCATATGTAACCGTGATAAATTATATGAACTTAAGCCTATTAAATGAGATCAAATGTCAGGCACCTAGGTGAATAAATAAGCAAAAGTATAAAGAAAAACACATAAAAAAAACAATAAGCATATGATACCTAAGATTGATTGTTCGCCGCTATTTAATTTGTTCAACCAAGAACCCTGGATCGCCTCTTTTGATCTAACAATAATTCACCCACCTAATCTAAAACTTTCTAGACCACCCCCAAAAAAATATTTCATCGGGTATATAGCCACTAGCTCAAGGGGGTCGAAAAATGTTTCTGTTAACATTATAATTTGGTTTTTCATAGGTTACCTCAATACAAAAGACAAGAGAGATATTTGCCCAAAGCCGGAGAATTCGGTCCCCATGGATGAGGAGCAGATATAGATATTTGAATATATGTTGGAGGAGAAAATAAAAGAGATATTTGAATATATGAAGAAAAAGTTTTCCTCAATAACGCAATCCGATCAAAGACCATCCCGCCGTCTTTGTAATCAATGTACTGTAAATTTGCAACTGTGCATTTTGTTTATATCGGGTCGTTGTGGTAAATTTGTATTTGTTTGATGCTGATTACTTGTGAAAAAAAAAACGATTCTTCATGCTATAGAAGGTTGATGTAATTCTTGGTGTGGTCATTTAACAGGTAAGGAAATGATATGTGTTCTACTTTCTTCCAAGCCTATGTTCGATGTAGAACAATGTTTAGATTGTGTTGCATAATTGCTCAAAAAATGAATTTTATGATTCGATATGAGAAGAAGAATGATGGCGGGCTTCGCCATATCAAAAATCAACGATCTCTCAGACTTACTAACATTAAAAGGCGTCGAGAAATATATTGCATAAGTTCCTTTCATATAAAACAAAACAAACATTACATAAATACTAGAGTTAACTACATTTTTGGTCCTTGTCGTTTGGTGCGGAATTCATTTTTGGTCATTTTTTCAAAAAGTTGTGATTTTAGTCCAAAATCGATAGTTTGGTTCCACTTTCAGTCCATTTTGATAACGACATTAGTTCAGTTAGTTAAGTCCAATCACAAAGTAGCAATGTTAGTCCTTTACACTAACGGTCGTTTGCAACGTTAGTCCTTTATACCAACGATCGTTGCAACAGTTGCCACGTTAGTCCTTTATACCAAAGATCGTTTGCAACATTAGTCCTTTATACCAACGATCATTTGCAACAATAGTCATTTTATATACGTTTTTATATACATTTTTACACACTTTTTTATAAACATTTTTACACACGTTTTTATACACTTTTACACACACATTTTTACACAATTTTTCACACACGTTTTTACAAATGTTTTCACACACATTTTACACACGTTTTTACACATATTTTTACACACGTTTTTACACATGTTTTCACACACGTTTATATATATATATATATATATATATATATATTTACATACGTTTTCACACACATTTTTATATACGTTTTTACACATGTTTTTAAACATGTTTTTACACACGTTTTCACACACGTTTTTACAAACATTTTTACAAACGTTTTCACACAAGATTTTACACATATTTTTACACACATTTTTACATATGTTTTCACACATATTTTACACACGTTTTTATATGCATTTTTACACATGTTTTTACACACGTTTTCACAGACATTTTTTCGAAATTCTTTTTCAAAATTTTTTGTCGAAATTCTTTTTCATGTTTTTTTCCGAAAAACTTTTATTTGAAAAAGAATCCAGAAAAAAATAATTCAAAAAAAAAAATTTAGAAAAAAATTTCTAAAATTTTTTTCTAAAAAAAGTTTCAGAAAAAAAAATTCTAAAAAAAATAGCGTTTGTAAAAACGTGTGTGAAAACGTATGTAAAAACGTGTGTAAAAAAGTGTGTAAAAACGTGTGTAAAAAAGTATATAAAAACATGTTTAAAAACGTGTGTAAAAACATGTTTAAAAACATGTGTGAAAATGTGTGTGAAAACGTGTGTAAAAAAGTGTGTAAAAACGTGTGTAAAAAAGTGTGTAAAAACGTGTTTAAAAACGTGAAACATGTTTAAAAACGTGTGTAAGTGTATAAAAACATGTGTAAAAATATGTGTGAAAACGTGTGTAAAAACGTGTTTAAAAACATATATAAAAACGTGTGTAAAAATTTATATAATAACGTGTGTGAAAATGTGTGTAAAATATATATAAAAAGTGTGTAAAAACGTATGTAAAAATGTATGTGAAAATATGTGTAAAAACGTGTGTAAAAACGTATATAAAAACATATATAAAAGGACTAACGTTGCAAATGATCGTTGGTATAAAAGACTAATGTTGCAAATGATGTTTGTTATAAAGGACTAATGTGGCAACTGTTGCAACGATCGTTGGTATAAAGGACTAACGCTGCAAACGACCGTTAATGTAAAGGATTAACATTGCCACTTTGCGATTGGACTTAACTAACTGAACTAACGTCGTTATCAAAATGGACTGAAAGTGAAACCAAACTATCGATTTTCGACTAAAACCATAACTTTTTGAAAAAATGGACAAAAAATGAAATCCGCACCAAACCACAAGGACCAAAAATGTAGTTAACTCTAAATACTACATTAGTCCATTGTCATTCAACTTTCACATTCGTTTCTAATAAGATAGTAACAATACCTGTATTTCGGCCAACGCATCTAAACTGCAATCACTCGAAAGCCTTATCCAACCCCACACCAATGCCAACCGTCCCCCTCGTTTTCCCTATTACTTACATGACATATATGTTAGCGTCTTAGTGTCCAATGGTGTAATCAAGTTAAGTCGGGTGGATATAATTCTAAGCTCGAGCTCGCGTCAATTACAATACTTCAAGCATGCTCAATTGAGCCTTTATTTTCAAGCTCAAGCTTGGTTTCTTAACCGATACATTCTGAGCTTGGCCCGACTCGACTGTTCAAGGTAAATGTTGACCAACTCGATATATTGAGTTGGGCTTGACTTAACTTTGTTTGAATTTGGTTATTAGTTGCTTTGAATCTATTAGTCTTTACAATAACGCTGCTTATTGAGATTAAAAATGGAGTAAAAAAAAGTTGTTTAACTTTCAGGTAGCAATCGTTGGGTAACATTTCTAATATTTGGATCAAGTTCAGTTTTTTATTTTTTCAACAGTGTAGAGTAGGGGTATTGAGAATTGATACATCCACAAAGGATTCACAAAAACAAATTCACAAAAAAGATTTGTCAACATGTGATTGATATGTTTGAATATATTTTCTATTTCTCATCTTGGCTACAACCACATATTGGCAAATACTTTTTGTGGAATTGGTTTTGTAAATCCTTTGTGGATGTATCAATTCTGAGGGGTATTTGCATCCCACATTGCCCTCATGAACCAAATGACCAAGGTGGAGATGATTATAAAACAAGATGTCAAACACACTATGAAACACATATTTCTTGACTTCTTATATTGCATGCCTCCAATAACTAGTACTATAATAATATTTTATTAATGATTAAAGTACATAAGTATCAATTCTATTTTATTAGAAAAATTGATGCTTTTGTTCTAAGTTCATTATTAAAAACATTGTAATTTGTTTTTATAATTTTAGTTTTAAGTGACAAAAACAAAAATACGGTCAAAAGACGGATCTTTCTGATAATGCACTATCAAATACAGCAATATATGTAATTTTCAATACTTTTTTGGTACGAGTCAAACTCTATCTAAGCCATCTTTCGTAATTTGACAAGTAAACACCGCACTTCACAAACAATCACAAGACCCATAAAGCATGGTAAATCGCTAGACTTCTATCATTATAGATTGTACAGCTAAAGCAAATGCCCCCAGAGTCTCAACTTACGAGATTCAAACTTAAAACCTCTCACAACGCAAATCGTGTGTACTGGAATGTATGCATCATTAGTTTAATCTATCTTGACTTTGTCATTTTACAGTATAAAGCCTACCAGTTTGGCTCGTCTAGACACATGTTCATGGTGGTTTGTCATGTCGTTTTTGCTTCGAGCCACAATACAATACATGGCGCGGCAATCGTATCCCCTAACCGAAAGCAAAAAAGACAATGTTAGATTGTTGCACGTTATTGCACTCTCGAAACTTGTGGCGCCAAGCTTGTCGATTCTCTTTGACTAGAGTGACTTATTACTAGTAAATACTCATTCGACTTCCACTTTTGTTTATAATACGTAGTAACTCAACCAGCTACTCAAAATTACTCGCTCAAGAGATGTGTTGGTGACTAGGGTACACGAGTATATAATCAAGCTAGTCGAGTCGATACAATGTTAAACTTGATTACAAAATACGAAGCTTGATCTAGACTTTATTTTCAAGTTCAATATTGGCCGATATACTTAATTTCAAGCTCAACTCGACTTATATTGGGTCGATTTTGAGTAGCTCATGAATACTTCGCTCAACTCGGTTACTTTGTGTATCCTTGTTCAGTGACACATCACATTTATGTTAATGAAAAGATAAAAATCTCCATTTTCGTATACGTTAAAAAGGGTGTGATTCTTTTATTAAACAAAACATTATTGGTCAAAGTAAATTAAATTTATGTTCAAAGATACTCGTAACAAACAGTTCTAACAACTGAATAAATATCAATAACAAACGTCAAAAACCAACTTTTAAATGCTCAATCAGAATCAGTAAATACTCCATTGTCATCCAACTTCGACATTCATT
The DNA here is from genome assembly GCA_030686995.1 of Artemisia argyi. Taxonomy (NCBI): domain Eukaryota; kingdom Viridiplantae; phylum Streptophyta; class Magnoliopsida; order Asterales; family Asteraceae; genus Artemisia; species Artemisia argyi. The sequence continues at coordinate 6,886,596 of CM060689.1, forward strand.
TCTAACTAGATTGTAACAATGCATGTCATTCGGCCAACGCATCTATAAACTACAATCACTCGGAAGTCTTATCCAGCCCCACACCAATGCCAATCGCCCCCTCGTTTCTGTATTACTCACATGACAAACGTGTTAGCGTCTTAGTGCCCAAGGGTGAAATCATTATGAGCTTAGGGCAGTGGCGGATCCAGGAAATTTATTCACTTGAGACATCTTATTACAGGAAATTATTGTGATTTGGTGAAATTATGACTGCTCGTCTAGACACATGTTCATGGTGGTTTGTCATGTCGTTTTTGCTTCGAGCCACGATACAATACATGGCGCGGCAATCGTATTCCCTAACCGAAAGCAAAAAAGACAATGTTAGATTGTTGCACGTTATTGCACTCTCGAAACTTGTGGCGCCAAGCTTGTCGATTCTCTTTGACTAGAGTGACTTATTACTAGTAAATACTCATTCGACATCCACTTTTGTTTATAATACTTAGTAACTCAACCAGCTACTCTAAATTACTCGCTCAAGAGATGTGTTGGTGACTAGGATACACGAGTATATAATCAAGCTAGTCGAGTCAATACAATGTTAAGCTTGATTACAAAACACGAAGCTTGATCTAGACTTTATTTTCAAGTTCAATATTGGTATACTTAATTTCAACTCGACTTATATTGGGTCGATTTTGAGTAGCTCATGAATACTTCGCTCAACTCGGTTACTTTGTGCATCCTTGTTCAGTGACACATCACATTTATGTTCATGAAGAAATGGAACCTAATTTTTTCGAATATATAAGAGCAGTAACCGATTCCGTTGGACTGGGGTATCGGGAAACTTTTTCGGATGCCACTAGTACATTACAGACATTTCCCGACGACTTTTTTTCGTCAGTACCGACGTCATGACGTCGGCATTTATGTGACGCCGACGAAACTTCGTCGGCCTGAGTTAGTCGGCAATGCCTCGTCGGGACTTACTGTGCCGACGATATTTCCCGACGCTGAGGTGGGGCCCATAGCCATTTTCAGTCAAACGAAAACTTGGCTCGACAAATAATATGCCGACGTCCATTCGTCGGTATTGTAATTACAATTAACAAAAATCATTAATTACTCGGTCAATAAGTCAACAAGTCAAACGGTCAATGTTTTTAAATACCGACGACATGTCGTCTGTATGTAAAAAGTCAAACTAAAAAAGTCAAATGAGTCAAACGTGAAAGTCAAACTTGGCTCATAATATACCGACGACATGTCGTCGTTATTTTTTTTTATACATGCTGCACAGCAGCCTGCATTGTAGTCGTTTTCCAGATTTTTCCCGGAAATTTTTCCAGAAAAAATCTACACAATCCAAACGTGTATACACAATCCAAAGCTCTATACCAACATGCCAATATGCCAAAACAACTTGTAACGGCTAAAACACTTATATATAATCGCTAAACACCCTCAAATACATTAAAACGTTTCAAATTATACAAAATGGGCGTTATCAAGCTGCCAATAGCACAAAAGCTGCTATATCCGCAATGCTTAAGTTGCCAAAATGCCAAAGTTTACAATAATAACATGCGGATGAGTCAATAGCATACGGATGGACAAAGTCAAGGTGTTAAGTGTTAAAGTGTACAACATACGGATGAGGATCAAGCATAAGGATGGAGAAAATGTTAACGTGTACAAAATAACCCATACAAATATACCTCATTGTCCCTCATCATCATCGCAATCACTGTCTTCATCACCACTCCCACTGCCACTCCCACTCCCACTCCCAGATCCTGCCTCGGTTTGAGACTCCATCTGGCTCATCAACTGGGACCACAAATCTTGGTTTGTCTTCATTACTTTCATAACTGCCTTGAGTTGGCGCTTAGTTTCCTTAGATTCTTCTTCAACTTCCTTGATCTTTTTATCTTTTTCGGCAAACATCTTGTCAATCTCGGGTGTGGTGTACGAATCGGAAGCTGGCGGCATGGGTAACCTTGTCTTGCCAATACCTGGTACCACGCTACCCCTACCGGCTATGTACCCCCGTTGCTTGCCCTTTAAAACCTTTGCAAGTATCTCTTCCTCTGTGTAGGCTCTCCCAATAGGCGTGTTAGCTCCCAGATCCCGCAGTGCGCACATCTCTTCCTATGTAGTTGAAAAAAAAATGATAAAATTAATATAAAATAAAAATAAAATCAAAAAACAAATAATATAAATTAAAATAAAAAAGACAAATAATATAAAATAAAATAAAATAAAATAAATAAAAATAAAACGGTGCTTACGTATTGAACACGAGCCTCGTCCTTCAACCATACACCTTTCTTGCAACGCTGGTCGTAAAAGCTCTATATGAGGGAGGGGTACTGACGGTTCTCACTCCTCTCAAACTGTATATACATATTTACACAAGCATATAAGGTGAAACAAATTAAAAACGACAAATCAAACACCATATATAATGAACTATATGTAAAATAATCATAATGTGTCTTACGTATTGGTGGCGAGATGCGGCCAACGACCAAGATCCGTGGCGGCTATTGTTCTTGTTCTTCTGCCTGTTTTCCTTGTTGATTTTGGACCTCTTGGCATGCTTTTCACTGAGGTAGAGCTCAATATGCTTATCCGACACAGAAGGCTCCATCTTAGGAGGAGGCTTCCTAACACATAATAACAAAAGCAGAAAATTAACATATAGCAATTGTAACATATTTAAAAAATTAACAAACCAAAAAATTTACCTCCGTATCTCGTCCACCTTATCAGCCCCACCTGGTATAGTCGAGTAATCTCGCTTGACATCGTACTTGTTGTCCCTGTAGCGACCTGCGAGATACTCGTTGATGCCGTCTTTGATGGTCTTCCACCGGGGTGTACGCTGGTGGGACTTCAGATCAAACATTTGCTGCAATCAAATATAACTAAAATAAATTTAAAAAAATTAACAAGTTTTTTAATTTTGTTAATTTTTTGATATTTGTTAATTTTTTTAATATGTTAGCTAATATATATATTTGTTAACTAATATATATACATCTAAATAAATAAAAAATGTTGTTAACTATTTTTTTATTTAAATAAATATACACATTAAAATATATAAACACGATAACAAAACAATATAAAAGGAAAATGGAATAACTGACCGAGAGTTGAGGTATGACATGCGCCTTCTTTTCCTCTTCAATTTTGTGCCAGGAATCGTACCACAACGGGAACTCCCTAATCAGCTCACCACAGTAGTTGCTGAACCACTTAGCGGCGTTGCCAACATGAGTGAATGTCCCCTGATCATTGTAGTCAAAGTCAATAGGCTGCGGGCCAAAATCACGCACGGCATTCTTCAGGGATACGTTCTTGGTATCTTTATGCACACCCGTCCTGCCGCCACCACCCCTCCCTTCACCCCTGCCCCTGCCCCTACCCCTACGGGGGACAGTTCCTACAAATTGAAGTGAGTGAAAACACGTCATAATTAAAATAACAAGTAACATAATACAAATGATGAAGTTTAAGTTTCTTTTAAAAATTCTTACCACGATGACTGCTCTCAATCGGACGAAAATGGGGTGGTGGGTCACCGGCACCATCACCACCGTGTCCGCGTGCGACTGCTGCCATCTGTAAAAGCACAAGTTGAATAACATATAGAAATTCATTAACAAATTAACATAAGCATGCACACATTCAGATACATATTAAAATAAATATACACAATTAAACAATCCATAACAATTTCATTCAAATAAGTGTTGTTTTACAAGATACAATTTAAGATCAAACTGCTAAATCGACATCACTATCATAAACACCATTAGTAGCAACTTCAACTTCATCATCAGAATTGTTTGCTACTTCATTGTCAGAATCAGCTAAATCATAAGGATCGTCGTCTTCATCATCAACAAAATCATCGTCATCATCAACAGGAATGATTGGTGGTGGCGGTGTTGCCTCTACTAACGTTGAATGACCATCGATATTCAAGGTCTGAAAGTGCAAATCATTCAAATTAGTAGACAGAGTGAGATCAAATGAGTTGTTGTCATGTATCACATCATCATCGTCTTCTACCATGATGAATGACCAGGTTGTGTTGTGATTAACATCTTGAACGACCTTCCAATTGAGTGGTCGTCTGGCAGGATCTTCAAGGTAGAAGACTTGCTTTGCTTGTGTTGCGAGAATGTAAGCTTGATCTTCAAACGCTGTGCTACATGCCCAAATTTGTGTCATGTTGTTTCTAGTGTTATAACTTTCGACTCTTCGGTTTTTGTTGGATACGTCAAACCACTTAACTCGAAACAACACAACTTTGAACTGGGTATAAGCAAACTCCAGAATTTCTTCTAGCTGACCATAATACATTTCTCATTCCTTCTCACCAGGTGAACAAATTCCACTGTTCTGAGTTGTACGTTTTATATCGCGGCTATGTACAACAAACTTCACACCGTTGACTACGCAAGAGTTGACTGAGATTGTGTAACACCCCCAAAATCGGGTCCAGCGGAAGCATACATGTTACTGGGGTGCTACTCAATCGGTATCATAACACAAGTACAAAGAACGATTTTTATCTCAACCATCTAAAATAACTTTCATTATCAAAATATTCAAATTTACATTGTTCAAAAATAGTGCGGAAATACAGGCCCATATAAGAGTTTAAGCGGTCCTAAATATATGTCAGAGTTGTCTATGACCATGCCATGCCATGCCAAAACCTTCAATAGTTAGCTATCGCCTTAAACCTGAAAATACATGCTAAAAAGTGTCAACACGAGATTGGTGAGTTCATAGGTTTATAATAAAACAGTAGTATTGTGAGTTCAATAGAGTTTTGTGACCATCGTGTGGCTCACAATGTCAGGAAAATAGTGTTGACCTTACAGTAAAATTAGAGTTGTGGACCATGAGTAGAGTGTGTGATCATTACAACGAATATAATGTCACATAGTAAATAGTCTATTACGCTAGCAGTAAGTTCATGCAACCGAAGCTTGACAGTGTGCGTGCTCTAGAAGCACATTAAATAAAGCCCTTGCAAGTGTCTATCCCGTGACACTCGTGTTTCGACATGTTATACACTCGCGTTTGCCTATCCGGCCAAACCGAACGGGGGTGTCAACCCCAATTGATATATTTATAGCATTCGCGCTTCCTAGCAGGAATTGACGGTTCATGAGTTTGGGCATTGTGGGATTCAATGTCTTAGGCTAATCCGCGTAATAGTGTAAATAAAGCATAAGTTTCAGTGTGGTCCATAAAAGTGTTTGCATAAAAGCAATTGTCATTCAATAGAAGTGTTTGCGTAACAGCAATGATTTGTAAAGTGTTTTGCATATATGCAATAGTTCATAAAGTGTGTTGCATAAAAACAATAGTTCATAAAGTGTGTTGCATAAAAACAATAGTTCATAAAGTGTGTTACATGTTTATAAAACACTTGTGTATGTGAGAAAATAATCAACTATGCAACCAATATACACATAGGTGCATTTGAATAATCAATCAAGTATTCAGAAAAACAGTAGTGGTTAAGTAAACAATTGCGCATTCAAATAAAACAAGCATTGAGTTTAGTTAAAAACGAGCATGTCTTCTCCCCAAAACAGTTATAAAACAAGTAAAAGTAGGGGTCACGAACTCACCTCAGTAGAGTATGCAGTAATTCAAGTGATTCAGTAGGGTGTGGCACCAACACGCGACCTAGATTAGTAAGGCATGATTTAGTTTACAGTTTCAAGTTTGAGACTCGATGAAGTTTAAATAAGTTTAAAAGTTTTGAAGTGTTTGTGTTATTGTTGCTTGTGTGGCAGCGTTTAGTTTAAATCCGTTTTTGACGCGTTTATAAGTATTGGCTCTTGGAAGTGCGTACGTATATAAATAGGCAAAATCAAATATCAAAGACGAAAAGCTCTTTGGTCCGACAGTAACTGGAAGACGAAGTAAAAAAAAATAAATAAATAAAAATAATAATCACGAGTAAATAATAGACGAGGTCGGATAATGCCGTTTGTAAGTCCATGTATTTATGTATATAGTTAGATTTTAGCTACTAGTAAAAGTGTAAGGTTTTTATTAATAGTTTTATCAAAAGAGTTTGAAATTATAACACGCGTTTTGTAATAGGTTTTAAATGTAGGGTTTTTGGAAAACCGGGCATGACCCATGTAACATTTTATATGAAGTTGGTTTATTGTTAAAGTTTATAGAATTATCCAATTTTTGATTACAAGTTGTGTCTTAAAATTTGTGCTTATATAATGGTTTATATATCAGGAAGTTTAGTCATGACCAAATGAGTTGTATGGCTTTATAGTAAGTCGGATTTTATTTGTTTAATTGTATTGCTGATATTTAGTTTTAGACCAATCAAAGTTTAAAACTATTAGATTATAATGAAGTGTAAAATCCTCCTTTTGAAGTACATATAGTTATACGAGTGGCGCCCAAGTCGAGAATTAAGCCGGAAAATAGGTCGGAATAAATCGAGAACACTAATAACCAAACGAACACCCTCGGTAACAGATTTGGGCCTCGGCCCAACTTGGACCTACAACTAAAATCATGTGGTTTTGTGGGCCTTGGCCTGGTTTGCAAGAAAACTCACGTCCTACTCTTTTTAAGCAGCGGGCTTTGGGCCCAGTTTAAAGAAAATGACAACACAACACAATATCAGTAATAAATTTGATGTGGCTATACTTTAGAGCTGGTTTTAACCCTTGCAGTGAGTAAACCACAACATAATCCTTATGATATTTGCCATATTTTGGTACAAGAGGAGTAAAAAGAGACACAGGTGTTCACTAGACCTCCTCGACCTTGTGACGTGATTTAAACAAAACACACCCTTAGGTATCGGACTTGAGGTCCTTTAAACCGAGTAAAGCAAACACACTTCGAGTGTGCTCGCGATCCAGAATAGTAAGGTAACATGAGTACAGGCGCAAACACGAATGGAACTCGACACACCTTTGTGCCGTTGATGCTAACCGAGCCATGACACCCTTCATGGGTGGTGGTGGTCGAACCAAAACAAGACTAAACATGTGTAACTCGACACACCCTTTGTGGTGTTTGTTTCTCGACAGAAAACAATCAACACAACCGAGTTTTAACCAGGTCGAATTTAATAAAACAACCCATAATAGCAAGACAGAAATCAACAAAATAAGTCAAGCAAGATAGCACTTCCAAAATTGAGCCAAGATAGATCCGGTTTAGTGTGACGTAGAAATTTTCCGCACCATAACAATAACACAAACAATTATCACGCAGGAGCTTTCAATCAAAAGACAATTAATCGATTCAAAACTAACAACAGTTAACATTTCAAGATTTATAAAATTTCACAGAAGCACAACTAGATTGAGAACAATAAAACAATGAAGACTAGAATCCTTACAACAGTTCGAGTTGAGTAACAAAGTAGACCAAGGAAAGATCAAAAATCCGAATCCGATTCCAAGCAAGCAAACCACCACAGATACCCCTTTGATTTTTGAGCGAGATTTTTGAGTGAACTTTTTGGAAGTGATTTGCTTGTGGACCGGTGGTGAGATAAAAGAAATAAAACGAGTAAGGTTGATTCCTCTCCTCTTGTTGTCAGTTATCTTGGAACCAATTAAGGTAGTCGTCCCCCCATGGTTTCATCTCATTGTGCTGACCTCGTGGTAAGGACAAGATGGGTCAGACAGTTTTATGATCAGGTCTGGTCGCGATTCACATGGAGGTGGGGAGAGGCGTAACAGAATGGGAGAGAGAAGGGGAGCAGAAAACATGCGTGTGGGTTAGGAGGTTAACTTGAGAGAGACAAGGAGAGTCAAACAAAAACAGCTCTTTATTTTCTTTTTGATTTTTATTTAATTATTTTTAATATAATTAGTTTAGGATTTATTTAAAAGATGTGTATTAATTAAAAGTGAATGATAAATAAAAGTGAGTTGTGAAAATATTTTTGGTTTCGCAATGCTCGCGGGGATTTAAGTGTACCCCGTGTTCCGTTGAGCTCAAGTGTAATTTTTGTGTTTTCGAGGTAAGCGGGAGTGCTAAAATATTATTAAAGAGAACGTTTTTATAATAATGATAAAAACAAGTTTATTAATTTCGGATAACAAGTATCGCATTTATGCCATTACTAGGATTCGTGTCGGTACGCGTGTGGTATTTGGTGTGCGAGATATCTCTCGTTAATACTCAGTAATAGTCAGAAAACAAAATGTTCATGTATAGTGACAAAATATACAATATGGTGTGTCACTGTATGCTACAGTGTGCGGGTTTGCTTTCCGGAGTAATTTTTGTAAGCTCATGTATGATTAAATAATTAGGTAATACTAGTAATAAATTGACATTTATTATTTAAAATCAGTTTGAAAAATTCCGGTTTGTTACAGTCACACCTCCTTAAACGGAATTGCGTACTCGCGATTCAATTCAAGTTACCCATTATGGTCGTAGAGAGATGAGTATATACGCTCGAGAGTTCATCTACACGTTTTCCCCACGTGAGCTTCAGATCCTTTTTTGTGAGTTTCTACGAACTTTGTCGATAGGGATAGGTTTTGGTTCTTTGTTGAAAATTTGTAGTTAGGTAAACTGATGCGACTTTAAAAGACTCATAATTTCAGTAAAACAGTCTTTAAACATGGTGTGGGTAAAACCATGTCTCAAAAGTTAACATTTAGTCACCCCTTTAATATACAAAAGTCTCAATAAAGTTTGACCAGAGAAATTTTGGCACATCAAAATGGGTATCGTGGGAAAAATACCATTACGAGTTTTGGGGTTTCTATAAACGCATTTCAAAAAGGAAAGTCCTTAAAAGCAAAGGTGTCAAGGAAAAATACGTGGTTAGGTATGTTTGTTTCAATAAATTTCAGGTGCTTATTGACGGAGTCTAGTTGTCAAACCTGAGTGGGGTTCGATGTTTAATATCAAGCAAATTTTCATAAACATGAGTATTTAATTTACCTTAATAGTACCAAAAGGTGGTAACATAAATTGCTTTTCAATTGGGCAATTAGTTCACATGGTGATTGCAAAATGGTTTATAAAATGGGTTGTACAATAGTTTATAGCGTAATAGGAAAACAATTTCATCATTTGTAAAATTGTAGTTTAGTTTTATGATTTTGTAGCAAAACAGTTCATAGGGGAGTAACATAGTTTGTAAAGTGTAGTAAGACTTGTAGGATAATTATAATATTGTTTACAAAATGCTAGCGAAACTTTTTGTTGTTTTATAGAATGGTAGTGAGGTAATGAATCGGTATATTACATCATGATAAAATAGTTGTAAAAATGATTCGTAAAACAGTTCATAGGACAGTAGGAAAAAAAATATTATTGTTTATAAAATAGTAGCAGGGTCAAAATCTTGATTTCATGAAATAGCAGTAAGACATCTTGTAGGATGACCGCAATATGGTCTGTAGAATAACCAAAAACAGTTTGTATGCTAATAGTGATACAGTTTATTATCTTATAAGAGGGTAACAAGGTAGACAACAATTATTTCCAAGGGATAAGTGAAGGACTATGTGTGCATAAAGTTTTAAGGTTTTTGTTGGGTATAGGATCACTGCTAAATGTGGAGTTTGGCAAGTTTAGAGTTTGGCTCTGAAGGAGGGTGTTGATTGCTACTAGCAATCAGTTGGTTGTCTCAGTAGTGTACTTAGAACTTAACAAGGAAGGTACAACCTCGATTGAGTGTAGGGTTTGAAGTGGAGGTGACTGTAACATAACCCGATTGTCGTAAAGGAGTATTCTAGTTAAGAGAAAAAGCGTTGTGATGCCAGTGTGTGTGTGTGTAGATGTGAGTGTTCATGTTATGCAATGATTATGTACACACACATAAATTTTGAAACTTACAGAAATCAAGTGCAAAATTAACCTGGACATAATTCTAGTATAACTACTCTTAGTATCGCAAAATTCACCTCTGAGTCAGACATAGGTGATCAGGCTATGTCCCACTGTCCCTGGTCGAATATAGGTGATCAATCTATATTCCACCAAGGTTCAATGAATTTTGAAATACTCAGCTCAGTTACATGAGTAATATATCCCTTACTTAAAAAGAAATTGTTTTATCATAAATAAGGTAGCAGGCTTGGCAGGCAGGCATGTGGCGGTCATAGGGTCAAGTTTTTATAAAATTAGTTATAGTCTAGGTTTTAAAAATACCTAGTTCTCCATAACCAAGGCTCTGATACGAATCTGTAACACCCCCAAAATCGGGTCCAGCGAAAGCATACATGTTACTGGGGTGCTACTCAATCGGTATCATAACACAAGTACAAAGAACGGTTTTTATCTCAACCATTTAAAATAACTTTCATAATCAAAATATTCAAATTTACATCGTTAAAAGATAGTGCAGAAATACAGGCCCATATAAGAGTTTAAGCGGTCCCAAATATATGTCAGAGTTGTCTATAACCATGCCATGCCATGCCAAAGCCTTCAATAGTTAGCTATCGCCTTAAACCTGAAAATACATGCTAAAAAGTGTCAACACGAGGTTGGTGAGTTCATAGGTTTATAACAAAACAGTAGTATTGTGAGATCAATAGAGTTTTGTGACCATCGTGTGGCTCACAATGTCAGGAAAATAGTGTTGACCTTACAGTAAAATTAGAGTTGTGGACCATGAGTAGAGTGTGTGATCATTACAATGAATATAATGTCACATAGTAAATAGTCTATTATGCTAGCACTAAGTTTATGCAACCGAAGCTTGACAGTGTGCGTGCTCTAGAAGCACGTTAAATAAAGCCCTTGCAAGTGTCTATCCCGTGACACTCGTGTTTCGACATGTTATACGCTCGCGTTTGCCTATCCGGCCAAACCGAACGGGGGTGTCAACCCCAATTGATCTATTTATAGCATTCGCACTTCCCAGCAGGAATTGACGATTCATGAGTTTGGGCATTGTGGGATTCAGTGTCTTAGGCTAATCCGCGTAATAGTGTAAATAAAGCATAAGTTTTAGTGTGGTCCATAAAAGTGTTTGCATAAAAGCAATTGTCATTCAATAGAAGTGGTTGCTTAACAGCAATGATTTGTAAAGTGTTTTGCATATAAGCAATAGTTCATAAAGTGTGTTGCATAAAATCAATAGTTCATAAAATGTGTTGCATAAAAGAAATAGTTCATAAAGTGTGTTACATGTTTATAAAACACTTGTGTATGTGAGAAAATAATCAACTATGCAACCAATATACACATAGGTGCATTTGAATAATCAATCAAGTATTCAGAAAAACAGTAGTGGTTAAGTAAAAAATTGCGCTTTCAAATAAAACAAACATTGAGTTTAGTTAAAAACGAGCATGTATTCTCCCCAAAACAGTTATAAAACAAGTAAAAGTAGGGGTCATGAACTCACCTCAGTAGAGTATGCAGTAATTCAAGTGATTCAGTAGGGTGTGGCACCAACACGCGACCTAGATTAGTAAGGCATGATTTAGTTTACAGTTTCAAGTTTGAGACTCGATGAAGTTTAAATAAGTTTAAAAGTTTTGAAGTGTTTGTGTTATTGTTGCTTGTGTGGCAGCGTTTAGTTTAAATCCGTTTTTGACGCGTTTATAAGTATTGGCTCTTGGAAGTGCGTACGTATATAAATAGGCAAAATCAAATATCAAAGACGAAATGATCTTTGGTTCAACAGTAACTGGAAGACGAAGTAAAAAAAATAAATAAATAAAAATAATAATCACGAGTAAATAATAGACGAGGTCGGAGAATGCCGTTTGTAAGTCCATGTATTTATGTATATAGTTAGATTTTAGCTACTAGTAAAAGTGTAAGGTTCTTATTAATAGTTTTATCAAAAGATTTGAAATTAAAATACGCGTTTTGTAATAGGTTTTAAATGTAGGGTTTTTAGAAAACCGGGCATGACCCATGTAACATTTTATATGAAGTTGGTTTATTGTCAAAGTTTATAGAATTATCCAATTTTTGATTACAAGTTGTGTCTTAAAATTTGTGCTTATATAATGGTTTATATATCAGGAAGTTTAGTCGTGACCATATGAGTTGTATGGCTTTATAGTAAGTCGGATTTTATTTGTTTAATTATATTGGGGATATTTAGTTTTAGACCAATCAAAGTTTAAAACTATTAGATTATAATGAAGTGTAAAATCCTCCTTTTGAAGTACATATAGTTATACGAGTGGCGCCCAAGTCGAGAATTAAGCCGGAAAATAGGTCGGAATAAATCGAAAACACTAATAACCAAACGAACACCCTCGGTATCAAATTTGGGCCTCGGCCCAACTTGGACCTACAACTAAAATCATGTGGTTTTGTGGGCCTTGGCCTGGTTTGCAAGAAAACTCACGTCCTACTCTTTTTAAGCAGCGGTCTTTGGGCCCAGTTTAGAGAAAATGACAACACAACACAATATCAGTAATAAATTTGATGTGGCTATACTTTAGAGCAGGTTTTAACCCTTGCAGTGAGTAAACCACAACTTAATCCTTATGATATTTGCCATATTTTGGTACAAGAGGAGTAAAAAGAGACACAGGTGTTCACTAGACTGGCTCGACCTTGGGACGCGATTTAAACAAAACACACCCTTAGGTATCGGACTTGAGGTCCTTTAAACCGAGTAAAGCAAACACACTTCGAGTGTGCTCGCGATCCAGAATAGTAAGGTAACATGAGTACAGGCGCAAACACGAATGGAACTGGACATACCTTTGTGCCGTTGATGCTAACCGAGCCATGACACCCTTCATGGGTGGTGGTGGTCGAACCAAAACAAGACTAAACATGTGTAATTCGACACACCCTTTGTGGTGTTTGTTTCTCGACAGAAAAGAATCAACACAACCGAGTTTTAACCAGGTCAGACAGTTTTATGATCAGGTCTGGTCGCGATTCACATGGAGGTGGGGAGAGGCGTAACAGAATGGGAGAGAGAAGGGGAGCAGAAAACATGCGTGTGGGTTGGGAGGTTAACTTGAGAGAGACAAGGAGAGTCAAACAAAAACAACTCTTTATTTTCTTTTTGATTTTTATTTAATTATTTTTAATATAATTAGTTTTGGATTTATTTAAAAGATGTGTATTAATTAAAAGTGAATGGTAAATAAAAGTGAGTTGTGAAAATATTTTTGGTTTCGCAATGCTCGCGGGGATTTAAGTGTACCCCGTGTTCCGTTGAGCTCAAGTGTAATTTTTGTGTTTTCGAGGTAAGCGGGAGTGCTAAAATATTATTAAAGAGAATGTTTTTATAATAATGATAAAAACAAGTTTATTAATTTCGGATAACAAGTATCGCATTTATGCCATTACTAGGATTCGTGTCGGTACGCGTGTGGTATTTGGTGTGCGAGATATCTCTCGTTAATACTCAGTAATAGTCAGAAAACAAAATGTTCATGTATAGTGACAAAATATACAATATGGTGTGTCACTGTATGCTACAGTGTGCGGGTTTGCTTTCCGGAGTAATTTTTGTAAGCTCATGTATGATTAAATAATTAGGTAATAATAAATTGACATTTATTATTTAAAATCAGTTTGAAAAATTCCGGTTTGTTACAGTCACACCTCCTTAAACGGAATCGCGTACTCGCGATTCAATTCAAGTTACCCATTATGGTCGTAGAGAGATGAGTATATACGCTCGAGAGTTCATCTACACGTTTTCCCCACGTGAGTTTCAGATCCTTTTTTGTGAGTTTCTACGAACTTTGTCGATAGGGATAGGTTTTGGTTCTTTGTTGAAAATTTGTAGTTAGGTAAACTGATGCGACTTTAAAAGACTCATAATTTCAGTAAAACAGTCTTTAAACATGGTGTTGGTAAAACCATGTCTCAAAAGTTAATTAGTCACCCCTTTAATATACAAAAGTCTCCATAAAGTTTGACCAGAGAAATTTTGGCACATCAAAATGGGTATCTTGGGAAAAATACCATTACGAGTGTTGGGGTTTCTATAAACGCATTTCAAAAAGGAAAGTCCTTAAAAGCAAAGGTGTCAAGGAAAAATGTGTGGTTAGGTATGTTTGTTTCAATAAATTTCAGGTGCTTATTGACGGAGTCTAGTTGTCAAACCTGAGTGGGGTTCGATGTTTAATATCAAGCAAATTTTCATAAACATGAGTATTTAATTTACCTTAATAGTACCAAGAGGTGGTAACAACTTCGGTCATTGGCAATGTAAAGCTTACGGATCTATGAAATAAGATAAGAATAGATAGAGATGAGTAATAGTCGTTATTTATACAGGGAAATACATGCAATAAGTTTACCTTCGTCGAAAACTAGTCGGAAAATTCTTTCGACATGTCCCTATCAGGAAATTCCCTGAAAATGTTCATGATATTAGAATAAATCGAAAAGATAACATGGGAAAAAGAAATTTTAAAATGAATACACGTGTACCTCTCGAACTCGTCCATGTACTTGTCGATCTCAGGACTGTTATGAAGTACATACCATATCACTTTGTTCATTTATTCGCGACCTAACCGAATAATTGTCTCTTTACCAGACTTTTTACATAGTGATCGGAACACCTGGAAATCACTTGTTGAGCGAGGACAGTCCTGAGATACAGTGGGATGATTAAATTTCGTCCCAATTTCACCCCAAAAATAACGAGAACAAAAAGTTAATGCTTCGTCTGCAACATAACCCTCCGCTATTGAACCTTCCGGCTTAGCTTTATTTCGTACATAGTTTTTTAGCTTCTTCATGTATCTTTCAAATGGATACATCCACCGGAATGAAACAGGCCTGCCTTCAAGAGCCTCTTCAGCTAAATGCATAACCAAGTGTATCATAATGTCGAAAAAAGTAGGAGGATATATTTGCTCGAGACTGCACAAAATATTGATCAACTGGTCTTTAGCTTTTACCATGTCATTCACCATCAAAGTTCGGGCGCAAATTTTCTTAAAGAATGAACAAATCTTGATTAATGGTGCATAAGTCTGTGCGTCCAAGTATTGCTGAAGTCCATAAGGAAGTAACCGTTGCATCATTATATGACAGTTATGCGACTTCAAGCCCGTTATATTGTTACCATCTTTGGTCACTTTCGACTTGAACTTGGATCCGAACCCATCTGGCAGTTTAACTGTTTTGATGTATTGACAGGACAATTTTCTTTTATCGGGTGTGAGGGAGTACTTAGCATGAGGCTTCGAGCACTTCCCGTTTTGTTTGTTTCTAAGCCACAACTCCCGTCGAATGCCCAAAGCTTGCAAGTCTTGTCTTGCCTTGGCGGTGTCTTTAGATTTGTCATTCATTAACAAAGTGTTCAAGATACTCTCCAACACATTTTTTCAATATGCATGACATCTAAATTGTGTTGTAGAGAAAGAGAAGACCAATATTCAAGCTCGTAGAAAATAGACCGTTTAGTCCAGTTCAGGTCGGTTGTAGTATTATGTTTTATCTTCCCACCCCCATAATCTGGATGTTTCCCCGGCAAACGTGTGGGCAATATTGCAAGTTGAGTCAAGATATCAGCCGGAATATATTTTTTAGGAGGATCTCTAAAATCAGTTGCACCATTGAATGTAGTAAAGTCCCTCCTCCGTTTATGGTTTTTTTTAAGAATCTTCTATGGCCAACATAAGCTTGTTTGCTTATCACACGCGTAGCCGGAGTGTCTACTTTGCATGTAGGGCATGCGTAGTAACCTTGCCCACTCCAACCAGACAAACTACTACGAGCAGGAAAATCATTGATGGTCCATAAAAGCATCGCTCTCATGTTGAATTATTTGCCTGTAACAGCGTCCATAGTCGGGACACCTGGTTTTTTCCATAATTTCTGAAGGTCATCAATCAAAGGCTTTAAGTAAACATCAATGTCCTTCCCCGGTGATTTAGGGCCAGGAATCAACAACGTCAGCATCAAAGAAGTCTCTTTCATGCATAACCACGGAGGCAAGTTGTATGTTGTTAAGATAACAGGCCACATGCTGTATGATTGACTAAGGTTGCCGAACGGATTGAAACCATCAGCCGCCAACCCTAATCGGACGTTTCTTGGTTCGTTAGCAAATTCCGAATATTTACCGCTGTCATACTTCTGCCATGCTTTACCATCAACCGGGTGTTGCATTTTACCGTTTTCCGTAGACTTTCCAGTGGCATTCCAAGTCATATGTTTTGCGGTGTGAATAGACTTGTACAAACATTGTAGTCTAGGAATGATAGGAAAGTAACGCAACACCTTGTTAGGAATATTCTTCCCCGTTGTGTTGTTGTCTTTCCATCTACAAGTTTTACAGACCTGACAATACTCCAAATCTTCGGCATCAGTCCCCCGATATAAAAAGCAATCATTTTCACAAGCATGTATCGACTCATACCCTAACCCAATCTTTTTAAATGTCTTTTTTATAGCATAGTATGACGGTGGGAGATTATAACCTAACCTGGGAGGAAATACCTCCTGGAGAAATTTTAGTGTATTGTTAAGTGAAGTATCACTCCATTTACCGCTAACCTTGAGATGCGTAAACTTTGACATAAAATCCAAGGTGGTCATAAAGTCACAACCCGGGTAAAGAGGCTGGTTGGAACTGGCAAGTAACTCTTCAAACTCGTTACATACAGAAGGTGTCGTTGCTTGAGTCTGCTCATTACTTTTCTCGCCAATATTTGGAGGAGTTGGCTCATTTTGTTCATTATTCGGAGGAATATCAAAAATATCATTAAGGCACGCACCCATGTCACTCACCTCACATTGTGTTGTGTTATTTTCTAATGGAAGAGGATCCGGTTCACCGTGAAGGCGCCATTGTGTATACGTTGGGTCCCACCCGTAGTCACTTATGTGGTTTTTAAGATCTTTAAGATTTACCCAATGAACATTACGACAAAGATGACATGGACATTTTATTTTTCCGTAACTATTAAGTAACGGCTTGCAATGATCGAGGAATGCGGCAAGACCATCAAAAAATTGTTTTGAACAACGACTCTCTAAAGTCCAACTCTTATCAAGTATCATAACTGCATTTTTATGATGGAATCAGTTAATATATGCACTTAATTAAACACATTCGAAAGATTCGACACAAACACATATAACCGTGGAATTATTACGAGTTGTTTTGTTCACCTAGTGCAACTATGGAAGGCAATCCTAACCCACTCTTTGAATGGTTTGTCTCATATATGAATGCGTATAACTGATTTACTATTTGAGAAAATTTCGGCAGCATTTCCCCTCAACTCCCCAAATATGTGCAAGTAAGACATATTCGTAGGAGTAAAGGAGAAACACTGTCGAAATCATCTCAAATAGTAAATCAGTTACACGCATCCATATCCTAAACGAGACAAAACATTCAAAAAGAAGTCCCAAACAGGGGACTTTCCGAAATTAATTTCTAATAAATTAATTTCGGACGGGTTTTCTATAGGATGATTAACTTCGGACGGGGACTTTCCGAAATTAATAACTAAAATCCTAAAATCATTTACAATAGTCTAACACAATCAAGTACCATATAAGTTTATTATATCATAAGACTCAATTTTCCGGCTTATTTGGAGACTTGTGAGCTTATATAAGTTTATTATATCATAATATACTTATATGAGCCCACAACTCTACAAATAAGCCGGAAAATTGAAGCTTATGAAATATAAGCCGAAATCAAATAAGCAATCCCAAACATCCATTCCTAAATATACGGATATGTAAAAAGGACAAACGTACCCTTTCGGGCTATATATATTCCTAACCGCATCTACTAAGTTACTAACATTATATTCCTTTCGGGGCTATATATATTCCTAACCGCATCTACTAAATTAATCACTAAGATCCTAAAATTATTTACAATATTCCTAAATATACAAAGTTACTCAACAAGCTATATATATTACTAACCGCATCTACTAAGTTACTAACATTATATTCCTAACAAGTAACTCAACAAGCAACCTAATACTTAATTAATCAACAAGTAAACAAGAAACTGTCTCGGCTAACAAAAACTCAACAAGCATAAAAATAAAAAACAATACGAATATGTAAAAAGGAACGACATACTGTCTCGGCTCTCGGGCTGCAAGGTTGTGGTCTCTCGGGCTGCAGTCAAGTGGCGTGGTCGTCGGCCTTGGGCTATATAAAAAGAGACCACATTTTAACAGGTTGCTTAATACAAGAGCTAAAAATATTGACGGCGACATGTCGTCGGGATATGAAAAGTTTATAAAAAAATAAAAAAGGGGACCACATTACCTCGCTGTCTCGGATCTCAACTCTCTCTCTCGGCTCGATCTCGCTAGGTCACGTCTCGGCTGTAAAAAAAAATAAAATAAAAAATAGAAAACAACATTAAAAGATTATAAGAAAACATCAAAACTTTAATAAAAAATAACAAAATAACAAAAAAAATTACCTTCGATTACAATTAAATTGGAAGAGGATAGAATTAAAGATTAGAGAGAAGGAGGATAGAATTAAACATGAGAAGGGATGAAGAAATGCGCGTGCACAGTGATGCAAGTGTCGGAGGTGGTGGTGACTGTGTGGTGTGGTGGTGGTGGTAGCAAATGTGGTGGTGTAGTGATGGTGTTGGCGGATTAGTGGTGGTGATGTTGGTGTTGGCGGATTAGTGGTGGTGGTGTTGGTGGATTAGTTGTCGCCAGCGGTAGGGGTGTTGGTTGTTTTAATATAAAAAGTGAAAGTGATGAACCAGATCTGCTTTTAGGGTCCTTTTAATATTATTTTTTATAATACCGACAACAAGTCGTCGGTATAATAAAAAGTTTTTTGTCATTTTGTAGTTTGGCGGGGCACTTGAATATTTTCGAGGAAATTTTCCAAAAAACTGCCGACGAATGTTTCGTCGGTATTTTTAATATAATTAAAATTTATTAACTTTTATAAAATTAAAAAAAAAATAATTAGTATAAATTCTTTTATTTAATATATAATAAAAATAGAATAATTTTATTTAAAATTAAAAAAATTATTTATAATAAATACTTTTAGTTAATTTATAATTAAAATTAAATATTTTATATTTAAAATTAAATACATTGGATTATAATTTAATTAAACACATTCAAAAAAAATTTGGATTAATAAAAATAAATTACTTTTATTTAAAATAAATTACTTTTATTTAAAATTAAATACTTTTATATTTAAAATTAAATAATTTAATAAATACTTTATTATTAAAATACTTTTATACTTAATTAAACACATTCAAAAAATTTACCAGGACACTTCGGACGGTCACTTTTTTTCAAGTACAAATAATAAAAAACAATTTAACAAATGGTTTCAAATGTAGGTTGCATGTCACGTTTTAAACGAACGATCCGAGATGCTACGACTAGTTATACACTAGATGTTAAACGAACGATCCGAGATGCTATGGTTATACACGAGATGTTAAACGAACGAGTCGAGATGATATGGTTATACACGATATATTAAACGAACGATCCGAGATGCTATGGTTATACACGAGATGTTAAACGAACGAGTCGAGATGATATGGTTGTACACGAGATGTTAAACTGATATGTGGGAATCGCACCAGGCTTTACCTCTCGAGGGATCTCGAGAAGCTTACAACCCCCACCAGGCAGTGTACCTGATCGTTGTAGTATAGTATAGTGACAAGTACCGGGGGATTGATCGTTCAACTCAGGAATAGTGTCGCTAGGATTAGAAAGCCTAAAAACAAGGTCTAGAGGTGAGGGGTGATTCTTTTTGTATTTTTATATTTTTATAAAAGCAAGTAAAATCTCGGGTTTTGGAAGAGTGAGCGGAATTAGTTGCTATCCAACTAACCCAAATAACTAAAGATGCAATCAAAATAAAATAACAAAAATGAAAATAAAGCTAATTATACTAATTTGGTGTAAACAATGATGGGGAAAGTTGTGTTTACTTAGATTTCGTTACTCCCTAGATATCTTTTACAGGTTAATAGCTTGTTACAATTGCATGAATGAAGGGTCATATTCCTTAATACTAGTCGTAGGGCCGTGTACAATATTCCCTAACTCTATAGGATCCTACTTCACTCCCATGTCGAGCCGTAGAAGCTCCTAACATGGGATCATTAGAATTCTCCTACTCATTAAATACAACCAAAAATCATAGTACACCTCCGATCATGTTTCTTAAGACGTTCAAGCAAGTCACCAATGGAAGTCTGCCAGTTTTCTTAAGCCTAACATCTAATAAAATCATCTGTAACAACTATAAACAAACAATCAACCCATAATTAACATCTAGGTTTCACTACATCTAAGCAAACACAAAAGAAATCTAGCCGAGCATGTTAAATTGAAGACAAGCGTAAGATATATTCAAACAAAACATAGACATATTGAATGAATTGAAAGAGTACTTATCTTTAATAGAACATGAAAGATTCAAAGGGTTGAAACCCTTGAAAAAGCTGGAAAATTCGACCTAGGGTTTTTCCCTCAAAGTTGCACACTCAATGAATGAAATTTGGAAAACTATGTATAGATTACAATGGGTGACTGCATCATGTATTGGATTGTGACGCCGTCAACTCGCCGCCTATAATGAAATCGTATTGCCTAGATCCAATTGTGACGCCGTCATGTGTAAATTTCTTCTGGGCCGTCACTAATACTTGGACCATGACGGTCTTAGGTGACGCCGTCATCTCCTATGCATAAAACTCTCTGGATTGTCACGTGTATTGTCCACATCCACCTCTTTTGTTACTCTTGACGCCGTCATGTAGAAGCTCTTGACTCCGTCAGGTACTGTTCCCAGCAAGAAAAATTGAGACTTTGCCGTTTTCTTCACTTTTATGCTCCAAAAACGTCAAAAATGCTTCCTTTTCCAGATTTCTCTCCAAAAGTACCTAAAATGACAAAAGGAACGATTTAGGGCAATATTTGATCAAATAATCACGAATTCGGGCTAAAATGACCCCTTAAAAGTGGTTAACTTTTCGCCTCATCAAATACCCTTACACTTGAGATTTGCTTGTCCTCAAGCAAATGCGCTTTTATTCTAATCAAAATACAAGTTAGGGGTCATTTAAGACTAATATAAAAGTAATTACAACAAATAATCGTTCCACTAAAGACCAAAGACAAGGACGGAGGTCATATACTAGCACCTCACAAATAGTGTTTAGATACTCACATCTCTCGGGTGTAATAAAGTATATATCACAATAAGGAAATGAAAAAGATCTCTCACTACCTGTTATAGCAAAATAGATTACCATAGGCTTGGGAAAGGATCAAACTTCCACCACTTGGCGTAAGCACCTAGGATAAACTATCAAAGAGGTCTTTTAAAGGGTTATAACGTTAGGTATAGGGATATGGAATACACGGTTTTGTTGGATAAAGGCAATATTTACTGGTGGAGAGTTAATCATCTTGGTTAATTACATGTACAATATGGCGTTGCTAAGCCAAGACTAGACTCGACTTAAGCTAATAAATCAAAAATAACAAAAACTTAAAACAAACATAGAATGAAACGGGATGGTAGTTCGTATGTTTTTCTCTTTTCTTTTTCTATTTTTTTTTCCTTAATTTTTTTCAATTTTTTTTTTTTTTTTTTTTTTTTTTGCATACACTTTTACCCTACCATCCAAAATAATACATCATAGGGAATGTACATTCCCCTTACACTTGAATTTTTACATACTTTACAATAAACTATTCTAATGACTCGAATCAAGATAATCAAAACACTTTTAGTACTTTTTAAGATTAACGCACATATGGAGGTAATATATGATGTTCTTCCCCATTACTCCATAACACAAGTACTTTACCCATGAGTCCCAATCGTCCCAAAACAGTATGTACAAGATATGACTCGACTTAGCAACCATATAATCAATTATAGAATTAACTAAGGGTTTAAACATATAACAATAATGCACTAAAGATGAGTGCATACACGGAAGGCTAAGGCGATTTGGTTGCACATTTGGGTGGGTTGTAACAAATTCTTCCTTTAAGTAAGATGCTTAAAGTTAGAAACGAAAAGATAGGCTCGGAGGGGTGTACTAGGGGTTTCGTGTACTAAAAATGAGTACAACGCTAAGGTGTGGGAAAAATTAATTGACTTTACTAGCCAAGTAATATGACTTAAATGGCCAAGTAATTATGATACGGGTTTAAACACAAGGGTGATCCTAATGCCTCTTATCATGTAGTAAATCCTACCACACGAATGTAGTCTCACTAGCGGTCTCGGGATGCATCACTAACGCAAGTTCTAGAATCTAAATGCTACCGGTACACTCATAAGCACTAATAATGAATGCTTTTCCTATCAAATCTAAAGGCGAACCTCACATATTTGGGTGGAAATTTTTTTTGAATGGTACGGTTTTGTGCTAGTCATACAACTCCTATCCGTGAGACGCTTGCTAAGGCTAAAGTTTCACTTCTAAATGTTGTAAAAAAATTTAAATTTGGCGCTAAAATTACACTAACAAGTATTTCTCTTAGTTTTATTACACACCTACCATTGAACAAACAAACTCAAGTGCAATAGTATCCTATAAGGTATCATCATTTACCTTCCCCTTACACTTAGGATGAACATTGTCCCCAATGTTTAATTAAAGAATGTAAAAGTGAAATAGGTAAAAGAATGAAAGCAAATACTCCCCTGATTCGTTCGGTGTCGATAGTGTGGTAACAAGGTTAGATCTTCCTCAAAGAAAATGAACATTCAAAGCTTCCCTTCCAGAAAAATAAATCATTTTCTTGTCATACATAACCTGTTAAACCTGAGAAAACAAACAAGGCAACCTCGCATAAAATCGGCGGCAATCTATATATACTAACAAATCCTAGAAAGCAAATTAAGATATAATGCTTGTGGAATGAATGTTTGCAGATTTCCTGGAGTTTATAAAACTAAAGAATTAACAAAAACTTTAAGACTCCGTTAGAAAAACAAAACTTGCAAAATTTCCAGAATTTTACACATGACACCGTCAGGAATTAACTCCTGACGCCGTCAGAAGTGACCTGCATAAATCTTTACATTAAGTTTCCGGAAAATTTATGGAAAAACTTATGTCCTACTTCCTGGAAAATCCTACAAAACATCATTATGACTCGATACAAGCATTTGACTCTAACAAATACTAGTACACATGTTCATTTAATACTTATGGCGAATCATGATCAATTTCGTTCTTAGAAACAAATTTGGGGTTTCCCCTTACACTTAGCTTTTGCAAAATACCTTTACATGAAGTTAAGAAAAAGTTAAACAACAAAATAAAGCATTTTCACAATTTTAGTTGAAACGTGATCTACCAACAATAAAAATAAAGCATGCATACGGAAGCAAATAACAATCAAACAAATAAAAATCACACAAAACTTGGGTTACCTCCCAAGAAGCGCTTTTCTTTATTTACGAGTCTTGTAGCTAGACTCAAGGTCATGGGCTATCCTATATGGGTGAGCTCCTCATTGAGGACATCTTTGGGATCAAACTTAGGTTTCAACTTCCTATCGGTTTTCTTGGTACGGTATGACCTCTCAAACTTTTCTCCATCCGGATCATATAAAATCATCTTCATATGCCATGATCCGTCACCTTCCTTAGGTGGCTTGTCCTACTTCCATTTACGCTTATCCCCTTCCCTTTTCCACTTGTTCATCTCTATGTTGATAGGCATTACGCATAAGAACTCAATCATTTTCCTAAAGACTAGGGGATCCTCAAAAGGGTCTAGTTCCTCATCTCTAGCTATGAGTTGTTCCACCGAATGTGTTTTATCGATGAAATCTTTTTCTAGATAGAATGGGCGTTGAGGTCCTATAAAGTTTCTTTCTATCCAAGGCCCATATCTAGATGGTCTCCTAATCATCTCTACCCAATGTGGTGTCGATTCGTCCTCACAATCGTAGCTATGCTTCCTAACATCATAAACCGACCAAGTATCACCCTCTTCTACTGCTATCTTAGACTCCTTACAATCTATCATGGCACTAGCGGTTGCTAAAAATCCTCTTCCTACTAACAACAGGCATGTAGTATCACTAACCATATCTAGGACGTGAAAATCCGCTAAAATAGTTAACTTTCCTACGTGAACCACTGCATCCTTGATCATTCCGACCGGATGGGCAATACTTCCATCCGTTAGACCAATTAGTACTTCCGTCTCCTCTAACTTTCCTAGCTTAAGAGTGGTGAAAAGGGATAAGGGAATCAAGTTGAGGCTTGATCCTAAGTCGGCTAGTGTGTCGAAAGCTTCAGATTTTCCTATCTTACAAGGCAAAACAAATATACCCGGATCATCAAGCTTCTTAGGCAACTTGTTTTGAACGAAGGCGGTCCCATTTTTACCCAATTTAAACTTCTCATATTTTTCTAGTAGGGCACTATAGTAGGGAGCACGGGCTAAGACATCAATGATGGGGCGTTCAAGGTGGAGCTCCTTGAATTCATCGTCAAGGTCTTGTGTAGGAGGTGTTTCAACTATGTTATTGACCGGTTTGATATCGGATGTTTTGTTCAATTGGTCCTTTTGAAGAATTTGGGTTTGCTTGAAACACGTGCTCATTGCTTTGACCGAATAATATTATGGACAAGAAGTAGGGGACGAAACCGATGATATGACATTAACGCTTAGTTTCGGGTTCTTGACCGTGTCGCTTGGGAGTGCTCCCATTTCTCGGTCATTGAGAACTTTCAACAATGTGTCTATTTTGGTGGTCATCTCGCTTTGCTTTTGTTTGAAATAGGCTTCAAACTTAGATATGCGAGCTTCTTGAGATGCCATAAACTTGGAAATCAACCCTTCAAGATTGTTGGTACTACCATAGTTGTTGGAAGGATTGTTGTTGAAAGTACGGTTAGAGGGTGGACCGTTTGGTTGGTAACGATTAGGTGGATTGGAAGAATTGTTTTGGGGCATGTTTTGGTTTTGTTTCCACCTAAGGTTTGAATGATTTTTCCAATAAGGGTTGTAGGAATCACCGTAAGGGTTTGGCTCGGGTTTGAAAGTGTACCACTTGTCTCCCGCTTTGTCGGTACGCGATGATGCGTAGTCCGCAAAAGCTTCTCCGGGGAGTTCCACACAATCACGAGTGTCAAGGGGACCACTACATAATTCGCATTAAGAAGTGGTTTTGCTCACTTGGCTTGAAGGCTTAGGAGCTTCGTAGGATTTCATGAGAAACTTGACTTGGTCCTCAAGTTCCATGATCCTATGGTCGGGAGTGCTAGAATTGTTCGAAGGCAAAGATATTGCCTTGACCGTTTTGTTCAAATCACGGGGATCATTCCAACTTTTGTTGTCATAGAGAACAAGATCTTCTATGAGTTCCCATGATTCTTCCGCACTTAGATCACGTAGCTTGCCACCGACCGATTGGTCAATGGTTCGCCTTGTGGAGAGATCGATATGGGCATAGAAGATTTGGACTTGGAGCCAAAGATCTATGCCATAATGAGGGACTTTTTGGAGTAAGTCCTTGAAACGAGTCCATGCTGCGTATAGAGTTTCACCTTGACGTTGTTGGAACATCAAGATATCAATTCTAAGCTTGGTAGTTCTCCCCGGTGGGAAAAATTGAGCAAGGAAACGAGTGGTGAGATCATCCCATGCGTGATGGATCCCGCGGGTAAACGTTCAAGCCATTGACTAGCTTGATCACGTAGAGAGAATTGGAATAGGCGTAATCGGGTCGACTCTCTAGTTGTAACATCAAGGTCTATAGAATCTAGGATTTTAAGAAAATCCTTGAGATGTTGATTAGGATCTTCGGAACGAAGTCCATGGAATGCACATCTGCTTTGCACCAACCGGATGGTGTCGGATCGCAAGGGGGACACATTGGCTCCTTGAGTGAGCTCAATAGTGTTTCGATAGCCTTGGTGGCTAGGACGGGAATATTCTCCTAAGGTTCGGGGCCTAAGAGGTTGATTTGCTAGTGGTGGGTTTTGTTGTGGTGGGTTGATGGGTTCAAAGATGTTACCACCTTCCATGATGTCGGATGGTAAAGGTTACGAACAAAGACACGAAGAAATGAGATAGACTAAAGAAAACCTAAAAAATAAAAATAAAATCTTACTAGAAAGAAATCTAGCAAGTAGACCTAATAAAAAGAAATCCTAACCTAGACAATAACTATTCCCCGGGCTGCGGCGCCAAAAACTTAATACGTGGGAATCGCACCAGGCTTTACCTCTCAAGGGATCTCGAGAAGCTTACAACCCCCACCAGGCAGTGTACCTGATCATTGTAGTATAGTATAGTCACAAGTACCGGGGGATTGATCGTTCAACTCAGGAATAGTGTCGCTAGGATTAGAAAGCCTAAAAACTAGGTCTAGAGGTGAGGGATGATTCTTTTTGTATTTTTATATTTTTATAAAAGCAAGTAAAATCTCAGGTTTTAGAAGAGTGGGCGGAATTAGTTGCTAGCCAACTAACCCAAATAACTAAAGATGCAATCAAAATAAAATAACAAAAATGAAAATAAAGCTAATTATACTAATTTGGTGTAAACAATGATGGGGAAAGTCGTGTTTACTTAGATTTCGTTACTCCCTAGATATCTTTTACATGTTGATAGCTTGTTACAATTGCATGGATGACGGGTCATAATCCTTAATACTAGTCGTAGGGCCGTGTACAATATTCCCTAACTCTATAGGATATTACTTCACTCCTATGTCGAGCCGTTAGAAGCTCCTAACATGGGATCATTAGAATTCTCCTACTCATTAAATACAACCAAAAATCGTAGTACACCTTCGATCATGTTTCTTAAGACGTTCAAGCAAGTCACCAATGGAAGTCTGCCAGTTTTCTTAAGCCTAACATCGAATACAATCATCCGTAACAACTATAAACAAACAATCAACCCATAATTAACACCTAGGTTTCACTACATCTAAGCAAACACAAAAGAAATCTAGCCGAGCATGTTAAATTGAAGACAAGCGTAAGATATATTCAAACAACACATAGACATATTGAATGAATTGAAAGAGTACTTATCTTTAATAGAACATGAAAGATTCAAAGTGTTGAAAACCTTGAAAAAGCTGGAAAATTCGACCTAGGGTTTTTCCCTCAAAGTTGCACACCTATAATGAAATCGTATTGCCTAGATCCAATTGTGACGCCGTCATGTGTAAATTTCTTCTGGGCCATCACTTATACTTGGACCATGATGGCCTTGGGTGACGCCGTCATCTCCTATGCACAAAACTCTCTGGATCGTCACGTGTATTTTCCACATCCACCTCTTTTGTTACTCTTGACGCCGTCATGTAGAAGCTCTTGACGCCGTCAGGTACTGTTCCCAGCCAGGAAAATTGAGACTTTGCCGTTTTCTTCACTTTTATGCTCCAAAAACGTCCAAAATGCTTCCTTTTCCAGATTTCTCTCCAAAAGTACTTAAAATGACAAAAGGAATGACTTAGGGCAATATTTGATCAAATAATCACGAATCCGGGCTTAAATGACCCCTTAAAAGTGGTTCACTTTTCGCCTCATCATAAACGAACGAGCTGAGATGCAATGGTTATACACGAGATGTTAAACGAACGAGTCGAGATGATATGGTTGTACATGAGATGTTAAACGAATGAGCTGAGATGATATGGTTGTACACGAGATGTTAAACGAATGAGTCGAGATGCAATGGTTATACATGCAATGTTAAATGAACGAGTCGAGATGCTATGGTTATACACGAGATGTTAAACGAACGAGTAGAGATGATATGGTTATACACGAACGAGTTGAGATGTTAAACGATCAGGGGGTTCAGTGATCGGAGTTCATTTAGTGGGGTTCAGGCTCAGTAACCAGGTTCAGAAAGTAGGGTTCATGAGATCTAACTAATATATATAAACACACACGCACACTCATCTCACACTCATCACAGTCACCACCACTAATCTCAAGATGCTATGGCTGGTTATACACGAGATGTTAAACGAACGATCCGAGATGCTATGGCTGGTTATACACGAGATGTTAAACGAACGATCCGAGATGCTATGGCTGGTTATACACGAGATGTTAAACGAACGATCTGAGATGCTATGGCTGGTTATACACGAGATGTTAAACGAACGATCTGAGATTCTATGGTTATACACGAGATGTTAAACGAACGAGTCGAGATGATATGGTTATACATGAGATGTTAAACGAACGATCTGAGATGCTATGGCTGGTTATACACGAGATGTTTAACGAACGATCCGAGATGCTATGGGTGGTTATACACGAGATGTTAAACGAACGATCTGAGATGCTATGGTTATACAAGAGATGTTAAACGAACGATCCGAGATGCTGGCGCCAACAACCACACAATGGAATTAGCTGCCTTATTTCACGACCATTATAATGACATGGTAGGCGACTTGGGAAATCTTCGTATGTAGTTTTGTTGTTGTTGTTATTGTTGTTTGTTGTTGTGTTATTGTTGTTGTTGTTGCTGTCTATTGTGTTATTGTTGTTGTTGTTTGTTGTGTTATTGTTGTTGTTGTTGTGAAAACTGATGTCGAACGTGTTTATTTTTTTTTAATTCAGACATAAATCGACTAGCTTCCTGATAATGCAATAACTAACATAACATTTAAAACACGAAATACATTAAACATTAAACTTAAAACATGAAATACAAAAGTACGATTAATAGAAACTACGATACGGTAATTAAAATAAAACTACGAATTAAGAAAATGAATCAACTGAGACCCAGCCATCCTCCTCACTCGAAGAAGACTCTGATGGTACAGGGCCAAGCCCCATGGCCCATCGGCGTGGTAGTTCTCTGTTTATCCGCGCTGTATGAGCAGCTTCCCGAGCCCTACGAGCAGCTGCCACACGTTCTTCGTCTTCTTCAACCTCTCTAGAGAATTGCAAATCTTGCTCGAAGAGTTCTTCATCAGTCAAGCCAAATGTATTGGGTTGGTTTTCCACTGGTTAATTGTTTACCGGTTCATTCTCAACTGGAATGTTTTGTTGTTGATTTCCATTTTCTGCAGTTGGAGTGTTCACAATCACCGGTTCGTTTGGAGGACTTGGGAATTGTTGCGAGAAATCCTTGTGAGGAGGACTTGGGAATTGTTGCGAGACATCAAGAATGGGACTTGGGAGTTTTAATTTTGTGAGTTTATGTGTTTTACCGAGTTAATGATTATTGGTATATATAAAGTAAAAAATTTGGCGGGACAAAGGAAAATAAGGCAGGAATATAAGGCGGGAAAATAAATACCGACGTCATGTCGTCGGTAATAAATAGGCGGGAAAAAACCCCGCTCAAATATTCACTTTTATTCGCAAGCCAAACGACAAAAAAAAAAGTTCAATCATTTCCTGACGTCACATCGTCGGAATTTTTACAAACCTAATTTACTTAAACGCTAATCAAAACTCTAATCGTAATAAATTTTTATTTAGGAAAAATACCGACGCCAAGGCGTCGGGAAATTCTTGGCGGGTCAAATTCCCGCCCAAGTTTTCACAATTATTGGGAAAGTCAAATTTCACCAAAAAAATACCGACGACTTAGCGTCGGGATTTTAAAATCTATAAAATTCAACGCGAGTTTGGCTCGGTCAAGCGTATTTTTTGTCGTTTAGTGTAATATGCCGACGACCTTTTTGTCGTCGGGATTTTTTCGTCACCAGTTCTCCTTATTCTAGTAGTGTGCGGGGAACGAAAAGATAAAAATCTCCATTTTCGTATACGTTAAAAAGGGTGTGATTCTTTTATTAAACAAAACATTATTGGTCAAAGTAAATAAAATTTATGTTCCAACATACTCGTAACAAACAGTTCTAACAACTGAATAAATATCAATAACAAACGTCAAAAACCAACTTTTAAATGCTCAATCAGAATCAGTAAATACTCCATTGTCATCCAACTTCGATATTCATTTCTAACTAGATTGTAACAATGCATGTCATTCGGCCAACGCATCTATAAACTACAATCACTCAGAAGTCTTATCCAGCCCCACACCAATGCCAATCGCCCCCTCGTTTCTGTATTACTCACATGACAAATGTGTTAGCGTCTTAGTGCCCAAGGGTGAAATCATTATGAGCTTAGGGCAGTGGCGGATCCAGGATATTCAATTATGTGTGGCACAATTTTTTTTTTTTTTTTTTTTTTTTTTTTTTTTTTTTTTTTTACATCAAGTTCTAACTTTAATAGGATAAAAAGTACAATATTTACACAACTTATATATAAGTTAACAAAGTAACCTCAATCGACCTAAATTAATTTACCCTTTCGATCTCTCATGGATTCATGAAGATGTGATGAATACTTATGAAACCAACCCTAATTATAATCCTTGTGCATTGGTTTATTATGGCCGCAAAGAAGTAAGAAGTTATCAGTGAATGACAATGAGTCAATGAACCCTTTTTTTTTTCTAATTAAAAAAAAAAAAAAAAAAAGACTACAATTAGCAAAGTGGTTACATACTTGTCATACATAACCTGTTAAACCTGAGAAAACAAAAGCAAAGCGAGATGACCACCAAAATAGACACATTGTTGAAAGTTCTCAATGACCGAGAAATGGGAGCATTCCCAAGCGACACAGTCAAGAACCCGAAACTAAGCGTTAATGTCATATCATCGGTTTCGTCCCCTACTTCTTGTCCATAATATTATTCGGTCAAAGCAATAAGCACGTGTTTCAAGCAAACCCAAATTCTTCAAAAGGACCAATTGAACAAAACATCCGATATCAAACCGGTCAATAACATAGTTGAAACACCTCCTACACAAGACCTTGACGATGAATTCAAGGAGCTCCACCTTGAACGCCCCATCATTGATGTCTTAGCCCGTGCTCCCTACTATAGTGCCCTACTAGAAAAATATGAGAAGTTTAAATTGGGTAAAAATAGGACCGCCTTCGTTCAAAACAAGTTGCCTAAGAAGCTTGATGATCCGGGTATATTTATTTTGCCTTGTAAGATAGGAAAATCTGAAGCTTTCGACACACTAGCCGACTTAGGATCAAGCCTCAACTTGATTCCCTTATCCCTTTTCACCACTCTTAAGCTAGGAAAGTTAGAGGAGACGGAAGTACTAATTGGTTTAACGGATGGAAGTATTGCCCATCCGGTCGGAATGATCAAGGATGTAGTGGTTCACGTAGGAAAGTTAACTATTTTAGCGGATTTTCACGTCCTAGATATAGTTAGTGATACTACATGCCTGTTGTTAGTAGGAAGAGGATTTTTAGCAACCGCTAGTGCCATGATAGATTGTAAGGAGTCTAAGATAGCGGTAGAAGAGGGTGATACTTGGTCGGTTTATGATGTTAGGAAGCATAGCTACGATTGTGAGGACGAATCGACACCACATTGGGTAGAGATGATTAGGAGACCATCTAAATATGGGCCTTGGATAGAAAGAAACTTTATAGGACCTCAACGCCCATTCTATCTAGAAAAAGATTTCATCGATAAAACACATTCGGTGGAACAACTCATAGCTAGAGATGAGGAACTAGACCCTTTTGAGGATCCCCTAGTCTTTAGGAAAATGATTGAGTTCTTATGCGTAATGCCTATCAACATAGAGATGAACAAGTGGAAAAGGGAAGGAGATAAGTGTAAATGGAAGTGGGACAAACCACCTAAGGAAGGTGACGGATCATGGCATATGAAGATGATTTTATATGATCCGGATGGAGAAAAGTTTGAGAGGTCATACCGTACCAAAAAAAACGATAGGAAGTTGAAACCTAAGTTTGATCCCAAAGATGTCCTCAATGAGGAGCTCACCCATATAGGATAGCCCATGACCTTGAGTCTAGCTACAAGACTCGTAAATAAAGAAAAGCGCTTCTTGGGAGGTAACCCATGTTTTGTGTGATTTTTATTTGTTTGATTGTTATTTGCTTCCGTATGCATGCTTTATTTTTATTGTTGGTAGATCATGTTTCAACAAAAATTGTGAAAATGCTTTATTTTGTTGTTTAACTTGGTCTTAACTTCATGTAAAGGTATTTTGCAAAAGCTAAGTGTAAGGGGAAACCCCAAATTTGTTTCTAAGAACGAAATTGATCATGATTCGCCGTAAGTATTAAATGAACATGTGTACTAGTATTTGTTAGAGTCAAATGCTTGTATCGAGTCATAATGATATTTTGTAGGATTTTCCAGGAAGTAGGACATAAGTTTTTCCATAAATTTTCTGGAAACTTAATGTAAAGATTTATGCAGGTCACTTCTGACGGCGTTAGGAGTTAATTCCTGACGGTGTCATGTGTAAAATTCTGGAAATTTTGCAAGTTTTGTTTTTCTAACGGAGTCTTAAAGTTTTTGTTAATTCTTTAGTTTTATAAACTCCAGGAAATCTGCAAACATTCATTCCACAAGCATTATATCTTAATTTGCTTTCTAGGATTTGTTAGTATATATAGATTGCCGCCGATTTTATGCGAGGTTGCCTTGTTTGTTTTCTCAGGTCACACATAGCTCTTAACTCTTCAGGTCCTCAACTATTTTATAACTTAAACCTATGAACTCACCAGCGTAGCTGACTTTTTAGCATGTTTTCTCAGGCGAATAAGATGATACTATGGATGATAGCTATTGGAGGCTTGGCGAATTGGCATAGGAGATGGATCGACAAAAACTCTGATATTATATTTGGGACCAATCTTTTAAATTCTTTGGGCCTTATCTTTTATACTTTTACTATTTGTAAACTTTTAAACTAAATTTTGGGATGTTTTATGTAATGAAAATTGTTCTCCTATTTAGCTATACTTGTATTGTGTATACCAATCCCAGTAGCACCTCGAAAGCTTGTAAGTCTTCCGCTGTACGAAATTTAGGGGTGTTATAATTGGCTTATGGGCTTCAGGGCTTCATTTCATGGCTTGTTTACATATTGTTTTCTGTGCAATCTGACTATATGTGGCACAAACGTATAACATCATATGTGGCACAAACGTATAATCAGCCGACACAAATTTTTTTCATAAAAATTCACTGCTTGGCATGGCCTACCCATATGTGGCACGTGCCACAGGTAGCCAAAGCTTCCCTCCGCCCATGGCTTAGGGTCGGCCGAATGTTCAAGGTAAATATTGACCGACTTGATATATAGTTGGGCTTGACTTAACTTTGTTAGGGTCATGGTTAGCTGAGTGAATTTAGTTGTTAGTGCTTTGATTTCATTAGTTTTTACAATAACGCTATAAATTGTGATTGAAAATGGTATAATAAAAAATGTTGTTTAAATGCTCATGTAGCAATATCTAATTTATGGATTATCGATGTAGATTTTGTGCCTAATGATCTTCATAACGTAGTACAAGTCAGGCCGATATAACAATAAGCTCAATTACAATACTTAAAGTGCACTCGATTGATTAAGCCTTTATATTCAAACTCAAGTTTGGTTTCTCAACCGATACATTTTGACCTCGGCCTAACTCGACTGTTCACGTAGAAATGGTTGTGTAACATTTATAGTTTTTGTATTATCGATGTAGATTTGTGCCTAATGATCAAGTTCATAACATAGAATAAACTACCTCATCTGCGTGATCTACTTAAATTGCTTTATAAGATTTCTATTCAAACAATGTTAGGGCACGTTTGGTAGGGTGAAATTCAGATAAATGAAATGAAGTTCAGAAATCAAATCACAGAATGAATTCTCACAGAAATTCAATATAAATTCCAGTGTTTGGTAACACAAGAGAATTGACTAAAGAAATCATTATTATTATTATTATTATTATTATTATTATTATTATTATTATTATTATTATTATTATTATTATTATTATTATTATTATTATTATTATATATTTTTTTTTATTATAACTTCACTTTCATTAAAAACAAAACAATAGGATTACAAGAAGTTGGTGGGGAAACCAACTCTCCACAAGGATGGGAAACCAACTCTCCACAAAATACAAAGGAATCAAATCCTAAGAGTTACAATTCTTCACATTTTTATTTATTTGAGGTACCAAACATAAGAAATGAATTGATTTTCATTTCCCCATCCTCAACTCTTTTTACCAACCATGCCCTTAGTTTCAGTTTGTTTTTCAGTAGTGTAGAGTAGGGGTCTTTGCATCCCACGTTGCTCTCATGAACCAAATGACCATGGTGGAGATTATTATAAAATGAGATGCCAAAAAATTCATGAAACACATATTCTTGACTTCTTATCACTCATTTTTTGGTTGCAATTGCTAGTTATACGAGTAATATTTATGAACTATATTACTCAAAATAATCAATTTTATTTTATCAATAATAATAATAATAATAATAATAATAATAATAATAAGAGTCGAGTTATTTAAAAAATAAAACATTCCTCACATACCAAGGGACTCATCTCTACCATCCATCTAAAAAAGAAATCAATGGTTGAGATTAAAAGCATTTTAATATTTCACCCATTTTTTATAATTTAAATATCTCTTAAACCGTTAATCGTTAAGCGAAAGTAATTAGACCATCGCGACGAGCATTTAATTATCTTTCTATAGACGGGCACTTTGATATACTTTCGAAAAAAAAAAAATCGTTTTTTTCACGTTTTTTTTCGTGCCCGAAAAAAATCATATATGATATTACATATCATATCATATATGATATTACATATCATATATGATATGTAATATCATATATGATATGATATGTAATATCATATATGATTTTTTCGGCCATGAAAAAAAACGTGAAAAAAACGAAAAAAAAAAATTTGTCGAAAATACGTCAAAGTGCCTATCTATAGAAAGATAATTAAATGCCCGTCGTAACAGTATAATTTTTTTCGCTTAACGATTAACGGTTTGAAAGATATTAATATTTGAAAGAAAAAAAATGATGAAAGTGGGTTTTTTAAATTGTTTGGATTAATCTGATCTATTAGATCAAATAAAGTGGAGGGTGGAGATTAGTCCCGTGGTATGTAAAAAAAGTTTGGTCCTCAAATGATCTTTGCTCTAATAATAATAATAATAATAATAATAATAATAATAATAATAATAATAATAATAATAATAATAATAATAATAATAATAATAATAATAATAAATAATGTTTTGTGATAATATAATTTTTGAAACATTGAAATTTGTATCTAATATTATTTGAAAGCTTAGGATTCGATTAGTTAAAAGCTCAAATGAGCTTAGTCCAAGCGTGAGACTCATTTAGTAGTCCGGTTCGAGCCCGAGCTATATATATAAAGATTGACAAGGCTTGCGAGCCTAAGCGATATAATTATGTATAAACGAGCACGAGCATAGTGTGCTTAATGAGACGAGTTTCATTTGAGTCACTTAATTACTTTAGTGAGACATGCATCAACATCGCCTCCTGCTGTCATAGAGCCGGTGAAACCATTCCCCATGGATCAAAAGGAAAGTGAAAAGGCAGAGCTGGTTAAACCATTCCCCATGGATCAAAAGGAAGTGAAAAGGTAGAGCCAATGAAACCATTCCCCATAAATCAAAAGGAAAGTGAAAACAAAAGATCCTCAAGCGAGGAACCATTCCCCATGTATCAAAAGGAAAGTGAAGACAAAAGATACTAGAGAGAAAAATTAATTTGTGATTCAATATAAGAAGAAGAATGATGGCGTTCTTCGCCATGTTAAAAACAAACGATCTCTCAGACTTGCTAACATTAAAAGGCGTTGAGAAACATATTGCATAAGTTCCTTTCATATAAAAGAAATCAATCATTACATAAGTGATTTCATGTCAAAGCTCTGTTAGTCCATTGTCATTCAACTTCCACATTCATTTCTAACAAGATTGTAACAATACATGTAATTTGGCTAAGGCATCTAAATTGCAATCATTCGGAAGTCTTATCCAACCCCACACCAATGTCAACCGTCCTCCTCGTTTTCCCTTTTACTTACATGACATATATGTTAGCGTCTTAGTGCCCAAGGGTGTAATCAAGTTAAGTCGGGTCAATATAATTATCTGCTTGAGTTCGACTCAGTTACAATACTTGAAGCACACTCAATTGAGCCTTTATATTCAAACTCAAGTTTGGTTTCTTAACCGATACATTTTGAGCTCGGGCCCGACTCAATTTTTTCAGGTAGCAATGGTTGTGTAACATTTATAGTTTTTGGATTATCGATGTAGATTTTGTCCCTATAGATCAAGTTCATAACGTAGTACAAACTACCTCATTTGTGTGATCTAGTTTAAATTGCTTTATAGATTTCTAAGATTTTTGTTGCAACAATGTTGGTTTCAGTTTTTTTCAATAAGTGTAGAGCAGAGGTATTTGCATCCCACATTGCCTTATGAACCAAATGGTCCAAGGTGGAGATGATTATAAAATGAGATGTCAAACAATCCATTTAACACATATTTCTTGGCTTCTAACAAAAGTTTGCTATGTTACTTTTTTTTCTTTCTTTTTTGTGCAATTACTAGTTACAATGTGTTAATTTTTTTTAGAGTAAATGTCATTTTTCGTCCCTGTGGTTTGTCGGGTCAATCAATATTAGTCCCTGCCGTTAAATATCTTCAGGTTTGGTCCCCGTGGTTTACAACCCATACGGGTTTGGTCCCTTGACCAATCTTCTGAAGGGTATTATTGTCATTTGACGAAAAAAATTTTAAAAAAAAAATTAATAAAAATTTTTCTTAAAAAATGCAAAAAGAAAAATAATAATAAAAAATTTTAATAAAAATTTGAAAAAAAAATTTGAAAAATTTTTTTTAATAAACAAAAAAAATTCTAAAATTTTTTTTTAATAAAATCTTTTTTTAGAATGTTTTTCGAATTTTTTAAGAAAAATTTTTATTAAAATTTTTTTTAGAATTTTTTTTATTAAAAATTTGAAAATTTTTTAAGAAAATTTTTTTAGAATTTTTTGAGAAAAATTTTTATTAGAAATTTTTTCAAATTTAAAAAAAAATTTATCAGAAATGTTTTTTTCAAAATTTTTTTTTGGAAAAAATTTTTTCGTCAAAATTTTTTTTTTTAGAATGTTTTTCGAATTTTTTAAAAAAAATTTTTAGTAACATTTATTTTTGAATTTTTTTTATTAAAAATTTGAAAATTTTTTAAGAAAATTTTTTTAGAATTTTTTAAGAAAAAATTTTATTAGAATTTTTTTTTTGGAAAAAAAAATTTCGTCAATTTTTTTTTTTTAGAAATTTTTTCTAATTTTTTAAGAAAAAATTCGGAATTTTTTTTTTCAAAATTTTTTTTTTGGAAAAAAAAATTTTCGTCAAAAAAATTTTTTTTAGAATGTTTTTCGAATTTTTTAAGAAAAACTTTTATTAAATTTTTTTTTAGAATTTTTTTTTATTAAAAATTTGAAAATTTTTTAAGAAAATTTTTTTAGAATTTTTTATTAAATTTTTTTTTAATCAAGATTCATCCCTGTGGTTTGCATATATATATAACTAAGGGTGTTTTTGTCTTTTTGCATATATTTAACGGTCAACTGACGGAATTTGTGGTCAAGGGACCAAACTCGTATGGGTTTGTAAACCACGGGGACCAAATCCGAAGAAATTTAATGGCAGGGACTAATATTGATTGACCCGGCAAATCACAGGGACGAAAAATGACATTTACTTTTTTTTTAATTAAAAAATTGATGTATTGTGATATTTTGATTTTTAAAACATTGTAACTTGTATCTAATATTAGTGAAAAACTTAGAATTGGACCAGTAAAAAAGCCATATAACTATTTACGGAGTATAAATGAAGCGATATAACTATGCATAATTGAGCTCGATCATACTGTACTTAAGCCACATTTTTTTTACGTTTATATCATAAAAAAGGAAACTCCTTTAAATATGTCAGATCAAAAAAAAAAAAAAAAAAAAAAAAAGTTTCATTCTATACGAACTATTTTTGTAATTCATTGTTTGTAAACAAAGAATGATTGGTCAAATATATATTAAGTTTTCTATTGTAACATTGTCACTCGTAACAAACTTTTCTAACAACTGAAGACATCTATATAGATGTCACTCGGACGCTTGTACACATTCATCAGACGACCACTTCTTCACGTCGTCATTATTAGCATCGGTGTCTCCGTTGGGTGTTCCATCGGAGGTAAACAACTTAACTACATTTATATTTCTCTTAAACACATACACTCACATAAATATATAGGAGTAGTTATATAGTGATTTCAGTTACGTTTAACTGCCCTTGTTAAAGTATTGCAAAAATGGTACGTATGTAACATGTCAAAAATATCTTACGCGAACTATATTTTTAGAACTTGTTCCCTTTGCTTGAAAAATGTTTCTGTTAACATAATACATTATTTTAAAGCCTCTATCCAAGTAATATTAATCTTTTTTTATAACATATTGTCATTCTTTAAATGGATGTTGGAGCCTGGAGGATAAAAGAAAAGAGAAAACAAAAGATCCTCAAGAGAAAAAGAAAATTGTTGGACAAAAAGCTATGCTCAAAGAATTAATCCGATCGAAGTACATCCCGTCTTTGTAATCATTGTATCGTAGAATTGGAATTGTACATTTCGTTTACGACGGATCGTTCTAGTTAGATTGTATTTGGTTGATGTTGTATAACATGTGAAAAAGGGATTGTTCGTGCTAACAAGTTGATGATGTAATTGCTGTTGTCATCAAACAATGCGGAAATGAAATGTGTTATATTCCAAGCCTATGTATACTGTATATCACATATATCAAAATCTAGATTGTGTTTCATAACATCATTGAAAAAGAAGAATGACAAGATGCTTCGATCTTCTTCTTGTTCGATCTCATGGAAGTTGTCTTCCACGATCGACGTAAGGGACATCATGGAAAATAATCCATTGTCATTCAACTTCCACACATTCGTTTATAACAAGATAGTAACAATACATGTAACTCAGCCAACACATCTAAACTACAATCACTCGGAAGTCTTATCTAACCCCAAACCAATGCCAATCGCCCCCTCGTTTTCCATATTACTCACATGACAAATGTGTTAGCGTCTTAGTGCCCAAGGGTGTAATCAAGTTAAGTCTGGTTGATATAATTGTAAGCTCGAGCTCAACTCAGTTACGATACTTCAAGTGCGCTCAATGGGGCCTTTATTTTCAATCTCAAATTTGGTTTCTTAACCGATACATTTTGAGCTCGGCCCAACTCGACTGTTCAAGTAGCAATGGTTGTGTCTGTAGAAATATTACACAAGTTGTGTAACATTTCTACTTTTTGTATCATCAATGTAGATTTTGTGCCAAGTGAACAAGTTCATAATGTAGTATAAACTACCTCATGTGTGTGATCTAGCGTAAATTGCTTTATAGAGTAGATTTGTAAGTTTTTTCTATTCGCACAATGTTGGTTCATTTTTTTTTCAACATTGTAGAGTAGGGGAATTTGAATCCCACATTGCCTCATGAACCAAATGACCAGGGTGGAGATGATTATAAAATGAGATGCCAAACATTTCTAGAAACTCATATTTCTTGACTTTTTCTTTAAATCATTGTTATGGTTTATTTTTTAGGTGCAATTACTAGTTATAATATTTAGGTTTAATTATGTCAAAACGTATTATACTTGTCAAGAAAATCACTTCACCGTATCGAACAAAAAAAACTTATCTGAGCACTAATGTTGACATTTTTGTCCTTATGTGAGTAATAAAGATTTTTTTTCTAATGACCATTTTACCCTTGAATTTTTGTAATTTGCATCCAACGTCCTTTTTTTTCCAATTTTTTATTTTATTTATTTTTTAAATATTTTTTTCGAAAATATTTTTTATTTTTCGAAAATATTTTTTTTTCAAGAATATTTTTTTTTCGAAATTATTTTTTTTTCAATTTTTTTCTTAAATATTTTATTTTTTCAAAATACTATTTTTTCGAAAATATTTTTTCCATAAAAACTTTTTTTTTCGAAACTATTTTTTTTCGAAAATATATTTTTTTCCAAATTTTTTTTCGAAAATATTTTTTTTTCAAAAATATTTTTTTCGAAAATATTTTATTTTTTCAAAAATACTTTTTTTTGAAAAAATATTTTTTCCATAAATATTTTTTTTCGAAAATATTTTTTTTTCTAAAAATATATTTTTTTTCGAAAATATATTTTTTTCCGATATTTAAATAAAATTGAAAAAAAAAGAATTTAAAAAAAATTAGAAAAATAAGAATTTCGAAAAAAATAATTTGAAAAAAAATAGGGACGGTGGATGCAATTTTCTCCAAACGACATGGACCATATATGTAATTTAGCCTAAGGACAGTGGATGCAATTGTCGCAAACCAACAAGGACCATTTATTTAATTTGAAAGGGTAAAATTCTCATAATACTCAAAGAAAGACAAAAGTGTCAACATTGGTGCTCAGACAAGTATTTTTTTTGGTCGCTGCGCAGAAGTGATTTTCTTGACAAGTATAGTACGTTTTGCAAGAATTAACCCTAATATTTATGAATCACCATATCTGCAAACACTAATTTAGTTATAAAAAATTAGTGTTTTGTTATAGTTGGATTTTTTGAACATTGTAATTTGTATCTAATATTAGTGAAAAGCTTGGATTGGTGAAAAGCTCGAATGAGCAGAGTCTAAACAAGTCCGAGTGTAAGC
The DNA here is from genome assembly GCA_030686995.1 of Artemisia argyi. Lineage (NCBI taxonomy): Eukaryota > Viridiplantae > Streptophyta > Magnoliopsida > Asterales > Asteraceae > Artemisia > Artemisia argyi. The sequence goes on from CM060689.1 coordinate 6,927,205, forward strand.
CTCTTCTCATAGTCCAGCTCGAGCCTAAGCGATATAACTATGAATAACTGAGCTTGAGAAGAGTGTACTTAAAGAGCAGAGTTTGGTTACAAAATTACTTTAGTGAGCCATGCATCAACATCGCCTCCTGTTGTAACAGAGCCAGTGAAACCAATCCCCATGGATCAACAGATAGAGCTCTTCAAATGGATATTTGTGTAGAAAATCTTTACCCAAAACACTTCATCGAAACAAAGTCCTTACCATCTTTGTAATCATTGTATTGTAAATTTATGTATACGTTCATCAGATGACCACTTCTTCACGTCATCATCATTTGCATCGGTGTCTACATTGGTTGTTCTAACGGAGGTAAACAACTTAACTACATTTATATTTCCCTTAAACACATTCACATACATTTGTTTTTGTATAGTGATTAAGTGTCGCGTTCAACCGCTCTTGTTAAGTTGCAAAAATGGTACCCATGTAACAAGTCAAAAAGTATGTACTAAATGATTAACACGAACAATATTCTTAAAACTTGTTCCCTTTGATCGAAAAATGATATGTGTTCCACTTTCTTCCAAACCTATGTTCAATGTACAACAATGTTTAGATTGTATTACATAACTACTCACAAATTGAACTTTTGTGATTCAAGCAGAATGATTGTGTGCTTGGCTTATAAAAAAGAATTAAAGAATAAACGATCTCTTAGACTTTTTTTGGGTAAAGGGTTTCCCCAGTAAATTTTATTACACCAAAAAACATTAAAGTACAATAGAAGAGGGTGATTCCCTCCTCTCAGTCCAAACAGGAACGATCTCTTAGACTTTGAAACAAATATAACATAAGTTCCTTTCATATAGATTTAAAACAAATATTGTACCCTCAAGACTGTGACTTCTTGTAAATACTCCATTAGTCCATTTTCATTCAACTCCCACATTTGTTTTTAACAAGATTGTAACAATACATGTCATTCCGCTAACGCATCTAAACTGCAATCACTTGAAAGTTTTATCCGACCCCACACCAATGCCAACCACCCCCCTCATTTTCCCTATTACTTACATGACATATATGTTAGTGTCTTAGTGACCAAGGGTGTAATCAAGTTAAGTCGGGTCGATAGAATTTTAAGCTAGAGCTCGACTCAGTTACATTACTTCAAGCACGCTTAAGTGAGCCTTTATTTTCATACTCAAGCCTTTATTTACATTACAATACATGGCGGGACAGTCAAATAACATCCCCACGCTAGTGCTAATTAATATATAATAAATATTCCACATCCACACTCGTTTATAACGAGATTGTAACAACACGAGTAATACTGCCAACTAATCTAAATTGCGATCACTCGGAACACTTACCCACCCCGAAATCAATGCCAACCGGCTCCCTGAATTCCCCTATTACTTACTTGGGCGAGAGATATGCTAGCTAGTGTCTCAGTTCCTAGAGGTGTAATCAAGCTAAGTTGAGTACTTGAGTCGATAAAAACTTGATTACAAAACTCGAAGCTAGATCTAGACTTTATATTCAAACTCGAGTTTGATATATATACTTTCAAGCTCAACTGGACTTAGATCAGGTCGATTTCTAGTACCTGCATTATCTACATATGTGTATAATAATTTCAGTTAAGTTTAAGTGTTCTTGTTACAATTTTTTCTTCTTCCAGAAAAAGTAATTCATATTAGCACCAAAGGGCCTTTAGCCTATCTATGGTTCAAGTCTCGATTGAAATATTTAAGCATGAATCTGATAAGAATTACTTCTATCCACATTATAGCGTGTCTCCACAAAAAATGCAGCCACCAACTATTATCACCACGTAAATGAAGAGGATTAATCAACCATTTATCAAAAACAACAACCTTATGGCTGGGCACACTAGTGACCCATATTCACCCAACTTTCCGGTTGCTACGTCAGCTTTCTCTCTCCAGCAACCAGACACAACCCAAGTGCCACAGTGGTGACTTTTTTTTTTTTTTTTTTTACATTTTAAACAACAAACTTAATTTCATTAATAGTTAAAACATTAATTTCATTAATAATTAAAATAGTACATCGATTGAAAACATCACATAAACATAAACATAAACTTCAGTTGTAATTCGGGTGATCCCAGGTTTGAGAGTTGTTGGAGTCGTAATCGTCGTCGTAAGGATCAAAGTTTGCAAACTTCTCTGCATCTAATTTTGGTTCCAACCTGTTAATCTCCCGCTCCTTTTCATCATTCCAGCCCCCATCATCAGCTGCCACATTTTCCACAAAACTTAGCTGAAAGTGATCCATATGAGGTTGTTGTTCTTGTTGCTCAACAACTCTTGGTGCATCAGATGAAGTTGATGCACCTTGCACTCTTGGTGCATCGACAGCTTCCACATTTTCCTTAAAACTCCAATGTATCTTGTTGAAGATTTGGGCCTGTATCTGATTCACACAAGACACAAAGTCTCAGTAACGGCAGCGTCTTTATGATAGTCATCGTACAGCTTTGCGTTCTTCCGATATATCTTTGCACTCAACGTATCATTCTCTCAAACATCTTTTGAGTGCCTTTGCGAGCTCAAACTTTTTAATCACTTCGACAATAGCCTCTTGGCGTTCCTTGTCGTCTTTGTCGGTTTGTTTTTTTGACATAAGTTTTAAGTTGGTCGACGGTATGAGGGAGTTTACAAGTCATATTTTTGTGTTTGAAATGTTGGTTGAATTGTGTGTTTGATGTTGGTATTTATATGATGAAAAGTGGTAAAGTTATTTTTAGAAAATGTTTTTTTTTTTTTTTTTTTTTTTTTTTACAAACGTTAACTTTTCAAAGTATTTTTGAAATTGTTTGTGCGTATGAATATCAGTTAAGAAAACAACCAATTGTGCAATTCATGGCCACTCGACCGATATGCAACTCAAACCCCACAATGGCCACAACCGATTTGATGATCGGTCATCTTGGACGCTCGACTGAAATTTTCAGGGCCATTGTGCCCAGCCTAACACAAATACCTATGAACGGTTATAGAATAACTTTAAAACTTTACACCTATCCAAACCCAGAAATCCAATAAATTCATTCAATATAATACGGAGTAGTTCTAAGTATGTTTCTGTTTTCGACCTTGAGTCTGGCTAGCAATACCACCGCCGATCAAGTCATTATTGTTGATTTTCTTCATAGATTTTTAATTAGTGTTTTTTCGGAATTGGCATAGGGTTTTGGGGAAAAGAGTTGGAAGGGAGTGAAAGAGTAGCTGCGTTCTTATTCATCTGTTTTCCTACGCTTGATATACTAAAGAGGTTTTTCATAAGCGTGTTTTTTCATATGTTACTATTTAACCCAAATGTATTAAATATTAAATATCAAGTACATGTATAATTTGCGTTTTCCCCCTAGATGTTAGTATAAAAAACAAATTTATAACTTTTTATGCCAAATTAGGGAGTATTTAAGTTTCTCATATTCTAGATCTTTTTTGAAAAATATAACATTAATTTAATTATTACCTAAAGAGTGAAGTTTCAAAAATTAAGTTTTCCTTTATTATATAGAAGATATGTGACAATTTCAACACATTTACTTCAATGAGCCAATTTGGGCTATGTTTCATCTTTAATGGGCCAAACTGGTAAATTAAACAAGTTGCTTAAAACAAAATGGGCCGTAATTGTAGCAAGTCTCCCAGAGTGTATTGCATCAACTTTAAAAATTATTTTATTAATAAAACTGGGTTATCAATGTACTATTATGATTTTTGTATCGTAGTCACATTAATTATCAATCAAAGGTTTAAAAATTGACATTTTTTTTTCTTTTTTTTTTGGTAAAGGGTTTTTACCCTGGTAAATAGACATTTTTTTAGGTTAACCCGTATCAAAACCTATTTCAGATATAACCTATATTAAGTCGCTACACAATCCGCCTATTCGATCACATTCTATACCATAAACATTTTTTACCATGTTTTTACGTCAACAATCTCCACTTTTTACTAGAGCAATGAGGTTATGGAATGTCAAATCAAGGGTTGATTACCGGAGTGCACATGCCCATGGTCACATTTATTTTTTGGCTAAAGATGGAGTTGTTTGTTACAACGCATTTTTGGTAAGCAATTACGTTTGGTCTCACTAGAGTTAAAAGGAACTTTATTAGCTTAGAACATTCATGTGTACATTAATACATGTACATATAGGGTTCATATTTACCCATTTTACTTAGTTTGTCTTTACCATTGACCGATACTGATGATCATATTCGTACAAAATACCTTAGGCTAGGTGCAATGGGTGTGTGAGGGGGTCACTGGCCTCCACCTCAACTCCTCACCATTCACACTATTATGGTCACCATTTACATGCGTGAGTATGGGAGAAAAAGATGAATGACTGGTGACAATAGTAACCACTTGGTACCCCTGCAAGCTTTTATTATTTATTTGATTTGTGTGTGTGAGGTATTTTATGGGGTGTGTTTGAAAGGTGAGGGGAATGGTAACCATTGTGAGTGAAAGATGAGGAGAGTGATGATATGCTGAAAGATGATGTGATGCTAAGGTAGAAAGTGAGTGAGTGGTGATCATTGCATGCAGTCTTGTAATATTAGACACCTTTCATTACTAGTAGTACTGTTTTGAAATTTCTGGTTGATATTATTAAACGCGTTATGTATTATTGTTCACGGTAGTTGAATAGTAGTTGCTGAGAAGGTGTATATGATAATGATGTTTGTTGCTTTGTAAATTTATTATAGTATTTAAACTTTGAATTTGTTCGGTAAAAGTTGCTATTACGCGTAGACAAAAAGTCAAAAAGTCTATTCTTTACATTTTTTATTTTTGAAAATATTATTTACATTACAATAATGATGTTTATTGTTTTGTACGAGTAGACAAAAAAGTAAAAGGTATAATTGTTTAAAAAAAATGCAAAAAGTAGAACTCCACCAAAAAAAAGTAGAGTATATTCTTTAAACTAATGTAAAAAGTAGAACTCCACCATTAAAGTTAAAAGATAACAAGCCGGAACCCACACACTTGTTCACATGTTCAATATATACAAACAGAAACCGAACAGATTTATGTATATCACCCAAACACTACTTCACTTCTTCCTGTAACAACCCACAAACCCTTTTTTTTAGTTCAGATAAACAAACATGATGATGTCTTCAGTCAATCATGATGACCTTGCTCACTTAAAAATACCCCTTGAAAATGTTCTATCCGCCACCGACAATTTTGATGACAAAAATTTCGTCGCAGAATCTCAGATTGTAAAGGCTTACAAGGGACAGCTCTTGTGGTCCGGTGAGCTGATTAAAATTGATGCTCGGAGGTTTAATAAAGAATGGTATGATGAATATGAACAACTGTTTTGGACAGAGATTTCAATGCTTTCTACTCTCAAGCATAAAAATCTGATTTCATTAGTTGGGTTTTGTGATGAGAATGATGAGAAGATCATCATTTACAAGTTTCAGACCAGGGGAAGTCTCGGCAACTATCTAAGTGACTCGATGTTGTTGACATGGGTGCGAAGATTGGAGATATGTGTTGCTCTTGCGCATGCACTGAGCTACATTCATTATGACAAGCCACGCGATTTTAGCGTAATACATCGAGGCATCTACAGTAACATAGTTTTATTAAATGATAAATGGGAGCCCAAGTTATGTGACTTTAGACTTTCCATGAAGATTGAAGCATCTCAGAGGCATCATTCATTCCATGTTGATAAAGTTAGGGGTGCGAAGGGGTATACAGACCCGAAATATATAGAGACAAAGAGTCTGAGCCACAAGTCAGATATTTACTCCTTTGGGATAGTATTGTTTGAACTACTGTGTGGTAGGGAATCAATAATTGACGATCAAGAAAATAAGTATCTGGCTCCCATGGCCATTACCCATTATAGAGAGGAAAAGCTCAATCAAATAATTGATCCAGGTCTACTGAAACAAATGGACCCGCAGTCATTTGACATCTTCGCGAAAACAGCATATGACTGCTTGAATGACGAACTATCGCAATGCCCAAATATAGATGAGGTTGTCCCAAGACTAGAGAAAGTGTTGGAGCTCGCACGCCAAAACAGGCCTGTAAGACTTCTTTTTTCTGTTTCATCTTTCTATCACAATAATTAATAGCCCTTTGATATTATGTATTCCGTTGCTCGACCTTACTGAATATTACTACTCCTAATATGCAATGCTAACAAAACTCAAGTTAAGAAATGACCATTTTTCCTCAAGATTATTATGATTTCAAGTTAAGATATGATCATATTTGCTATGTTATTTTAAGAAAAATGTGGCAGGTGTTTGGCCTATCGAATTAGCAATTTCGTGTAAAAACAAGAATACTTTGATTTTAAGTTTTGGCTGTGATAAAGTTGTATTACTTGAGACTATTTTACTTTAAAAAATTCAATGTCAGAAGTCTGGAATAGCTACTATTTTGACCCCAAAAGAAATGTATATAGGATATGACTTTGACAATAATATCTTCAGGGGCAAAAGGTAATGTAACATGCCCAAAATCAAACAGCAAAACAAGTTTACTGTAAAAAAAATATTACCGGTATAAATGTTATATAGTTGGCTTCATGAAAAAAGTCACCCTATTGCATTTTAGACTGAAAAGTATATCAATTCGTGAAGTTGAGTTTTGCAATGAAAACACTATGTTCTCTAGATTCATTAAAAAAATAAAAATAAAAAGTGAAGGACTCAAATACAAAGGGGAATTTATAGTTGATTGCTAAGAAAAATCAAATATTTGTTAATAACTTATATTTAGATTTAAAAAAAAAAAAAAAAAAAAAAACAACAACAACAACAACAACTTTAGTGTTTAATTCAGTTATCAATGGCATCTCACATCTTTTTGTGACTTAAACTCTGTTTTTGTGATAGATACACTCTCTGCCCAACCACCTTGCTCACCTAAGAATCCCCCTTGAAGATATAGAATCCGCCGCCAACTACTTTATAAATGTTGTTGGAGAAAGTGACTTTGGAAAGGTATATGAGGGACAACTCTCGTGGTCAGGTGAGTTGATTAACATCCGTGCTCATAGGAGATCTATAAAAGAATGGGATGATGAAAAAGAACAGCAGTTTTGGATGGAGATTTCAATGCTATCTAGTCTCAAGCATAAGAATCTTGCTTCTATTGTTGGGTTTTGTAATGAAGTTGGTGCAGAGACCATCATTTACAAGGATTGTTCCAGGGGATGTCTCAGCAACTATCTAAGTGACCCGGTGTTGTTGACATGGGTGAAAAGATTGAAGATATCTGTGGGTGTTGCGCATGCATTGAGCTACATACATTACGACGAGCCACGCGATTTTAGCGTTATACATCGAAACATCAGTAGTGAAACAGTACTATTGAATAATGACTGGGAACCCAAGTTATCACAATTTCAGCATTCCATGAAGATTAAAGCATATGAAAGAAACTATTCTTTCCATACTGATTCAGTTTGGTCTAGGAAAGGGTATACATGCCCAACAGATGCAGACACTATCAATGTGAATCACAAGTCAGATATCTACTCCTTTGGAATGGTATTGTTTGAGCTACTGTGTGGTAGGAAATCAGTAAGTGACGGTCAAGATAATAAGTTTCTGGCTCCCGTGGCCATTTTTCATTATACTGAGAAAACACTCGACGGTATAATTGATCCGGATCTATTGAAACAAATGGATCCGCAATCATTTGACGTTTTCGCAGAAACAGCGTATAGGTGCTTGAATGAAGAACAATTGCAACGCCCAAATATAGATGAGATCGTCGCAAGACTTGAGAAAGCATTGGAACTCCAAATGGCAGGCAAAAATAGGCATGTAAGGCGTTTTTTCTCTCTTCAAATCTTTGTATCATAATAACTATTATATTCAGAATAACTTATTACTGTATTTATGATGCTAAAGGAACACTCGGTAGTTGCGGCCAAAGTTGAAGGTACATCATCCAGTCAAGAGAAGGTAATTTTTCTTATAACTCTTTTTGAAAGTCACTGATCGAAATTTCAAAAAAGAATTGAGATTCTCCTTATGTTGAAGGCTTGAAGCCAATGCCACATTGTGTCTAAAGTTGGGGAAAAATCACATTTGCCAGCTATTGTTCTAACATCTAGCTATTCTCGAGTGTAATACACAAGATCCTCTTTTCTAAGTATCTCCCAACATTTTCCGTTCTTTGATAAATTTTTATAATTGAGTAATTTACCTTAGTTTAGTGTTTCACCCTGTGAATTTACACAAATAGTAATGGTGTCTTGTTCGATACATATAGGGCTCAGTGACCTCCGTCTTGAGAGGCGTTGAATCCCATATCAGCAAAAAGACAATGTCTTCCCTCAAAGATCTTTCTCATTCACGCCTCAGCTTTGAAGATATAAAATCCGCAACTAACGGTTTTGATGAAGAAAATTTTATTAAAAAATTTGGGTTTGGAGGGATTTACAAAGGCCGTCTCTTGCGTTCCAAACAGTTCATCGATATTATAGTGAAGTGGTTCTCTTCTGAATTTGTAGATGATAAGAGAAAAACATTTTGGACGGAGATTTCAATGCTTTCTAGTCTCAGACATAAGAATCTGGTGTCTTTTATTGGGTTTTGTGAGGGCCGGAATAATTATATCATATACAAGAAGGAGGCTAACGGAAGTCTAGACAGATATCTAAAGGACCAGACCCTCAAATGGATGCAAAGGTTGAAGATATGTGTTGGTGTTGCGAATGCATTGAGTTACATCCATTACGATGTTGGACGTGATTTTAGTGTCATACATTGCAACATCAAGAGCTCGGAAATTCTACTAGATGACAAATGGGAACCCAAGTTATCTGGTTTTGAGCTTTCGTTGAAAAATACAGTAGCTCGGAGGCAGCGTCTTATTCTTTCTCGTGATATTGTTGAGAATGTATACCTAGACCCAAAATATAAAAGAACTGGAGGCGTAACCCACAAGTCTGATGTGTATTCGTTCGGTGTTGTATTATTTGAAGTCTTGTGTGGAAGGAGTGCAGTTCTTCCAGATGAAGAGTTGGGAGAGGGGTTATTAAGTCAACTTGGAAAATCTGATTTAGATGATATGATTGATCCACATTTACGAGAACAGATGGACCCTGAAGCATACAAAATCTTCTCAGAGACAGCATTTTACTGCATACAAGAGGAACGAGCAAAGCGTCCGCATATAGATCAGGTTGTCAATAGACTTGAGAAAGCTTTGCAACTCCAACGGAAACGTGAAAATCCTAACAGTACATCATCCAATCGTTTGAAGGTAATTAATTTCCTTGAACTCTTAATTTGAGGACGATTACGCATTATCCTAATTAATAAACAAGAGCTACAAATGTTATTAAGTGTTGTTTTCTAGTTTAACGTATAACCACTATATCCTCATTATAAGATTTTTTTGTACAAAAAGATGAGTAATAATGTAAAAAACTGTATGCATGTGATTTTGATTTACATTATTATCTTCCTTAACATTGTATTTTATATTTCATAGAATATAATATTAAATTATAACTAAAAATATTATATAAAACTAAATTTTTGTAATGTATGTGGTGAACATGAAAGTAAGAAATAGTTTGTTACATCAAATTTGATAGTAATGATGTAATAAGCATGTTCAGTTTTTCAAATTGAAAATATGTATTCAAAGTAAAAGTATTTTAAATTTCAGGGGGAACTGCATAATCATTTTTGTGAAATACTTGAATAGGCAATCATATTAGTGTTTACCGTTTACAAAAGAATAAAGGTAAGATTATGCATTTTACGGGGAAACTACAAAAGAACAGGTATAGGTATGGAAACTACAAATGAGGCCTCTAACCTCTTAAATTAAGAAAATATTGACTTTTATGGAAAATTCAAAACATAATATACTTAGATATGTATAAATAGTAATGGACATATACTAAATCGGAGGCCACCTTACAAACAGTGGCTCTGTGCGGTTGCCCCACTTGCACATGCTAATCACCGCTACTGTAGGTTTGGTTTAAGGACTTAAAATGATCATACCCAAAAGCCGAGGGTTTTCTAAAGTCAACAATCTTTTAGTGGTATGACTATTCTTTTCCTAATTTCACATAATATGACCCCCTAATTTCACATAATATGACCCACTTTGTCTTTTCTATTTTTATTAGACAACCACTAATATAATGTTACTCTTTTCCTTTTGCACCCAAGAAGGAAACCGGTAACAACATAAAGATAAAAACCTTCAAGAGGGAGGAATAATTAATTAAAAGACAAGAAATCTTCATTTTCAATTTTGACATTAATTTTAGGGATGAAATCATTTTCCTACTAGTTAACTTGAAACAAATCATCTGTTGCTTTTGAATGTTTTCATACTTTCTAAATCTTAGTCAATTATAAAAACTTTTTCTTTTATTTCACTCCAATCCTTACTATCATTAATGAGGTGATGCATGACTCCATATTGTTGCAGGAGAAGAACTTTGAGCACTTTAAGATTGGACTAGATGTTATAAAGGAGGCTACCGAGAATTTTGACGACGCATATTGCATTGGGTCAGGCGGATTTTAACACCCCCAATTCATGATGCAGCGGAATTCAAACTGGGTGTTACTCGACGGCACAGTAGTCACAATAATAGAAAACGAACTCCAATTGAGTCGTTTTAAAAGATGTATCATTCAAAATATATAAATATCAGAGATTTCAAAATGAGGTCCCAATTGGTTCCATGTTTACAATGTATAATAAATGAGTTTTGAGTGATAATAAAATTTATAGCCCTCTTGAGTATCCGTGTCCTTCCGTGCCATCCTTGATCGTCATGAACCTGAAATACATGCTTGAGAGGTCAACACAAAGGTTGAGTGATATTCATAGAGTTTGTTAAATCGATTGAACACAATATGTTGGTAGTGTGAGTTATAGGCTCACACCAATGTTTGGAAAACAAAACAGGTAGGCTACGTTATTATACGCCCGGAACATGTATTATACACTAAGCTTATGACACCATAACGTTAACGTGTACCAATATCGATCGGCAGATTTATCCCGGTAGGTACTTTGCTAACATACCTAAATCTCAAATATTAATGCATTTGTTTGAACTTAGTCAATACAAATGGGATTCGTCAATCCCAATAGGCCTATTCAGAATATTCGCGCTCACTAATACTAGTGATTAAATGGTTCATAATAAAGGATCTCGGTTTAGCAAGGATGGTACTTAGTGATAATAAAACAATCAGGTAAGCATACAATTTAAAAACATTGTGCTCGGTTATAAATAGCATGTATTCCCCCCAAGGGTTTGTAAAACAATTAAGTAATCGAAAGTGGGGCTATGAACTCACCTTAAGTAAGATAGCAAGTAATGAATGTAACGGTTGAATCGTGAAGGTTTCTACGAGCAACCTATAATAGAATGTTGTGACTTAAGATCGGAGTAAAGAATATGAAGTAGTGCATATATATATATATATATATATATATATATATATATATATATATATATATATATATATATATATATATATATATATATCTTGCATTTAGTCCATGATGTGGTATGATGTATAGTGTAAGTCTTTGAAAGAGAAGATTCATGAAACATGTATGTTTTGTATATCGTTTACTACCGTTCGGGCCGACATAATTCAGAAGTCATGTTAGTAAGCGTTCGAGGAGCCAGGACACTTTAACTCGTAAATCCACAACTCAACTCGACGGCTTACATAATGAACTCCTCACATGAGGCTCCCTACTATTGTAGTAGTTGATGAAATATATAGATATAAGTTTTGATCCGAAAGGTTACATGTCCGATATTTGAATAAACTTAGGAAAGTTTATTTGTACATGAAGATTGTTATTAGGGGTAGTTTCATAAGTCTTGAATGACCATTTTCTCTTGGTAAAATCTCATGGTTTCCTTTAGATGAAGTAGATCCAAATTGTATGTTCAAGTTATCGCCAAGTTCTCTAATTCATGTATTTGCCTTGGTAAGCTTGTATGGTCATTTCGTCATGGCCTAGCCATGACCTTTGGTCATTGTTCCATGGTCTTGAGACTCAACCTTGGCTCTAGCCATGGTTGTGGTCTTGATTTAGGTCATAAGACCCCTTTGGTCTTCATAAACCATAACTTATATGTAATGAATTTGGTCTAAAAATGGGCTGTTAAGATTTTGAAGAATTTATCACTCAAAAAGCGTTTTCAGGGCTCGAGCTTCTTTTTACTGAACGAAAACGTCGTTCCGGACAACTTTCGTGTTTTAACTTTTTGATGAATCGGACCAGAAGTGGGACTTTCAAAACCCAAATTTGATCAGAATGGTATTTGGCAATTTGCCGAAAAGTTTTGGTAACTTCAAATGGGCGTAACTTTTGACTCGTATACTCGTTTTAGGTGGTTCAAATTGCTATGGTTTCCTTGTTAAGTCCTCTACTGTAATATGTAATGATCCAATATCATAATTTTACCATTTTGGTCGTGGTTTTCCAAGAAACTCACTAATTTGCTTGTTTTAGTAACTTGTTTCAATAATCAATAACAATAACTTGTTTTGCTCACTTTTATACATCATGGACATGCATACAAGACATAATATAGCACAAATAATATGTAAATAACATGAATATGATTATTTAACAAGAAGCAAGTTAGGGTTTGCTTACAACTTTTGGCTTTCTACAAGAAAGGAAGTCAAGTATGGAACTAGGACACTAAACCTAAGCTTGTAAACCCTTTACCATAACTCTTGTAACCCTTGCTAGCCATGATCTAACCCTTGTGAAAATCATTTAACTTCAGCCCTAGTAACCTTGTGTAGCTCCTAAATCAACCATGGAATCACCAAACAAACTTAAGATTCATGTAGAGAATAACTAAGCCATGAACTTTGATATGTAACTTGTAGCTTAAAGATCAAAGGATCATGGAGCTATGATTTGTGTTGGCTCATTTTTATGGATGAAAAGATGAAGAAGAAGGTGTTCTTGAGTGGCTATTTATAGTATGAGAAAGTTAGCTAACCATACATGGGTTAGATATTAACCATGGTTAAGTTTAGGTGAAACTTTGTGCCCAAGTTAAGATGAATGGTCAAGATTGAATCACATGGTGACTAATCCCCCCCCTAAGTCGGTTGGGGCTGTGTGGTGGCCAAGTTGGTGACTTTTGGATGATATCTAAGAGTTTAAGCTAAGTTTTGACTCCGTAAAATGCTAACCGTAAGCTGTTAAGCCACGAAACTTAAAACCGGGTATCGTAAAAATACGAAACTTGGAAGAATGGTTAAACATGTCATAATACTCCATAATAAAATATGAAATGAGTGGTAGGTTCCATTTGGGTGGTAAAACCCTGCTAAAAACTGGAAACACGGGTCTAAAACGCGTAATACGTAAAACGTACGAATATTGCGTAAAATTGAGAAAAGTAAAATGTTACTTTTCTAATGTGATAAAAATGATTTAAAATGACTTATAATGTCTAGACTGGGCTCAGTCTAGTGTCGGTTGGTATTAAATGTCTTTTAGACATCAAACCGTAAGCCTAAAAATCACGAAATGACTTATAACATCAAGGGATGATTTTTGGTCAATGGAGGAGGGAAAAATATGTTGACTTTTTCTAATAAGTTGAAAACTCAAATCGTCTTAGAAATGCGGTGCAGGTATAGGCTAAGGTTACGGTTGAGTAAAAACGCTTAAAACTGAAAATTCCAGTTTTTCACGGCCGAGGTTTATTTTGGTCATGTTTTTCTCAGTCACGATTAATTCTCAAATAAATCATGAGTGTGTCAAACATTTTTCTGATACGGGGAAAATTAACGCGACCGAATTTCGTTGTGCGTAGAATTTCTGAATGACGTTTTACCCTAAAACGTGTAATTCCGTGTAATTCCTTAATAACTTTCACGAAAATGAGCTTATGAATGTCAAACTTTTAATTTGCCATGGAAATGATTTATCACTTCAGCCCAAGAAATAAAAATCAAGTTTCGGGAAAAATTTTCGGGAAAAATGAATAGTAAAAGTGAATAGTGAAATTTTCCGGGAAAAATAATTAACCTGAAAATACGAATTGTTACAGTCTCTACCCCTTACGGGGAACTTCGTCCCGAAGTTCTTTGTGTGTTATATGTTGGAGTGGTGTCGATGAAAAGGTGTGGTTACTTATGAGGACTAAACTCTGGGATTACCGGTGATGTAAATTGATTTGTCATTTCAGTGTATGGCGTAGGATGAGGCTTACTTTTATGTAGGAAAGGTATGGTAATAGTCGAATATCAAAGGAAATTGATATAGCAGTCGAATATTAATAGGAATTGATATAGTAGTTGAATATCAAATAGAACTCGATATAGTTGTCAAGTATCAATAGCAATTGATATAGGAATCGAATAATGGATTAAGTGTTGAACATGTGGTTGGACCAAGTCCTGTTTGAATTGTACGGCTGCCCATGCATATGGCTACATGGCTTCGCAATGAGTTTGGTACGACTGCGCATGCGTATGGTTACATGGCCCCGTAATGAGTTTGTTTGTTATTGCACTATCATTATGAAAACCAAAATGTAAACCTCGTACTAATGGAAATTGGGATAGTCGTTGCAATCATAGCCTAGTAGGTAATCTGTTGTTGTATCTAGTGTTTATTGACTTCATACTTATGTTATTTCGGATATAAATAAGCCCACTTGTTTATAATTCTTTATTTACATAGAGAGGCATCCCAAACAATGTAACTAAAGGAATATAAACGTATGGTTCGATGATTTATAATTTCTTTATTTAAATGAAAAGGCATCCCAATCCATTCAAATAAGGACATTATAAATCATCCTACTCAAGAATTCCCGACACAACATTCATACTTAGCCGGTGAGTTACAAGGTAGTGTATTACGAGATGATACTGATGTTCCAAAAGTACAAGATGAATATTCAATCTTGTAAAACTGATGAGGGTGCTTGTGGTGTAACTAAGGATGATTTGATCTTTAAAAGTGCATAAAGATCTGTTAATGAGATTGTGTTTGCCACGGTTGTGAAGGTAATGTTGTGATATGTTGATGAACAAAAGTGTGTAGTGTATGCTTACCATTAATATTGGTAGAGATGTCAAGTTTGCTTTGAAAATCTTAAGAGATTTTTTTTTTTTTTTTTTTTTTTTTTTTTTTTTTTTTTTTTAAAGGTTTATGATGGAATGGTATCCTAAACAGGATGGTACTTCTACAGGATGAAGAGAAGAATTGATAACTATCCCAAGATAGTCGTTCGGATTATCTCATAAATGAAAATTTTCAAGAATGAATTTAGATCATACAAATAAGGTGTTAAGATCTTGCTGAGTGGTAAGGCACTATCGTGTCTCTAGATTGTTTTAATGTATTCTGGTGGTTTATCGTGTTCATGTAGGAAATCAATCTAAACATAACCCTAGTACAACTATTCTCAGTATTTGAAAATTTTAAGTCGAATATAGTTAGTCAGACTATATTCCACTGTCCCTAGGTTAAATATAGGTGACTAGTCTATATTTAGCCAAGGTTCGATAAAATTTTCAAATACCTAAATTAGGTATACTTTTGATATGTCCGTTGCTTTCGGGAAACTGTTCACTAAACAAAGGCGATGTCAAACCCTTAAGTTGCAAGTCCCGTCCATACAAGACTTGTAACGTATGTTTTCATATTCCATTGCATAGAAGGTAGTAAGGGTAGATACGTATGGAAAGGAAGTTTTAAGTAGTTCTAAAATAGAACATACTTGGCCAGGATCACGAACTTTTAATAATGAAGGTTTCATAAGAAAACTTTGATGAATGTAGAGAAAGTTCAGCTTTTGTCGATGATGGATTAGTTTGTCCTTTAGAAATCTCATATTTCTTGTTTTGAAATCGATAGATTGTGACGGGTTTTTGATATCATAAGAAATGATATTGATGATGTGATGGAATAATTCTAGAGAGCATTTGCACAAAACACAATGTCTCGGAAGTAGGTTAGACCATTGTGTAATTCACAATGTCTGGGAAGTAGGTTAGACCGTTGTGTGACTCAAAACATTTGAGAAATGATTAAGACCATTGTATCATACAATGTCTTGGAAAATGAATGAGACCATTGCATCTCACAATGTCTTGGAAAATGAATGAGACCATTGTATCTCACAATGTCTTGGAAAATGAATGAGACCATTGTATCTCACAATGTCTTGGAAAATGAATGAGACCATTGTATCTCACAATGTCTTGCGAAATGAATGAGACCATTGTAATTAGTTACAATGTCTTGGACATATAATGTTGGAGTAGGAACATGATTGGGAGAGTGTGGCTGTGCCGAAATGCCTTAGAATAGGCATACACAGATATGTTTAGTCCATTGTTTAGATAAATGATTGAAAATAAACCGAGTTTATATATCAATATACTAATATGTTCATGTAGCATAAAATGCCTAGTGTGTATATATCAATATACTTATATGTGTTCATGTAGCATAAAATGCCTAGTGTGTATATATCAATATACTTATATGTGTTCATGTAGCATAAAATGCCTAGTGTGTATATATCAATATACTTATATGTGTTCATGTAGCATAAAATGCTTAGTAAGTCCATAATCGTCTGGAGGATGGAAGACACGGAGAGCGGAAGGCTATAAAATGTTTTTGCTTGTACATGTGGTTATAGTTTAGGTCTCAATTAGACCCGTTTCTCTATAACCATGGCCCTGGTACCAATCTTTAACACCCCCAATTCATGATGCAGCGGAATTCAAACTGGGTGTTACTCGACGGCACAATAGTCACAATAATAGAAAACGAACTCCAATTGAGTCGTTTTAAAAGATGTATCATTCAAAATATATAAATATCAGAGATTTTAAAATGAGGTCCCAATTGGTTCCATGTTTACAATGTATAATAAATGAGTTTTGAATGATAATAAAATTTATAGCCCTCTTGAGTATCCGTGTCCTTCCGTGCCATCCTTGATCGTCATGAACCTGAAATACATGCTTGAGAGGTCAACACAAAGGTTGAGTGATATTCATAGAGTTTGTTAAATCGATTGAACACAATATGTTGGTAGTGTGAGTTATAGGCTCACACCAATGTTTGGAAAACAAAACAGGTAGGCTACGTTATTATACGCCCGGAACATGTATTATACACTAAGCTTATGACACCATAACGTTAACGTGTACCAATATCGATCGGCAGATTTATCCCGGTAGGTACTTTGCTAACATACCTAAATCTCAAATATTAATGCATTTGTTTGAACTTAGTCAATACAAATGGGATTCGTCAATCCCAATAGGCCTATTCACAATATTCGCGCTCACTAATACTAGTGATTAAATGGTTCATAATAAAGGATCTCGGTTTAGCAAGGATGGTACTTAGTGATAATAAAACAATCAGGTAAGCATACAATTTAAAAACATTGTGCTCGGTTATAAATAGCATGTATTCCCCCCAAGGGTTTGTAAAACAATTAAGTAATCGAAAGTGGGGCTATGAACTCACCTTAAGTAAGATAGCAAGTAATGAATGTAACGGTTGAATCGTGAAGGTTTCTACGAGCAACCTATAATAGAATGTTGTGACTTAAGATCGGAGTAAAGAATATGAAGTAGTGCCTATATATATATATCTTGCATTTAGTCCATGATGTGGTATGATGTATAGTGTAAGTCTTTGAAAGAGAAGATTCATGAAACATGTATGTTTTGTATATCGTTTACTACCGTTCGGGCCGACATAATTCAGAAGTCATGTTAGTAAGCGTTCGAGGAGCCAGGACACTTTAACTCGTAAATCCACAACTCAACTCGACGGCTTACATAATGAACTCCTCACATGAGGCTCCCTACTATTGTAGTAGTTGATGAAATATATAGATATAAGTTTTGATCCGAAAGGTTACATGTCCGATATTTGAATAAACTTAGGAAAGTTTATTTGTACATGAAGATTGTTATTAGG
Source organism: Artemisia argyi (assembly GCA_030686995.1). Taxonomy (NCBI): domain Eukaryota; kingdom Viridiplantae; phylum Streptophyta; class Magnoliopsida; order Asterales; family Asteraceae; genus Artemisia; species Artemisia argyi. Next base: position 6,945,222 of record CM060689.1, read on the forward strand.
GGTAGTTTCATAAGTCTTGAATGACCATTTTCTCTTGGTAAAATCTCATGGTTTCCTTTAGATGAAGTAGATCCAAATTGTATGTTCAAGTTATCGCCAACTTCTCTAATTCATGTATTTGCCTTGGTAAGCTTGTATGGTCATTTCGTCATGGCCTAGCCATGACCTTTGGTCATTGTTCCATGGTCTTGAGACTCAACCTTGGCTCTAGCCATGGTTGTGGTCTTGATTTAGGTCATAAGACCCCTTTGGTCTTCATAAACCATAACTTATATGTAATGAATTTGGTCTAAAAATGGGCTGTTAAGATTTTGAAGAATTTATCACTCAAAAAACGTTTTCAGGGCTCGAGCTTCTTCTTACTGAACGAAAACGTCGTTCCGGACAACTTTCGTGTTTTAACTTTTTGATGAATCGGACCAGAAGTGGGACTTTCAAAACCCAAATTTGATCAGAATGGTATTTGGCAGTTTGCCGAAAAGTTTTGGTAACTTCAAATGGGCGTAACTTTTGACTCGTATACTCGTTTTAGGTGGTTCAAATTGCTATGGTTTCCTTGTTAAGTCCTCTACTGTAATATGTAATGATCCAATATCATAATTTTACCATTTTGGTCATGGTTTTCCAAGAAACTCACTAATTTGCTTGTTTTAGTAACTTGTTTCAATAATCAATAACAATAACTTGTTTTGCTCACTTTTATACATCATGGACATGCATACAAGACATAATATAGCACAAATAATATGTAAATAACATGAATATGATTATTTAACAAGAAGCAAGTTAGGGTTTGCTTACAACTTTTGGCTTTCTACAAGAAAGGAAGTCAAGTATGGAACTAGGACACTAAACCTAAGCTTGTAAACCCTTTACCATAACTCTTGTAACCCTTGCTAGCCTTGATCTAACCCTTGTGAAAATCATTTAACTTCAGCCCTAGTAACCTTGTGTAGCTCCTAAATCAACCATGGAATCACCAAACAAACTTAAGATTCATGTAGAGAATAACTAAGCCATGAACTTTGATATGTAACTTGTAGCTTAAAGATCAAAGGATCATGGAGCTATGATTTGTGTTGGCTCATTTTTATGGATGAAAAGATGAAGAAGAAGGTGTTCTTGAGTGGCTATTTATAGTATGAGAAAGTTAGCTAACCATACATGGGTTAGATATTAACCATGGTTAAGTTTAGGTGAAACTTTGTGCCCAAGTTAAGATGAATGGTCAAGATTGAATCACATGGTGACTAATCCACCCCCTAAGTCGGTTGGGGCTGTGTGGTGGCCAAGTTGGTGACTTTTGTATGATATCTAAGAGTTTAAGCTAAGTTTTGACTCCGTAAAATGCTAACCGTAAGCTGTTAAGCCACGAAACTTAAAACCGGGTATCGTAAAAATACGAAACTTGGAAGAATGGTTAAACATGTCATAATACTCCATAATAAAATATGAAATGAGTGGTAGGTTCCATTTGGGTGGTAAAACCCTGCTAAAAACTGGAAACACGGGTCTAAAACGCGTAATACGTAAAACGTACGAATATTGCGTAAAATTGAGAAAAGTAAAATGTTACTTTTCTAATGTGATAAAAATGATTTAAAATGACTTATAATGTCTAGACTGGGCTCAGTCTAGTGTCGGTTGGTATTAAATGTCTTTTAGACATCAAACCGTAAGCCTAAAAATCACGAAATGACTTATAACATCAAGGGATGATTTTTGGTCAATGGAGGAGGGAAAAATATGTTGACTTTTTCTAATAAGTTGAAAACTCAAATCGTCTTAGAAATGCGGTGCAGGTATAGGCTAAGGTTACGGTTGAGTAAAAACGCTTAAAACTGAAAATTCCAGTTTTTCATGGCCGAGGTTTATTTTGGTCATGTTTTTCTCAGTCACGATTAATTCTCAAATAAATCATGAGTGTGTCAAACATTTTTCTGATACGGGGAAAATTAACGCGACCGAATTTCGTTGTGCGTAGAATTTCTGAATGACGTTTTACCCTAAAACGTGTAATTCCGTGTAATTCCTTAATAACTTTCACGAAAATGAGCTTATGAATGTCAAACTTTTAAATTGCCATGGAAATGATTTATCACTTCAGCCCAAGAAATAAAAATCAAGTTTCGGGAAAAATTTTCGGGAAAAATGAATAGTAAAAGTGAATAGTGAAATTTTCCGGGAAAAATAATTAACCTGAAAATACGAATTGTTACACGGATTCGGTAAAGTATACAAAGCAGATCTTGAACATTTCGATAGCAGTAATTCCTTGTCGATAGAAGGTGTGAATAAGTCTAAGTCTGTGTGGCGGCGGGTTCAAATCTCGTGAATTAGTTGGCCAAAATGTTTGAAATCATGGTTACCAAAAAAAATAAAAAAGAAAAAGGTGTGAATAAGTGTGATTTACCAAGAAAACGAAGCACGGTAGCCATAAAGCGCATTCACAATCAAGAAGGAGAAGAAGGGTTCATTTCAGAAATTGAAACTCTAACTACTTGTAAGCATGATAGCATAATCTCTCTTCTTGGCTATTGTTATGAAGGTAATGGTGCAATGATCCTGGTTTATGAGCATGCTTCGAAAGGTAGTCTTGAAAGCTATTTGGGAAGCACTAATAGAATGACTAATCTTAATTGGGTGCAACGTCTAAATATATGTCTTGATATTGCACATGGTTTGGAATACATTCACAACAACACAGATAATGGCAAACAAAAGATGATACATCGTGACATCAAGAGCGATAATATTCTATTGGGAGAAAATTGGAAGGCAAAGATTGCAGATTTTGGGCTCTCCAAATTCCACCCAGCAGATCAAGTGGCCAGCACTATCTATACCAATAGGATTGCAGGTACATATACGTATTTGGATCCAGAATATCAGAAGCATGGTAGATTAAATAAGAAATCAGACATTTACTCGTTTGGAGTAGTGTTGCTTGAGATCTTGACTGGGAGTTTGGCCTATGATTCTGTATACACCAATGTGAATGACAAGGGAATTGCACCCATTGCGAGAGATCATTTTGAAAAGGGAAAAATAATGGAAATTGTTGATCACAAGATAAAGGAGGAGACCGATGAACATGTCTTTTCTTTAAGTAAAGGACCCAATAAAGAGTCTTTGGACATCTTTTTAGAGATCGCATTTCGATGTGCCGCAGAAACTCAAGCACAACGTCCAACAATAGAAGTTGTCATCCATGAACTCAAAAAAGCGTTAAACTCTCATGTAAGTAAATAATTTAAAAGACAACTTATTAATTTCTTCGTATTCTTGATAGTAAAATGTGACATATCATTACATTATACTTTGTGTAAACAACATTTTCTCACACTGTTACTCATTATTAGATCTTTTTTTTAGGGTATCTAACTATCTCACTATATACAACAAATCAATCTCATAATGTCCTAAGTTTTGGGGAACATTCTCACATATGGGGTACCATTTGGACACAAGCCTTTGGTACCCAATTAAGATCTTACCGTTTAAGTTTTTTCTTAGTAGTTAAGTTTTGGGATTTATTGTTTTGATCTTAAACTTTTATGTAAACATAATAATTTAAATTTATAACGTGCTAATGAGTCGCCGGTAAACATACTCACTCTTTTCTTACATGTATATATATATATATATATATATATATATATATATATATATATATATATATATATATATATTCTTTAGTGTAGAAATTGGAACAACCAACCTTGATTTGCAACCATAACATTGACATGAACTTGGAGACAGAAAAAAAATTAAATTTAAAAAAAAAGTAAAGTAAAGTAACTCTCAATATCGCCTTCCACGGTTATGGATCCCAATACCGTCTTCCACGGTGTATGGGGGAGGTTGAAAAAAATTAAATTTTGATTTAACAAATTCCTGTATGACAAGTAGTTTCAGTTGTTCTAATATTCCATTCGCTGTCTTGTCCCATCCATACAATCTATATAGTTTATTCATCTAACGTGGGTCGGTGAGGGCTCCTCTAATTCAATTCGATCTTTACTGCTACTATTTTATCTTTGGTGATTCGTTGATGATGGGAGCAGGTTAGGCTTTTTGCGCTTTAATGTTTTAAACCCTAATCTTGCGATTAGGGTTTTCCTTTGTTACTGGTTTTGCATTCTTGCTGGGTACTTAGTGTGGCTATTAGTGTGCTGATTTTAGAAGTGGGTTTTTGAGAGATGGAGAAGGGGTTCTTGATTAGTAAGACTGCGAGTAAGGGTAATAATGTATCTGGTTCTAACGATGCGAACATGGGTACTAATGATGAATTGGCTGCTCATTTGAGTAGGCTTAAGGGACACGAGGGTAACATGGGTGTACAACACGTGTCTAATGATGCATCTCATGATAGTAATGTTAGTTTGAAGGTAGATGATGCTCCTGATTGTGGTACTCAGGAAGTGGAGCCGATTCCACTTATGAATGATGCATCTCATGGTGACGACTTGGAGCCGGTTACAAGTGCTGATGTGCAGCACTTGCTATCTAATGCACATAAGAATTTTGATGATGCCATGACTGATATTCAACGGGAAATTGTTGCTAATAAGGCTTCCTCTTCAAGTGGTATTGGGCATAATGCTTCTAAGAAGGATACTACTAGTGGAGTGAAGTCGGTTTCTTATGTGGGTGTTGCTTCTAATGATTCTCAGAAACACGTGTCTAATTTTCGGAGATTAGAAAGCAGCAATAAGAAGGATAATGTTGACCTTTCAGTCCCAATGAAGGTAGTGGAAGAGGTGAACACGCGGTTTGAAAATACTCTCTATGGATATTTCCTTGGTCAGCGCCTTGCTTTTCCTGTCGTGGATTATTATGTTCGCAATGCATGGGCTAAGTATGGGTTACAAAAGGTAATGATGAATGCTAAGGGTTTCTTCTTCTTCAAGTTTACTTCGAAGAAAGGTGTTGATGATGTGCTTGATAATGGTCCATGGTTGATCCGTAATGTTCCTATTATTCTTCAACCTTGGACTTTGAATACCAATTTGTTGAAAGAGGATTTAACTCACATTCCGGTGTGGGTTAAATTTCATGATGTTCCTTTAGCGATGTTTTCTGATGATGGGCTTAGTTTGCTTGCTACTTTGATTGGGACTCCCAAGAGATTGGATGCCTTTACTAGTCAGATGTGCAAAGAATCTTGGGGTAGGAGTAGTTTTGCTAGATGTATGATTGAAGTGAAGTCGGATGAGGTACTTAGGGACAGCCTTACTGTTGAGATTCCTTTACTTGACGGTTCGGGTTCGACTATTGAGAAGATCAGTGTGGAATATGAGTGGAAACCGCCTCGCTGTGATAAATGCAAGGTGTTTGGACATGTTTTGGTGGATTGTCCTAAGGGTGTGATACCGACTGCTCAACCTTCTAAGAATGTTAATGATGGTTTTCAGACTGTTAATAATAAGAAGAAGGGTAAGCAAGCTGCCTCGAATACGGGTCGCGGAGGTTTTACTAAACCTGTTGTGGGTAAGCGTTTTGAATATCAGCCAAAGAAGACTCCTACTGTACCCAAGAAAGTTAATGATAGTAAGAAGAAGACTTCTGATGTGGCTAGTACGAGTGGAACAACGATCTCTACATCTAACCAATTTGATGCGCTTAATATGGATGATACGGATACGTTTAGTATTCCTACTTATGACACCAGCATGGATGTGGATACTGGAAGTACAATGGAAGTTAATGTGGATAAGTCAGTTAAGACTGGTGCTACATCACAAGAACCACTTGTGAGTGATTCAATGGGAACTAAGGAAGTTGGTTCTACTCCTTTAGTTGATAAAATTAGTAAGTTTGAAAAGCTTCTCATTGATGGGAAAGGTACTCTTGTGGATGATGATGGTCATCCTGTTCCGTCTGCCTCTGTCACTAAGAGGGCTAACCCATTTTCCAAGGTGGGTGAGGTTGTGGTTTCTGATAGTGAGGATGAGGAGGTTCTTAACACGTTCGACGAATCTGCGAATCTTTTTGGTAGAAGTCAAGAGCGTGAAGATGAGTTTGATGACTATGATGATTACTCGAAGCAAATTCATGATCTTCCAGGGGAATTGGATGCTCTTAATGCCATTTATGGCTTTAATCTCCAAGGTCGTAGGAAGTAGTTATTTTTGTCCGAGTTTTTTCTATATGATGTGGTAGTGGTTTGTTTTCTTGTCTAGAAAATAGGAAGTATCTTGTTATGTAAGCTTTTCGCCTATGTAACGGGCTGAGATATGGGATTCACTCATATCCGTTGTTCTTAAATGTTTTTTGGAGTAATATATTTACCGGGTCTTTTGACCTTTTACCCAAAAAAAAAAAAAAAAGTAGTTTCAGTTTGTTTTTGACTTACTACATCGACTGACTGTCTGATGATTCACATTCACAGGAGAACCACAAAGACGACCTCAAACTGTCACTTAAAGACATAAAGTTGGCGACACAAAACTTCAGCCAAGACAATATCATTGGACAAGGAGATTTTGGGAAATTATATAAAGGAGTAGCTACTCACACTCATGGACATAACATCTTTGCTGCAAAGCGCTTGGATAGGAAGTCTGCTGAAGGAGAAGCTGAATTTATGACCGAAATGGAAATCCTTATGGAGTATAAACATGAAAATGTCATTGGTCTTGTAGGTTATTGTGACGAAGAGGATGAGAAAATTATTGTTTACGAGTATGCATCGAGAGGAAGTCTTGATAAGTACTTGGACAATTATAGTCTTACGTGGGTAATGCGGCTAAAAATATGCATCAATATTGCAATCGGGTTGGAGTTCCTTCATGGAAAGGGTTCAAGTTCAGAAATGGTGATACATAGGGACATCAAAAGCAGCCACATACTACTGCTTGATGATTGGAAAGCAAAAATTACTGATTTTGGGCTTTCCTTAGTTTGTCCAACAAATCAGGATGCGGGCTATGTCATCGACAATGTTATAGGCACAATTGGCTATCGTGACCCACTACATTCGAAAACAGGCTACTTAACTAAAGAATCTGATATATTCTCACTGGGTGCGGTTTTATTTGACATATTGTGTGGGAAACTATCGTCCATAGAACTAGACGATGAGTATCTTTATTTACCCTTTTTGGCTAAACAACATTATCTTGTCAGAAAACTTGAAAAGTTAGTGTTTGAGGGTATCAAAGAACAAATTGTGCCACAATCATATACTACATTTACAAGGATTGCCCTTCAATGCTTACATCACAGGAGAGAAAGTCGGCCAACAGCAGGTGAAGTGATAATACAACTTAAGAAAGCATTGGAATTCCAAGTAAGTTTTTATAATTATTTCAAATTAAGCTACCATTTCTTTCACATACAGATCTAAAACTATATTTATGGATACTCAAATAGGTTGTGCACTTCTATTGTTCAAACAAGTGTTGTTGAACCATAAAACATGATAAATAAATTAAATGTCAAAACAAAAAAGACAACAAGTTTCCATGATCCAGAAAAAATGTGTTGTCTATGGGAGTCGGCCAACAGTAGGTCTTTAGTTGTTTCTTCAATGATAGGAATGTAAATGTATGAAATATGAGCTTATTAAGTGTTTAATTAATGTACAGGAGGATTATGAGATATGGGAGTCGAAATTGCCTAAAGACTACAACGAAATAATCCAGATGTCAAAGTGCTCCAAAGATTATTCTAACATCAAGAAAGAGGATCTTTACAACATCTTTTCTAAAGGAATCCTCCTTCAACAAGACAAAGTGGTAATCAGTTCGTTCTCAAATCTCAGTTATATTTTTCATCATCCTGTGTTCTATGTATCCTTTAGTTTATTAGGGATGAATTAAAATCACGCATGCATTTACAAAACATAACATTGGGTCTAACTTGTTTATTTATTGTATAATAGTTGCTGTCATTCGATGGTATTGGAGAAAGAAATGCAGTGTTTTCAGCGACAATGTTTTCCTACATAAACAGCTGTCCACATGAATGGAAGTCGTTTCCAGAATCAAGGTTATTCTTTCTACCTCTGTTGGTACATATACATTGTTTGTTAGATGCATAAATTTGTGCTCTAATCTACAATCTAATATGATCAACAACTTTTAGAATAAGAAATATAAACAACTGAGTTTCATAAATAAATAGTTGATGCTTTGTAACTCATACACGTTCAGTCCTACAGCGTCTTATATCTTTATATATCAGCTCTAAAGTCTCTTCAAGCTTTAGTTTATTTATACGTTGAACCTTGATATTTACTGAAAATACACAAAAAACTTTATAAGTTTAAAACATAATAATTAGGTAAGAATGATCAAGCTTAAGGTTGCACAACATGTACTTTTTCACTCATCAAAAGGAATGGAAATTCAATCTTAGACAAAATTATATTTTTGATAGGAATTGGATTACATAGTACCTATTTTGAAAAAAACTGTATTTTATGTCAACTTAAATGACTGTTCTTCCTATATGAGATTTTAGAGTACTTATCAAAGTTAAAGGGTGAATAACATGAGTAGAGCTACTTTAAACTATGCATTTATGGAATTCTTATATAAGATTTTAGAGTCTTCTTAACTGGTTTTAATAGTCTCAGATTTGGAATCTGGGGTGTTATGTCGATATTTACATGTTGCTTGTAGTCGTCTAGTCGATATGTACTCACTTGCTTGATTTTGTATTTACTTATTTTTTTCAAAACATGGATGAGGTATACCTTGTTTTCGGCCTTCTGTTTGCACGGCAATGAAACAAAATTTTTGCTAGCATCTTGCTTGTCTATTTTAAGATATATACCCTCTAAAAATAAATAACTTAATGGTTAAAAGAAAATTATCATAGTTAATTATATATTTATTAATTCAATAAGTTTCAGTTTTGAATTTAAGTCTTTTCACAATTCCCAAAGAAATTGTTTTCTCATTTATTTTGGTTTAAAGAAATACTAAATTCTAAAGTAGAAGTGTACATCCGGGGGAATAATGGTTATGACTGACTTGGACTTGAATATTTATAACATGTGCAGATTTGAGTCAGTAGTGGAGATGTCCGATGTTTCCAATTTGAACATCGAAATTAAGACAGATACTCGATTATTATCTCCGAATGCTGCTCATGGGGTCTATTTACTCTTCAAACTCTGTGATTCAAGAAAAGTTTCAACTAAACCGATGTATGTTAATCTAAAGTATAGAGTGGGCTCCGAAAATCTACATGCATATTTTGCAAAACAGAGAGACGAAGAGTAGATGATGATCGAGTTGTACAGATTCTTAAATCAGAACGAAGATGTCATGTTTACATTTCTAATAGAGAGCTTTTCGTTGGTCTATTGTGGAGATGGTGCGATTTATGTCGAAGGCATTGAATTTCTTGCAATTGACAAAGTGAGTTTAGAAATATCCCTTGGCTCCATTCTAAATTATTTTGTTTATATATAAAAATCATGTCTATGCTGCATATTTAACATGATTGTACACAGGTGGAATATGAAGAAATCGGAAAGTTGAAGGATGTCCAACAAGTCTTGGAATCAAACTTCAATGTGGATCTCGTGCAACAATTGCCAACTAACTTTGAAGAAATATTTGAGATACACAGAAACTATGATGAGTTGTTTTGGTTGGGCGAATTAAACAGGAAGAAACTTCTTGTGGTTTCGGCAAAGGCAGCTCTATACAAATTTTCTAGTGAGGATCTCTTTACTTCAAAACCATCATCTCACTCAAGGTTTGCTTTTTGGAACTAGACTTCGCATGTTTTCCTTTGAGCAGTAAACTTTCCTTATTGTACATTCACAATGTGCACATCTAATCTTATCCAAATATTGAAAAAAGAAAGTTTTGTTAATTTAAGACCAATCTTCTTTGTTGTTTAGTAAAATTATACTGAAGATTCGTGTATAAATGGTTGACAAAAGTATCGCATCTTGGATTTGTCTTTTTCTATCTTCAAAATTTACATTGTTTTTGGTATGTAATTATAATATATATCGTACATGCAGATTTCAAGAGGTGATTGAGCTTTTGCCACAACAAGTATTCTATATTAATTGCACGATTAGAAGTCAAATGTTGTCGGCCGATACAGAATACACGTGTTATCTTGTATTCAAGCTTTCAGAAGAATGTCAGGGGCTTCATAATCCGCTGAAGGTACGAGATCTACTCCACCAAGTAAACGAAGAGGCTGAATTTTTCTATTTTATTACCCCAAGCCCACCGAATATAAATGATATCACACGGGTTCCAAAACAAAGGGAAGATGGATGGATGGAGATTCAAGTGTGGAAATTTAACTCGACTCATAATTTCGAGGATGACTCTCTTTCTATCTATATGAAGTTTACGAGTCATGAAGGAACTTTGTCTGGCCTCATCATATGTGGCCTTGAGTTTCGCCCAACGTTTATTACTTCAAGCACGCTCAATTGAGCCTTTATTTTCAAACTCAAGTGTGGTTAAGCTTTACTTTGAAACTCAAGTTTGGTCTCTTAACCGATACATTATGAGCTTGGCCCGACTAGAACTGTTCAAGGTAAATATTGACAGACTCGATATATTGAGTTTGGCTTGACTTAACTTTGTTGGGGTCATGGTTAGCTGAGTGAATTTTGTTGTTATGCTTTGATTTAATTAGTTTTTACAATAACTCTATAAATTGAGATTAAAAATGGTATAAAAGAAATGTTTGAATGCTCATGCAGCAATGCTTGTGTAACATTTCTACTTTATGGATTATCGATGTAGATTTTGAGCCTAGTGATCAAGTTCATAACGTAGTATAAACTACCTCATGTGTATGATCTAGTTTAAATTGCATTATAGATTTGTAAGTTTTGTATTAGAACAATGTTGTTTCAGTTTGTTTCCAGTAGTATAGAGTAGGGGTATTTGCATCCCACATTGCCCTCATGAACCAAATGACCAAGGTGGAGATGATTATAAAATGAGATGCCAAACGATCCATGAAACACATAATTCTTGACTTTTTATCAAAGCCATTGTTATGGTTTAGTGTTTCTGTTGCAATTACTAGTTATAAACTTTTTTTTTTTTTTTTTTTTTTTTTTTTTTTTGAGAAAGGCACTAGTTATAAACTTATATTATCTATAAATCACAGAATCTACAAAAGATTAATTTTATTATATCAAATGAAATTGATTTTTAAAACTTTGTAATTTGTATCTAATTTCAGTGAAAAGCTTATGATTTAATTGGTAAATTTCGAATCAGCTGAACCTAAATGAGTTTGAGGGTACTGCCCACTGCTACTCACTGCTACTTTTAACAAACAGGCCGAGAGTGTGATCCCCATCTAATAGTCGAGCTCGAGCTTTATATATAAAGATCGACAAGCTTTGTGAGCCTAAGCGATATAACAGCTTTGTGAGCCTAAGCGATATAACTAGACACCAGGTAAGTATATTCTCATATCAAGCACCATTTCAAGTTCTCAACTCGTTCTATGGATCACGCATCAACATTGTCTCATTTCATCTCGAAGCAAAAGAAACCGATCCCCCATTATCAAACGGGGTATATGAATCGATATTGTTGGATAAATTGGAAGTGGATACAAAGGTACTCTAGAGAAAAAGTAAAATCGATAAAGAAAATTTTTTGCTCACACAATTCATTTGATCAAGGTCCATCCCGTCTTTGTAATCATTGATTGTTACTCACGAGAGAAACTGAGAATGAATTAGTTTGTTCCTTTTTTTCATTTCTTTTTTTCTTCGAAGTCGAGAACACAAACTACAACATTATTTTCTTTTCTTTTCTACCTGTATTTTCTCTCATAAATCCAAATCAATGAGCACTCGATATGACAAATTATAAGGCAAATTATAGCCTTATAACTTAGCTGGTTAGCCCTATAGCTTGACACCACAACCTCCATCGAGTTATAAGGTCTCGCGTCAAATTTACCAACCGAGTTATAGGGTATTTCTTATTTATTTTTTTGTGTTTTTTGTGTTTTATTGGGTTAAAGTGTGGGCCAGTAGAACTGTTAAAGTGTTTTACTGAATTATTGGAGAAAAATGTAGAAGTGACATCATTTTTTGCTATAAAACAAGCCCTAAGACTCATGGGCGTCTAATGCTCTTAAAATGCACGTAACCATTTTATATCCAAAATCATGAATTCAATCCACATGGGCACTAAAAATCCAAATTAACAAATAAGTTCAAACAAAGATGGTAATAGACGAGGCAAAAATCAACACAGAATATGTCTAACTCATGAACACTTTAAATCCAAATTAAGCAAATGTGACATATTGGTTTGACATCCTAATGTTGTTACTACAACATACAAGTTCAAATATTCTTTGCTAAACATTTTTGGGATTATCATGAAAAAAGTTTGTAAACAATGACAGTATATAGTAGTTAGATCACATATATTCAAATCAAAGACATGCATTTCTTGAATAATTTGAACATAAAAAACATCATTCATTTACATATCTATAATCACGCGAGTTTTTTTTCCTTAAATAATGTCACCCTTATCATGTTTTGGGGCAAAACTTATGAGTATTAGAGTTTGGGTCATATCGATCCTCTAAGAATGAGAATTTATAAGAAAGTTTTTAAAATAAGGTAGTTTTTAAAACAAGTTTTGTTTGACACAAACTTTTTACAACTTTTAATCTTTCTAAGAGTTTATAAAACAAGCTTGTTGAAGGGTTTTGACATAAGCTTCCATAGGTGTTCATTAACATAAATACTATTATGTATTCATATTGAAAACTAATGTTTGCAACTTAAGCTTTCATAAAATCAGCTCTTATGAGTTACATTAGTCCAGCTCCAATCACATTTCACAAAAAATAATATGATCCTTATTTTTTTCTAACAACATTGATTGACATGACTAATATATGTGGGTGCATTCTATTAGTGACAAGAGAGAGACATCATTCTTCACAAACCAAAAAATAAAATCACTGACACGTCGGTTTATGCATAAAAATTAGTTACACTTTCACATAGGTCTCCCGCGAAACCCTTAAGGCCTTAAGTAACTAAGATGAATTGAGATCGTTTGTATTACCATAACCGGTAACGTTCCTTTACAAATAAAAGAGTGAGGTCTAATGACAGACCAAGTTTTTTTTTTTTTTTTTTTTTTTTTTTTTGATTGTGAGAGAATACTATCAGTCATGTTCATATAAACTTGAAAGTCATGTTCATATAAACTTGAACAATTCAACTAGAAAAACGTTATCAGTCATGTTCATATATCATCTTCAGAGTGTTTGTTTCGGCTTATATAACAGGCTTATGACTTATTTGATTTTGAGATTATGTTTCATAAGCTCACTTTTGGTGGCTTATTTTGAAACTTTTCGGCTCATATGAGCTTATATAAGACAAAAAATGTCAAAAAGTTTCAAAATAAGTTATAAAAAGTGATCTTATGAAACATAAGCCCAAAACTAAATAAGCAATCAGCCCATTATATAATCCTAAAGAAACACCCCTTTCTTGTTTTTAAAGTCATGTATGGACTCGTATTCAATTATTCCAAAGAAAGCAGCTGAAGAAACGGATCGATCGTGGTGACTTGTAAAATAAACAGCTCAACAACAACAACATCCAAATCATCATCTTCATCAAAATAATCCGATAAACGACTAACCTTGCGATTTCTTTTGTTGTTTTTTTTCGGAATGGTTTACAACACTTTCGAAGGAAAGTGAGGATCCTTATTATTGTGTATTGATGAAAACACTTTAGGAAAAGTGTTTTGTTTATTCTATTTTTGGGTTTTTATAATATAACGAAAATACGTAACTTCCGGGGAGGAAGGATCTTCAAATCACAAAAACAATGAACGAAATCGACGTACTCTTTTCGAACCTTCCCCGGCAGCGGCGCCAAAATTCTGATACACTATATAGTATATATAGATATATCTCCGAGGATTGCACGGGTAAATATGAATCCCCGGGTCGTTTTCCCAACGAAGGTTGAATTCGAGTTCGTTGGATCGGTGTCGTGAATCGTGAAGTCAATGTGAGGGGGTTTTATGGGGAACCCTAATTAAACTACAAATAAACAAGTAATAATGCACAAATAAGTAAACACGTAAGCCTAACACGTAATTTAAACTAAAAACGTAAACTAGACGGAAATTAAACGTAAGTGCGCGAAATAAAAAGTGAATTTAAAGCTAGACTACTCCTACGGGTATGAAAATGATTTTCCTAAGTTCTAAATGATAAAAGTTTTTTTTTTTTTTTTTTTTTTTTTTTTTTTTGACTTTTTATTTAATTATTATTAATTAAAAATTATTTATACTAATTAAAAAGTAATTAAAATACAAATAAAAATGAAAATAAGTGAGAAAAATACAAATCTAATTTTGAAAAATATAAAATAACTAAAAACTATTTTTGAAACAGAAAATATATTTTTTTTGGATTTTTATGTAATTATTATGAATTAAAAACTATTTTTAAATATTTAATATATATTAAAAATGCAAGAAAATATGAAAATAACATAGAAAAATGAAATTTTAATTTTGAAAATTCTAAAATAACTAAAAACTAATTTTAAAACAGAAAACTGATTTTTTTGGATTTTTATGAATTTAAAATGATTTAAAAATACTTAAAAACTAATATTAATTAAGAAAAGTACTAAATAAGCTTAGAAAAATCTGAAAATTTTATGGAAATTCTAAAATAACAACTAAACCTAGAAAAACTATAAAAAGTTAGATAAGCCCACTAATAAGCTGAATTGGGCAAATAAGCAGTTTCAATAAGCAATTAGAATAAGCACTTATGCACCAATGACCACCAAAAGCTTAGGAAAGGCTCAACTAACTTAAATAAGCATAACTAAACAATAAAAACCCAAATAAGCCCACAGAATAAGCAGATAAGCATGAAAAGCAGTTTTAATAAGCACTTGAAATAAGCAAATAAGCACTAGAATGCACCAAAAGCTCAGGTTTAGTGTAATAGACCTAAACAAACCTAATTCAACTCAAAAAACAAAAATAAGCCCCGGCCGTAACCTAATTCGAGTACTTATGAAGTTTGCTATAATGGCTAAAGTCCTAACTTGCGGCTAGTTTTTAAGCTATCTAATAAGCTAATTGGTGAGACCTAAGGGGGGGGGGGGGAAATCAAGCTTATACTAGTGGCTACCTAAAAATCACAAAAGCCCTAATTCTAGACCTCAATTGCTACCCTAAAAGTGACCTAGATCAGGTCCTGTTTGGACAGGTTTTTGCTAAAGTTGACTTTTGAATTGCACTAGAACTTTGACCAATCCCAATTTCAGATGCCTAAATCTATTACTAGGTGTTTATTGAACATGTTTAAGCATGAAAATCACCTATATAAACATAAAATGCAGCTAAGGAACAAGATTGCAAGATCAGTTTATACTATATGCATGCAGGTTTGAAGATTCAATGTAATGTTGACTTTTAATGTTAAAGAGACCAAATTTATGACTATATTAACCAATACTAGCGTAATGCAGATTGATTATGCAAAGAAATCAACAAAACAATAACAAGAACACTCAGATTTATCATAACCCAAACACCCCTTTATAACTAAGATTACACTACAACTTTGAGTTTTAGACTTTAACCTATTCTAATGATTAGATCAGACACTTAAACTATGTTTGCTACTAAATGAACAACTAAATCACAATAAGAACAACTAGAACACACTTAAGTAGTTAAGACTATGGTAAGGCAGTGGGTACTATAAACTAGACTAGGACATACAACAGCACAAAATAAGCAATTACTAAGCTACCAATCATTAAAATAAGCAAACTTAAGCTATGGAACAGTAAATAAGAGGAGAATGCAGAAAATAAAAAGGAAACTTACTTATTAACCTATCATGAAAGGGGCTAGGCTCCTGGATTAGGAGATACACTCACTTAAGCTATGGAAAAGCTTAATGAGCTTATCAGTAGGGTTGTGAGCTTATGGAAGCTTATGTTCCCTTACTTTATTCTATATATGATTTTTTTATTTTTATTTAATTTTTTTTATTATTATTTTGTTTTTAATTTATTTAGAAAACTGTACGAAAGCAGAATATATTCTAATTTAAAAGCTTGAAACTAACTAGAAAAACTTAAAGGAACGGGAAATAAAGAGCTTTTAAGGTAACTTTTAACTTAAGAATAAACTAGCATAAAATGGATTAAGAAGACAGTAAAGAAAACAAAGGATTTTTTTTTTTTTTTTAAAACTTGAAGGCATATTACAATATTGAAGGCTGAATTACAAAGAGACATAACATTAAGGATTTTATATCAAATAGGTTACCCAACTTTGCGTTTTTGTGCACCTAAGTTACCCAACTTTTTTTTTGTGCAAATGGGTTACTGGACTATCCTTACCGGGCAAAATAGTGACCCAACTATTTTGCACTTGTTATAACCGGTTGGCATGCCACGTTGGCGGTTGACTTTTATTTTTTAATTATACAAATAAGTTACTGAACTTTGCTAATTTGTTCATATAAGTTACTGAACTTTGCGAATATATTTTTTTCAGAAATATTTTATTTTTTGAAAATATTTTTTTTTTCAAAAATATTTTTTTTCAAATATTTTTTTTTTCCAGAAAATAACTTTTTTGCAGAAAATAATTTTTTTTTTTCGAAAATATTTTTTTTTCCAAAAATATATTGTTTTCGAAAATATTTTTTTTTTCAAACATATTTTTTTTCGAAAATATTTTTTTTCTGAAAATATTTTGTTTTCGAAAATATTTTTTGCCGAATTTTTTTGAAAATGTCACGAAAACATTTTTTTTTCTAAATTATTTCCAAAAAAAGGAATTTCAAAAAAAAAATGAGACAAAAAGGAATTTAGAAAAAAAAAATATGGACGGTGGACGCAATTTTCTCCAAATGACAGGGACCATTTATGTAGTTTAGCCTAGAGACGGTGGTTGCAATTTTCTCCAAATGACAGAAAAAGATTTTTTTTGTTCACTACGCGAAAGTGATATTTGTGGTAAGTATAGTATATTGATAAAAAAAAATTCCCTAAATAAATATGTATTAGTAACCCAATTAAAATTAAAAAAAAAAAAAAAAAAAAAAAAAAAAAAAAAAAGAAAAAGAAAAAAAACTTCGGTAACTTAAACGAACAAAAGCGCAAAGTTGAGTAACTTATTTGAACATAAAGCTGACGTGGATAAAGTAATAACTCCATCTCCCGGTTACCAGTCATCGGGGTAACTTAGGTGCACAAAAACGCAAAGTTGGGTAACATAAATGTCAAACCCGTATAGTCCAGTAACCCATTTGAACAAAAAAAAAAAAGTTTGATAACTTAGGTGCACAAAAACGCAAAGTTGGGTAACCTATTTGATATAAAACCCTAACATTAAACACTAATTTAAGCCCTCAAATTCTACACTACTCCTACTTAGGGGTGGAAATGAGCCGAGCCGCTCGTGAAAAGCTCGGGATCGGATCGGTAAAAAGCTCGAACGAGTCGAGCCTAAACGAGCTCGAGCCCGAGCTCGAGCCTAAGTTGCAGCTCGTTTATTAATCGAGCTCGAGCTCGAGCTTTACATAAAAAGCTCGTTTGGGCTCGCGAGCCTAAACGAGCCTAAACAAAAATATGATATTTTAACTTATATACGAGCCGAGCTCGAGCTTATTAACGAGCTCAATAAATATATATTACTAGCCGTGCTCGAGCTCGAGCCAAGCTTTAACTTTTCATGGCCAAATCGAATAAACGAGCCGAGCTCGAGTCGAGCCCGAGCCTATATAATATTCCACGAGCCGAGCTCGAGCTTAAAGTTTAAGGCTCGAAACGAGCCGAGCTCGAGCTCGAGCCTTTTACAACTTAAACGAGCCGAGCTCGAGCTCTGGCAGGCTCGGGCTCGGCTCGGCTCGTTTCCACCCCTACTCCTACTCTTAGGTGTCGTTTATTTTTTCACAATAAGCACTTTTTCCCTCTTTTCACTTCTTTTGTCTGCAGGAGGGCAGAGGTTTTTGTTTGTTTTTTTGCAGACATAAGTGCTTATTTTCACTTCTTTCCTCTTCTAAATTTCAGACATTATCTTTCACTTCTTGCCTCTTCTTTCACAAACCTTACATCTCTTTCTCAATATCCGTTTTTTACGTTTTCATCCGTTTTTTTACCCTTTAGTCTGTTTTTTTACGTTTTCGACCGTTTTTTACGTTTTCCTCCGGTTTTTTACGTTCTCCCTTTTTTACGTTTTCGTCCATTTTTTTACGTTTCCACCCGTTTTTTTTACGTTTTCGCCTGTTTTTTTTTACGTTTTCCTCCATTTTTTACGTTTTCTCCATTTTTTTACTTTTGCGGCCATTTTTTTTTCACGTTTCCACCCGTTTTTTTTATGTTTTCGTCCATTTTTTTACGTTTTCGTCCATTTTTTACGGTCAAAAACGTAAAAAAATAAAAAAAAAATATGATGTGCGTTTTTATTAGTACAAGTTTTAAAATTTATAAACACGAATTATCCGATTATTATTTAGCACATACGAGCAAGTATACTCATTCGATGTAATAAAGGTGGGTAAGTCGAGATCGTCCCAAGGGATTTGGTTGTTTTAGTAATAAGAAAAATGTTTGTTAAATAAGGGTTGTCAATCAAAATTTATGTAAATATCAATTTAAGAGAAACTCAATAAAAACTAAGCATATACTTGTGTATAATTCCTTGATTGGTAATTAGGAGTATCATGACAATTTAAGTACAAAGTTTGGTGTAAAACTTGTTATGATGCGCAACTAAAAATGAGTAGTTATACAATCTATGATGTATGTCATGTTTTAACTACCACTAAGAATTCTATCACCTAAATGACTCCTTTCGGACATATCAAATGAGTATGACAATTCTATAATCACATGGTTGTTTTGAAAATCAATTCTTTTCTTATGAATTCCTACGAATCCTTTCGGTCCTTTTTCGTGATGAAATCTTCTCAAATCCATTTTAACAAGTAAATAAGATGGTTGTCAAGCATCCTATTCCATACTAATTCGTGCACTAATGTTTTGGAATAAAAACAAGTTGAAATTCCTTTCGGACCTATTTTTCCAAAGATTGTTTTTACCAACAAATTAAGCAAGATTAGATGTTACTTCAACAAACTCATAAAATAGATATGTTTTCACGCATCACCTTTTTCATAAAAGAATACTCCATTAACCAATCACATCATATACACAAGTATATCACAAATTACTCCATAGCAATCATATTAAAACACAAGTAAATAAGAAAACTTTCATAAAACTCAAAGTAACAATTGTTCATTATAAGTATCAAGGTGTACCTAGTCTTGAGAATTACAATGAATAAACTTGTGGAACTATAGCAACCACACTCCTCCAATTGCTCACTAACGTAAGTAAACAACTCCAAACTCGAACCAATGCTTGAGACTCTAACTCGACACGTTCTGGACGTTTTCACAACACTTAGTAAACTTTCAGGCAATCTAAGATGAACTAACAATATTTGGTGTAATACTAGGTTAGATATTTGGTGGTACAAGTAATTCTAGACCCTAAGTAGTCATTATATAGCATAATAACACTTATCCTCCAAGTAAAAACGTCCTCCTAGAGTTAATAAGCAGAAATGATCAGCCACTCATGATTATGGGGAGTAAATACGTCCATAAATGCAAACTTGTAACTTCAGTCACCTCCATCCTATCGGTTTCTCTCCATCCGATCGGATGGTCATTCTTTTGGCACATTCCAACCGAATCGGATGCGGGTTGCATCCGATCGGTTGGACCCTGTCTGGAAATTATTCCTTTGTCTTTTCTTTGTCGTTTTACGTTGCATGCATTGTTTTTCTTCGTGGCATGACTTTATCCATTAGAACTTGATATTTCCTTGATAAATACGTGTAGAAAACTTGTCTTTACCAAATCCTTTTGTCCATGCGACGTTTCTTTCTTCTTTGATCTTCTTGAAACTCTCCAAATATGCATGATCACTTCATTTCTTCATCTTTTAATCATTTTTACCTGCTTTTGGCTATATTTGCATGCATAAACACTTTTTCACGATTAAGTAACAAATATATACAAATATGACCAATTTCCATGCATAAAACAAACAATAACGACTAAAAACATGTTAATTTTGAGCGTTATCAAATCCCCCACACTTGAGCTTTGCTCGCCCTCGAGCAAGTCTTAATGAAAAGAAAATTGATTTCAATGGCAATAGTGCAAATATCTTATTTGAACTCAATCAAGTAAATAAAGAGCTTGATAACAATTTTAAGCACCTCACGAAGATAATTTGAAATTCACTCATCACTCAATATGTGTAATGACTAATAGATCACTCATTGCTCAGTCATGATTTATGTTTCTTACCATAGGCTTGTACAAGTATCAAAACAATGGAATAATTCATCAAAGAGGTCTTTTATTCGGGTTGTAACGTTTAGGCTAAGGGTAAATAAAACTTTCGTGCAAATAATTTTACTAAGTCAAAAAGGTAAGGATAAGACATGGGAATATTTATGAAATTGGTTTTAAAGAAAAACAAAATCAAAGTCTAAGTCCCATTGTTGCTAATCACGAACAAACCACAAACCTAAAAATGATAATAGTTACAATCTTTCTTCTCTTCGAACTTTCACATGTCGATACATCGATTCACCATAAGAATATTCTTCATACTTAGCACATTGGCTAACAACATATCACATAGCTTTCTTTATTCATAATAATATAGCACATTGGCTATAATTGTCACCTTATAGTTGTGATGACTTATTTTCACTTTTATTTTTTATTTTTTTTTATTTATTTTTTTTTATATCTCCCCCACACTTCGCATAAGCATACACCACAAAAAATACAAATAAGAAGTATGCATCCTTTGTCTTTGTTGGAATGGCACACACATGATTGGTGAAGTGTGGCTAACTAATAATCATCAAAAACAATCCAACATACCAAGCAACTAGCAACCCACCATTTAGACTTTGACAAAGGTTTAGGCTAAGGTTTAAAGTGTAAAATATTTTTGTATTTTTCTGGATGTAACAAAAATGAAAAGGATGGCTCAGAGGGTGAAACTAGGGGTATCTAGCATTAAAGATGAACGCTAACAAATGGGTTCCAAATACGAGGATAACTAACCGATGTGGTTAGCAAAAATTATTTTTGTAAACAGATGGCCATTTGGTTTTATTCCTAAGTTTGCCTCTTATCATATGAATATATCCTTATTATTCGAAAATGATTTAACCGTAATGCATAACAAGTACAAGTTCTAGAATTAACACAATCACCGGCACACTCATAATGAAATATATAAATAGCATAAGAAACACTATTCACAAAAAAAAACTAATCCTCACAATTTATAGTAATAAGTGTATAAAATTGTGCTAGCAAATGTTATCAAATCCGAGACGAATTGCTCTTTACACTTAATTTATTCTCCAAAAATATCATTATTATTTACCATTGAATCAACCTTATTTTAACTAAAATATGAAGGGCGAACTATTTCTAGTTACTAAAGTTCACGACTCTAAAAAAGCGAAAATTTAAAAAAATTAAAAATTAAAAATTATGCAATTTTTCTATTTTCTACCCTCCCCCACACTTAAGTTTTGCATTATCCTCAATGTAATAAAAAGAATAACTTCAAAGTAAAGGAAATGGAAAAATTTAGAAAATACCGGAGTTAAATACGCAATATGCATATTTGATCATAATAAGCAAATGAGTTTATCGACTCCAAACGTTGATCAACTATATGCTTCCGTAACAAAACCCTGCAAGAAAACTGCAAAATATACGAAACAACCAAAAACACAAACAAAAATATCTAAACCAAATAAATAGAAAATTAAGTTACGTTATAAATCCTAACAGAAATAGTTAAAGGTAATGGAAATAGAAATCATTCGACACATAATTGTTTTTAAACCAAACCATAAACCATATGATGATCACCTGTCATCATCACTAATTCACGTCGGAACAAATGAACTCATCCTCGCTTTCCTCTTCATCCTCATCTTCCTCATCAACATCTTCATCATCCACTCGTCGCTTCTTCTTTCCAACTCTTGATGACGAACCTCCAACATCATAACTCGATCCTCCAGGATTAAAACTTGATCCACCCACATTGACACCTGAACTACCATACTAGGGAAGTCTACCGTATGAAGGGTATGGCTCGGGGAATGGTGAATAACCAGGATAAGGGTAGGGGTATGGTCCAGGATATGGAGAATATGGTAACGGGTATGGTGGAACATTTGGTGGGTTGTAGGGAGGTACCTCATAATTGGCATCTTGTGCCAAATGTTGGATCATAGACATGGAATAATCAAAGTTGTAATTATTCCTCATTAGCATTGAATCTTTCCAAACTTCTCTACACACAATAGCATTTAACTCTCGGTTCCAATCACCCCATCCTGAATCAAAACCACGTTGAGTATTCCCCGGAAAACTTCCCATTTGAGGTTGTGATGGTGCTTCCGCATAAGCTCCTGATTGCGCCCCCACACTTGGTTCGGTCCAAGGTCCCAAAGTCTTGTTATTCCTATCCAATGCTTTTCCAAAACTAAAAGCATCCCATATCTCACTCTCCATCCTCACTCGACACTTCCTCAACTCATTATCATTAAAGTACCCAAGATTTTTTAGCCAAAACGGTCACATAATGACCTCCACAAACATCACTTTGTTTCTTAATCCCCGATGCTCTCTTAGAAAGATATTCGGCAATAATCCATGCCACATTCCCATTCTTATCTTCCTCTAACAACTTCATCACCCATAGGTCCGGTTGACTACATTTGTCTTGACTACCGCTCCTATGCAACAATCCCCAAGAAATCAACTTTTGTAACACCTTCATCAACGGATTTCTAATCCTAGAAGAATTCCTCCTAAGACAAGTTGGATCACTAATTCTATCCAATAAGCATCAACACCCGTGTATTGATCAGTAGCTCTAGCCAAGCTCATAAAATGTGGTCCAAATAACCTATGATTAACCTCACTCTCCTCATACAAACCAAGGGCAACTGCAAAATTTGGCAAAGATAAAGCATGTTCGCGACCACACAATCTAAACCAAACACAAACATCCCCAAGAACATCATTCACCTTCCTATCAAAGTAAAACGTAGAAAAGAACTCCAAACACCATTCTTTGTAAACATCCTCACGTATACTAAAAGCTCTTTCCCAAGAATAATCTTTAAACCTATCCCCATCACCGGGATACACATAAATCATAGTCATCATGCTCCTCAATTGATCCTCACATTCATACTCCGCAAGCAATTCCCAATCAATCAATCTAGGCTTAGCAATCTTTCTCTCTTGAAGTTTTGAAAGACGTTCCTTATACGCATTCTTCTCATCCTTGTTTTGCACATTAGAAAATTTGATATTATCATTAGACTCCGATTTCAAACTGAAAGTGATCCTCTTCCTCTCGTTCCTTTTCAAATACTTGTTAACAATCGGGTTTCTTTGATTACGACCCAATCTTGCAACATTTCCCTGAAAGAAATCTCAAATTATGTTATTATAAAAGTATAAAAACTGTAACAATTCACATTTTTCAGGTTAATTACTTTTCCCGGAAAATTTCACTATTCACTTTTACTATTCATTTTTCCCGAAACTTTCCCGAAAGTTGATTTTTATTTGATATTCTCAAGTGATAAATCATTTCCATGGCAAATTAAAAAATTTGACATTCATAAGCTCATTTTCGTGAAAGTTATTAAGGAATTACACGGAATTACACGTTTTAGGGTAAAACGTCAATCAGAAATTCTACGCACAACGAAATTCAACCCCGTCAGGTGACCCCACATCGGGGAAATGTTTGACACGCTCATGATTTATTTGAGAATTAATCGTGACTGAGAAAAACATGACCAAAGACTTCCCGGCAGGTCACCCAAGCCTGTACTAATCCCGCACGAGCACGCTTAACCGTTTGGGCGATTAACCGTTAGACCACAAAACGCGTTTCTAAGACTATTTGAGTTTTCAACTTCTTAGAAAAAGTCAACATATTCTTTCCCTCCTCCATTGACCAAAAATGATCCCTTGATGTTATAAGTCATTTCGTGATTTTTAGGCTTACGGTTTGATGTCTAAAAGACATTTAATACCAACTGACACTAGACTGAGCCCAGTCTAGACATTATAAGTCATTTTAAATCATTTTTATAACATTAGAAAAGTAACATTTTACTTTTCTCAATTTTACGCAATATTCAGCGTTTTACGCGAATTACGCGTTTTAGACCCGTGTTTCCAGTTTTTAGCAGGGTTTACCACCCAAATGGAACCTACCACTCATTTTATATTTTATTATGGGACATATGGACATGTCTAACAATACTTTAAAGTTTCATAATTTTACGACACCCGGTTTTACGTTTTGAGGCGTAACAACTTACGGTTTGCATTTCCCGTAGTCAAGTTTCATCCAATATCTAGGATAATACCAAGCAAAAGCCAAAGCTTGCCCTCCAAGCTCATGGAACTGGCCTAGGAGGGGGGAGTCACCCCATGTGGCTTCATTTCATGAATTTACCCCTAAAATCAACACTTAATTACAACTTGGTCACCAAGTTGTAACACTTTCCTAGTAAGCTTCCTAACTTGGACTATAAAAGCCCCCATTCCCCCCTTTTGGTGCCGTGCATCCCCAACCCCAAATCCCTCTCATCCTTAGTTCATTTCCTTCTAATTTCTAGCAAGATTCAAGTGAAGTTCAAGTATAGAAATCCTAGCTTAGTTTCTAGTAATCAAAACTCTTCCAAACCCTAATATAATTGGTGATTTCTCTTGAGTTTAAATCCACTCAATTCACCTAAACCTTCATCATCCATCTTTCAAGAATACCAAGGGTAGAAAGATTGCATGAAGTGAAGTGGGTTGAAGCAAGTCTATCAAAGTCCTATCCTTACATGTTAACTTCCTTTCATCTTTGAAAGCCAAAAGTTGTGAGCCAAACCCTAACTTGATTCTTGTTAAATAATCATGTTCATGTTATTTACATATTATTTGTGCTATATTATGTCTTGTATTAATGTCCATGATGTATAAAAGTGAGCAAAACAAGTTATTGTTATTGATTGTTACAACAAGTTACTAAAACAAGTAAACTAGTGACTTTCTTGGTAAGACCTGATCAAAATGGTAAAAATATGATGTTGGATCATTACATATTACAGTAGAGGACTTAACAAGGAAACCATAGCAATTTGAACCACCTAAAACGAGTATACGAGTCAAAAGTTACGCCCATTTGAAGTTACCAAAGATTTCCGGCAAAACTGCCTAAACCTTCCTGAATCGCATTCTGACTTTTTGAAAGTCCCACTTCTGGTCTGATTCATCAAAAAGTTAAAACACGAAAGTTGTCCGGAACGACGTTTTCGTTCAGGACCAAAGAGGCTCGAGCCTTGAAAACAGTTTCTGAGTAAGATATTTCACAATTTCTTAACAGCTATTTACATATAATAAGTCACTAAGTTATGGTTATACTTTAAAAGGAACAAGAGTTATTATGACCTATAAACAAGACCACCACCATGGCTAGAACCAAGGTAGTGTCTCATGACCATGGAACAAGGACCAAAGGTCATGGCTAGGCCATGACGAAATGACCAAGCCAACTTACAAAGGCGTAAACATGAAACAATGAAATTGGCGATAACATGAACAAGCAATTTTGATCTACTTCACTTAAAAGGAAACCATGAGATATTACCAAGAGAAAATGGTCATTCAAGACTTATGAAACTATCCCTAATAAAAATCTTCATGTACAAATAAACTTTCATAAGTTTATTCAAATATCGGACATGTAACCTTTCGGATCAAAACTTATATATTTCATCAACTACTACAATAGTAGGGAGCCTCATGTGAGGAGTTCATTATGTAAGCCGTCGAGTTGAGTTGTGGATTTACGAGTTAAAGTGTCCTGGCTCCTCGAACGCTTACTAACATGACTTCTGAATTATGTCGGCCCGAACGGTAGTAAACGATATACCAAAACATACATGTTTCATGAATCTTTCTTTCAAAGACTTACAATATACATCATACCACATCATGGACTTAGATGCAAGATATATATATATAGGCACTACTTCATGTTCTTTACTCCGATCCTAAGTCGCAACATTCTATTATAGGTTGCTCGTAGAAACCTTCGCGATTCGACCGTTACATTCATTACTTGCTATCTTACTTAAGGTGAGTTCATAGCCCCACTTTCGATTACTTAATTGTTTTACAAACCCTTGGGGGAAATACATGCTATTTATAACCGAGCACAATGTTTTTAAATTGTATGCTTACCTGATTGTTTTATTATCACTAAGTACCAACCTTGCTAAACCGAGATCCTTTATTATGAACCATTTAGTCACTAGCAATAGTGAGCGCGAATATTATTAATAGGCCTATTGGGATTGACGAATCCCATTTGTATTGACTAAGTTCAAACAAATGCATTAATATTTGAGATTTAGGTATGTTAGCAAAGTACCTACCGGGATAAATCTGCCGATCGATATTGGTACACGTTAACGTTATGGTGTCATAAGCTTAGTGTATAATACATGTTCCGGGCGTATAATAACGTAGCCTACCTGTTTTGTTTTCCAAACATTGATGTGAGCCTATAACTCACACTACCAACATATTGTGTTCAATCGATTTAACAAACTCTATGAATATCACTCAACCTTTGTGTTGACCTCTCAAGCATGTATTTCAGGTTCATGACGATCAAGGATGGCACGGAAGGACACGGATACTCAAGAGGGCTATAAATTTTATTATCATTCAAAACTCATTTATTATACATTGTAAACATGGAACCAATTGGGACCTCATTTTGTAATCTCTGATATTTATATAATTTGAATGATAAACCTTTTCAAAACGACTCAATTGGAGTTCGTTTTCTATCATTGTGACTATTGTGCCATCGAGTAACACCCAGTTTGAATTCCGCTGCATCCATGAATTGGGGGTGTTACAGATTGGTACCAGAGCCATGGTTATAGAGAAACGGGTCTAATTGAGACCTAAACTATAACTACAATCACAAGCAAAAACATTTTTTATAGCCTTCCGCTCTCCGTGTCTTCCATCCTCCAGACGATTATGAACTTAGTAAGCATGTTATGCTACACAAACATATTAGTATATTCATATATACCCATTTTGAGCATTTCCCCGAAGACATTTTTATGCTACACAAACATAATTGCATATTGATATATGTACCCTAAACATAATTGAGCATTTCTCCGTAAGCATTTTATGCTACATGAACACATATAAGTATATTGATATATACACACTAGGCATTTTATGCTACATGAACACATATAAGTATATTGATATATACACACTAGGCATTTTATGCTACATGAACACATATAAGTATATTGATATATACACACTAGGCATTTTATGCTACATGAACATATTAGTATATTGATATATAAACTCGGTTTATTTTCAATCATTTATCTAAACAATGGACTAAACATATCTGTGTATGCCTATTCTAAGGCATTTCGGCACAGCCACACTCTCCCAATCATGTTCCTACTCCAACATTATATTTTTCAAGACATTGTAACTGATTACAATGGTCTCATTCATTTTTCAAGACATTGTGAGATACAATGGTCTCATTCATTTTTCAAGACATTGTAACTGATTACAATGGTCTCATTCATTTTTCAAGACATTGTGAGATACAATGGTCTCATTCATTTTCCAAGACATTGTAACTGATTACAATGGTCTCATTCATTTTTTCAAGACATTGTGAGATACAATGGTCTCATTCATTTTCCAAGACATTGTGAGATACAATGGTCTCATTCATTTTTCAAGACATTGTGAGATACAATGGTCTCATTCATTTTCCAAGACATTGTGAGATACAATGGTCTCATTCATTTTCCAAGACATTGTGAGATACAATGGTCTCATTCATTTTCCAAGACATTGTGAGATACAATGGTCTCATTTATTTTCCAAGACATTGTATTATACAATGGTCTTAACCATTTCTCAAATGTTTTGAGTCACACAATGGTTTAACCTACTTCCGAGACATTGTGTTTTGCGCAATGGTCTCTAGAATTATTCCATCTCATCATCAATATCATTTCTTATGATATCAAAAACCCGTCACAATCTATCGATTTCAAAACAAGAAATATGAGATTTCTAAAGGACGAACTAATCCATCATCGACAAAAGCTGAACTTTCTCTACATTCATCAAAGTTTTCTTATGAAACCTTCATTATTAAAAGTTCGTGATCCTGGCCAAGTATGTTCTATTTTAGAACTACTTAAAACTTCCTTTCCATACGTATCTACCCTTACTACCTTCTATGCAATGGAATATGAAAACATACGTTACAAGTCTTGTATGGACGGGACTTGCAACTTAAGGGTTTGACATCGCCTTTGTTTAGTGGACAGTTTCCCGAAAGCAACGGACATATCAAAAGTATACCTAGTTTAGGTATTTGAAAATTTTATCGAACCTTGGCTAAATATAGACTAGTCACCTATATTTAACCTAGGGACAGTGGAATATAGTCTGACTAACTATATTCGACTTAGAATTTTCAAATACTAAGAGTAGTTGTACTAGGGTTATGTTTAGGTTGATTTCCTACATGAACTCGATAAACCACCAGAATACATTAAAACAATCTAGAGACACGATAATGTCTTACCACTCAGCGAAATCTTAACACCTTATTTGTGTTACCTAATTTCATTCTTGAAATTTTTCATTTATGAGATAATCCGAACTACTATCCTGGGATAGTTATCAATTATTCTCTTCATCCCGTGGAAGTACCATCCTGTTTAGGATACCATTCCGTCATAAACTTTTAAAAATCTCTTAAGATTTTTAAAGCAAACTCAACATCGATACCTAAGAGTATTAATGTTAAGCATACACTACACACTTTTGTTCATTAACATATCACATCATTATCTTCACAACCGTTACAAACACAAGCTCATTAACAGATCTTGATGCACTTGTAAAGCTCAAATCATCCTTAGTTACACCACAAGTACCCTCATCAGTTTTACAAGTTTGAATATTCATCTTGTACCTTTGGAACACCAGTATCATCTCGTAATACACTACCTTGTAACTCACCGGCTAAGTATGAATGTTGTGTCGGAAATTCTTGAGTAGGATGATTTATAATGTCCTTATTTGAATGGATTGGGATGCCTTTTCATTTAAATAAAGAAATTATAAATCATCGAACCATACGTTTATATTCCTTTAGTTACATTGTTTGGGATGCCTCTCTATGTAAATAAAGAATTATAAACAAGTGGGCTTAATTATATCCGAAATAACATAAGTATGAAGTCAACCTACATTACATTGCTCGGGTATGGCTTGATACCTACATTACATT
The DNA here is from genome assembly GCA_030686995.1 of Artemisia argyi. Lineage (NCBI taxonomy): Eukaryota > Viridiplantae > Streptophyta > Magnoliopsida > Asterales > Asteraceae > Artemisia > Artemisia argyi. Next base: position 6,974,725 of record CM060689.1, read on the forward strand.
GCTCGGGTATGGCTTGATACCTACATTACATTGCTCGGGTATGGCATGATACCTACATTTTATTCGCCACAAGAAATCCTATCTTTTCACCGACATCGCTTCAAACCATGACATAAACACTAGGTACAACAACCGATTACCTACTAGGCTATGATTGCAACGACTATCCCAATTTCCATTAGTACGAGGTTTACACTTTGGTTTTCATAATGATAGTGCAATAACAAACAAACTCGTTGCGAGGCCATGTAACCATATGCATGTGCAATCGTACCAAACTCATTACGGGGCCATGTAGCCATATGCATGGGCAGTCATACCAAACTCATTGTGAAGCCATGTAGCCATATGCATGGGCAGCCGTACAATTCAAACAGGACTTGGTCCAACCACATGTTCAACATTTATTCCATTATTCTATGTCTATGTCAATTGCAATTGTTGTTCAACTACTATATCAATTGCTATTAATACTTGACAACTATATCGAGTTCTATTCGATATTCAACTACTATATCAATTCCTATTAATACTCGATTACTATATCAATTTCCTTTGATATTCGACTATTATATGAATCTCTATTGATATTCAACTATGTTATCAATTTCTATTGACACACCATATTCTGAGACAAATCAAACTATATCACTGGTAATTCCAGACTCTAGTCCTCATAAGTAACCACACCCTTTTCATCGACACCACTCCAACATATGATACACACAGAACTTCGGGACGAAGTTCCCCGTAAGGGGTAGAGACTGTAACAATTCACATTTTTCAGGTTAATTACTTTTCCCGGAAAATTTCACTATTCACTTTTACTATTCATTTTTCCCGAAACTTTCCCGAAAGTTGATTTTTATTTGATATTCTCAAGTGATAAATCATTTCCATGGCAAATTAAAAAATTTGACATTCATAAGCTCATTTTCGTGAAAGTTATTAAGGAATTACACGGAATTACACGTTTTAGGGTAAAACGTCAATCAGAAATTCTACGCACAACGAAATTCAACCCCGTCAGGTGACCCCACATCGGGGAAATGTTTGACACGCTCATGATTTATTTGAGAATTAATCGTGACTGAGAAAAACATGACCAAAGACTTCCCGGCAGGTCACCCAAGCCTGTACTAATCCCGCACGAGCACTCTTAACCGTTTGGGCGATTAACCGTTAGACCACAAAACGCGTTTCTAAGACTATTTGAGTTTTCAACTTCTTAGAAAACGTCAACATATTCTTTCCCTCCTCCATTGACCAAAAATGATCCCTTGATGTTATAAGTCATTTCGTGATTTTTAGGCTTACGGTTTGATGTCTAAAAGACATTTAATACCAACTGACACTAGACTGAGCCCAGTCTAGACATTATAAGTCATTTTAAATCATTTTTATAACATTAGAAAAGTAACATTTTACTTTTCTCAATTTTACGCAATATTCAGCGTTTTACGCGAATTACGCGTTTTAGACCCGTGTTTCCAGTTTTTAGCAGGGTTTACCACCCAAATGGTACCTACCACTCATTTTATATTTTATTATGGGACATATGGACATGTCTAACAATACTTTAAAGTTTCATAATTTTACGACACCCGGTTTTACGTTTTGAGGCGTAACAACTTACGGTTTGCATTTCCCGTAGTCAAGTTTCATCCAATATCTAGGATAATACCAAGCAAAAGCCAAAGCTTGCCCTCCAAGCTCATGGAACCGGCCTAGGAGGGGGGAGTCACCCCATGTGGCTTCATTTCATGAATTTACCCCTAAAATCAACACTTAATTACAACTTGGTCACCAAGTTGTAACACTTTCCTAGTAAGCTTCCTAACTTGGACTATAAAAGCCCCCATTCCCCCCTTTTGGTGCCGTGCATCCCCAACCCCAAATCCCTCTCATCCTTAGTTCATTTCCTTCTAATTTCTAGCAAGATTCAAGTGAAGTTCAAGTATAGAAATCCTAGCTTAGTTTCTAGTAATCAAAACTCTTCCAAACCCTAATATAATTGGTGATTTCTCTTGAGTTTAAATCCACTCAATTCACCTAAACCTTCATCATCCATCTTTCAAGAATACCAAGGGTAGAAAGATTGCATGAAGTGAAGTGGGTTGAAGCAAGTCTATCAAAGTCCTATCCTTACATGTTAACTTCCTTTCATCTTTGAAAGCCAAAAGTTGTGAGCCAAACCCTAACTTGATTCTTGTTAAATAATCATGTTCATGTTATTTACATATTATTTGTGCTATATTATGTCTTGTATTAATGTCCATGATGTATAAAAGTGAGCAAAACAAGTTATTGTTATTGATTGTTACAACAAGTTACTAAAACAAGTAAACTAGTGACTTTCTTGGTAAGACCTGATCAAAATGGTAAAAATATGATGTTGGATCATTACATATTACAGTAGAGGACTTAACAAGGAAACCATAGCAATTTGAACCACCTAAAACGAGTATACGAGTCAAAAGTTACGCCCATTTGAAGTTACCAAAGATTTCCGGCAAAACTGCCTAAACCTTCCTGAATCGCATTCTGACTTTTTGAAAGTCCCACTTCTGGTCCGATTCATCAAAAAGTTAAAACACGAAAGTTGTCCGGAACGACGTTTTCGTTCAGGACCAAAGAGGCTCGAGCCTTGAAAACAGTTTCTGAGTAAGATATTTCACAATTTCTTAACAGCTATTTACATATAATAAGTCACTAAGTTATGGTTATACTTTAAAAGGAACAAGAGTTATTATGACCTATAAACAAGACCACCACCATGGCTAGAACCAAGGTAGTGTCTCATGACCATGGAACAAGGACCAAAGGTCATGGCTAGGCCATGACGAAATGACCAAGCCAACTTACAAAGGCGTAAACATGAAACAATGAAATTGGCGATAACATGAACAAGCAATTTTGATCTACTTCACTTAAAAGGAAACCATGAGATATTACCAAGAGAAAATGGTCATTCAAGACTTATGAAACTATCCCTAATAACAATCTTCATGTACAAATAAACTTTCATAAGTTTATTCAAATATCGGACATGTAACCTTTCGGATCAAAACTTATATATTTCATCAACTACTACAATAGTAGGGAGCCTCATGTGAGGAGTTCATTATGTAAGCCGTCGAGTTGAGTTGTGGATTTACGAGTTAAAGTGTCCTGGCTCCTCGAACGCTTACTAACATGACTTCTGAATTATGTCGGCCCGAACGGTAGTAAACGATATACCAAAACATACATGTTTCATGAATCTTTCTTTCAAAGACTTACAATATACATCATACCACATCATGGACTTAGATGCAAGATATATATATATAGGCACTACTTCATGTTCTTTACTCCGATCCTAAGTCGCAACATTCTATTATAGGTTGCTCGTAGAAACCTTCGCGATTCGACCGTTACATTCATTACTTGCTATCTTACTTAAGGTGAGTTCATAGCCCCACTTTCGATTACTTAATTGTTTTACAAACCCTTGGGGGAAATACATGCTATTTATAACCGAGCACAATGTTTTTAAATTGTATGCTTACCTGATTGTTTTATTATCACTAAGTACCAACCTTGCTAAACCGAGATCCTTTATTATGAACCATTTAGTCACTAGCAATAGTGAGCGCGAATATTATTAATAGGCCTATTGGGATTGACGAATCCCATTTGTATTGACTAAGTTCAAACAAATGCATTAATATTTGAGATTTAGGTATGTTAGCAAAGTACCTACCGGGATAAATCTGCCGATCGATATTGGTACACGTTAACGTTATGGTGTCATAAGCTTAGTGTATAATACATGTTCCGGGCGTATAATAACGTAGCCTACCTGTTTTGTTTTCCAAACATTGGTGTGAGCCTATAACTCACACTACCAACATATTGTGTTCAATCGATTTAACAAACTCTATGAATATCACTCAACCTTTGTGTTGACCTCTCAAGCATGTATTTCAGGTTCATGACGATCAAGGATGGCACGGAAGGACACGGATACTCAAGAGGGCTATAAATTTTATTATCATTCAAAACTCATTTATTATACATTGTAAACATGGAACCAATTGGGACCTCATTTTGTAATCTCTGATATTTATATAATTTGAATGATAAACCTTTTCAAAACGACTCAATTGGAGTTCGTTTTCTATCATTGTGACTATTGTGCCATCGAGTAACACCCAGTTTGAATTCCGCTGCATCCATGAATTGGGGGTGTTACAGATTGGTACCAGAGCCATGGTTATAGAGAAACGGGTCTAATTGAGACCTAAACTATAACTACAATCACAAGCAAAAACATTTTTTATAGCCTTCCGCTCTCCGTGTCTTCCATCCTCCAGACGATTATGAACTTAGTAAGCATGTTATGCTACACAAACATATTAGTATATTCATATATACCCATTTTGAGCATTTCCCCGAAGACATTTTTATGCTACACAAACATAATTGCATATTGATATATGTACCCTAAACATAATTGAGCATTTCTCCGTAAGCATTTTATGCTACATGAACACATATAAGTATATTGATATATACACACTAGGCATTTTATGCTACATGAACACATATAAGTATATTGATATATACACACTAGGCATTTTATGCTACATGAACACATATAAGTATATTGATATATACACACTAGGCATTTTATGCTACATGAACATATTAGTATATTGATATATAAACTCGGTTTATTTTCAATCATTTATCTAAACAATGGACTAAACATATCTGTGTATGCCTATTCTAAGGCATTTCGGCACAGCCACACTCTCCCAATCATGTTCCTACTCCAACATTATATTTTTCAAGACATTGTAACTGATTACAATGGTCTCATTCATTTTCCAAGACATTGTAACTGATTACAATGGTCTCATTCATTTTTTCAAGACATTGTGAGATACAATGGTCTCATTCATTTTCCAAGACATTGTGAGATACAATGGTCTCATTCATTTTTCAAGACATTGTGAGATACAATGGTCTCATTCATTTTCCAAGACATTGTGAGATACAATGGTCTCATTCATTTTCCAAGACATTGTGAGATACAATGGTCTCATTCATTTTCCAAGACATTGTGAGATACAATGGTCTCATTTATTTTCCAAGACATTGTATTATACAATGGTCTTAACCATTTCTCAAATGTTTTGAGTCACACAATGGTTTAACCTACTTCCGAGACATTGTGTTTTGCGCAATGGTCTCTAGAATTATTCCATCTCATCATCAATATCATTTCTTATGATATCAAAAACCCGTCACAATCTATCGATTTCAAAACAAGAAATATGAGATTTCTAAAGGACGAACTAATCCATCATCGACAAAAGCTGAACTTTCTCTACATTCATCAAAGTTTTCTTATGAAACCTTCATTATTAAAAGTTCGTGATCCTGGCCAAGTATGTTCTATTTTAGAACTACTTAAAACTTCCTTTCCATACGTATCTACCCTTACTACCTTCTATGCAATGGAATATGAAAACATACGTTACAAGTCTTGTATGGACGGGACTTGCAACTTAAGGGTTTGACATCGCCTTTGTTTAGTGGACAGTTTCCCGAAAGCAACGGACATATCAAAAGTATACCTAGTTTAGGTATTTGAAAATTTTATCGAACCTTGGCTAAATATAGACTAGTCACCTATATTTAACCTAGGGACAGTGGAATATAGTCTGACTAACTATATTCGACTTAGAATTTTCAAATACTAAGAGTAGTTGTACTAGGGTTATGTTTAGGTTGATTTCCTACATGAACTCGATAAACCACCAGAATACATTAAAACAATCTAGAGACACGATAATGTCTTACCACTCAGCGAAATCTTAACACCTTATTTGTGTTACCTAATTTCATTCTTGAAATTTTTCATTTATGAGATAATCCGAACTACTATCCTGGGATAGTTATCAATTATTCTCTTCATCCCGTGGAAGTACCATCCTGTTTAGGATACCATTCCGTCATAAACTTTTAAAAATCTCTTAAGATTTTTAAAGCAAACTCAACATCGATACCTAAGAGTATTAATGTTAAGCATACACTACACACTTTTGTTCATTAACATATCACATCATTATCTTTGTAACACCCCCAATTCATGGATGCAGCGGAATTCGAACTGGGTGTTACTTGACAGCACAATAGTCACAATAATAGAAAACGAACTCCAATTGAGTTGTTTTAAAAGATTTATCATTCAAATTGTATAAATATCAGAGATTTACAAAATGAGGTCCCAAATGGTTCCATGTTTACAATGTATAATAAATGAGTTTTGAATGATAATAAAATTTATAGCCCTCTTGAGTATCCATGTCCTTCCGTGCCATCCTTGATCGTCATGAACCTGAAATACATGCTTGAGAGGGCAACACAAAGGTTGAGTGATATTCATAGAGTTTGTTAAATCGTTTGAACACAATGTGTTGGTAGTTAAATCGTTTGAACACCATAATCGTAGTGTTTGTAGGTAAATCGTTTGAACACAATAATCGTAGTGTGAGCTGTAGACTCACACCAATGTTTGGAAAACAAAACAGGTAGGCTACGTTATTATACGCCCATAAAATGTATTATACACTAAGCTTATGAAACCAAAACGTTAACGTGTACCAATATCGATTGGCAGATTTATCCCGGTAGGTACTTTGCCGTCATACCTAATGTCTCAAATATTAATGCATTTGTTTGAACTAATCAAAACAAATGGGATTCGTCAATCCCAATAGGCCTATTCACAATATTCGCGCTCACTTGCAAGTAACCCTCGCAAGTGATTAAATGGTTCATACTAAGGGATCTTGGTTTGGCAAGGATGTTACTTAGTGATAATAAAACATAGTCGAATAACATACAGTAGAAAGCATTGTGTTCGTTTTTAGAGATAGCATGTATTCCCCCCAAGGAATTGTAAAACAATTAAGTAATGGAAAGTGGGGCTATGAACTCACCTTAAGTAAGATAGCAAGTAATGAATGTAACGGTCGAATCGTGAAGGTTTCTACGAGCAACCTATAATAGAATGTCGCGACTTAGGATCGGAGTAAAGAATATGAAGTAGTGCCTATATATATATCTTGCATTATAGTCCATGATGTGGTATGATGTATAATGTAAGTCTTTGAAAGAAATGATTCATGAAACATGTATGTTTTGTATATCGTTCACTACCGTTCGGGCCGACATAATTCAGAAGTCATGTTAGTAAGCGTTCGAGGAGCCAGGACACTTTAACTCGTAAATCCACAACTCAACTCGACGGCTTACATAATGAACTCCTCACATGAGGCTCCCTACTATTGTAGTAGTTGATGAAATATATAGATATAAGTTTTGATCCGAAAGGTTACATGTCCGATATTTGAATAAACTTAGGAAAGTTTATTTGTACATGAAGATTGTTATTAGGGGTAGCTTCATAAGCCTTAAATGACCATGTTCTCTTGGTAAAATCTCATGGTTTCCTTTTAAGTGAAGTAGATCCAAATTGCTTGTTCAAGTTATCGCCTAACTCTTTGTTTCATGTTTACGCCTATGTGAGTTGTTATGGTCATTTCGTCATGGCCTAGCCATGACCTTTGGTCCTTGTTCCAAGGTCATGAGACTCAACCTTGGTTCTAGTCATGTTTGTGGTCTTGATTATAGGTCATAAGACCTCTTGTTCCTTTCAAAGTATAACCATAATCTAGTGACTTTCGCCTAAAAATGGGCTGTTTAGAATTTGAAGAATTTTATCACTCGGAAAGCGTTTTTAGGGCTCGAGCTTCTTTGTTCCTGAATGAAAACGTCGTTTCGGACAACTTTCGTGTTTTAACTTTTTGATGAATCGGACCAGAAGTGGGACTTTCAAAACCCAAATTTGATCAGGAAGCTATTTGGCAGTTTTGCCGGAAATCTTTGGTAATTTCAAATCGCCATAACTTTTGACTCGTATACTCGTTTTGGGTGGTTCAAATTGCTATGGTTTCCTTGTTAAGTCCTCTACTGTAATATGTAATGATCCAACATCATATTTTTACCATTTTGATCAGGTCTTACCAAGAAAGTCACTAGTTTACTTGTTTTAGTAACTTGTTGTAACAATCAATAACAATAACTTGTTTTGGTCATTTTTATACATCATGGACATGATAACAAGACAATATATAGCACAAATAATATGTAAATAACATGAACATGATTATTTAACAAGAATCAAGTTAGGGTTTGGCTCACAACTTTTGGCTTTCAAAGATGAAAGGAAGTTAACATGTAAGGATAGGACTTTGATAGACTTGCTTCAACCCTTTTTCACTTCATGCAATCTTTCTACCCTTGGTATTCTTGAAAGATGGATGATGAAGGTTTAGGTGAAATGAGTGGATTTAAACTCAAGAGAAATCACCAAGTATATGAGGTTATGGAAGTGTTTGATGAATGATAATCTATCTAGGGTTTCTACCTTGAACTAGCACTTGAATCTTGCATGAAACTTGGAAGGAATTAAGCTAATATGAGAGTGTTTGTGTGTGTGGAAGTGCATGTAACAATTCGCATTTTCAGGTTAATTAATTTTTCCCAGAAAATTTCACTATTCACTTTTACTATTCATTTTTCCCGAAACTTTCCCGAAAGTTGATTTTTATTTGATATTCTCGAGTGATAAATCATTTCCATGGCAAATTAAATGTTTGACATTCGTCAGATCATTTTCGTGAAAGTTATTAAGGAATTACACGTTTTAGGGTAAAACGTCATTCAGAAATTCTACGCACGACGAAATTCCACCCCGTCAGGTGACCCCACATCAGAAAAATGTTTGACACACTCATGATTTATTTGAGAATTAATCGTGACTGAGAAAAACATGACCAAAAACTTCCCAGCAGGTCACCCATGTCGGTACTAATCTCACATGAGCACGCTTAACCGAATGGGCGATTAACCGTTAGACCACAAAACGAGTTTCTAAGACATTTTGAGTTTTCAAAATTATTAGAAAAAGTCAACATAATTTTCCCTCCTCCATTGACCAAAAATCATCCCTTGATGTTATAAGTCATTTCGTGATTTTTAGGCTTACGGTTTGATGTCTAAAAGACATTTAATACCAACTGACACTAGACTGAGCCCAGTCTAGACATTATAAGTCATTTTAAATCATTTCTATAACATTAGAAAAGTAACATTTTACTTTTCTCAATTTTACGCAATATTCAGCGTTTTACGCGAATTACGCATTTTAGACCCGTGTTTCCAGTTTTTAGCAGGGTTTACCACCCAAATGGAACCTACCACTCATTTTATATTTTATTATGGGACATATGGACATGTCTAACAATACTTTAAAGTTTCATAATTTTACGACACCCGGTTTTACGTTTTGAGGCGTAACAACTTACGGTTTGCAGTTTTCGGAGTCAAAACACACTAGATATCTTGGATAATATCATCCAAAGTCCAACCCTTGTCCTCCAAGGTCTTGAAACCGGCCTAGGGGGGGGAGTCATCCCCATGTGGCTCAAACTCATGAATTTACCCCTAAAATCAACACTTAATTACAACTTGGTCATCAAGTTGTAACACCTTCCTAGCATTTTCCTAACCTCCTCATTTTGGACTATAAATACTCCCTTCCCCTCCCTTTCTTTGCCGTGGATATCACACACACAAACATACCATTCATTTGCTCATTTCCTTCTAAGTTTCATGCATGATTCAAGTGCAAGTTCAAGGTAGAAACCCTAGATAGGTTATCATTCATCAAACACTTCCATAACCTCATATACTTGGTGATTTCTCTTGAGTTTGAATCCACTCAAGTCACCTAAACCTTCATCATCCATCTTTCAAGAATACCAAGGGTAGAAAGATTGCATGAAGTGAAAAAGGGTTGAAGCAAGTCTATCAATGTCCTATCCTTACATGTTAACTTCCTTTCATCTTTGAAAGCCAAAAGTTGTGAGCCAAACCCTAACTTGATTCTTGTTAAATAATCATGTTCATGTTATTTACATGTTATTCTTGCTATATTATGTCTTGTAGTTATGTCCATGATGTATAAAAGTGAGCAAAACAAGTTATTGTTATTGATTGTTACAACAAGTTACTAAAACAAGCAAACTAGTGACTTTCTTGGTAAAACCACGACCAAAATGGTAAAATTATGATATTGGATCATTACAAATTACAGTAGAGGACTTAACAAGGAAACCATAGCAATTTGAACCACCCAAAACGAGTATACGAGTCAAAAGTTATGGCGATTTGAAATTACCAAAGATTTCCGGCAAAACTGCCAAATAGCTTCCTGATCAAATTTGGGTTTTGAAAGTCATACTTCTGGTCCGATTCATCAAAAAGTTAAAACACGAAAGTTGTCCGGAACGACGTTTTCATTCAGGAACAAAGAAGCTCGAGACCTAAAAACACTTTCCGAGTGATAAAATTCTTCAAATTCTAAACAGCCCATTTTTAGACGAAAGTCACAAGATTATGGTTATACTTTGAAAGGAACAAGAGGTCTTATGACCTATAATCAAGACCACAAACATGACTAGAACCAAGGTTGAGTCTCATGACCTTGGAACAAGGACTAAAGGTCATGGCTAGACCATGACGAAATGACCATAACAACTCACATAGGCGTAAACATGAAACAATGAGTTAGGCGATAACTTGAACAAGCAATTTGGATCTACTTCACTTAAAAGGAAACCATGAGATTTTACCAAGAGAAAATGGTCATTCAAGACTTATGAAACTACCCCTAATAACAATCTTCATGTACTAATAAACTTTCCTAAGTTTATTCAAATATCGGACATGTAACTTTTCGGATCAAAACTTATATCTATTTCATCAACTACTACAATAGTAGGGAGCCTCATGTGAGGAGTTCATTATGTAAGCCGTCGAGATGAGTTGTGGATTTACGAGTTAAAGTGTCCTGGCTCCTCGAACGCTTACTAACATGACTTCTGAATTATGTCGGCCCGAACGGTAGTAAACGATATACAAAACATACATGTTTCATGAATCATTACTTTCAAAGACTTACAATATACATCATACCACATCATGGACTATAATGCAAGATATATATATAGGCACTACTTCATATTCTTTACTCCAATCCTAAGTCGCGACATTCTATTATAGGTTGCTCGTAGAAACCTTCACGATTCAACCGTTACATTCATTACTTGCTATCTTACTTAAGGTGAGTTCATAGCCCCACTTTACATTACTTCAATGTTTTACAAACCCTTGGGGGGAATACATGCTATTTTAACCGAGCACAATGTTTTTAAATTGTATGCTTACCTGATTGTTTTATTATCACTAAGTACCAACCTTGCTAAACCGAAATCCTTTATTATGAACCATTTAGTCACTAGCAATAGTGAGCGCGAATATTAATAATAGGCCTATTGGGATTGACGAATCCCATTTGTTTTGACTAAGTGCAAACAAATGCATTAATATTTGAGATTTAGGTATGTTAGCAAAGTACCTACCGGAAATCTGCCGATCGATATTGGTACACGTTAACGTTATGGTGTCATAAGCTTAGTGTATAATACATGTTCCGGGCGTATAATAACGTAGCCTACCTGTTTTGTTTTCCAAACATTGGTGTGAGCCTATAACTCACACTACCAACATATTGTGTTCAATCGATTTAACAAACTCTATGAATATCACTCAACCTTTGTGTTGACCTCTCAAGCATGTATTTCAGGTTCATGACGATCAAGGATGGCACGGAAGGACATGGATACTCAAGAGGGCTATAAATTTTATTATCATTCAAAACTCATTTATTATACATTGTAAACATGGAACCAATTGGGACCTCATTTTGGAATCTCTGATATTTATATAATTTGAATGATAAATCTTTTAAAACGACTCAATTGGAGTTCGTTTTCTATTATTGTGACTATTGTGCCGTCGAGTAACACCCAGTTCGAATTCCGCTGCAACCATGAATTGGGGGTGTTACAGATTGGTACCAGAGCCATGGTTATAGAGAAACGGGTCTAATTGAGACCTAAACTATAACCGCACATACAAGCAAAAACATTTTTATAGCCTTCCGCTCTCCGTGTCTTCCATCCTCCAGACGATTATGAACTTAGTAAGCATGTTATGCTACACAAACATATTAGTATATTCATATATACCCATTTTGAGCATTTCCCCGAAGACATTTTTATGCTACACAAACATAATTGCATATTGATATATGTACCCTAAACATAATTGAGCATTTCCCCGCAAGCATTTTATGCTACATGAACACATATAAGTATATTGATATATACACACTAGGCATTTTATGCTATATGAACATATTAGTATATTGATATATAAACTCGGTTTATTTTCAATCATTTATCTAAACAATGGACTAAACATATCTGTGTACGCCTATTCTAAGGCATTTCGGCACAGCCACACTCTCCCAATCATGTTCCTACTCCAACATTCATTTTCCAAGACATTGTGAGATACAATGGTCTCATTCATTTTCCAAGACATTGTGAGATACAATGGTCTCATTCATTTTTCAAGACATTGTGAGATACAATGGTCTCATTCATTTTCCAAAGACATTGTGAGATACAATGGTCTCATTCATTTTCCAAGACATTGTATGATACAATGGTCTTAATCATTTCTCAAATGTTTTGAGTCACACAACGGTTTAACCTACTTCCCAGACATTGTGAATTACACAATGGTCTAACCTACTTCCGAGACTTTGTGTTTTGTGCAAATGGTCTCTAGAATTATTCCATCACATAATCAATATCATTTCTTATGATATCAAAAACCCGTCACAATCTATCGATTTCAAAACAAGAAATATGAGATTTCTAAAGGACAAACTAATCCATCATCGACAAAAGCTGAACTTTCTCTACATTCATCAAAGTTTTCTTCTGAAACCTTCATTGTTAAAAGTTTGTAATTCTAGCCCAGTATAGACTGTTTTAGAATTACTTCAACTTCCTTTCCACACATACCTACCCGTACTATCTTCTATGCAATGGAATGTGAAAACATACGTTACAAGTCTCTTATGGCGGGACTTGCAACTGAATGGTTTGACATCGCCTTTGTTTAGTGGACAGTTTCCCGAAAGCAACGGACATATCAAAAGTATACCTAGTTTAGGTATTTGAAAATTTTATCGAACCTTGGCTAAATATGGACTAGTCACCTATATTTAACCTAGGGACAGTGGAATATAGTCTGACTAACTATATTCGACTTAGAATTTTCAAATACTGAGAGTAGTTGTACTAGGGTTATGTTTAGATTGATTTCCTACATGAACATGATAAACCACCAGAATACATTAAAACAATCTAGAGACACGATAATGTCTTACCACTCAGCGAAATCTTAACACCTTATTTGTGTTACCTAATTTCATTCTTGAAATTTTTCATTTATGAGATAATCCGAACTACTATCCTGGGATAGTTATCAATTATTCTCTTCATCCTGTAGAAGTACTATCCTGTTTAGGATACCATTCCATCATAAACTTTTAAAATCTCTTAAGATTTTTAAAGCAAACTCAACATCTATACCTAACAGTATTAATGTTAAGCATACATTACACACTTTTGTTCATCAACATATCACAACATTATCGTCACAACCGTTACAAACACAAGCTCATTAACAGATCTTGATGCACTTTTAAAGCTCAAATCATCCTTGATACACCACAAGTACCCTCATCAGCTTTACAAGATTGAATATTCATCTTGTACTTTTGGAACACCAGTATCATCTCGTAATACACTACCTTGTAACTCACCGGCTAAGTATGAATGTTGTGTTGGGAATTCTTAAGTAGGATGATTTATAATGTCCTTATTTGAATGGATTGGGATGCCTTTTCGTTTAAATAAAGAAATTATAAATCATCGAACCATACGTTTATATTCCTTTAGTTACATTGTTTGGGATGCCTCTCTATGTAAATAAAGAACTATAAACAAGTGGGCTTAATTATATCCAAAATAACATAAGTATGAAGTCAACCTACATTACATTGCTCGGGTATGGCTTGATACCTACATTACATTGCTCGGGTATGGCTTGATACCTACATTACATTGCTCGGGTATGGCATGATACCTACATTATATACACCACAAGAAATCCTATCTTTTCACCGACATCGCTTCAAACCATGACATAAACACTAGGTACAACAACCGATTACCTACTAGGCTATGATTGCAACGACTATCCCAATTTCCATTTGTACGAGGTTTACATTTTGGTTTTCATAATGATAGTGCAATAACAAACAAACTCGTTGCGAGGCCATGTAACCATATGCATGTGCAGTCGTACCAAACTCATTACGGGGCCATGTAACCATATGCATGGGCAGCCGTACAATTCAAACAGGACTTGGTCCAACCACATGTTCAACGCTTATTCCATGATTCGATTCATATATCAATTTCCATTTATTGGATTCCTATGTAAATTGCTATTGTTGTTCAACTGTTATATCAATTGCTATTGATACTTGACAACTATATCAATTTCCATTTTGATATTTAACTATATCAAGTTCTATTTGATATTCAACTACTATATCGATTCCTATTAATATTCGACTGCTATATCAATTTCCTTTGATATTCGACTATTACCATACCTTTCCTATATAAAAGGAAGCCTCATCCTACACCATACACTGAAATGACAAATCAAATTACATTACCGGAAATCCCAGACTTTGGTCCTCATAAGTAACCACACATCTTTATCAACACCACTCCAACATATGACACACATAGAACTTCGGGACGAAGTTCCCCGTAAGGGGTAGAGACTGTAACAATTCGCATTTTCAGGTTAATTAATTTTTCCCAGAAAATTTCACTATTCACTTTTACTATTCATTTTTCCCGAAACTTTCCCGAAAGTTGATTTTTATTTGATATTCTCGAGTGATAAATCATTTCCATGGCAAATTAAATGTTTGACATTCGTCAGATCATTTTCGTGAAAGTTATTAAGGAATTACACGTTTTAGGGTAAAACGTCATTCAGAAATTCTACGCACGACGAAATTCCACCCCGTCAGGTGACCCCACATCAGAAAAATGTTTGACACACTCATGATTTATTTGAGAATTAATCGTGACTGAGAAAAACATGACCAAAAACTTCCCAGCAGGTCACCCATGTCGGTACTAATCTCACATGAGCACGCTTAACCGAATGGGCGATTAACCGTTAGACCACAAAACGAGTTTCTAAGACATTTTGAGTTTTCAAAATTATTAGAAAAAGTCAACATAATTTTCCCTCCTCCATTGACCAAAAATCATCCCTTGATGTTATAAGTCATTTCGTGATTTTTAGGCTTACGGTTTGATGTCTAAAAGACATTTAATACCAACTGACACTAGACTGAGCCCAGTCTAGACATTATAAGTCATTTTAAATCATTTCTATAACATTAGAAAAGTAACATTTTACTTTTCTCAATTTTACGCAATATTCAGCGTTTTACGCGAATTACGCATTTTAGACCCGTGTTTCCAGTTTTTAGCAGGGTTTACCACCCAAATGGAACCTACCACTCATTTTATATTTTATTATGGGACATATGGACATGTCTAACAATACTTTAAAGTTTCATAATTTTACGACACCCGGTTTTACGTTTTGAGGCGTAACAACTTACGGTTTGCAGTTTTCGGAGTCAAAACACACTAGATATCTTGGATAATATCATCCAAAGTCCAACCCTTGTCCTCCAAGGTCTTGAAACCGGCCTAGGGGGGGGAGTCATCCCCATGTGGCTCAAACTCATGAATTTACCCCTAAAATCAACACTTAATTACAACTTGGTCATCAAGTTGTAACACCTTCCTAGCATTTTCCTAACCTCCTCATTTTGGACTATAAATACTCCCTTCCCCTCCCTTTCTTTGCCGTGGATATCACACACACAAACATACCATTCATTTGCTCATTTCCTTCTAAGTTTCATGCATGATTCAAGTGCAAGTTCAAGGTAGAAACCCTAGATAGGTTATCATTCATCAAACACTTCCATAACCTCATATACTTGGTGATTTCTCTTGAGTTTGAATCCACTCAAGTCACCTAAACCTTCATCATCCATCTTTCAAGAATACCAAGGGTAGAAAGATTGCATGAAGTGAAAAAGGGTTGAAGCAAGTCTATCAATGTCCTATCCTTACATGTTAACTTCCTTTCATCTTTGAAAGCCAAAAGTTGTGAGCCAAACCCTAACTTGATTCTTGTTAAATAATCATGTTCATGTTATTTACATGTTATTCTTGCTATATTATGTCTTGTAGTTATGTCCATGATGTATAAAAGTGAGCAAAACAAGTTATTGTTATTGATTGTTACAACAAGTTACTAAAACAAGCAAACTAGTGACTTTCTTGGTAAAACCACGACCAAAATGGTAAAATTATGATATTGGATCATTACAAATTACAGTAGAGGACTTAACAAGGAAACCATAGCAATTTGAACCACCCAAAACGAGTATACGAGTCAAAAGTTATGGCGATTTGAAATTACCAAAGATTTCCGGCAAAACTGCCAAATAGCTTCCTGATCAAATTTGGGTTTTGAAAGTCATACTTCTGGTCCGATTCATCAAAAAGTTAAAACACGAAAGTTGTCCGGAACGACGTTTTCGTTCAGGAACAAAGAAGCTCGAGACCTAAAAACACTTTCCGAGTGATAAAATTCTTCAAATTCTAAACAGCCCATTTTTAGACGAAAGTCACAAGATTATGGTTATACTTTGAAAGGAACAAGAGGTCTTATGACCTATAATCAAGACCACAAACATGACTAGAACCAAGGTTGAGTCTCATGACCTTGGAACAAGGACTAAAGGTCATGGCTAGACCATGACGAAATGACCATAACAACTCACATAGGCGTAAACATGAAACAATGAGTTAGGCGATAACTTGAACAAGCAATTTGGATCTACTTCACTTAAAAGGAAACCATGAGATTTTACCAAGAGAAAATGGTCATTCAAGACTTATGAAACTACCCCTAATAACAATCTTCATGTACTAATAAACTTTCCTAAGTTTATTCAAATATCGGACATGTAACTTTTCGGATCAAAACTTATATCTATTTCATCAACTACTACAATAGTAGGGAGCCTCATGTGAGGAGTTCATTATGTAAGCCGTCGAGATGAGTTGTGGATTTACGAGTTAAAGTGTCCTGGCTCCTCGAACGCTTACTAACATGACTTCTGAATTATGTCGGCCCGAACGGTAGTAAACGATATACAAAACATACATGTTTCATGAATCATTACTTTCAAAGACTTACAATATACATCATACCACATCATGGACTATAATGCAAGATATATATATAGGCACTACTTCATATTCTTTACTCCAATCCTAAGTCGCGACATTCTATTATAGGTTGCTCGTAGAAACCTTCACGATTCAACCGTTACATTCATTACTTGCTATCTTACTTAAGGTGAGTTCATAGCCCCACTTTACATTACTTCAATGTTTTACAAACCCTTGGGGGGAATACATGCTATTTTAACCGAGCACAATGTTTTTAAATTGTATGCTTACCTGATTGTTTTATTATCACTAAGTACCAACCTTGCTAAACCGAAATCCTTTATTATGAACCATTTAGTCACTAGCAATAGTGAGCGCGAATATTAATAATAGGCCTATTGGGATTGACGAATCCCATTTGTTTTGACTAAGTGCAAACAAATGCATTAATATTTGAGATTTAGGTATGTTAGCAAAGTACCTACCGGAAATCTGCCGATCGATATTGGTACACGTTAACGTTATGGTGTCATAAGCTTAGTGTATAATACATGTTCCGGGCGTATAATAACGTAGCCTACCTGTTTTGTTTTCCAAACATTGGTGTGAGCCTATAACTCACACTACCAACATATTGTGTTCAATCGATTTAACAAACTCTATGAATATCACTCAACCTTTGTGTTGACCTCTCAAGCATGTATTTCAGGTTCATGACGATCAAGGATGGCACGGAAGGACATGGATACTCAAGAGGGCTATAAATTTTATTATCATTCAAAACTCATTTATTATACATTGTAAACATGGAACCAATTGGGACCTCATTTTGGAATCTCTGATATTTATATAATTTGAATGATAAATCTTTTAAAACGACTCAATTGGAGTTCGTTTTCTATTATTGTGACTATTGTGCCGTCGAGTAACACCCAGTTCGAATTCCGCTGCAACCATGAATTGGGGGTGTTACAGTGCACGGCACAAAAGGAGGGGGAAGGGGGCTTTATATGCCTTTGAGGAGGTTACTTTCCTTGACTAGTCAACACCTTGGAGACCAAGGTGAACACTTGTAACCATCTTAAGGCCTTAAGCACAAGATCAAGCCACCTAGTGTGAATCCCCCCCCCCATAGGCGGTTCATGAACTTGGAGAGCAAGGGTGTGGACTTTTCTTGGTATTATCCAAGATACTTGTTTAGTTTTGACTCCGGGAAATGCCAATCGTAAATGATTAAGCCTCAAAACGTAAAACCGGGTGTCGTAAAATTATGGAATTTGAAAGTATTGTTAAACATGTCCAAATAGTCCATAATAAAATATAAAATGAGTGGTAGGTTCCATTTGGGTGGTAAACCCTGCTAAAAACTGGAAACACGGGTCTAAAACGCGTAATTCGCGTAAAACGCTGAATATTGCGTAAAATTGAGAAAAGTAAAATGTTACTTTTCTAATGTTATAAAAATGATTTAACATGACTTATAATGTCTAGACTGGGCTCAGTCTAGTGTCGGTTGGTATTAAATGTTTTTTAGACATCAAACCGTAAGCCTAAAAATCACGAAATGACTTATAACATCAAGGGATCATTTTTGGTCAATGGAGGAGGGAAAGAATATGTTGACTTTTTATAATAAGTTGAAAACTCAAAAAGTCTTAGAAACACGTTTTGTGGTCTCACGGTTAATCGTCCAAATGGTTAAGCGTGCTCATGCGAGAGTAGTGCAGGCATGGGTGACCTGCTGGGAAGTTTTTGGTCATGTTTTTCTCAGTCACGATTAATTCTCAAATAAATCATGAGTATGTCAAACATTTTTCTGATGTGGGGTCACCTGACGGGATCGAATTTCGTTGTGCGTAGAATTTCGGATTGACGTTTTACCCTAAAACGTGTAATTCCGTGTAATTCCTTAATAACTTTCACGAAAATGAGCTTATGAAAGTTAAACTTTTAATTTGCCATGGAAATGATTTATCACTCGATAAAATCAAATAAAAATCAACTTTCGGGAAAGTTTCGGAAAAAAAAAATGAATAGTAAAAGTGAATAGTGAAATTTTCCGGGAATGGTAATTAACCTGAAATTGCGAATTGTTACAATCTTCACAACCGTTACAAACACAAGCTCATTAACAGATCTTGATGCACTTGTAAAGCTCAAATCATCCTTAGTTACACCACAAGTACCCTCATCAGTTTTACAAGTTTGAATATTCATCTTGTACCTTTGGAACACCAGTATCATCTCGTAATACACTACCTTGTAACTCACCGGCTAAGTATGAATGTTGTGTCGGAAATTCTTGAGTAGGATGATTTATAATGTCCTTATTTGAATGGATTGGGATGCCTTTTCATTTAAATAAAGAAATTATAAATCATCGAACCATACGTTTATATTCCTTTAGTTACATTGTTTGGGATGCCTCTCTATGTAAATAAAGAATTATAAACAAGTGGGCTTAATTATATCCGAAATAACATAAGTATGAAGTCAACCTACATTACATTGCTCGGGTATGGCTTGATACCTACATTACATTGCTCGGGTATGGCTTGATACCTACATTACATTGCTCGGGTATGGCATGATACCTACATTTTATTCGCCACAAGAAATCCTATCTTTTCACCGACATCGCTTCAAACCATGACATAAACACTAGGTACAACAACCGATTACCTACTAGGCTATGATTGCAACGACTATCCCAATTTCCATTAGTACGAGGTTTACACTTTGGTTTTCATAATGATAGTGCAATAACAAACAAACTCGTTGCGAGGCCATGTAACCATATGCATGTGCAATCGTACCAAACTCATTACGGGGCCATGTAGCCATATGCATGGGCAGTCATACCAAACTCATTGTGAAGCCATGTAGCCATATGCATGGGCAGCCGTACAATTCAAACAGGACTTGGTCCAACCACATGTTCAACATTTATTCCATTATTCTATGTCTATGTCAATTGCAATTGTTGTTCAACTACTATATCAATTGCTATTAATACTTGACAACTATATCGAGTTCTATTCGATATTCAACTACTATATCAATTCCTATTAATACTCGATTACTATATCAATTTCCTTTGATATTCGACTATTATATGAATCTCTATTGATATTCAACTATGTTATCAATTTCTATTGACACACCATATTCTGAGACAAATCAAACTATATCACTGGTAATTCCAGACTCTAGTCCTCATAAGTAACCACACCCTTTTCATCGACACCACTCCAACATATGATACACACAGAACTTCGGGACGAAGTTCCCCGTAAGGGGTAGAGACTGTAACAATTCACATTTTTCAGGTTAATTACTTTTCCCGGAAAATTTCACTATTCACTTTTACTATTCATTTTTCCCGAAACTTTCCCGAAAGTTGATTTTTATTTGATATTCTCAAGTGATAAATCATTTCCATGGCAAATTAAAAAATTTGACATTCATAAGCTCATTTTCGTGAAAGTTATTAAGGAATTACACGGAATTACACGTTTTAGGGTAAAACGTCAATCAGAAATTCTACGCACAACGAAATTCAACCCCGTCAGGTGACCCCACATCGGGGAAATGTTTGACACGCTCATGATTTATTTGAGAATTAATCGTGACTGAGAAAAACATGACCAAAGACTTCCCGGCAGGTCACCCAAGCCTGTACTAATCCCGCACGAGCACGCTTAACCGTTTGGGCGATTAACCGTTAGACCACAAAACGCGTTTCTAAGACTATTTGAGTTTTCAACTTCTTAGAAAAAGTCAACATATTCTTTCCCTCCTCCATTGACCAAAAATGATCCCTTGATGTTATAAGTCATTTCGTGATTTTTAGGCTTACGGTTTGATGTCTAAAAGACATTTAATACCAACTGACACTAGACTGAGCCCAGTCTAGACATTATAAGTCATTTTAAATCATTTTTATAACATTAGAAAAGTAACATTTTACTTTTCTCAATTTTACGCAATATTCAGCGTTTTACGCGAATTACGCGTTTTAGACCCGTGTTTCCAGTTTTTAGCAGGGTTTACCACCCAAATGGAACCTACCACTCATTTTATATTTTATTATGGGACATATGGACATGTCTAACAATACTTTAAAGTTTCATAATTTTACGACACCCGGTTTTACGTTTTGAGGCGTAACAACTTACGGTTTGCATTTCCCGTAGTCAAGTTTCATCCAATATCTAGGATAATACCAAGCAAAAGCCAAAGCTTGCCCTCCAAGCTCATGGAACCGGCCTAGGAGGGGGGAGTCACCCCATGTGGCTTCATTTCATGAATTTACCCCTAAAATCAACACTTAATTACAACTTGGTCACCAAGTTGTAACACTTTCCTAGTAAGCTTCCTAACTTGGACTATAAAAGCCCCCATTCCCCCCTTTTGGTGCCGTGCATCCCCAACCCCAAATCCCTCTCATCCTTAGTTCATTTCCTTCTAATTTCTAGCAAGATTCAAGTGAAGTTCAAGTATAGAAATCCTAGCTTAGTTTCTAGTAATCAAAACTCTTCCAAACCCTAATATAATTGGTGATTTCTCTTGAGTTTAAATCCACTCAATTCACCTAAACCTTCATCATCCATCTTTCAAGAATACCAAGGGTAGAAAGATTGCATGAAGTGAAGTGGGTTGAAGCAAGTCTATCAAAGTCCTATCCTTACATGTTAACTTCCTTTCATCTTTGAAAGCCAAAAGTTGTGAGCCAAACCCTAACTTGATTCTTGTTAAATAATCATGTTCATGTTATTTACATATTATTTGTGCTATATTATGTCTTGTATTAATGTCCATGATGTATAAAAGTGAGCAAAACAAGTTATTGTTATTGATTGTTACAACAAGTTACTAAAACAAGTAAACTAGTGACTTTCTTGGTAAGACCTGATCAAAATGGTAAAAATATGATGTTGGATCATTACATATTACAGTAGAGGACTTAACAAGGAAACCATAGCAATTTGAACCACCTAAAACGAGTATACGAGTCAAAAGTTACGCCCATTTGAAGTTACCAAAGATTTCCGGCAAAACTGCCTAAACCTTCCTGAATCGCATTCTGACTTTTTGAAAGTCCCACTTCTGGTCCGATTCATCAAAAAGTTAAAACACGAAAGTTGTCCGGAACGACGTTTTCGTTCAGGACCAAAGAGGCTCGAGCCTTGAAAACACTTTCTGAGTAAGATATTTCACAATTTCTTAACAGCTATTTACATATAATAAGTCACTAAGTTATGGTTATACTTTAAAAGGAACAAGAGTTATTATGACCTATAAACAAGACCACCACCATGGCTAGAACCAAGGTAGTGTCTCATGACCATGGAACAAGGACCAAAGGTCATGGCTAGGCCATGACGAAATGACCAAGCCAACTTACAAAGGCGTAAACATGAAACAATGAAATTGGCGATAACATGAACAAGCAATTTTGATCTACTTCACTTAAAAGGAAACCATGAGATATTACCAAGAGAAAATGGTCATTCAAGACTTATGAAACTATCCCTAATAACAATCTTCATGTACAAATAAACTTTCATAAGTTTATTCAAATATCGGACATGTAACCTTTCGGATCAAAACTTATATATTTCATCAACTACTACAATAGTAGGGAGCCTCATGTGAGGAGTTCATTATGTAAGCCGTCGAGTTGAGTTGTGGATTTACGAGTTAAAGTGTCCTGGCTCCTCGAACGCTTACTAACATGACTTCTGAATTATGTCGGCCCGAACGGTAGTAAACGATATACCAAAACATACATGTTTCATGAATCTTTCTTTCAAAGACTTACAATATACATCATACCACATCATGGACTTAGATGCAAGATATATATATATAGGCACTACTTCATGTTCTTTACTCCGATCCTAAGTCGCAACATTCTATTATAGGTTGCTCGTAGAAACCTTCGCGATTCGACCGTTACATTCATTACTTGCTATCTTACTTAAGGTGAGTTCATAGCCCCACTTTCGATTACTTAATTGTTTTACAAACCCTTGGGGGAAATACATGCTATTTATAACCGAGCACAATGTTTTTAAATTGTATGCTTACCTGATTGTTTTATTATCACTAAGTACCAACCTTGCTAAACCGAGATCCTTTATTATGAACCATTTAGTCACTAGCAATAGTGAGCGCGAATATTATTAATAGGCCTATTGGGATTGACGAATCCCATTTGTATTGACTAAGTTCAAACAAATGCATTAATATTTGAGATTTAGGTATGTTAGCAAAGTACCTACCGGGATAAATCTGCCGATCGATATTGGTACACGTTAACGTTATGGTGTCATAAGCTTAGTGTATAATACATGTTCCGGGCGTATAATAACGTAGCCTACCTGTTTTGTTTTCCAAACATTGGTGTGAGCCTATAACTCACACTACCAACATATTGTGTTCAATCGATTTAACAAACTCTATGAATATCACTCAACCTTTGTGTTGACCTCTCAAGCATGTATTTCAGGTTCATGACGATCAAGGATGGCACGGAAGGACACGGATACTCAAGAGGGCTATAAATTTTATTATCATTCAAAACTCATTTATTATACATTGTAAACATGGAACCAATTGGGACCTCATTTTGTAATCTCTGATATTTATATAATTTGAATGATAAACCTTTTCAAAACGACTCAATTGGAGTTCGTTTTCTATCATTGTGACTATTGTGCCATCGAGTAACACCCAGTTTGAATTCCGCTGCATCCATGAATTGGGGGTGTTACAAAAACTAATACCAATCAACATAGAAACTAGAAAATGCAATTTCAAAAATTTCAAAATTTTTTCCGTAGCATCCATCCGATCGGATTGAGGTCCATCCGATCGGATGGATCTTTTGCACATTTCCATCCGTTCGGTTGCAACTCGCAACCGATTCGGCTGGAGTTTCTGTATACTTCATGTATCCTCAATCCATTCTAAACGTTTCCCAATCAATCCAAACTTCTTTCTAGCTTGTAATCTACCATTCTTGAGTACTTCTAACATATAAACTCTCCTATCAACGATTCGTAACATTTCCAATCATCAACCTAATGATCCTATGAAAACCAAGAACATCATCTACTAAAATCTTCCAATTAGTGCTCTAATCAACAATGCAATTACCTAACATCCCTAATTATCAAGCATGTAACTTCTGGGATTCATCAATTGCAAATAAACTAGCTCCAAAGATTCTACCCAATTCAATCCGAAAATTCAATCAATGAATTCTTACTCAAAACTTAATCAATTGATCTAATTCTTTTTGCAATACATTCTCCTATCATCTAATCACTTATCCCCAAAATATTACATCTTAATTCGAACTAATTCAAAAATACCCAATTCGTGACCTAATTTCAATCATCCGAATTAAAACCTAATTGAATGAAATTAATGATATAACTTACTTGACTTGATGCCATTGATGATCAATTATCACTCCTGCAATTCTTAAACAACTTCTTATGGTCGAATTTATCACCCCAATTCTTGGTGGATTGTGTGTCTGGTTTTCTTGGATTTTTGAAAATTTTGGTTTATATATTCAATTCCATTCGATCAGTTGTGAATACATCCGTTCGGTTTTGTATGAAATTGATTTTTCAAAGTTTTTCTACTACTAAACTTGGTACAAGCACTAGTAGTTTTATCTCTTCAAAAACTTATCATTTTGTATGTATTCCAAACACACTTTGTCTACCAAAAATTTGGTCATCATTTCTACTTCTAACTTAAGACTAAAAACATAACTTAACCTCTAAAAAAAAACTAGATAAAATAGATCAATAGATAACTAGATAGATAAATAGATAGTCTTATTCAAACATAAAATGCATAAAACCTAAAAACATAAAATAAATTGCATGAAATTAAAAATACGAAACAAACAAAATGGCACAAGATGTGCTTTATTCTTGTGATTATTCTTCTTCATCCATAGAAATATTCATTCCTAAGAATGTCTTCTCCACGATACTTGTTTGACAACTTCCTAGTAGTCTTTTGAGTTTTGAAACTTCGTGCAAAATTCCTTCCGCTAGGACATGTGATATCAAATTTGCAATGCCAATCACCATCTCCTTCTTCTCTTTTGTAAATGCTATGACCATCGGATCCCCATTCCAAGTTCTTCAATTGGACCGGTAAAGATCCAAGAAAATCTGTCAATTTGTTAAACACAAAAATGTTTTTAAATGGGTTAAAGAAAGCCTCCATTGCTAGAGCTCTTTCCATTTCATCCTCAATATCAAAGAAACTAGGTGTGCATGGGCCAAACTTAGGTCTACTGTCTTCATCTCTTCCCACTTCAAAGCAACCAAGGTAATCCTCCTCTTGGTCCTCATCATTATCATCCCCATTACTACCCCCTCTAGGCTTTGGATAGTAAGTATTCTTAAGAATTCCATCATCAATTGTCATGGTACCTCTTCCCATATCTATTATAGCTCCACATGTTCTTAAAAATGGTCTACCTAACAACAAAGGTAGTTCCTTATCAACCGCAACATCCAACACAAAAAATTCCGCCAAGAACGCTTGGTAACCTATTTGAACTCTCACATTTCTTACTTCCCCCATTGCTTTTGCCTTAGAATTATCCGCCATAGTGAGTTTAGAATTGTTAGGTGTAGGGTCTCTTAATCCTAACTTGTGATACAATGGATAAGGCATAATACTCACACTTGAGCCCGTATCGGCTAATGCATATAAAGGAGTTGTCCCATTAATTTTAACCGGCAAAACAAAATTTCCGGGATCATTCATTTTCTTTGGGAGCCCATTCTCAATTATCCTTCTCTCCTCTACTTCATCAAAACTATTATCCTCCAACTTCGACTTTGCTAACATAACTCCATCTAATTTCTTCCTATAATCCATGTAATTTCTTAACACTTCAATGACCGGTTTTTTTTCCATCAATTCACTAATTTTTGCTTCAAGATTCTCCAAGATAGCTTGTTTTTGCTCTTTAGTTAAAGGTTTGCTACTTTTTGGTGAATTTGGTGGAGTTTTGGATGATGATGATGATGATGATTTGTTTTCTTTTTCTTTTTGGGTGGAGGGTTGGGTTAATTTGTTCAATGGTGTTTTGTTTCGGTTAGCTTTGCCCATCTTACAAATTTCATCCCTTCCTTCCTTCATCTCTTCCATTCCTTCACAAACATCAACAAGCATTTCATTCACACTCTTTCCTTTTTCCAAATCACTTATGTTAATTCGTAACTCCCCAAGTGCAAAATCCAATGTACACTTGGTAGTCACAAGAAAATCTCTACAAAAAATAACCTCCGGTTCATCGGCATTAGTATATTCCAAAACCACAAAATCAACTTTGAAGATGTGACCATGAATGTTCACTCTAACTCCTTTCACTTCCTTTCTTCCATAATTTCCATAGTCAAGCCTAACAAAACCAAGCTTGTCAAGTACTTCTTCCGAAATGTAATTGTCTCCATATTCCATATTCAATTCCGCATCCCACGCTTTAACACCTTCCACCGCACAAGGTGTAGAATACCTCATGTGTAGAGCATCATATTCCTTAGGTGGTGCTCTTGTGAAAACAACAACTTTCCTTTCCTTCTCCTTCTTTGGGTAACACATTTCATGTGGCAAGTAAGACACATTATCACCAACAACCTCTTCTCCTTCTAAATCCAACTTAGCCTTTTCCAACATGCTTTCCAACTTTTCCAAGGAATCACCGGAATCCTTGAACATATCCTCCAAATCTTTCAAGTACGCCGAAATCTGACTTAAACTCTCCATTTCAACTTAAGCAATTACTAACTATAACATAACCATCAACAAAAAAATCCAAATCATTAGCATGAGGGTTAGTTGTAATCAAATAACTCTTAATATGAAATAAGAACAAGTAAATTAACTAACTAAAACACTTAAAATTGAAAATAAACTAAAAAATAAAAATGTTAAAAATTTTACCGAGACTTCCATCCGTTCGGATGGCACAAATTACCACCTCCAACCGATCGGTTGGAACCCGCAACCGATTCGGTTGGAGTTTTCTGAAACTATTTTTTTTTTTTTAATAAAAAGACTTAGATTTAATAAAACAGTAATGATAACATTAAAGACATTAAAAACATTAACTAAGGTACTCTTTAAACTTCTAAAACATTAACTATAATAAAAACTACTAAAAACATTAAAATGACTCATAATAACATCTTATAACTAATAATAACTAACATTAATCATATAATCATTAAAACTAATTAATTAAAAACAGAAAAATGAACATTAAATAAGAAAAAACAGAATCCTAAAAATTTTACCGAGACCACCAACCGATCGGATGGACATCCATCCGAATCGGTTGGCTAAAAACCAATTTTTTTTTTTTAATTTTTTTTTACTTTTACTCTAAAAACATTAAAAATTCACAAATTACAAACAATTTTATTACTAAAAACTAAGAAATTTAATCAAATCCCCGGCATCGGCGCCAAAAACTTGATGTGCGTTTTTATTAGTACAAGTTTTAAAATTTATAAACACGAATTATCCGATTATTATTTAGCACATACGAGCAAGTATACTCGTCCAATGTAATAAAGGTGGGTAAGTCGAGATCTTCCCAAGGGATTTGGTTATTTTAGTAATAAGAAAAACGTTTGTTAAATAAGGGTTGTTAATCCAAATTTATGTAAATATCAATTTGAGGGAAACTCAATAAAAACTAAGCATATACTTGTGTATAATTCCTTGATTGGTAATTAGGAGTATCATGACAATTTAAGTACAAAATTTGGTGTAAAACTTGTTATGATGCGCAACTAAAAATGAGTAGTTATACAATCTATGATGTATGTCATGTTTTAACTACCACTAAGAATTCTATCACCTAAATGACTCCTTTCGGACATATCAAATGAGTATGACAATTCTATAATCACATGGTTGTTTTGAAAATCAATTCTTTTCTTATGAATTCCTACGAATCCTTTCGGTCCTTTTTCGTGATGAAATCTTCTCAAATCCATTTTAACAAGTAAATAAGATGGTTGTCAAGCATCCTATTCCATACTAATTCGTGCACTAATGTTTTGGAATAAAAACAAGTTGAAATTCCTTTCGGACCTATTTTTCCAAAGATTGTTTTTACCAACAAATTAAGCAAGATTAGATGTTACTTCAACAAACTCATAAAATAGATATGTTTTCATGCATCACCTTTTTCATAAAAGAATACTCCATTAACCAATCACATCATATACACAAGTATATCACAAATTACTCCATAGCAATCATATTAAAACACAAGTAAATAAGAAAACTTTCATAAAACTCAAAGTAACAATTGTTCATTATAAGTATCAAGGTGTACCTAGTCTTGAGAATTACAATGAATAAACTTGTGGAACTATAGCAACCACACTCCTCCAATTGCTCACTAATGTAAGTAAACAACTCCAAACTCGAACCAATGCTTGAGACTCTAACTCGACACGTTCTGGACGTTTTCACAACACTTAGTAAACTTTCAGGCAATCTAAGATGAACTAACAATATTTGGTGTAATACTAGGTTAGATATTTGGTGGTACAAGTAATTCTAGACCCTAAGTAGTCATTATATAGCATAATAACACTTATCCTCCAAGTAAAAACGTCCTCCTAGAGTTAATAAGCAGAAATGATCAGCCACTCATGATTATGGGGAGTAAATACGTCCATAAATGCAAAACTTGTAACTTCAGTCACCTCCATCCGATCGGTTTCTCTCCATCCGATCAGATGGTCATTCTTTTGGCACATTCCAACCGAATCGGATGCTGTCACACCCCCAGAAATCGGGTCCAGCGGAAGCATACATGTAGCTGGGGTGTAACTCAATTGGTATTACAACACAAGTTCAAAAATGGTTTTCACTTGAATCATTTGGA
The DNA here is from genome assembly GCA_030686995.1 of Artemisia argyi. Taxonomy (NCBI): domain Eukaryota; kingdom Viridiplantae; phylum Streptophyta; class Magnoliopsida; order Asterales; family Asteraceae; genus Artemisia; species Artemisia argyi. The sequence goes on from CM060689.1 coordinate 7,004,071, forward strand.
ATAAAATAGCTTAATCAAAATGTTTAATTTTACATTATTGAAAGTAGTGCGGAAGTAGGCCTTTAAATTAGTTAAAAACAGTCCCCATAAGAATATCAGAGTCTTCTATGACCATGCCATGCCCTGCCAAAACCTCCAGTAGCGTGCCATTGCTTAAAACCTGAAAATACATGCTAAAACGTCAGCATAAAGCTGGTGAGTTCATAGTGTTTAGTAAACAAGTATTTTCCGTAAACAAGTGTTTTCCAGAAATCAAGTATTTTCGGTAAACAAGTATTTTCCAGAAATCAAGTATTTCCCAGCAAAGGCATCGTAAATCCACTCAGTTACAAGTCCCGCCATAAGAGACTTGTAACCTGTGTGTTTACAACCCACTGCCAAAAGTAATATGCTTAAGTAAACAAGTCATTTGCGGAACACGAGATTTTCATTAGCAAGACAATATAACAAATACCATGTCACAGCTAAAAATAAGGTATACATTGCCTAAAGCTCATGACCCCGAAGCTCGACGTAATCGTATGCAATCAAGCATAAAATGCCCCAATAAGTGTTTGCCAGACACTCGGAAATAATCCGAATGATATGCGTCCGTTTGACAGGTTGGCGCGACCAACTCGGACGGGGTGTCAACCCAAATAGATCTATCCACAGCATTCGCGCTCACACGCATGTAATTAACGGTTCATGATAAAGGGGACTTCAGTGGCAGTAATAGGTAACTCAGGCAAAGTAACAGTTTTGTATTTATGTCCGCAAAAGCAAGAACTTGTATCCATAAGAAAGTAATCAAGGATGGAATAAGTAATTCATAATGTATTCAAGAAATCAATCAAGTATTTCAACCATCCAGTAATGTTTGAGAAAATGATTCGCGTTCAAGTAAAACAAGCATTAAATTTAAATAGTAATGAGCATGTATCTTCCCCCAAAACAGTTGTAAAACAAGTAAAAGTAGGGGTTATGAACTCACCTGGTGCAATAGCTACGATGACAACAATGAATACACGAAATGAGGCACGATCTCTAACCGCAACCTAATATGAATGGTATGATCTAATGTAAGAAATGAAGTAATGCTACACATGCAAATACGTATGTTATCGATACCACTCGTTAGTTTTGAAAATAACGTTTATCGTCGACAAATACGTTTTTGACGTTTCGTTAGGTTAATAACCACTTTTCATGGAAATAGGTTGAAACGGTACTCCACGATCCTTGTTTGATGATCTATCGGCAAATATAAGGTTTTCGTCGCAAAATATAATATTTTCATTACTTGAAAATATGCCCAAAATGGCCTCGCAAAACGAGTCGCAAAATATTGTACGTTAAGGGTTAGTGATGAAACTCGGCGTTTTTGAAAACCTTGTAACAATATCTTGAAGTCGTGTCATTTAACTTTTGGCGATACGGGTCTCGATCGATGAGAAAATCGACTCTTATTGTTGTTACTTGAAAATATTATGTTCAACACTTAGAAAATTTCATTATAGCAAAAGCTGTCAAAATATGTAGTTTATCGGGTATATAGATGAGGTCGTAGTTTATTCGTTATAAGTCTATTTGACGAACGGCCAATTGATTTGGAAAGTAGGCTAGGAGTACTTGATTTTACTTAACTACGGCTCGGACTCAAACTAATCCGATCATAAAGAAAAATAGCCGTGAAAGTGGTGTCTCGCAAAGACAGTTTTGCGGCAAAAATGGTAATACAAAAGCTGATGGAAAAATATATGTATCATCGGATTTCAAACACTTGTATCTTTTTCGTTATAAGCCCGTTTTCTATGTTCTTTATATCCCCGCGAAGGTAATCAAGTATACTAATATATTTTTGATAAGTCGGGATGGCTAGATCAAGTTTTAGGCCTCGAAACAGTCCACAAAAATCGTGGGACAGCAAGGTATTTTTCAGAAAATAGTTTTCGTCGTTAAAATTGAAAATATCATAACTTCTTCGTCGTAACTCGGATTTTATCCCCGTTTTCGGCCATAGTTTCGTTTCGGAATGTATTTTCTAAATCTTTGATCCAAAGTTACCCAAAACCCACTGATCTTTCCAGATTTTACAAAAATGGACAGAACCTTATATATAGTTTGAAAAATCAACTTTTCTAGTTCAAGACTTGTTTAGATCTTACCCAAACTATCTCAAATCAACTCCACAAGTACCCAATCCTACCATACACCTTCTTAGGGTGTCATGGGGTCCTAGACATCACCAATCTTGGTGGATCTCTTGAGACTACTAGTAAAAATTATAGATCTATGTTTATAAACAAAAATAAACAATAAGTGGTATGGATCATAGTAGATTTGCATGTTTTTCTTACTAGATCAAGAAAATTTATGAAGTAGATGTTTAAAAGAGTAAGAAAGATTGTTGGTAACTTACTTGAAGATTTGATGATTTTTGAGCAAGAAAACTTAATAATCTTGAGGTTTTTATTTCAAAACCTAAGCTAGATCACTACTAGAACTTGTTTAAGCACTTGATCTTGAAAAGTTTATGATCTCTTCTTGGTGTTCTTGGCTTGGCCGATCATGGAGCAAGAGAGGAAGAGATGAGATTTTTGCTAGTTTGTTTTGTGTAAATGAAAGAAAAATGTGTGAAAGGAGTATATATATATTGATTAGGGAACAAGATCCACCAAATGTGGAAATGAGGCATGGGGGGGGGGGGGGGGCGGCAATCAAGGGAAGAAAGAAGAAAAAGTGGACTTTTAGGTATAGTTTAGGTAGATATTATTAGTTTTAGGTGATACCGGGTACCGAGTTAACTAAAAATAAATCATGACGCGATGAAATAAAATATGACGAAGTTGTAAAAGTTGTAAAATATTATTCCTGATGAGAATCGGATGTTAAAATAATTATCGTGTTGAAGTAACGCAAACCGACGGAGTTATAAGCTCCGACCGTGAAATATAGTAATTGATTTCAAAACACCGGGTAAATTAATAATATAATTTTTATATTATTATAATGAGTATGAAAATATATTAGGATCATAGTCGGGAGTATTGGGTATACGTTCGTAGTAAAAACTGAGTGGTAACGTTAATTACAAATTAAGCATACGTAAATGAAAATAATGCATATCCGTGTAGGGCCTAAAGTACTGATGATGTTATTGATGATATATATAGACTACTCCAGTCTATATGAAATGTCATAAATGAAGGGTGCATGAATTCACAGCGAAACCACATTGGTTACGCGAATTTGAAGACTCGTAAATTCAGTTTACGATGAAATGAACGGCAATCGTGAATAGTGACTTCCTTCCGGAAATGAATAGTGTCACATGAATAGTAAAATTTTTGAACGCTTCTCGGAATCACAAACTGACTCCGAAAACGATGAATAGTAAAATGATGAATAGTGACCGGTGAATAGTGACCGGTGAATAGTAATTGATGAATAGTGAATAGGAGAAATGTCCTGAAAATGCGGGTTGTTACAGTCTCACCCCCTTAGAAGGAACTTCGTCCCGAAGTTCAGTTTGTGTTGGTCTCTGAAGTTGTATTGGTGAAAAGGTGATGATTTTTATCGTGTAAGCTACTGAGCTCTAACAAGGTTCAAGTCTTACGGCCACTAGGCCTACTCTGTCAGAAATCGTAAATGGTTCAGTGTATATCGGGTTTAACTTTATGAAGTTTTCTGAATGGTATTATGCTTTTCCTAGGCAGAACTTTCAACATGGCTCTACCACGAAGTTGAAATTATAAGGGTTTACAACTTATCGAATTTGTAACTGATTCTTGATTTGCAGAAAATTCCTGGTTATTCCATGAATGCTTACTGGACTAGTGAGTTGGGTTTTTCAAAATTTTTGATCCGTCAATGGATGTTGGCACTTCGACCATAGAGTGCTTCGAATGGTGTAGTGTCTAAGCTCGTGTGATAACTATGGTTGCAACTGAATTTGATCTATGGCAAATGGTTAATCCAACCATTTCTAGTGTTATTCACACCCGATTTGGGCATATCTCCCTAAGTTTGAATCAATCTCAAATTCTGACCATTGGTCTACAAATGATAGGTGGTGTGGTTCCAAATAGATCTTAATGAAATCGTTAGGAGTTGAGGTGAATCAAATTCCTTTATTAGGAATAATTGAAATGAGTATCATGAATCTTGTTTTGAAAGACTTACAGGGTTAAATCCGTAAAAGGGTGTTGTTGAAAATAATAGATTAGGATAAGGTTGTGATCCTCCGCAGGATGTCAGGAATTGAGTCTTTCTCCACCTACGGTGCTTGGTCTCCATTACTAAGATTTTCCCCAAGTTATAGGTCATCAACTCACAAACTCCTAAAGGTATAAGTGAGGTAATATAATCATTGATTTTCAAAGTTTGTTTTGAGATTGTGTGTTTTGTTCATAATCCTCCCTGAATAAATAAATTTATAATTTTTAAGCAAGCAGCTTTCTAAGTAACGTTTTCTCGAGGTTTCAAAATTTAATAGTTATGCAAGACAGGACTATTTCTAACATAAGGTGGATGATATGGTTTACCAAAAGATCGATGTTTAAAATTTTGTAACATTCAATAGTTTTGAAAAAAATTAGCCAAAAGGAATTTGCTTGTCAAAATAAGTGCATCAGAAAAGTATTTCTTACAAGATATATGTTTTGTATAACGGTAGTTTTGGAGAAAATCCATTTAAAAATGAAAATATTAAGAGGATAAAATAGCCAGGTATGTATGTATGCACAAATGCATAGGTGTCTAACATGTTTGAATAAAGGCTATTGGTGAGGTCATGTTCAATTTATAGTCTGGGTTAAGAGGTTGGATTTATCTCTATGGTGTTGCTTAGTGAGCACTCGTATCTAAATGAATCTTGTAATTTAGTCAAGCCAATACTTTCTAGATGATAGAATTTTGGCGATCAGGCCAGTGATAGTGGTTCGAATTGTTTTGTGATATCTTGAGATTTCTGTTGAGTTTTGAATGGTGTTAATGTACCGAGGGATCATCCTCATAGAAGGTATGGAAAGTCTTTCCTAGGGAGGTCATTGATAATATCCACTTATCAATATAGGGATGAGTGACATCGGAATCTATAGAGTGTCACCTAATTTCTTTGTATATATGGGGGTGGGGAAAAGAAATGATAGTGATGGTGAGAAGGGAAGAGACTGTGACAACTGCAACAAAATGAGATTGTGCAAAAGAAAATACTGTGATATGAGTGTATTGTGCATAAATATGAAAGTTCATGAAATAAAATGACTAGCTGACATGCTTCCAATCGGTGGTTTACGAAGTGATGAAAAGTATGAAGGTTCCAACAACGAGAGTATACACACACATGAATGAAACATTTGGAAATTGAGTAGGGAATTCAATCTAGACATAATCTTATTATAACCATTCTCAGTGTTGCAAAATTCATCTCTGAGTCAGACATAGGTGGTCAGCCTATATCTCACTATCCCGGGTTGAATATAGATGACCAGTCTATATTCCACCGAGGTTCCATGAATTTTGAAATACTCAGTTCAGTTATACTAATATCATGTTCTTCACAAATACCAAGACATTCTGAAAGACAAAAGCAGGTGACCAAACTCGAGGTCAAATGATGAAACTATGCAAGGAAAAACATAACGCGGTGAAATATATGATACATGAACATGCTTATATGAAAGATAGTTATAGTAATCAACTATGATAAATGAATATAGTATACCAGATAATGAGATAATAATCTCATCACTTAAGTTAGCAACAAACCACAAATGAGGCTTCAGCTTGGCAGGCAGGCACGTGACGGTCATAGGGTTAAGTTTTCGTAAAGGTAGCTATAGTCTAGGTTTTAAAAACACTTAGTTCGCTATAGCCAAAGCTCTGATACCAATCTGTCACACCCCCAGAAATCGGGTCCAGCGGAAGCATACATGTAGCTGGGGTGTAACTCAATTGGTATTACAACACAAGTTCAAAAATGGTTTTCACTTGAATCATTTGGAATAAAATAGCTTAATCAAAATGTTTAATTTTACATTATTGAAAGTAGTGCGGAAGTAGGCCTTTAAATTAGTTAAAAACAGTCCCCATAAGAATATCAGAGTCTTCTATGACCATGCCATGCCCTGCCAAAACCTCCAGTAGCGTGCCATTGCTTAAAACCTGAAAATACATGCTAAAACGTCAGCATAAAGCTGGTGAGTTCATAGTGTTTAGTAAACAAGTATTTTCCGTAAACAAGTGTTTTCCAGAAATCAAGTATTTTCGGTAAACAAGTATTTTCCAGAAATCAAGTATTTCCCAGCAAAGGCATCGTAAATCCACTCAGTTACAAGTCCCGCCATAAGAGACTTGTAACCTGTGTGTTTACAACCCACTGCCAAAAGTAATATGCTTAAGTAAACAAGTCATTTGCGGAACACGAGATTTTCATTAGCAAGACAATATAACAAATACCATGTCACAGCTAAAAATAAGGTATACATTGCCTAAAGCTCATGACCCCGAAGCTCGACGTAATCGTATGCAATCAAGCATAAAATGCCCCAATAAGTGTTTGCCAGACACTCGGAAATAATCCGAATGATATGCGTCCGTTTGACAGGTTGGCGCGACCAACTCGGACGGGGTGTCAACCCAAATAGATCTATCCACAGCATTCGCGCTCACACGCATGTAATTAACGGTTCATGATAAAGGGGACTTCAGTGGCAGTAATAGGTAACTCAGGCAAAGTAACAGTTTTGTATTTATGTCCGCAAAAGCAAGAACTTGTATCCATAAGAAAGTAATCAAGGATGGAATAAGTAATTCATAATGTATTCAAGAAATCAATCAAGTATTTCAACCATCCAGTAATGTTTGAGAAAATGATTCGCGTTCAAGTAAAACAAGCATTAAATTTAAATAGTAATGAGCATGTATCTTCCCCCAAAACAGTTGTAAAACAAGTAAAAGTAGGGGTTATGAACTCACCTGGTGCAATAGCTACGATGACAACAATGAATACACGAAATGAGGCACGATCTCTAACCGCAACCTAATATGAATGGTATGATCTAATGTAAGAAATGAAGTAATGCTACACATGCAAATACGTATGTTATCGATACCACTCGTTAGTTTTGAAAATAACGTTTATCGTCGACAAATACGTTTTTGACGTTTCGTTAGGTTAATAACCACTTTTCATGGAAATAGGTTGAAACGGTACTCCACGATCCTTGTTTGATGATCTATCGGCAAATATAAGGTTTTCGTCGCAAAATATAATATTTTCATTACTTGAAAATATGCCCAAAATGGCCTCGCAAAACGAGTCGCAAAATATTGTACGTTAAGGGTTAGTGATGAAACTCGGCGTTTTTGAAAACCTTGTAACAATATCTTGAAGTCGTGTCATTTAACTTTTGGCGATACGGGTCTCGATCGATGAGAAAATCGACTCTTATTGTTGTTACTTGAAAATATTATGTTCAACACTTAGAAAATTTCATTATAGCAAAAGCTGTCAAAATATGTAGTTTATCGGGTATATAGATGAGGTCGTAGTTTATTCGTTATAAGTCTATTTGACGAACGGCCAATTGATTTGGAAAGTAGGCTAGGAGTACTTGATTTTACTTAACTACGGCTCGGACTCAAACTAATCCGATCATAAAGAAAAATAGCCGTGAAAGTGGTGTCTCGCAAAGACAGTTTTGCGGCAAAAATGGTAATACAAAAGCTGATGGAAAAATATATGTATCATCGGATTTCAAACACTTGTATCTTTTTCGTTATAAGCCCGTTTTCTATGTTCTTTATATCCCCGCGAAGGTAATCAAGTATACTAATATATTTTTGATAAGTCGGGATGGCTAGATCAAGTTTTAGGCCTCGAAACAGTCCACAAAAATCGTGGGACAGCAAGGTATTTTTCAGAAAATAGTTTTCGTCGTTAAAATTGAAAATATCATAACTTCTTCGTCGTAACTCGGATTTTATCCCCGTTTTCGGCCATAGTTTCGTTTCGGAATGTATTTTCTAAATCTTTGATCCAAAGTTACCCAAAACCCACTGATCTTTCCAGATTTTACAAAAATGGACAGAACCTTATATATAGTTTGAAAAATCAACTTTTCTAGTTCAAGACTTGTTTAGATCTTACCCAAACTATCTCAAATCAACTCCACAAGTACCCAATCCTACCATACACCTTCTTAGGGTGTCATGGGGTCCTAGACATCACCAATCTTGGTGGATCTCTTGAGACTACTAGTAAAAATTATAGATCTATGTTTATAAACAAAAATAAACAATAAGTGGTATGGATCATAGTAGATTTGCATGTTTTTCTTACTAGATCAAGAAAATTTATGAAGTAGATGTTTAAAAGAGTAAGAAAGATTGTTGGTAACTTACTTGAAGATTTGATGATTTTTGAGCAAGAAAACTTAATAATCTTGAGGTTTTTATTTCAAAACCTAAGCTAGATCACTACTAGAACTTGTTTAAGCACTTGATCTTGAAAAGTTTATGATCTCTTCTTGGTGTTCTTGGCTTGGCCGATCATGGAGCAAGAGAGGAAGAGATGAGATTTTTGCTAGTTTGTTTTGTGTAAATGAAAGAAAAATGTGTGAAAGGAGTATATATATATTGATTAGGGAACAAGATCCACCAAATGTGGAAATGAGGCATGGGGGGGGGGGGGGGGGCGGCAATCAAGGGAAGAAAGAAGAAAAAGTGGACTTTTAGGTATAGTTTAGGTAGATATTATTAGTTTTAGGTGATACCGGGTACCGAGTTAACTAAAAATAAATCATGACGCGATGAAATAAAATATGACGAAGTTGTAAAAGTTGTAAAATATTATTCCTGATGAGAATCGGATGTTAAAATAATTATCGTGTTGAAGTAACGCAAACCGACGGAGTTATAAGCTCCGACCGTGAAATATAGTAATTGATTTCAAAACACCGGGTAAATTAATAATATAATTTTTATATTATTATAATGAGTATGAAAATATATTAGGATCATAGTCGGGAGTATTGGGTATACGTTCGTAGTAAAAACTGAGTGGTAACGTTAATTACAAATTAAGCATACGTAAATGAAAATAATGCATATCCGTGTAGGGCCTAAAGTACTGATGATGTTATTGATGATATATATAGACTACTCCAGTCTATATGAAATGTCATAAATGAAGGGTGCATGAATTCACAGCGAAACCACATTGGTTACGCGAATTTGAAGACTCGTAAATTCAGTTTACGATGAAATGAACGGCAATCGTGAATAGTGACTTCCTTCCGGAAATGAATAGTAAAATTTTTGAACGCTTCTCGGAATCACAAACTGACTCCGAAAACGATGAATAGTAAAATGATGAATAGTGACCGGTGAATAGTGACCGGTGAATAGTAATTGATGAATAGTGAATAGGAGAAATGTCCTGAAAATGCGGGTTGTTACAGATGCGGGTTGCATCCGATCGGTTGGACCCTGTCTGGAAATTATTCCTTTGTCTTTTCTTTGTCGTTTTACGTTGCATGCATTTTTTTTCTTCGTGGCATGACTTTATCCATTAGAACTTGATATTTCCTTGATAAATATGTGTAGAAAACTTGTATTTATCAAATCCTTTTGTCCATGCGACGTTTCTTTCTTCCTTGATCTTCTTGAAACTCTCCAAATATGCATGATCACTTCATTTCTTCATCTTTTAATCATTTTTACCTGCTTTTGGCTATATTTGCATGCATAAACACTTTTCCACGATTAAGTAACAAATATATACAAACATGACCAATTTTCATGCATAAAACAAACAATAACGCGACTAAAAACATGTTAATTTTGAGCGTTATCAACATACCAAAACATAAAAAACGGACGAAAACGTAAAAAACTAGTGAAAAAGAAAAAGGAAAGGAAAAAAAAGTACTTTAATAGCACAAAAAATACTAGTGAAAAAGAAAGAAAGAAAGAAAGAAGTACTTCAATAGCACAAAAACAAACGGTCTTCTTCTTGTAGATAAAGAGCTTATGTGCAACTCTTCTTCTGCAGACATGGTTTGCAGATGAAGAGGTAAAAGCTCTGAAAAAACAAACGACACCTTAGATTACTCTAAAACTACTACTCGATTACAACCATGAGGGCACCCCTATTTATAGGCTTCAAGAGGTGGTGGAAGGCTTGATAGAAGATGCCAGATTTGCCTTATCCATTTGATTGATTCCTGATGAGGCGAAAAATGATCCATTTTTAGGGGGTCATTTAAGCCCAAATCCGAATTTATTTGATCAAATATTGCCCTAAATCGTTCCTTTTATGATTTTAGGTACTTGGAGAGTGAATTCTGGAAAAGAAGCCATTTTGGACGTTTTTGGAGCATAAAAGTGAAGAAAACGGCAAAGTCTCAATTTTCCGTGCTGGGAACAGTAGGTGACGGCGTCAAGAGTAATTTCCTGACGGCGTCAAACCTCAATAATAAAATCCGTGAGTTCATGAAGGCGTCAAGAGTTTTCCTGACGACGTCAAAACCCCAAGAATTAAAATCCGTAGTTGATGACGGCGTCACACACAGGGCGTCAAGAGTAATTTGTGTGACGGCCTAGGCCTTGACGGCGTCAGAAGTAGATCAAGGCCGTCCGAGGAAGTATTTGGCGGCGAGATGACGGCGTCACACCTTTGTTCTTGACGCCGTCATCCCTATTTTCCTATATATAGTTTTCTAGTTTTTCACATTTAAAGAGGAGAGAAGTTTTGGGAGAAACCCTAAAGACGATTTTGGTGTAACTTTACAGGTTTTTCAAGGGTTCCAACCCCTTGATACCTTGCATGATTAATTAAGATAAGTGTTCTTATAATTCAATCAATATTTCTATGTGTTGGTTGTCTATATCTTGTTCTTGTCTTAATTCTATCATGCTAGGCTAGATCTCTTTTGTGTTTGCTTAGATCTAATGAAACCTAGATATTGAATATGTGTTGATTACTTGTTTATTCTTGTCTTGGATGAATGATTTATATGTTAGGCTTAAGAAAACTGGCAGATCTCCAAATGGTAACATGCTTGAACGTCTTAAGAAACATGAACCGAGGCGTACTAGGTCTTTATTGGTTGTATTTAATGCATGAGCTACTGTTTACAATCCCTATAGTTGTGCTGGGCATGGTGTAGGAGGAGATAAGAGCTCATAGAATTGGGGAGTTATGTATGTCACCCCATGAATGGTATTAAGGAATACGATCCGTCATCCATGCAATTATAACAAGTAATTAACGTGTAAAAGATATCTAGGGAGTAGTGAAATCTAAGTAAACACATTTTCTCCAATTACTGCTCACAACCTTAGTATAATTAGTTTATTTTTCATTTTTAGTATTTTATTTTGATTGCATCTTAGTTTTGGGTTAGTTGAATAGCAACTAATTCCGCCCACTCTTCCAAAACCCGAGATTTTAATTGCTTTCTAAAAAATATAAAAACACAAAAATAATCATCCCTCACCTTTAGAACTAGTATTTAGGATTTCTAATCCTAGCGACACTATTCCTAAGTTGAACGATCAATCCCCCGGTACTTGTCACTATACTATACTACAACGATCAGGTACACTGCCTGGTGGGGGTTGTAAGCTTCTCGAGATCCCTCGAGAGGTAAAGCCTGTTGCGATTCCCACGCATCAAGTTTTTGGCGCCGCAGCCCGGGGAATAGTTATTGTCTAGGTTAGGATTTCTTTTTATTAGGTCTACTTGCTAGATTCCTTTCTAGTAAGATTTTATTTTTATTTTTAGGTTTTCTTTAGTCTATCTTTTTCTTTGTGCCTTTGTTAGTGAATTAAGTTCATTGACTATTTCGTTCACCATTATGGAGAACGCGAATCCACCAAGTCCGACGCTAGAGTTTTACCAGAAAAAATATAATTACACCAGTTTGGATATACCAAGATGGCAGAATGAAATGAGGAAGACAGGATCTTATATTGATTTTATTGAGTACCTTGAGAAAAGAGGCCAAGTGCATAAGACTTTTAAAGAATTCACCTTAGGAGCTCCATCAACCCCTCAAAATGCCTCACTTAGTGAAACCTATGCATCATATGAGCCTTCACCTAGGATAGTTTCGTATGAGCCACCTAGCTGCATGTCATGGTTAGGCCCTACCATAATACAGGATGAACACATAGGTGACCTTGATGTGATGGAGGATTTAGCCGAACATGATCACATTGATCAAAAAGACCAAGGTTTTATGATCGATGATGATGAATCTCAAGAAACACATGATGAATCTTTTGGGCAATTTGTATATAGCAGTCAGAATTTTGAGGATGACCCTTATGATTCGGACATAGAAGTTGAGATGCCTAGAGAAGCACGTGAGATACTTGGGAGAACGTTAGGGCTAGATCCTGACACATGGAATGATGAGGTGAACAACATAAGCCCACAAAATACTCAACCATCATTTGAGGCACACGCACCGCCCGTGACTTACCCGGAAGAAGTAGAAGAAACTTTAGGAATTCCAATGGAGGTAGAACCCTTGGACCAAGCACCATTAGAGGATATAGGTTTGAATACTTGTAGTGATAACCTTACTCCTAGTTCTAGGGAATTTCCTAGTGTTGATGAACCGGAACCTCAATCTTTACACACCTTTCCATCCTTAGATATATTTTGGGAGACAAAAGAGGAGCCGACCCACCCATCAACCTATGTAGTCCGGGTAGTCTTAGGATAAAGGTAGTGGACTCTAAGCCTTGTAGAGAGGAAGCCAATATAGGAGTGGAACATGACCTTACATACTTACATCACCCATTTGTGATTGATCACAAGAAACATTATGGGTTTAAACCGGGTTTATTAGGTCAAGATGGATCCCCAACTAGTAATCTCTTGAAGTTGATTGAAAATGATCCCTTTCTAGGAGAAAATCTTAATCCACCCATTAACCCGATTGAATTAGGTAAGGTTATGATGATAGGAGCACACCCCTTTGAGCATATAATTCATCCACCACTCTTTCCTCACGAGGCATATTTCCACCCTAAGGGTCTGTATCGCTACTTCCACCCGCACTTAATTCAAAGTGTAAGGAAAACCTTCCCTATTTCCATTAAATAAGGGTAGAGTCAGGCTCGTGACTCGAACAAAAACAAGCGCTTCTTGGGAGGCAACCCATGTTTTGTGTGTTTTTATTTGTTTGTTTATTTGTTTGTTTGATTTTATTTCTTTTCGTATGCATGCTTAGTTTTTATTGTTGGTTGATCATGTTTCTCAATTAAAATGTGGGAATACTTTACTTTGTTGTTTTGACCTAGTCTTAACTCCACCTAGAAGTATTTTTGCAAAAGATAAGTGTAAGGGGAAACCCCAAATATGTTTTTAAGAAACAAACCGATCATGATTCTCCACAATAATAAATGAGCATGTATATTCGTATTTGTTAGAGTCAAATGCTTGAATTGAGTCATAATGAAGTTTTGCAGGATTTTCCAGGAAGTAAGACCAAGTTTTTCCAGAAATTTTCCGGAAACTTAACATAAGAATTTCTGCAGGTCCATTCTGACGGCGTCAGAGTTTTACTCTTGACGGCGTCAGGAGTTAAAATCTGGAAATTTTACCAGTTTTGTTTTTCTAACGGAGTTTTATGGTTTTTGTGAATTATTAAGTTTTATAATCTCCAGGAAATCTGCAAACTTCATTCCACAAGCATTATATCTTATTTTGTTTTCTAGGATTTAGTAACTTATACAGGATGCCGCCGATTTTACGCGAGGTTGTCTTGTCTATTTTCTCAGGATTTACAGGTTATGTATGACAAGGAGATGATTTATATTCTGGAAGGGAAGCTTTGATTGTTCATTTTCTTGGAGGAAGATCTAATCTGGCCAACCTATAATCCATACCGAGCGAATCAGGGGAGTATTTGATTTCATTCTCTTTACTTTTTCACTTTTACATTCTTTACTTGAACATTGGGGACAATGTTCATCTTAAGTGTAAGGGGAGGGTTAAAAGATGATACCTTACATATGCACTTTCTCTTGAGTTTGTTTTGTTTGATAGTAGATGTGTAATAAAACTATGAGAAATACTTGTTAGTGCAATTTTAGCGCCAAATTTAAATTTTTTTACAACATTTAGGAGTGAAACTTTAGCCATAGCAAGCGTCTCATGGATAGGAGATTGTATGACTAGCACATAACCGTATATTCAGAAAAATTTTCCACCCAAATATGTGAGGTTCGCCTTTAGATTTGATAGGAAAAGCATTCACTATTAGTGCTTATGAGTGTACCGGTAGCATTTAGATTCTAGAACTTGCATTAGTGATGCATCCCGAGACCGCTAGTGAGACTACATTCGTGTAGTAGGATTTACTACATGATAAGAGGCATTAGGATTACCCTTGTGTTAAACCCGTATTATAATTACTTGACCATTTAAGTCATATTACTTGGCTAGTTAAGTCAACTAATTTTTCCCACACCCTTAGCGTTGTACTCATTTTTAGTACACAAAACCCCTAGTACACCCCTCCGAGCCTATCTTTTCGTTTCTAACTTTAAGCATTTTACTTAAAGGAAGAATTTGTTACACCCCACTTAAATGTACACCCAAATCGCCTTAGCCTTCCGTGTATGCGCTCATTTTTAGTGCATTATTGTTATTTGTTAAACCCTAAGTTAACTATCTAATTGATTACATGGTTGCTAAGTCGAGTCATATCCTTGTACATATTGTTTTGGGACGATTGGGACTCATGGGTAAGTACTTATTTTATGGAGTAATGGGGAAGAACATCATTTATTACCCCCATATGTGCGTTAATCTTAAAAGTGCTCCAAGTGTTTTGATTTTCTTAATTCGAGTCATTAGTTTAGTTAATTGTAAAGTATGTAAAGATTCAAGTGTAAGGGGAATGTTTATTCCTTATGATGTATTATTTTGGATGGTAGGGTAAGAGTGTATGCAAAAAAAAAAAAAAAAAAAAAAAAAAAAAAAAAAAAACGGACTACCATCCCTTTTTATTCTATGTTCATTTTATGTTTTTGTTATTTTTCATTTATTAGCTTAAGTCGAGTCTAGTCTTGGCTTAGCAACGCCATATTGTACATGTAAATAACTAAGATTGTTAACTCGCCACCAGTAAAACTTCCTTTATCCAACAAAACCGTGTAATTCATATCACTATACCTAACATTACAACCCTTTAAAAGACCTCTTTGATAGTTTATCCTAGGTGCTTACGCCATGTGGTGGAGGTTTGATCCTTTCCCAAGCCTATGGTAATCTATTTTGCTATGACAGGTAGTGAGAGATATCTTCCGTTTCCATATTGTAATTTACACTTTATTACACCCGAGAGATGTGAGTATCTAAACACTATTTGTGAGGTGCTTGTATATGACCTCCGTGCTTGTCTATTGGTCTCTAGTGGAACGATTATTTGTTGTAATTACTTTTATATTAGTGTTAAATGACCCCTAACTTGTCTTTTGAGTAGAATAAAAGCGCATTTGCTTGAGGACAAGCAAATCTCAAGTGTAAGGGTATATGATGAGGCGAAAAATGATCCGTTTTTAGGGGGTCATTTAAGCCCGAATCCGAATTTATTTGATCAAATATTGCCCTAAATCATTCCTTTTGTGATTTTAGGTACTTGGAGAGTGAATTCTGGAAAAGAAGCCATTTTGGACGTTTTTGGAGCATAAAAGTGAAGAAAACGGCAAAGTCTCAATTTTCCGTGCTGGGAACAGTAGGTGACGGCATCAAGAGTAATTTCCTGACGGCGTCAAACCTCAATAATAAAATCCGAGAGTTCATGAAGGCGTCAAGAGTTTTCCTGACGGCGTCAAAACCCCTAGAATTAAAATTCGTAGTTGATGACGGCGTCACACACAGGGCGTCAAGAGTAATTTGTGTGACGGCCTAGGCCTTGACGGCGTCAGAAGTAGATCAAGGCCGTTCGAGGAAGTATTTGGTGGCGAGATGACGGCGTCACACCTTTGTTCTTGACGCCGTCATCCCTATGTTCCTATATATAGTTTTCTAGTTTTTCACATTTAAAGAGGATAGAAGTTTTGGGAGAAACCCTAAAGACGATTTTGGTGTAACTTTACAGGTTTTTCAAGGGTTCCAACCCATTGATACCTTGCATGATTAATTAAGATAAGTGTTCTTCTAATTCAATCAATATGTCTATGTGTTGGTTGTCTATATCTTGTTCTTGTCTTAATTCTATCATGCTAGGCTAGATCTCTTTTGTGTTTGCTTAGATCTTATGAAACCTAGATATTGATTATGTGTTGATTACTTGTTTATTCTTGTCTTGGATGAATGATTTATATGTTAGGCTTAAGAAAACTGGCAGATCTCCAAATGGTAACATGCTTGAACGTCTTAAGAAACATGAACCGAGGCGTACTAGGTCTTTATTGGTTGTATTTAATGCATGAGCCACTGTTTACAATCCCTATAGTTGTGCTGGGCATGGTGTAGGAGGAGATAAGAGCTCATAGAATTAGGGAGTTATGTATGCCACCCCATGAATGGTATTAAGGAATACGATCCGTCATCCATGCAATTATAACAAGTAATTAACGTGTAAAAGATATCTAGGGAGTAGTGAAATCTAAGTAAACACATTTTCTCCAATTACTGCTCACAACCTTAGTATAATTAGTTTATTTTTCATTTTTAGTATTTTATTTTGATTGCATATTAGTTTTGGGTTAGTTGAATAGCAACTAATTCCGCCCACTCTTCCAAAACCCGAGATTTTAATTGCTTTCTAAAAAATATAAAAACACAAAAATAATCATCCCTCACCTTTAGAACTAGTATTTAGGCTTTCTAATCCTAGCGACACTATTCCTAAGCTGAACGATCAATCCCCCGATACTTGTCACTATACTATACTACAACGATCAGGTACACTGCCTGGTGGGGGTTGTAAGCTTCTCGAGATCCCTCGAGAGGTAAAGCCTGTTGCGATTCCCACGCATCAAGTTTTTGGCGCCGCAGCCCGGGGAATAGTTATTGTCTAGGTTAGGATTTCTTTTTATTAGGTCTACTTGCTAGATTCCTTTCTAGTAAGATTTTATTTTTATTTTTAGGTTTTCTTTAGTCTATCTTTTTCTTTGTGCCTTTGTTAGTGAATTAAGTTCATTGACTATTTCGTTCACCATTATGGAGAACGCGAATCCACCAAGTCCGACGCTAGAGTTTTACCAGAAAAAATATAATTACACCAGTTTGGATATACCAAGATGGCAGAATGAAATGAGGAGGACAGGATCTTATATTGATTTTATTGAGTACCTTGAGAAAAGAGGCCAAGTGCATAAGACTTTTAAAGAATTCACCTTAGGAGCTCCATCAACCCCTCAAAATGCCTCACTTAGTGAAACCTATGCATCATATGAGCCTTCACCTAGGATAGTTTCGTATGAGCCACCTAGCTGCATGTCATGGTTAGGCCCTACCATAATACAGGATGAACACATAGGTGACCTTGATGTGATGGAGGATTTAGCCGAACATGATCACATTGATCAAAAAGACCAAGGTTTTATGATCGATGATGATGAATCTCAAGAAACACATGATGAATCTTTTGGGCAATTTGTATATAGCAGTCAGAATTTTGAGGATGACCCTTATGATTCGGACATAGAAGTTGAGATGCCTAGAGAAGCACGTGAGATACTTGGGAGAACGTTAGGGCTAGATCCTGACACATGGAATGATGAGGTGAACAACATAAGCCCACAAAATACTCAACCATCATTTGAGGCACACGCACCGCCCGTGACTTACCCGGAAGAAGTAGAAGAAACTTTAGGAATTCCAATGGAGGTAGAACCCTTGGACCAAGCACCATTAGAGGATATAGGTTTGAATACTTGTAGTGATAACCTTACTCCTAGTTCTAGGGAATTTCCTAGTGTTGATGAACCGGAACCTCAATCTTTACACACCTTTCCATCCTTAGATATATTTTGGGAGACAAAAGAGGAGCCGACCCACCCATCAACCTATGTAGTCCGGGTAGTCTTAGGATAAAGGTAGTGGACTCTAAGCCTTGTAGAGAGGAAGCCAATATAGGAGTGGAACATGACCTTACATACTTACATCACCCATTTGTGATTGATCACAAGAAACATTATGGGTTTAAACCGGGTTTATTAGGTCAAGATGGATCCCCAACTAGTAATCTCTTGAAGTTGATTGAAAATGATCCCTTTCTAGGAGAAAATCTTAATCCACCCATTAACCCGATTGAATTAGGTAAGGTTATGATGATAGGAGCACACCCCTTTGAGCATATAATTCATCCACCACTCTTTCCTCACAAGGCATATTTCCACCCTATGGGTCTGTATCGCTACTTCCACCCGCACTTAATTCAAAGTGTAAGGAAAACCTTCCCTATTTCCATTAAATAAGGGTAGAGTCAGGCTCGTGACTCGAACAAAAACAAGCGCTTCTTGGGAGGCAACCCATGTTTTGTGTGTTTTTATTTGTTTGTTTATTTGTTTGTTTGATTTTATTTCTTTTCGTATGCATGCTTAGTTTTTATTGTTGGTTGATCATGTTTCTCAATTAAAATGTGGGAATACTTTACTTTGTTGTTTTGACCTAGTCTTAACTCCACCTAGAAGTATTTTTGCAAAAGATAAGTGTAAGGGGAAACCCCAAATATGTTTTTAAGAAACAAACCGATCATGATTCTCCACAATAATAAATGAGCATGTATATTCGTATTTGTTAGAGTCAAATGCTTGAATTGAGTCATAATGAAGTTTTGCAGGATTTTCCAGGAAGTAAGACCAAGTTTTTCCAGAAATTTTCCGGAAACTTAACATAAGAATTTCTGCAGGTCCATTCTGACGGCGTCAGAGTTTTACTCTTGACGGCGTCAGGAGTTAAAATCTGGAAATTTTACCAGTTTTGTTTTTCTAACGGAGTTTTATGGTTTTTGTGAATTATTAAGTTTTATAATCTCCAGGAAATCTGCAAACTTCATTCCACAAGCATTATATCTTATTTTGTTTTCTAGGATTTAGTAACTTATACAGGATGCCGCCGATTTTACGCGAGGTTGTCTTGTCTATTTTCTCAGGATTTACAGGTTATGTATGACAAGGAGATGATTTATATTCTGGAAGGGAAGCTTTGATTGTTCATTTTCTTGGAGGAAGATCTAATCTGGCCAACCTATAATCCATACCGAGCGAATCAGGGGAGTATTTGATTTCATTCTCTTTACTTTTTCACTTTTACATTCTTTACTTGAACATTGGGGACAATGTTCATCTTAAGTGTAAGGGGAGGGTAAAAAGATGATACCTTACATATGCACTTTCTCTTGAGTTTGTTTTGTTTGATAGTAGATGTGTAATAAAACTATGAGAAATACTTGTTAGTGCAATTTTAGCGCCAAATTTAAATTTTTTTACAACATTTAGGAGTGAAACTTTAGCCATAGCAAGCGTCTCATGGATAGGAGATTGTATGACTAGCACATAACCGTATATTCAGAAAAATTTTCCACCCAAATATGTGAGGTTCGCCTTTAGATTTGATAGGAAAAGCATTCACTATTAGTGCTTATGAGTGTACCGGTAGCATTTAGATTCTAGAACTTGCATTAGTGATGCATCCCGAGACCGCTAGTGAGACTACATTCGTGTAGTAGGATTTACTACATGATAAGAGGCATTAGGATTACCCTTGTGTTAAACCCGTATTATAATTACTTGACCATTTAAGTCATATTACTTGGCTAGTTAAGTCAACTAATTTTTCCCACACCCTTAGCGTTGTACTCATTTTTAGTACACAAAACCCCTAGTACACCCCTCCGAGCCTATCTTTTCGTTTCTAACTTTAAGCATTTTACTTAAAGGAAGAATTTGTTACACCCCACTTAAATGTACACCCAAATCGCCTTAGCCTTCCGTGTATGCGCTCATTTTTAGTGCATTATTGTTATTTGTTAAACCCTAAGTTAACTATCTAATTGATTACATGGTTGCTAAGTCGAGTCATATCCTTGTACATATTGTTTTGGGACGATTGGGACTCATGGGTAAGTACTTATTTTATGGAGTAATGGGGAAGAACATCATTTATTACCCCCATATGTGCGTTAATCTTAAAAGTGCTCCAAGTGTTTTGATTTTCTTAATTCGAGTCATTAGTTTAGTTAATTGTAAAGTATGTAAAGATTCAAGTGTAAGGGGAATGTTTATTCCTTATGATGTATTATTTTGGATGGTAGGGTAAGAGTGTATGCAAAAAAAAAAAAAAAAAAAAAAAAAAAAAAAAAAAAAACGGACTACCATCCCTTTTTATTCTATGTTCATTTTATGTTTTTGTTATTTTTCATTTATTAGCTTAAGTCGAGTCTAGTCTTGGCTTAGCAACGCCATATTGTACATGTAAATAACTAAGATTGTTAACTCGCCACCAGTAAAACTTCCTTTATCCAACAAAACCGTGTAATTCATATCACTATACCTAACATTACAACCCTTTAAAAGACCTCTTTGATAGTTTATCCTAGGTGCTTACGCCATGTGGTGGAGGTTTGATCCTTTCCCAAGCCTATGGTAATCTATTTTGCTATGACAGGTAGTGAGAGATATCTTCCGTTTCCATATTGTAATTTACACTTTATTACACCCGAGAGATGTGAGTATCTAAACACTATTTGTGAGGTGCTTGTATATGACCTCCGTGCTTGTCTATTGGTCTCTAGTGGAACGATTATTTGTTGTAATTACTTTTATATTAGTGTTAAATGACCCCTAACTTGTCTTTTGAGTAGAATAAAAGCGCATTTGCTTGAGGACAAGCAAATCTCAAGTGTAAGGGTATATGATGAGGCGAAAAATGATCCGTTTTTAGGGGGTCATTTAAGCCCGAATCCGAATTTATTTGATCAAATATTGCCCTAAATCATTCCTTTTGTGATTTTAGGTACTTGGAGAGTGAATTCTGGAAAAGAAGCCATTTTGGACGTTTTTGGAGCATAAAAGTGAAGAAAACGGCAAAGTCTCAATTTTCCGTGCTGGGAACAGTAGGTGACGGCATCAAGAGTAATTTCCTGACGGCGTCAAACCTCAATAATAAAATCCGAGAGTTCATGAAGGCGTCAAGAGTTTTCCTGACGGCGTCAAAACCCCTAGAATTAAAATTCGTAGTTGATGACGGCGTCACACACAGGGCGTCAAGAGTAATTTGTGTGACGGCCTAGGCCTTGACGGCGTCAGAAGTAGATCAAGGCCGTCCGAGGAAGTATTTGGTGGCGAGATGACGGCGTCACACCTTTGTTCTTGACGCCGTCATCCCTATGTTCCTATATATAGTTTTCTAGTTTTTCATATTTAAAGAGGATAGAAGTTTTGGGAGAAACCCTAAAGACGATTTTGGTGTAACTTTACAGGTTTTTCAAGGGTTCCAACCCATTGATACCTTGCATGATTAATTATGATAAGTGTTCTTCTAATTCAATCAATATGTCTATGTGTTGGTTGTCTATATCTTGTTCTTGTCTTAATTCTATCATGCTAGGCTAGATCTCTTTTGTGTTTGCTTAGATCTTATGAAACCTAGATATTGATTATGTGTTGATTACTTGTTTATTCTTGTCTTGGATGAATGATTTATATGTTAGGCTTAAGAAAACTGGCAGATCTCCAAATGGTAACATGCTTGAACGTCTTAAGAAACATGAACCGAGGCGTACTAGGTCTTTATTGTTTGTGTTTAATGCATGAGCCACTGTTTACAATCCCTATAGTTGTGCTGGGCATGGTGTAGGAGGAGATAAGAGCTCATAGAATTGGGGAGTTATGTATGCCACCCCATGAATGGTATTAAGGAATACGATCCGTCATCCATGCAATTATAACAAGTAATTAACGTGTAAAAGATATCTAGGGAGTAGTGAAATCTAAGTAAACACATTTTCTCCAATTACTGCTCACAACCTTAGTATAATTAGTTTATTTTTCATTTTTAGTATTTTATTTTGGTTGCATCTTAGTTTTGGGTTAGTTGAATAGCAACTAATTCCGCCTACTCTTCCAAAACCCAAGATTTTAATTGCTTTCTAAAAAATATAAAAACACAAAAATAATCATCCCTCACCTTTAGAACTAGTATTTAGGCTTTCTAATCCTAGCGACACTATTCCTAAGCTGAACGATCAATCCCCCGATACTTGTCACTATACTATACTACAACGATCAGGTACACTGCCTGGTGGGGGTTGTAAGCTTCTCGAGATCCCTCGAGAAGTAAAGCCTGTTGCGATTCCCACGCATCAATTCCCACTAGAAATTTCTCGATCTTATCTTGCTTCTAGACCTTGGATAATGTTTCCAGGGGTTTCCATCCAATATCATTGCATCTTCTGTCCACGTAAGCCTGAGGATGACAAGCTTCTGACAACCTGGCAGAAGGCTCTAGAGAACACGAGGTTGTGGAGGTTTAACCATAGTTTAAGTGATTTGGGGGTGGAGGATGATTGAACAGTAACCATGTGTTAAAAGAGGCGAGTTAGGGATTTTTATTAGTTATTTGACTGGGAAAAAGGGGAGATTTGACCTGGGTATGGGTACGGGTTATGGGGGATCCAGGTTATATTATTATTGGTGTGGGTTATTGGTGGATTGGGCCTAGCAGGTAAATAAGGTGAGGAGTTTGGATTGGATTAGTTTAGTTTATTGTTGGGTTTTTGGTTGTATTAGTATAGTTTTTAGGCAAAAGTTGACAAGGACCACTTATGTATTTTTTTTGTTTTTAGAGGGACCATTTCTGTCATCTTTTCAAATCTTCTTCCAAGGGTTAATCTTGAGCTTCTTTGATTCTTGAAGGGCTTGATGGACTTTATATAACTTTTTGGCTCAGTTTGACCATTTTGACTTCCCCGTCTCCGGCTTTTAACTATTTCCACGTCTCGTGCTCGTTTTTCCGGTTTTTGCTTTGTTTTTTGTCCTTTTCTCATATTTTTATTACCTGCATATACAAAAGCACAAAAACACATATATTTGGCAATTATTTGTTAGTTTTTGGTCTTTTTGGGGTCTGATTATGGTGAATAAAAGGTGTGTGTATTTACTCACACCAAGTGCATCCCTTGATTCAATTATTGAGTTAATTGAAACATATTCATTAGGTTCAATGACATAGAACCTGTATGCCTTGGAATGCTCAGCATATCCAACAAAGATGCATTCAATGCCTCTTTCACCCAGAGTTTTTAACTTTGGATCAGGGAGTCTTACAACTGCCCTACAACCCCAAAACCTGAGATAATTCAGGTTGGGTTTCTTCTTAGTCCAGAGTTCATAAGGGGTAACCCTGTTCCTTTTATTTGGAACCCTATTTAATAAATAGCAAGCTGTTAACATAGCTTCACCCCAGAACCCTTGACTCAGTCCTGAATAGGACAACATGGAATTAACCATCTCCTTCAGCACCCTATTTTTCCTTTCAGAGATACCATTTTGTTGAGGAGTATAGGGAGCAGTCGTTTCATGGATTATACCAATAGACTGAAAATACAGAGTATCCATGTACTCACCTCCCCTATCAGTCCTGAATCTTTTGATCAGGGACCCAAGTTGCAACTCAACTTCAGTTTTAAATACTTTGAATTTATCTAATGCTTCATCCTTCGTATGTAATAGATAGACATAACAAAACCTAGAAGCATCATCAATAAAGTCACAAAGTACTTCTTGTTCCCCAAAGAGGGAGTAGCATGCAAATCACACAGGTCACTGTGTATTAGCTCCAAGAGCTCAGTCTCACGTTTAACACCCTGAAAAGGTTTCTTAGTAATTTTGGTCAACATACAAGTCTTACACTTTTCAGTGTCCATGTCAAAAGCTGGGATTAACCCATCCTTAGACATATCTTGCATCCTTTTATAGTGTACATGGCCAAGTCTAGCATGCCACAGGGTGGAGTCGTTCAGTTTAGAGGTTGACACAAAGGCTGAATTAACAATGTCAGTGACAACATTAAGCCTAAACATTTGATTACACAAATATCCAAAACCAATAAACACACCATGTTTAGACAAAATAAATTTATCAGATTCAATAACTTGGTTATATCCATGATTATTCAAAACACTACTTGAAACCAAGTTCTTCCTTATATCAGGAACATGAATAACATTAAACAAAGTTACAATCTTTCCAGAACTAAAATTAAGATCTACACAACCACGACCA
Organism: Artemisia argyi; assembly: GCA_030686995.1. NCBI lineage: Eukaryota > Viridiplantae > Streptophyta > Magnoliopsida > Asterales > Asteraceae > Artemisia > Artemisia argyi. The sequence continues at coordinate 7,028,314 of CM060689.1, forward strand.
TGCACCAAAGCTGTTGACTCATTTCCCATGTGAAGAATAGAACCATCATTCAGTGACTCGTAAGTCTTGAACCATCTTCTATCTTTGCACACTTGAACAGTTGCTCCAGAGTCAACCCACCACGCAACATCATCATCCTGTACATAGTTAGATTCAGATACATATGTAACATAGTAAACCTGAAGAGATTCATTAAACACATTCTGACCTTTCAGTGAGTTGGAAGGACCTCCGCTCCGTGAACCACTAGTGCCTGAACCATTGGATTTACCTCCAATCTTAACACCTTTGCAATCCCTTTTAATTTGACTAGATTTGCCACATTTCCAACAAGTAGGTGTTGCCTTCTTGTTAGGATCAGTCCTTGTGTTATCATGATGTTTACGTTGGCATTTGTTGTCATTGTACCTGGTGGAATTGTTATGTTCCACCATATTGACAACAGATGCACCAGTAGCATTGGTACTCTTTGGCTTGTCATTATCCTGCACCCTGAGGGATTCCTCAATACGCAGGTGACTACCCAACTAAAACAGTGTCAGTTCTTCCTTCTTATATTTCAAGGTATGCTTGAAATCTTTCCAAGAAGGAGGGAGTTTGTCAATGATATAAGAGACTGAAATAGCCTCATCCATGTTCATTTTGTGTTGTGTAAACCTTCCAAGTATTCCAAGAAGTTCATTGTATTGTTCCATGACTGGTCTTAAATCAGTCATTTTGTAATTTGTGAAATTACTTACAAGAAACTTCTTACTTGAAGCATCCTCAACCATATATTTGGCATCCAAGGAATCCCACAGTTCTTTAGAAGATTCAAAGAGAGAATCAGACATACCATTGAGAATTAAACCTCTGCATACATAGTCATCATTCTCCCATTTGCTTCTTTTCCTTATCTGTTCCACAGTAGCATCATCCCCATGATCTTCAGGAATAGCAGTGCTAAGAACATACACCACATTCATGCTTGACAGCAAGAAGTGCATCTTCTTTTGCCATCTTCTGAAATCAACACCTTCAAACTTTTCCAATTTGGAAAAGTTAGCAGCCATATGCCTCATAGCAGCAGCCATTGATTATCACAAAATAGTTTACTTTGATTGTTGGTGGATATGAGCCCAGAACAGGGTGAAGAAAATCAATGACCTAACTACGTACCAATGAATGGTTACCGGATATCACTTGGAATCGTGTTATCACTTTCCAAAGTAAACTATTCGACCCAAATGCCTGGGTATCACGAATATCTACTTTTTATAAGACCAAATGTTTGTTATTGAATTAGGCACAAATCAATAACCCTTTGCGTTTAAGTGTTATATGTTTTTCTGTATTTTTCTCCCTCATGCATGAATTGATTTACCTATTTATAGGTAATATTACTCAACCCTAGTCAATGAAATTAAGAGTGATTAATGGCCCATTAATCCCACTTAATTTTCCTCCATAATAATAGGTATTAGTGGTTACATGACCAATTAACCGTGGTCATTAATACAGTTATAACTGCCAATTGAATAGGTCAAAGCAGCTACAAACCAAGTTTGAATTCAGTCTAGTGAGTTCGTTATACTCACTGATGAGCAAGTCCCTGAGGACATCAACTCCCTGATGAGATCCTTCAGCCTGAGCTGAACTCATCAACCTGATGAATACCATTCAGTCCAGAGTATCACTCCCTGAAAGAATGAACTCACTGAACTTCATCATACACTGAAAACACTTAACCACTATCTGAGTCAGGGTGTTCAGGGACCTGATGGGTGTACACTCCGTACCTCCTGACCCATTGCCAGGTTTGAACTGAACCCTCAAGTGCACTAAATTTTCCAACATTTTTGAGTTATAGTGAAAAAATATTGAAGTTACATTAATTTTTCACTATAAAACGAGCCATATAAGTTATAACTCATGGACACCTAGTGTAAGCACTTAATATCCAAATCATGAATTGAATCCACATGGGCACTAAAAATCCAAATTTAACAAATAAGTTCAAAAAAGATGGGTAATAGATGAGTCAAAAAAATCAACATAGAATATGTCTAACTCATGAGTACTTTAAATCCAAATTAAGCAATGTGACATATCAACAACATGCAAGTTCAAATATTGTTTGATATAATCAAATGATTTAGTGCTGAATGATTCTAAACTCTGAATTATGTATTCATATTGTAAACTAATGTTTGCAACTTAAGCTTTCATAAAATTCAGCTCTTATGAGTTATATCAGTCCAACTCTATCACATTTCGCAAAAAATAATATAATCCTTATTATTTTTTTTTTTTAAAATATCATACTTGCCACTATTTTCTCTTGTGGGTAGCGAACAAATTTTTTTGATTTTCTGGGTACTTTTCTTTCAAATTCATCTTTTTTAGAGTATTTTGCGAAATTTTTGGACATTTTTGCCCCTCTTAGCTAATTGATTCCCCCCCCCCCCGAAGGGCAAAAATGTCACATAATACCCAAAAAAGGATGAATTTGAAAGAAAAGTGCCCACAAAAGCAAAAAAATTTGTTCACTACCCATAAGAGAAAATGATGACAAGTATGATATTTTTTTTAATCATTTGCCATTTTTTTTAATAATATTGATTGACATGACTAATTATATATGGGTGCATTATATTAGCGATAAGAGAGAGACATAATTCTTCACAAACCAAAAATCAAATCACTCGAACATCGGTTTAGACATGAAACGTAGTTACACTTTCACATAGGTCTCTCGCGAAACCTTTAAGGCCTTAAGTAACTAAGATAATTTGAGATCGTTCGTATTAACATGACCGGTAACATTCCTTTACAAATAAAATAGTGAGGTCTAATGACAAACCAAGTTTTATTTTTGATTGTGAGAATATTATCACTCATGTTCATATAATTTGAACAATTCAACTAGAAAAACGTTATCAGTCATGTTCATATATCATTTTTAGGGTGTTTGTTTTGGCTTATATAACGGGCTTATGACTTATTTGATTTTGAGATTATGTTTCATAAGCTCACTTTTTGTGGCTTATTTTGAAATTTTTTGTCTTATATAAGGCTACTAGGCAAGGAGGTGAAAGGATCACCAAATGCTCATGCCTCACGCGCTATCACCTTTGTCCATCACCATTTGCTTCACCAAAAAAACGATTCCCAAAACAAGAATTGGTGGTCTGATCACCTAAACGAAAAAGAAAAAAAAGGGCCTCATTTATTATTTTTATTTTGTGTGTGAGTGTGTGGGGTATTTAGTGGGTATTTTATGAAAGGTGAAGTTAGAGGTGATTTTGTCTGCTAAATGGTGAAATGGGGTGAAGGGAAGTGAGAAGAGAGAAAGCTGACACGACGCTGAGGTGTCAGGTGAAAAACACCTCCTTTCCTACCGGCCTAAGCTTATAAGATAAAGCTTATATAAGTCAAAAAGTGTCAAAAAAAATTTCAAAATAAGTAAAGCCCAAAACAAAATAAGCCGCAAGTCCTTTCTTGTTTTTAAAGTCATGTATGGACTCGTGTTCAATTATTCCAAAGAAAGCACTTGAAGAAACCGATCGATCGTGGTGACTTGTAACAAACAAACAGCTCAACAACAACAATATCGAAATCATCATCTTCATCAAATGGCTACTTGTTGGTGTATGTACCCTCCGGATACATACCGTGCGGAACACATACCCTCCGGGTCCACATAAAGCGAAGCGTGCCCAAATGTGTTCAAGCAGAATGGACTAATAGCCGAAGGATTGAGGACATCCGCATGACCCCAGCCCTCCGGAGGACATAACCATTCGGATAAACCAGTAAGTACATGAACCAAAGTACAAGTAAGTACACCAAGTATATGATAATGGAGCATAAACTAGCAAACATTAAGGGACTAAGTACAAACCAGCCTGGCACTCCATGTAGAAAGTCTATAAATAGAGAAGAAATCTTCACTTAAAGGTTAACTAATTCTCTCACTCTCTAACTTCATTCATACTTTCTTTCTCTAAGAATATATACTTACTCTCACGCCGGAGGTTGGTCCTGGGATATATTCCCGGGGCGAGACTAACGGACGTACCTGTTTTGCAGATATCCGAAGCAACATGCTATAAGCAAGGATCACCCCGAATCCGAAGGACCAATCATAGTCCGAAGGATTCATTTCGCTTGTCTGAAGTAGAAGCAAAGTTTTACTTCAACAAATTGGCGCCATCCGTGGGACCCGTCATTCACTCTACCCGAACTAAGAGATGACAGGTCCTACTCCTACAACACCTGAAGGAAGTGGAAAAAATCCAAATGTCAATAACAACCATAACAGCATAGAGCAAATCCATAATCAACTCACTACCCTAAAATCCCTAATCCAACAGTACAATACCACGGGGGAAACACCAATCAAACCCATCCGGCTCAACTTCAAAGACGAGGAGCCCCAAGATGTCGGAGCTCAGAAAGCCGTAGAGGAAAAGACGGACGATCTTTCCAAACCGTTCAAAGCAGCATCCAAGAGTCCTTTCACCCAAAGGATCATTGATTTTTCCGGGCCTAAAAATGCAAAATATCTGATGCCTTCCCACATAAAGTTATATGACGGATCTACAGATCCGGATGATCATGTCACAAGATTCGAAGGAGCTGCCAACCAGGGCACTTGGCCCATGCCCATATGGTGTATGATGTTCCAACAAACCTTGGATGATGCAGCCAGAGGATGGTTCGATAGCCTCCCACGAGGAAGTATTGATAATTGGGACATTCTGTGTGAGCAATTTGTGCAAAGATTCGCCCTTCGCAGAAAATGTGTCAGAGATCCCATGGAAATAACCAAGATTGTCTGGAAAGCTAATGAAGCCCTCTCAGACTTCAAGGAACGATAGACAGACGAAGCTAGTCGCATTTCAGGTGTACCGGAGGTAATGCAAATATCCTTTTTCATGGACGGGTGTAAATGTCCAGAGCTAGCAAAGAGATTCTCTGAGAAAATTCCCCGAACAGTAACCGAAATGATGATAAGGGTTGACGACTTCATCCATTTCGAAAGAGCATATCGGTTGACTGAAGTACCGAGGGGGGAAAGGACGGATAATTACCGAAGAGATTATCATCCCGGCTCATATAACCGAAATGATCAAAACATACAACGATCCTCCTTCAGGGGAAATCGCAGGAGAGACACCCATCGAGAAGAGTTCAGGCCCCGACAAAATGACCACTATGCGCCCTACGGCCAAGCCAGAAATGAAAACACCAACAGGACTGACTACAGAATGGATTACCGCCGTAATGATGGAAATCGGAGGGATACCAGGCCCATAGACTTGAAAGTGCTCACCAAAGCCCCCGAAGAAATCCTTGCGACTGAACACCACCTTAGACTTCCGGCACCACCACCATTGAGAGGAAGACTTGCAAGAGAAAATATGGATAAGTATTGCGACTACCACGAAGAGAAAGGTTTCCTCACCAACGATTGTTACAATCTGAAGGAACAACTTAAGAAAGCTATGGAGACGTGTAAGCTGGACCACCTGATCAGGGATGTCTGGCAAAGGGAGAGGGCACCTCCAAGAAATAATAATCACACCAACCAGGGTCGAGTCATCAATATGATCCGATATCCGGAGAGAAAACATAAACGTAAAATCATGGACCAAGAGGAAGAATGGATGAAAACCCCTATAAGCTTCCCTCCGATACTTCCCGGAGATGCTTCCGAAGAACCACTCATAATTGAAGCAGAAATCGAGGGATATACTGTACGTAGGGTATACGTTGACCAGGGTGCTTCGATAGAGGTAATGTATGAACACTGCTTTTTAAACCTTGATCCCTCCATCCAGTCTCGGCTAACAAAAACGAACACGCCACTAGTTGGATTCGCCGGAGAAGCTATAAATCCATTGGGAAAAATTGAACTAGAAGTATGCTTCAGAAATGAAGGACTATATCGCCGAACGACCATGAAATTTACAATAGTAAGATCCCCCTCCCCCTACAACATAATACTGGGACATTCCGGAATTAAGAAGCTAAGAGCTATCCCCTCGACAATACATGCCATGATGAAGTTCCCAACACCAAGAGGTATCGCCACTTTGGTCACCCGATCAGTTATCATTTCGGAATGCAGGAAGCTGGAAGAAAAATTCTTACTAGAAAAAGAAGCTAAAACCGAAAGTCCCCCGACACTCACGATCGAAGAAAGGACAATGGGAACCGAAGAAATACTGGTTCATCCGGCATATCCGGAACAATTGGTGACGATAGGAAAAAATTTCTCAAAAGAAGGACGAAGGCAGCTAATAATGTTACTCAAGAACAGCCAGGACGTTTTCGCATGGGAACCATCGGATATGACTGGCGTCCCCTGATGGGCGGCCGAACACAAGCTTAATGTAAACGTCCAAGACAAACCTGTTGCACAAAAGAAGAGATTCTTTTTGGAGGAAAAGAACCAAGCTATAAACAAGGACGTAGAAGAGTGGTTAAAGGCCGAAATAATCAGATCCGTCCGATATCCCACCTGGATATCTAACCCTGTATTAGTAAAGAAACCGGACGATAGTTGGAGGATGTGTATTGATTTCAAGAACCTCAACTCATCATGTCGCAAAGACTACTATCCGTTGCCCGAAATAGATTGGAAGATCGAGTCAGTAATGGGATTCCGCTACAAATGTTTCCTAGATGCTTACAAAGGATATCACCAAGTGCAGATGGCAAAGGAAGACGAGGAGAAAACGGCCTTCTATACCGATCACGGAACATACTGTTACGTTAAAATGCCGTTCGGACTAAAAAATGTCAGAGCAACCTATCATAAACTAGTAGACTCTGCCTTCCGGACGCAAATTAGCCGAAACCTGGAAGTATATGTAGATGACATGGTCATCAAAAGCCAAACGGAAAAAGAACTGTTAGCTGATATAGCAGAAACATTCGACAATCTCCGAGGGATCAATATGAAACTAAATCCTAAGAAGTGTTCCTTCGGAGTGGAAGAAGGTAAATTCCTCAGTTATATGGTGACTTCCGAAGGGATCAGAGTAAACCCCAAGAAAACTTGAGCAATTGCTGATATGCAATCACCAAAGTCATTGAAGGAAATGCAAAGTTTAAGTGGTAAACTCGCAGCACTAAACCGTTTCTTGTCAAAATCTGCCAAAAGATCTCTGCCTTTCTTTGAAAAATTAAAGAACATCACCAAAGATAATAAAGAAAAATACCAATGGACGGAGGCAGCTGAAAAGACTTTCCAAGAAATGAAGAAAATGATTCTGGAGCTCCCATGCCTAACAACGCCAAAACCAAAAGAGGACATGTACCTATATTTATCAGCCGCGATGGAAGCAATAAGTGGGGTAATGTTGGTTGAAAGTGAAGGACGGCAGATCCCAGTTCATTATGTAAGCCGAACGTTGCACGAGGCCGAAAATAGGTATGCTCTGGTCGAAAAATTGGCTTTAGCCCTCCTACATCTATCCAGAAGACTGAGGCGATATTTCGAAGCTCACCCAATCAAAGTCATAACGGACCATCCTATCAAGCAAGTACTGAACCGAGAAGAATCTTCCAGACGGTTAGCCAAATACACGGTAGAACTGGGAGCCTACAACATTACCTATGCACCAAGAAATGCTGTCAAGGGACAAGTACTGGCCGACTTCATCAATGAAGTACCCATCGGAACAGCTTATCCGGATCCAAAAAGGAGGGGCAAGGAAATATGCAACATCTCTCAGACTGGAGAATAGTTCTTATACACCGATGGAGCCTCTAGCAAAAAAGGTTCTGGAGCAGGACTTGTACGGATCAGTCCGGAAAAAGAAGAATACACTTATGTTCTCAGATTAAACTTTGAAGCTACCAACAATGGAGCATAATACGAAGCACTCCTGGCCGGACTGAGAATCGCAAGGGAAAAGCTTATAGAGGCGCTGGACGTACGAGTGGACTCAAACCTAGTGGCAAGCCAAATAAACATAGAGTTTACTGCATATACGGAAAGTATGACAAAGTACCTCGCCAAAGCCAAGGAATATATTGCTTGCTTCAAACACTTCAAGATAAAGAATATCCCGAGAACCTAAAATCAAAAAGCATACGTATTAAGCAAGTTAGCATCCGTAGCATTCAACCACTTAACAAAGGAAATCCTAGTGGAGGTATTGGAGAAGCCATCCACTGAGGAAGAGATAATTAACGCAATAGTAGAAGAAGAAGAGGAAAACTGGATGTCACCCATACTCCGGTGCTTAAAAGAAGGGATATGGCTGGAGGATCAAAACGAAGCCCGAACCCTTCGTATGAAAATAAGCCATTATACATTGATTGATGATGTACTATTCAAAAAATCCTACCTAGGACCAATGTTGCGGTGTGTAGGACCCCTCCAAGCCAATTACGTAATCCGAGAGGTACACGAAGGAGCGTGCGGTATGCATTCCGGACCACGGTCCGTAGTAGCCAAACTTATGAGACAGGGTTATTACTGGCCAACCATGCATCGAGACGCTAGGGAAGTTATCCAAACATGCGACTCATGTCAAATACATGCTCCGGTTCCTAAGTTACCAAAAACAGTGCTAACCTCCGTCATGGCACCATGGCCTTTCTTCCAATGGGCAATAGACGTGCTGGGACCTTTACCCGAGGCCCCAGGGAAGGTTAAACATGTAATTGTGGCCATTGACTACTTTACAAAGTGGATGGAAGCGAAGCCCCTAGCCAAAACTACCGGAAAAGAGGTGAAAAATTTTGTATGGGACAACATTGTCTGTAGGTTCGGATTACCCAAGATAATCATCATGGACAACGGAAGTAACTTTGTGGGGGACCCGTTCAAGAGTTGGTGCGAAAGATTGAATATCACACAAATCAACACGGCCGTAGCTCACCCTCAAGCCAACGGATTAGTGGAAAGAGCAAATAAAAGCTTAATGAAAGGATTCAAGTCACGACTTGGAAGAGAAAGATCCGGATGGGTGGATGAATTACCAAACATACTATGGGCATTCCGTACCACCTTGAAAACTAGCAATGGAGAAACTCCCTTTAGTCTGACCTACGGAAGCGAGGCGGTCATCCCAGTGGAAATTGGTATGCCTACCTTTCGGACCATGATGGCAAACGCCGAAGACAACGACAATGAAATCAGTTTAAACCTAAACTTGTTGGAAGAACGACGAGAAATGGCGGCAATAAGAGAGGCCAAATACAAAAAGAAGGTGGAGCAATATTACAATCGAAGGGTTAGACCCGAAGCCTTCAAAGTAGGAGACTTCGTGTATCAGAAGAATGAAGCCAGTAGGGTGGAAGATCAAGGAAAGTTAGGACCGAACAGGGAAGGCCCCTACCGGATAACGGAAGCTTACCAACATGGCACGTACAAACTCCAAACCATGGACGACATAGAAGTACCTCGAACTTGGCATGCAATTAATTTACAAAAGTGTTTTATGTAATCTATTGTTCCAGAAGACTTATTGTAAGGCATGAGCCATTTTCCTATCATCAATAAAACATTCTATGCAGTTGGGCCGTGAGAAAAGTTGTTTTTATCTAACCACAAGTTGTACAGTAAAACAAAACCCCAAGTGGGTATAATCTAACGCCAAGAGCCGAAAGGCACAAGTTGCCCAGTAAAACAAAACCTCAAGTGGGTATAACCTAAGGCCAAGATCTGGAGGATACAAGTTGTCCGGTAAAACAAAACCCCAAGTGGGTATAATCTAAGGCCAAGAGCCGAAAGGCACAAGTTGCCCAGTAAAACAAAACCCCAAGTGGGTATAACCTAAGGCCAAGATCCGGAGGATACAAGTTGTCCGGTAAAACAAAACCCCAAGTGGGTATAATCTAAGGCCAAGAGCCGAAAGGCACAAGTTGCCCAGTAAAACAAAACCCCAGGTGGGTATAATCTAAGGCCAAAAGCCGAAGGCTACAAGTTATCCAATATAGCAAAACCCCAAGAGGGTAATACGTAACGGCCAAGAGCCAAAAGGCACAAGTTGTCCGTACCACACGAACCTCGCTTGGCTAACAAACAAAGCCAAAAGCATAACAAGTGTATATTAATTTATGAAAAACAAACACCCTGCGGTAATTGAGTTACACCCTGCGGAATGTACACATACATAACTTAAAAACAACACAAAGACAAATAATACAAGCAACAAAAAAGGGAAATGATATATATTCAAAGATCAAAATCTGTTACATCGATTATTTCGAAATAACGGAACAACAAAATATTTGTTCATAATATCGCTAAGGTAATACATCGATTGTTCCGAAAGATCTATTCTACAAAAAGACGGAATGTTTAGAACCTATACTATTACATCAATCGTAATCAAGAGACAATGAATAAAAGCTTCACAGGGAATCCGGGATACCTAGATCCATAGTTAAAATGGAAGTATCCGGACCCCAACATACAGTTTCCCAACGAAAAGAGTTTTGAATAACAGCTTCACAAAGGATCCGCAATACCTATATCCATAGTCAAAATGGAGGTATGCGAATCCTTAAAACCTAACTTCAAACAAAGGCCGATGTGTTCTGGTCCAAGGATTTGTCACCGGAGGGATTCTCAGTATGGGGCTCAACCACCGGCCCAGAAGTCGTAACTGAGGTGTTAACCCCTTCGACCTCTGGAGTAGGGGCAGGATCAGGAACCAAAGCCACCGGCTCATCATATCTGCGGTTAATAGTTTGGCGGATCTTTTGGATGAAGGGATAGTCCTGGGAAAGCGCCTGATCATATAACGATTGATATTTTGCATCGTCTTCCATGTCCATGCCCTCCACCTCTTCCAATAGCTTGGCCGCTTTTTCCGGCTCGTCAAACAAACCGGCCCCATCTATCAACCCAGACTGATAGTACAAATTAAATGGCTCCGCTAAAGCCATCCGGAACTCATGACTACCAAGGAAGCGACGGATAGCCTCTGGGATGAACTCATTGACTATATGGTTCCGGTCTACCTCGGCATTTCCAGCGGCTATAGCAATGTCCTGTTTCTCCTGATAGAGCTCCTTGTATGCCCTTTCCTCATCACTTAACTTCAACTTAGCATCAGACAACTGAACCTCCAGCAACTTAATCCTCTCAGCCTGTTCACCAGAAACCTTCCTCCACTCCTCCTTCTCCACCTCAAGCTGAGAAACCCTGTCTTCCAAACTAGCATTCTCTGAGCACAACTTTTGTATCCCCTCCGGATTTACCTTGGCGCACCCTGTATGCTCATCCTTGAGGTTCTTTAACTCCTCAGCCATCTCCCCAAATCTCTTCCAGTTATCGTCGAAGGTTTTATCACAAACCTTGTGAGTGTTAGACAACTTTTGGTGCTCACGCATAAGAGACTCGAAATGGAAGATAACATCCGCTTGAGCCGTAGCACTCTTTCCCAGCAACAACCACGACCTTCGGATAGCATCACTATCATCCTGACCATCCAAATACTTCTCTTCCCGAGGGGTAGCCAAGTTAATCATCATATCCCTACAGACATTGGCATTGTTCATACGAGTGCCCCTCTTCACCGACCATGCAGGTACGAAGGTGGCATCATCTTCATCATCCCCTTCTATATCAACTTCCACATCCTCCTCCTCCACAAGGGTCCCGGACGATGAGAAGCACCCTTCGAAACCCCTGAAAACAAAAAACCTTTATTAGCAAATGATAAAAACACTGGTGAATAAATCGAAAAGAGTTAAGTGAATATGAGCAAAAAGATTGTTCACAACAACATACCAGCACCAGATCCTCCGGATTGACCAGATGGAAAGTCTTTCGGATGAACAGAACGAATGGGCTCTGGATCCGTGACGCCCTCAGCAGCGTCCAAGTCGATGACATGGTCATCAGCAGATAACTTGCTTCTCCAATGCACACGGGAAGAAACACTCCCTCTGGTTCTCTTAGTAGCTGGCTTCTTCAAACCCAACTTAGCAGCCTGCTCCTTCTTCTTCTCCCTGCTAGCCAACACCTTATCATCCGGAACTTCAACCTTCTTTAACTTGTCACTCTTCTCCGGAACCTCACTATTGGAAGCCAAAGGTTGAGTAACGTGCATCTCACGAGCCTGGCCTTCCAGAAGTTTATCCTCTTTCACCACAGTGACATTCCTACGTAGAGGTGGCTTCTTCAAATAGCTCGACATAGTTACACCTGCGGGTAAACAGAACCCATCGTTAAAACACGAAAAAAGATACACAGCTTAGAAATTTATACTTATAACAAAGGTTATACCCCTCCCCTGCTCATCCCTCAATGCCGGACGATAACCGGGAAACTCCCAGTGATCCGATAAGCCCAAAGCATACAAGAACGCCTGTGGAACTTGGCATGGCTCAATAATCACCTCGGCCAACCTCTCGGCATGAGAAGCATCATATTCACTTTTCTTTGGAAACGGATCTGACACATCCGAATCCGAATCCCTCCAAGGCATAGCAAACGAAATAGCTCGCCTATTGATCAAGAAAAATTGATACTTCCAACCCTTCAAACAGGAGGGGAAATATCCAAAGCAAACCTTCCTATCCTTGTGAACACGCTTTTCAAAAGAAAACCAACAACCCTGTTTGCCAAGTTTATAAAAGACGCGAAACAGGGGAGTGGTAGGAGGAATGTGCATGCTCCGACAATACACCTCAAAAAGGGTAGCACGATGCATGCCCAACGGAACCAACTGAGAAATGTGAACCTTAAAATACCTAATAACATCTAAAAGAAATACTCTGCGTAAAGACCAATGGCGTCCACAGGCAGTTGATTCATCGTCATACCCGTCGGAGGTACCCTCGGATGTAGATCCTTTGGTATTCCGGAAGTCACCACTAGGGCATGCACATCAGCTTCGTCCATCACAGACTGCCTTAAAAGTATATCCTTTTTAACGTAAGAATCCTCCGGCATTGATACGTCTTCATAATCAAACGAAGCGGTAGATTCCGACATGATAAATCCGAAGAGGAGAAGGGTATAGCCAAACAACAAAAAACTAAACGGACTAAGACGTACCTCAAAGACGGCGAGAAAAAGCGTTCGGAATACGGACGAGATAAAGTGTGTCAGAAATCTGTGTGTGTTGAGAAGAGAAATTACAGTGGTGTAAATGAGAAGAAAAAGAATTATTTATAGATGGTAAAATTTGAGCGCGAAATGACACGTCACCCGTAGGGCTAACGTATCGCCATCCAAACCGTGTATCTCAACATACGCACACGTGTTCCAATCCAGAAGGCGCGGTAAAAAACGACAGCGCTCCTTAAACGACACATTAATTACGTTTGGAATCTTGCACACAACGTTAAAGCGATAAAACTATAACTTACCCTCCGGAAAATTATAAAAACAGAACTGAGTATCACACCATTGGCATAACCAATACTATGATACTGGGGGGACATGTTGGCGTATGTACCCTCCGGATACATACCGTGCGGAACACATACCCTCCGGGTCCACATAAAGCGAAGCGTGCCCAAATGTGTTCAAGCAGAATGGACTAATAGCCGAAGGATTGAGGACATCCGCATGACCCCAGCCCTCCGGAGGACATAACCATTCGGATAAACCAGTAAGTACATGAACCAAAGTACAAGTAAGTACACCAAGTATATGATAATGGAGCATAAACTAGCAAACATTAAGGGACTAAGTACAAACCAACCTGGCACTCCATGTAGAAAGTCTATAAACAGAGAAGAAATCTTCACTTAAAGGTTAACTAATTCTCTCACTCTCTAACTTCATTCATACTTTCTTTCTCTAAGAATATATACTTACTCTCACGCCGGAGGTTGGTCCTGGGATATATTCCCGGGGCGAGACTAGCGGACATACCTGTTTTGCAGATATCCGAAGCAACACGCTATAAGCAAGGATCACCCCGAATCCGAAGGACCAATCATAGTCCGAAGGATTCATTCCGCTTGTCTGAAGTAGAAGCAAAGTTTTACTTCAACACTACTGAACCTGCTTCTCCGGCCCCACCATCACCATCAAAGGGTCGCCGGTCCAAGTACATCTGGCCTCTTCTCCTGGTCGCCAATTTCTTCATCGGAGGTACATTTCAATTAAAACCCACTTAACTTTCATACTAGTTCTAACCAGTATCTCTGTTTCTAAGCTATATCCGCCCAATACCCGACACTTCCGGCCATGACCCGGATATATCCGGCCATGACCCGGCTCTTTCGGCCATGGCCCGGATATATACGGCCATGACCCGGCTCTTCCGGCCAAGACCCGGCTGACCGGAATATCCGGGTCATGGCCGGATATTCCGGGTCTTGGCCGGATATAGCCGGGTCTTGTTCGTATGGTTGTTTAGAAAAATATAACTTTAAAATATATTAAAAAAAACTTTTATAACCTCAAAATGTCACATTGTAAAAACTCAAAGCAAATTAGTCATCTTATTTTTACAGTGACAACTGACGAGTATAGAAGTAACCCATACTTTGTAATTACAAGTTTTTGGAAGATGTGACATACGGTTCAGAACATACTTCACAATGGAGTTTAATTTCACATGTTCCAAGAATGTTAAACGGAAATCGAGTCTTGAACATACAACCACTGTATTACTGTCAAAGAACACACGCTATTACTAGTTGTATGTGTCATTAGTTCTCTATAACAGTTGCACGCTATTACTAGTTGTATGTGTCATTAGTTGTATTACTGTATTACTGTACCACAACTTCAGCAAAATTAGCAGTTGATCCTCGTAAGAGATCGGATCACTACTGCTAGTAGGAAACATGATGGTCAAATCTTTTATCTACACGAATAGTTTGGTGGTTAAAGGTGACTAGTCAGACCATGGTCCCGTAGCTGTTAAGTGAATTAAAAGTAGTGTTAGAGTTTCAATGCTTGTTTTAGGGTGTGTGTGGCACAGTTAGCGTGATAAAAAGCTTGTTTGGCAACAAGCAGAAAAAACAAGCATTAAATTTGTAATGCTCCCTTTTCTAAAACAAGCAGTTTCTTTACCAAACCCTTTTATAGTACAAACATGACTGCTACGGCTAGTTTTGCAAACATAGTAACTTCTTCATATGTAGGTTCAATATGGAATTAGGATACCTGGTTATTTCGTCTGTTAGTTTTTCACTTGATACCTGCTGACTTATTGATCATATTACTCTTTGGTTATATCTTCCTTTTCAACTCTAGTTATCTGCAACTTCTTTTGGCATTTAAGTGACATTATCTATCTTGACTACTTGTTAGTTATTGTCATTGTATGATTATAGATTTTTATTCATCCATTTCGTCAGTAAAAACCGAGTAAGTTTTAGCAATATGATTGTGCGTTCGTGAGTTTTAGTTTATACGTGAAGGTGGTACAAGTGGACCTTAGATTTGTGAGCATGTGCAACAATCGAAATTTTCTTACATAATAGAAGATATAACTTTGTAGCTTTGTTTTTCCAGATCCCCTATCAATAGATTGCTTTTAATGTTGAGAGTTAATATGTGTAACCCCGAAACATTGTCTATGTGACATAATCCTGTGATCCCAAAGTAGTTGCTCCTTGATTTGGCACTGATATTGTGACTTGATTAAGCTTTATGCTCTTCAGCCGCATTTATTTGTCAAACAAGTCATTAACTCCTTTATAAAAATGCACAACCTCTTTGTAGCGAAATGTTTAGCTCACTGCAGATTATAGAAGTTCCACCTCATTTCTTTCTCTATGAGTAACAAGGGAAAAGATAGACGATAAATATCTTACCCTTGACATCCCAAAACATGACAGGATTACTAATTTAGGAAATCTGTGATTTTTTTATAAGCTTTAAAGGTATCAAAATGTTCAAGTTAAACCAAATCAACTGGATATCAATATGCAGTGTGCAGATTTAATTAGAAAAACTTGGGTTCATTTAATTTCGCATATCAACATGTCAGATTTAGAGCAAAGCAACGGAGCCCTGGTTGCACATTTTTCAAAAAAGTTATATTCTCATCTTTCTTCCATTTCCTTCGAGTTTTATAAATAAAGAATGATTCAATAATTAATAAGATCTAAACAAAATAAATAATGTGTTTCTTCCATTTCCTTTAACAAAATGTCATTCTTGATGTTTTATAGCTTACCTTTTCACGAGAACAAATAAGGAGGAGAAAACAGAGGGAGATGCGCCTGCAACTGGTGTTACTTCATCTCCTACATCTACTGCTATTTCAATTGCTGCAGTGAACTATGTACCAACATCGCCTCCTGCCACATCGGAGCCAATGAAACAAATCCCCGTGGATCAGCAGATAGAGCTATTCAAGTGGATATTGGAGGAGAAAAGGAAAGTAAAGACAAAAGATCCTCAAGAGAAGAAGAAAATTGATGAAGAAAAAGCCTTACTCAAACAATTCATCCGGTCAAAGTCAGTCCCATCATTGTAGTTACTGTACACATCTGGAATTGTACATACTTTGTGAAAATTGAAAATGGTAAATGTTTTATAAATTATTTTATTAATAGGAAAAATTTCATGTATATCCTTGAAAATTTCAAAAATTCATATATATCATTTTTACTAGTTTTTTATGCATAAAGTACAATGCATTTAATTTATTAATAAAACTGGGTTATCAATGTACTAATACGATTTTTGTAATTGTAGTCACACTAATTATCAATCAAAAAGTTTTTCTTTTAGTCCGACTCGTATCAAAACCTCTTTCAGCCATAACCTGTGTTAAGCCGGTACACAACCCGCCTATTTGAACGCATTCTATATCATAAATATTTTTTACCCATTTTTTACGTCAACAATCTCCACTTTTTCTAGAGCAATGAAGGTGATGAATATCAAATCAAGGGTAGATTACCAGGTGTGCACATGCTTCTGGTCACATTTTTTTTTGGCTGAAGATGGTGTTGTTTGTTACAACGCGTTTTCGGTAAGCAATTACATTTGGTCTAACTAGAATTAAAAGAACTTTATTAGCTTAGAACATTCATGTGTACATTAATACATGTACATACACGGTTCATATTTACCCATTTTACTTAGTTTGTCTTTATTATGTTGAGATATTGTTTATCATATTCATACAAAATACTAGGGCTGAGCAAATCCACCCGAAAACCGACCCGAACCGACAAACTGACCGAAACCAGACCGAACCGGACTGACCTTATTCGGTTCGGTTTTGGTTTTGTATATTTTTGTCGGTTTCGGTTCGGTTTTGGTTCAATTCGGGTTTTGTCGGTTCAAAATAGCTAAATCGACCCGACCCGACCCGACCCGACCCAACCGAACGGAGTTATTTGGTTCGGTTTCGGTTTTCATATGCATTTCTCGGTTCGATTCTCAGTTCGACTTTTTTCCTTTGTCGGTTTTCGGGTCGGTCGGTTTTTGTCGGTTCGAGTCGAGTTTGACCCGATGCCCACCCCTACAAAATACCTTAGCCTAGGTGCAACGGGTGTGAAAGGTCACCCTCCACCTCACCTCCTCACCATGCACACAATTGTCGTCACCATTCACACGCGTGAGCATGGGAGAAAAATAGGATTGAGTGGTGATAGTGGTAACCACTCGGTACCCGTGCAAGTTTTTTTTATTATTATTATTATTATTATTATTATTATTATTATTATTATTATTATTATTATTCTTATTATTAATTTGATTTATGAATGCGTGTGAGGTATTTTGTGGGGTATCTTTTAAAGGTGAGTGGAGTGGTGACCATTGTATGTGAAAAGTGAGGGGAATGGCGATGTACTAAATGGTGATATGATGTTGAGGTGAAAGGTGAGAATATGATAATGTGTTAAATAATAATGTAATGCTGAGGTGAAAAATGAGAAAGTGGTGACCATCGCACGTCGTCTTATAGTATTAGACACCTTTCATTACTACTAATATTGTTTTGAAATTTATTTATAGTAGATATTCTTAAACGCGTTATGTATTATCGTTCATGTGCATATATAATGATGTTTGTTAGCATGTTTGTTGCTTTGTACTCCCTCCGTCCCATAATAGTTGTTCACTTTAATTTTTTTTTAGTTTTTTTTGTTTAACTTTGACTATTAATATTTTTATTTGTGTTATACAATATTTGATGAAAATTATATGTAGGACCGAAAAGTAATGATTTTTATGTGGTTCGGGAGGTCGAGGTTGATCAAAGTAGATGAACTCCATGTTTGGTTTTAGAGAGATAAAGTAGAGAGAGAGTAAAGAAAAGGGTTTTATTAATAAGAAGTGAAAGTTACACAATTTCTCACTCCCCTCTTAGAGAGTCACGAGGGGTATTTATAGGCTCATTACAACATTACTTTGCCTATTGTACAATAGTAGTCCCTAAAGACACAACTAACTACGTATCTAGTCCAATTCACGTATGTGACGTTATCTTTATAAAAAAGCGATGCTAACAATCTCCCTCCAAGATATTGTCACACGTGAATGGTTACAATGAGACCTATAAATACATAAACAATGTAAATTACAACAATAGTAAACTATGTTGACGTTGTTGAAGCGCAGAGTCTCTGTAGTCTAGATACTGAGGCAGACTTGATGTTCTCTCTTCCGCCGATCTCGGCGTTTGATCTTTGACACTGACGGCAAAGGTCTTTGTAGCTCTGAACTTCAACTGTAACGGTCTAGTTAGGTTATTACTCCGTCCTAACTAGTGAGCCTTTATTCTTTTTCCTGCTCCCTCCTGAACCGACAACTCTGTTTTCATCACGCAGCGGATAAAGTAGATTCAAAAGTGTAGGCACATGGTTGTCGTTCGGGGAGCAACACAACAATATAACGCACATAACATTGCATCCAAGTTGGTGATAAGCCCTTATGTACACACACTACTTCTCCATTCACGATGTTAAGCACAATTCTCTCGGTCAATCCAATCGCTGAAGACGAAACACTACTTCTTTTGGCATGTTCTTCTCCCTTCTGATGGTTGCGAGGTATCGGAATCATCATAATGTAGTGTACATGCCGTATAATCACCTTGTACTTGATGCAACTTAAAAGCCATAACAGCTCGTTGAAGCATATTTTGTGAGTATATGTCGCAAAAATACTTTCAATACTTTTCTTTCAAATCAACCTTTAAACGAACCTCCTTTTAATTCACCGGCTACTAGTAATAACCACAAATGGAGAAAACCTGATATGACCAACTTGAAAAAGAAGTAAACATCCCATTTTGTGACTTAATGCTTGTACGATAGATGTGACTTAATACCTATACTGAGCACAACAACGTAACTCCTTTAAGTATGAGGTTGCACGAAATATTCGCCGCTTGAACAATCCATTACTTCGTGTGACACTGAGTACTACAACGTAACTCCTTTAAGTGATAGCTATACTGTGAGCACTACAACGTAACTCCTTACATCAGTAATAACTAGATTGTCAAGACTGAATTTTTTAATTTGCGCAGACAAGTTATCTTCAAAAGTCGTGCATCCAACCACCCCTAAACTTTGAGATAAATAAGTACACTTTTTGAAACGTCACTTCAAAATCAAATCAATAATACCGTACAAAAACCCCATAGTCATTTTTGTCAAACCATAACAATTCTAGCCGTGAATAATGTATCCCCGTGAATATTGTAATTCCAAAATACCAATCAACAAGTGTCAAAAATTTTGGCTAAATTATAACATTAGGCCAAAATTTCGAATGACATTTTCTGAGTCCATGAAGCCCAATCTCACTTGTTAATTAACAGTCCAATATAAGTGTCTCAAACCAAACGGGCTCAATTAGGATACAGCCCATAAGCCATATATTCCAATCAAGATGAAGAGCACAATAAACGGGCTCACTTGTTAATTAACAGTCCAATATAAACTACATGGATATTTGCACTTTACTCTATTATTAAAATTTAAACCCGTTATGTATTATTGTTCGTAGTTGGTCAGAATAGTCGGTGAGAAGTGCATATGACAATGATGTTTCCTATACGCTATAGACAAAAAGTCAAAAAAGCCAGTTGTCTTTAAAATAATGCAAAAAAATAAAAATAGATCTCCACCAACCCACACTGTTCACATCTTCATCAATATATACAAACACAAACCGAAGAGATCTATGTATATCACCCAAACACTACTTCACTTCTTTCTGTAACAACCCACACACCTTTTTTTGTTGATGATGTCTTCAGTCAATCATGACGACTTTGCTCACTTAAAAATCCCCCTTGAAGATGTAATATCCGCCACCAACAACTTTTATGACAAAAATTTAATCGGAAAAACTGGGATTGGAAATGATTACTGGGGACAGCTCTTGTGGTACGGTGAGTTGATTAAAATTCATGCTAAGAGGTTTAATAAAGAAGGGTATGATGAAATTGAACACGAGTTTTGGATGGAGATTTCCATGCTTTCTAGTCTCAAGCATAAAAATCTGGTTTCATTACTTGGGTTTTGTGATGAGAATGATGAGAAGATCATCATTTACAAGCTTGAGACCAGGGGAAGTCTCAGCCGATTTCTAAGTGACCCGATGCTGTTGACATGGGTGCGAAGATTGGAGATATCTGTCGGTATTGCGCAAGGGTTGAGTTATATTCATTATGACAAGTCACGCGATTTTAGCGTAATACTCCGTTACATCAACAGAAGCTCAGTTTTATTAAATGATAAATGGGAGCCCAAGTTATCTGAATTTCGAGTTTCCATGAAGATTGAAGCATCTCAGAGGCATGGTTCATTCTGTGTTGACAAAGTTAGGAATAGGGAGGGGTATACAGACCCGACATATATAAAGACAAAGAGTGCACACCACATGTCAGATATATATTCCTTTGGGATAGTATTGTTTGAACTACTGTGTGGTAGGGAATCAGTTATTGATGGCCAAGATAATAAGTATTTGGGTCCGGCGGCCATTACCCATTATAGAGAGGAAAAGCTCAATCAAATAATTGATCCGGGTCTACTGAGACAAATGGACCCGCAGTCATTCGAGATCTTCGCGAAAACAGCATATGACTGCTTGAATGACGAACCATCGCAACGCCCATATATAGCTGAGATTGTCCCAAGACTAGAGAAAGTGTTGGAGCTCGCACGTCAAAACAGGCCTGTAAGACTTCTTTTTCTCTGTTTAATCTTTCTATCACAAAAATTAATATCCCTTTTATATTATGTCTTCCGTTGCTGGACCTCGCAGAATATTATTACCCCCAATATGCAATGCTAACAAAACTCAAGTTAAGAAATGACCATTTTTGCTCTGTTATTTTTAGAAAAATGTGGCAGGCGTTTGGTCTATCGAATTAGCAATTTGGTGTAAAAATAAGAATATTTTGATTTTAAGTTTCGGCTGTGATAAAGTTGTATTAAAAGTGTATAACTTAAGACTATTTTACTTTCAAAAATTCAACGTCAGAAGTTTGGAATAGCTACTATTTTCAGTATTTTGACACCAAAAGAAACATATATAAGATGTTATATAGTTGACAATAACCTCTTCAGGGGCAAAAGGTAATGTGACATCCCCATAATCAAACAGCAAAAGAACTTTATTGTAAAAAAAACAACTTTGGTGTATAATTCAATTATCAATGGACTTTATAGATTAGAAAAAGAGGATTAAAAGAAGGGACGTTTGGTGGAAGTCACTTATATACATAATGATAATGATGATGCATCTCACATCCTGTTGTAACCTGACTACTGTTTTTGTGATAGATACACTCTCCGCCCAACCACCTTGCTCACCTAAGAATCCCCTTTGAAGATATAGAATCCGCCACCAACTACTTTAATGATGCTGTAATAAGGGACAACTCTCGTGGTCAGGTGAGTTGATTAACATCCTTGCTCACAGGATATCTAATAAAGAATGGGATGATGAAAAAGAACAACAGTTTTGGACAGAGATTTCGATGCTATCTAGTCTCAAGCATAAGAATCTTCGTTCTATTGTTGGGTTTTGTAATGAAGTTGATGCAGAGACCATCATTTACAAGGATGAGCCCAGGGGAAGGCTCAGATTCTATCTAAGTGACCCGGTGTTGTTGACATGGGTGAAAAGATTGAAGATATCTGTGGGTGTTGCGCATGCATTGAGCTACATACATTATGACGAGCCACGCGATTTTAGCGTTATACATCGAAACATCAGAAGTGGAACAATTCAGTTGAATAATGATTGGGAACCCAAGTTATCAGATTTTTACCATTCCATGAAGATTAAAGCATCTGAAAGAAACAATTCTTTCCATACTGATTCAGTTTGGTCTAGGAAAGGGTATACATGCCCAACATATGCAGACACTAGCAATGTGAATCACAAGTCAGATATCTACTCCTTTGGAATGGTATTGTTTGAGCTACTGTGTGGTAGGGAATCAGTAAGTGACAGTCAAGATAATAAGTATCTGGCTCCCGTGGCCATTTTTCATTATATCGAGAAAACACTCGATGGTATAATTAACCCGGATCTATGGAAACAAATGGATCCGCAATCATTTGACATTTTCGCAGAAACAGCGTATGGCTGCTTGAATGAAGAACAATCGCAACGCCCAAATATAGATGAGATTGTCGCAAGACTTGAGAAAACATTGGAACTCCAAATGGCAGGCGAAAATAGGCCTGTAAGGCATTTTTTTTCTCTCTTCAAATCTGTATATCATAATAACTATTGTATTCAGAATAACTTATTATTAGTAATTAATAATGATAGTCTGCTTATTACTGTATTTATGATGCTAAAGGGACACTCGGTAGTTGCAGCCGAAGTTGAAGGTACATCATCCAGTCAAGAAAAGGTAATTTTTCTTATAACACTTTTTGTAAGTCACTGATCGAAATTTCAAAAAAGAATTGAGATTCTCCTTACGTTGAAGGCTTGAAGCCAATGATAGTCCACATTGTGTCTAAATTTGGGGATAAATCACATTTGCCAGCTATTGTTTTAACATCTAGCTATTCTCGAGTGTAATACACAAGATCCTCTTTTTTAAGTATCTCCCAACATTTTCTGTTCTTTGATAAATTTTTATAATTGAATTATTTACCTCAGTTTAATGTTTCACCCTGTGAATTTGCACAAATGGTAATGGTGTCTTGTTACATATAGGGCTGAGTGACCTCCATCTTTAGAGGCGTTGAATCCCATACCAGCAGAAAGACAATGTCTTCCCTCAAAGATCTTTCTCATTCACACATCAGCTTTGAAGATATAAAATCCGCAACTAACGCTTTTGATCATGAAAATGTCATTAAAGATTTTGGGTTTGGAAGGATTTACAAAGGCCGTCTCTTGCGTTCCAAACAGTTCATCGATATTATTGCGAAGTGGTTCTCTTCTGAACTTGTAGATGATAAGAGAAAAACATTTTGGATGGAGATTTCAATGCTTTCTAGTCTCAAACATAAGAATCTGGTGTCTTTTATTGGGTTTTATGAGGACAGGATCAATAAGTTTATTATATACAAGAAGGAGGCTAATGGAAGTCTAGACAAGTATCTAAAGGACCAGACCCTCAAATGGATGCAAAGGTTGAAGATATGTGTTGGTGTTGCAAATGCATTGAGTTACATCCATTACGATGTTGGACGTGATTTTAGTGTCATACATTGCAACATCAAGAGCTCGAAAATTCTACTAGATGACAAATGGGAACCCAAGTTATCTGGTTTTGAGCTTTCGTTGAAAAATACAGTAGCTCGGAGGCAGCGTCTTCTTCTTACTCGTGATGTTGTTAAGAATGTATACCTAGACCCAAAATATAAAAGAACGGGGGGTGTGACCCACAAGTCAGATGTGTATTCGTTTGGTGTTGTATTATTTGAAGTCCTGTGTGGAAGGAGTGCAGTTCTTCCAGATGAAGAGTTGGGAGAGGGGTTGTTAAGTCAACTGGCCAAATCTCATTTAGATGATATGATTGATCCACATTTACGAGAACAGATGGACCCCGAAGCATACAAAATCTTCTCAGAGACAGCATTTTACTGCATACAAGAGGAACGAGCAAAGCGTCCGCATATAGATCAGGTTGTCAATAGACTTGAGAAAGTTTTGCAACTCCAGTGGAAACGTGAAAATCCAGTTGACAGTACATCATCATCCAATCGTTTGAAGGTAATTAATTTCCTTCAACTATTAATTTTGAGGCCGATTACGAATTATCCTAATTAATAAACAAGAGCTACTAATATTATTAACAGTTGTTTTCTAGTTTAACGTGTATAACCAGTGGCGGACCCAGGAATGTTGAGGACGGGGCATTTTTTTTTTTTTTTTTTTTTTTTTTTTTTTTTTTTTTTTTTTTTGTGACAAAAGTCGTCGTGCACATAAAAATAAAGGTAAAAAGTCATTGTGCACACAAAAATAAAGATAGAGATATAAGGTTTTTACATTGTTTGGCTTGAAGGTGGGGCAATTTGATTTTGTGAGGGGGTACACTTTAATAAAAAGGTCCAAATTTTATTTTTTTTACACTAAAATCTGATTTTTTTTTTTTGCGAATCGTGGAGGGCACCGCCCCCCAAACTCTATATGTAGTTCCGCCCCTGCGTGGCTGCGTATAACCATTATATCCTCATTATACCATTTTTTTTACAAAAAGACGAGTAAGGGCATCCACTATGATGAACCTATAAAAAGGTTTATACATTTAAAACTTTATCAATTTATAAAATATTATATAAAACTAAAATTTTGTAATGTATGTGGTGAATATGAAAGTATGCAATAGTTTGTTACATTAAATTTTGATAGTGGGTTCATTTTGAATGCATAGAGAAGATCTTTTCAAGGATGTAACTCTTAAGAAAGTAATGATGTAATAAGCGTGTTCAGTTTTTCAAAGTAAAAATATTTTAAATTTTATTATACCATAATCATTTTTGTGAAATACTTTAATAGGCAATCATATTAGTGTTTACCGTTTACAAAAGAATAAAGGAACAAGTATGGGTATGATATAATAGGTTTGGTGTAACGACTTAAATTGATTATACTTCAAAGCTGAGAGTTTTTAAAGTCAACAATCTTTTAGTCGGTAGTACTATTCTTTTCCTAATTTCACATAATCTGACCCACTTTGACTTTTCTATTTTTGTTATGGTTTTAACCCTTCACACAACCACTAATATAATGTTACTCTTTTCCTTTTTTCTAGAAACAGCAAAACAATTTTACAAAAGGCACCCAAGAAGGGATATTAGTAACACCATAAAGATTAATTAAAAGACAAGAAATCTTCATTTTCAATTTTGACATTGATTTTAGGGGTGAAATCATTTTCCAACTAGTTAACTTGAAACAAATGAACTGTTGCTTTTGAACATTTTCATATTTTCTAAATGTTACTCGTAATCAATTATTAAAACATTTTTTTTTCTTTTTTAATTTCTTACTAGCATTAATGAGGTGATACATGACTGAATAATGTTGCAGGAGAAGAACTTTGAACACTTGAAGATTGGACTAGATGTTATAAAGGAGGCTACCGAGAATTTTGACGATGCACATTGCATTGGGTCAGGGGGATTCGGTAAAGTATACAAAGCAGATCTTGAACATTTCGATAGCAGTAACTCCTCATCGATAGAAGGTGTGAATAAGTGTGATTTACCAAGAAAACAAAGCACGGTAGCCATAAAGCGCATTCACAATCAAGAAGGAGAACAAGGGTTCATCTCAGAAATTGAAACTCTAACTACTTGTAAGCATGATAACATAATCTCTCTTCTTGGCTTTTGTTATGAAGGTAACAGTGCAATGATCCTGGTTTATGAGCATGCTTCGAAAGGTAGTCTTGAAAGCTATTTGGGAAGCAGTGATAGAATGACTAATCTTAATTGGGTGCAACGTCTAAATATATGTCTTGATATTGCACATGGTTTGGAATACATTCACAACAACACAGATCATGGCAAACAAAAGATGATACATCGTGACATCAAGAGCGATAATATTCTATTGGGAGATAATTGGAAGGCAAAGATTGCGGATTTTGGGCTCTCCAAATTCCACCCAGCAGATCAAGTAGCCAGCACTATCTATACCAATAGGATTGCAGGTACATATATGTATTTGGATCCAGAATATGAGAAGGATGGTAGATTAAATAAGAAATCAGACATTTACTCGTTTGGAGTAGTGTTGCTTGAGATCTTGACTGGGAGTTTGGCCTATGATTCTGTATACACCAAGGTGAATGACAACCCATTGCAAGAGATCATTTTGAAAAGGGAACAATAATGGAAATTGTTGATCACAAGATAAAGGAGGAGACCGTTGAACATGTCTTTTCTTTAACTAAAGGACCCAATAAAGAGTCTTTGGACATCTTTTTAGACATCGTATCTCGATGTGTCGCAAAAACTCAAGCGCAACGTCCAACAATAGAAGTTGTCATCCAAGAACTCAAAAAGGGTTAAACTCCCAGGTAAGTAAGTAATTTAAAAAAAAAAAAAAAAAAAAAAAAAAAAAAAAAAAAAAAAAAAAAAAAATTATTAGTTTCTTCATATTCTTGATAGTAAGTGTGACATATCATACATTATACTTTGTGTAAACCGTAAACAACATTTTCTCAAACTGTTACTCGTTAGTAGATCTTTTTTTAAAGGTATCTAACTACTAGTATCTCACTATATACAACAAATCAATCTCACAATGTCCTAAGCAGGACTCACCCACAACCATTCGTATGGGGAACATTATCACACAGGGTACCATTTGGACACAAGCCTTTGGCACTCAATTAAGATCTTACCGTTTAAGTTTTTTATTAGTAGTTAAGTTTGGGATTTATTGTTTTGATCTTAAACTTTTATGTAAACATAATAATTTAAATTTATGAGGATTGTTACATCCACATACATTTTACAAAAACAAATCTACACAAGGTGGCAATCACATGTTGCCACCTCCTTTGTGTGGATTTGTTTTTGTAAAATGTATGTAGATGTAGCAATCCTCTAAATTTCGACCGTGCTAATGAGTCGCCGGTAAACCTCCTCCCTCTTTTCTTCCATGTATATATATTTTCATTTAGTGTAAAAATTGCAACTACCAACCTTGATTTGCAACCATAACTTTGACATGAACTTGGAGACTGAAAATAATTAAATTTTGATTTAACGGAATCCTGTATGGCAAGTAGTTTCTGTTTGTATTTGACTTACTACATCAACTGACTGTCTCATGATCCACAGGAGAACCACAAAGATGGCCTCAAACTGTCACTTGAAGACATAAAGTTGGCGACACAAAACTTCAGCCAAGACAATATCATTGGGCAAGGAGATTTTGGGAAAGTATATAAAGGAGTAGCTGCTCACACTCATGGACATAACATCTTTGCTGCAAAGCGCTTGGATAGGAAGTCTGTTGAAGGAGAAGCTGAATTTATGACAGAACTGGAAATCCTTATGGAGTATAAACATGAAAATGTCATTGGTCTTGTAGGCTACTGTGATGAAGAGGATGAGAAAATTATTGTTTACGAGTATGCATTAAGAGGAAGTCTTGATAAGTACTTGGACAATGATAGTCTTACGTGGGTAATGCGGCTAAAAATATGCATCAATATTGCAATCGGGTTGGAGTTCCTTCATGGGAAGGGTTCAAGTCCAGAAATGGTGATACATAGGAACATCAAAAGCAGCCACATACTACTGCTTGATGATTGGAAAGCAAAAATTACAGATTTTGGGCTCTCCTTCGTTTGTCCAACAAATCAGGATGCGGACTATGTCATCGACAATGTTACAGGCACAATTGGCTATCGTGATCCACTACACTCGAAAACAGGCTTCTTAACTAAAGAATCCGATATATTCTCACTGGGTGCGGTTTTATTTGACATATTGTGTGGGAAACTATCATCCATAGAACTAGATGATGAGTATCTTTATTTACCCTTTTTGGCTAAACAATACTATCATGTTAGAAAACTTGATCAGTTAGTGTTTGAGGGTATCAAAGAACAAATTGTGCCACAGTCATATACTACATTTACAAGGATTGCCCTTCAATGCTTACATCACAGGAGAGAAAGACGGCCAACAGCAGGTGAAGTGATAATACAACTTAAGAAAGCATTGGAATTCCAAGTAAGTTTTTATAATTAAATTAGGCTACCATTTCTTTCACATACAGATCTAAAACTATATTTATGTTTATTCAAATAAGTTGTGCACTTCTATTGTTTAAACAAGTGCTGTTGAACCATAAAACATGATAAATAAACATATATCTTAATAAGACAGTCTTTTTTTATCACTCAAAACAAAAAAATAAATCAAATGTCAAAACGAAAAAGACAACAAGTTTCAATAATCCAGAAAAAATGTGTTGCCTATGTTTACTACAAGGTCTTTAATTAGTTGTTTCTTCAACAATAGAAAGGTAAATGTATGAAATATGAGCTTATTAATTGTTTAATTAATGTACAGGAGGATTATGAGATATGGGAGTCGAAATTGCCTAAAGACTACAAAGAAATAATCCAGATGTCAAAGTGCCCTCAAGATTATTCTATCATCAAGAAAGAGGATCTTTACAACATATTTTCTAAAGGAATCCTCCTTCAACATGACAAAGTGGTAATCAGTTCATTCTCAAATCTCAATTATATTTTTGTGCATCCTGTGTTCTATGCAGCCTTTAGTTTATTAGGGATGAATCAAAATCAGGCATGCATTTACACATCATAACATTGAGTCTAACTTGTTTTTTTGTTGTATAACGACAGCTGCTGTCATTCGATGGTGTTGGAGAAAGAAATGCAGTGGTTTCAGCAACAATGTTTTCCTACAAAAACAGCTGTCCACTTGAGTGGAAATCTCTTCGAGAATCAAGGTTATTCTCTCTACCTTGTTGGTACATATACATTGTTGTTAGATGCATAAATTTCTGCTCTAATCTACAATCTAATATGATCAACAACTTTTAGAATGAGAAATATAAACAACTGAGTTTCATAAACAGATATAATACAAAATTGTTATACTCGAAGAAGAGTAATAGTAGATGCTTTGTAACTCGTACACGTTCAGTCCTACAGCGTCTTGTATCTTTATATATCAGCTCTAAAGTCTCTTCAAGCTTTAGTTTTTTATACGTTGAACCTTCATATTTACTGAAAATACACTAAAAACTTTATAAGTTTAAAACATAATAATTAGGTAAGAATGATCAAGCTTAAGGTTGCATGACATGTACATTTTTGCTCATCAAAAGGAATGGAAATTCAATCTTAGAGAACAAGGAGCCATAACTTGAGTTATGAAATAACTCAGCGCCACGTCAGCGCCACATCATCTCAACACCAAATAACATAACACCAAAAAACACCAGGAAATCATAACACCGAATAACACAACTTTTTGGGACCCAAGTTACCAAGTTATAACTTGAGTTGCTCCACCAACTCAAGTTGAAACGCAGGACTAACGTGAGAAGCATGGAAATGGTGATAACTCAAGTTACCAAGTTAAAAACATGCCACATAGGTGCCACATAGGAATAACGCCTCTCATGCGTTATGGCTCCCTGCACTCTTAGACAAAATTATATTTTTTTGATAGGAATTGGATTACATAGTGCCCATTTTGAGGAAAATAAATAAATAAATAAATAAATAAAGGAGTATTATATGTTAAATTAAATGACTTTTCTTCCTGTTTAATACTAATTAAAGGGTGAATAATATGAGTAGAACTACTTTAAAGTATGCATTTATGGAATTCATATATAAGATTTTAGAGTCTTGACTGATTCTAATAGTCTCAGATTTGGAATCTGGGGTGTTATGATATTTACATGTTGCTTGTAGTCTGTATGTACTCTGTTGCTTGATTTTGTATTTATTTATTTATTTATTTATTTATTTATTTTCAAAACATGGATGAGGTATGCCATGTTTTCTGCCTTCTGTTTGCACGGCTATGAAACAAAAATTTTGCTAGCATCTTGCTTGTCTATTTTAAGATCTAATCCCTCTAAAAAAAGAAATAACTTAATGGGTAAAAGGGAATTATTATAGTTAATTACATATTTATTGATACAATAAGTTTCAGTTTTGAATTTGAGAATTTTCCAAAGAAATTGTTGTCATTTATTTTGGTTTAAAGAAATACTAACTTCTAAAGTAGAAGTGTACATCCGGGGAAATAATCGTTATGACTGACTGGGACTTGAATATTTATAACATGTGCAGATTTGAGTCAGTAGTGGAGATGTCCGATGTTTCCAATTTGAACATCAAAATTAAGACAGATACTCGATTATTATCTCCGAATGCTGCTTATGGGGTCTATTTACTCTTCAAATTATGTGATTCAAGAAAAGTTTCAACTAAACCGATGTATGTTAATCTAAAGTATAGAGTGGGTTCCGAAAATCTACATGCATATTTTGCAAAACACAGAGACGAAGAGTGGATGATGATCGAGTTGTACAGCTTCTTAAATCAGAACGAAGATGTCATGTTTACGTTTCTAATAGAGAGCTTTTCGTCGTGCTATTGTGGAGATGGTGCGATTTATGTCGAAGGCATTGAATTTCTAGCCATTGACAAAGTGAGTTTAGAAATAACCCTGGGCTCCATTCTAAATTATTTTGTTTATATATAAAAATCATGTCTATCCTGCATATTTAACACAATTGTACACAGGTGAAACATGAAGAAATCGAAAAGTTGACGGATGTCTTGGAATCAAACTTCAATGTGGATCGCGTGCAACAATTGCCAGCCAACTTTGAAGAAATATTTGAGATACACAGAAACTATGATGAGTTGTTTTGGTTGGGCGAAGTAAACGGGAAGAAACTTCTTGTGGTTTCGGCAAAGGCAGCTCTATACAAATTTTCTAATGCGGATCTCTTTACTTCAAAACCATCATCCCAGTCAAGGTTTGCTTTTTTTGAACTAGATTTGGCATGTTTTCCTTTGAGTAGTAAACTTTCCTAATTGTACACTCACAATGTGCACATCTAATCTTATCCAAATATTTGAAAATGTTTTACAAAAGAAAATAAAACTACTGCAGATTTTTTAATTTAAGGCCAATCTTCTTTATTGTTTAGTAAAATACTGAAAATTTGTGTATAAATGGTTGACAAAAGTATCACATCTTGATTTGTCTTTTTGTGCCTTCAAAATTAACATTGTTTCTAGTATGTAATCATAATATGTATAGTACATGCAGATTTCAAGAGGTGATTGAGCTTTTGCCACAACAAGTATTCTATATTAATTGCACGATCAGAAGTCAAATGTTGTTGGCCGATACAGAATACACGTGTTATCTTGTATTCAAGCTTTCAGAAGAATGTCAGGGGCTTCATAATCCGGTGAAGGTACGAGATCTACTCCACCAAGTAAACGAAGAGGCTGAATTTTTCTATTTTATTACCCCAAGCCCACTGAATATGAATGATATTACACGGGTTCCAAAACAAAGGGAAGATGGATGGATGGAGATTCAAGTGTGGAAATTTAACTCGGCTCATAGTTTCAAGAATGACTCTCTTTCTGTCTCTATGAAGTTTACAAGTCATGAAGGAACTATGTCTGGCCTTATCATATGTGGCCTTGAGTTTCGCCCAACGTTTATTACTTCAAGCACACTCAATTGAGCCTTTATTTTCAAACTCAAGTGTGGTTAATCTATACTTTGAAACTCAAGTTTGGTTTCTTAACGCTTAACCAATACATTATGAGCTTGGCCCGACTCGACTATTCAAGGTAAATATTGACCGACTCGATATATTGAGTTTGGCTTGACTTAACTGTGTTGGGGTCATGGTTAGCTGAGCGAATTTTGTTGTTTGTTGCTTTGATTTAATTAGTTTTTACAATAACTCTATAAATTGAGATTAAAAATGGTATAAAAGAAATGTTGTTTGAATGCTCATGCAGCAATGGTTGTGTAACATTTCTACTTTATGGATTATCGATGTAGATTTTGAGCCTAGTGATCAAGTTCATTACGTAGTTTAAATTGCATTAAAGATTTGTAAGTTTTGTATTCGAACAATGTTGGTTCAGTTTGTTTTCATCAGTAGTGTAGAGTAGGGTACTTGCATCCCACATTGCCCTCATGAACAAAATGACCAAGGTGGAGATGATTATAAAATGAGATGCCACACAATCCATGAAAATCATACTATTGGCTTCTAACCGAAGTCATTGTTATGGTTTAGTGTTTTTGTTGCAATAACTTGTTATAATTTTATTAATCATAGAATCTACAAAGATTAATTTTATTTTATCAAATCAAATTAATTTTTTGTAATTATTTGATTTTTAAAACATTGTAATTTGTATCTAATTTTAGTGAAAAGCTTATAATTGAATTGGTAAATTTCGAATGAGCTGAACCTAAACGAGTGAGTGTGAGCCTGATTTGCTCAATTTAGTGTATATATATATATATATATATATATATATATATATATATATATATATATATATATATATACATATATATATATATATATATATATATATATATTAAGTATCGAGGAAATCCGCAAGAAATACGGATTACCCGAGTCGTATCCTAACGAAGGTCGAATGTAATTGTGAAATTCGATTCGCAAAATCGTGTCGTGAAAGGTGGAAAAGTGAAAATAGTAATTGAGAAACTCAAATAGTGAAAAGAAATGATAAAATAAGCAGAAGGTACAAGCTATGTATGCACAATTCTCTAAAAACTCAAAACGGGAATTCAAACGCGATTTTAAAACGTAACGTACGAATAAAAACGTAACTAATTATGAAAAAATGATCCTAAAATTATGAAATAAATTTCTAAAAATCTTAAACTACTTAAAATAATTTTGAGAAAAAGAAAAATATTTTTTTGACTTTTTATTTATTTTCTATTGATTAATTTCTAATTTTGGAATTTAAAAAGTAATTAAAAATAAGAGAAATTGTAAAAATAAATGGGAAAAATGCAAATTTAATTTTGAAAAATCTAAAATAATAGAAAAGAATTATCTAAAATATTTTTGGAATTTTTAAAGCTTTTTCTGATTTTTATTTGATTTTTGTTTATTTAAAAGTATTTAAAATTGAATTAAAACTAAGAAAAATTAAGAAAAATAGTAAAACAACTAAGAAAAATATGAAAAATTCACAGAAAATCTAAAATATTATAAAGAACTTGGAGAAAAATTTTGAAAAAGAAATAAGCTATAAAAGTGCTTATATAGCCTAAAACAGCTTATTGCAAGTGCTTATTAATAAGCACTTGCACCAAAACCAAATGAAACTTGAAACACATATGAAATATACTCTAATAAGCTCAAAAATACTCAATTAAGATCAATAGAAACACAGAAACATAGGTAATGATACGTGGGAATCGCACCAGGCTTTACCTCTCGAGGGATCTCGAGAAGCTTACAACCCCACTAGGCAGTGTACCTGATCGTTGTAGTATAGTATAGTGACAAGTACCGGGGGATTGATCGTTCAACTCAGGAATAGTATCGCTAGGATTAGAAAGCCTAAAAACTAGGTCTAGAGGTGAGGGATGATTCTTTTTTGTATTTTTATGTTTTATAAAAGCAAATAAAATCTCGGTTTTTGGAAGAGTGGGCGGAATTAGTTGCTAGCCAACTAACCCAATATACTACAAATGCAATTAAAATAAAATGACAGAAATGAAAATAAATCTAATTATACTAGTGTGGTGTAAACAATGATAGGGAAAGTTGTGTTTACTTAGGTTTCATTACTCACTAGATATCTTTTACAGGTTGATAGTTTGTTACAATTGCATGGATGACGGGTCATATTCCTTAATACTAGTCGTAGGGCCGTGTACAATATTCCCTAACTCTATAGGATCCTACTTCACTCCTATGTCGATCCGTTAGAAGCTCCTAACATGGGATCATTAGAATTCTCCTACGCATTAAATACAACCAAAAATCATAGTACACCTCTGATCATATTTCTTAAGACGTTCAAGCATGTCACCAATGGAAGTCTGCTAGTTTTCTTAAGCCTAACATCGAATACAATCATCCGTAACAACTATAAACAAACAATCAACCCATAATTAACATCTAGGTTTCACTACATCTAAGCAAACACAAAAGAGATCTAGCCGAGCATGTTAAATTGAAGACAAGTGTAAGATATATTCAAGCAACACATAGACATATTGATTAAATTGAAAGAATACTTATCTCAAATTGAAATGAAAAGTTCAAAGGGTTGAAACCCTTGAAAAAGGCTATAAAAATTCGGACCTAGGGTTTTTCCCTCAAAGTTGCACACTAATGAATGAAAATTGGAAAAGTATATATAGATAATACAGGGTGACGGCGTCATGAAGAAATCTGTGACGCCGTCAACTCGCCGCCCATAATGAAATCGGATTGCCTAGATCCAGTTTTGACGCCGTCATGTGTAATTTGGTTCTGGGCCGTCACTAATATATGGACCATGACGGCCTTGGGTGACGCCGTCATGTCCTTAGTACAAAACACTTCTGGACCGTCACGGAATTTATCTATATCCACCTCTTGTATTACTCTTGACGCCATCATTAAGAAACTTGTGACGCCGTCAGGTACTGTTCCTAGCAAGAAAATTAAGATTTTGCCGTTTTCTTCACTTTTATGCTCCAAAAACGTCCAAAATGCTTCCTTTTCCAGAATTCATTCCAAAAGTACCTAAAATGACAAAAGGAACGATTTAGGGCAATATTTGATCAAATAAATTCGAATCCGGGCTAAAATGACCCCCTAAAAACGGTTCATTTTTTGGCTCATCAAGTAACAAGCAATTAGCAGTTGATAATAAGCTAATGAATAAGCAAAACCATCTCAGATTAAGCCAGAAGCTAAGGTACAATGTAATTCACTACTAAACACCTAAAGAAGCTCAGAAAAAACAATGAAGCTAAGATTATAAACTAATGAGAACAACAGCAGTCCTAAACTCTAACCAGCAGACCTTGTTTCAAACACCTTAATTGCAGGTACTAATAAGCAGTCCTCAAAAGCTCAAATTATAAAACCAATGGGGGCAAAAGCTAGACTACCAAGCTAAGTGTCTCTAAAACCTAAAAGCCCTATCAATACAACTCAATTTCTCCTCTAAAAACACTCAAGTTCAGCAGCTTAAACTAAGTTCTATGCTGAAAACAATTGACAATTTGAAATGCTTAACTAATTGACTTAATTCAAATTCAAATGATTAAATCTACTACTACTTGAATTGTTAAGCTACTAGTAAGCTAAATTAAGCTGACTAACACTAAATTATATCTAACACTACAATTACACTAACTGAATCAACCTAAACTAACAGTTACTAATATTGAAACTCAACTTTGACTATTTTGTGAAACAACCTACTGTTTTTATGATTTATATGTCTATTACAACACTAATGAAACCTAGATGTACCTCTGAAACAACTACACAACAACTACTAAACACAGAAATACACAGATCCAAACACTCCTTATTTCTATATTAACTCAATGAAATGAAACAACAAGCCTCAAACCACCAAAACAATGTTCATTACAGCTATGTTAACACTAATAAAAGCTAAATCAACTATCAATTACAACTAAATCCAACAGAAACATAGAATCAAAGATCTATGCTACTAGTTAAACAAGAGTGAAAACAGGACTTACT
This sequence comes from Artemisia argyi, assembly GCA_030686995.1. Lineage (NCBI taxonomy): Eukaryota > Viridiplantae > Streptophyta > Magnoliopsida > Asterales > Asteraceae > Artemisia > Artemisia argyi. The sequence goes on from CM060689.1 coordinate 7,063,949, forward strand.
AAGAATTATTCCCTCGGCATGAACAGAGGGATTCACTATGCTTGCCTATCTCTAAGATAGGCCAAGAGCTTCCAAAACTCCCTTGATCTACCAAAAACTCCACTGGATCATATGAATAAAAAAATAGTTGACTTTGTTTGACCAGAATTGAACATGTGAATGAAATGCTTTGACTTAACTATAAACAAACTCACATAAGCTACAAAGCTTAAATAAGTTGTTGACACTACAAACAAGCTAATATGAAAGCATAATTGCACTAAAATCTATTCTTATATTTTTATTTTCTGATTTACATGGAACTTTTGAATGCAATAAAACTGAATTGACATGAAATAGTAATCAAAATGTTTATAAACTAAGAAACTGCTGAACATTAAAGAGAATACAAGCTAAAACAATAAGTGATGAGGCGAAAAATGAACCGTTTTTAGGGGGTCATTTTAGCCCGGATTCGAATTTATTTGATCAAATATTGCCCTAAATCATTTCTTTTGTTATTTTAGGTACTTTTGGAGTGAAATCTGGAAAAGGAAGCATTTTGGACGTTTTTGGAGCATAAAAGTGAAGAAAACGGCAAAGTCTTAATTTTCCTTGCTGGGAACAGTACCTGACGGCGTCACAAGTTTCTTAATGACGGCGTCAAGAGTAATACAAGAGGTGGAAGTGGATAAAGTCCGTGACGATCCAGAAGAGTTTTGTACTAAGGAGATGACGGCGTCACCATAGGCAGTCATGGTCCAAATGTTAGTGACGGCCCAGAGCAACTTTACACATGACGGCGTCAAAACAGGATCTAGGCGATCCGATTTCATTATGGGCGGTGAGTTGACGGCATCAGAATTTCCTTGTTGACGTCGTCACCCTGTAAAATCTATATATAGTTTTGCATTTTTCATTCATTAGGGTGTAACTTTTAGGGTGCAACTTTGGAGAAAAACCCTAGTCCGAATTTCACAGCTTTTTCAAGAGTTTTTACCCTTTGAAACCTCTTATGTTCAATTGAGATAAGTACTCTTTCAATTCAATCAATATGTCTATGTGTTGCTTGAATATATCTTACACTTGTCTTCAATTTAACATGCTTGGCTAGATCTCTTGTGTGTTTGCTTAGATGTAGTGAAACCTAGATGTTAATTATGGGTTGATTGTTTGTTTATAGTTTTTACGGATGATTGTATTCGATGTTAGGCTTAAGAAAACTGGCAGACTTCCATTCGATGTTAGGCTTGAACGTCTTAAGAAACATGATCAGAGGTATACTATGATTTTTGGTTGTATTTAATGCGTAGGAGAATTCTAATGATCCCATGTTAGGAGCTTCTAACGGCTCGACATAGGAGTGAAGTAGGATCCTATAGAGTTAGGGAATATTGTACACGGCCCTACGACTAGTATTAAGGAATACGACCCATCATCCATGCAATTGTAACAAACTATCAACCTGTAAAAGATATCTAGGGAGTAATGAAACCTAAGTAAACACAACTTTCGTAACTCCCCAACCCGACAAGGGTTGAAGCATCACATTATTGTGACGAATCAAAGCATACAAACTGAAACATAAGTACAATCACACAGCGGAAGCCTTAAACATAAATAACCAAAGGAAACAAGTCAGCAAAACTTGTTCATTACATAAGTTCCAAGAAAATCAAATGAAAGGAAACATCATCAGAAATTAAATACAAATGTGCAATCTAAAAGGGTAGGTCCAATCTTTCCTTAACTCTCATCCCAAAGATAGCCCCAGCTTCGCTTGAATAACCTGCCGCGGGGAAAAGAAATGCGGCTGAGCTAAAAATCCCAGTGAACAGATATAACAAATACAAGCAGTAATGATAAAGTGGAATATGATAGATGTATACATATAAGGAAGCATAAATAGGCATCATGTAGGAAATAGGAAACATATATATAGACTAAACAAAATCAGATGAACAGAAACTATGCAGTCGCCTGCATAAACAGAATCAAAGTGAACCCTGGCTCATGTCATAACAATCTTCGGTTCTCATAACCATACAGAGGGGAGACCTCTCAAATAGCCCAAGTGAGGGGAGTCCTCAGTAGTTGGAGTAGCTAGCTCCCAGATATGTGAAAGGCCTGTATTGCACACAGTACCAGTCACAAGATACAGATACAGATACAGATTCAAATCTATGATATATCAATACGCCCCTGCAGAAAATCATAATCATAGATTCATAGTGGCCAAACAAACAGATAATGGGACGGTGTGAGAAATCACTCACCCACACGTGAGTCATGCCCTCGGTGCATCAATGACATGGTCATGGAACCCCCATGACTAGTGATACAGATACAAACATACCAAATCAGAGCCATCATAATTATCAGGGTTCATAGTAAAAGTTCATGTCAAGGTTCATAATGGAAGTTTATATCAAAGGTCATAACAAAGGTTCAAATAAGAAGGTTCAAATGAGGTTCATAATATCAAAGGTTCAGATAAAGCAAAGGTTCAAATTTAACAAAGGTTTAAAATGGCAACGGTTCAATTATGGAAGAGGTTCAATCAACATCAAGAGAAACCGTAAGAGTAAGGTCAGAATATCCGTACCTTAGCAAAGAAATGAGATCACAAAGGAAAGAATCAAAATGGGAGAGTTCACTTCCTCTTCAAGTATCTACATAAATTAGGGATCATCTTAATGTTAATAACTTATCAGATTACTCCTTTTTGTCGGCTTTCCATTTTTGGTAACTTTACATATTTAGTAACTTTCCTATTTTAGTAAGTGACTCATTTCAAAAAGCTTTCTATTTTAGGCAGGTTTCCCGAATTAGTAAGTTTCCATAAATAGCAGGTTTTCATATTTAGAAAGTTTCCTTATTTATCAAGATTAATCCTTTTTAAGCCAAAATGATCATTTACTTAAGTTGAGGTGTTAAAATGATAATTAAGTATAGTTTAGGGTTAAAAGTGTCTAAATGGTAAAGTATAGGGTGGAATATGAAAATTAATAGAAATTAATTTAAAAGTATTATACGTAGGTATTTTCTTCCTGTATATGATGATATAATAATTTAGAAACATGCCAATTCGACTCGCACTCTTTATTCATTTCATTTGCAATTCGAATCAAAATAGAACTTTAACAATACGCATGCAACCCTTGTTGCATCTGTGTACCCATCGAACCAAAACAACCCTATCTCCATTTTTTTTTTATTCGAACCAGACCACACCCTCTTTGTGATATAAAAATAAGCCGAGACTAACACACACTTTTTTTTTCTTTTTGCGACATGAAACAATAGATCTGAGACACCCTTGTTTTCACTAGTCGACACAAGGCATGCCTTAGACCAAATCACTATTCTTTTTACCCGTTTAAACCCATTATGGTTCAAACAATTTACACATGCATTCCCTTTATATTTACGATGCAGAAAAACAAGATAGAAAGCTGCATGTTTTATCTCTTTTTGGCCCGACAATATTATTCTCAAAACAGTTTATCCGTCTTATATGTGTAGGTCAAAAACTCGAATAAAACTGATTCCAAATAACAGATTAAAGGTCGATTTGTTTAGCTCTTCCATTTGTTATTTTATGTGCAATTTCTAGTGATTTTATGTGACAAAAATAGATTCGATTCATGTACGTTTATTCAACCGATTCTTAGATAAGTCATGTCATATGATAAACGTATAGAATGTAATCAGAAACGAAAAATAAAATAGCAAGGTTGATACACAAACCCTTGATGATACGTAAGGAGTAGAGCAAGGAACTACTCGGACTGAATTCACCACCGAACCTTAAACAACCAATACCCTTGAACCTGCTATATACCGTGACCAAACCACCACCTATCGAACCTCCTTTAACCCTTCTTGTTTTGAAAAAAAAAATGACAGAAAGAACAAGCTGCCAAGTAGTACTCTATGGTTTATGTGTGATGAGAGTTTGTGAGATGCCGTTTTATTTTTGTGAGGCTAAGGAGGAAAGTGAAGCGTATATAATGAATAGAGAATCAAGATTTCCGAAATTGTGGGGATCCTTAACCTTGTAATCGTTATCTCCAAGAAAGCAATGGGATGGGCCAAATTTGCATGCTTCTTTTAAGTATTAAGGCCCAAGATTAGTTATTAGTATGTTGTGATTAAATTTGGCCCAACAAGTACTAGGAAACGTGTAGATGTACTTAGATGTAGTTTTGTGATTCGAAATTAAGTATTTAGGTTACTTAGATTTCCATATATTGTTTAAATAATCTTGTGAAAATTTTAGGATATTTAGTAACTTAGGTTTTGTTATATGATGATCTTAAAGATTTAAATTTAGAGGGGCATTTTAGGTATTTCAAATGTTTGAGATTTTAGGGTTTTACAACTCTTCCTTTCTAAAAAGAAAATTTCGTCCGCGAAATTGAGGCAGAAAGATCAGATGGAAACGGATCAAATCATAGAAAACATGAAGGTGACAGATACGCTTAACTATTCAGATTCTCAGATAGTCTCTTCTTCCAAATACTTTTCCAAGGTATTCTCACAAACAGACAGATTCTTATTTCTCATAATTCAGAAATCTCATACCTTACTCATAGCAGATCATAGTGGAACAGATTCAACAGATGCGAAACATATAGATAGTAGGAAAATATATGGACAGGAAATAGATCGGTCGGCAGAATCAAACGGCAGAAAGCTCTACAATGGAACCTAAGATTCTTATCAGAAGCTTAGAGAATAACAAGCTTACGTCAGGTATCAAAACTTATCAAGTCGTATAACATTGAAAGCGGATTGAACGTATAAGCAGAACGAACCTAAGTTATATCGAATACAATCACCTTAATCAGATGCCAGAATTCTAAAACTTCTGAGGCACTTCTCGAGATATCTTATGATCACAATGAGGGTACATTATATGATGTAGGTATTATCACGTTAATAATACCGGCATCATATAAGTATACCTTCATGATGATGATATTTTATCTCAAGTCGTGAACAAAAGCAACCTATCTTAATCCACCTAACAGTCCTTCTATAAACTAGAGTTGGCCCGAATTAATCATCACTAAGAGAACGAAATCAGAGAAATAGAACTTAAAATCAAGCATAACGTATCATCAAAGTGAAGCACGTTGTCAATAGAATCAGGTCTTCCATAATACGTCAAAATCCTTATAGCAAAACAATATCATACGATATAAGCAGAATCAATACTGAACGGAATTATCGATAGAAAACATGAATCATCCAAAGATCTTATTCAAACAGAACCTCACACCAATGTATCGTAGCAACGGAAATAAAGTAAACGTCAAACATCCAAATCAAACATCTAAATCAAAGAAAGGAAATAAAGGAACTAATGACGAGCTTGGTCCCCTGTCCGAGCTGGCCTGTCTTCACCTCCATTGTCCATCCTCCCTGGTGATGCGTGAGAATCGCAACAGGCTTTACCTCTCGAGGGATCTCGAGAAGCTTACAACCCCCACCAGGCAGTGTACCTGATCGTTGTAGTATAGTATAGTGACAAGTACTGGGGGATTGATCGTTCAGCTAGGAATAGTGTCGTTAGGATTGAAATTAATCTAACTAGGTCTAAAGGTGAAGGATGATTCTTTTTGTATTTTTATATTTTATGAAAAACAAGTAAAAATCTCGGGTATTGGGAGAGTGGGCGGAATTAGTTGCTAATCAACTAACCCAAAAGCTACTAATTAAACTAATTAACAAGAAAAGTAAACTAGGGTTCTACAAGATAAGTGAAGCATGTCTACCTATGATATGTTACTCCTTGCTAGCTATCCAATCCTACCTATTGAATTGTAACCTTGTTTTAATTGACGGGTTGTATTCCTTAATACCATTCACGGGGTGGCACACATAACTCCCCAATTCTATGAGCTCTTATCTCCTCCTACACCATGCCCAGCACAACTATAGGGATTGTAAACAGTGGCTCATGCATTAAATACAACCAATAAAGACCTAGTGCGCGTTGGTTCATGTTTCTTAAGACGTTCAAGCATGTTACCATTTGGAGATCTGCCAGTTTTCTTAAGCCTAACATATAAATCATTCAATCAAAACAAGAATCAATAGGAAACAAGAATTATAAACTAAACCAACTAGATCTATTGAAGTTGTCACGCCTTAATTGATGGAGATAGACACACACATCAACAAGAAATCAATAAGATCTAATCAATTATATACAAGTTTCACATAATCACAAGTAGACACAAGGTGAATTAGCAAATCATAATCAAAGAAGGACAATCAACAAGAATAATGAAAGACATAGTTGAGATAGAATCATCAAACCAATACATAGTGTTTATGGAGTGATTGAAACCCTCTAAGTTGCTGGAAAAACACCCACCTAAACCCAGGAATCGACTTTAGGGTTTAGGGCTTACAAAAAAGTGAAGTTATGAAGTTATATTTATAGGCATGTTTTCTGTCGGCCTTCTTGACGGCGTCAGCCCGTTACTCTTGACACCGTCAAGACCATTTTTTCACCAAATTGTAGATCTCTTCGTCCTCTTCGCGTGGGCTTTTGAATCACCTAAATCCAAGTTCGTATGCAAAAGTTATGACCAAAACAATATCAGCTACTTCGCGCGCAAGTTTTGACAAGTTTATACGTGACGGCCTTGGTGACGCCTTCAGGTACACGTGACGGCCTAGCTTGACGCCGTCATCAACTACGGATTTTAATTCTTGGGGTTTTGACGCCGTCAGAAAGAACTCTTGACGCCTTCATGTACTGTTCCCAGCATAGAAAATTGAGACTTTGCCGTTTTCTTCACTTTTATGCTCCAAAAACGTCCAAAATGGCTTCTTTTCCAGAATTCACTCTCCAAGTACCTAAAATCACAAAAGGAACGATTTAGGGCAATATTTGATCAAATAAATTCGGATTCGGGCTTAAATGACCCCCTAAAAACGGATCATTTTTCACCTCATCATATATCCCTACACTTGGGATTTGCTTGTCCTCAAGCAAATGAGCTTTTCCACCAATCAAAATACAAGTTAGGGGTCATTTAACACAAATATAAAAGTAATTACAACAAATGATCGTTCCACCTTAGTCAAAACAAGCACGGAAATTATACACTAGCACCTCACATTAAGTATTTGGATACTCTCATCTCTCGGGTGTTGTAAAGTTATATGTCATAATGGGAAATGGAGAAATATCACTCTCTACCTGTCATAGCAAATAGATTACCATAGGCTTGGGAAAGGATCAAACCTCCACCACATGGCGTAAGTACCTAGGATAAACTATCAAAGAGGTCTTTTAAATGGTTATAACGTTAGGTGTAGGGGATATGGAAAACACGGTTTTGTTAGATAAACGGATATTTTACTGGTGGCAAGTCAATTGTCTTAGTTAACTACATGTACAATGAGGCGTTGCTAAGCCAAGACTCGACTCAACTTAAACTAACCACAACTCTTTTTGGATTTTCAAGACACTATTTGACTTAAACATAAATAAAAGAAACGGATGGTAGCCCGTATGTTTTTCTCTTTTTTTTCTTTTTTTTTTTTTTTTTTTTTTTTTTCATACACTTTTACTCTACCATCCAAAATAATACATCAAAGGGAGCTCGCTTCCTCCCTACACTTGAGCTTTTACATACTTTACAATCAACTATTCTAATGACTCGAATCAAGATAATCAAAACACTTGGAGTACTTTTAAATATTAACGCACATATGGGGGGTAATATATGATGTTCTTCCCCATTACTCCATTACACAAGTACTTTACCCATGAGTCCCAATTGTCCCAAAACAATATGTACAAGATATGACTCGACTTAGCAACCATGTAATCAATTAAACAACTAACAAAGGGTTTAAACAATTAACAATAATGCACTAAAAATGAGCGCATACACGGAAGGCTAAGGCGATTTGGGTGTACATTTAAGTGGGGTGTAACAAATTCTTCCTTTAAGTAAAATGCTTAAAGTTAGGAACGAAAAGATAGGCTCGGAGGGGTGTACTAGGGGTATCGTGTACTAAAAATGAGTACAACGCAAAGGTATGGGAGAATTACTTGACCTATGAAGTCAATGTAATTATATTACAGGTGTAGAACAAGGGTTATCCTAATGCCTCTTATCATGTAGTAAATCCTAACTACACGAATGTAGTCTCACTAGCGGTCTCGGGATGCCTCGCTATCACAAGTTCTAGAATCTAAATACTACCGGTACACTCATAAGCACCAACAATGAATGCTTTTTCCTAAAGATCTAAGGGCGAACCTCACATATTTGAGGTGGAAATTTTTGAGTGGTATGGTTTTTGTGCTAGTCATACAATCTCCTATCCATGAGACGCTTATTAAGACTAAAGTTTCACTCCTACATGTTGCAAAAAATTTTAAATTTGGTGCTAAAATTGCCCTAGCAAATATTTCTCTCAGTTTTATTACACATTCACTATTAAACAAAACAAAAGCCAAGTGGAGTAATAGTTTCTAATATACCCTCCCTACACTTAAACCGAACATTGTCCCCAATGTTCTAGATAAAAGATGTAAAAGTAAATAAATAAGAATGAAAGAAACTAATACTCCCCTGATTCGTTCACCGTGGATAATGTGACAACATGGTTAAATCTACCTCCAAGAATACGAACGTTGAAAGCTTCCCTCCAAAAATATAAATCATCTTCTTGTCCTGTAATCAACAAACACAAAAACCAAAGCATCAAACCGAACAAAAATCACAACTAGATGTAATTCCAGACTTAGAAATAGAAACAAGACAAAGCAACAAAAGGATAGGATACTTGTGGATTGAATTATAAATAGGAACTCATAAAACATATCCACAATTATTGACACACAAACAAGATAAAATATATGCTAATCATGAATTGTGAAGTTTTCATGTTCGAATTTAGTTCTTTTTAACAAGATATAAATTTCCCTACACTTATCTTTTTGTAAAATACCTTTATATGCAATTAAGACGAGGTTAAAAACAAAATAAAGCATTTTCACAAATTATTTGAAACATGAAAATTAAACAACTATGATTAAGCATATATGACACAAACAAACAAATAAAATAAAAACATCAAACAATTAAAAACATGGGTTGCCTCCCAAGAAGCGCTTGTTTTTGTTCGAGTCACAAGCCTGACTCTACCCTTATTTAATGGAAATAGGGGAGGTTTTCCCTACACTTAGGATTAAGTGTGGGTGGAAGTAGTGATACACACCCTTAGGGTGGAAATATTCCACGTGAGGTGAAAGGGGTAAGTGAATGGCTTCCTTCATCCTAAAACAACCCGGATAATATTGGTTGATGGGTGGGTCGGTTCCTTTTTTGTCTCCTAGAAATAAATCTAAGGATGGGAAGTTGTGTAAAGGTTGAGGTTCCGGTTCATCAACATTAGGAAATTCCCTAGAACTAGGAGTAAGGTTATCACTACAAGTGTTCAAACCTATATCCTCTAGTGGTGCTTAGTCCAAGGGTTCTACCTCAATTGGGGTTCCTATAGTCTCTTCTACTCCTTCCGGGTAAGTCACGGGCATTGTATGTGCCTCAAATGATGGTAGGACTTGTGGGGTACTTTGTGGGCTTGGATTGTCCACCTCATCCTCCATTGCACCTAGATTACCTATGTGTTTGTTTTGTACTATGATTTTAGGTGACAACCACGCAGGTATCCCTAAGTAATCATCCCCAGACAAACTTCCTGTTTGCTCCTTCAAACTTGTTATTGATTAATTTGTGATGTTGTTTGTCGGGTTGTCTACTCTATAATAATATTGGGTACAATCTTCTATCGCATCCCATGCTTCTTCAGCATTTAATTCCCTAAGGTCCCCGTTGGTAAAATCATCAATGTACCTTTGGTCATACGGGTGGACACTATAGTAAAAGATTTGATTTAGGTACCATAGATTGAAACCATGATGAGGGACTATTCGTAGTAAATTTTTAAAACGAGTCCATGCATCATAAATAGGTTCATCTCGATATTGTTTGAACATCAAGATGTTATTAGGAGTGAATGGGTTTCGTGGTCGGTAGTATGGTGGATTCGCGTTCTCCATAGTGGTGAACGGAAGAGTCAATGGAAAGGTTTCTACGAACAAATACACAAAGAAAAGATAGACTACAAGAAAGCTAATAAAAAGAAAATAAAAATCTCACTAAAAAGGAATCTAATGAGTAGACCTAATAAAAATCAAATTCAACCTAAACAATAACTATTCCCCGGGCTGCGGTGCCAAAAACTTGATGTGTGGGAATCGCAACAGGCTTTACCTCTTGAGGGATCTCGAGAAGCTTACAACCCCCACCAGGCAGTGTACCTGATCGTTGTAGTTTAGTATAGTGACAAGTACCGGGGGATTGATCGTTCAGCTAGGAATAGTGTCATTAGGATTGAAATTAATCTAACTAGGTCTAAAGGTGAAGGATGATTCTTTTTGTATTTTTATATTTTATGAAAAACAAGTAAAAATCTCGGGTATTGGGAGAGTGGGCGGAATTAGTTGCTAATCAACTAACCCAAAAGCTACTAATTAAACTAATTAACAAGAAAAGTAAACTAGGGTTCTACAAGATAAGTGAAGCATGTCTACCTATGATATGTTACTCCTTGCTAGCTATCCAATCCTACCTATTGAATTGTAACCTTGTTTTAATTGACGGGTTGTATTCCTTAATACCATTCACGGGGTGGCACACATAACTCCCCAATTCTATGAGCTCTTATCTCCTCCTACACCATGCCCAGCACAACTATAGGGATTGTAAATAGTGGCTCATGCATTAAATACAACCAATAAAGACCTAGTGCGCGTTGGTTCATGTTTCTTAAGACGTTCAAGCATGTTACCATTTGGAGATCTGCCAGTTTTCTTAAGCCTAACATATAAATCATTCAATCAAAACAAGAATCAATAGGAAACAAGAATTATAAACTAAACCAACTAGATCTATTGAAGTTGTCACGCCTTAATTGATGGAGATAGACACACACATTAACAAGAAATCAATAAGATCTAATCAATTATATACAAGTTTCACATAATCAAAAGTAGACACAAGGTGAATTAGCAAATCATAATCAAAGAAGGATAATCAACAAGAATAATGAAAGACATAGTTGAGATAGAATCATCAAACCAATACATGATGTTTGTGGAGTGATTGAAACCCTCTAAGTTGCTGGAAAAACACCCACCTAAACCCAGGAATCGACTTTAGGGTTTAGGGCTTACAAAAAGTGAAGTTATGAAGTTATATTTATAGGCATGTTTTCTGTCGGCCCTTCTTGACGGCGTCAGCCCGTTACTCTTGATGCCGTCAAGACCATTTTTTCACCAAATTGTAGATCTCTTCGTCTTCTTCGCGTGGGCTTTTGAATCACCTAAATCTGAGTTCGTATGCAAAAGTTATGACCAAAACAATATCAGCTACTTCACGCGCAAGTTTTGACAAGTTTATACGTGACGGCCTTGGTGACGCCTTCAGGTACACGTGACGGCCTAGCTTGACGCCGTCATCAACTATGGATTTTAATTCTTGGGGTTTTGACGCCGTCAGAAAGAACTCTTGACGCCTTCATGTACTGTTCCCAGCATGGAAAATTGAGACTTTGCCGTTTTCTTCACTTTTATGCTCCAAAAACGTCTAAAATGGCTTCTTTTCCAGAATTCACTCTCCAAGTACCTAAAATCACAAAAGGAACGATTTAGGGTAATATTTGATCAAATAAATTCGGATTCGGGCTTAAATGACCCCCTAAAAATGGATCATTTTTCGCCTCATCACCTGGACAGTCCCGAACCTTATGCTCTGTGGATCCGCATCTGAAACATGCTCCAGAAGTCTTATAGCACGGCCTCCCTATGTGAAGTTTCCCACATGTGGCACAAGTTGGATCTCTAGTCTGGTCCCATCCCTGCTCTTGCTCTAAAGGTCTAGATCTACGGCTGGGTCGTTGAGTCTGATCTTCATCCCTCCATGACTTCTGATCCCTGCTGTTGTAGTTATGTTGTCGATCATACCTAGATCTATTAGTGTGCCTTTGGTCATGTCCCTTCGAGTCCTGTCCCCTCTGATCATGACTCCTACCAGAATATCCCTTGTCATCATTATCCTGAACTCTAGGATGAATCCAGTCACTGTCACGGTTACGTTTGTTGTAGCCAGAACCCTCGTGAAAAATCTCAATATTGCGGTCTGCGTCATTCAAAGCTGACACATCCGCGAACTCGGTGTTAAGTAGACGGTCTAATACCCACTTCTTCAGTCCCCATTTGAAATGCTTAGCCTGACGGCTAGCATCGATCTCCAGCAATAGGTCCAACAAAACTGGCCAATCTTAGGAACCGCTGCATGTATTCCCCCGAATTTTCATTCTCATACTGATGGATGGTATTATATTCTCGTTCAAATCGCTGCTGTTCAGAATAAGGAAAGTACCGCTTATAGAAGGTGTCGCGGAACTCAGCCCAAGTACAAGTAGTCATATAAACATCTCCACCTTTCGCCTGCTTATGCGCTTTCCACCAGTTCAGCGCATCGCCTTCTAACTTAAAAGTAGCCAAATGAGCTTTAAACTCATCACCGCACCCCAACACTTCAAAATTTTTCTCCATATGCGTAATCCAGTCCTCTGCCTCCTTAGGAGAGGTAGCCGAACTGAACGAAAAGGGCTTGAGCTTACTGAAACTCTCAAGCCAACCATGAATAGTGGTGGGTCGACCACCAGCACCAGCGCCTCCAGAAGAGCCCGCCCCATTGCGGATGTCGTTAATGATCCGCGAAATCACCTCATTGGCGTTAAGACCCGGTAACATGTTGGCTATAGCAGCAGCAACCATAGCTTCCAAATTAGGGATCTCAACTTCCTCATCAGGGCCTCCATCGGGCTGTCCGTTACGGCGAGTGTTAACCATCTGAACGATTATCAAAACGATTAGAGACAGATAGGATAAATAGAGACAGATCAGATAAGTACGAAAGGAAATGATGAAACAGAAACCTAGTGTCTACCCAGATCCTTACCAGTCAAAACCTAAGGGTCAAATCCTAGGGTCCACATGTTCACAGGCCATGATTTAAGTACTACAGGTCGCAGCCTGAGCTCTGATACCATAATTGTAACACCCCAACCCGACAAGGGTAGAAGCATTACATTATGGTGACGAATCAAAGCATACAAACTGAAACATAAGTACAATCACACAGCGGAAGCCTTAAACATAAATAACCAAAGGAAACAAGTCAGCAAAACTTGTTCATTACATAAGTTCCGAGAAAATGAAATGAAAGGAAACATCATTAGAAATTAAATACAAAGGTGCAATCTAAAAGGGTAGGTCCAATCTATCCTTAACTCTCATCCCAAAGATAGCCCCAGCTTCGCTTGAATAACCTGCCGCGGAGAAAAGAAATGCGGCTGAGCTAAAAAGCCCAGTGAACAGATATAACAAATACAAGCGGTAATGATAAAGTGGAATATGATAGATGTATACATATAAGGAAGCATAAATAGGCATCATGTAGGAAATAGGAAACATATATATAGACTAAACAGAATCAGATGAACAGAATCTATGCAGTCGCCTGCATAAACAGAATCAAAGTGAACCCTGGCTCATGTCATAACAATATTCAGTTCTCATAACCATACAGAGGGGAGACCTCTCAAATAGCCCAAGTAATGTGAAGGGAGTCCTCAGTAATTGGAGTAGCTAGCTCCCAGATATGTGAAAGGCCTGTATTGCACACAGTACCAGTCACAAGACACAGATACAGATACAGATTCAAATCTAGGATATATCTATACGCCCCTGCAGAAAATCATAATCATAGATTCATAGTGGCCAAACAAACAGATAATGGGACGGTGTGAGAAATCACTCACCCACACGTGAGTCATGCCCTCGGTGCATCAATGACATGGTCATGGAACCCCCATGACTAGTGATATAGATACAAACATACAAAATCATAGCCATCATAATTATCAGGGTTCATAGTAAAAGTTCATGTCAAGGTTCATAAAGGAAGTTTATATCAAAGGTCATAACAAAGGTTCAAATAAGAAGGTTCAAATGAGGTTCATAATATCAAAGGAAGCATAGCAGGGCTCAATATAACATATGGCAGATCAATATAAGAAAGCCATCAAAAGAGGCTCAGAGCAAACATAGCATAATCAAACAAGCAGTCAAATATAGGAAAGAAGAAAGTCACGAGAAACCTTTACTGAAAAGGTCAGAATATCTGTACCTTAGCAAAGAAATGAGATCACAAAGGAAAGAATCAAAATGGGAGAGTTCACTTCCTCTTCAAGTATCTACATAAATTAGGGATCATCTTAATGTTAATAACTTATCAGATTACTCCTTTTTGTCGGCTTTCCATTTTTGGTAACTTTACATATTTAGTAACTTTCCTATTTTAGTAAGTGACTCATTTCAAAAAGCTTTCTATTTTAGACAGGTTTCCCGAATTAGTAAGTTTCCATAAATAGCAGGTTTTCATATTTAGAAAGTTTCCTTATTTATCAAGATTAATCCTTTTTAAGCCAAAATGATCATTTACTTAAGTTGAGGTGTTAAAATGATAATTAAGTATAGTTTAGGGTTAAAAGTGTCTAAATGGTAAAGTATAGGGTGGAATATGAAAATTAATAGAAATTAATTTAAAAGTATTATACGTAGGTATTTTCTTCCTGTATATGATGATATAATAATTTAGAAACATGCCGATTCGACTCGCACTCTTTATTCATTTCATTTGCAATTCGAATCAAAAAAGAACTTTAACAATACGCATGCAACCCTTGTTGCATCTGTGTACCCATCGAACCAAAACAACCCTATCTCCATTTTTTTTATGCGAACCAGACCACGCCCTCTTTGTGATATAAAAATAAGCCGAGACTAACACACACTTTTTTTTTTCTTTTTGCGACATGAAACAATAGATCCGAGACACCCTTGTTTTCACTAGTCGACACAAGGCATGCCTTAGACCAAATCACTATTCTTTTTACCCCTTTAAACCCATTCTGGTTCAAACAGTTCACGCATGCATTCCCTTTATATTTGCGATACAGAAAAACAAGATAGAAAGCCGCATGTTTTATCTCTTTTCGGCCCGACAATATTATTCTCAAAACAGTTTATGCGTCTTATATGTGTAGGTCAAAAACTCGAATAAAACTGATTCCAAATAACAGATTATAGGTCGATTTATTTAGCTCTTCCATTTGTTATTTTATGTGCAATTTCTAGTGATTTTATGTGACTAAAATAGATTCGATTCATGTATGTTTATTCAAGCCGATTCTTAGATAAGTCATGTCATATGATAAACGTATAGAATGTAATTGGAAACGAAAAAGAAAATAGCAAGGTTGATACACAAACCCTTAATGATACGTAAGGAGTAAAGCAAGGAACTACTCGGACTGAATTCACCACCGAACCTTAAACAACCAATACCCTTGAACCTGCTATATACCGCGACCAAACCACCACCTATCGAACCTCCTTTAACCCTTCTTGTTTTGAAAAAAAAAATGACAGAAAGAACAAGCTGCCAAGTAGTACTCTAGGGTTTATGTGTGATGAGAGTTTGTGAGATGCCGTTTTATTTTTGTGAGGCTAAGGAGGAAAGTGAAGCGTATATAATGAATAGAGAATAAAGATTTCCGAAATTGTGGGGATCCTTAACCTTATAATCGTTATCCCCAAGAAAGCAATGGGATGGGCCAAATTTGCATGCTTCTTTTAAGTATTAAGGCCCAAGATTAGTTATTTGTATGTTGTGATTAAATTTGGCCCAACAAGTACTAGGAAACGTGTAGATGTACTTAGATGTAGTTTTGTGATTCGAAATTAAGTATTTAGGTTACTTAGATTTCCATGTATTGTTTAAATAATCTTGTGAAAGTTTTAGGATATTTAGTAACTTAGGTTTTGTTAAATGATGATCTTAAAGATTTAAAATTAGAGGGGCATTTTAGGTATTTCAAATGTTTGAGATTTTAGGGTTTTACAACTTTCCCTATCATTGTTTACACCACACTAGTGTAATTAGATTCATTTTCATTTTTGTTATTCCATTTTAATTGCATTTTTAGTAATTTGGGTTAGTTGGCTAGCAACTAATTCCGCCCACTCTTTCAAAAACCTGAGATTTTATTTGCTTTTATAAAATATAAAAATACAAAAAGAATCATCCCTCACCTCTAGACCTAGTTTTTAGGCTTTCTAATCCTAGCGACACTATTCCCGAGTTGAACGATCAATCCCCCGGTACTTGTCACTATACTATACTACAACGATCAGGAACACTGCCTGGTGGGGGTTGTAAGCTTCTCAAGATCCCTCGAGAGGTTAAACCTGGTGCGATTCCCACGTACATAAAGTTTTTGGTGCCGCAGCCCGGAGAATAGTTATTGTCAAGGTTAGGATTTCTTTTTATTAGGTCTATTTGCTAGATTCCTTTCTAGCAAGATTTTATTTTTATTTTTAGGTTTTCTTTAGTCTATCTTATTTCTTCGTGTCTTTGTTCGTAATCTTTACCATCCGACATCATGGAAGGTGGTAACATCTTTGAAACCATCAACCCACCACAACAAAACCACCCACAAAACCCGCCACTAGCAAACCAACCTCCTAGGCCCCGAACCTTAGGAGAGTATTCTCGTCCTAGCCACCAAGGCTATCGAAACACTATTGAGCTCAGTCAAGGAGCCAATGTGTCCCCCTTGCGATCCAACACCATCCGGTTGGTGCAAAACGGATGTGGATTCCATGGACTTCGTTCCGATGATCCTAATCAACATGTCAAGGATTTCCTTAAAATCATAGATTCTATAGACCTTGATGTTACAACTAGAGAGTCAACCCGATTACGCCTATTCCAATTCTCTCTACATGATCAAGCTAGTCAATGGCTTGAATGTCTACCCGCGGGATCCATCACCTCATGGGATGATCTCACCACTCGTTTCCTTGCTCAATTTTTCCCACCGGGGAGAACTACCAAGCTTAGTAATGATATCTTGATGTTCCAACAACGTCAAGATGAAACCTTCTATGAAGCATGGACTCGATACAAGGACTTACTCCAAAAAGTCCCTCATCATGGCATAGAACCATGGCTCCAAATTCAAATCTTTTACGATAAAGTTAATTATCAAACGAGAAGGGCCATAGGTTACGCAGCCAATGGTAGACTAAGCAGACTTAGCATTGATAAATGCTGGGAAGTTCTTGAGTGGTTAGCACAATACGAAGAAGAAGGATGGGAGGACCTGATGTTTTCAAGAGAAGGAAGTCTTGATTACTTGAACGCTACCCAAGAACGATTATTGGAAAATATCGAGAGGCAGGTCAATGAATTGATGAGGGTCGAAATACCTGCCATTAAAACCACAATGAGTCCTGATAGACATGTGAGTGCAATTAGCAAATACAATTCGGCACTTAGAAACTCGCATGGAAAGCACTCGTGATGCTTTTATGGACTTAACGGACGAATTCATATCAAGAATTAAGGAGAAGATTAGGGAAAAACCAACGCCGAGAAAAATCGAAAAAATCTTTGAACTCCCAACCCCTTTGGTGAGTGACAAAGAGGATAATGAAAAACCCTATCCAAGCGCTTCACCTTCAATTAACCCTTACTTTTATGAGCATCCTCAGGAAGAAAAGAACTTGCAATTTCATAACATCTTCGTTGGAAATTTGCAAATCGCGCTCCCCAATTTGCATAACAAATGTTCCTTTGGTTTTAAACCTGGTGTGAAAAGGTTGCACCTCAAAAACACCGTAGCTTTGAAAAACTCTATGGAACAACTCCTTCCCATACCCACCGTTTACCAATATGAAAATCACGACCTAAGTGGAACTCTGCCCAGCCCTATTAATAACCACACCTCACTTCGTGACAGTAGCAAAATGTTTGACCCTGGTGGATTTCACTAACGGGAATGGCTATTCATAGTTTGTACCTTTGATTAGCTATCTACAATAGTGCAGGGACTGAATTTGAAATTGCCACTAAGTACTCATAAAATGGGCATCTGACAGCGTTAGATTTACTCTTGACGCCGTCACCTCGCTTTCTCAGCAATAATAACCCCATTTCCATCACTTTCAACCCATACCCACAAACTATACCCAAGTGCTACTCCACCTCCGAGTCTTCAAGGTTGAATCCGATATCTTCCGTGACCGATTTCCACGTGGTAAGTAATTTTTCTTCATCCTTATTCGTTCAATTATCCCTAGGACCTACCAATTTTGAAAACCACCATCATCTAAAACCCTAACATTGATCCATTCTTAGAACTCGTAATGCCCTTTCTTTGGTGTTTTGTAATCATGAGTTATGCATTAGGTAGTTGTGGTTGATAAGAATCATGAGTCAATTGCGGAAAAATCTTTCATACCACGGATTTTTTGATCCCCCACCCATGTTTTCTGCAAAAAGGGGTGTTTGGGTCATGGATTTAGAGTTTGAAAATTGATTTTTCCCTATTAATTGCATGGTTAAACTTCGGCTAGGTCTGACGGCGTCAGGTTCTATTGCCTGACAGCGTCAGATGTGTCTGACAGCATAACTTTATAAAACTCTCATGCTAACCATTTCCGTTCCATTCCATCTTTTTTCAGGAGAATGAGCAAGCGCACCCTACAACACCGAGGGAGTTCATCAAGGTTCCAACGTGTGAACTATGGTGACTTGGTTCATAGTTGGAGTGAGTTTGATAACGACGCTTCTACAACCAAATATGCGGAACTACTCCATCATCATATCGATGCAGGGGCAGTGATTGATTGGGACTTTTTGAGGTCCCAGTTCCTTGAGGGTGATTTCCTTGGGAGGATCCATACTGATGTATTTACGGGTCCTCAATGGGAAAGGTTGTTTAGGATAAGGGAAACGGTTTATAGTGAGTTGGTCCGGGGAGTTTTTTGCTACTTTTCGCTTTGATTTGGCTGAGGCTAGGACAGATATAGGAGGTACCACCATTTATTTTAGGCTGGGGGGAGAGCTTAGATCGTGCTCGATTACTGAGTTTGGGTGGAGATTAGGCTTGTATACTTAGGAGGAGGCTGTTCAGGGCGGTTTTATGCAGAGGTTGATGAATGGGGAAACAATGAGGAGTGAGTTGAGGTGTTCCATGTTCTGGCCAAGTATCGGGAATGTGGTCTATACCTCAACCATTGGGGAGGCCTCCATTAGGGACCCTATGATCAGGTTAGCCCACAGATGCATCACCTACAGTTTGTCAGGGCGCCATGGCACTACTCACCGTGTCACTGCTTCAGACCTTTTCTACCTATACACCATGTTTTCAGCGGATGTATACTGTAACATCCCGTTCTGGGTAGCAAGTTATTTGAAGACTAGTGTAGGGGAGAGGGATAGCGACAAGATGTATGGAGGGATGTTTGTGACCCGCCTGGCTCGTTCATATGGGATCCTTGTTCCGGAGATTATGGGGTACTTGAGCGACTGTGGGGTATGTAGGGTGGTGAGGGCCAAGTCCCTCAAGCAGATGAGTATTGTGATGGAGCTGGGGGATGGGTCCTTTACTTGGTATGTTGTGGGAGGACCGGCGGGTGCTGAGGATGATGACGAGGGTATACCCCAGCAGCCGCATTATGGGGACTATGAGGTTGGGTCTGTGGACTATTACCGGCACATGGGTCGGGGAGATTGGCAGGCGCATCAAGGGCATGGATGGGTCAGGTGGACGCATGGCGAACCACCACTGACCAGATATTTGACTGGATGTATGATCACACCATCCGCCAGATGCAGCATCTTTCTACCCGTGATCACATTGAGCCTCCATTGCAGATCGACCCATTCCCTGGACGCGAGATGGACTACCCTCCATACGGGTACACCGGGCACCTCCCTCCTGGCTATGATTACCGCTATGGTCCCCCTCCCCAGTGATTTGTCATGATATTTGTGATCTTTGGACAATTTATTCATGGTTGTATGATTTGAAACAATTTGTCTTGTAATAATTTAGGATGTGGCCTCTGTTGGCCTTGGATACTTTTTATTTATCTTCGTTATTATGCATGTAGGATTTTAATTTTATGGTTGTTTAATTTTTCAGTTATTATTGGTGTGATTTTTATTTGTTTGATTGTTATTTGTTTCCGTATGCATGCTTTATTTTTATTATTGGTAGATCATGTTTCAAACTAAATTGTGAAAATGCTTTATTTTGTTGTTTAACTTCGTTTTAACTTCATACAAAGGTATTTTGTAAAAGCTAAGTGTAAGGGGAAACCCCAAATTTGTTTTTAAGAACGAAATTGATCATGATCCTCCACAATATTAAATGAACATGTGTATTAGTATTTGTTAGAGTCAAATGCTTGTATCGAGTCATAATTATGTTTTGCAGGATTTTCCAGGAAGTAGGACATAAGTTTTTTCAGAAATTTTCCGGAAACTTAACGTAAAGATTTCTACAGGTCACTTCTGACGGCGTCAGAAATTAATTCCTGACGGTGTCATGTGTAAAATTCTGGAAATTTTGTTAGTTTTGTTTTTCTAACGGAGTCTTAAAGTTTTTGTTAATTCTTTAGTTTTATAAACTCCAGGAGATCTGCAAACATTCATTCCACAAGCATTATATCTTACATTGTTTTCTAGGATTTATTAGTATATATAGATTGCCGCCGATTTTACGCGAGGTTGTCTTGTTTGTTTTCTCAGGTTTAACATGTTATGTATGACAAGAAGATGATTTATTTTTCTGGAAGGGAAGCTTTGAATGTTCATTTTCTTGGAGGAAGATCTAACCTTGTTACCACACTATCCACACCGAATGAATCAGGGGAGTATTTGATTTTATTCTTTTACCTATTTTACTTTCACATTATTTAATTGAACATTGGGGACAATATTCATCCTAAGTGTAAGAGGAGGGTAAATGATGATACCTTATAGGATACAATTGCACTTGAGTTTGTTTGTTTGATGGTAGGTGTGTAATAAAAACTAAGAGAAATACTTGTTAGTGTAATTTTAGCACCAAATTTAAAAATTTTTACAATATTTAGGAGTGAAACTTTAGCCTTAGCAAGCGTCTCATGGATAGGATTTGTATGACTAGCATAAAACCGTACTATTCAGAAAAATTTTCCACCCAAATATGTGAGGTTCGCCTTTAGATTTGATAAAAAAAAACATTCATTATTAGTGCTTATGAGTGTACCGGTAGCATTTAGATTCTAGAACTTGCGTTAGTGATGCATCCTGAGACCGCTAGTGAGACTACATTCGTGTAGTAGGATTTACTACATAATAAGAGGCATTAGGATCACCCTTGTGTTAAACTCGTATCATAATTACTTGACCATTTAAGTCATATTATTTGGCTAGTAAAGTCAATTAATTTTTCCTACACCTTAGCGTTGTACTCATTTTTAGTACACAAAACCCCTAGTACACCCCTCCGAGCCTATCTTTTTGTTTCTAACTTTAAGCATCTTAGTTAAAGGAAGAATTTGTTACAACCCACTTAAATGTACAACAAAATCGCCTTAGCCTTCCGTGTATGCACTCATCTTTAGTGCATTATTGTTATTTGTTTAAACCCTTAGTTAATTATCTAATTGATTACATGGTTGCTAAGTCGAGTCATATATTGTACATATTGTTTTGGGACGATTGAGACTTATGGGTAAAGTACTAATGTTTTGGAGTAATGGGGAAGAACACCATATATTACCCCCATATGTGTGTTAATCTTAAAAGTACTCCAAGTGTTTTGATTATTTTAATTCGAGTCATTAGATTAGTCTATTGTAAAGTATGTAAAAATTCAAGTGTAAGGGGAATGTTCATTCCCTATGATGTATTATTTTGGATGGTAGGGTAAGAGTGTATGCAAAAATTAAAAAAACAAATCGAAAAAACAAAGAAAAAGGAAAAAAAACATAGAAAAATAAAAAAGAGAAAAACATACGGATTACCATCCCGTTTCATTCTATGTTTGTTTTATGTTTTTGTTATTTTTGATTTATTAGCTTAAGTCGAGTCTAGTCTTGGCTTAGCAACGCCATATTGTACATGTAATTAACCAAGATGATTAACTTGCCACCAGTAAATATTGCCTATATCCAACAAAACCGTGTATTCCATATCCCTACACCTAACGTTATAACCCTTTGAAAGACCTCTTTGATAGTTTATCCTAGGTGCTTATGCCAAGTGGTGGAGGTTTGATCCTTTCCCAAGCCTATGGTAATCTATTTTGCTATGACAGGTAGTGAGAGATGTTTTCCATTTTCATATTGTGAATTATACTTTATTACACCCGAGAGATGTGAGTATCTAAACACTATTTATGAGGTGCTAGTGTATGACCTCCGTGCTTGTCTTTGGTCTTTAGTGGAGCGATTATTTGTTGTAATTACTTTTATATTAGTGTTAAATGACCCCTAACTTGTATTTTGATTAGAATAAAAGCGTATTTGCTTGAGGACAAGCAAATCTTAAGTGTAAGGGTATTTGATGAGGCGAAAAATGAACCGTTTTTAGGGGGTCATTTTAGCCCGGATTCGAATTTATTTGATCAAATATTGCCCTAAATCGTTCATTTTGTCATTTTAGGTACTTTTGGAGTGAAATCTGAAAAAGGAAGCATTTTTGACATTTTAGGAGCATAAAAGTGAAGAAAACGGCAAAGTCTTAATTTTTCTTGCTGGGAACAGTACCTGATGGCGTCACAAGTTTCTTAATGACGGCGTCAAGAGTAATATAAAAGGTGGAAGTGGATAAAGTCCGTGACGATCCAAAAGAGTTTTGTACTAAGGAGATGACGGCGTCACCATAGGTCGTCATGGTCCAAATGTTAGTGACGGCCCAGAGCAACTTTACACATGACGGCGTCAAAACTGGATCTAGGCAATACGATTTCATTATGGGCGGCGAGTTGACGGCGTCAGAATTTCCTTCTTGACGCCGTCACCCTGAAAAATCTATATATAGTTTTGCAATTTTCATTCATTAGGGTGTAACTTTTAGGGTGCAACTTTGGAGAAAAACCCTAGTCCGAATTTCACAACTTTTTCAAGGGTTTTCACCCTTTGAAACCTCTTATGTTCAATTGAGATAAGTACTCTTTCAATTCAATCAATATGTCTATGTGTTGCTTGAATATATCTTACACTTATCTTCAATTTAACATGCTTGGCTAGATCTCTTGTGTGTTTGCTTAGATGTAGTGAAACCTAGATGTTAATTATGGGTTGATTGTTTGTTTATAGTTTTTACGGATGATTTTATTTGATGTTAGGATTAAGAAAACTAGCAGACTTCCATTGGTAACATGCTTGAACGTCTTAAGAAACATGATCAGAGGTGTACTATGATTTTTGGTTGTATTTAATGCGTAGGAGAATTCTTATGATCCCATGTTAGGAGCTTCTAACGGCTCGACATAGGAGCGAAGTAGGATCCTATAGAGTTAGGGAATATTGTACACGGCCATACGACTAGTATTAAGGAATACGACCCGTCATCCATGCAATTGTAACAAACTATCAACCTGTAAAAGATATCTAGGGAGTAATGAA
Organism: Artemisia argyi; assembly: GCA_030686995.1. Lineage (NCBI taxonomy): Eukaryota > Viridiplantae > Streptophyta > Magnoliopsida > Asterales > Asteraceae > Artemisia > Artemisia argyi. Next base: position 7,087,569 of record CM060689.1, read on the forward strand.
ACCTAAGTAAACACAACTTTCCCTATCATTTTTTACACCACACTAGTGTAATTAGATTCATTTTCATTTTTGTTATTCCATTTTAATTGCATTTGTAGTAATTTGGGTTAGTTGGCTAGCAACTAATTCCGCCCAATCTTCCAAAAACCCGAGATTTTATTTGCTTTTATAAAATATAAAAATACAAAAAGAATCATCCCTCACCTCTAGACCTAGTTTTTAGGCTTTCTAATCCTAGCGACACTATTCTCGAGTTGAACGATCAATCCCCCGGTACTTGTCACTCTACTATACTACAACGATCAGGTACACTGCCTGGTGTGGGTTGTAAGCTTCTCGAGATCCCTCGAGAGATTAAACCTGATGCGATTCCCACGTACATAAAGTTTTTGGCGCCGCAGCCCGGGGAATAGTTATTGTCTAGGTTAGGATTTCTTTTTATTAGGTCTACTTGCTAGATTTCTTTCTAGCAAGATTTTATTTTTATTTTAGGTTTTCTTTTGTCTATCTTATTTCTTCGTGTCTTTGTTCGTAATCTTTACCATCCGACATCATGGAAGGTGGTAACATCTTTGAACCCATCAAGCCACCACAACAAAACCACCCACAAAACCCGCCACTAGCAAACCAACCTCCTAGGCCCCGAACCTTAGGAGAGTATTCCCGTCCTAGCCACCAAGGCTATCGAAACACTATTGAGCTCACTCAAGGAGCCAATGTGTCCCCCTTGCGATCTGACACCATCCGGTTGGTGCAAAGCGGATGTGCATTCCATGGACTTCGTTCCGAAGATCCTAATCAACATCTCAAGGATTTCCTTAAAATCGTAGATTCTATAGACCTTGATGTTACAACTAGAGAGTCAACCCGATTACGCCTATTCCAATTCTCTCTACGTGATCAAGCTAGTCAATGGCTTGAACGTCTACCCGCGGGATCCATCACCTCATGGGATGATCTCACTACTCGTTTCCTTGCTCAATTTTTCCCACCGGGGAGAACTACCAAGCTTAGAAATGATATCTTGATGTTCCAACAACGTCAAGATGAAACCTTCTATGAAGCATGGACTCGATACAAGGACTTACTCCAAAAAGTCCCTCATCATGGCATAGAACCATGGCTCCAAATTCAAATCTTTAACGATAAAGTTAATTATCAAACGAGAAGGGACATAGATTACGCAGCCAATGGTAGACTAAACAGACTTAGCATTGATAAATGCTAGGAAGTTCTTGAGGGGTTAGCACAATACGAAGAAGAAGGATGGGAGGACCCGATGTTTTCAAGAGAAGGAAGTCTTGATTACGTGAATGCTACCCAAGAACGATTATTGGAAAATATCGAGAGGCAGGTCAATGAATTGATGAGGGTCGAAATACCTGCCATTAAAACCACAATGAGTCCTGCTAGACATGTGAGTGCAATTAGCAAATACAATTTTCCTGAACGTTCACGACAAGAGGAGTTCAAAGGGATAATGATAACCTTCATGAATAATCAGGAGAAACGGATTCGGCACTTAGAAACTCGCATGGAAAGCACTCGTGATGCTTTTATAGACTTAACGGACGAATTCATATCAAGAATTAAGGAGAAGATTAGGGAAAAATCCACACCGAGAAAAATCGAAAAAATCTTTGAACTCCCAACCCCTTTGGTGAGTGACGAAGAGGATAATGAAAAACCCTCTCCAAGAGCTTCACCTTCAATTAACCCTTACTTTTATGAGCATCCTCAGGAAGAAAAGAGCTTGCAATTTCATAACATCTTCGTTGGAAGTTTGCAAATCGCGCTCCTCAATTTGCATAAGAAATGTTCCTTTGGTTTTAAACCTGGTGTAAAAAGGATGCACCTCAAAAACACCGTAGCTTTGAAAAACTCTATGGAACAACTCCTTCCCCTACCCACCGTTTACCAATATGAAGATCATGACCTAAGTGGAACTCTGCCCAGCCCTATTAATAACCACACCTCATTTCGTGACAGTAGCAAAATGTTTGACCCTGGTGGACTTCACTAACGGGAATGGCTATTCATAGTTTATACCTTTGATTAGCTATCTACAATAGTGCAGGGACTGAATTTGAAATTGCCATTAAGTACTCATAAAACGGGCATCTGACGGCGTCAGATTTACTCTTGACGCCGTCACCTCGCTTTCTCAGCAATAATAACCCCATTTCCATCACTTTCAACCCATACCCCACAAACTATACCCAAGTGCTACTTCACCTCCGAGTCTTCAAGGTTGAATCCGATATTTTCCGTGACCGATTTCCACGTGGTAAGTAATTTTTCTTCATCCTTATTCGTTCAATTATCCCTAGGACCTACGAATTTTGAAAACCCCCATCATCTAAAACCCTAACATTGATCCATTCTTAGAACTCGTAATGCCCTTTCTTTGGTGTTTTGTAATCATGAGTTATGCATTAGGTAGTTCTGGTTGATAAGAATCATGAGTCAATTGCGGAAAAATCTTTCATACCACGGATTTTTTGATCCCCACCCATGTTTTCTTTTATTTAAACTTTAGTTCTTTACTTATTTAATCTTTTGTATATCTTTATATAATAAAGAACAACCAGAGGTTTTGACATTTTGAAAAATCAAATCTGTTTTTATTAAGTAATAATTGAATTATTACTCTTTTCGTCCCAAAATAAATGTACAGTTTGACTTTTTAAAGTTTTTTTTGTTCAACTTTGACCGCAAATATTTTTATTTGTGTTATATAATAGTTGACAAAAATTATACAAATGAAAATACATTTGAAACTCAATCTATTCATATATTTTGTATCAAATATTATATAACACAAATAAAATTATTTATAATCAAAGTTGAATAAGATAAACTCTAAAAAGTTAAAATGAACGCTTATTTTGAAACGGAGGTAGTTTGATTCTTTTTTAAAATATGTATGATAGAAAAAAGCTTAAATGTTTCCTTATTTAGTTAAATTTAAATAAAATTCGTTTTCTTATTGAGATTGAAAAAAAGCTAAGAACAAGTATTTCCGGGCCAATCTTTTATAGTGTTATGGAATGAATTGTAACTTTAAAATATCGCTCGACTATTCTACTGCACACTAAACCCTTTCCAAATTATTCTTCACAATAATAGTTTATTTTCCAAAACTCTAAACATATATTGGGCGTTTATGAAAAGGTTTAAAAATGCTAAAAATGTTTATATTTACCATAGTGGGCACTCTCATAATTCTTGAACTTCTTTACAACTTACATACATTTAATGCATGTTTTATATAAGATATTTTATGAAATTACTAAGGTTTATTCCATAGTGAATGTAGGTTTAAAAATATTTGATGTTCATTTTATAAACTTTTTTAAAAAATTTATCATAGTGGATGCTCTAATCCTTCCCATTCAAATAACCAAAATTCAGATAACCAAACCATAACAAAATAATTTGCAATTCATTAATTTGAGGTGTTGAATGATCTTAATAGGTGTTCTAAGTTATCTATCTATTTTATGATTACATGTTTAATTCATCGTGCCTAATTGATATTGATGGTCTTTTATTAGGTTTACCAAAACATTAGTGGCGGAACTAGAACATTTTTTTGGGAAGGGGCCGAATTTATTTATTTATATATATATATATATATATATATATATATATATATATATATATATATATATATATATATATATATATATATATATATATATATATATATATTTTTTGGGGGGGGGGGGGGGGCGAATCGGAGATTTGTTTGTAACCTCAACTAAATTACCCCTAAAACATATAATATTTACACTAGATGCCGCAAATTTTGGAGGAGCCGGGACCCTCCCCTGCCCCTACATAGGTCCGCCATTGCAAAACATCCTACTAAATGCACCAAAAACCTTAGTCTTGGTGACAGCCCTAAGCTTGGGCAGTGAAAGGGTTTTCAATTGTGTGGCATTTATCAACTTTTCATTTCATGTATCGTTTATAACTTTCGCTTATGGTCTTGAAATATACATTGAACAAACTTTTTAATTGATGCATGCCACTTGAACGGACCCAATATTGGCCGTAGTGCGGATCCCAGATTCCAATAGTTCCCAAGGTGCTTGCAAGTTCAAGGATTGATAATGTTCTTGTTTGAATATTAAGGTACAATACGCATAGGGGTGTTTAGATTCATAACTAAAAATTAAACCAGTTATCATGCATGTTTAACATCTTTATATGAATATGTTCTATTAGTATACAGTATTATACCACACTTTAGCTTCGCAATCATATTTTAGTGATTACGCAAGCGGTTTGGCCAAGAAAAAAGGAAGAAATGTCCCTTCGCAAGCATGATTATCTGTAGACAATGTGAGCAGGCTCTATTTCCAGTCTGTTGGTCTAACTGCCATTTGAAAGCTTTGACCATAGTTGACCAACTATAAATAGAGATTTCCATTTCACTTTAATTTTATTATGCAAACCGTAACTCATCTTGTTCTCTCTGTCTGTAATCTTCCAACTAAATCAATCCCATAACAATCATTTCGGTTTTCATTCTTGAATTCCCTAATAATTGTTCTATCCAATATGTTCTTCATTTCTTTAGTGAAATCTAGAACAAACGTAACGACATGGCGCCGCATGTGACTTATAAGTTCACTAGATCGATTATATACTAACAAAATATAATTGATTCCTTTAGGACACGATAACATATTTTGGCATTTTCTTACGTACTACCCACGACCACTTGTATTATTTTGTGTCTCGAGTGTCCACTGGCTAGTTTTGGCAAGAAAATCGGTCAAAATCCGTGGTAATATATGTACTTACATCTCCTCATATTGAATATAGTAACGGGATTGTTAAAACCATTTAACATTTTACGTTTATGAGATAAATGATTTTAGCATTATGTTCATACTTTCTTTTGAAAATCTACTATTCAAATCATATTTAATGTAGAGTAAATTACACCGTTCGTCCTTGTGGTTTGCGTTGACCGCAGCCTATCGTCCTTTGACAAAAAAAATGCACCGTCCGTTCTTAAGTGGCAAACGTTATGCATCGTTGGTCCCTCTCACTAATGCTCGTTAACTGACACCATATGAGGTTATTTTGTCTTTTTAGATCTGCACATGAGGGTACATTGGTCATTCTACCTTTATGACTCACCACTACTAATTAAACTACATTTATTATTATTCTTCACGTGGGCCCTACCATTTATCTTTCATCTTCCACCACCATTCCCCATCACCACATTTTTTTTAACATCCTACCACCACAATCACCAGACACCAAGAACCCACCTCACACAACCTTGATTAGCACAAAACCAAACCCCATAGCCCCAATTTACACAATTTCATAGTTTCCTTTTCAAAAGGATATTCTCAATAGATGTCAAACCCATAAACCTAACATCACCTCTCTGCCCACAAAACCACCGCCACCATCTTGTGGTTGTCCGACGTGGTTGGCAGTGATTCGACGGTATGTTCAGAACCTTCTCGGCGAAGCATCGTGTGGTCATTTCCCGTATTTTAATTTTTGTATAAAATCTAGATCTAAATTTTAAATCACCGACTTCCCTAATTTCAACACCTACTAAATGTGCTTCACTTCTTTTTTGTAATTCATCGTCATAATCATCATAGCACCAATTCAAATTCCATATCACAACAGTTATTCACATGCTTCTTCGATTTTGATTGTTTTGACCCCAAATTTAAAAATAATAATAATGATAATAATAATAATAATAAAAATAATAATAATAATAATAATAATAATAATAATAATAATAATAATAATAATGGAAATACGGTTCGCTTTAATATAAAGCAAATACTTTGGCTCATGGTGGTTACGGTGGCGGTGGAGCATGTGGTTGTAAGTGGCCAATAAGGAAGATGTTTGGGGTAGTAAAGTGATGTGAGAAATAAAAGAAGATCGATGGTGGTGGTTGGTTGATGATTTGATAGTTATTGGATTTATGGTCATGTGGAATCGTTGCATGGTTTGATTTGTTACGGGTAGTGATTGGTGAAAGGAGGTGGTGGCACTAATCTGGAGGTGGTTACTTTTTATGAAAGAATGTATATTACTGTAATAATTGGAGTAAATAAAAGTGTAAATTGACCATTTAACCCTCGTGTGCAAGTCATGTGAGCAGACTTAACTGGCGTTACTAAAGGTCGTTAGAGTGAGGGACAATCCACGGATAACGTTTGCCACTTAAGGACGGACGGTGCATTTTTTTCGGTCAAAGGACGATAGGTTGCGGTCAACGCAAACTACAAGGACGAACGGTGTAATTTACTCTTTAATGTAAAAAGATTGTCACAACACCATGTTCTGATGTTTATATAAGGTGGTTGGTCATGTCATATTTGTTTTGAGCCACATTACAATACTTGGTGGGACAGTCAAATAAACCCCACATCCACGCTAGAGATTTTGACGAGACTATCAAAAGTAGTAAAACTTAGCAAGCCAACAAATTCTGTAATCACATGACACAATTACAAATTTACATGGACTGTTCGTACTACAACCGAAGTGAAAAAGACAATATGTAAAATTGTTAAAAGCTACGTAGTACATTGCATTTAAAAGCTTATGACTATTATCTCTAAAATGTGAAATGTATCAAGTTCGGTTTTTGCTAAATGTAAACAACCTTGAGTATGTAGTAACCCAGTCAACTCGTCTAAAGTGCAATCACTCGAAACTCTTTTCCACCCCATAGACCCATACCAATGCCATCTATCTCCTTCGTTATCCCAATTAAGCTACGTCGAGTCGATACAATGTTAAGCCTGAGCTTGACCTACAGAACTCGAAGCTCCATCTAGCCTATATTAGAAAGCTCGGGATTGGTTTTTTTAACAAGTACTTTGAGCTCAACCAGGCTCGACTCAGTTAATGATAATAAAATATTAGTCAATCTGTATATTCTCGATAATTTGATTTAGGCTCGACTCATATTTTGGATGGTATAATAATCATGTAATATAAATTAATAAAAAGAGATAAAATTTAAAATTACAGAACGACGTGCCACAAAATAACTTGACACTAATCAAAAGTCTAATCAAGAAGGTCGAGCTCAACTCGACGTAAAATCGACTTGATAACTAGCTCTATAGTTTACTCAACTAGCCAGATTACATCGTATCAATGAGATGACATTCGCATTAATCATCTTTCGAAAGACGAGTCGATGAATTAAACAAAAGTAATTGGAAGAGCGTCCACTAATTTTCACGTTTAAATATACTACTGAAAAATATAATTTCTTTTTCGAACATGGGAGAACGAAAGGAAATAAGTCTCAAAGGTTTCTTTTTCGTATCGTTGTCACTTGTAACAAACGTCAAACACCTTTCAAAGACTCCACATCATCATCATCGTAAATGGCTACTCAATCTGCTTCTCCAGTCCCACCACGGTCGAAGGAGATGATCATGATCATACGAGGCATGTACAACTACAAGTTAAGTAGCTGGCCACTTCAACTCTTCGTAAATCTTTTTCATCGATTATTGCGTCGGAGGTAAACACCTTAACTACATCTATGTATGCATGTATATATAATAGTTTAAGTCATGTTTAAGGGCTCTTTCGCAATAAATTTATGTTGGCTATATATGAACATAGATTTCAAGTCGCTGATGTTACAAACTTACAACTCGATCAGATCCATGTACATGGCACCATTATAAGTTTACGTAGAGTAGCAGTGGCGGAACTAAGATTTCAACATAGGGTATGCACTTTTTTTTCAGTGTCTCGAAGGGTATACACCCTATGTATATTATCAAAAAAAAAAAATAATAAAAAAAATAAAAAATAAAAAAAAAATAAAAAAAATTACACTAGCCCGTCGAATTTTAGAGTATGCACGTGCATACCCGTGCTACACTCTAAATCCGCCCCTGTAGAGTAGGGGTATCTATCCCACATTGCCTTATGAACCAAATGACCAAAGTGGAGATCATTATAAAATGAGATGCCAAACAATCTATGAAACACCTAGTTCTTGACTTCTTATCAAAGTCATTGTTATAGTTTATTTTTTGGTTGCAATTACTAGTCAAAACTTTTGATACCATCAATTTGATTTTTAAATTGATGTTTTTGATAATTTGATTTTTAAAATATTGTAAATTGTAAAGGGCCCGTTTGGTTAAAAAGAAGAATTTACTATTGTTATTGGATAATTTGGTTTAGTAAAACAAAAAACCTTGTTTGGTCTGCACAAAGGTTTACTACTATGAAAAAAAAAAATTTAAAAATTAAAAAAAAAATAAAATAAAAAAATCAATTAAATAAATAATCTTACTCACTGGATTTGGTTTAGTAAAACAAAAAACCTTATTTGGTCTGCACAAAGGTTTACTACTATGTAAAAAAAAAAAAAAAAAAAAAAATCAATTAAATAAATAATCTTACTCACTGTACAACACAGTGATATATATATTTATTGAAGAGAGAAATATCACCTCCTTTGCCCAACACAGTGATATATATATATATATATATAAATTACATGGTTGGTCCCTGTGGTTTATACAAAGTAACAAGTTTTGTCCCTCTCTTTTAAAAGTTGCATGGTTAGTCCCTAAGTACGTAAACAAATAACACCACTGGTCCCTTGGTTTAATTGGTGTTAACTAAGGTTAGTTAAAATTTACAAGTTAGCCCCCTTTGGTTAAATAGCGCTGCATCGTTAATCCTTTGGTTAAATAGCGCTGCATCGTTAATCCTTTGGCTAAATAGCGCTGCATCGTTAATCCTTTTAACGTTTTCGCCCGTTTTTGTCCGTTTTTTTTACGTTTTCGCCCGTTTTTGTCCGTTTTTTTTTTTGTTTTCGCCCGCTTTTGTCCGTTTTTTTTTGTTTTCGCCCGTTTTTGTCCGTTTTTTTTTACGTTTTCACACTTCTTTGTCCGTTTTTTTTTTTGTTTTCGCCCGTTTTTGTCCGTTTTTTTTTACGTTTTCGCCCGTTTTTGTCCCTTTTTTTTTGTTTTTGTCCGTTTTTTTTTACGTTTTCACACTTTTTTGTCCGTTTTTTTTTTTGTTTTCGCCCGTTTTTGTCCCTTTTTTTTACGTTTTCGCCCGTTTTTGTCCGTTTTTTTTTTTGTTTTCGCCCGCTTTTGTCCCTTTTTTTTGTTTTCGCCCGTTTTTGTCCGTTTTTTTTTTACGTTTTCACACTTTTTTGTCCGTTTTTTTTTTTGTTTTCGCCCGTTTTTGTCCGTTTTTTTTACGTTTTCGCCCGTTTTTGTCCGTTTTTTTTTGTTTTCGCCCGTTTTTGTCCGTTTTTTTTTACGTTTTCGCCCGTTTTTGTCCGTTTTTTTTTGTTTTCGCCCGTTTTTGTCCCTTTTTTTACGTTTTCGCCCGTTTTTGTCCGTTTTTTTACGTTTTCGCCCGTTTTTGACAGTTTTTTTACGTTTTCGCCCGTTTTTGTCCCTTTTTTTTTGTTTTCGCCCGTTTTTGTCAGTTTTTTTTGTTTTCGCCCGTTTTTGACCATTTTTTTTTACGTTTTCGCCCGTTTTTGACCGTTTTTTTTTACGTTTTCGCCCGTTTTTTTTTTTGTTTTTGTCCGTTTTTTTATGTTTTCGCCCGTTTTTGTCCGTTTTTTTTGTTTTCGCCCGTTTTTGTCCGTTTTTTTTACGTTTTCACACGTTTTTGTCCGTTTTTTTTACGTTTTCGCCCGTTTTTTTTTGTTTTCGCCCGTTTTTGTCCGTTTTTTTTTGTTTTCGCCCGTTTTTGTCCCTTTTTTTTACGTTTTCGCCCGTTTTTGTCCCTTTTTTTACGTTTTTTTTTAGAAAAAATATTTTTTTTTACCCAATTTTTTTTCGAAAAATATATTTTAGAAAAAATATTTTTTTTTACCCAATTTTTTTTCGAAAAATATATTTTAGAAAAAATATTTTTTTTTACCCAATTTTTTTTCGAAAAATATATTTTAGAAAAAATATTTTTTTACCCAAATTTTTTTTTCGAAAAATATATTTTAGAAACCTTTTTTTACCCAATTTTTTTTTCGAAAATATTTTTTTCGATGATTATTTAAAAAAAATTCAAAATTATATTTAGACAAAAGACGGACGAAAACGTAAAAAAAAACGGACAAAAACGTGTGAAAACGTAAAAAAAACGGACAAAAACGGGCGAAAACAAAAAAAAGGACAAAAACGGGCGAAAACATAAAAAAACGGACAAATACAAAAAAAAACGGGCGAAAACGTAAAAAAAGGGTCAAAAACGGGCGAAAACATAAAAAAACGGACAAAAACGGGCGAAAACGTAAAAAAAGGGACAAAAACGGGCGAAAACAAAAAAAACGGACAAAAACGGGCGAAAACGTAAAAAAAACGGACAAAAACGGGCGAAAACAAAACAAAACGGACAAAAACGGGCGAAAACGTAAAGAAAACGGACAAAAACGGGCGAAAACAAAAAAAAAACGGACAAAAAAGTGTGAAAACGTAAAAAAAAACGGACAAAAACGGGCGAAAACAAAAAAAAACGGACAAAAGCGGGCGAAAACAAAAAAAAAACGGACAAAAACGGGCGAAAACGTAAAAAAAAACGGACAAAAACGGGCGAAAACAAAAAAAAACGGACAAAAAAGTGTGAAAACGTAAAAAAAAACGGACAAAAACGGGCGAAAACAAAAAAAAACGGACAAAAACGGGCGAAAACAAAAAAAAGGGGACAAAAGCGGGCAAAAACAAAAAAAAAAACGGACAAAAACGGGCGAAAACGTAAAAAAAAACGGACAAAAACGGGCGAAAACAAAAAAAAACGGACAAAACGGGCGAAAACGTAAAAAAAAAGGGACAAAAACGGGCGAAAACGTTAAAAGGATTAACGATGCAGCGCTATTTAGCCAAAGGATTAACGATGCAGCGCTATTTAACCAAAGGATTAACGATGCAGCGCTATTTAACCAAGGGGGGCTAACTTGTAAATTTTAACTAACCTAGTTAACACCAGTTAAACCAAGGGACCTGTGGTGTTATTTGTTTACGCACTTAGGGACTAACCATGCAACTTTTAAAAGAGAGGGACGAAACTTGTTACTTTGTATAAACCACAGGGACCAACCATGTAATTTACTCATATATATATATATATATATATATATATATATATATATATATATATATATATATATATATATATATATATATATATATATATATTTATATTTATATTTATTGAAGAGAGAAATATCACCTTCTTTGCCTGGTTTTGAGAAGCCCCACTGCCATGACATTCACGCCTAATTTTAAAACCTAACCCCTCTAACCAAATAACATTTATCAAACCCAATCCCAATTTTTAGTGTCTAAACCCATCAAACAAACAGGCCCTAATTATTAGTTAAAAGCTTAGGATTGAATTGGTAAGAAGCTTGTATGAGTTGAATCGAGTTTGTAAATATTTCTAACAACCGAAGACAACATCTATAAAGATGTCAAAAACCTCAAATGAAGGCTCCATTGTCATTATCAATAGCTACCCAATCCACTTCGCTAGCCAATGAGTCACTCGGATGCTTGTACACATTCATCAGACGACCACTTCTTCACGTCTTGCATCGTTGTCTCCGTCGATTGTTTCATTGAAGGTAAACAACTTATCTACATTTATATTTCTCTTAAACACGTACACACACTACATATATAGTTATATATTGATTTCAATTATGTTTAACTGCACTTTTTAAGGTATTGCACTATTGCAAAAATGGTACGCATGTAACATGTCAAAAATATGTTATAAATGATTACCACGAACTATAGTTTTAAAACTTGTTCCCTTTGCTTGGAAAATGTTTCTATTATCATAATATTTTTGACATTTTTAAGCCTCTATTAAAGTAGTATTAAGTTGTTCTCTAACAGAATGTCATTTTTAATGTTTTATAGGTTACCTTAATATTGATAACATGAGAGATATTGGCCCCAAGCCGGAGAAATCGGTCCCCATGAGTAGATAGAGATGAAAAGAAAAGAGAAAACAAAAGATCCTCAAGAGAAGAAGAAAATTGATGAAGAAAATAATCCATTGTCATTGAACATCGACTTAAGTGAAGTGACAACATGCTTCGATCTTCCTCTTGTTCGATCTCATGGAACTTGTCTTCCACCATCGACTTAAGTGACTTTGTGGAAAATGATCCATTGTCATTCAACTTCCACATTCGTTTCTAACAAGATTGTAACAATTACATGTAATTCGGCCAACGCATCTAAACTACAATCAGTCGGAAGTGTTGTCCAACCCCACACCAATACCAATCGTCCTCCTCGTTTTCCCTATTACTAACATGACAAATGTGTTAACGTCTTATTGCCCATGGTTGTAATCAAGTTAAGTCGGGTCGGGTCGATTAGTTTTAAGCTCGAGCTCGACTCAGTTACATTACTTCAAGCACGCTCAATTGAGCCTTTATTTTCAAACTCAAGCTTGGTTTCCTAACCAATACAGTTTGATCAAGACAGAGATGATTATAAATTGAGATGCCAAACAATCCTTGGAACACATATATTTCTTGGCTTTCTTATGTAAGTCGTAGACATAGTTTATTTTTTAGCTCCAATTACGAGTTATAATATTTATATTTAATAATTAACTTATTCTCATACCCTAATATTTTTTGTAATAAAAAAAATTGGGGTATTTGGATAATTTAACTTTTAAAACATTGTATAACTTGTATATGATATTAGTGAAAAGCTTAGAATTAGATACGCTCGAATGAGTTGAGCCTTTAATAGTCCTCCACATAAGTTAATTTGGTTATAATATTTTAGTAATGAATTTTTTTGGAGTTTGTCAAGTTTAGTTTCTTATATTAAAGAAAACGAGAAAGGTACCAAAGGGCCGTTGTTAATATTTTTTATTGTGTATGTACACAAAAATATCACTACAAAATTTGTGACAAATACATGCTTAAACTTTTACCCACTAAAACATATAAAAGTCACCAAAAATAAAAAATAAACCAAACATATAAAAAAATAAATATAACACAACGCTCCATCTCGATCCCAAAACGCCACTCCACCGTCGTTATCCACTGCCACTGAAACCCTAACTCCGGCACCGTAACCATCGTCAGTCATCGTCACCGTTATGAAATTAGGTATAATACAGTTTGTAACAATTATGATCGTGAATTATACTACTAATCATTTTGTTGTTAAATTAAACCCTAGCTTTTAGATTATTGATTCAATTGAGATGATTGAGTTGTTATTCTACTTCAATTTTTAAATTTAAGTGATTATTCCTAATAATTAGGCTAAAAGTTGTTATATTTGTTTGTTGGATTTGATAGATTAAGTGTTTGCGGAATAAGGTCTAGTGAAAGCGAAATTTGTAGTTACTGTAGCTGCGTTAAGCTCAATCCTCATGGAAAACCGGATAGTAGTTTGTGCAGTTACGACTAGTAATAACGACTTATACTTCTCAAGTTGTTGTGTTTTATACTTTGAAGATTAGGGATTTCAAAGGGTAAGATTTAGATTCTGTGAACTTGTGCTCTTGAATTGGAATCCTTTAAAGTGGTTAGGGGCTTAAGTTTGTAACTAAAGTGGTTTCCTGGTCGCCAATAGTAATTTATGTGATTGCTAATGCTATCTGAAAACCGTATTGTCTCCTTCTCTGGCTTTTGTGAATGTATGGGAGGTTTGTGTTGAGATGTTTGGATACGAGAGACTGTTGGACTATCAGTTTGTAATTGTGTACGGGATTTTGTTATTGCAGATAAAGAAGCGGAATGTTGCTCGACTCACGTGATAGAAGGAGATGGGGCTTTTAATGGAGTTGGACTTGATAGTTTTAATAAACAAGTAAAACTTGCAGAATGTGGACTTTCTTATGCTGTTGTTGTTATAATGGGTCCACAGAGCAATCGTATGTCCGTTTACACGATCAAATACTGAACTAGTTTCATGTTTTAGGAGATTGCATTGAATTAGTTTATGTTTTATTGAAATTGCATTGTACGTGACATATGACACCAGTTTGTTTTTTACAGGGAAGAGCTCACTTTTAAATCATCTTTTTCATACCAACTTCAGGGAAATGGATGCTTATAGACGAAGGCATGGTTTCAATTGCTCTTTTTCTATTGTTATCTTCGCGTAATGGCGTGGACGTTGCTTATATTCCATTTATTGTTTATCAGGTCTTAGACTACCTAAGGTATTTCGATAGCAAGATGTCCTGGTATCGAACTTTGCACCATTGTTATGGATCTTGAGGGTACCGACGGAAGAGAGTGTGGAGAGGTTATTATGATTTTATTATTGTTGCTTTCATATATTTTGTATCGTCATTGTTCCATCCTAAATATGAAGATTTTGTGAATTGTACAGGAAGATACTGCATTCGAGAAACAAAGTGCTCTTTTTGCGCTTGTTGTATCAGATATTGTGCTTATAAACATGTAAGTTTGCTGGTGGCTGAGTAGCTCGTTATAAATTCAGGTTCTTAATTCTTATAGACTTCAGTTGACTCTGATTAAATTTTTATTACGTAGGTGGTGTCATGATATTGGTCGTGAGCAGGCTGCAAATAAACCTCTTCTAAAAACCGTGTTCCAGGTACATTATCTGTACTTATTCTACCCATTTTCATGGTCTGTTTGTTGATGTCATGATTAGTTTATTTACTTTTCCAGGTTATGTTACGGTTATTTAGTCCATGCAAAACAACTTTAATGTTCTTTATACGCGATAAAACGAGGGTAAGTTTTTTTACTGCAACGACGTGTGTAATGATAAGATAATCTGACGTGAATCTGACCCAAGTATCTTCTAACAACTTACAGACTCCTTGAAAATCTAGAACCTGTTTCGAGGGAAGATATCCCAAACATTATATTTCCAGGTTACCAACTGCTTCATGTGTCGTGCTTTATTTAATTATATTTAGTCAATATTTGTTTACAGTGTGACCTTTTTCCTTTCTTCATTTTGGTTCTTGATCCTTGTTAACTGTATGCTCATTCATTATCATTTGAATAGAAATATCAGCTATGTTTCAAGGTTAGTTTGACATAAAGCAAAAGATATGAACTTTCTACATAATACATTCATACCTAAAAAATACAGTCATAGGAAAACCATGTATATAAATTATAGCTAATTAGTCTTTCGATAATCTTTTGATTTATTATACTGATAAAGTGTCCACGGTTCACAGGAAAACCACAAGGACAGCTTCCAAATTTTCCTTGACAGCATCATGTTGGCCACAAACACACCTCTGAGTGAATTTTTCAATGTAAAGAACATAAATATAATACTTTTATTGTTCTTTCTTAAATGTTTCTCGGGCAATAATTTGTATATCGATCATAATATAACTTCTCTTTGATTGAATGACCAGGTTCAAGTTGTTGCATTGTCTAGCTATGAAGAGAAGGAAGAACTATTTAAATTGCATGTATGCTAGAAACTCAAGCACTTCTACTTTATTTTGCAATGTTTTCTTTTAATTATTTTGCTTTTTTTCTTGTGTGTAGGAAGGTGGCTAGTTTGTGGCAGAAGCTCTTCCAATAAATTGCACCTGGAGGTCTAGCGGGTGATAGGCGAGGAGTTGTTCCTGGTTCAGGTTTTTCCTTCAGTGCACAAGGTACTGGTTGTAAAAATTCTGATAAATCACTAATACGGTCTAGATCTTGAAGGTTTTTTTCAAAATATTGCAGGTTATGGTGGAAACTGTACGATGTGAAGAGATTGCTAACGAGAAATATTCATCCTTTGTTGCAAATGAGGTTCAAATTCTTGTTACATTTTAGCAGGGCATATCTTGTTTAGACATTTGAACCATGTTATGCAGTTAAAAAAGTCACAAGGTATCTTCTTTGTAGTGTATACCTTTGGAGCTTTCCAAAATTTCCTCCAAAATTTTATCCTCGTCCAAGAGTTTTTTTTGCAGCTTAGGAATATCTTCCTCAAGTTTGGGGATTAGATCAGTTGACTCTTCAGACTGCCGTGTGATTTCTGTAATCTTTGCTGCATCCTATAGTAGAACATAATAAAAGATTAGTGTGTAGTTTATTATATGAAGGTAGAGAAAAATATAGTATACCTTTTCAGCTTTCTCTTCCATTTTCTTTATCTTTTGTTCACGTGTTTGAGATCTTCTCGGTGCTTCACATCCTGCCTTTCAAATTCCTTGAATTCATTGTTGCACCGTTTAAGGGTAGTGTCTAGTTCCTTAAGCAATGCAAACAAAAGTTGAGTATAGCATAGAAGCCAAGCTTTTAGGGGTTGTTTGGAAGCATGTTTTTAGTTATTATAGGGATTTTCAGTTGCAATAATCAGTTTCAAGTGTTCCAAGAAAGCTGATTGTGTTCTGATTTTCTAATTACTAAGGGTCGGAATAATCATAGTTGACTACCCATAAGAAAACTGGTTATTGAGATTGATGTAAAAATTACATAACTATCCATAGCTCTCAAGCAACTAATGACCTGAATGTCCCATTCATTCAATTTCTTAAGTAGCAATAATCACTTTGTAAACGCACATTCTGAACCCTTCATACAAAAGTGACAAAAAAAAGTAGTACTGACTACTGATAATAGCATTAGACAAATTAAATAACAGACCTCTTGTCTCTTCATATGCTTATTATGCAACGTCTCAAGCTCCTTCAACTCTTTCAAGTTGTCCTGAATCTTCTCCCTAAGAAAAACTTCAACGTTTTCAATGAATATTTCATATCATAGTGTATATCGTAGAAAACCAAATTCAGATTATACAGTTAAAACTCTTCTTAAAACAACAATCACCTTTCCGCTGTTATATTTTCTTGCAGGCCAGACACTGTTTTTTAGTTTCCTCCATCTTCACAGCATTATCCTCGGAAGCAAACTTCACAGCTTTTTCTTGCCATTTTAGCAATGACAGCTCTTTAAGCATGTAATCTTCTGCTTCATTTTTTACACTCTGAAAATGCAGTGTTAATAATTTCTTAATAACAAAAGTGAGCTCATAAGAGTATAGTCTAATAAGAATGTAATAACCTCTAAGCTTTCTCTTTCTTTATCAGCTAACTTAACCATCTGCACCACCCCAGGCCTCTTCTCATTCAGCGCTTCAAGCCTAATAGATCAAATCACAACAGAATAGATCATCAACATGCATAATTTCATATGTGAGAAGCATATGCCATTAAAGTTGAGCTTTTGACCGGTTCCCCAACCTGCCCGACTAACCCACAACCTCGTCTGAACACCTAAAAAGCCTAATCACTAAGATACTCAAAAAAAAGAGAGCTTACTACTTGTGAGATTCCATCAAGATACATACTAAAACTATATTGCATCAATTACGCATAAGAGTACTTACTTGAGAATGCAGGATCAAATTCAGCTTCATTTTTAGTTTCTACTTCTGTAGTTGCTGTAGTTGCAATCTTCTTTGCAGCAGAGATTGTCTCAGTTTTGGCATACTTTCTATTCCTGACCTCACCTCATGGTATCTTGCCTTAGAATCACCAATGACACATACGTATCCGGCGCTCCTATATAAAACATAAAAGAGAAAAAGATTTTAAGGAAACCTACATTGCAAAAGCTCAAAAAAAAAAAAAAAATAATAAAAAATAAAAAAAATCGAAGCACTGAATACAACAAACAGCAAACGTACCCTTGTTATTTGGCATGGGAGCTGCTGAACGTGGTATCCTTCGTGCTTGTCTTGGCCTCGGTGTGTGACGGCGGCCTGTAACAAAGAAGAGCAATGAGACAATGCATTGATAATGCACACCAACCGGTGAATTTGAGGTATAAGCACAGATAAACAGAAAACAATGAAAAAGGCCAAATACGTTGAGTAGTTGCTGTGGATGACGATGGCTGCGCAAAGGGCGGTAACCCAACAGTCGATGAAGCAACCGTTTATTGACAACCGATAAGAGCATATAACTTAAGAAGAGACACCTGTTGTAATTTTCTTCAGTTTGTTAGTCAAACTTTAAGCTTATTATGTTTCCAAACAATTTAGTCAGCTCATAAGCCCAAAAAAAAAAGCTTAAACAAACAGCCTCCTAAAAAAATTATCAAACTAAACT
This sequence comes from Artemisia argyi, assembly GCA_030686995.1. NCBI lineage: Eukaryota > Viridiplantae > Streptophyta > Magnoliopsida > Asterales > Asteraceae > Artemisia > Artemisia argyi. Next base: position 7,105,662 of record CM060689.1, read on the forward strand.
CATTAAAATGGTTCCAAATGCATTTATATTTACAAAATAAGCAAATCGAAACGGTATTTCCTAAAGTACTTACTTTCAGTGGGCTTACGAAGTTGCGTAAAGTTTGAAAAGTTGATAAGCTCGTATCTACGGTCTTATATGATTATCAAAACTAACAACAAAAACACCTAACCTACATAAAATTTTGACTTCACACTACAATAGACTTCACACAAAATTTTAACAAAACAATAAAACCACCCTAAGCCATAAGGAAAATCTAAAAAGCCAATAACTCCTAATAACAGGTTCAATATAACAGGTTAAAACCATTAACTGAAACAAACACCTACCCAACCTATGATATAGATTTTTTTTTGCACACTCTTTAACAACAAAATCCTAAAAAATAAAAGAAATGTAACTAATAGCATTACTCTTTAACAACAAAATCCTAAACAATAAAACTCGATTCTAATTTAAAGAAGAAAAAAAAAAAGCTGAACACTTACGACAAACCAAATTACCAACGTTAGAATACATATAAAGCATGGTAAATCACTGGACTTCCACCATTCTATATTATACAGCTAGAGCGAATCTCCCAAAGAGTCAAACTAAATACCTCTTACAATGCAAATTTGTGTGTATTGAATGTATGCATCGTTAGTTTAATCTATATCTTGAATTTGCAATTTTACACTATAAAGCCTACCAGGTTGGCTGATCAAGACACATATTCATGGTGGTTTGTCATGCCGTTTTTGTTTCAAGCCACGATACAATACAATACATGGCGTGGCGTTTGTATCCCCTAACCGAAAGCAAAAAAGACAATGTTAGATTGTTGCACGTTATTGCACTCTCAAAACTTGTGGGGCCAAAGCAGCCCAAGCTTGTCGATTCTCTTTGACTTGAGTGACTTATTACTAGAAAATACTCATTCGACATCCACATTCGTTTATAATACGTAATAACTCAACTAGGTCCTTTGATCGACTTAAACCCCGATGCTCGTTATGTGAATTAGTTCCGAATTCTCACACCCATTTGTTTTTTGAATGTCATTTTTCCTCACAAGTTTGGACTCGTGTAATGCAGAAAATGTTAGGAATAATATATATGTAATACAAATTGTTTTCTATATAATCGTAAGATTATAACAACAGATTGAGGCCTGCGATTAGCAGTGTCCTTAAACTGAAATTCGTCTTATCTAGTACGAACTATTTAGAGGATACAACAATCAAATCAAGTATGAAACTTGAATCTAGCGAATCGGTTATGTTACGATGATGGAAATGAATAATGTTTTCGTGTTTTTGATGATTTCAAAGTGACAAATTCGTCCTCTATATATAGGCACATGGTGACCCTTTAAAACAGTCACAATACCCATTCAAATGGCCTTAGAGACACTTCTTTATGTAACAGTCACGATGGTTCATAATTAGCGATGCTTTAGCGACGATCTAGCAACAGAATAACCGCCGCTACTGAAATCGATTCAAACAGTCGCTATGGTTCACTCACTGATGCCTTTTTAATAGATATAACCATCACCATTGCGATTAGACGCGTCTTTACCAAAAGATGGTTAAATTAGCAACGGTTTTGTGACGGTTTAGTGACAGAAAAATTGTCGCTAATATCTATTTCATGGGTAATTATAAAAACACAATAAAACTTATTAGTAATGTTCCAACAGAAAATTGGTATGCCGTCCACTTTGTTATCTTTGGATCATATAAAAGCTTGGTTACTCTCGTATGGAAAGTCTCGATCAGCCAACAACATAATTTCCAAGTTAGTGTTTGCGGCGTCTTTCTATTTTATTTGGCAAGAGAGGAACGCGTGGTTATTTAAGCAAAAGAAGAGATCCATTGAACAACTGACTGAAGTTATTATTTCTACAATTCGCCTTAAGCTTTTAACGTTTCATTTTAGGCGGACAATACGTGTAGAGCGGGTGTTAGCAAGGTGGAAGCTTCCAACGTATTTAATTAAGGATAGCCCAACGTAATATTTGTAGTGTTGTCTAGTCTTGTGTTTGATGTTTATGTTTTTGTTCGGCTAGACTATTACTTTCGATGAGATTGGCATGTCAATCTTATGAGTAATGGTTTGAAGCACAAATGGTTTCGGTTGTTTGTAATAGTCAATATGGTGCTTTGCCATAAGATTGGCATGTCAATCTTATGAGTAAAAAAAAAACTCAACCAGCTACTCCAAATTACTTGCTCAAGATACGTGTTGATATCTCTATGACTAGGGAACACGAGTATACAATCAAGCTAGTCTAGTCGATACAATGTTAAACTTGATTACAAAACATGAAGCTTGATCCAGACTTTATTTTCAAATTAGATTTTGGTATACTTTCGAGCTCAGCTCTACTTATATTGGGTCGATTTTGAGTAGCACATGAATAGTTCGCTCAACCCGGTTACTTTGCATATCCTTGTTCAGTGACACATCACATTTATGCTAATGAAAAAATGGGAACTTTTTTCAAATATAGTAGGGATTGTAGACATTTCCTTTTTCTCCATACCAATAGTAGGATCCCACTTTTGTACAAACAAAGATCTGTTGTTAACAATCCAAGGTCATTGATTCAAAACCTCAGTCATCCCTTCCTCATTCTAAATTAAAAAGAAAAAAAACAATTACCATTAGCATGAACCTTCACATCTAAAAGTCCAAATTTACTTCAAATTGTTAGCCCGTATTAGTTGTAACGGAGAAAAGGAAAGTAAAGACAAAAGATCCTCAAGAGAAGAAGAAAATTGATGAAGAAAAAGCCTTACTCAAACAATTCATCCGATCAAAGTCCGTCCCATCTTTGTAATTACTGTACACATCTGGAATTGTACATACTTTGTGAAAATTGAAAATTTGGTCTTTTAACAATATTTATATATTGTACCACCAAGTTTTGACAAAAAGAAAAACATGAGAATTGATATGATGTTCACTTTAGAGTTGAATTCACACTTGCATACATAACAAAGGATGATCTATGTGACAGTGTGTTTCGTCTTGTTACAGTTTCTACTTTGATAATAAACTACAAGTGTCCACAATGGAGTGTATGGTAATAAGATATGCGAGCTTAACGAATTGACAATCTTACAACCCGTAACCCGTTGATGGATACGTTTTTGGTACAAGTGAAACTCAATCTGAGTCATCTTTTGTGATTTGACAAGTAAACATAGGACTTCAAAAACGATCTCACAAGACCCATAAAGCATGGTAAATCACTAGACTTCCACCATTCTAGATGTTACAGCTAAAGCAAGTTTCCCAAAGAATCTCAACTCACGAGATTCAAACTTAAAACCTCTTAAAATGCAAAGTGTGTAATAAATGTATGCATCGTTAGTTTAATGTATCTTGACTTTGTCATTTTATATTATATTGTGCCTCAAATTTGGAAGCCTATCAGGTTGGCGGGTCTAGTAAACAGTCTAGACACATGTTCATGGTGGTTTGTTTATGTTGTTTTTGTTTGGAGACACATTACAATACATGGTGTGCCTCAAATCAATGCCAACCGACTCCATGAATGCCCCTATTACTTGGGCGAGAGATGTGCTAGCTAGTGTCTCGGTTCCTAGAAGTGTAATCAAGCTAAGTTGAGTACTCGAGTCGATAAAAACTTGATTGCAAAACTCGAATCTAGATCTAGACTTTATATTCAAACTCGAGTTTGATATATATACTTTCGAGCTCAACTGGACTTAGATCAGGTCAATTTCTAGTAACTACATTATCTACATATAGTTCAAGTCTCAATTGAAATATTTTATGCGTGAATCTTCACGCATTTGCTTGCTTGGTTTGATCAAACTCAATCTTACCTGACTTATAATTAGTCGATGTCACCAAAAAAGGTAAGTAGGTAACATGACGAAAATTGTCAACCGGGGGTCAAACGATCTAGTAAAACCATACAACACTTTATACCCCAATTATTTTTCGATGCTATAAATGATTTATATGATTACGGGGTCAAATGCCATCTCACCCACTTCATTGGGCCATACCTTAACATCATCTCTTGCATCCCCGAAGCCAGAGATACCAATCCCTACAGACCAACAGATAGAGCTCTTCAAAGTGATATTAGAGGAGCAAAGGAAAGTGAAACGATCCTCGAGAGAAAAAGAAAATTGACTAAGAAAAGGTTTTACTCAAACACTTCATCGAAAAAAAGTCCATCCCGTCTTTGTAATCCTTATATTGTAAATTTGGCAATTTATAACGTAGTTTTTGTATTTGTTTGATGTTGTATAACATGTGCAAAATGGATTGTTGAGGCTTTCAAGTTGATGTAATCATAGTTATCGCCATTAAACAATGCGGAAATGATGTATATTCTATTTTCTATTCCCAAGTCTTCTGAAAAAACTCAACTCAACTAAAACCACATGGATTGTTAGTTTCTCAATTGCTTGCTCAACTCGCTCACTCGTGCATCATTGACAATTCACATTTTCTTTTAAAGATCAAACAAAAATAAAACTAACTAAACGCGTATACTAACTTTTACTTTTGTAACAAAGAAAAAAAACAGGAAACTTCTTTGAATATGCGAGAACGAAAAAAGAAAAAAAGACATGTTTCTGTTCAAACATTGTCTAACAAATTGCTTTATAGACATGTAAGTTTTCTATTTGAACAATGTTGGTTCAGTTTTCATGTAGTGTAGAGTAGGGTTATTTGCATCCCACATTGCCCTCATGAACCAAATGACCAAGGTTGAGATGATTATAAAATGAGATGCCAAACAATCCATGAAACACACATTTCTTGACTTATAACCAGTTATTGTTATGGTTTAGTCTTTAGTTAACTACATTTTGGTCCTTGTGGTTGTATCAAAATTTCATTTTTGATCTAATTTTCAAAACACGTCCGATTTCAGTCCAATAGTTTGCGTTTTGTTCCATTTTTGGTCCAATTTTCTAACGGAGTTAGTTTAGTCGTTAAGTCTAATTGTAAAGTGGCAACATTAGTCTTTTAACTTAACGGTCGTTTGCAACTTTCGTCCTATTTTCAATGTTCGCACCATTAGTCCTTTCAGTTAGTTAGCATTTTAAAAAAAATTCTAAAAAAAAATCGAAAAAAATTCTTAAAAAATGATTTTTTTCTTTCCAAAAAAATAATTTGAAAAAAAAAATTCGTATAAAAATTTTTCCTAAAAAATTCGAAAAAAATTCTAAAAAAAAAATTTTGCCGAAATTTTTTTTTCCAAATAAAATAATTTGAAAAAAAAAATTTCTTATAAAAATTTTTCTTAAAAAATTCAAAAAAAAGTCTAAAAAAAAAATTTCCGAAATTTTTTTTTTCGAAAAAAATTAATTTAAAAAAAATTTCTAATAATTTTTTTTTAAATTCGAAAAAAAAAATTTTTGACGAAATTTTTTTTTCATAAAAAATAATTTGAAAAAAAAATTTCTAATAAAAAATTTTCTTAAAAATTCTAAAAAGTACGATGAAATGAAAATACATTAAAAATATTTTTTTTGAAAAAAAAAATTCCGTCAAAAATTTTCTTTTTAGAATTTTTTTTTTAAAAATTTATTAGAATTTTTTTTTCAAATTAGTTTTTTCTTCAAAAAAAAAATTTTTAGAATTTTTTTAACAAAAACTTTAATTAGAAATTTTTTTTTCAAATTATTTTTTTTGGGAAAAAATTTTTCGTCAAAAAATTTTCTTTTAAATTTTTTTTCGAATTTTTTAATAAAAATTTTTATTAGAATTTTTTTTCAAATTAATTTTTTCGTCAAAATTTTTTTTTATAATTTTTTTAACAAAAACTTTTATTAGAAATTTTTTTTCAAATTATTTTTTTTGGAAAAAAAAAATCGTCAAAAAAAATTTTTTTAGAATTTTTATTAGAATTTTTTTTTTCAAATCTTTTTTTTTGGAAAAAAAATTTCCAAAAAAAAAATCATGTTTTTAGATTTTTTTTCTAGTTTTTTTCGATTTTTTTTAGAATTTTTTTTAAAAGACTAACTAACTGAAAGGACTAACGGTGCAAACATTGAAAACAATCTTTGGTATAAAGGACGAACGTTGCAAACTACCGTTAAGTTAAAGGACTAATGTTATCACTTTACAATAAGACTTAATGACTAAACTAACTCCGTTAGAAAAGTGGACCAAAAGTGGAACAAAATGCAAACTATAGGACTAGAATCGCACGTGTTTTGAAAATTAGACTAAATGTGAGATTTTGATACAACCACAAGGACCAAAAATGTAGTTAACTCTTTAATCTTTGGTTGCAATTACTAGTTATAATATTTTATTAATGAATTAGGGTAAAAGTATTTATTTTATTTTATTATAATTGATACTTTTGTTTAGTTTTCATTAAAAAGCATTGTAACTTGTTTTCAAATTTTAGTTATAAGAGTATCTTTTGATGAGCTGAATACTGTTTAGTAAAACACTTGAAACTCTAACGTGAAAGATACTGGCCCAAAGCCGGATAAATCGATCCCCATGGACGAGGAGCCGATAGAGATAAATAAACGGATGTTGTGTAACAATTCGCAATTTCAGGTTAATTACTATTCCCGGAAAAATTTCACTATTCACTTTTACTATTCATTTTTCCCGAAACTTTCCCGAAAGTTGATTTTTATTTGATATTCTCGAGTGATAAATCATTTTCATGGCAAATTAAATGTTTGACATCCATCAGATCATTTTCGTGAAAGTTATTAAGGAATTACACGGAATTACACGTTTTAGGGTAAAACGTCAATCAGAAATTCTACGTACAACGAAATTCGACCCCGTCAGGTGACCCCACATCGGAAAAATGTTTGACACGCTCATGATTTATTTGAGAATTAATCGTGACTGAGAAAAACATGACCAAAGATTTCCCAGCAGGTCACCCATGTCGGTACTACTCTCACATAAGCACGCTTAACCGAATGGGCGATTACCCGTTAGACCACAAAACGAGTTTCTAAGACGTTTTGAGTTTTCAAAATTATTAGAAAAAGTCAACATATTCTTTCCCTCCTCCATTGACCAAAAATCATCCCTTGATGTTATAAGTCATTTCGTGATTTTTAGACTTACGGTTTGATGTCTAAAAGACATTTAATACCAACCGACACTAGACTGAGCCCAGTCTAGACATTATAAGTCATTTTAAATCATTTTTATCACATTAGAAAAGTAACATTTTACTTTTCTCAATTTTACGCAATATTCAGCGTTTTACGCGAATTACGCGTTTTAGACCCGTGTTTCCAGTTTTTAGCAGGGTTTTAGCACCCGATGGAACCTACCACTCATTTTATATTTTATTATGGAACTTATTGACATGTTTATCAATACTTTCAAATTCCATAATTTTACGACACCCGGTTTTACGTTTTGAGGCTTAATCATTTACGATTGGCATTTCCCGGAGTCAAAACTAACCAAGTATCTTGGATAATACCAAGAAAAGTCCACACCCTTGCTCTCCAAGCTTACAAACCGACCTAGGAGGGGGGGAGTCATCCCATGTGGCTTCATCTCATGAAATTACCCCTAGATCATCTCTAAATTACAACTTGGTCACCAAGTTTTGGTAATTTCCTACTAGTTTCCTAACCTCCTCATTTTTGACTATAAATAGCCCCTCTCCCTCCCATTTGTGCCGTGCATCCCCAACCTCCAAAACCTTTCCATCCTTTGCTCATTTCCTTCTAGTTTCATGCAAGATTCAAGTGCTAGTTCAAGGTAGAAACCCTAGATAGGTTATCATTCACCAAAACTCTTCCAATCCCTAATATACTTGGTGATTTCTCTTGAGTTTAAATCCACTCAATTCACCTCAACCTTCATCATCCATCTTTCAAGATTACAAGAGTAGAAAGATTGCATGAAGTGAAGTGGGTTGAAGCAAGTCTATCAATGTCCTATCCTTACATGTTAACTTCCTTTCATCTTTGAAAGCCAAAAGTTGTTGCTCATAGAAACCTACACGATCAAACCATCACCTTCATTACTTGCTATCGTACTTAAGGTGAGTTCGTAGCCCCACTTTCTATTGTTTAACTATTTTACAAACCCATGGGGGGAATACATGCTATTATTTTTCTACTCGAACACGATGCTTTCTACTGTATGCTACCCGACGATGTTTTATTATCACTAAGTAACGATTGCCATGTTCGAAGTCCCTATATCATGAACCATTAGTCACTACCTTTAGTGAGCGCGAATATTGTGAATAGATCTATTGGGATTGACGAATCCCATTTGTGTTGAACAACGATGAGTTCACGCAAATGCACTATATTTGAGATTTAGCGGTATAACGGCAAAAGTACCTTGATAGGGCTTCTATAATGCCAATTTTGTTGGTTCGATGTTAACGCTTTGGTTGTATGAGCTTAGTGAAATAAATAACGATTTTGTTTTCTAACTATGAGTGTGAGTCTATAGCTCACACTACGATTATTGTGTTCAAACGATTTAACTAAACTCTACGAATTCCACTCAACTTTTGTGTTGACCTCTCAAGCATGTATTTCAGGTTCATGACGATCAAGGATGGCACGGAAGGACACGGATACTCAAGAGGGCTATAAATTTTATTATCATTCAAAACTCATTTAATTTGTAAACATGGAACCATTTGGGACCTCATTTCGTAATCTCTGATATCTATATAATTTGAATGATAAATCTTTTAAAACGACTCAATTGGAGTTCGTTTTCTATTATTGTGACTATTGTGCCGTCCAGTAACACCCAGTTCGAATTCCGCTGCGTCCATGAATTGGGGGTGTTACAGATTGGTACCAGAGCCATGGTTATAGAGAAACGGGTCTAATTGAGACCTAAACTATAACCACACTACAAACAAAAACATTTTATAGCCTTCCGATCTTCGTGTCTTCCATCCTCCAGACGATTATGGACTTATTAAGCATTTTATGCTACATAAACATAAGTATATTCATATATACACACTAGGCATTTTCCACTACACGAACAAATACTAGTATATTTATATATACATTCGAGTTATTTTCAATCATTTTATCTAAACATATCTACACATGCCTATTCTATGGCATTTCGACACAACCACATTCTCCCAACCATGTTCCTACTCCAACATTTTATGTCCAAGATATTGTAACGAATTACGATGGTCTTTTCTATTTCCCGAACATTGTATGACACAATGGTCTAATCTACTTCCGAGACATTGTGATATGTGCAATGGTCTCTCGAATTATTCCACCACCTCATCAATATCATTTCATATGATATCAAAAACCCATCACAATCTATCGATTTCCAAACAAGAAATATGAGATTTCTAAAGGACAAACTAATCCATCACCTACGAAAGCTGAACTTTCTCTACATCCATCAAAGTTTTCTTCTGAAACCTTCATTGTTAAAAGTTTGTAATTCTAGCCCAGTATAGACTGTTTTAGAATTACTTCAACTTCCTTTCCACACATATCTACCTGTACTATCTTCTATGCAATGGAATGTGAAAACATACGTTACAAGTCTCTTATGGCGGGACTTGCAACTGAATGGTTTGACATCGCCTTGTTTAGTGGACAGTTTCCCGAAAGCAACGGACGTATCACAAGTATACCTAATTTAGGTATTTGAAAATTTTATCGAACCTTGGCTAAATATAGACTAGTCACCTATATTTAACCTAGGGACAGTGGAATATAGTCTGACTAACTATATTCGACTTAAAATTTTCAAATACTGAGAGTAGTTATACTAGGGTTATGTTTAGGTTGATTTCCTAATTGAACTCGATAAACCACCCGAATTCTTTAAAACGATCTAGAGAGACGATAGTGTTTTACCACTCAGCGAAATCTTAACACCTTATTTGTACTACCTAACTTCATTCTTGAAAGTTTTCATTTATGAGATAATCCGAACTACTATCTTGGGATAGTTATCAATTCTTCTCTTCATCCTGTAGAAGTACTATCCTATTTAGGTCCTAAGGATATCATTCCGTCATAAACCTTTAAAATTTCTTAAGATTTTTAAAGCAAACTCAACATCTATACCTAAGAGTATTAATGTTAAGCATACACTACACACTTCTGTTCATCAAGATATCACAACATTATCTTCATAATCGTTGGAACCACAAGCTCATAAACAGATCTTGATGCATTTTTAAATGCTCAAATCATCCTTAGCTACACCACAAGCACCCTTACCAGCTTTACAAGATTGAATATTCATCTTGGAACACCAGTATCATCTCGTAAAACCCTACCTTGTAACTCACCGACTAAGTATGAATGTTGTGTAGGATGATTTGTAATTATTTGAATGGATTGGGATGCCTTTTCATTTAAATAAAGACATTGTAAATCACTAAACCATAAGTTTATATTTCCTTATCTACATTGTTTGGGATGCCTCTCTATGTAAATAAAGAATTATAAACAAGTGGGCTTATTTGTATCCGAAATAACATAAGTATGAAGTCAATAAGCACTAGGTACAACAACCGATTACCTACTAGGCTATGATTGCAACTACGATCTCAATTCCTATTAATATTCGACTGCTATATCAATTTCCTTTGATATTCGACTATTACCATACTTTTCCTACATAAAAGTAAGCCTCATCCTACGCCATACACTGAAACGACAAATCAAACTACATCACTGGAAATCCCAGACTCTAGTCCTCATAAGTAACCACACCTTTTCATCGACACCACTCCAACATATGACACATATAGAACTTCGGGACGAAGTTCCCCGTAAGGGGTAGAGACTGTAACAATTCGCAATTTCAGGTTAATTACTATTCCCGGAAAAATTTCACTATTCACTTTTACTATTCATTTTTCCCGAAACTTTCCCGAAAGTTGATTTTTATTTGATATTCTCGAGTGATAAATCATTTCCATGGCAAATTAAATGTTTGACATCCATCAGATCATTTTCGTGAAAGTTATTAAGGAATTACACGGAATTACACGTTTTAGGGTAAAACGTCAATCAGAAATTCTACGTACAACGAAATTCGACCCCGTCAGGTGACCCCACATCGGAAAAATGTTTGACACGCTCATGATTTATTTGAGAATTAATCGTGACTGAGAAAAACATGACCAAAGACTTCCCAGCAGGTCACCCATGTCGGTACTACTCTCACATAAGCACGCTTAACCGAATGGGCGATTACCCGTTAGACCACAAAACGAGTTTCTAAGACGTTTTGAGTTTTCAAAATTATTAGAAAAAGTCAACATATTCTTTCCCTCCTCCATTGACCAAAAATCATCCCTTGATGTTATAAGTCATTTCGTGATTTTTAGACTTACGGTTTGATGTCTAAAAGACATTTAATACCAACCGACACTAGACTGAGCCCAGTCTAGACATTATAAGTCATTTTAAATCATTTTTATCACATTAGAAAAGTAACATTTTACTTTTCTCAATTTTACGCAATATTCAGCGTTTTACGCGAATTACGCGTTTTAGACCCGTGTTTCCAGTTTTTAGCAGGGTTTTAGCACCCGATGGAACCTACCACTCATTTTATATTTTATTATGGAACTTATTGACATGTTTATCAATACTTTCAAATTCCATAATTTTACGACACCCGGTTTTACGTTTTGAGGCTTAATCATTTACGATTGGCATTTCCCGGAGTCAAAACTAACCAAGTATCTTGGATAATACCAAGAAAAGTCCACACCCTTGCTCTCCAAGCTTACAAACCGACCTAGGAGGGGGGGAGTCATCCCATGTGGCTTCATCTCATGAAATTACCCCTAGATCATCTCTAAATTACAACTTGGTCACCAAGTTTTGGTAATTTCCTACTAGTTTCCTAACCTCCTCATTTTTGACTATAAATAGCCCCTCTCCCTCCCATTTGTGCCGTGCATCCCCAACCTCCAAAACCTTTCCATCCTTTGCTCATTTCCTTCTAGTTTCATGCAAGATTCAAGTGCTAGTTCAAGGTAGAAACCCTAGATAGGTTATCATTCACCAAAACTCTTCCAATCCCTAATATACTTGGTGATTTCTCTTGAGTTTAAATCCACTCAATTCACCTCAACCTTCATCATCCATCTTTCAAGATTACAAGAGTAGAAAGATTGCATGAAGTGAAGTGGGTTGAAGCAAGTCTATCAATGTCCTATCCTTACATGTTAACTTCCTTTCATCTTTGAAAGCCAAAAGTTGTTGCTCATAGAAACCTACACGATCAAACCATCACCTTCATTACTTGCTATCGTACTTAAGGTGAGTTCGTAGCCCCACTTTCTATTGTTTAACTATTTTACAAACCCATGGGGGGAATACATGCTATTATTTTTCTACTCGAACACGATGCTTTCTACTGTATGCTACCCGACGATGTTTTATTATCACTAAGTAACGATTGCCATGTTCGAAGTCCCTATATCATGAACCATTAGTCACTACCTTTAGTGAGCGCGAATATTGTGAATAGATCTATTGGGATTGACGAATCCCATTTGTGTTGAACAACGATGAGTTCACGCAAATGCACTATATTTGAGATTTAGCGGTATAACGGCAAAAGTACCTTGATAGGGCTTCTATAATGCCAATTTTGTTGGTTCGATGTTAACGCTTTGGTTGTATGAGCTTAGTGAAATAAATAACGATTTTGTTTTCTAACTATGAGTGTGAGTCTATAGCTCACACTACGATTATTGTGTTCAAACGATTTAACTAAACTCTACGAATTCCACTCAACCTTTGTGTTGACCTCTCAAGCATGTATTTCAGGTTCATGACGATCAAGGATGGCACGGAAGGACACGGATACTCAAGAGGGCTATAAATTTTATTATCATTCAAAACTCATTTAATTTGTAAACATGGAACCATTTGGGACCTCATTTCGTAATCTCTGATATCTATATAATTTGAATGATAAATCTTTTAAAACGACTCAATTGGAGTTCGTTTTCTATTATTGTGACTATTGTGCCATCCAGTAACACCCAGTTCGAATTCCGCTGCGTCCATGAATTGGGGGTGTTACATGTTGGAGGAGAATAAAAAAAGAAAACAATAGATCCTCAAGAGAAAGAAGAAAATTGATGAATAAAAAGCTGCTTAAGGAATTAATCCAATCAAAGTACATCCATTCTTTGTAATCATCGCATCGTAGGATTGAAATTGTACGTTTTCTTTATAACGGATCATTGTGGTCAGTTTGTATTTGTTTGATGTTGTCCAACATGTGAAAAAGGGATTGTTCATGCTAGTAAGTTAATGTATTTGTCGTCATCATCAAACGGTGCGATAATGAAATGTGTTCTACTTTCTTTCAAGCCTATGTCCAATGTACAACAATGTTTAGATTGTGTTACATAATTGCTTACAAAATGAACTTTTGTGATTCAGGCAGAATGATGGTGTGCTTGGCATATAAAAAAAAAAAATAAAAGAATAAATGATCTCTTAGACTTTGTAGCAAAAACTAAATAAGTTCTCCTTTCATATAGATTAAAACAAATGTTACACCCTCAAGACTCTAATAGTCCATTGTCATTCAATTTCGACCTATTTAATTCGATGGGCCGATCGGGTTATGTTTCATCTTTAATGAGCCAAACTGGTTAATTAAATAAGTCACTTAAAACAAAATGGGCTGTAACTGGTCGCAAGTCTCCCAAACTGTATCGCATCGGATTTTAAATATTATTTTGTTAATAAAACTGGGTTATCAATGTACTAATACAATTTTTGTAATCGTAGTCACACTAGTTATCAATCAACAGGTTTAAAACTTGACATTTATTTAGGTTGACATGTATCAAAACTTGTTTTAACCACAACCCGTGTTAAGCCGTTACACAATCCGCCCGTTCGATCACATTTTATATCATATACATTTTTATCTTGTTTTTACGTCAACAATCTCCACTTTTTTCTAGAGCAATGAAGGTGATGAAATGTTAAATCAAGGTTAGATTACCAGGATGCTTCTGTTTTTTTGGCCGAAGATAGAGTTATTTGTTACAACGCGTTTTTGATAAGCAATTACATTTGGTCTCACTAGAGTTAAAAAAGGAACTTTATTAGCTTAGAACATTCATGTGTACATTAATACATGTACATATAGGGTTCATATTTACCCATTTTACTTAGTTTGTCTTTACCATTGAGCAATACTGATGAACATATTTGTGCAAAATACCTTAGGCTAGGTGCAATGGGTGTGTGAGTGGTCACCGGCCTCCACCTCCACTCCTCACCATTCACACTATTGTGGTCAACATTCATACGCGTGAGTATGGGAGAAAAATAAGTGTGAGTGGTCACAATGATAACCACTTGGTACCCGTGCAAGTTTTTATTACTCCCTTCGTCTCAAAATTATTGTTCCCTTTGACTTTTTCGGTCTTAACTTTTTAACTTTGACCTTAAGCATTTTTGTTTATATTACAATACTTGATACAAAATATATGAACGGATTGAGTTTTAAATGTATTTTTATTAGTATAATTTTTATCAAAAAATATATAACACAAACAAAAAAATATATATAGTCAAAGTTGAGAAAGAAAGACCGAAAAAATCAAAATGAGACAATAATTTTAGGACGGATGGAGCATTTATTTGATTTGTGAGTGTGTGTAAGGTATTTGCTGGGGTGTGTTTGAAAGGTGAAGAGAGTGGTGACCATTATGAGTGAAAGATAAGGATAGTGATTATATGCTGAAAGATGATGTGATGCTTAGGTGAAAAGTGAAAGTGGTGATCATTGCATGCGTCTTATAATATTAGACACCTTTAATTACTCCTAGTACGGTTTTGAAATTTATTTCTGGTTGATATTAGAGCATTAGGTGTAGGGCTCGCCGTTACCCTCGCCGTCCGACATGGCAAAATCAACGGCGAGCCGAAGCTCGCAGCTACACCAAAAACCCCTCGCTGTTCCTCTTTGTTGGGCACCTCCCCGTGGCCACGGCGAACCAAAAAAGCTGAGAAAAGTGAATGTTTACGTTGGAGAGCAGAGTCACAAACCAAGTTCAAAGAATAAAACAGAGTCACAAACCAAGTTCATGGATCTTGGAAGTGAGTTTATCCACTTTGACACGAAACGCAGCATCGGAATCATCGGATCCAACAACACCAACATCGGATTGAACTAAAGTGAAAACAAGGCCAAGAAAGATTGAAAATAATAAAAAAGTATGGAGCTCGGAAGCTGCCATGGTTGTTGATTAAAGTTGCTGTTGTTGTTGGGCAGTGAAGATTTTGGGGTTTGAGGTAAAGATATGTTAATGAAATGAATTTGTGAAATGAATTTAATGAAATGAATAAAAAAATAAATGTGTAAGAGGTGGGGCTCTAATGAAGAAGTTGAGGTTTGTTGTTTGGTGAGAAAGGATTTGTTGTGGATAGTTGAAGTTGAGGTGTTTTGTGATGTGGCAGGAGTGGGACCCGAATGAGGAGGCTTGCCTCCCCAACTACACCTAATGCTCTTATAAACGCGTTATGTATTATTGTTGTAGTTGAATGGTAGTTACTAAGAAGTTGTATGTGATAATGATGTTTGTTGCTTTGTAATTTACTCTTCAAAAAAGTTGCTATTACTATTTACTCGTAGACCAAAAAGTCAAAAAGTCTATTCTTTACCGTACAATAATGCAAAAAGTAGAACTCCACCATTAAAGATAAGAAGCTGTCACCACATCTTCAATACATACTAACACAAACCGAACAGATCTATGTATATCACCCAAACACTCCTTCACTTCTTTCTGTAACAACCCACAAACCCTTTTTTCTGTTCAGATTAACAAACATGATGTCTTCAATCAATCGTGACGACTTTGCTCACTTAAAAATCCCCCTTGAAAATGTTCTATCCGCCACCAACAACTTTGATGACAAAAATTTAATCGCAGAATCTGAGTTTGTAAAGTTTTACATGGGACAGCTCTTGTGGTCCGGTGAGTTGATTCAAATTAAAGCTTGGAGGTTTAATAAAGAATGGTATGATGAAAAAATACAAGAGTTCTTTTGGGCGGAGATTTCACTGCTTTCTAGTCTCAAGCATAAAAATCTGATTTCATTAGTTGGGTTTTGTGATGATAATGATGAGAAGATCATCATTTACAGATCTGAGATCAACAGAAGTCTCAGCCAATTTCTAATTGACCCAATTTCGTTGACATGGGTGCGAAGATTGGAGATATCTGTGGGCGTTGCACATGCATTGAGTTACATGCATTATGACGAACCACGCGATTTTAGCGTAATACATCGAGACATCAGCAGTACCTCAGTTTTATTAAATGATAACTGGGAGCCCAAGTTATCTCATTTTATACTTTCCATGAAGATTGAAGCATCTCAGAGGCATCATTCATTCCATGTTGATGTAGATTTGGATATGGACGGTTATACAGACCCAACATATTTAGAGACAAAGAGTTTGAGCCACAAGTCAGATATTTACTCCTTTGGTATAGTATTGTTTGAACTACTGTGCGGTAGGGAATCAGTAATTGACGATCAAGATAATAAGTATTTGGGTCCCGCGGCCATTGCCCATTATAGAGAGGAAAAGCTCAATCAAATAATTGATCCGGGTCTACTGAGACAAATGGACCCGCAGTCATTCGAGATCTTCGCGAAAACAGCATATGACTGCTTGAATGACGAACCATCGCAACGCCCAAATATAGATGAGATTGTCCCGATACTAGAGAAAGTGTTGCAGCTCGCACGCCAAAACAGGCCTGTAAGACTTCTTTTTTCTGTTATTTTAAGAAAAATGCGGCAGGCGTTTGGCCTATAGAATTAGCAATTTGGTTTAAAAACAAGAATATTTTGATTTTAGCTTGATTTAAAGTTTCGGCTGTGATAAAGTTGTATTAACGTCAGAAGTTTGGAATAGCTACTTTGACAATAATATCTTCAGGGGCAAAAGGTAATGTAACATCCCCAAAATCAAACAGCAAAACAACTTTATTGTAAAAAAGTATTACTGGTATAAATGTTATATAGTTGGCTTCATGAAAAAAGTCAAACCTATTGCATTTTAGACTGAAAATATATACTGTCTAATTCAATTATCAATGGGCTTTATAGATTAAAAAGAGGATTAAAAGAAGGGACTTTTGGTGGAAGTCACTTATAATGATAATGATGATGCATCTCACATCCTTTTGTAACCTAAACTCTGTTTTTGTGATAGATACACTCTCCGCCCAACCACCTTGCTCACCTAAGAATCCCCCTTGAAGATATAGAATGCGCCATCAACTACTTTGCAGGAAAAAATGATGTTGGAGAAAGTGACTTTGGAAAGATATACGAGGGACAACTCTCATGGTCAGGTGAGTTGATTAACATCGAGGCTCATAGGATATCTAATAAAGAATGGGATGATGAAAAAGAACAGCAGTTTTGGACGGAAATTTCAATGCTATCTAGTCTCAAGCATAAGAATCTTCGTTCTATTGTTGGGTTTTGTAATGAAGTTGGTGCAGAGACCATCATTTACAAGGATGAGCCCAGGGGAAGCCTCAGATTCTATCTAAGTGACCCGTTGTTGTTGACATGGGTGAAAAGATTGGAGATATCTGTGGGTGTTGCGCATGCATTGAGCTACATACATTATGACGAGCCACGCGATTTTAGTGTTATACATCGAAACATCAGTAGTGATGCAATTCAATTGAATAATGACTGGGAACCCAAGTTATCAGAATTTCAGCATTCCATGAAGATTAAAGCATCTGAAAGAAACCATTCTTTCCATACTGATTCAACTAGGTCTACAAAAGGGTATACATGCCTAACATATGCAGACACTAGCAATGTGAATCACAAGTCAGATATCTACTCCTTTGGAATGGTATTGTTTGAACTACTGTGTGGTAGGGAATCAGTAAGTGACGGTCAAGATAATAAGTATCTGGCTCCCGTGGCCATTTTTCATTATATTGAGAAAACACTCGATGGTATAATTGACCCGGATCTTTGGAAACAAATGGATCCGCAATCATTTGACGTTTTCGCAGAAACAGCGTATGGCTGCTTGAATGAAGAACAATTGCAACGCCCAAATATAGATGAGATTGTCGCAAGACTTGAGAAAGCATTGGAACTCCAAATGGCAGGCGAAAATTGGCCTGTAAGATGTTTTTTTCTCTCTTCAAATCTGTATATCATAATAACTATTCTATTCAGAATAACTTATTATTATTAATTGATAATGATAGTCTACTTATTACTGTATTTATGATCCAGTCAAGAGAAGGTAATTTTTCTTATAACTCTTTTTGTAAGTCGCTGATCAAAATTTCAAAAAAGAATTGAGATTCTCCTTATGTTGAAGGCTTGAAGCCAATGATAGGCCACATTGTGTCTAAAATTGGGGAAAAATTACATTTACCAGCTATTGTTCTAACATCTAGCTTTTCTCGAGTGTAATACACAAGATCCTCTTTTTTAAGTATCTCCCAACATTTTCTGCTCTTTGATAAATTTTTATAATTGAGTAATTTACCTCAGTTTAGTGTTTCACCCTGTGAATTTGCACAAATGATAATGGTGTCTTGTTCGATACATATAGGCCTCAGTGACCTCCATCTTTAGAGGCGTTGAATCCCATACCAGCAAAAAGACAATGTCTCCCCTCAAAGATCTTTCTCATTCACGCCTCAGCTTTGAAGATATAGAATCCGCAACTAACGGTTTTGATGATGAAAATTTTATTAAAGATTTTGGGTTTGGAGAGATTTACAAAGGCCGTCTCTTGCATTCCGAAAAGTTCATCGATATTATTGTGAAGTGTTTCTCTTCTGAATTTATAGATGATAAGAGAAAAACATTTTGGACGGAGATTTCAATGCTTTCTAGTCTCAAACATAAGAATCTGGTGTCTCTTGTTGGGTTTTATGAGGACGAGTATGATAAGTTTATCATATACAAGAAGGAGGCTAAAGGAAGTCTAGAAAAATATCTAAAAGACCAGACCCTCAAATGGATGCAAAGGTTGAAGATATGTGTTGGTGTTGCAAATGCATTGAGTTACATCCATTACGATGTTGGACGTGATTTTAGTGTCATACATTGCAACATCAAGAGCTCGAAAATTCTACTAGATGACAAATGGGAACCCAAGTTATCTGGTTTTGAGCTTTCGTTGAAAAATACAGTAGCTCGTAGGCAGCATCTTCTTCTTACTCGTGATATTGTTAAGAATGTATACCTAGACCCAAAATATAAAAGAACTGGGGGTGTGACCCACAAGTCAGATGTGTATTCGTTCGGTGTTGTATTATTCGAAGTCTTGTGTGGAAGGAGTGCGGTTCTTCCGGATGAAGAGTTGGGAGAGGGGCTATTAAGTCAACTCGCCAAATCTCATTTAGATGATATGATTGATCCACATTTACGAGAACAGATGGACCCCGAAGCATACAAAATCTTCTCAGAGACAGCATTTTTCTGCATACAAGAGGAACGAGCAAAGCGACCGCATATAGATCAGGTTGTCACTAGACTTGAGAAAGCTTTGCAACTCCAGTGGAAACATGAAAATCCAGTTGACAGTACATCATCCAATCGTTTGAAGGTAATTAATTTCCCTAAACTTTTAATTTGAGGCCGATTACGAATTATCCTAATTAATAAACAAGAGTTACTAATATTATTAACTGTTGTTTTCTAGTTTAACGTATAACCACTATATCCTCATTATACGATTGTTTTGTACAAAAAGATGAGTAATAATGTAAAAAACTGTATGCATGTTTTTTTGATTTTACATTATTATCTTTTTTAACATTGTATTTTTTATTTCATAGATTATAATAAATTATAACTAAAAATATTATATAAAACTAATTTTTTTGTAATTTATGCGGTGAATATAAAAGTATGAAATAGTTTGTTACATAAAATTTTAATAGTTGGTTCATTCTGAATGCATACAGAAGATCTTTTCAAGGATGTAACTCTTAAGAAAGTAATGATGTAATAAGCGTGTTCAGTTTTTCAAATTGAAAATATGTATTCAAAGTAATAAGTATTTTAAATTTTATTATACCATAATCATTTTTGTGAAATACTTGAATAGGCAATCATATTAGTGTTTACCATTTACAAAAGAATAAAGGTAAGATTATGCATTTTACGGGGAAG
This sequence comes from Artemisia argyi, assembly GCA_030686995.1. NCBI lineage: Eukaryota > Viridiplantae > Streptophyta > Magnoliopsida > Asterales > Asteraceae > Artemisia > Artemisia argyi. The sequence continues at coordinate 7,125,842 of CM060689.1, forward strand.
GAACAGGTATAGGTATGGTTTAAGACTTTAAGGACTTAAAATGATTGTACCCAAAAGCAGAGGGTTTTCTAAAGTCAACAATCTTTTAGTGGCATGACTATTCTTTTCCTAATTTCACATAATATGACCCACTTTGTCTTTTCTATTTTTAATATAATGTTACTCTTTTCCTTTTTTCTAGAAACAGCAAAACAATTTTACAAAAGGCAACCAAGAAAACCAGTAACAACATAAAGATAAAAACCTTCAAAAGGGATGAAATCATTTTCCGACTAGTTAACTTAAAAAAATGAACTGTTGCTTTTGAATGTTTTCATATTTTCTAAATGTTACTCGTAATCAGTTATTAAAACTTTTTTTTATTTCTTGCTAGCATTAATGAGGTGATGCATGACTCTATAATGTTGCAGGAGAAGAACTTTGAACACTTGAAGATTGGACTAGATGTTATAAAGGAGGCTACCACGAATTTTGACGATTCACATTGCATTGGGTCAGGCGGATTCGGTAATGTATACAAAGCAGATCTTGAACATTTCGATAGCAGTAATTCCTCGTCGATAGAAGGTGTGAATAAGTGTGATTTACCAAGAAACCGAAGCACGGTAGCAATAAAGCGCATTCACAATCAAAAAGGAGAAGAAGGGTTCATTTCAGAAATTGAAACTCTAACTACTTGTAAGCATGATAACATAATCTCTCTTCTTGGCTTTTGTTATGAAGGTAACGATGCAATGATCCTGGTTTATGAGCATGCTTCGAAAGGTAGTCTTGAAAGCTATTTGGGAAGCAGTGATAGAATGACTAATCTTAATTGGGTGCAACGTCTAAATATATGTCTTGATATTGCACATGGTTTGAAATACATTCACAACAACACAGATCATGGCAAACAAAAGATGATACATCGTGATATCAAGAGCGATAATATTCTGTTGGGAGATAATTGGAAGGCAAAGATTGCGGATTTTGGGCTCTCCAAATTCCACCCAGCTGATCAAGTGGCCAGCACTATCTATACCAATAGGATTGCAGGTACATATATGTATTTGGATCCAGAATATGAGAAGGATGGTAGATTAAATAAGAAATCAGACATTTACTCGTTTGGAGTAGTGTTGCTTGAGATCTTGACTGGGAGTTTGGCCTATGATTCTGTATACACCAAGGTGATTGACAAGGGAATTGCACCCATTGCAAGAGATCATTTTGAAAAGGGAACAATAATGGAAATTGTTGATCACAAGATAAAGGAGGAGACCGATGAACATGTCTTTTCTTTAAGTAAAGGACCCAATAAAGAGTCTTTGGACATCTTTTTAGACATCACATTTCGATGTGTAGCAGAAACTCAAGCGCAACGTCCAACAATAGAAGTTGTCATCCAAGAACTCAAAAAAGCTTTAAACTTTCAGGTAAGTAAATAATTTAAAAGACAACTTATTAATTTCTTCATATTCTTGATAGTAAAATGTGACATATCATACATTATACTTTGTGTAAACAACATTTTCTCAAACTGTTACTCATTATTAGATATTTTTTTAAGGGTATCTAACTATCTCACTATATACAACTAATCAATCTCACAATGTCCTAAGCGATTTATTGTTTAAGTTATTTCACTGGGTATAAACCCTTTACCCAAAAAAAAAGTTTTGGGATTTATTGTTTTGATCTTAAACTTTTATGTAAACATAATAATTTAAATTTATAACGTGCTAATGAGTCGCCTTTAAACCTCCTCACTCTTTTCTTCCATGTATATATATATTTTTCTTTAGTGTAGAAATTGCAACAAACCTTGATTTGCAACCATAACTTTGACATGAACTTGGAGACTGAAAGAAATTAAATTTTGATTTAACAGAATCCTGTATGGCAAGTAGTTTCAGTTTGTTTTTGAGTTACTACATCGACTCACTGTCTGGTGATTCACAGGAGAACCACAAAGACGACCTCAAACTGTCACTTAAAGACATAAAGTTGGCGACACAAAACTTCAGCCAAGAGAATGTCATTGGACAAGGAGATTTTGGGAAAGTATATAAAGGAGTAGCTACTCACACTCATGGACATAACATCTTTGCTGCAAAGCGCTTGGATAAGAAGTCTGCTGAAGGAGAAGCTGAATTTATGACAGAACTGGAAATCCTTATGGAGTATAAACATGAAAATGTCATTGGTCTTGTAGGCTATTGTGATGAAGAGGATGAGAAAATTATTGTTTACGAGTATGCATCGAGAGGAAGTCTTGATAAGTACTTGGACAATGATAGTCTTATGTGGGTAATGCGGCTAAAAATATGCATAAATATTGCAATCGGGTTGGAGTTCCTTCATGGAAAGGGTTCAAGTCCAGAAATGGTGATACATAGGGACATCAAAAGCAGCAACATACTACTGCTTGATGATTGGAAAGCAAAAATTACCGATTTTGGGCTTTCCTTAGTTTGTCCAACAAAGCAGGATGCGGGATATGTCGTCGATAATGTTATAGGCACAATTGGCTATTGTGACCCACTACACTTGAAAACAGGCTTCTTAACTAAAGAATCTGATATATTCTCACTGGGTGCGGTTTTAGTTGACATATTGTGTGGGAAACTATCGTCCATAGAACTAGATGATGAGTATCTTTATTTACCCTTTTTGGCTAAACACCACTATCATATCAGAAAACTTGATAAGTTGGTGTTTGAGGGTATCAAAGAACAAATTGTGCCACAGTCATATACTACATTTACAAGGATTGCCCTTCAATGCTTACATCACAGGAGAGAAAGACGGCCAACAGTAGGTGAAGTGATAATACAACTTAAGAAAGCATTGGAATACCAAGTAAGTTTTTATAATTATTTCAAATTAGGCTACCATTTCTTTCACATACAGATCTAAAACTATATCACTCAAAACAAAAAATAAATCAAACGTACAAACAAAAAAGACAAGAAGTTTCCATGATCCAGAAAAAAATGTGTTGTCTATGTTTAGTAGATGTATGAAATATGAGCTTATTAATTGTTTAATTAATGTACAGGAGGATTATGAGATATGGGAGTCGAAATTGCCTAAAGACTACAAAAAAATAATCCGGATGTCAAAGTGCCCTGAAGATTATTCTACCATCAAGAAAGAGGATCTTTACAACATCTTTTCTAAAGGAATCCTCCTTCAACAGGACAAAGTGGTAATCAGTTCATTCTCAAATCTCAGTTATATTTTTGTGTATCCCCTGTGTTCTATGTATCCTTTAGTTTACTAGGGATGAATCAAAATGACGCATGCATTTAAACATCATAACATTGAGTCTAACTTGTTTTTTTGTTGTATAACAGTTGTTGTCATTCAATGGTATTGGAGAAAGAAATGCAGTGGTTTCAGCGACACTGTTTTCCTACAAAAACAGCTGTCCACTTGAGTGGAAATCTCTTCGAGAATCAAGGTTAGATGCATAAATTTCTGCTCTAATCTACAATCTAATATGATCAAGAACTTTTAGGATAAGAAATATAAACAACTGGGTTTCATAAACAGATATAATACAAAATTGTTATACTCCAAGAAGAGTAAATAGTAGATGCTTTGTAACTCGGTACACGTTCAGTCCTACAACGTCTTATATCTTTATATAAGTCTCTTCAAGCTTTAGTTTATTTATACTTTGAACCTTGATATTTGCTGAAAATACACAAAAAACTTTATAAGTTTAAAACATAATAATTAGGTAAGAATGATCAAGCTTAAGGTTGCATGACATGTACTTTTTCACTCATCAAAAGGAATGGAAATTCAATCTTAGACAAAATTATATTTTTGATAGGAATTGGATTACATAGTGCCCATTTTGAAAAAAAAAAATGTATTTTATGTCAACTTAATGGTTAAAAGAAAATTATCATAGTTAATTATTGATACAATAAGTTTCAGTTTTGAATTTAATTCTTTTCCCAATTCCCAAAGAAATTGTTTTCTCGTTTATTTTGGTTTAAAGAAATACTAAATTCTAAAGTAGAAGTGTACATCAGGAGGAGTGTACATCAGGAGGAATAATGGTTATGACTGACTGGGACTTGAATATTTATAACATAACTGCAGATTTGAGTCAGTAGTGGAGATGTCCGATGTTTCCAATTTGAACATCGAAATTAAGACAGATACTCGATTATTATCTCCGAATGCTGTTTATGGGGTCTATTTACTCTTCAAACTCTGTGATTCAAGAAAAGTTTCAACTAAACCGATGTATGTTAATCTAAAGTATAGAGTGGGCTCCGAAAATCTACATGCATATTTTGCAAAACAGAGAGACGAAGAGTGGATGATGATCGAGTTGTACAGATTCTTAAATCAGAACAAAGAGGCCATGTACACGTTTCGAATAGAGAGCTTTTCATCGTGCTATTGTGGAGATGGTGCGATTTATGTCGAAGGCATTGAATTTCTAGCCATTGACAAAGTGAGTTTAGAAATATCCCTTGGCTCCATTCTAAATTATTTTGTTTATATATAAAAATCATGTCTATGCTGCATATTTAACACAATTGTACACAGGTGAAACATGAAGAAATCGGAAAGTTGAAGGATGTCTTGGAATCAAACTTCAATGTGGATCGCGTGCAACAATTGCCAACTAACTTTGAAGAAATATTTGAGATACACAGAAACTATGATGAGTTGTTTTGGTTGGGTGAAGTAAACGGGAAGAAACTTCTTGTGGTTTCGGCAAAGGCTACTACTCTATACAAATTTTCTAATGCGGATCTCTTTACTTCAAAACCATCATCCCAGTCAAGGTTTGCTTTTTTGAACTAGATTTGGCACGTTTTCCTTTGAGCAGTAAACTTTCCTAATTGTACATTAACAACGTGCACATCTAATCTTATCCAAATATTTGAAAATGTTTTACAAAAGAAAATAAAAACTACTGCTGATTTTTTTAATTTAAGGCCAATCTTCTTTGTTGTCTAGTAAAATACCGAAAATTCGTTTATAAATGGTTGACAAAAGTATCACATATTGGATTTATTTTTTTGTGTCTTCAAAATTTACATTTTTTCTAGTATGTAATCATAATATATATCGAACATGCAGATTTCAAAAGGTGATTGAGCTTTTGCCACAACAAGTATTCTATATTAATTGCACGATTAGAAGTCAAATGTTGTCGGCCGATACAGAATACACGTGTTATCTTGTATTCAAGCTTTCAGAAGAATGTCAGGGGCTTCATAATCCGGTGAAGGTACGAGATTTACTCCACCAAGTATACGAAGAGGCTGAATTTTTCTATTTTATTACCCCAAGCCCACCGAATATAAATGATATTACACGGGTTCCAAAACAAAGGGAAGATGGATGGATGGAGATTCAAGTGTGGAAATTTAACTCGACTCATAATTTCAAGGATGACTCTCTTTCTATCTATAAGAAGTTTACAAGTCATGAAGGAACTATGTCTGGCCTCATCATATGTGGCCTTGAGTTTCGGCCAACGTTTATTACTTCAAGCACACTCAATTGAGCCTTTATTTTCAAACTCAGTGTGGTTATGCTTTACTTTGAAACTCAAGTTTGGTTTCTTAACCGATACATTATGAGTTTGGCTTGACTTAACTTTGTTGGGGTCATGGTTAGCTGAGTGAATTTTGTTGTTAGTTGCTATAAATTGAGATTAAAAATGGCATAAAAGAAATGTTATTTGAATGCTCATGCAGCAATGCTTGTGTAACATTTCTACTTTATGGATTATCGATGTAGATTTTTGCCCCTAGTGATCAAGTCCATAACGTAGTATAAACTACCTCATGTGTGTGATCTAGTTTAAATTGCATTATAGATTTGTAAGTTTTGTATTCGAACAATGTTGGTTCAGTTTGTTTTCATCAGTAGTGTAGAGTAGGGGTATTTGCATCCCACATTGGTCATTTGGTTCACGAGGGCAATGTGGAGATGATTATAAAATGAGGTGCCAAACGATCCATGAAAATCATATTTCTTGGCTTCTAACCAAAGTCATTGTTATGGTTTAGTGTTTCTGTTGCAATTACTAGTTATAATATCAATAAATCACAGAATCTACAAAAGATTAATTTTATTATGTCAAATAAAATTGATTTTTTGTGATTGTTTGATTTTTAAAACATTGTAATTTGTATCTAATTTCAGTGAAAAGCTTATGATTTAATTGGTAAATTTCGAATCAGCTGAACCTAAATGAGTTTGAGGGTACTACACCCCCCGAGTGTGAGCCACATCTAATAGTCGAGCTCGAGCTTTATATATAACAATCGACAAGCTTTGCGAGCCTAAGCGATATAACTAGACACCAGGTAAGTATATTCTCATATCAAGGACCATTTCAAGTTCTCAACTCGTTGTATGGGTCATGAATCAACATCGTCTCATGTCATCTCGAAGCAAAAGAAACTGATCCCCCATTATCAAACGGAGTATATGAAATCGATATTATTGGATAAATTGGAAATGGATACAAAAGGTACTCTAGAGCAAAAGTAAATCGATAAAGAAAATTTTTTGCTCACACAATTCATTTGATCAAGGTCCATCCCGTCTTTGTAATCATTGATTGTTACTCACGAGAGAAACTGAGAAAATGAATTCGTTAGTCTTTTTTTTTTTTTTTTCAAAGTCGTGAACACAAACTACAACATCATTCTCTCTTCTTTTCTCCCTGTATTTTCTCTCATAAATCCAAATCAATGAGCACTCCATATGACAAATTATAAGGCAAATTATAGCCATATAACTAGTGAAAATGATTAATTTAGCTTTCAAGTTGGTATAATTGGTTGTCATCATTAAATAATGCGGAAATGAAATGTGTGCTACTTTTATTTTGAAGACTTTCACTATACACTAATATATGGATTGCGTTTCATGTATAGAGTTACTCACGATAGAAACTGAGAAAATGAATAATTTTTTCTTCCTTCCTTTTTTCATTTCTTTTTCTTTCGAAGTCGAGAACACAAACTACAACATTTTTTTCTCTTTTTTTTTCTACATGTATTTTCCCTCTCATAAATACAAATCAATGAGCACTCGATATGACAAATTATAACGCAAATTATAGCCCTATAACTTAGCCGGTTAGCCCTATAGCTTGACACCACAACCTCCATCAATTTATAAGGTCTCGCGTCAAATTTACCAGCCGAGTTACACTTTGTGTGTGTGTGTGTGTTTGTGTTTTATTAGGTTAAAGTGTGGGCTAGTAGGTGTTTTATAATTGTTAAAGTGTTTTACTGAATTATTGGAGAAAAATATAGAAGTGACATCATTTTTTTTTTTTTGCTATAAAACAAGCTGTATGACTCATGGGCAATGCTCTTAAAATGCATGTAACCATTTTATATCCCAATCATGAATTCAATCCACATGGGCACTAAAAATCCAAATTAACAAATAAGTTCAAACAAAGATGGTAATAGACAAGTCAAAAATCAACATAGAATATGTCTAACTCATGAGCACTTGAAATCAAAATTAAGCAATGTGACATATTGGTTTGACATCCTAATGTTGTTACAACATACAAGTTCAAATATTCTTTGCTAAACAATGACAGTATATCGTAGTTAGATCACATATATTCAAATCAAAGACTTGCATTTCTTGAATAATTTGACCATAAAAAACATCATTCATTTACATATCTATAATCACGTGAGTCTTTTTTCCTTAAATAATGTCACCCTTATCATGTTTATACTTGGCGCAAAACTTATGAGTATTAGAGTTTGGGTCATATCGATCCTCTAATAATGAGAATTTATAAGAAAGTTTCTAAAATAAGGTAGTTTTTAAAACAAGTTTCGTTTGACACAAACTTTTTACAACTTTTAATCTTTCTAAGAGTTCATAAAACAAGCTCGTTGAAGGTTACTTTTAATGGAGCATAAGCTTTTAGAGGTGTTCATTAACATAAATAGTTAAATACTATGAGAAGTGATAGGATCACAAAAAAATTTCAACAAAAAGCTTCACAAGCTGATGTGTCAGCGGCTCATTAGTGTGATTTCTCTCTCCTATCTCTTTTTTTGTGAGAGCTTTTTGTGAATATTTTTTTGTGATCCTATCTCTTCTCAAATACTATTATCAGTATTATTTATTCAGATTGTAAACTAATGTTTGCAACTTAAGCTTTCATAAAATTCAGCTCTTATGAGTTACATCAGTCCAACTCCATTACATTTCGCAAAATATAATATGTAAGTATCTTTATTTTTTTCAACAACATTGATTGGCATGACTAATTATTTGTGGTTGCAGTCTATTAGTGACAAGAGAGAGAGAGAGAGAGACATAATTCTTCACAAGCCAAAAAATAAAATCACTCACACGTCGGTTTAGGCATGAAAATTAGTTACACTTTCACATAGGTCTCACGCGAAACCCTTAAGGCCTTAAGTAACTAAGATGAATTGAGATCGTTTGTATTAACATGACCAGTAATGTTCCTTTACAAATAAAAGAGTGAGGTCTAATGAGAGACCAAGTTTTCTATTTGATTGTGAGAGAATATTATCAGTCATGTTCATATAAACTTGAACAATTCAACTAGAAAAACGTTATCAGTCATGTTCATATGATCACTTTTGGTGGCTTATTTTGAAACTTTTCAAAACTTTTCAACTTATATAAGCTTATATAAGACAAAAAAAATGTCAAAAAGTTTAAAAATAAGTTAGAGAGAACTGCAAAATACATCCTCGTGGTTTACACATTTTGGCATCTTACATCCCTGTCAGAAACTTTTGGCAATATACATCCCCCGTTAGGCAAACGTTTGCCACAATACATCCCTCGTTAACAATGAAGACTAACGGTGCAAATTTTTCCTCCGTTATCTCTTAACGAGACTGAAAATATTACACGGTTAGCCTTCGTTAGCCAAACATTTGCACCGTTAGTCCTCTTTTTTAGCAAAAAAAATTAAAATTAAAAAAAAAAAAGGAAAAAATTTAAAAAATTATTTTTTTTAAAGTTAATATTTTTAAAAAAATCAAAATTTAAAAAAAAAATATATTTGCGAAAAAAAAATTTATAAATAATAATTAATTTTTTTAAAAATGCGTATTTTTTTAAAAATTAATTTTTATAAAAAAATGCGTATTTTTAAAAAAAATGTGTATTTTTTAAAAAATGCGTATTTATAAAAAAAATTTAATTTTTTTTTCGCAAATATTATTTTTTTAAAAAAATTTTGATTTTTTTTTAAATATTAACTTCAAAAAAATAATTTTTAAAATTTTTTTCCTTTTTTTTTTTTAATTTTAATTTTTTTTTTAATTTTAAAATTTTTAATTTTTTTTTTCTAATAAAAAGGACTAACGATGCAAATATTTGGCTAACGAAGGCTAACGGTGTAATATTTTCAGTCTCGTTAAGAGATAACGGAGGAAAAATTTGCACCGTTAGTCCTCCTTGTTAACGAGGGATGTATTGTGGCAAACGTTTGCTTAACGGGGGATGTATATTGCCAAAAGTTTCTGACAGGGATGTAAGATGCCAAAATGTGTAAAGCACAGGGATGTATTTTGCAGTTCTCTCAATAAGTTATAAGTGAACTTATGAAACATAATCCAAAAACCAAATAAGCAATAGGACAAAACACCTCTTTCTTCTTTTTAAAGCCATGTATGTAGTCTTGTTCAATTATTATTTCAAAGAAATCAGTTGAAGAAACCGATCGATCGTGGTGACTTGTAAAATAAACATCCAAATCATCATCTTCATCAATGGCTACTGAATCTTCTGCTTCTCCGGCCCCACCACCACCACCACCACCGCCAAAGGTTAGCAGGTCCAAGTACATCTGGCCTCTTCTCCTCGCCGCCAATTTCTCCATCGGAGGTACATTTCAATTTATAAAAACCCACTTACCTTTCATACTAGTTCTAAACAGTTTCTCTGTTTCTAAGCTATATCCGCCCAAGACCCGGCAATATCGGCCCATGACCCGGCTGTTCCGGCCAAGACCCGGTTGTTCCGGTCATGACCCGGATATTCCGGTCAAATTTTGTATCTACATGAATAGTTTGGGGGTTAATGGTTAGGGGTGTCCATGGTACTGGAACTGTCCCGAACCAGAACCGTCCTGAAAGAACCGAGAACCGAAAATATAGAAAAAGTGGAACCAAGAACCGTCCCAAGTTCTTCGGTACGGTTCCGGTACGGTACTCGGTTCCGGGAATCTCGGTACTTTCCCACAAGAACCTAAGTGTTTAAATAATTAATTTTTTTCATCATTGATCATTCATAAAGACATGCTAATAATGCTATAAAAATACAAATACACACAAAAATACAAATACTCGTTTACTACATATTTGAGATAAACTTACGATAGTGATTTCGAGATAAACTTACTTTCGTGTTGATGAATGATAATGATGATGATCTTTGAATTGATTAAAAGTTAGGGTTTTATTTTTATTATGTGTTTTTAAGTTTTAGATTTTTTATGTTATGGCTTAATAATGATCAGGGGGTTTTTTTTTATTATTATTTTCTTAAAAGGATATACACATTACACAATGTCCCAAATAAACCCTATAAAATTTCATATTTTCAAAGTGTTCGGTTCTTTCGGGAAAGAACCGGAACCGGACGGTTCCGACCCGAACCGTCCCGAGAACCGAAATTTTGGAATTTTAGGAACCAAGAACCGTACCATGGTTCTAATATACGGTCCGGTTCCGGTACGGTTCCTCGGTTCTTTTGGTTCCTCGGTTCTTTTGGACACCCCTATTAATGGTGACTAGTACGAACCATGGTCCCATAGCCATTAGCAGTAGTTGTAATTAAATTATACTTTAGTAGTAATGTGTAAAGTGAATTAAAACTAGCGTTCGAGTTTCAATGCTTGTTTTAGGGTGTGTTTGTCACGGTTAGCGTGATAAATAACAAGCATTAAAATTGTAATTTGTAACGCTGCCTTTTCTAAAACAAGCAGTTTCTTTACCAAACACTTTTATAATACAAACATTACTGCTACGGCTAGTTTTGCAAACATAATAACTTCTTTATATTTAGGTTCAAAATGGAATTAGGATATCTGGTGTCTTATTTTGTATGTTTCAATGAAAGAACAATCAATCATGCTGTAGATTTGGGAAAGTTTGTTATCTAGTTCTGAGATTGTTATTAGTTTTTGATTTTCATTTCATTTCATTGTCACTTGATAGAGAACACAGATATATGTTGTTCATATTACGCTATGGTTATACCTTCCTTTTCGACTCTAGTACCGATATCTGCAACTTCTTTTGGCATTTAAGTGACGTTGTCTATCTTGACTATTTGTTAGTTATTGTCATTGTATATTTGTATGATTATAGGTGTTTATTTATCTATTTCTTCAGTAAAAACCAAATAAGTTTTACCAAGATGACTGTGCGTTCGCGATTTTAGTTTATATGTGGAAGGCTGAAGGTGGTGCAAGTGGACCTTAAATAAGTGATGCGTGATGTGCAACAATCAACATTTCCTTACATTTAAGAAGATATAACCTTGTTTATTGACTAAAGATAGTTTTGTTTTTCCGGATACCTTGTTAATTGATTACTTATTAAGAGTAACCCCGATTCATTGTCTAAGTGACATTATACTCGCTTGATCCCAAAATAGCTTCAGCCACATTTATTTGTCAAACAAGTCATTAACTCCTTTATAATAATGCACAACCTCTTTGAAGTGAAATGTATAGCTCACTGCAGATTATTGAAGTTCCACCTTGTTTCTTTCTCTATGAGTAACAAGGGAAAAGATAGATGATGCATATATCACCTTTGACATCCCTAAACAAAGGATTACTAATTTAGGGTATTAAAATGTTGAAGTTAGACCAAACCAACTGGATATCGATATTCAGTGTGCAGATTTTATTTATTAAAAAAAAAAAAAAAAAAAAAAAAAAAACAACTTAGGCTCATTTAGTTTCGAATTTTAACATGTCCGATTTAGAGCAAAGCAACGGAGCCCTGGACGTACATTTGTCAAAAAAGTTATATTCTTTTTTATCTTTCGTCTATTTCCTTCAAGTTTTATAAATAAAGAAAGATTCTAATAAGATCTAAACAAAATAAATACGGAATAATATTTTTCTTCCATTTCCTTTAACAAACTGTCATTCTTGATGTTTTATGTAACAATTCGCAATTTCAGGTTAATTACCATTCCCGGAAAATTTCACTATTCACTTTTCCCAAAACTTTCCCGAAAGTTGATTTTTATTTGATATTCTCGAGTGATAAATCATTTCCATGGCAAATTAAATGTTTGACATTCGTCAGATCATTTTCGTGAAAGTTATTAAGGAATTACACGTTTTAGGGTAAAACGTCATTCAGAAATTCTACGTACAACGAAACTCGACCGCGTTAAGTGACCCCGCATTAGAAAAATGTTTGACACACTCATGATTTATTTGAGAATTAATCGTGACTGAGAAAAACATGACCAAAGACTTCCCGGCAGGTCACCCAAGCCTGTACTACTCTCGCATAAGCACGCTTAACCGTATGGGCGATTAACCGTTAGACCACAAAACGTTTTTCTAAGACGATTTGAGTTTTCAACTTATTAGAAAAAGTCAACATATTTTTCCCTCCTCCATTGACCAAAAATCATCCCTTGATGTTATAAGTCATTCCTTGATTTTTAGGCTTACGGTTTGATGTCTAAAAGACATTTAATACCAACCGACACTAGACTGAGCCCAGTCTAGACATTATAAGTCATTTTAAATCATTTTTATCACATTAGAAAAGTAACATTTTACTTTTCTCAATTTTACGCCATATTCGTACGTTTTACGTATTACGCGTTTTAGACCCGTGTTTCCAGTTTTTAGCAGGGTTTTACCACCCAAATGGAACCTACCACTCATTTTATATTTTATTATGGAACATATGGACATGTTTAACAATACTTTCAAGTTCCATAATTTTACGACACCCGGTTTTACGTTTTGAGACGTAACAACTTACGGTTGGCATTTCCCGGAGTCAAGTTTCATCCTAATACTTAGGATAATATCATCCAAGGTCCAACCCTTCCTCCCCAAGCTTGTGAACCGCCCTAGGGGGGGGGAGTCATCACATATGTGGCTTGATCTCATGCTATGAGGTCTTAGATTGCATACATGTGTACAACTTGCTCACCAAGGGTTGACTAGTCAAGGAAAGTAACCTCCTCAAAGGCATATAAAGCCCTCCCTTTCCCTTTGTTGCCGTCCACTTCCACACACACAAACACTGTCACCTTTGCTTGATTTACTCCAAGTTTTATGCAAGATTCAAGTACCATATCAATACCTAAAACCTAGTTAGGTTTTCATTCATCAAAACACTTCCATAACCTCATATACTTGGTGATTTCTCTTGAGTTTGAATCCACTCAAGTCACCTCAACCTTCATCATCCATCTTTCAAGTTTACAAGGGTAGAAAGATTGCATGAAGTGAAGTGGGTTGAAGCAAGTCTATCAAAGTCCTATCCTTACATGTTAACTTCCTTTCATCTTTGAAAGCCAAAAGTTGTAAGCCAAACCCTAACATGCTTCTTGTTGAATAATCATGTTCATGTTATTTACCTATTATTCTTGCTATATTATGTCTTGTAGTTATGTCCATGATGTATAAAAGTGAGCAAAACAAGTTATTGTTATTGATTGTTAAAACAAGTTATTAAAACAAGTAAACTAGGGATTTTCTTGGTAAGACCTGATCAAAATGGTAAAAATATGATGTTGGATCATTACATATTACAGTAGAGGACTTAACAAGGAAACCATAGCAATTTGAACCACCTAAAACGAGTATACGAGTCAAAAGTTACGCCCATTTGAAGTTACCAAAACTTTGCGGCAAACTGCCAAATACCATTCTGATCAAATTTGGGTTTTGAAAGTCCCACTTCTGGTCCGATTCATCAAAAAGTTAAAACATGAAAGTTGTCCGGAACGACGTTTTCGTTCAAGAACAAAGAAGCTCGAGACCTAAAAACACTTTCCGAGTGTTAAAATTCTTCAAATTCTAAACAGCCCATTTTTAGGCGAAAGTCACAAGATTATGGTTATACTTTGAAAGGAACAAGAGGTCTTATGACCTATAATCAAGACCACAACCATGGCTAGAGCCAAGGTTGTGTCTCATGACCTTGAAACAAGGACCAAAGGTCATGGCTAGGCCATGACGAAATGACCATACCAACTTACATAGGCGTAAACATGAAACAAAGAGTTGACGAGAACTTGAACAAGCAATTTGAATCTACTTCACTTAAAAAGGAACCATGAGATATTACAAAGAGAAAATGGTCATACAAGACTTATGAAACTACCCCTAATAACAATCTTCATGTACTAATAAACTTTCCTAAGTTTATTCAAATATCGGACATGTAACTTTTCGGATCAAAACTTATACTTTATCAACTACTACAATAGTAGGGAGCCTCATGTGAGGAGTTCATTATGTAAGCCGTCGAGTTGAGTTGTGGATTTACGAGTTAAAGTGTCCTGGCTCCTCGAACGCTTACTAACATGACTTCTGAATTATGTCGGCCCGAACGGTAGTAAACGATATACAAGACATACATGTTTCATGAATCATTTCTTTCAACGACTTACATTATACATCATACCACATCATGGACTAAGTGCAAGACATACATATATTGGCATGTTTATGTTTCCTTAGACATTATTCCAAACCTAAGTTGCAACAATTATTCTAGGTTGCTCGTAGAAGTTCTTACGGCATATCCATCATTCTCATTATACATCATCCAACTCAAGGTGAGTTCATAGCCCCATTTTCCATTACTTAATTGTTTTACAAACCCTTGGGGGAAATACATGCTATTTTTAACCGAGCACAATGTTTCTAAATTGTATGCTTGCCTGATTGTTTTATTATCACTAAGTACCAACCTTGCTAAACCGAGATCCCTTATTATGAACCATTTAATCACTAGCAATAGTGAGCGCAAATATTATGAATAGGCCTATTGGGATTGACGAATCCCATTTGTAGTGAATACATTCATACAAATGCATTAATATTTGAGACCTGGGTATGCCAGCAACATACCTACCGGGATAAAACCGCCGATCGATATTGGTACACGTTAACGTTATGGTGTCATAAGCTTAGTGTATAATACATGTTCCGGGCGTATAATAACGTAGCCTACCTGTTTTGTTTTCCAAACATTGGTGTGAGCCTATAACTCACACTACCAACATATTGTGTTCAATCGATTTAACAAACTCTATGAATATCACTCAACCTTTGTGTTGACCTCTCAAGCATGTATTTCAGGTTCATGACGATCAAGGATGGCACGGAAGGACACGGATACTCAAGAGGGCTATAAATTTTATTATCATTCAAAAACTCATTTAATGTAAATTGTAAACATGGAACCATTTGGGACCTCATTTTATAATCTCTGATATTTATATATTTTGAATGATACATCTTTTAAAACGACTCAATTGGAGTTCGTTTTCTATTATTGTGACTATTGTGCCGTCGAGTAACACCCAGTTTGAATTCCGCTGCATCCATGAATTGGGGGTGTTACAGATTGGTACCAGAGCCATGGTTATAGAGAAACGGGTCTAAGTGAGACCTAAACTATAACTACAATCACAAACAAAAACATTTTATAGCCTTCCGCTCTCCGTGTCTTCCATCCTCCAGATGATTATGGACTTAGTAAGCATGTTATGCTTCACAAACATATTAGTATATTGATGGTCTTAAGCATGTTATTCATTTTCCAAGACATTGTATGATACAATGGTCTTAATCATTTCTCAAATGTTTTGAGTCACACAATGACCTAACCTACTTCCCAGACATTGTGAATTGCACAATGGTCTAACCTACTTCCGAGACATTGTGTTTTGTGCAAATGGTCTCTAGAATTAGTCCATCACATCATCAATATCATTTCTTATGATATCAAAAACCCGTCACAATCTATCGATTTCAAAACAAGAAATATTGGATTTCTAAAGGACAAACTAATCCATCATCGACAAAAGCTGAACTTTCTCTACATTCATCAAAGTTTTCTTATAAAACCTTCATTATTAAAAGTTCGTGATCCTGGCCAAGTATGTTCTATTTTAGAACTACTTAAAACTTCCTTTCCATACGTATCTACCCTTACTACCTTCTATGCAATGGAATATGAAAACTTACGTTACAAGTCTTGTATGGACGGGACTTGCAACTTAAGGGTTTGACATCGCCTTTGTTTAGTGGACAGTTTCCCGAAAGCAACGGACATATCAAAAGTATACCTAGTTTAGGTATTTGAAAATTTTATCGAACCTTGGCTAAATATGGACTAGTCACCTATATTTAACCTAGGGACAGTGGAATATAGTCTGACTAACTATATTCGACTTAGAATTTTCAAATACTGAGAGTAGTTGTACTAGGGTTATGTTTAGGTTGATTTCCAATATGAACTCGATAAACCACCAGAATACATTAAAACAATCTAGAGACACGATAATGTCTTACCACTCAGCGAAATCTTAACACCTTATTTGTGTTACCTAATTTCATTCTTGAAAATTTTCATTTATGAGATAATCCGAACTACTATCTTGGGATAGTTATCAATTATTCTCTTCATCCTGTAGAAGTACTATCCTGTTTAGGTCCTAAGGATACCATTCCATCATAAACTTTTAAAATCTCTTAAGATTTTTAAAGCAAACTCAACATCTATACCTAAGAGTATTAATGTTAAGCATACACTACGCACTTTTGTTCATCAACATATCACAACATTATCTTCACAACCATTACAAAAACAATCTCATTAACAGATCTTGATGCACTTTTAAAGCTCAAATCATCCTTAGTTACACCACAAGTACCCTCATCAGCTTTACAAGTTTGAATATTCATCTTGTACTTTTGGAACACCAGTATCATCTCGTAATACACTACCTTGTAACTCACCGGCTAAGTATGAATGTTGTGTCGGGAATTCTTGAGTAGGATGATTTATAATGTCCTTATTTGAATGGATTGGGATGCCTTTTCGTTTAAATAAAGAAATTATAAATCATCAAACCATACGTTTATATTCCTTTAGTTACATTGTTTGGGATGCCTCTCTATGTAAATAAAGAATTATAAACAAGTGGGCTTAATTGTATCCAAAATAACATAAGTATGAAGTCAACCTACATTACATTGCTCGGGTATGGCATGATACCTACATTACATTGCTCGGGTATGGCATGATACCTACATTATATTCGCCACAAGAAATCCTGTCTTTTCACCGACATCGCTTCAAACCATGACATAAACACTAGGTACAACAACCGATTACCTACTATGCTATGATTGCAACTACTATCCCAATTTCCATTGATATTCCACTACTATATCAATTTCTATTAATAATCGACTGCTATATCAATTTTCTTTGATATTCGACTATTATATGGATCTCTACTGATATTCAACCATGTTATCAATCTCTATTGACACACCATATTCTGAGACAAATCAAACTACATCACTAGTAATTCCAGACTTTGGTCCTCATAAGTAACCACACATCTTTATCGACACCACTCCAACATATGACACACAAAGAACTTCGGGACGAAGTTCCCCGTAAGGGGTAGAGACTGTAACAATTCGCAATTTCAGGTTAATTACCATTCCCGGAAAATTTCACTATTCACTTTTCCCGAAACTTTCCCGAAAGTTGATTTTTATTTGATATTCTCGAGTGATAAATCATTTCCATGGCAAATTAAATGTTTGACATTCGTCAGATCATTTTCGTGAAAGTTATTAAGGAATTACACGTTTTAGGGTAAAACGTCATTCAGAAATTCTACGTACAACGAAACTCGACCGCGTTAAGTGACCCCGCATCAGAAAAATGTTTGACACACTCATGATTTATTTGAGAATTAATCGTGACTGAGAAAAACATGACCAAAGACTTCCCGGCAGGTCACCCAAGCCTGTACTACTCTCGCATAAGCACGCTTAACCGTATGGGCGATTAACCATTAGACCACAAAACGTTTTTCTAAGACGATTTGAGTTTTCAACTTATTAGAAAAAGTCAACATATTTTTCCCTCCTCCATTGACCAAAAATCATCCCTTGATGTTATAAGTCATTCCTTGATTTTTAGGCTTACGGTTTGATGTCTAAAAGACATTTAATACCAACCGACACTAGACTGAGCCCAGTCTAGACATTATAAGTCATTTTAAATCATTTTTATCACATTAGAAAAGTAACATTTTACTTTTCTCAATTTTACGCCATATTCGTACGTTTTACGTATTACGCGTTTTAGACCCGTGTTTCCAGTTTTTAGCAGGGTTTTACCACCCAAATGGAACCTACCACTCATTTTATATTTTATTATGGAACATATGGACATGTTTAACAATACTTTCAAGTTCCATAATTTTACGACACCCGGTTTTACGTTTTGAGACGTAACAACTTACGGTTGGCATTTCCCGGAGTCAAGTTTCATCCTAATACTTAGGATAATATCATCCAAGGTCCAACCCTTCCTCCCCAAGCTTGTGAACCGCCCTAGGGGGGGGAGTCATCACATATGTGGCTTGATCTCATGCTATGAGGTCTTAGATTGCATACATGTGTACAACTTGCTCACCAAGGGTTGACTAGTCAAGGAAAGTAACCTCCTCAAAGGCATATAAAGCCCTCCCTTTCCCTTTGTTGCCGTCCACTTCCACACACACAAACACTATCACCTTTGCTTGATTTACTCCAAGTTTTATGCAAGATTCAAGTACCATATCAATACCTAAAACCTAGTTAGGTTTTCATTCATCAAAACACTTCCATAACCTCATATACTTGGTGATTTCTCTTGAGTTTGAATCCACTCAAGTCACCTCAACCTTCATCATCCATCTTTCAAGTTTACAAGGGTAGAAAGATTGCATGAAGTGAAGTGGGTTGAAGCAAGTCTATCAAAGTCCTATCCTTACATGTTAACTTCCTTTCATCTTTGAAAGCCAAAAGTTGTAAGCCAAACCCTAACATGATTCTTGTTAAATAATCATGTTCATGTTATTTACATGTTATTCTTGCTATATTATATCTTGTAGTTATGTCCATGATGTATAAAAGTGAGCAAAACAAGTTATTGTTATTGATTGTTACAACAAGTTACTAAAACAAGCATACTAGTGACTTTCTTGGTAAGACCTGATCAAAATGGTAAAAATATGATATTTGATCATTACATATTACAGTAGAGGACTTAACAAGGAAACCGTAGCAACTTGAACCACCCAAAACGAGTATACGAGTCAAAAGTTACGCCCATTTGAAGTTACCAAAACTTTGCGGCAAACTGCCAAATACCATTCTGATCAAATTTGGGTTTTGAAAGTCCCACTTCTGTTCCGATTCATCAAAAAGTTAAAACACGAAAGTTGTCCGGAACGACGTTTTCGTTCAGGAACAAAGAAGCTCGAGACCTAAAAACACTTTCCGAGTAATAAAATTCTTCAAATTCTAAACAGCCCATTTTTAGGCGAAAGTCACAAGATTATGGTTATACTTTGAAAGGAACAAGAGGTCTTATGACCTATAATCAAGACCAAAACCATGGCTAGAGCCAAGGTTGTGTCTCATGACCTTGAAACAAGGACCAAAGGTCATGGCTAGGCCATGACGAAATGACCATACCAACTTACATAGGCGTAAACATGAAACAAAGAGTTGACGAGAACTTGAACAAGCAATTTGAATCTACTTCACTTAAAAAGGAACCATGAGATATTACAAAGAGAAAATGGTCATACAAGACTTATGAAACTACCCCTAATAACAATCTTCATGTACTAATAAACTTTCCTAAGTTTATTCAAATATCGGACATGTAACTTTTCGGATCAAAACTTATACTTTATCAACTACTACAATAGTAGGGAGCCTCATGTGAGGAGTTCATTATGTAAGCCGTCGAGTTGAGTTGTGGATTTATGAGTTAAAGTGTCCTGGCTCCTCGAACGCTTACTAACATGACTTCTGAATTATGTCGGCCCGAACGGTAGTAAACGATATACAAGACATACATGTTTCATGAATCATTTCTTTCAACGACTTACATTATACATCATACCACATCATGGACTAAGTGCAAGACATACATATATTGGCATGTTTATGTTTCCTTAGACATTATTCCAAACCTAAGTTGCAACAATTATTCTAGGTTGCTCGTAGAAGTTCTTACGGCATATCCATCATTCTCATTATACATCATCCAACTCAAGGTGAGTTCATAGCTCCATTTTCCATTACTTAATTGTTTTACAAACCCTTGGGGGAAATACATGCTATTTTTAACCGAGCACAATGTTTCTAAATTGTATGCTTGCCTGATTGTTTTATTATCACTAAGTACCAACCTTGCTAAACCGAGATCCCTTATTATGAACCATTTAATCACTAGCAATAGTGAGCGCAAATATTATGAATAGGCCTATTGGGATTGACGAATCCCATTTGTAGTGAATACATTCATACAAATGCATTAATATTTGAGACTTGGGTATGCCAGCAACATACCTACCGGGATAAAACCGCCGATCGATATTGGTACACGTTAACGTTATGGTGTCATAAGCTTAGTGTATAATACATGTTCCGGGCGTATAATAACGTAGCCTACCTGTTTTGTTTTCCAAACATTGGTGTGAGCCTATAACTCACACTACCAACATATTGTGTTCAATCGATTTAACAAACTCTATGAATATCACTCAACCTTTGTGTTGACCTCTCAAGCATGTATTTCAGGTTCATGACGATCAAGGATGGCACGGAAGGACACGGATACTCAAGAGGGCTATAAATTTTATTATCATTCAAAAACTCATTTAATGTAAATTGTAAACATGGAACCATTTGGGACCTCATTTTATAATCTCTGATATTTATATATTTTGAATGATACATCTTTTAAAACGACTCAATTGGAGTTCGTTTTCTATTATTGTGACTATTGTGCCGTCGAGTAACACCCAGTTTGAATTCCGCTGCATCCATGAATTGGGGGTGTTACATTTTACAGCTTACCTTTTCACGAGAACAAATAAGGAGGAGAAAACAGAGGGAGATGCGCCTGCAACTGGTGTTACTTCATCTCCTACATAAACTGCTATTTCAACTGCTGCAGTGAGCCATGTACCAACATCGCCTCCTGCCACATCGGAGCCAGTGAAACAAATCCCCGTGGATCAGCAGATAGAGCTCTTCAAGTGGATATTGGAGGAGAAAAGGAAAGTAAAGACAAAAGATCCTCAAGAGAAGAAGAAAATTGATGAAGAAAAAGCCTTACTCAAACAATTCATCCGGTCAAAGTCCGTCCCATCTTTGTAATTACTGTATACATCTGGAATTGTACATACTTTGTGAAAATTGAAAATGGTAAATGTTTTATAAATTATTTTATTAATAGCGAAAATTTCATGCATATCCTTGAAATTTTCAAAAATTTCATATATATCATTTTTACTAGTTTTTTATGCATAAAGTACAATGCATTTAATTTATTAATAAAACTGGGTTATCAATGTACTAATACGATTTTTGTAATTGTAGTCACACTAATTATCAATCAAAAAGTTTTTCTTTTAGTCCGACCGTATCAAAACGTGTTTCAGCCATAACCCGTGTTAAGCTGGTACATAACCCGCCTATTTGAACGCATTCTATATCATAAATATTTTTTACCCATTTTTTACGTCAACAATCTCTACTTTTTCTAGAGCAATGAAGGTGATGAATGTTAAATCAAGGGTAGATTACATTTTTTTTTTTGGCTGAAGATGGTGTTGTTTGTTACAACGCGTTTTCGGTAAGCAATTACATTTGATCTCACTAGAGTTAAAAGAACTTTATTAGCTTAGAACATTACATTAATACATGTACATACACGGTTCATATTTACCCATTTTACTTAGTTTGTCTTTACCATGTTGAGATATTGTTTATCATATTCATACAAAATACTAGGGCTGAGCAAATCCACCCGAAAACCGACCTGAACCGACAAACTGACCGAACCGGACCGACCTTATTCGGTTCGGTTTCGGTTTTGTATATTTTTGTCGGTTTCGGTTCGGTTTTGGTTCAATTCGGGTTTTGTCGGTTCGAAATAGCTAAATCGACCCAACCCGACCCAACCGAACGGAGTTATTTGGTTCGGTTTCGGTTTTCATATGTATTTCTCGGTTCGATTCTCAGTTCAACTTTTTTCCTTTGTCGGTTTTCGGGTCGGTCGGTTTTTGTTGGTTCGAGTCGAGTTTGACCCGATGCCCACCCCTACAAAATACCTTAGGCTAGGTGCAACGGGTGTGAAAGGTCACCCTCCACCTCACCTCCTCACCATGCACACAATTGTCGTCACCATTCACACGCGTGAGCATGGGAGAAAAAGATGAGTGAGTGGTGATAGTGGTAACCACTTGGTACCCGTGCAAGGTTTTTTTTTTTTTTTTTTTTTTTTTTTCATTTGATTTATGAATGCGTGTGAGGTATTTTGTGGGGTATCTTTTAAAGGTGAATGGGGTGGTGACCATTGTATGAGAAAAGTGAGGGGAATGGCGATGTGCTAAATAGTGATATGATGTTGAGGTGAAAGGTGAGAAAAGTGGTAATGTGTTAAATAATAATGTGATGCTGAGGTGAAAAATGAGAAAGTTGTGACCATCGCACATCGTCTTATAGTATTAGACACCTTTCATTACTACTAATATTGTTTTGCAATTTATTTCTAGTAGATATTCTTAAACGCGTTATGTATTATCGTTCATCTGCATATATAATGATGTTTGTTAGCATGTACCCCCTCCGTCCTAAAATAGTTGTTCACTTTAATTTTTTTAGTCTTTTTTGTTCAACTTTGACTATAATATTTTTATTTGTGTTATATAATATTTGATGAAAATTATACAAATAGAAAATGAATTTAAAACACAATTCATTCATATATTTTTCAGCAAATATTATATACACAAATAAAAATATTTATGATTACAGTTGAATAAAAAGCGAACAATTATTATAAAACGGAAATAATAATATATTATATTGGGGATTTACTATTAAAACTTTGAATTTATTAAATAAAAGTTGCTATTAGGCGTAGACAAAAAAGTAAAAGGTATATTCTTTACAAAAATGCAAAAAGTACAACTCTACCAAAAAAGTAAAAAAGATATTCATTAAAATAATGCAAAAAGTAGAACTCCATCAATAAAGTTAGAGTAAATTGCATAAATTATCCTTAAAGTTTGGTCAAATTGCATATTTCATCCCAAATGTACGAAAGTGCAAGAATAGTTCATGTGGGGAAACCTTAGGTGCAAGTATCGTCATTGTAGAGACGATACTTGCACTAAAGGTTTCCTCACATGGATGATCCTTGCACTTTTGTAACGTTTGAGACAAAATATTCAATTTGGCCAAACTTTAAGGACGATTTATCCAATTTACTCTTAAAGTTAAAGATAGCAATTGTTCACATCTTCAATATAGAAACACAAACCAAACACATATATGTATAGAGTCACCAAACATTTCTCACATACCAAGGGACCCATCCCCACAATCCATCTAAAAGAAAATCAATAGTTGAGATTAAAAGCATTTTAATATTTCACCTATTTTTTATAATTTAAATATCTCTCAAACCGTTAATCGTTAAGCGAAAATAATTACACCATCGCGACGGGCATTAAATTATCTTTCTATAGACGGGCACTTTGATATACTTTCGAAAAATAAAAAAAAATCGTTTTTTTCACATTTTTTTTTTCATGACCGAAAAAAAATCATATATGATATGTAATATCATATATGATATTACATATCATATCATATATGATATGTAATATCATATATGATATTATATGTAATATCATATATGATTTTTCGGCCACGAAAAAAAACGTGAAAAAAAAAAAAAAAATTGTCGAAAATATGTCAAAGTGCCTTATCTATAGAAAGATAATTAAATGCCCGTCGTAACGGTATAATTTTTTTCGCTTAACGATTAACGGTTTGAAAGTTATTAATATTTGAAAAAAAATAATGAAAGTGGGTTTTTTAAATTGTTGGGATTAATCTCATTAGTCTCTTGGTATGTAAAAAAAATTTGATCCTCAAATGATCTTTGCTCTTTATGTATATCACCCAAATTTCGCAAGTTTGACCAATCAACTACAAATTTAACATATTAAACTCATCAATTATAGATTTTGATACTTTAAACTTAAAGCATGAAATCGATCAAAAATGTTGTCGTAGAACAACTCATCGCGCAGCACGAGTTCTCGGCTAGTACCTTATAATAGTAGACACCTTCCATTACTACTAGTTCTGTTTTGAAATTTATTTCTGGATTATTATTTTTTTGAACACTATTATTAAAGTATTAAATCCGTTATGTATTATTGTTCGTAGTTGGTCAGAATAGTCGGTGAGAAGTGCTCATGACAATGATGTTTTTCCTATACGCTATAGACAAAAAGTCAAAAAAGCCAGTTGTCTTTAAAATAATGCAAAAAGAATAAAAATAGATCTCCACCAACCCACACACTTGTTCACCACATCTTCATCAATATATACAAACACAAACCGAACAGATTTATGTATATCACCCAAACACTCCTTCACTTCTTCCTGTAACAACCCACAAACCCTTTTTTTTGTTCAGATAAACAAACATGATGTCTTCAGTCAACCAGGAGGACTTTGCTCACTTAAAAATCCCCCTTGAAGATGTAATATCCGCCACCAACCACTTTGATGACAAATATTTAACCGCAGAAGCAGTTATTGGAAAGGCTTACATGGGACAGCTCTTGTGGTCCGGTGAGTTGATTAAAATTGATGCTGAGAGGTTTAATAAAGAATGGTATGATGAAAATGAACAACAGTTTTGGGCAGAGATTTCGCTGCTTTCTACTCTCAAGCATAAAAATGTGGTTTCATTAGTTGGGTTTTGTGATGAGAATGATGAGAAGATCATCATTTACAAGCTTGAGACCATATTAAGTCTCAGCAACTATCTAAGTGACCCGATGCTGTTGACATGGGTTCGAAGATTGGAGATATGTGTCGGTCTTGCGAATGCATTGAGCTACATTCATTACGACAAGCCACGCGATTTTAGCGTAATACATCGAGGCATCAGCAGTGCCACAGTTTTATTAAATGATAAATGGGAGCCCAAGTTATCTCATTTTAAACTTTCCATGAAGATTGAAGCATCTCAGAGGCATGATTCATTCTGTGTTGATGAAGTTTGGTATAGGGAGGGGTATACAGACCCGACATATATAGAGACAAAGAGTTTGAGCCATGTTCGTATATGTATCTGTCCGATCATGCGTCCGGACGGATCCATTATCCGGTGCAACACCGGACCCACTAGAAAGTCGTCCGTTAATTCCTTAGATCTTGGGATTGTGTCGACCACGTAGGATAATCCATCTGACACCCTAACAATAGGGTGGCTTGTCAGAACATACCCTAAAGGTCAGAAATAGTAACCTACTTGTCCCCCGCACAGTGGCGCAACAGTAAAAAGGTACAGTCTTGGAATAGTATAAATAGAACTCATTTACTCACATGTATTTAAGACCTTTTCAGAGAAAATACACACACATATATAATTAAGCCCGTTACTTACTCTTACGCCGGAGCTTGGTCCTGGGATAACACTCGGGGCGAGGCTAACGCGTTTCTAGTGTCATTGCAGATACCGAAGACCCTAGACGCTACGACAAGGAACTTTCCGTAGCATCCAAACCTCCCGCAGGAAATTACTTAAACAAATTGGCGCCATCCGTGGGACCCGCATTCAATCTACCTAGGTTATAGAATGTCGAGTTCCGGTCCCGGAGGACCAAACCTTGGGCCTGGTGGTTCCGGGGAAGAAAGGACCAATACCCCACCCATCACCAGGGAACAAATCGACCTTTACGTATCCACCTTGAAATCTATAATCGTAGAACACAACCGGCGAGAAAATGTCACACCCATACGACTGGATTTCGAGGACGACGAACCAATTAATCGGGTCGTTAAGAAGAACGGAGGGATAGTCACCGGGATAAAGGTAGCCGATGAAGACTTATCGAAACCATTTAAAGAAATATCCCGATCACCATTGTCGCGAAGAATCTTAGAGTTTTCCGCTCCGGAGCACAAGATGCCTGCTCATATTAAGCTCTATGACGGATTTACAGATCCGAAGGATCATCTCACTCGTTTTACCGGAGCGGCGTGGTTCGATAAACTAACGCCAGGAAGCATCGATGAATGGGCGGATCTCCGAGAGCAGTTTGTGAGCCGTTTCGCTTTGCATAAAGCCTGCTTCAAGGATCCTACGGAGATTACGAAAATCGTCCAAAAGGCAAATGAATCCCTCCCAGAATTTAAGGAAAGATGGACCACAGAGACTGGTTTTATTCTGGGAGTCCCGGAAGTCATGAAAATCTCCTCTTTCATGAACGCATGCCGCTGGCCGGAACTTGCTAAGCGATATGCTGACAAGGTCCCCAAAACAGTGACAGAGATGATGTCCCGTCTCGATGACTTTGTCCGGTCGGAGAAGGCTTTTGCTGATACGGAGCTACCAAAAGGGGAAAGGTCCGAGTCTTTCAAGAAGCATACGGACTATAATTTTCGCCGGGATGAGAAGAAGCAAAGAGGGCCGTACAGGAATGATAGGAAGTTTAATGAAGGAAGACAGAACTATCAAGGGCGTGATGGGTATGTACCCTACCGCCCTCGTGACAGGCCCACGTTGATACCTGGAAGAAACGATCTTCATCATCGCCCGGCATATCCCCCTCCACGACTTACGTTAGGCTCCCTCACCAAATACCCCAAGGAGATCTTAGCCACTGAACCTCAGTTACGGTTACCGCCACCCAAACCGTTAAACCACCCGCCTAGGAAAGAAAATCAAGACAAGTTCTGTGATTACCATATGGAGAAGGGACACCACACAAATGATTGTAACCAACTTCGAAGGCAACTAGAGGCTGCGTTGGAATCAGGAAAGCTCAATCACCTTGTTAAGGATGTGAGGTATCGAGGAGGCGACCGTAGAGATGAAGCTCCCCTGAAAGGAAAAGTGATTAATATGATCCGGGCATGGCCGGAGAAGAATAAGAGGAAAGGTCGCGAGAATATGGAAGAATGGATGAAAGCTCCTATCACGTTTCCTCCCGTCCACCCAGATGACTTATCAGATGAACCTCTCATAGTGGAGGCGGTGATAGAAGGGTACTTGGTGAGGCGAATAGTCGTGGACGGAGGAGCGTCTGTGGAAATCATGTTCGAGCACTGCTTCGAGAACCTTAGCTCAACCATCAGGTCTCGGTTAAGACCAACACATACCGACTTATTAAGCTTCGCCGGAAACATGACGAAACCCCTGGGGAAGATAGAGTTAGAAGTAGAGTTCGGGAATGAAGGGTTGTCAAGGAGGACTTTGATGAAATTCACGGTCATAAGGGCATCATCTCCCTATAATGTTATCCTAGGAAGAACAGGGTTACGAAGTCTTCAGGCTGTGCCATCCACCATACATTCAATGATGAAGTTCCCCACGCCGAGGGGAATAGCAACGCTAGTAACTCGCTCGGCCGTTGTCTCTGAGTGCCGGAAGTTGGAAAAGGAACAAGCATTATTAGAGCAAGAAGAAACGGAAAAGAAAACAGAACCGGAGGGAACCGTATCAGAAACAATAATGGTCAACCCTGCCTATCCGGATCAACTTGTCACCATTGGCAAAAACCTCACCTATGAAACCCGAAAGCTTCTAAAAACAGTCCTCGTCCAGAACATGGATGTGTTCGCATGGGAGCCGGCCGATATGACAGGAGTCCCCAGAAGGATAATGGAACACCGTCTGAATGTAAACCCCTCGGTAGAACCGGTGAGCCAAAAAAGGCGTGTGTTGGCCTCCGACAGTAGCCGTGCAGTTCTGGCGGAGGTCGATGAATGGGTTCGGGCGGGGATAGTACGTCCGGTTAAATATCCGACCTGGATCTCGAACCCGGTCCTAGTAAAAAAGTTTGATGGCAGTTGGAGGATGTGTGTAGACTCCAAAAATATTAATTCTGCTTGCCCGAAGGACTACTACCCTCTACCGGACATAGATTGGAAAATTGAGTTCGTCATAGGATATAAGTACAAGTGTTTTTTAGACGCATATAAGGGCTACCATCAAGCGCAGATGGCCGCCGAAGACGAGGAAAAAACAGCCTTCTATACCGATCAGGGGACATACTGTTACACCAAGATGCCGTTTGGTTTAAAAAACGCTGGGGCCACCTACCAACGACTGGTTGACGCGGCATTTCAAAGGCAGTTGGGAAGAAATTTGGAGGCATACGTGGACGACATGGTAATCAAAAGTAGGGAAGAGAAGACCATGATAGAGGATATCGCTGAGACATTCTCCAATTTGAGGAAGATCAACATGAAGTTGAATCCACAAAAATGTTCGTTTGGGATGGAAGAAGGAAAATTCTTAGGATACCTTGTGACGTCGGAAGGGATTCGGGCAAACCCCAAGAAGACGAAGGCCATTTTAGATATGCAATCGCCACGCACTCTCCGAGAAATGCAAAGTCTCAGCGGAAAGCTAGCGACACTGAATAGGTTCCTCTCTCGATCGGCCGAACGAGCCTTACCTTTCTTTGATACCCTTAAGAACATTACCAAGGAGAACAAAGAGAAGTACAAGTGGACGGAGGAAGCAGAAAAAGCCTTTCAAGATATGAAGAAACTCATCATGGATCTTCCGTCGCTCACAACCCCAGCACGAAAAGAGAACCTATATGTATACCTCGCGGCGGCAGACGAATCGGTAAGTGCCGTGCTTCTAACCGAAAGGAAAGGAAGGCAAAAACCGGTACATTATGTTAGCCGGACCTTAAATGAGGCCGAGAGAAATTACGCCCCCATGGAAAAAATAGCGCTATCCTTGCTACACATGTCAAGAAGGTTAAGACGGTACTTTGAGGCTCACCCAATCAAAGTCATTACGGATCAACCCATCAAACAAATCCTTAACAAGGCTCAGGCATCCGGAAAGCTCGCCAAATACTCAGTTGAATTAGGCGCCTACAACATAGAATATATGCCCCGGAATGCAGTCAAAGGACAAGTACTGGCGGACTTCCTATCAGAAGCTCCGATCGGAAATCATTCCCCAACATATTTCCAGCAACCCGCCCGGAAGGAAAGCAAAGACGAGAAGGGACAATGGACCATATATACCGATGGGGCATCTAATGCAAAAGGGTCCGGGGCAGGGCTTGTCCTCATAAGCCCCACCAAGACCGAGTACACATACGCACTCCGGTTAGACTTCACCAGCACTAACAACGAGGCCGAATACGAAGCATTAATGGTCGGCCTGCGAATCGCATCGGATATGGGGGTCCGGAGTATAAAGGCTTGTGTAGATTCCAAGTTGGTGGCCAATCAGTTGAACGGAGACTATACGGCCACAAACACAAGTATGGTCAAGTACCTCGCCAAGGCAAAAGAGTATTCATCGGCCTTCAAAGAATTCACGATCTGTAATATCCCGCGATCACAAAACCAAAAGGCGGATGTCCTAAGTAAGTTAGCTTCGGTGGCCTTCAATCATTTGACGAAGGAGATACTTTTGGAAGTGTTGTCGAAGCGGTCGGTCGACAAAGAGGAGGTAAACTCGGTCGTGGAGGAAGAAGGTGAGAATTGGATGACTCCTATCGTCCGTTGTCTGGGGGAGGGAGTATGGCCGAAGGACAAAGACGAAGCTCGGACGTTGAGAATGAAAATCAACCAGTATGTGATGGAAGACGGGGTGCTATTCAAAAAATCTTATCTCTCACCAATGCTCAGATGTGTTGGACCTTTACAGGCCAATTATGTTATCCGGGAGATTCACATGGGCGCGTGCGGCATGCATTCGGAGCCACGAACGGTGGTCGCTAAAGCCATGCGACAGGGATACTATTGGCCCACCATGCACAGGGACGCCAGGAAAGAGATAAAGAAATGTGACTCGTGTCAAATTCATGCTTCCGTTCCCAAGTTGCCAAAGACCCACTTAACATCCATCATGGCACCCTGGCCATTTTATCAGTGAGGAATGGACATTGTGGGCCCCTTGGCACAGTCTACCGGTAAAGCCAAGTTTGTGATAGTCGCAATTGACTATTTCACCAAATGGGTAGAAGCAAAACCGCTCACACGAATAACAGGCAAAGAAGTCATAAAATTCACATGGGACAACATCGTCTGTAGATTCGGGTTGCCCGGAATCATCGTCACGGACAATGGGACCAGTTCGTCAATGATCCATTTAAAGGGTGGTGTGCCCGGTTGAATGTTCGACAAATAAACACGGCGGTGGCCCATGCACAGGCCAACGGATTAGTTGAGGCGGCCAACAAGAGCCTAATGAAAGGAATTAAGAGGAGGTTAGGAAGGGAGAAAGCTGGCTCGGTAGATGAACTTCCCAATGTCCTCTGGGCTCACAGAACCACTATTAAAACAAGCAACGGTGAAACCCCCTTCAGCCTTACGTACGGAAGCGAGGCAGTCATACCGGCGGAAATAGGCATGCCCACATATCGGACCATGATGATACAAAAAGGAATGAATGAAGAAGAAATGCGCCTAAACCTGGATCTACTGCAAGAAAGGAGGGAAGAAGCAGCGGTAAGAGAGGCAAAATATAAGACAAAGATAGAAAAATATTACAACAGGAAAGTCCGTCCGGTATCGTTCAAACCGGGCGAGTTCGTTTACCGGAGAAATGAAGCCAGTAGGCAAGAAGATCAAGGAAAGCTAGGCCCAAATTGGGAAGGACCATATCAGGTGATGGAAGCTTATCAGAATGGATCGTATAAGTTGAAGACGATGGACGATCAGGAAGTTCCCCGGAAGTGGCATGCTGTCAATCTCCGGAAGTGTTACTTATAATATGTATTCTGCTTAGAATTCCAAGTGTAAGACTGTTATGTCATATTTTGGCGCTTCTGGTTAATGCAGATATTAAGTCTCCCTCCGGTTAAGCAGGGTAGCAATTTTCAACAATGGATTATTGATAGTGATATGGAAATCCGGATGGAGATTAGCTACCTTTGTCCGGATACCACACATACATCTATACAAATAAAACAAATCCCAAAAGCGCTCCGGCGCTAGAGGATGCCGCCTCCCCCAAAAGCGCTACGGTGCTAGAGGTGAGGTAGGTCAAATAATAAAACAAATCCCAAAAGCGCTCCGGCGCTAGAGGATGCCGCCTCCCCCAAAAGTGCTACGGTACTAGAGGTGAGGTAGGACAAATAATAAAACAAGTCTCAGAAGTCCTCCGGCGCTAAAATCAAAGAAGGGAAAGCAAAACTTACGATCCGGCATCTAAGGCAGATTGCTAACAACAACGACTTTCAAGTACAAAAAGAATAAACTCACAATCAACATGTATAAAGAAAAAAGAGGAAGGGGAGTGGCAGGCCGCTACCCCACAAAATATATATATATACATAACCGATCAATAATTGTTATTACATTGCCAAATAAAATGTTTCAAAGTTGAAGCAAAAAACATCTAGACACGCTACGGATTCGGAGCATCTTCAACGGAAGCATTAGGCCTGGATACTCCAGCACCCGGAGTAACTTCTTCCCCAGCAGGTAGGATATTCATGAGATCCGCGAGAGGTAGCCGGTATGACGAAGCAATCTTTTCAACATAAGGAAACTGACGGTCAAACAGGCCGTCATAAATTTCCTTAAAGTTTAAGGCAGGCTCCAGCTCAAAATTCTCATTATTGGCAATAATAGCATCCACCTCATCTTGATCTCGGCCATACTTGATGCCCTTTAGCCATCCGGCATCCAAGGAAGCATTGAAGGCTTCGGCCCAAGCCATCTGATATTCCTCACTACCTCGAAGTCTCTTGACAACGGTGGGAACAAGCTGGCGGACGTAGTTAAACCTCAGAATCTCCGCTTGGCTAGACTCAACGGTCAGTTGTTCCACTTTCTTTGCAAGATCAACTCCTTTTCTCTCAGACTCAGCAAAGGCGGTCTCCTTCAGTGATAAGGCTGCCTCCAGCTGTTGAATACGGACAAGTTGTTCTTTGTTCTTTCCCAAAAGATCATCCCTCTCCTTCTCCACAGCTGCCAACTTGACAGATGATTCAGCGGCCCGGTCAACCAAACTTTGTTTTTCCTGCTGAAGTTCTCTGTTGGATTGGGACAGATCCTCAACAGTTTGATCCCGAGCTTCGAGATGAGCTTCAAGCTCCTTTACCCGGTCAGTTTGGCTCCCACAGCTCTCATGATCTTTGTACAACTGCGCATAATGATAACTTAAGTTCTCAAAACGTTGAAGAACGTCCGCTTGAGCAAGATGGCTGCGGCACAGTTCGAACCAGGCCCGCTGGGTTGCCTGATAGTCTGTCAAGTCTGACTGCTCCGCCCGAACTGAAGGGGGAGCCAGATGAATCATTAGCTCTCTGCAGACTTCAGCGTCATTCAAACTCACACCCGCCGTCAGCTTCCAAGCGGGGACAAAAGGCTCAGCAGATGTGTCGCCCCCTCGGAAGAAATTACCTAAGGAAACGCACAATCAGAAAAATATATATATATAATAATAATAAAAGCAATACAAATACAACTAAAAGTAAGAAGAAAGTTGCTTACCCCCGGAGCCCGTCCCCCTAGAGAATTGAGCATTTGGGCCACCAGACGACGAAGCATAAAGACCTTCGGGAAAAGGACGGTTTGCGTTGGAAACTCCCTCGGATGGGCCCACCGGATCACTCCCACCGCCCTCGCCAGTGGCATCATCCTCATCTTCAACTCCTGTTTCTACCATCGTCTCAACATTCAAAGTATCTTGCTGCTCATGAGTCACAGAAGTTTCTTCCGGACGATGAATGTTGATGGGTGAGGGAGAGTGTGTCTGAGTTTCATCTTCATCAGATGTCAAGTCAACATCATCAACAACTGTCAAGTTGGTTCTTTTCTTGGACGGCCGGGTAGATTCACCAGCCGGACGCTTCTTAGCGGGTTGTCGTTGAGGGGCATTTTGTTTTTTCCTTTCCTTAGCCAGGCGAGTATCCAACACCCGCTGATCAGCCTTCTCAGCAACCTTCATCAGTCCGGTCTTGTTCGGAATATTTTTATCAGCAGCAAGGGGAGGGGTGGTGTGCTGTGGGATAACCTCACCTTCTGCTATAGGTGCACCCCTCCCAATCCTGGAGCCCTCCACCAAAGAAAACCTGAGATACCGAGACATAGTGACAACTGCAAAGAAGGAAACTAAGTTTCAAATATAAAAAGGGGGGGGGGGGGGGAAGGACGATGGTAAATAAAATATATATATGATGACAATAATGATAAAACAAGTATATGGACGGTGTGTTACCATTCCCCTCATAATCCTTAAAACAAGGATGCAGTCCCGGGTGCGCCCAGATCTTTGTCAATCCTGACTCAAACAACAAGGCCGAATGAATGGGCCGGATATCAACGATGGTCTCCGTCAGTAAGGCCACATGCTCTTCATTATATCCTCAGAAAGGCGGGGTATCGGCGACGCTAGAATCCTGATGCCTCCATGCCATGGCATCGGGAATGGCCCTACGGTCAATAAGAAAAAATCTATCCTTCCAATGTTTCAAACTTGAACAAGTTTCGTTGAATATCCTCTTCTGAGCGGCTCTACCGGTCATACGGGCAAAGGAAAACCAATGACCTTGCTTCTGAAGAGTATAAAATAACCGGAACAAAGTCAAGGTAGGAGGGAAGCCCAGGCTCCGGTAATATATTTCAAACAAAATAGCCTTGGTCAAACCGATCGGAACCAACTGAGAAAGATGCACCCGGAAATACTTGATAATCTGAAGGAGCAAGGTAGAAAAAGGAACACGAACCCCAGAAAACTCCAGATACTGCTCATATATACCAATAGCGTTATTTGGAAGTTTATTCATAGTCATACCCTCAGGAGGGACTCTTGGATGAAGATCCTCCGGAATCCCATACAACCTCGCTACGTCCCTTACGTCCTCCTCCGTCATGGTAGAGGTATACGTGTGCATATCAAACTTAGGAATAACTTCCTCCGTCATAGAACCGGAGGGTCCTTCTTGAGCTGACCCAGACGCACCCTCATGTAATGACTCAGAAGCCATGTGAAAATGAGAGGAATAGATAACTTAACCGGAGAGGAAAATAGGCAAGAAATTAAGAATGTACCTGAACGGAAAACGAGGAAGCAGATGGCAAATTTACACGCACAAAGCCAATGTGAAAACGGTAAAAAAATGAAATCAAGTGAACCTTTTATATAGGGTCTTGAAGGAAAAAGACGAAACGTCTCGTCAGTCAATCTTACACGCGGATCGATCTTAGCCATACATGTAAGGCTCTCTCCACACGTGTCAACATCCGCCGCATCACAGTAAAACATGTTTCACCCACTAACCCCTAATGGGCTTTGATATAGTGGGCTAGGCCCAAAACCCTCGTGAACAGTTGGCCCCTACAAAAGACATGGGGTAAAAAGACGAAGGGACACGAACGCTACCGGACGAAAAGTAAAAGCAAAATGTCATCCCATGAATTCTTCAGAATTATGGCATGACACTTGGGGGGGGGGGGACATGTTCGTGTATGTATCCGTCCGGTCATGCGTCCGGACGGATCCATTATCCGGTGCAACACCGGACCCACTAGACAAAGTCGTCCGTTAATTCCTTAGATCTCGGGATTGTGTCGACCACGTAGGATAATCCATCTGACACCCTAACAATAGGGTGGCTTGTCAGAACATACCCTAAAGGTCAGAAATAGTAACCTACTTGTCCCCCGCACAGTGGCGCAACAGTAAAAAGGTACAGTCTTGGAGTAGTATAAATAGAACTCATTTACTCACATGTATTTAAGACCTTTTCAGAGAAAACACACACACATATATAATTAAGCCCGTTACTTACTCTTACGCCGGAGCTTGGTCCTGGGATAACACCCGGGGCGAGGCTAACGCGTTTCTAGTGTCATTGCAGATACCGAAGACCCTGGACGCTACGACAAGGAACTTTCCGTAGCATCCAAACCTCCCGCAGGAAATTACTTAAACAAGCCACAAGTCAGATATGTACTCCTTTGGGATAGTATTGTTTGAACTACTGTGTGGTAGGAAATCAATAATTGACGATCAAGATAATAAGTATTTGGGTCCGGTGGCCATTACCCATTATAGAGAGGAAAAGCTCAATCAAATAATTGACCCTGGTCTACTGAAACAAATGGACCCGCAGTCATTCGAGATCTTCAAGAAAACAGCATATGACTGCTTGAATGAAGAACAATTGCAACGCCCAAATATATATGAGATTGTCCAAAAACTAGAGAAAGCGTTGGAACTCGCACGCCGAAACAGGCCTGTAAGACTTCTTTTTCTCTGTTTTATCTTTCTATCACAATAATTAATAGCCCTTTGATGTTGTGTCTTCCGTTGCTGGACCTTACTGAATATTACTACCCCTAATATGCAATGCTAACAAAACTCAAGTTAAGAAATGACCATTTTTGCTCTGTTATTTTTAGGAAAAATGTGGCAGGCGTTTGGCTTATCGAATTAGCAATTTGGTGTAAAAACAATAATATTTTCAAGTTTTGGCTGTGATAAAGTTGTATTAAAAGTGCAATAGCTACTATTTCGACACCAAAAGAAATGTATATAGGATATGACTTTGACAATAATATCTCCAGGGGCAAAATTAAACAGCAAAAGAACTTTATTGTAAAAAAATATTACTTGTATAAATGTTATATAGTTGGCTTCATGAAAAAAGTCAACCTATTGCATTTTAGACTGAAAAATATATCAATTCGTGAAGTTAAATTTTGCAATGCTAACACTCTGTTCTCAAATACAATTTTATTAATATCTTACACACTCACACACAAAATAACAAAAAACAACAACTTAAGTGTTTAATTCAATTATCAATGGGCTTTATAGATTAAAAGAAGGGACGTTTGGTGGAAGTCACTTATATACCTAATGATAATGATGATGCATCTCACATCCTTTTGGAACCTAAACTCTGTTTTTGTGATAGATACACTCTCCGCCCGACCACCTTGCTCACCTAAGAATCCCCTTTGAAGATATAGATTCCGCCACCAACTACTTTGTAGAAGAAAATGTCGTAGGCACAGGTGGATTTGGAAAGAGATATAGGGGACAGCTCTCTTGGTCCGGTGAGTTGATAGATATCACTGCTCGGAGGTTAATTAATAAAGAATGGGATGAAAAAGAACAACAGTTTTGGACGGAGATTTCGATGCTATCTAGTCTCAAGCATAAGAATCTTGTTTCTATTGTTGGGTTTTGTAATGAAGTTGGTGCAGAGACCATCATTTACAAGGATGGGTCCAGGGGAAGTCTCAGTAACTATCTAAGTGACCCGGTGTTGTTGACATGGGTGAAAAGATTGGAGATATCTGTGGGTGTTGCGCATGCATTGAGCTACCTACATTATGACAAGCCACGCGATTTTAGCGTTATACATCGAAACATCAGTAGTGAAACAGTACGATTGAATAATGACTGGGAACCCGAGTTATCAAATTTTCAGCATTCCATGAAGATTAAAGCATCTGAAAGAAACAATGCTTTCCCTACTGATTCAGTTTGGTCTACGAAAGGGTATACATGCCCAACATATGCTGACACTAGCAATGTGGATCACAAGTCAGATACCTACTCCTTTGGAATGGTATTGTTTGAACTACTGTGTGGTAGGGAATCAGTAAGTGACGGTCAAGATAATAAGTATCTTGCTCCCGTGGCCATTTTTCATTATATCGAGAAAACACTCGATGATATAATTGACCCGGATCTATGGAAACAAATAGATCCGCAATCATTTGACGTTTTCGCAGAAACAGCGTATGGCTGCTTGAATGAAGAACAATTGCAACGCCCAAATATAGACGAGATTGTCGCAAGACTTGAGAAAGCATTGGAACTCCAAATAGCAGGCGAAAATAGGCATGTAAGGCGTTTTTTCTCTCTTCAAATCTGTGTATCATAATAACTATTATATTCAGAATAACTTATTATTAATACTTATTACTGTATTTATGATGCTAAAGGAACACTCGGTAGTTGCGGCCAAAGTTGAAGGTACATCATCCAGTCAAGAGAAGGTAATTTTTCTTATAACTCTTTTTGAAAGTCACTGATCGAAATTTCAAAAAAGAATTGAGATTCTCCTTATGTTGAAGGCTTGAAGCCAATGCCACATTGTGTCTAAAGTTGGGGAAAAATCACATTTGCCAGCTATTGTTCTAACATCTAGCTATTCTCGAGTGTAATACACAAGATCCTCTTTTCTAAGTATCTCCCAACATTTTCCGTTCTTTGATAAATTTTTATAATTGAGTAATTTACCTTAGTTTAGTGTTTCACCCTGTGAATTTACACAAATAGTAATGGTGTCTTGTTCGATACATATAGGGCTCAGTGGCCTCCGTCTTGAGAGGAATTGAATCCCATATCAGCAAAAAGACAATGTCTTCCCTCAAAGATCTTTCTCATTCATGCCTCAGCTTTGAAGATATAAAATCCGCAACTAACGGTTTTGATGAAGAAAATTTTATTAAAAAATTTGGCTTTGGAGGGATTTACAAAGGCCGTCTCTTGCGTTCCAAACAGTTCATCGATATTATAGTGAAGTGGTTCTCTTCTGAATTTGTAGATGATAAGAGAAAAACATTTTGGACGGAGATTTCAATGCTTTCTAGTCTCAGACATAAGAATCTGGTGTCTTTTATTGGGTTTTATGAGGACAAGAGCAGTAAGTTTATCATATACAAGAAGGAGGCTAAAGGAAGTCTAGACAAATATCTAAAGGACCAGACCCTCAAATGGATGCAAAGGTTGAAGATATGTGTTGGCGTTGCAAATGCATTGAGTTACATCCATTATGATGTTGGACGTGATTTTAGTGTCATACATTGCAACATCAAGAGCTCGAAGATTCTACTAGATGACAAATGGGAACCCAAGTTATCCGGTTTTGAGCTTTCGTTGAAAAATACAGTAGCTCGGAGGCAGCGTCTTATTCTTTCTCGTGATATTGTTGAGAATGTATACCTAGACCCAAAATATAAAAGAACTGGAGGTGTGACCCACAAGTCTGATGTGTATTCGTTCGGTGTTGTATTATTTGAAGTCTTGTGTGGAAGGAGTGCAGTTCTTCCAGATGAAGAGTTGGGAGAGGGGTTATTAAGTCAACTTGGCAAATCTGATTTAGATGATATGATTGATCCACATTTACGAGAACAGATGGACCCTGAAGCATACAAAATCTTCTCAGAGACAGCATTTTACTGCATACAGGAGGAACGAGCAAAGCGTCCGCATATAGATCAGGTTGTCAATAGACTTGAGAAAGCTTTGAGGACGATTACGCATTATCCTAATTAATAAACAAGAGCTACAAATATTATTAAGTGTTGTTTTCTAGTTTAACGTATAACCACTATATCCTCATTATAAGATTTTTTTGTACAAAAAGATGAGTAATAATGTAAAAAATTGTATGCATGTGATTTTGATTTACATTATTATCTTTCTTAACATTGTATTTTATATTTCATAGAATATAATATTAAATTATAACTAAAAATATTATATAAAACTAAATTTTTGTAATGTATGTGGTGAATATGAAAGTATGAAATAGTTTGTTACATCAAATTTGAATAGTGGGTTCAAGCTGAATGCACAGAGAACATCTTTTCAAGGATGTAACTCTTAAGAAAGTAATGATGTAATAAGCATGTTCAGTTTTTCAAATTGAAAATATGTATTCAAAGTAAAAGTATTTTCAATTTCAGGGGGAACTGCATAATCATTTTTGTGAAATACTTGAAAAGGCAATCATATTAGTGTTTACCGTTTACAAAAGAATAAAGGTAAGATTATGCATTTTACGGGGAAGGAACAGGTATAGGTATGGAAACTACAAATGAGGCCTCTAACCTCTTAAATTAAGAAAATATTGACTATTATGGAAAATTCAAAACATAATATACTTAGACATGTATAAATAGTAATGGACATATACTAAATCGGAGGCCACCTTACAAACAGTGGTTCTGTGCGGTTGCCCCACTTGCACATGCTAATCACCGCTACTGTAGGTTTGGTTTAAGGACTTAAAATGATCATACCCAAAAGCCGAGGGTTTTCTGAAGTCAACAATCTTTTAGTGGTATGACTATTCTTTTCCTAATTTCACATAATATGACCCACTTTGTCTTTTCTATTTTTATTAGACAACAACTAATATAATGTTACTCTTTTCCTTTTGCACCCAAGAAGGAAACCAGTAACAACATAAAGATAAAAACCTTCAAGAGGGAGGAATAATTAATTAAAAGACAAGAAATCTTCATTTTCAATTTTGACATTAATTTTAGGGATGAAATCATTTTCCTACTAGTTAACTTGAAACAAATCATATGTTACTTTTGAATGTTTTCATACTTTCTAAATCTTAGTCAATTATAAAAACTTTTTCTTTTATTTCACTCCAATCCTTACTATCATTAACGAGGTGATGCATGACTCCATATTGTTGCAGGAGAAGAACTTTGAACACTTTAAGATTGGACTAGATGTTATAAAGGAGGCTACCGAGAATTTTGACGACGCACATTGCATTGGGTCAGGCGGATTCGGTAAAGTATACAAAGCAGATCTTGAACATTTCGATAGCAGTAATTCCTTGTCGATAGAAGGTGTGAATAAGTCTAAGTCTGTGTGGCGGTCGGTTCAAATCTCGTGGATTAGTTGGCCAAAATGTTTGAAATCATGGTTACCAAAAAAAAAGAAAAAAGAAAAAGGTGTGAATAAGTGTGATTTACCAAGAAAACGAAGCACGGTAGCCATAAAGCGCATTCACAATCAAGAAGGAGAAGAAGGGTTCATTTCAGAAATTGAAACTCTAACTACTTGTAAGCATGATAACATAATCTCTCTTCTTGGCTATTGTTATGAAGGTAATGGTGTAATGATCCTAGTTTATGAGCATGCTTCGAAAGGTAGTCTTGAAAGCTATTTGGGAAGCAGTGATAGAATGACTAATCTTAATTGGGTGCAACGTCTAAATATATGTCTTGATATTGCACATGGTTTGGAATACATTCACAACAACACAGATCATGGCAAACAAAAGATGATACATCGTGACATCAAGAGCGATAATATTCTACTGGGAGATAATTGGAAGGCAAAGATTGCGGATTTTGGGCTCTCCAAATTCCACCCAGCAGATCAAGTGGCCAGCACTATCTATACCAATAGGATTGCAGGTACATATACGTATTTGGATCCAGAATATGAGAAGGATGGTAGATTAAATAAGAAATCAGACATTTACTCGTTTGGAGTAGTGTTGCTTGAGATCTTGACTGGGAGTTTGGCCTATGATTCTGTATACACCAATGTCAATGACAAGGGAATTGCACCCATTGCGAGAGATCATTTTGAAAAGGGAACAATAATGGAAATTGTTGATCACAAGATAAAGGAGGAGACCGATGAACATGTCTTTTCTTTAAGTAAAGGACCCAATGAAGAGTCTTTGGACATCTTTTTAGAGATCGCATTTCGATGTGCCGCAGAAACTCAAGCACAACGTCCAACAATAGAAGTTGTCATCCATGAACTCAAAAAAGCGTTAAACTCTCATGTAAGTAAATAATTTAAAAGACAACTTATTAATTTCTTCGTATTCTTGATAGTAAAATGTGACATATCATGCATTATACTTTGTGTAAACAACATTTTCTCACACTGTTACTCATTATTAGATCTTTTTTTTGAGGGTATCTAACTATCTCACTATATACAACAAATCAATCTCATAATGTCCTAAGCATGACTCACCCGCAACCAGCATTTGGTTGGGGAACATTCTCACATAGACACAAGCCTTTAGTACCCAATTAAGATACCGTTTAAGTTTTTTCTTAGTAGTTAAGTTTTGGGATTTATTGTTTTGATCTTAAACTTTTATGTAAACATAATCATTTAAATTTATAACGTGTGAGTCGCCGGTAAACCTACTCACTCTTTTCTTACATGTATATATATATATATATATATATATATATATATATATATATATATATATATATATATATATATATATATATAGTGTAGAAATTGCAACAACCAACCTTGATTTGCAACCATAACTTTGACACGAACTTGGAGACTGAAAAAAATTAAATTTTGATTTAACAGAATCCTGTATGGCAAGTAGTTTCAGTTTGTTTTAGACTTACTACATCAACTGACTGTCTGATGATTCACATTCACAGGAGAACCACAAAGACGACCTCAAACTGTCACTTAAAGACATAAAATTGGCGACACAAAACTTCAGCCAAGACAATATCATTGGACAAGGAGATTTTGGGAAAGTATATAAAGGAGTAGCTACTCACTCTCATGGACATATCTTTGCTGCAAAGCGCTTGGATAGGAAGTCTGCTGAAGGAGAAGCTGAATTTATGACAGAACTGGAAATCCTTATGGAGTATAAACATGAAAATGTCATTGGTCTTGTAGGCTATTGTGATGAAGAGGATGAGAAAATTATTGTTTACGAGTATGCATCGAGAGGAAGTCTTGATAAGTACTTGGACAATGATAGTTTTACATGGGTAATGCGGCTAAAAATATGCGTCAATATTGCAATCGGGTTGGAGTTCCTTCATGGAAAGGGTTCAAGTCCAGAAATGGTGATACATAGGGACATCAAAAGCAGCCACATACTACTGCTTGATGAT
This sequence comes from Artemisia argyi, assembly GCA_030686995.1. Classification (NCBI taxonomy): domain Eukaryota; kingdom Viridiplantae; phylum Streptophyta; class Magnoliopsida; order Asterales; family Asteraceae; genus Artemisia; species Artemisia argyi. The sequence continues at coordinate 7,167,840 of CM060689.1, forward strand.
TGGAAAGCAAAAATTACTGATTTTGGGCTTTCCTTAGTTTGTCCAACAAATCAGGATGCGGGCTATGTCATCGACAATGTTATAGGCACAATTGTCTATCGTGACCCATTACATTCAAAAACAGGCTACTTAACTAAAGAATCTGATATATTCTCACTGGGTGCGGTTTTATTTGACATATTGTGTGGGAAACTATCGTCCATAGAACTAGACGATGAGTATCTTTTTTTACCCTTTTTGGCTAAACACTACTATCATGTCAGAAAACTTGATAAGTTAGTGTTTGAGGGTATCAAAGAACAAATTGTGCCACAGTCATATACTAATTTTACAACGATTGCCCTTCAATGCTTACATCACAGGAGAGAAAGACGGCCAACAGCAGGTGAAGTGATAATACAACTTAAGAAAGCATTGGAATTCCAAGTAAGTTTTTATAATTATTTCAAATTAAGCTACCATTTCTTTCACATACAGATCTAAAACTATATTTATGGATACTCAAATAGGTTGTGCACTTCTATTGTTCAAACAAGTGTTGTTGAACCATAAAACATGATAAATAAATTAAATGTCAAAACGAAAAAGACAACAAGTTTCCATGATCCAGAAAAAATGTGTTGTCTATGTTTAGTAGAAGGTCTTTAGTTGTTTCTTCAATGATAGGAATGTAAATGTATGAAATATGAGCTTATTAATTGTTTAATTAATGTACAGGAGGATTATGAGATATGGGAGTCAAAATTGCCTAAAGACTACAACGAAATAATCCAGATGTCAAAGTGCTCCGAAGATTATTCTAACATCAAGAAAGAGGATCTTTACAACATCTTTTCTAAAGGAATCCTCCTTCAACAGGACAAAGTGGTAATCAGTTCATTCTCAAATCTCAGTTATATTCTTGTGCATCCTGTGTTCTATGTATCCTTTTGTTTATTAGGGATGAATTAAAATCACGCATGCATTTACAAAACATAACATTGGGTCTAACTTGTTTTTTTGTTGTATAACAGTTGTTGTCATTCGATGGTATTGGAGAAAGAAATGCAGTGTTTTCAGCAACAATGTTTTCCTACATAAACAGCTGTCCACATGAATGGAAGTCTCTTCCAGAATCAAGGTTATTCTTTCTACCTCTGTTGGTACATATACATTGTTTGTTAGATGCATAAATTTGTGCTCTAATCTACAATCTAATATGATCAACAACTTTTAGAATAAGAAATATAAACAACTGAGTTTTATAAATAGATATAATACAAAATTGTTAAACTCAAAGAAGAGTAAATAGTTGATGCTTTGTAACTCATACACGTTCAGTCCTACAGCGTCTTATATCTTTATATATCAGCTCTAAAGTCTCTTCAAGCTTTAGTTTATTTATACGTTGAACCTTGATATTTACTAAAAATACACAAAAAATTTTATATTTTTTTAGGAATTGGATTACATAGTGCCCCTTTTGAAAAAAAAAAAAAAAAAAAAAAAAAAAAAAAAAAAAAAAAAAAAAAAAAAAAAAACTGTATTTTATGTTAACTTAAATGCCTGATGTTCCTATATAATACTACCTCCGTCCCATTTTAATTGTCCGTGGGCCTGAATTTGACCGTAAATATTTTTGTTTGTATTATATAACACTTGATGAAATTTATATCATTGAAAAGTTCGTTAAACGAACTTTTCAATGATATAAATTTCATCAAGTGTTATATAATACAAACAAAAATATTTACGGTCAAATTCGGGCCCGCGGACAATTAAAATGGGACGGAGGGAGTACTAATTAAAGGGTAAATAACATGAGTAGAGCTACTTTAAAGTATGCGTTTATGGAATTCATATATTAGATTTGGAATCTGGGGTGTTATGTATGATATATACATGTTGCTTGCAGTCGATATGTATTCTGTTGCTTGTAGTCGATATCTAGTTTATATATATGTTTTGGGCCCTCTGTTTGCATGGCCATGAATCATAGTTAATTAATTATATATTTATTGATACAATAAGTTTCAGTTTTGAATTTGAACATGTGCAGATTTGAGTCAGTAGTGGAGATGTCAGATGTTTCCAATTTGAACATCGAAATTAAGACAGATACTCGATTATTATCTCCGAATGCTGTTTATGGGGTCTATTTACTCTTCAAATTCTGTGATTCAAGAAAAGTTTCAACTAAACCGATGTATGTTAATCTAAAGTATAGAGTGGGCTCCGAAAATCTACATGCATATTTTGCAAAACAGAGAGACGAAGAGTGGATGATGATCGAGTTGTACAGATTCTTAAATCAGAACGAAGATGTCATGTTTGCATTTCTAATAGAGAGCTTTTCGTCGTTCTATTGTGGAGATGGTGCGATTTATGTCGAAGGCATTGAATTTCTAGCCATTGACAAAGTGAGTTTAGAAATATCCCTTGGCTCCATTCTAAATTATTTTGTTTATATATAAAAATCATGTCTATGCTGCATATTTAACACGATTGTACATAGGTGAAACATGAAGAAATTGGAAAGTTGAAGGATGTCCAACAAGTCTTGGAATCAAACTTCAATGTGGATCCGCGTGCAACAATTGCCAGCTAACTTTGAAGAAATATTTGAGATACACAGAAACTATGATGAGTTGTTTTGGTTGGGTGAAGTAAACGGGAAGAAACTTCTTGTGGTTTCGGCAAAGGCAGCTCTATACAAATTTCCTAATGCGGATCTCTTTACTTCAAAACCATCATCCCAGTCAAGGTTTGCTTTTTTGAACTAGATTTGGCATGTTTTCCTTTGAGCAGTAAACTTTCCTAATTGTACATTCACAATGTGCACATCTAATCTTATACAAGTATAAATAAATAAAAGCAAGGTTTATTAATTTAAGGCCAATCTTTGTTGTCTAGCAAACTACTGAAGATTTGTGTATAAATGGTTGACAAAAGTATCACATCTTGGATTTGTCTTTTTGTGTCTTCAAAATTTTCATTGTTTCTAGTATGTAATCATAACATATATCGTACATGCAGATTTAAAGAGGTGATTGAGCTTTTGCCACAACAAGTATTCTATATTAATTGCACGATTAGAAGTCAAATGTTGTCAGCCGATACAGAATACACGTGTTATCTTGTATTCAAGCTTTCAGAAGAATGTCAGGGGCTTCATAATCCGCTGAAGGTACGAGATCTACTCCACCAAGTAAACGAAGAGGCTGAATTTTTCTATTTTATTACCCCAAGCCCACCGAATATAAATGATATCACACGGGTTCCAAAACAAAAGGAAGATGGATGGATGGAGATTCAAGTGTGGAAATTTAACTCGGCTCATAATTTCAAGGATGACTCTCTTTCTATCTATATGAAGTTTACAAGTCATGAAGGAACTATGTCCGGCCTCATCATGTGTGGCCTTGAGTTTCGCCCAACGTTTATTGGAAACGGCAACGATATTCAAAGACAGAGAGAAATAGAGAGAATGCTACAAGACGAAGCCCAAAACCCACACATCCGGCATAAGAAAGACGAGAATCAGCAGTGCTATGAAACCGTTAGATAGCTAGGGTTTAAAATCTTTTATTTTATTTTATTTTATTTTTATTTTTATTTATTTTATTTTATTTTTATTTTTTTGTTTAGAGAACGACAATTTTAACTATCTCACAATATTTACACCGCAAATCTATCTCACTTGTTTTAAGCAAGCCATGAACCCACAACTATTTGGTTCGGGAGCTTCTCACGTACCATTGGGTACCATTTTGATTTAAAATCATGTTGTATGGATGGGAGAAGCTCTACTTTGAGGAGTAGTTTTCAATCCAAAGACGACATTTTCTCAAGAGAAAGAAAGTTGTATTTGTAGTTAGCTTAATAAAGGCTTATTGCCCCGTACTTGTTTAGGAAGAAATTACAAAACTAGGATGATGTATTGAAAGCAGAAAAGGTGGCAAAATGTAGGACGATTTGCTTTTTTTGATTTTTCTCTATTATCTCTAGTTCTTTACTTGTATAATCTTTTGTATATCTTTTACTAGTTATAATGCTTGTGCACGCACGTGGTTTAGACAAAAAGTTTTGATAAAATATTAATGATGTTAATTTGATTTTATAAAGTAGTTTTGTATTTTTTTTAATAGAACATGTTATTGATCTATGGTGGTTTTTTTTGTAACCGAGTTATTTCTTTTATTAGTTTTGTTAAGATATAACATTTGCATACAAAGTTTCAACGTGTGTTAATTGTTAACTTATATCACGTCATTTAAACCAAGTATAAAACCTTTCATGAGACATTAGATAATACTATGAATATGTGTGCATAATGTGTCAAGATATAACCAAAATCATGTCTTAGACTTTTAAAAAAAACTCAAAGATCAAACTAACATTGGCTAACTTGCAACCAAACACACAAATTACAGTTAAGCAAAAGAGATTTTGATATAAATTTGAGCTAATATAACTTTATTTTTTTAATCTACTGATTGAAGGCGATTTAATGAGTTAACATCCATTTCGAACTTAAAAAACTCAAGTTTTGTCCTTCCATATGAAAAATGAATAAGTATACTACTAAAATTAAAATATTAAAAAGTAACTCGGTATCATAAATCCATCACATATGGAGTAGGCTTGCAATGCATGGAAGTCAACTGCATATTGTCCCTCCTCGGTCTGCTTGCTGGTCAAAACGGTGTAATCTCTTTGGTTCCCTCTGTCATATTTGAATCAATCAACCATAGTATCTTAACAAAACTCTACTTTGGTCGTATGCATTTCTGATTATAACAAATATGATGGATGTGGTCTAATAGTGAATGATTTAGTCTCATTAGTGGTTTCCATTTAGTACGATCAGTATCAGGTTCCTATGCGCTAAAAAAATGTTCATTGTCTTAAAAGTGATACATGAATAAGGCGGATGGATGTATCTTTTGAGAATGTGATAGTAATGCTCAAACAGGCATTGAACATGGACACATAAATGAGCCATTGCTTCCTTTAACTCATCATCAGTTTCTCCAAGCCCCAACATTATAGAAGTCTTGGTGATCATTCCCTCCTTGCTAAGTTTTGCATGTTTCAAGACTCATAAACTCTGCTCATATCTACACCAACAACAAACTTTCTATCTTAGCTTTTACCAAGAATCGATATTCGGTTAATCACTCTCATATAATGCAGTGAAACTGGCATCCAATACCAAAAAAGTCAACAATAATGCAAGAATTTTAACTACTCACCCAGCTCGTGGATCTCTTACATTTCTCTGGAGGCATTAATTGTCTCAATGTTATGAGCAAAAATGTCTAATCCAGAGTTGGCCAACATCGACACAGCTTCTAAATCCCCTTGAAAATCAGATGTCAAGCACTCGGCCATAATCTCAGGCTTGCTCTTCTGCTCAACGAAGTGACAAATATATTAAATCATTATATTTTATGCAGCAAATTAGATAATCAAGATCTATGTTTGACTATAAATTTGAGTCTGCTTATTTTTAGGTTCTTTATTAGTTTGTGTGTTCAGTATAGAATGAGGATTCCTCTTAAGATAAGACACAAGTTTTTCCCAAAAATTTCTTAGTTTGCCAATTAGTAGTCAGATTGTTTCAGCTCTAAACACATTCTATAAATGATGATATGCAGTAATGAGAACCATTTATTCACCTTCATTGCTCTGACAGTCTCAGCAAAATGACCACTTCCACCATCTGGAAGATCGTCATGATCCACACTTACTAAAACAATATAATGCACACTGCAAGATAAGGACAGAACATTCTCATTAGTGGGTGTCGGCACATCCAACCTGATAAGGTGTATAAAAAGAGATCAATACCCTTTGCATATGGCCGTCTGTCATAGTAATAAAACATATTAAAAAGAATGCATCCAAACAACATATGTAACAAAAACTAATCTGAGCAAATTAATGCTAGGTCCACATAAGCGTTGAATGTGGCTCTTTTCCTGAGTTGGCCATAAAAGTGCAATTATAACAGAAAACAAATTATGTTTCAAAAAGAACATAGTTCTTAATAATAATTTAAGAACATTCTGTTAACTTAGGAAAACTAATTAACAAAAATCATACATGCATGTTTTCCAAACAATTTCATTATCCTCTAGCATTAATATAATAGCAAATGAATCACAACTACTGACGATACGAATAATGTATTTAAAAGTTCTTTTTCTCTCTTTACCTGCTTGTTATGGATCTTTAATTTTCAATTGAGTTATATTCACTAAAATCAAGATGTAATTAATTGTACCCAAGATATCAAAAGTGTTGGACACATATATAATGAAGAGAAAGAAAGGTAACATACAAACATCAGTGCTATTACAACTCGTTCTCTTAGCATGTTCCAATTTTTACAATGCTTGGGGTGAGTGTCTTATTCCAAAATTTACAGAATTTGAGTGCATTATGAATGCGAAATATAGAATCACCTCAAAAAGTAAGTGCTATAAGAAACTGAGTGAATTTTTTACTATATGATGCCTTCCTACTTCATAAGAGCTTTAAATACCCTATGTATTATTAATACCCGTGCAACATGATGGGCTTTTAAAAACTGAATATCACAATTGAATTGATATCTAACTTAAATTCAATTTAATGTTAGAATTTGAGAAATAGTAGAGATCTTGTCATGTATATTATACCTTAGCTCCCAACCCATAGTAGGAGTGGCAGATGGCAGAGACCACGATCCATCTGCTTTACGCGCAACAGCCAAAACCTGTACCTACATGCCCATTAGAAATTAGCCCATTTCAAATACATCCCTAAAGTGTTCCATTATTTTCTCTTGTATATTATACCTTTACTCAAAAGGTTTGCAAACACTTTCTTGCATGGCCACAATGTCACCTATGAGTTATGTACCTTTTTCCTTGCTTTGCTTACTGGACTCTACAACAGTTGATTTCCATTCCTCATATATGTGGTTCTTATCATGGGCTTCTTAGGGACTACTTTGAATGGCCATTGCTTCATGTCGCTTTGCACTTATGTATCAGAAAACCTCCTTCCAATTAAACGCTTGGCACCTGCACAAACATCACACAATAAACATTCATTTAAACACCTGAAAACTATTCAAAGCTATTCATCAAAATATTTGTACCATCATTTCCATGTTGCACAACAGGTTAGTTTCAAAGAGTTCAGAAATAAAGAAACATGGCAAGAAAATTTTAAGGAAACATACTTGATATTTCTGAGACTTTGTTATGCTTTTGCTTTAAAAGATATCCCAAAGATCCATATTTCTTTACCCAAGATCCATCAATACATCCCTAAAGTGTTCCATTATTTTCTCTTGTATCCTGAGCCTTGTATCTTCTCCTTAACTCTCTAAAGTCTTTAGCATCAACATATCTTGTCAAAGCATATAAATCTGCCAATTATGAAGAAATAAATAATTTACATCTCTATAAACAGCACATTCATGCAATTCATTAGCACAGGAAAGGTAAAAAAAAAAAAAAAAAAAAAAAAAAAAAAAAAAAAAAAAAAAAAAAAAACCTTGTATAATCATAGAGAATCAATTATATTACTATACCTTCATGTTACCGGCTCTTCTGCCATACCTCTGGGTCAACAAAACCAATGTATCAATGGTTCCTTTGGGTTCTGGAGGGGGCCTACTAATGTGGGCACATGCCTCCATTCATCTCACACAATCGAACCTCAATATGTTGTGATTCGCCCATACTCTTCCTGTCAAAACAACCCGTAAACACTCTCAACTCAATTAAGCATTCACAAATTGAATTCAATATATTGCATCAATGAGATTGTTTATTTTTTTGAGGTTATCTACTTATAATTAGATATTTGTAAACGTATATGACATAACCAAAATTTATTACATAGCTTTGCACCCATCTCAACCCATTCAGACCCAACCCATTTTGAACAGTTACATACCCCACTCACGCCACACATTTGCCAGCTTCCCACCTTTACTCGTAATACTATATTCTTTTCTAAGTAAAAGGTTAAACGAAATATAGACGAACCTTCAAACCGTAAGAGACTGCTTGTTTTTCCAATTCCTTTTTTAGTCACTCAACTTCAGAACTCATGGTTTTCTGTAGGTCATCCATTGTATAAGCTGATGTTGTTGCTGCAGTCTCGGTTAATTTGGTCGTTAGCTCTTTTATTGTTGAATCTGCATTTATGTGACTTCTGGAAATTTGCTTACGGACCTTCAGACTCTGAGCATGCTGGTTTTGAATTGTAAAGTGGTTGCAAAGTGACTCTGAGCATGCTGGAAATTTGATTCACACACTTCCACTTATTTTCACACCTGACAAAAATACACCCAGGTACATTCAAACTGTAAAGATAACCTTTTTCTTTGGCTCAATGTGTCCCTTTTTCATTGACGACTATCAATGAACTCACCCGAAGTATTTCTGAAAAAGGGACGTAGAAATGGCTAGTGCATCACGCTGGGCTTTCATAGGGTAAAGCTTTGTATCTTGTTGACATTTATTTGAGTATGATATCTATTCTTTTCTCCATTCAACTATCTCGAACGTTGTATTTTCCGTTAAGCTTTTAGACATACGATTGAAATACATTGAAGCTAGTGGTAAATAGTAGTCGGCCAATAATCCGCTCCACATCTTGTTTGCTGGTCATAGAAAGGTTGACAAAATTTAATATTCATGACTACACAAAGTTTGGAAGTTGCTTGTTGTCTAGTACTTTACCATAATCATGAAGCTGACTTTGATTCGTTTTTGTAACATCATACCACATCGTTACTTGTGTTCTTGCATTCCACTCATACTGAAAGCACAACAAATTTAATTGAGACAAATAAGAACTTGGTTTTGCATAACATACCAACGTACTTTTTGTTTTGCCCCTAGTCGTACTTTTCGGCACCAATTGTGTCATGTTTTGTTCATTTATAGCAAAATTCCCCTAAATCTATGAGCCAGATGCTATTATCAATGTATGATTGTTAATTTACATTCAAAATTTTAAGATTACAGGTTACAAAATCATACGGACACAAAACAATGACTCAAATGTACAAAAGAAGGTCAGCTGACTACAACAGGACAAATAAAAAGTATGTTGGTATTTTATGCAAATAACCCGATAAAAATATAAATTAATATATGAAAGAATATTTAAATAAATTGTCTCTCACCTGCCGCTTTTTTTGAGGGGTTAAAGCTAGTTTTTTGGCGCTTTCGAGCCAGGTTCCAAGAAGGAAATTATCATCTGCAGCAAGAAGTTGATCAATGTTATGATGAGTTGCTCAAACTTCTGGCTGTGAGACTTCAAAGCTACCACGTCCTTGTGTTGGAAAGCAATCAGAGCATCTAAATAGACTTGATTTGCAAATTTTGACAACACTTGTCGAGTTAGATCAACCAAATCATACTTATAATGATTCCATAAGATGGCAAGTATTATAAAGAAAAAAATAGAATACATGGTTCCAAAACCAAGCAATGAAACTAAACGGATTGTTTTTGCATAAAAAACTAACGTACTTTTTATTTGTCCGTTTATAGTCATTATCCTTACTTTTTTTTTGTACATCTTAGTCATTAGAAGAAGATGGATTCGTATTCCGCTTGAGTCATTTTGTAACCCGTTTCTTGGCATTTTTATACCAGACTTAGTAAAACATAGATCTAACATATATGTACTACATAAACGAAACATTTTTGTATAAAGACCATGAATTTCTAAAGTAGGTTTTCAAGAATCAAGAGTTTTTGTTTTTGGCTACATATGACTCGAATCGGTTGGTATTTATAAACTAACCGAACTTATGTTTAGAAGTGTGCTGCATCCCTTGGTCACCTTAGACATTCTTTTATACCCTGCCAAGAATGAGCACGAATGATTAACCTTATGTGTATAATCATGCTTACTTTAAGCTTTGTCAGAGAAAACATTACAAATGATTGAATTTAGCGGGTTACAATCCTTTGACTTAATTTTAAGCTTTGTCAAGAGCTTACCCATATACTTTTGTGGAGCCATGGCAAGACCAAAACACCTTGAAAAATGCTTGAAACTAATCAACTGTGTCCAGGATCATATTTAATCTGTTACAAACCATAAGGTAAATACAATTGGTTAATTACAAAAATTTAATATAAGTTACAAATCGAAAAAGATAAGCAACCATAAAATAAAGGCAGCCTTAGTTATAAACACATATCCAGAGTTATTAATATGGCTATGGCAACCTTAAACATGATTCAAAAACTTTTTTTCTATTTACACTAAGACAATCAAATATCTAATGTTTAAGTTCCTTTACTTACTGCTTTAGTGCTTAAACATAACAAATATATTAGAGATAGCATTTGCTAAAAATATCTTTTTTGAAAGGCAAAACAGGCTTATTATTGCAGATTCGGTCAACTCAAAAAGTCAAAACAATGAGTATGATATGATAGTTATATGAAACAACAGTAGTATGAACAAAAATATGAATTAGTAATCTCCTTGATACATTGCAGATTCGGTCAACTCAAAAAGTCAAAACAGCATGTTCTGTAGGCAACAAATGCTTCTACCTCACTTTTCTTCTTTCTGAAATAACTTCGCACTGCCTTTAGCCTTCTCGTTCAGTTCCGCCATTTTCAATGTTAGTTCATTGTTCACTTTATCTACATCATCAACCAACAAACGTACCCCAACATGCACAGCTTGCAGTGAATTCAAACGGGTCTCTAGTTCTTGGATTAAATCGTCTTTAGAGTAATCTTCTTTTTGAAGTGTCTCAAGCTCCGCACTTAGACCATTTTTCTCTACCTTCATAGCGTTTAAGCATTCAATCAAATCACTGAATGACTTACATTTTGACTCAACTTTCACTTTTAACTTTCCAACATCATCATTCCATACGTCTATCTTGGCAGTTAGACGCCCCGTTTGGACATATTCAGGAGCTGCGTATCCCTTTGTTCCTACCACCTAGATTCAATTTTAGACATGTAACTTCAGTACAATTGCCTCAGAAATGGACAAATAAGGAAAAAGGTTTCTTGAAATGAACATACCGTTGCTGTTGAGACATGAGTCAATCCATCTTGAGGACCTTGCCTAGCGAATCCAAAGTCCGAAAGCTTAGCATTCTTTTCGCGGTCTAGAAGAATATTGGAAGGTTTGAAATCTCTAAAGATGAGCTGCAACGTATGTAACACTGATTTACAGAAGATGCTCAATATACTATCACACAGGTAAGAAAAAATTAAATAACACGTGATATACACCTGACGATCGACTCCCATTCCTTCATGTAGGTATGTCAAACCAGTAGCAGCATCTTTGGCTATCTTTAGTCTCATACTCCACGAGAGATGGATGTTTGACTTACCCGATAAATGATCATCTAAGCTTCCGTTAGGCATATATTCATATACCAAAAGCCAGCTGCTTACATCTATACTGTCTTCATTACAGTAACCAACTAGTTAAACAAGGTTTGGATGCTTAACCTCCCCAAGAATTATCACTTTTGTCTGCCACTGCCTGCGTTCCTGTCAACCAAACAATAGTAAGCTTCTACTTATCAGGCAATAACTGGATTTCTCTTTAAGCTAGTGCTGCAAGAAAGAAACCACAAACCCATATTTTATAAAATTGTGGTCAATGACTACATAGAAAACTGAAAGTACTGATATAAACTATACTGAAACCGAAGGACAAGATTTCACTAAATGGAAATAGAGTATCACATTTCAAATGCATATGACTGAAAAGCTCCCCAATTGCAACAAAAGTCAATTTTTAACTTGTTATCATTGGGAAATATACATAACTGGTATATAGATGAATGGGAACTAGTAATCAATCAATCAATGATATATGTACTAGTAATCGATTCAATTCTTTTCTTTTCATTTGGGGTACAGTAGCAATACTACAACAACAGCAGCAAGACTCAAGTAGAAATAATAATAAACCCTAAAATCTAGGATTGGGGGTAGAATTAGGGTAAAATCAATTAAAGGAAAAAAAAAAAAAAAAACAAGATTAATTAACTAATTAAACTCTAATTCTTATAGTAGTAGTTGTTGTTGTTAACGTTACCTCTGCTGCTTATTCTTCAATTTCTTCTTGTTTTGAGATGTGTTTTTGGTGTTCGGATGAAAGGAAGAAAGTGATAGATGAAATTATATACGGGCAAAATGGTCATTTATCAGGAATAACGGGATTTGATGATATATAATGGGGAGTTGACTAACGGAAAACGGGTCAAGGGACGCATTTGGCCTCAAAAACATAACTTTTGGATGCCAGGCGACTAAAATCAAAACTTAGGGTGCCTGGTGATGTTTTTGGACAAGTTTAGGGACCAACGGTGTATTTTTGTCTTGATTTTATTAAAGTGGACCAAAAACATATTGAAATAACAAGTCAAACAGCCTCATCACCACCCAGATCTCCACCTCGTTGCCCATTCTGCTTCGTCCAAAACCTATCACACGATGGCAAAAAAAAAAAAAAAAAAAAAAAAAAAAAAAACAAAACAAAACAAAACCACTGACTGATTCCACTCAACACCTGTCCTAAGCCCAAACGGCTCACCGGTCGGTCCCAAATCCACCGCCACCATCACCGCCACTTCTCTCCACCATCACGTGATTAACAATCGTGTGAATTTGTGACCTTTGCACAAATCACCAACACAAAACAAACGTGATTAACGGGATTGATTTGAACGGTAGGGATGGTTATTTGTTTGGCGATTGAAGGAACGATTTGTGTAAAGTATATATGATGGAAATAAGGATATACGTGTTCCGGACCGCCGGCCGAAGCAGACGGCCGGAAAAGAAAATTTCAATTGGCGGCTGTTTTTTTTTTTTTTTTTTTTTTTTTTTTTTTTTTTTTTTTTTTTTTAGGATCGATTAATTGGCTGATACCATGTAATGTGATATAACGATTTGGTTTATTGCATTCCATAAATGAAGTGGTACAATATAAAGGATTACAAAAATATTCTAGAGACGGGCTTGAGCCCAATGACTAATACAGGCTAACACTTACCAGATTCAAACTTAAAACCTCTTACAATGCAAATCATGTATATTTAATGTATGCATCATTAGTTTATTTTCAAATTCGATTTTGGTATGCTTTCAAGCTCAACTTGACTTATATTGGGTCAATTTTGAGTAGCTCATGAATACTTCGCTCAACTCGGTTACGTTGTGCATCCTTGTTCAGTGACACGTCACATTTATGTTAATGAACAAATGGAAACTATTTTCGAATATATAAGAGCATTTTCCAATTCCGTCCAAGAAGAGTAAGCGAAAACTTTTTTCGGATATGGGAACGAAAAATAAAAATCTCCATTTTCGTATACATTAAAACGGTGTGATTCTTTTACTAGTATTAAAAAAAACATTATTGGTCAAGTAAATAAAAATTCTATTCATACATACTCGTAACAAACAGTTCTAACAACTGAATAAATATCAATAACAAACGTCAAAAAACAACTTTCAAAGGATTCATCACAATCAGTAAATACTTCATTAGTCCATTCTCATTCAACTTCCGCTCTAACAAGATTGTAACAATACATGTAATTCGGCCAACACATCTAAACTGCAATCACTTGAAAGTCTTATCCAACCCACACACCAACGCTAACCGTCCCCCCTCGTTTTCCCTTTTCTTACATGACATATGTTTAGCATCTTAGTGCCCAAGGGTGTAATCAAGTTAAGTCGGGTCAATATAATTCTAAGCTTGAGTTCGACTCAGTTGCAATACTTCAAGCACGCTCAATTGAGCCTTTATTTCCAAACTCTAAGTGTGGTTAAGCTTTACTTTCAAACTCAGGTTTGGTTTCTTAACCAATATATTATGAGCTTGGCCCGACTCGACTTTTCAAGGTAAATATTGACCGACTCGGTACATTGAGTTTGGCTTGTCATGACTTTGCTTGGGTCATGGTTAGCCGAGTGAATATAGTTGCTAGTTTCTTTGATTTCATAAGTTTTTACAATAACGCTATAATTGAGATTAAGAATGGTATAAAAGAAATGTTGTTTGAATGCTCATGCAGCAATGGTTGTGTAACATTTCTAATTTATGGATTATCGATGTAGATTTTGTGCCTAGGGATCAAGTTCACAACTTAATATAAACTATCTCGTTTGTATGATCTAGTATAAGGGGGTATTTTAGGATTGCTTGTCACGTTTCAAAACCACTTTTTCAAAAAGTAAGTCCCTACCTACAGCCTCAAAACCACGTTTTGGAGGATGAAAAGCCAATTTGCAAACGCACACCCAAACACTTCAAAGTGATTATTTGCGGTTTGCAAATGAAATAAGCAGATAAGTAGGTTGCAAATAGGGGTGTTATTCGGGTCGATCCGGTCGGGTTCGGGTCAATCTGGTCGGATCAATTCAAGTCAAGACTCAAGAAAAATATACCTGAACCCGACCTTGTTTAGAACTCGGGTTACTCGGGTTCGGGTCAACTCGGGTCGTGTCAATCGGGTCGGGTCAATTTGGTTTCGGGTTAACCCGAGTATTTTTGAATTGTAAAAGTGTTAGTTAAGTCGGGTTCGGGTCAATTCGGGTTGAGGCTAATAAAAATATACTCGAACCCGACCTTGTTTAGAACTCGGGTCAATTCGGGTTGACCTGATTGCCCCAAATATAATTTTTGACCCAATTGACCCGACCCAAAAAGCCCATATTCGGGTTCGGATTCAGGTCGGGTCGGCTTTTATAACACCCCTAGTTGCAAACGCAATCCCAAACACCCTCTAAATTGCTTTATAAATTTGCATCCCACATTGCTCTCATGAACTAATTGACCAAGGTGGAGATGATTATAAAATGATATGTCATACATTTCATGAAACCCATATTTTCTTGACTTATAAAAGTCATTATATTATATTATGGTTTATCTTTTTGTTTCAACAAGGTATTTGCGCCCGCCGCAACGCAGCGAGTACTTTTGATCAATCGAATATGGATTAATCAGATTCTTGACATCACTGGAAAAGAACTTGAGCTGTAAGCATCAAGGTCAAACCTTTAGGAGGAGAGTGAACGGATGTCTTTGTGTGGTGGTGTTGGCCTTATAGTTTTAACAAAATTTAGGATAATTTTTAAAGTTATTTAATAGGTTAAGGACGCATTTTAAAAGTTCTTTTAACTTAAAAACTATATATACTAAACTTCAACATTTTTTATAAAACCGTGCATACGTAAAAAAACATATCAATATTGGGCTTGTTCTGTTCGTTATCGAGAGGGCTTTTTGACAGTATTTTTTTTTTATTCAAGAAACCGCCAGATATCTGTTAGATATTTGGCAAACAAAGTTTGTTATATAAAAAAGTCTTAAATATTAAGAATCCCAGGGTATGTTTTGTAAGTTTTCTTTTTTTACTAATAAAATTTATTGTTTTTTATTTGGAAATAATATTAAATGTTCTTCCTTTAGTGTATAACAAGTAGGAAGGCGGTTGCAGCGGGAATTTTTGAGAAATTTTTGCGATAATCATTTACGAACAATGCTTGGGAGGGGCTCCTCGTTGTGAGATCGTGGTATGTTTTTTGACGACACGTGTTGTATTTGTTTGGAATAAATGTTGTGTCAAGCTATATTTGTAGTTGTCGTATTTTGTAGGGCACCATTGTATAGCGGCGAGGTTAATTTCAACATTTTTTATGAAATCATACGTACGTCAAAACCATATCAAGATTGGGCTTGTTTTGTTCGTTATCGAAAGACCTTTTTGCCAGTATTTTTTTATTCAATAAACCGCTAGATATCTATTATATATTTGGCAAATAAAATTTGTTATATAAAAAATCGTAAATATTAAAAGGTTCAGGGTTTGTTTCGTAATTTTATTTTATTTAATTTATTTATTTATTTATTTATTTTTACTAATATTGGCTCTTCGCTAGGTGGGGCTAAGATGCAACCGCCCTTTTTTCGTTTTTTAATTCATAAGCTTTTCTTTTATTATGGGTACATCAAACTACTAAGTAGGTCCCTTTTTTCTTAATCGATAAACTATATTTAATGGCGAAATGAATTTTTTATCTATGCACGGAAACCTATTTCCCCACTACGCAGGTCCCTTTATTTTTAAGGGTGTTGTTAACCGGGCGGGCTCTAGAGCCGTCCCTACCCCTAGCCCCACTGTCATCTTTCTTTTTTGTCCCCCACTAGCCCCTACCCTCTTTCTTTTTGGTCAAAATATGCGGCCACATTTTTTTTTTTTTTTTTTTTTTTTTTTTTTTTTTTTTAATAAATGTTATACAAGTTTTTTAAATTTTTTTTAAAAGTTGTAAATTTTTAATTTTTTTTAATAAATGTTATAAAAGTTTTTAAAAAAAAGTATTTTGTTAAAAATAATAAAAGTTGAAATTTTTTTGTAAAAAAAATAAAAGTTGTAAATTTTTATTATAATTTTGTAATAGTCGTTTAATGTGGTAAAAAAGTTTTTTAATATTTTTTTAAAAGTTGTAAATTTTTAATTTTTTTTAATAAATGTTATAAAAGTTTTTTAAAAAAAGTATTTTGTTAAAAATAATAAAAGTTGAAATTTTTTTGTAAAAAAAATAAAAGTTGTAAATTTTTAATATAATTTTGTAAATTTGAATAATAACATTTGTTGTCATAGTCGTTTAATGTGGTAACGTTTAACGTGCTATTTGTTATTGTTATTAATTAAATAAAAATGCATTGGACGTTAATTATATAAACGTAACAAATAAAACAAAAAAAACATTACAAAAAATATATACTATACCAAATATATATACTATACCAAAAAAAAAAAAAAAGCGACAAAATAAGGAAAAAAAAAAGTGAGCTATCCCTTTTAGAGAGGGTTCGGTTAATAGAAATAGGGCCCGTGAGAATAATCTACCCCTTTTTTAATTGATACACTATATTTAATGGCGAAATGAATTTTTTATCTATGCACGGAAACCTATTTCCCCTCCTATAGTATCTAGAGGGAATTAATGGTTATAATATTTATTAATTGAAAATAATTACATTATATCAATTTTATTTTATTAAAAATGCTTAATAGTGGATTGGTAAAAAATATCGGAGGTGTGCGTGAGCCTCGTTTAATAGTCCAGCTCCTGCCCTCTACCTAAGTTTATTTTTTGGTTGCAATTACTAGGTATAATATTTTAGTTACGATTTTTTTCATTTTTTTTTTTAAATTTTATATTGAGAAAATGCACGGCTTCTCAAAAAATCATTTTTAGAAACATGGTAATTTGTACTAATATCTTAGTTATAAGAGTATCTTTTTTAGACAATTTGAATACCGTCTAATGAACTAGGCATAACTTTTAACAATAATTATTGTACCACCAAGTTTTGACAAAGAAAAACATGAGAATTGATATGATGTTCACTTTAGTGTTGAAGTCACCCTTGCATACATAACAAGAAAGGATGATCTATGTGATAGTGTGTTTCGTCTTGCTACAGTTTCTAGTTTGATACTACGTAATAAACTACAAGTGTCCACAATGGAGTGTATGGTAATCATGTAAAAATGTAAAATAACCCAAGTTTAATAAGACATGCGAGCTTAACGAATTGACAATCTTACAACCCGTAACCCGTTGATGGAAAACAAATGTGAAATTGTTGCACGTTATTACACCCCGGAGACTTATGACACAAATGTTGTCGATTTGCGTCGACTTGAGTGCTTAATAGAAAATAATTATTCAACATCCACATTCGTTAATAACGAGATTGTAACAACACGAGTATGCTGCCAACTAATCTACATTGCGATCATTCAGAACACTTATCCACCCCCGAAATCAATGCCAACCGACTCCCTGAATGCCCATATTACTTACTTGGGCGAGAGATGTGCTAGCTAGTGTCTCAGTTCTTAGAGATGTAATCAAGCTAAGTTGAGTACTTGAGTCGATGAAAACTTGATTACAAAACTCGAAGCTAGATCTAGACTTTATATTCAAACTCGAGTTTGATATACTTTCGAGCTCAACTGGACTTAGATCAGGTCAATTTCTAGTAGGTAACATGACAAAAAATTGTCAACTGTGGGTCAAACGAATAAAACCATACAGCACTTTATACCCCAATTCTTTTTCGACGCCATAAATGATTTATATGATTACGGGAAGAGGTGCCTCCAGAAGTGGCAGTTACATCTATTCCAAAGTCAACTGCCATTTCAACTGCTTCATTGGGCCACACTTTAACATCATCTCCTGCATCCTCGAAGCCACATATACCAATCTCTGTGGACCAACAAATACAGCTCTTCAAATGGATATTAGAGGAGCAAAGGAAAGTGAAACGATCCTCGACAGAAAAAGAAAATTGACTAAGAAAAAGTTTTGCTCAAACATCTTCATCCAAAAAAAAGTCCATCCCCTATTTGTAATCCTTATATTGTAAATTTGGCAATGTACATCTTGTTTATAATGTAGTTTTTGTATTTGTTTAATGTTGTATAACTTGTGCAAAATGGATCGTTCAAGTTGATGTAATCATAGTTATCGTCGTTAAACAATTCAGAAATGATATATATTCTACTTTCTACTCGCAAGTCTTCTGAATAAACTCAACTCAACTAAAACCGCATCGATTGTTAGTTTCTCAATTGCTTGCTCAACTCGCTCACTCATGCATCATTGACAATTCACATTTTCTTTTAAAGATCAAACAAAAACAAAACTAACTAAAAGCGTATATTAACTTTTATGTATCAAAGAAAAAAAGGAAACTTCTTTGAATATGTGAGAACGAAAAAAGAAAAAGACATATTTCTGTTCAAACATTGTCTAACAAATTGCTTTATAGATATGTAAGTTTTCTATTTGAATAATGTTGGTTCAGTTTTCATGTAGTGTAGAGTAAGGGTATTTGCATCCCACATTGCCCTCACGAACTAAATGACCAAAGTGGAGATGATTATAAAATATATTTCTTAGACTTCTTATGAAAGTAATCTTTGGTTGCAATTACTAGTTATAATCTTTAGTTAATGGTTTCCGATTAAAAGTATCAATTTTATTTATTATAATTGATACTTTTGTCACATGTTTTCAAAATTTTAGTTATAAGAGTATCTTTTCACCATTTGAATACCGTATAGTAAAACTCTTGAAACTCTAAAGTGAACGTGAGAGATACTGGCCCAAAGCTGGATAAATCGACCCCCATTATCGGGGAGCAGATAGAGATAAATAAACCGATGTTAGAGGAGAAGAAAAGAGAAAATAATAGATCCTCAAGAGTAGAAGAAAATTGATGAAGAAAAGGCAATGCTTAAGGAATTAATCCAATCAAAGTAAATCCCATATTTGTAATCATTGTATCGTAGGATTGGAATTGTACATTTTCTTTATAAAGGATCGTTGTGGCCGGTTTGTATTTGTTTGATGTTGTCTAACATTTGAAAAAGGGATTGTTCATGCTAGCAAGTTGATATAGTTGTCGTTGTCATCATCAAACAGTGCGATAATAGAATGTGTTCTACTTTCTTTCAAGCCTATGTCCAATGTACAATAATGTTTAGATTGTGTTAATGTTGTTTAATTGAATAACATCAGTTTAATGTGGTAATGTTTAACGTGCTATTGTTGTTGTTGTTAATTAAATAAAAACACATTAGAACGTTAATTATGTAAGCATAACAAAAAACATTACACAAAATGAAATACATTAAAAAAAAAGGACAAAAAAAAATGCAAAACAAGTACCCTATTATTTAGAGAGGGTTGGAGGGTCCATATATCCCACCCTTATGTATTACTCTGTAATGTTGTAGTCAGTACTAATACGGTTTTGAAATTTATTTCTGGTAGATATATTATAAACGCGTTATGTATTATTGTTGTACTCCGTAGTTGAACGGTAGTTACTAAGAAAGTGTACCTTATAATAATGTTTGTTGCTTTGTAATTTACTCTTCAATAAAGTTGCTATTACTATTTACTCGTAGACCAAAAAGTCAAAAAGTCTACTCTTTACAGTACAATAATGCAAAAAGTGGAACTCCACCATCAAAGATAACAAGCTGGAACCACACACTTGTTCACCACATCTTCAATATAAACAAACACAAACCGAACAGATCTATGTATATCACCCAAACACTACTTCAGTTCTTTCTGTAACAATCCACAACCACAAACCCTTTTTTTTTGTTCAGATAAACAAACATGATGTCTTCAGTCAATCATGACGACTTTGCTCACTTAAAAATCCCCCTTGAAAATGTAATATCCGCCACCGACAACTTTGATGACAAAAATGTAATCGGAAAAGCTGGGATTGGAAATGTTTACAAGGGACAGCTCTTGTGGTCCGGTGAGTTGATTAAAATTGATGCTCAGAGGTTTAATAAAGAATGGTATGATAAAAATGAACACCTGTTTTGGACAGAGATTTCATTGCTTTCTACTCTCAAGCATGAAAATTTGATTTCATTAGTTGGGTTTTGTGATGAGAATGATGAGAAGATCATCATTTACAAGCTTCAGATCAACGGAAGTCTCAGCCGATTTCTAAGTGACCCGATGCTGTTGACATGGGTGCGAAGATTGGAGATATGTGTCGGTCTTGCGAATGCACTGAGCTACATTCATTATGACGAGCCTCGCGATTTTAGCGTAATACATCAAGACATCAGCAGTTACACAGTTTTATTAAATGATAAATGGGAGCCCAAGTTATCTCATTTTATACTTTCCATGAAGATTGAAGCATCTCAGAGGCATCATTCATTCCATGTTGATGAAGTTTGGGCTTTCGAGGGGTATACAGACCCAACATATTTAGAGACAAAGAGTGCTAGCCACAAGTCAGATATTTACTCCTTTGGGATAGTATTGTTTGAACTACTGTGTGGTAGGAAATCAATAATTGACGATCAAGATAATAAGTATTTGGGTCCGGCGGCCATTACCCATTATAGAGAGGAAAAGCTCAATCAAATAATTGATCCGGGTCTACTGAGACAAATGGACCCGCAGTCGTTCGAGATCTTCGTGAAAACAGCATATGACTGCTTGAATGACGAACCATCGCAACGCCCAAATATAGATGAGATTGTCCCGAGACTAGAGAAAGTGTTGGAACTCGCACGCCAAAACAGGCCTGTAAGACTTCTTTTTTCTGTTTAATCTTTCTATCACAATAATTAATAGCCCTTTGATATTATGTCTTCCGTTGCTGGACCTCACTGAATATTACTGACCATATTTAAGTTTCGGCTGTGATAAAGTTGTATTAAAAGTGCATCACTTGAGACTATTTTACTTTCAAAAATTCAACCTTAGAAGCTTAGAATAGAGCTACTATTTTGACCCCAAAAGAAATGTATATAGGATATGACTTTGACAATAATATCATCAGGGGCAAAATTAAACAGCAAAAGAACTTTATTGTAAAAAAATATAACTGGTATAAATGTTATATAGTTAGCTTCATGAAAAAAGAGTGAAGGACTCAAATACAAAGGAGAATTCATAGTAGATTGCTAAGAAAAATAAAATACAGTATTATTTGCTAATAACTTACTTAGATAATTTAAAAAAAAAAAAAAAAAAAAAAAAGAAAAAAAAAAAAAGAGGATTAGAAGAAGGGTCGTTTGGTGGAAGTCACTTATATACATAATGATAATGATGATGCATCTCACATCCTTTTGTAACCTAAACTCTGTTTTTGTGATAGATACACTCTCCGCCCGACCACCTTGCTCACCTAAGAATCCCCTTTGAAGATATAGAATCCGCCACCAGCTACTTTGCAAAAGAAAATGTCATAGGCACAGGTGGATTCGGAAAGAGATACAAGGGACAGCTCTTGTGGTCGGGTGAGTTGATAGATATCACTGCTCGGAGGCTAATTAATAAAGAATGGGATGAAAAAGAACAACAGTTTTGGACAGAGATTTTAATGCTATCTAGTCTCAAGCATAAGAATCTTGTTTCTATTGTTGGGTTTTGTAATGAAGTTGGTGCAGAGACGATCATTTACAAGCACGAGTCCGAGGGAAGGCTCAACAACTATCTAAGTGACCCAGTATTGTTGACATGGGTGAAAAGATTGGAGATATCTGTGGGTGTTGCGCATGCATTGAGCTACATACATTATGACGAGCCACGCAATTTTAGCATTGTACATCGAAACATCAGTAGTGAAACAGTACTATTGAATAATGACTGGGAACCCAAGTTATCAGAATTTCAGCATTCCATGAAGATTAAAGCATCTGAAAGAAACCTTTCTTTCCATACTGATTCAGCTTGGTCTACGAAAGGGTATACATGCCCAACATATGCACACACTAGCAATGTGAATCACAAGTCAGATATCTACTCCTTTGGAATGGTATTGTTTGAACTATTGTGTGGTAGGAAATCAGTAAGTGACGATCAAGACAATAAGTATCTGGCTCCCGTGGCCATTTTTCATTATATTGAGAAAACACTCCATGGTATAATTGACCCGGATCTTTGGAAACAAATGGATCCGCAATCATTTGACGTTTTCGCAGAAACAGCGTATTGCTGCTTGAATGAAGAACAATTGCAACGCCCAAATATAGACGAGATTGTCGCAAGACTCGAGAAAGCATTGGAACTCCAAATGGCAGGCAAAAATAGGCATGTAAGGAATTTTTTTCTCTCTTCAAATCTGTATATCATAATAACTATTATATTCTGAATAACTTAATATTAATATTTGATAATGATAGTCTACTTATTACTGTATTTATGATGCTAAAGGAACACTCGGTAGTTGCGACCGAAGTTGAAGGTACATCATCCAGTCAAGAGAAGGTAATTTTTCTTATATCTCTTTTTGTAAGTCACTGATTGAAATTTCAAAAAAGAATTTAGATTCTCCTTATGTTGAAGGCTTGAAGCCAATGATAGGCCACAATGTGTCTAAAGTTAGGGAAAAATCACATTTGCCAGCTATTTTTCTAACATCTAGCTATTCTCTAGTGTATTAGACAAGATCCTCTTTTTAAAGTAGTCTGT
Source organism: Artemisia argyi (assembly GCA_030686995.1). NCBI lineage: Eukaryota > Viridiplantae > Streptophyta > Magnoliopsida > Asterales > Asteraceae > Artemisia > Artemisia argyi. The sequence continues at coordinate 7,190,885 of CM060689.1, forward strand.
ATCTCCCAACATTTTTGTTCTTTGATAAATGTTTATAATTGAGTAATTTGCCTCAGTTTAGTGTTTCACCCTGTGAATTTGCACAAATGGTAATGGTGTCTTGTTACATATAGGGCTCAGTGACCTCCATCTTTAGAGGCGTTGAATCCCAGACCAGCAAAAAGACAATGTCTTCCCTCAAAGATCTTTCACATTTACGCCTCAGCTATGAAGACATAGAATCCGCAACTAACAGTTTTGATCATGAAAATCTCATTAAAAAATTTGGGTATGGGGAGATTTACAAAGGCCGTCTCTTGCGTTCCAAGCAGTTCATCGATATTATTGCGAAGTGGTTCTCTTCTAAATTGTTAGGTGATAAGAGAAAAACATTTTGGACGGAGATTTCAATGCTTTCTAGTCTCACACATAAGAATCTGGTGTCTTTTATTGGGTTTTATGAGAACGAGACCGGTAGGTTTATCATATACAAGAAGGAGGCTAACGGAAGTCTAAACAGATATCTAAAGGACCAGACTCTCAAATGGATGCAAAGGTTGAAGATATGTGTTGGTGTTGCAAATGCATTGAGTTACATCCATTACGATGTTGGACGTGATTTTAGTGTCATACATTGCAACATCAAGAGCTCGAAAATTCTACTAGATGACAAATGGGAACCCAAGTTATCTGGTTTTGAGCTTTCGTTGAAAAATACAGTAGCTCGGAGGCAGCGTCTTCTTCTTACTCGTGATATTGTTGAGAATGTATACCAAGACCCAAAATATAAAAGAACCGGGGGTGTTACCCACAAGTCAGATGTGTATTCGTTCGGTGTTGTATTATTCGAAGTCTTGTGTGGAAGGAGTGCAGTTCTTCCATATGAAGAGTTGGGAGAGGGGTTATTAAGTCAGCTAACCAAATCTCGTTTAGGTGATATGATTGATCCACATTTACGAGAACAGATGGACCCTGAAGCATACAAAATCTTCTCAGAGACAGCATTTTACTGCATACAAGAGGAACGAGCAAAGCGTCCGCATATAGATCAGGTTGTCACTAGACTTGAGAAAGCTTTGCAACTCCAGTGGAAACATGAAAATCCAGTTGACAGTACATCATCCAATCGTTTGAAGGTAATTAATTTCCCTAAACTTTTAATTTGAGGCCGATTACAAATTATCCTAATTAATAAACAAGAGTTACTAATATTATTAACTGTTGTTTTCTAGTTTAACATATAACCACTATATCCTCATTATACGATTGTTTTGTACAAAAAGATGAGTAATAATATAAAAAACTGCATGCATGTGATTTTGATTTTACATTATTATCTTTTTTAACATTGTATTTTACATTTCATAGATTATAATAAATTATAACTAAAAATATTATATAAAACTAAGTTTTTGTAATGTATGTGGTGAATATAAAGGTATGAAATAGTTTGTTACGTAAAATTTTAATAGTGGGTTCATTCTGAATGCATACAGAAGATCTTTTCAAGGATGTAACTCTTAAGAAAGTAATGATGTAATAAGCGTGTTCAGTTTTTCAAATTGAAAATATGTATTCAAAGTAAAAGTCTTTTTAATTTTATTATACCATAATCATTTTTGTGAAATACTTGAATAGGCAATCATATTCGTGTTAACCATTTACAAAAGAATAAAGGTAAGATTATGCATTTTACGGGGAAGGAACAGGTATAGGAATGGTTTAAGGACTTAAAATGATCGTACCCAAAAGCAGAGGGTTTTCTAAAGTCAACAATCTTTTAGTGGCATGACTATTCTTTGTCTTTTCTATTTTTATTATGTTTTTGTCCCTTAGACAACCACTAATATAATGTTACTCTTTTACTTTTTTCTAGAAACAGCAAAACAATTTTACAAAAGGCAACCAAGAAAACCAGTAACAACATAAAGATAAAAACCTTCAAGAGGGATGAAATCATTTTCCGACTAGTTAACTTGAAAAAATGAACTGTTGCTTTTGAATGTTTTCATATTTTCTAAATGTTACTCATAATCAATTATTATTATTATTATTATTATTATTATTATTATTATTATTATTATTATTATTATTATTATTATTATTATTATTATTATTATTATTATTTTATTTATTTATTTATTTTTTTTTAATTTCTTACTAGCATTAACGAGGTGATGCATGACTCTATAATGTTGCAGGAGAAGAACTTTGAACACTTGAAGATTGGACTAGATGTTATAAAGGAGGCTACCAAGAATTTTGACGATTCACATTGCATTGGGTCAGGCGGATTCGGTAATGTATACAAAGCAGATCTTGAACATTTCGATAGCAGTAATTCCTCGTCGATAGAAGGTGTGAATAAGTGTGATTTACCAAGAAAGCGAAGCACGGTAGCCATAAAGCGCATTCACAATCAAAAAGGAGAAGAAGGGTTCATTTCAGAAATTGAAACTCTAACTACTTGTAAGCATGATAATATAATCTCTCTTCTTGGCTTTTGTTATGAAGGTAACGGTGCAATGATCCTGGTTTATGAGCATGCTTCGAAAGGTAGTCTTGAAAGCTATTTGGGAAGCAGTGATAGAATGACTAATCTTAATTGGGTGCAACGTCTAAATATATGTCTTGATATTGCACATGGTTTGAAATACATTCACAACAACACAGATCATGGCAAACAAAAGATGATACATCGTGATATCAAGAGCGATAATATTCTGTTGGGAGATAATTGGAAGGCAAAGATTGCGGATTTTGGGCTCTCCAAATTCCACCCAGCAGATCAAGTGGCCAGCACTATCTATACCAATAGGATTGCAGGTACATATATGTATTTGGATCCAGAATATGAGAAGGATGGTAGATTAAATAAGAAATCAGACATTTACTCGTTTGGAGTAGTGTTGCTTGAGATCTTGACCGGGAGTTTGGCCTATGATTCTGTATACACCAAGGTGAATGACAAGGGAATTGCACCCATTGCAAGAGATTATTTTGAAAAGGGAACAATAATGGAAATTGTTGATCACAAGATAAAGGAGGAGACCGATGAACATGTCTTTTCTTTAAGTAAAGGACCCAATAAAGAGTCTTTGGACATCTTTTTAGACATCGCATTTCGATGTGTAGCAGAAACTCAAGCGCAACGTCCAACAATAGAAGTTGTCATCCAAGAACTCAAAAAAGCATTAAACTTTCAGGTAAGTAAATAATTTAACAGCCAACTTAATTATTAATTTCTTCATATTCTTGATAGTAAAATGTGACATATCATACATTATACTTTGTGTAAACAACATTTTCTCAAACCGTTACTCATTATTAGATCTTTTTTTAAGGGTATCTAACTATCTCACTATATACAACAAATCAATCTCACAATGTCCTAAGCGATTTATTGTTTAAGTTATTTCACCGGGTATAAACCCTTTACCCCCCCCCCCCCCTCCCCCCCCCAAAAAAAAAAGTTTTTGGGATTTATTGTTTTGATCTTAAACTTTTATGTAAACATAATAATTTAAATTTATAACGTGCTAATGAGTCGCCGGTAAACCTCCTCACTCTTTTCTTCCATGTATATATATATATATATATATATATATATATATATATATATATATATATATATATATCGCTTAGTGTAGAAATTGCAACAACAAACTTTGACATGAACTTGGAGACTGAAAAAAATTAAATTTTGATTTAACAGAATCCTGTATGGCAAGTAGTTTCAGTTTATTTTTACTTACTACATTTACTGACTGTCTGATGATTCACAGGAGAACCACAAAGACGACCTCAAACTATCACTTAAAGACATAAAGTTGGCGACACAAAACTTCAGCCAAGACAATATCATTGGACAAGGAGATTTTGGGAAAGTATATAAAGGAGTAGCTACTCACATTCATGGACATAACATCTTTGCTGCAAAGCGCTTGGATAGGAAGTCTGCTGAAGGAGAAGCTGAATTTATGACAGAACTGGAAATCCTTATGGAGTATAAACATGAAAATGTCATTGGTCTTGTAGGCTACTGTGATGAAGAGGATGAGAAAATTATTGTTTACGAGTATGCATCGAGAGGAAGTCTTGATAAGTACTTGGACAATGATAGTCTTACGTGGGTAATGCGGCTAAAAATATGCATCAATATTGCAATCGGGTTGGAGTTCCTTCATGGAAAGGGTTCAAGTCCAGAAATGGTGATACATAGGGACATCAAAAGCAGCCACATACTACTGCTTGATGATTGGAAAGCAAAAATTACTGATTTTGGGCTTTCCTTAGTTTGTCCAACAAATCAAGATGCGGACTATGTCATCGAAAATGTTAAAGGCACAATTGGCTATCGTGACCCACTACACTCGAAAAAAGGCTTCTTAACTAAAGAATCTGATATATTCTCACTGGGTGCAGTTTTATTTGACATATTGTGTGGGAAACTATCGTCCATAGAACTAGACGATGAGTATCTTTATTTACCCTTTTTGGCTAAACAACATTATCATGTCAGAAAACTAGATAAGTTAGTGTTTGAGGGTATCAAAGAACAAATTGTGCCACAGTCATATACTACATTTACAAGGATTGCCCTTCAATGCTTACATCACAGGAGAGAAAGACGGCCAACAGCAGGTGAAGTGATAATACAACTTAAGAAAGCATTGGAATTCCAAGTAAGTTTTTTTAATTATTTCAAATTAGACTACCATTTCTTTCACATACAGATCTAAAACTATATTTACGGATATTCAAATAAGTTGTGCACTTCTGTTGTTAAAACAAATGTTGTGGAACCATAAAACATGATAAATAAACATATATCTTAATAAGACAGTCTTTTTTATCCCTCAAAACAAAAAATAAATCAAATGTCAAAACGAAAAAGACAAGTTTCCATGATCCAGAAAAAAATGTGTTGTCTATGTTTAGTAGAAGGTCTTTAGTTGTTTCTTCAATGATAGGAATGTAAATGTATGAAATATGAGCTTATTAATTGTTTAATGAATGTACAGGAGGATTATGAGATATGGGAGTCGAAATTGCCTAAAGACTACAAAGAAATAATCCAGATGTCAAAGTGCCCTGAATATTATTCTACCATCAAGAAAGAGGATCTTTACAACATCTTTTCTAAAGGAATCCTCCTTCAACAGGACAAAGTGGTAATCAGTTCATTCTGAAATCTCAATTATATTTACACATCATAACATTGAGTCTAAATTCTTTTTTTGTTGTATAACAGTTGCTGTCATTCGATGGTATTGGAGAAAGAAACGTAGTGGTTTCAGCAACAATGTTTTCCTACAAAAACAGTTGTCCACATGAGTGGAAATCTCTTCCAGAATCAAGGTTATTCTCTCTACCTCTGTTGGTACATATACATTGTCATTACATGCATAAATTTCTGTTCTAATCTACAATTTAATATGATCAACAACTTTTAGAATGAGAAATATAAACAGCTGAATTTCATAAACAGATATAATACAAAATTGTTATACTCGAAGAAGAGTAATAGTAGATGCTTTGTAACTCGTACACGTTCAGTCCTACAACTTCTTGTATCTTTATATATCAACTCTAAAGTCTCTCTAAGCTTTAGTTTTTTATACGTTGAACCTTGATATTTACTGAAAATACACAAAAAACTTTATAAGTTTAAAACATAATAATTAGGTAAGAATGATCAAGCTTAAGGTTGCATGACATGTACTTTTTCGCTCATCAAAATGAATGGAAATTCAATCTTCAAACAAAATTATATTTTTGACAGGAATTGGATTACATAGTGCCCATTTTGGAGGAAAAACTGTATTTTATGTTAACTTAAATGACTGTTCTTCCTATATAATACCTAAAGTATGCATTTATGGAATTCATATATAAGATTTTAGAGTCTTCTTAATGATCAAATCAATTTAGTATATATTATAAGTTCAAGGAGATCCGCGAGAAATACGGATAACCCGAGTCGTATCCCAACGAAGGTTGAATGGAATCGTGAAATTCGATTCGCAAAATCGTGTCGTGAAAAGTGGAAAAGTGAATAGTGATTGTGAAATTCAAATAGTGAAAAGAAATGATATAATAAGCGGAATGTACAAGCTATGTATGCACAATTATCTAAAAACTAAAAATGGAAATTCAAACGCAATTTAAAAACATAACGTACGAATAAAAACGTAACTTTTATTAAAAAAATGATCCTAAAAATATGAAATAATTTTCTAAAAATGTTAAACAACTAAAAATAATTTTAAGAAAAAGAAAAATATTTTTTTGACTTTTTATTAATTTTCTATGAATTTATTTCTCTTTTTGTATTTTTAAATGAATTAAAAATAAGAAAAAATATAAAAATAAAAGTGAAAAATTCAAAATTAACTTTGAAAAATTTAAAATGTCAGAAAAGAATTATCTAAAATATTTTTGGATTTTTTTAAAGACTTTTTCTGATTTTTTTTTTTTTTTTTTAATTTATTTAAAAGTATTTAAAATGATTTAAAACTAAAATTAATTGAGAAAAATAGTAAACTAATTCAGAAAAATATGAAAAATTCACAGAAAATCAAAAATAATAAAAGAAACTTTAGGAAAAATTTAGAAAAGGAAATAAGCTAGAAAAGTGCTTATTGAGCTTAAAACAGCTTATAGCAAGTGCTTATTAATAAGCACTTGCCACAAAACTGTATGAAACTTGAAACACAGAAGTATTAAGCACAAATAAGCAATAAGAGACTAAAATAAGAACATAAAAAGCACATGAATAAGAACAGAGGGCAATAAGTAGTTACTAATAAGCTAGAGAGAAAGCAGATAGACTACAAAATAAGCCATGAACTCAGAACTTATGTAAATCACTTAAACACACTAAATGAAACTCAGCAACAGCAAATAAGCTCATGTTATAAGCTAATGAGAACAATTGCAGGCCTAAACTTGTAACAGTTAACTAGTTCTACACCACCAACTAGCAGATTACAATAAGCACTATGAATAAGCTCTGAAGTACTAATTATGAGGGGCAAAAGTTAACTAGCTATATTGAGATACTTAAAAGCCAGAAAGCCCTATCAATAACCTTTAATCACTACTCTATATTGATGCAAGATCAGTACCTTGTGGAAACTCAATCCTGATAACATTTGACTATTATGAACATATACTAGTTTGACTAAATCTAGTTTTTACTGATTAAATCTACTCTAATATGTAATATTAAGCTACAATTACACTATATTAAGCTAACTTGAAGTAAAATGCAACTATTATCTCAAACCTACCAACAGATTCCTAATGATCTAACAGTTAATGAAATTTGCAACCTACTTTGACTATTTTTATGAACTAACTACTGTTTTTACTTTATATTTAACTAACACTAATCCTATTGTGCCCTAGAGTGAAGCAATGACAGTTAACAAACCACAACTAAACACAGAAGCACACAGATCCGAACACCCCCTTATTTACAGCTTTCACTATGAAATGATGGTATAAGCCACTAATCAACAAACTAATGATCAAACTAGCTAAGATTATACTAACAGAAGCTTAACAATCAATCAAACATCACTAGTATCAATAGTAATTCAGAAACTCAGTTTTATACTACTAATGAATGAAATATGAAAACAGAACTTACAAATAGAAATCCCCTCAGCATGAACAGAGGGGTTCACTATGCTAGCCTGTCTCTAGACACGCTCAAATACTTCCTTTTCTGTTTGGCTTGCCAATATATACCACAGTTCATCACCAGTTGACTTTTGTTGACTTTATATGAGAATTGAACAAGGACTGCTATAATACTCAAACAACAAGCTCACAGTAGCTATTAAGCTAAGATGAGATGTATTAAACTTCTAAATAGCTTATTTGAAAGCTGAGATAAGAAAACTACTTCTATTTCTTTCTTTTTCTGATTTTTATAGAAACTTTTGAATGCAATAAAACTGAATTGACATGAAATAGTAATCAAAATGTTTATAAACTAACAAACTGCTGAAAATTAAAGAGAATACAAGCTAAAACAATAAGGTAAAAGTAATAAGCAGAAATGATTAAAGATAAAAACGGATTTTCATTAAAAGTAAAGATTACAATTGAAAGGAAAATTACACTAAAAACTGAGAAAGTAAATGGGCAGAGTTTTGTTACACTATACTCCACCCCCTAAAACACTAGCCTAACACATCTATTTATAGCAATGAATAGAAAGTTCTAGTAAAGAGAGAGTCACGGATTGCCACCTTGGCAATCCGTGTGGTGTGTTTCCTGAATGCAAAACTGAGCCCTTGATCATAAGCCAATCATTTCCACATCATTACTACCCTTGGATCATCTTCTATGACGTGTTCCTCCCAATAGTGAGCTGACATCTGTCCCTTTTGTGCTTGTTTGAGTCTGACACCCTCTGACAAAGCCTGACACCTTCTAGAAAGCATGCAATTTGACTATTAAGCCCTTAATTGTGGTTAATTTGAGGGTCGGGTAATTAGGGTTCATGTTACTATTTCCCTGGGTAATTTGGGGGTGAATTGGGGCGGGAAAGGGTAAAAGGTTTTTTTATTCGTTTGACCGTTCGTTGGGTGGTGTTTGACCGAGTGGTAATGGGCTTGGATCTTTTGGTTTTGGGCTTTAGTTGTGTATTGGATTTTATGCAATCTTGGACTAGGCTTTAGGAATTGGATTTTCAGATTTTTTTTATGAAATATATAAGGACCAATTGTGTAAAATATGAAACTATAAGGACTGAATGTGCCATTCTCCAATAATCTGATCCAAGGGCTTTTGATGTCATATTGTGATTTCCCAAGGGTGACTTTGACTTTCCTTCAAAATAATATCATGAGGGACCAATCTTGCCATTTTTGTATTTTGAAGGACCAAAATTGCACTTTCTTCAAACTTTATTTTCAAGGATCATTTTTGCAAAACTTTCAAACTCTGAGGATCTCTTTTAACAATTTGAGCTCAGCTTTGACTTTCTTTACTCAATCCACTCTCGTGCTCGTTTTTGCCGGTTTTTGTTTGTTTTTCGTCTTTTTATGAAATATCCGTACCTGCAAATTCACAATCACAAAAACACACATTCTTTGGCATTTTGGGTTAGATTTTGGATTACTTAGTCTCATTTTGATAAAGAAAAGGTGAGTGAATAAGCAATCACCACTACTGATTCTAATAGTCTCAGATTTGGAATCTGGGGTGTTATGTACATGTTGCTTGTAGTCGATATGTACTTTGTTGCTTGATTCGGTTTTTTTTTTCAAAACGGGGTTGAGGTATGCCCTATTTTGGGCCCTCTTACGGCCATGAATCTTAAATTTGCTAGCATCTTGCTTGTCTATTTTAAGATATAATCCCTCTAAAAAATAAATAACTTAATGGTTAAAAGAAAATTATCATAGTTAATTATATATTTTATTGATACAATAAGTTTCGGTTTTGAATTTAAGGGGATGTTTGGTAGGAGTGAATGGAAAGATGAGAAAGGGAATGAAGAGCTTTCTATTGTTTGTTTGCGTTTGAGAATGGAAACGGGGAATGGTTTTTTGATTCTCATTCAAGGTTTTGCATTCTTCAAAAAAAGTGGAGAAAGAAGGGAATCAGCAAATGCAAGGTTAACGCATTCTTGGTGGATTCCTCATTAGAATAGAGAACAAACTAAAATAACACAGGGTATTAAAGGGAAGGGTCATGTGCATGTCACATGCAACAAAAATTTAAGAAATCTTCCAAACGCTTACCATACCTCTCTCTTGTCACTTTGTGATGTTCCAATATTTTCAGGTCATCCTTACCCATATATGTTTCAGATCCTATTTTCAATTCCTAAAATCATACTCTTTATTTTATCTTTGATTTTCACCATGTGAAGGATAGATTTAAAACATGGTTTTTCCTGTCATAACTATGTGCGTACCAAGTGTTTGATATTTTGCCTATGAAGAAACAGAATATGTGATGAAACAAATACAACTGTCGAGCTTGACTTAAACTTTTGACTAAGCATTCAAACTAAAATAATATAAATTTTTCCATTTTCCATTTACTCAACAAAGTGAGCTAAATACTTTTCTAACATATTAAGAAAAGAAATGTAACATTTTAACATAAAAGCTTCAATGTATGAACTAATAAAAAAACATGTAGACGTGATTTTAAAAATTGCAGGTAGCATATTGGGCAGAAATATGATAAGAAATGTGAAACTTGATACGAGTAGTTATATTTTTAAGTCCAAATTAATAAAGGCAATTGTTATAAGGTATTGATTAAGAAGTATAATGAGGCTAGCAAGTGATTACATTTTGATATATTAGCTTACTCATAGTCGTACCAAACAAATGAATCAAGAATGTGACATATTTTTATGTTCGATTCTCTCTTGGCACCAAACAGTGAAATGAAATCATCTTTCCTTGAGCCATTCCCTTTCTATGCAATTCTATTCTTTTCCGCAATTCCATTCTCTGTACCAAACGTCTTTTCTCAATTCCCAAAGAAATTGTTTTCTCATTTATTTTGGTTTAAAGAAATACTAAATTCGAAAGTAGAAGGGGACATCCGGGTGACTAATGGTTATAACTGACTCGGACTTGAATATTTATAACATGTGCAGATTTGAGTCAGTAGTGGAGATATCCGATGTTTCCAATTTGAACATCGAAATTAAGACAAATACTCGATTATTATCTCCGAATGCTGTTTATGGGGTCTATTTACTCTTCAAACTCTCTGATTCAAGAAAAGTTTCAGCTAAACCGATGTATGTTAATCTAAAGTATAGAGTGGGCTCCGAAAATCTACATGCATATTTTGCAAAACAGAGAGACGAAGAGTGGATGATGATCGAGTTGCACAGATTCTTAAATCAGAATGAATATGTCATGTTTACGTTTCTAATAGAGAGCTTTTCGTCGTTCTATTGTGGAGATGGTGCGATTTATGTCGAAGGCATTGAATTTCTAGCCATTGACAAAGTGAGTTTAGAAATATCCCTGGGCTCCATTCTAAATTATTTTGTTTATATATAAAAATCATGTCAATGCTGCATTTGTACACAGGTGAAACATGAAGAGATCGGAAAGTTGAAGGATGTCTTGGAATCAAACTTCAATGTGGATCGCGTGCAACAATTGCCAACTAACTTTGAAGAAATATTTGAGATACAGAGAAACTATGATGAGTTGTTTTGGTTGGGCGAAGTAAACGGGAAGAAACTTCTTGTGGTTTCGGCAAAGGCATCTCTGTACAAATTTTCTAATGCGGATCTCTTTACTTCAAAACCATCATCCCAGTCAAGGTTTGTTTTTTTGAACTCGATTTGGCATGTTTTCCTTTGAGCAGTAAACTTTTTTAATTGTACATTCACAATGTGCACATCTAATCTTATCCAAATATTTGAAAATGTTTTACCAAAAAAAAAATAATAATAAAAAATAAATTAAAAAAACCCTAAATTTGCTAATTTAAAGCCAATCTTCTTTGTTGTCTGGTAAAATACGGAATATTCGTGCATAAATGGTTGATAAAAGTATCACATCTTGGAGTTGTCTTTTTGTGTCTTCAAAATTTACATGGTTTCTATCGTACATGCAGATTTCAAGAGGTGATTGAGCTTTTGCCGCAGCAAGTATTCTATATTAATTGCACGATTAGAAGTCAAATGTTGTCGGCCGATACAGAATACACGTGTTATCTTGTATTCAAGCTTTCAGAAGAATGTGAGGGGCTGCATACTCCGGTGAAGGTACGAGATCTACTCCACCAAGTAAACGAAGAGGCTGAATTTTTCTATTTTATTACCCCAAGCCCACCGAATATAAATGATATCACACGGGTTCCAAAACAAAGGGAAGATGGATGGATGGAGATTAAAGTGTGGAAATTTAACTCGACTCATAATTTCAAGGACGAGTCTCTTTCTATCTATATGAAGTTTACAAGTCATGAAGGAACTATGTCTGGCCTCATCATATGTGGCCTTGAGTTTCGCCCAACGTTTATTGGAAATGGAAACGATATTCAAAGACAGAGAGAAATAGAGAGAATGCTACAAGACGAAGCCCAAAACCCACACATCCAGCATAAAAAAGATGAGAATCGACAGTGCTATGAAACCGTTAGATCACTAGGGTTTAAAATCTTTTATTTTATTTTATTTTTATTTTTATTTATTTTATTTTATTTTTATTTTTTTGTTTAGAGAACGAGAATTTTAACTATCTCACAATATTTACACCGCAAATCTATCTCACATGTTTTAAGCAAGGCTTGAACCTACAACTATTTGGTTGGGGAGCTTCTCACATACCATTGGTACCATTTTGATTTAAAATCATGTTGTATGGATCGGAGAAGCTCTACTTTGAGGAGTAGTTTTCAATCCAAAGACGACATTTTCTCAAGAGAAAGAAAGTTGTATTCGTAGTTAGCTTAATAAAGGCTTATTGCCCCGTACTTGTTTAGGAAAAAATTACAAAACTAGGATGATATATGAAAAGCAGAAAAGGTGGCAAAATGTAGGATGATTTGCTTTTTTTTTTTTTTTTTTTTTTTTTTTTTTCTCTATTATCTCTAGTTCTTTACCTGTATAATCTTTTGTATATCTTTTACTAGTTATAATACCCGTGCACGCACGTGGCTTAGACAAAAAGTTTTAATAAAATATTAATGTTGTTAATTTGATTTTATAAGGTAGTTTTGTATTTTTTTTTTTTAATAAAACTTGTTATTGATCTATGGTGGTTTTTTTTAGTAACCTAGTTATTTATTTTATTAGTTTTGTTAAAATGTAACATTTGCATACAAAGTTTCAACGTGTGTTAATTGTTAACTTATATCACTTCATTTAAACCAAGTATAAAACCTTTCATGGACATTAGATAATGCTATGAATATGTGTGCATAATGTGTCAAGATATAACCAAAATCATGTCTTAGACTTATAAAAAAAACTCAAAGATCAAACTAAAATTGGCTAACTTGCAACCAAACACACAAATTACAGTTAAGTAAAAGAGATTTTGATATAAATTTGAGCTAATATAACTTTATTTTTTTAATCTATTGATTGAAGGCGATTTAATTTGTTAACATCCATTTCGAACTTAAAAAACTCAAGTTTTGTCCTTCCATATGAAAAATGAATAAGTATACTACTAAAATTGAAATATTAAAAAGTAACTCAGTATCATAAATCCATCACATATGGAGTAGGCTTGCAATGCATGGAAGTCAACTGCATATTGTCCCTCCTCGGTCTGCTTGCTGGTCAAAACGGTGTATTCTCTTTGGTTCCCTCTATCATATTTGAATCAATCAACCATAGTATCTTAACAAAACTCTACTTTGGTCGTATGCATTTCTGATTATAACAAATATGATGGATGTGGTCTAACAGTGAATGATTTAGTCTCATTAGTGGTTTCCATTTAGTACGATCAGTATCAGGTTCCTATGCGCTAAGAAAATGATGTTCATTGTCTTAAAAGTGATACATGAATATGGCGGGTGGATGTATCTTTTGAGAATGTGATAGTAATGCTCAAACAGGCATTGAACATGGACACGTAAATGAGTCATTGCTTCCTTTAACTCATCATCAGTTTCTCCAAGCCCCAACATTATAGAAGTCTTGGTGATCATTCCCTCCTTGCTAAGTTTTGCATGTTTCAAGACTCAAACTCTGCTCATATCTACACCAACAACAAACTTTCTATCTTAGCTTTTACTAAGAATCGATATTCGGTTAATCACTTTCTCATATAATGCAGTGGAACTGGCATCCAATACCAAAAAAATCAACAATAATGCAAGAAATTTAACTACTCACCCAGCTCGTGGATCTCTTACATTTCTCTAGAGGCGTTAACTATCTCAATGTTATGAGCAAAAATGTTTAATCCTGAGTTGGCCAACATCGACACAGCTTCTAAATCCCCTTGAAAATCAGATGTCAAGCACTCGGCAATAATCTCAGGCTTGCTCTTCTGCTCAACGAAGTGACAAATATATTAAATCATTATATTTTATGCAGCAAATTAGATAATCAAGATCTATGTTTGACTATAAATTTGAGTCTGCTTATTTTTAGGTTCTTTATTAGTTTGTGTGTTCAGTATAGAAAGAGGATTCCTCTTAAGATAAGACACAACTTTTTCCCAAAAATTTCTTAGTTTGCCAATTAGTAGTCAGATTGTTTCAGCTCTAAACACATTCTATACGATGATATGCAGTAATGAGAACCATTTATTCACCTTCATTGCTCTGACAGTCTCAGCAAAATGACCACTTCCACCATCTGGAAGATCGTCATGATCCACACTTACTAAAACAATATAATGCACACTGCAAGATAAGGACAGAACATTCTCATTAGTGGGTGTCGACACATCCAACCTGATAAGGTGTATAAAAAGAGATCAATACCCTTTGCATATGGCCGTCTGTCATAGTAATAAAACATATTAAAAAGAATGCATCCAAACAACATATGTAACAAAAACTAATCTGAGCAAATTAATGCTAGGTCCACATAAGCGTTGAATGTGGCTCTTTTCCTGAGTTGGCCATAAAAGTGCAATTATAACAGAAAGCAAATTATGTTTCAAAAAGAACATAGTTCTTAATAATAATTTATAAGTGCCTTTCAATCTGATACTTCCTAGGGATGGAAACTGTGAACCAAATCATGGTTTGAAGTTTCATAGTTTATAATAATGGAAGTAGCACATTCTGTTAACTTAGGAAAACTAATTAACAAAAATCATTCATGCATGTTTTCCAAACAATTTCATTATCCTCTAGCATTAATATAATAGCAAATGAATCACAACTACTGACGATACGAATAATGTATTTAAAAGTTATCTTTTTCTCTCTTTACCTGCTTGTTATGGATCTTTAATTTTCAATTGAGTTATATTCACTAAAATCAAGATGTAATTAATTGTACCCAAGATATCAAAAGTGTTGGACACATATATAATGAAGAGAAAGAAAGGTAACATACAAACATCAGTGCTATTACAACTCGATCTCTTAGCATGTTCCAATTTTGACAATGCTTGGGGTGAGTCTTATTCCAAAATTTACAGAATTTGAGTGCATTATGAATGCGAAATATAGAATCACCTCAAAAAGTAAGTGCTATAAGAAACTGAGTGAATTTTTTACTATATGATGCCTTCCTACTTCATAAGAACTTTAAATACCCTATGCATTATTAATACCCATGCAACATGATGGGCTTTTAAAAACTGAATATCACAATTGAATTGATATTTAACTTAAATTCAATTTAATGTTAGAATTTGAGAAATAGTAGAGATCTTGTCATGTATATTATACCTTAGCTCCCAACCCATAGTAGAAGTGGCAGATGGCAGAGACCACGATCCATCTGCTTTACGCGCAACAGCCAAAACCTGTACCGACATGCCCATTAGAAATTAGCCCATTTCAAATGATGTTCTCGATATATGACCATTATCTCTCAAACCATCAAATTACCACTATTCTTTAGAGCTTCTAAGTGGTATAAATGGAGCAAATGTTGTCTTATATTTGTAAATACTTTAGGTATGCAGTATGCTTTTAAAAAATAGGCATTTTTAATTCTGATTATAACAGTTTTGGTTTCCCACCTTAAGCAATCACGAAACAACAAAAATTGATATGATAAAAGGAAGTACATTCGTAACTTACCCTGTAATCATAGCATTCCACGTTACCAAAACTTTCCTACCCATCTTATCAAAAACCCACCTCGTCGACACCAAATCCCCACACTTGACGCCGAACCAACATAAGAATTCACCTCCATCTCATTCTCCAGAACATACTCCTCAACCACCTTCCCCAACTTCAAATTCCCAATATCCCCACATGCGCGCCCTAAGAACACTCACAACCGTCATCTCATCCGGTTCAAACCCATCCCTTTTCATTTCCTCAAACAACTCCAATGCGCCTTTCGCTAACCCCATCTTCACACAACCAAAAATCATCGAATTCCACGACAACAAATCCCTCTCAGCAATTTTATCAAACACGTTACGCGCACACCCCAAATCTCCACATATAGCTTAAATACTAATCAACGAATGCCTAAGATACACATCCACCATCAACCCATATTAAACCACATTAAAATGACCCAATCTCACAAAACCAAACAACAAAAACATATAAAAATTCAATCATTAACTACTAATTGACATAAACCCACAACTCAATTGCCAAAACAATAATAATAATAAATAAAAATAAATAAATAATATACATTAGTTGGTGCTTTTAGCTAAAATTTTGAAACAAAAATATACCTTTAACCTAAAAATTGGTGCCGGATGTTAGGGCTGGGTTATTTTGTTTGTGTTATTTGTCCCATAAATTTCAATTTTGTACAATATCCAGGTTTGGTCCTTAAAGTTTAGAAAATGACACCCGCTTTTTATTAGTTTGATTTTTCACACTTTTGACACATATATTTCTTTGTAGTTTTTTCTCTTTTACACGAAACGAGCGGGGTAGCCCTCGCGTTGCTGCCGGAGTGCTTGGTATATGAGATCGGTCATACCCATAGAAACAACCATATAGATTCGGATTGAAATAGTCAACCTTATAAACAATCATTACGATTTTGATGGGAGTAAACAATAAGTCACTAATTTGATTAGCATATTCATAACAGCTAATGTGTTTCCAAAACTGTGAATCTTTAAGAGAAACACAGATGATCAATTTAATCAAAAGGTTTGCAAACACTTTCTTGCATGGCCACGATGTCACCTATGAGTTATGTACCTTTTTCCTTGCTTTGCTTACTAGACTCTACAACAGTTGATTTCCATTCCTCATATATGTGGTTCTTATCATGGGCTTCTTAGGGACTACTTTGAATGGCCATTGCTTCATGTCGCTTTGCACTTATGTATCAGAAAACCTCCTTCCAATTAAAGGCTTGGCACCTGCACAAACATCACACAATAAACATTCATTTAAACACCTGAAAACTATTCAAAGCTATTCATCAAAATATTTGTACCATCATTTCCATGTTGCACAACAGGTTAGTTTCAAAGAGTTCAGAAATAAAGAAACATGGCAAGAAAATTTTAAGGAAACATACTTGATATTTCTGAGACTTTGTTATGCTTTTGCTTTAAAAGATATCCCAAAGATCCATATTTCTTTACCCAAGATCCATCAATACATCCCTAAAGTGTTCCATTATTTTCTCTTGTATCCTGAGCCTTGTATCTTCTCCTTAACTCTCTAAAGTCTTTAGCATCAACATATCTTGTCAAAGCATATAAATCTGCCAATTATGAAGAAAAAAATAATTTTACATCTCTATAAACAGCACATTCATGCAATTCATTAGCACAGGGAAGGTAAAAAAAAACTTGTATAATCATAGAGAATCAATTATATTACTATACCTTCATGTTACCGGCTCTTCTGCCATACCTCTAGGTCAACAAAACCAATGTATCAATGGTTCCTTTGGGTTCTGGAGGGGGCCTACTAATGCGGGCACATGCCTCCATTCATCTCACACAATCGAACCTCAATATGTTGTGATTCGCCCATACTCTTCCTGTCAAAAAAACCCGTAAACACTCTCAACTCAATTAAGCATTCACAAATTGAATTCAATATATTGCATCAATGAGATTGTTTATTTTTTTTGAGGTTATCTACTTATAATTAGATATTTGAACGTATTTGACATAATCAAAATGTATCACATAGCTTTGCACCCATCTCAACCCATTCAGACCCGACCCATTTTGAACAGTTACATACCCCACTCACGCCATACATTTGCCAGCTACCCACCTTTACTCGTAATACTATATTCTTTTCTAAGTAAAAGGCTAAACGAAATATAGACAAACCTTCAAACCGTACGAGACTGCTTGTTTTTCCAATTCCTTTTTTAGTCGCTCAACTTCAGAACTTGTGGTTTTCTGTAGGTCATCCATTGTATAAGTTGATGTTGTTGCTGCAGTCTCGGTTAATTTGGTCGTTAGCTCTTTTATTGTTGAATCTGCATTTATGTGACTTCTGGAAATTTGCTTACGGACCTTCAGACTCTGAGTATGCTGGTTTGAATTGTAAAGTGGTTGCAAAGTGACTCTGGGCATGCTGGAAATTTGATTCACACACTTCCACTTATTTTCACACCTGACAAAAATACACCCAGGTACATTCAAACTGTAAAGATAACCACTGTATCACCTTTTTCTTTGGCCCAATGTGTCCCTTTTTAATTGACGACTATCAATGAACTCACCCGAAGTATTTCTGAAAAAGGGACGTAGAAATGGCTAGTGCATCACGCTGGGCTTTCACAGGGTAAAGCTTTGTATCTTGTTGCCATTTATTTGAGTATGATATCTATTATTTTCTCCATTCAACTATCTCGAATGTTGTATTTTCCGTTAAGCTTTTAGACATACGATTGAAATACATTGAAGCTAGTGGTAAATAGTAGTCGGCCAATAATCTGCTCCACATCTTGTTTGCTGGTCATAGAAAGGTTGAGAAAATTTAATATTCATGACTACACAAAGTTTGGAAGTTGCTTGTTGTCTAGTACTTTACCATAATCATGAAGCTGACTTTGATTCGTTTTTGTAACATCATACCACATCGTTACTTGTGTTCTTGCCTTCCACTCATACTGAAAGCACAACAAATTTAATTGAGACAAATAAGAACTTGGTTTTGCATAACATACCAACGTACTTTTTGTTTTGCCCCTAGTCGTACTTTTCGGCACCAATTGTGTCATGTTTTGTTCATTTATAGCAAAATTCCCCTAAATCTATGAGCCAGATGCTATTATCAATGTATGATTGTTAATTTACATTCAAAATTTTAAGATTACAGGTTACAAAATCATACGGACACAAAACAATGACTCAAATGTACAAAAGAAGGTCAGCTGACTACAACAGGACAAATAAAAAGTATGTTGGTATTTTATGCAAATAACCCGATAAAAATATAAATTAATAAATTCATATATGAAAGAATATTTAAATAAATTGTCTCTCACCTGCCGCTTTTTTTGAGGGGTTAAAGCTAGTTTTTTGGCGCTTTCGAGCCAGGTTCCAAGAAGGAAATTATCATCTGCAGCAAGAAGTTGATCAATGTCTATGATGAGTTGCTCAAACTTCTGGCTGTGAGACTTCAAAGCTACCACATCCTTGTGTTGGAAAGCAATCAGAGCATCTAAATAGACTTGATTTGCAAATTTTGACAACACTTGTCGAGTTAGATCAACCAAATCATACCTATAATGATTCCATAAGATGGTAAGTATTATAAAGAAAAAAATAGAACACATGGTTCCAAAACCAAGCAATGAAACTAAACGGATTGTTTTTGCATAAAAAACTAACGTACTTTTTATTTGTCCGTTTATAGTCATTATCCTTACTTTTTTTTTTGTACATCTTAGTCAATAGAAGAAGATGGATTTGTATTCCGCTTGGGTCATTTTGTAACCCGTTTCTTGGCATTTTTATACCAGACTTAGTAAAACATAGATCTAACATATATGTACATAAACGAAACATTTTTGTATACAGACCATGAATTTCTAAAGTAGGTTTTCAAGAATCAAGAGTTTTTGTTTTTGGCTACATATGACTCGAATCGGTTGGTATTTATAAACATTACAAATGATTGAATTTAGCGAGTTACAATCCTTTGACTTAAATTTTCTTTCTTGGAGTTAAAAAGGTAATTTCTCATAGGTATTTTTTCTCATAGGTATTGGTTGTCAACATCAAGAGCTTACCCATATACTTTTGTGGAGCCATGGCAAGACCAAAACACCTTGAAAAATGCTTGAAACTAATCAACTGTGTCCAGGATCATATTTAATCTGTTACAAACCATAAGGTAAATACAATTGGTTAATTACAAAAATTTAATATAAGTTACAAATCGAAAAAGATAAGCAACCATAAAATAAAGGCAGCCTTAGTTATAAACACATATCCAGAGTTATTAATATGGCTATGGCAACCTTAAACATGATTCAAAAACTTTTTTTCTATTTACACTAAGACAATTAAATATCTAATGTTTAAGTTCCTTTACTTACTGCTTTAGTGCTTAAACATAACAAATATATTAGAGATGGCATTTGCTAAAAATATCTTTTTTGAAAGGCAAAACAGGCTTATTATTGCAGATTCGGTCAACTCAAAAAGTCAAAACAATGAGTATGATATGATAGTTATATGAAACAACAGTAGTATGAACAAAAATATGAATTAGTAATCTCCTTGATACATTGCAGATTCGGTCAACTCAAAAAGTCAAAACAGCATGTTCTGTAGGCAACAAATGCTTCTACCTCACTTTTCTTCTTTCTGAAATAACTTCGCACTGCCTTTAGCCTTCTCGTTCAGTTCCGCCATTTTCAATGTTAGTTCATTGTTCACTTTATCTACATCATCAACCAACAAACGTACCCCAACATGCACAGCTTGCAGTGAATTCAAACGGGTCTCTAGTTCTTGGATTAAATCGTCTTTAGAGTAATCTTCTTTTTGAAGTGTCTCAAGCTCCGCACTTAGACCATTTTTCTCTACCTTCATAGCGTTTAAGCATTCAATCAAATCACTGAATGACTTACATTTTGACTCAACTTTTCACTTTTAACTTTCCAACATCATCATTCCATACGTCTATCTTGGCAGTTAGACGCCCCGTTTGGACATATTCAGGAGCTGCGTATCCCTTTGTTCCTACCACCTAGATTCAATTTTAGACATGTAACTTCAGTACAATTGCCTCAGAAATGGACAAATAAGGAAAAAGGTTTCTTGAAATGAACATACCGTTGCTGTTGAGACATGAGTCAGTCCATCTTGAGGACCTTGCCTAGCGAATCCAAAGTCCGAAAGCTTAGCATTCATTTCGCGGTCTAGAAGAATATTGGAAGGTTTGAAATCTCTAAAGATGAGCTGCAACGTATGTAACACTGATTTACAGAAGATACTCAATATACTATCACACAGGTAAGAAAAAATTAAATAACACGTGATATACACCTGACGATCGACTCCCATTCCTTCATGTAGGTATGTCAAACCAGTAGCAGCATCTTTGGCTATCTTTAGTCTCATACTCCACGAGAGATGGATGTTTGACTTACCCGATAAATGATCATCTAAGCTTCCGTTAGGCATATACCAAAAGCCAGCTGCTTACATCTATACTGTCTTCATTACAGTAACCAACTAGTTAAACAAGGTTTGGATGCTTAACCTCCCCAAGAATTTTCACTTTTGTCTGCCACTGCCTGCGTTCCTGTCAACCAAACAATAGTAAGCTTCTACTTATCAGGCAACAACTGGATTTCTCTTTAAGCTAGTGCTGCAAGAAAGAAACCACAAACCCATATTTTATAAAATTGTGGTCAATGACTACATAGAAAACTGAAAGTACTGATATAAACTATACTGAAACCGAAGGACAAGATTTCACTAAATGGAAATAGAGTATCACATTTCAAATGCATATGACTGAAAAGCTCCCCAATTGCAACAAAAGTCAATTTTTAACTTGTTATCATTGGAAAAAAAAACAAGATTAATTAACTAATTAAACTCTAATTCTTATAGTAGTAGTTGTTGTTGTTAACGTTACCTCTGCTGCTTATTCTTCAATTTCTTCTTGTTTTGAGATGTGTTTTTGGTGTTCGGATGAAAGGAAGAAAGTGATAGATGAAATTATATACGGGCAAAATGGTCATTTATCAGGAATAACGGGATTTGATGATATATAATGGGGAGTTGACTAACGGAAAACGGGTCAAGGGACGCATTTGGCCTCAAAAACATAACTTTTGGATGCCAGGCGACTAAAATCAAAACTTAGGGTGCCTGGTGATGTTTTTGGACAAGTTTAGGGACCAACGGTGTATTTTTGTCTTGATTTTATTAAAGTGGACCAAAAACATATTGAAATAACAAGTCAAACAGCCTCATCACCAACCAGATCTCCACCTCGTTGCCCATTCTGCTTCGTCCAAAACCCATCACACGATGGCAAAAAAAAAACAAAACAAAACAAAACCACTGACTGATTCCACTCAACACCTGTCCTAAGCCCAAACGGCTCACCGGTCGGTCCCAAATCCACCGCCACCATCACCGCCACTTCTCTCCACCATCACGTGATTAACAATCGTGTGAATTTGTGACCTTTGCACAAATCACCAACACAAAACAAACGTGATTAACAGGATTGATTTGAACGGTAGGGATGGTTATTTGTTTGGCGATTGAAGGAACGATTTGTGTAAAGTATATATGATGGAAATAAGGATATACGTGTTCCGGACCGCCGGCCGAAGCCGACGGCCGGAAAAGAAAATTTCAATTGGCGGCTGTTTTTTTTTTTTTTTTTTTTTTTTTTTAGGATCGATTAATTGGCTGATACCATGTAATGTGATATAACGATTTGGTTTATTGCATTCCATAAATGAAGTGGTACAATATAAAGGATTACAAGAATATTCTAGAGACGGGCTTGAGCCCAATGACTAATACAGGCTAACACTTACCAGATTCAAACTTAAAACCTCTTACAATGCAAATCATGTATATTTAATGTATGCATCATTAGTTTATTTTCAAATTCGATTTTGGTATGCTTTCAAGCTCAACTTGACTTATATTGGGTCGATTTTGAGTAGCTCATGAATACTTCGCTCAACTCGGTTACGTTGTGCATCCTTGTTCAGTGACACGTCACATTTATGTTAATGAACAAATGGAAACTATTTTCGAATATATAAGAGCATTTTCCAATTCCGTCCAAGAAGAGTAAGCGAAAACTTTTTTCGGATATGGGAACGAAAAATAAAAATCTCCATTTTCGTATACATTAAAACGGTGTGATTCTTTTACTAGTATTAAAAAAAACATTATTGGTCAAGTAAGTAAAAATTCTATTCATACATACTCGTAACAAACAGTTCTAACAACTGAATAAATATCAATAACAAACGTCAAAAAACAACTTTCAAAGGATTCATCACAATCAGTAAATACTTCATTAGTCCATTCTCATTCAATTTCCGCTCTAACAAGATTGTAACAATACATGTAATTCGGCCAACACATCTAAACTGCAATCACTTGAAAGTCTTATCCAACCCACACACCAACGCTAACCGTCCCCCCTCGTTTTCCCTTTTCTTACATGACATATGTTTAGCATCTTAGTGCCCAAGGGTGTAATCAAGTTAAGTCAGGTCAATATAATTCTAAGCTTGAGTTCGACTCAGTTGCAATACTTCAAGCACGCTCAATTGAGCCTTTATTTCCAAACTCTAAGTGTGGTTAAGCTTTACTTTCAAACTCAGGTTTGGTTTCTTAACCAATATATTATGAGCTTGGCCCGACTCGACTTTTCAAGGTAAATATTGACCGACTCGGTACATTGAGTTTGGCTTGTCTTGACTTTGCTTGGGTCATGGTTAGCCGAGTGAATATAGTTGCTAGTTTCTTTGATTTCATAAGTTTTTACAATAACGCTATAATTGAGATTAAGAATGGTATAAAAGAAATGTTGTTTGAATGCTCATGCAGCAATGGTTGTGTAACATTTCTAATTTATGGATTATCGATGTAGATTTTGTGCCTAGGGATCAAGTTCACAACTTAATATAAACTATCTCGTTTGTATGATCTAGTATAAGGGGGTATTTTAGGATTGCTTGTCACGTTTCAAAACCACTTTTTCAAAAAGTAAGTCCCTACCTACAGCCTCAAAACCACGTTTTGGAGGATGAAAAGCCAATTTGCAAACGCACACCCAAACACTTCAAAGTGATTATTTGCGGTTTGCAAATGAAATAAGCAGATAAGTGGGTTGCAAATAGGGGTGTTATTCGGGTCGATCCGGTCGGGTTCGGGTCAATCTGGTCGGATCAATTCAGGTCAAGACTCAAGAAAAATATACCTGAACCCGACCTTGTTTAGAACTCGGGTTACTCGGGTTCGGGTCAACTCGGGTCGTGTCAATCGGGTCAGGTCAATTTGGTTTCGGGTTAACCCGAGTATTTTCGAATTGTAAAAGTGTTAGTTAAGTCAGGTTCGGGTCAATTCGGGTCAGGTCAATTCGGGTTGAGGCTAATAAAAATATACCCGAACCCGACCTTGTTTAGAACTCGGGTCAATTCGGGTTGACCCGATTGCCCCAAATATAATTTTTGACCCAATTGACCCGACCCAAAAAGCCCATATTCGGGTTCGGATT
Source organism: Artemisia argyi (assembly GCA_030686995.1). NCBI lineage: Eukaryota > Viridiplantae > Streptophyta > Magnoliopsida > Asterales > Asteraceae > Artemisia > Artemisia argyi. Next base: position 7,215,185 of record CM060689.1, read on the forward strand.
CAGGTCGGGTCGGCTTTTATAACACCCCTAGTTGCAAACGCAATCCCAAACACCCTCTAAATTGCTTTATAAATTTGCATCCCACATTGCTCTCATGAACTAATTGACCAAGGTGGAGATGATTATAAAATGATATGTCATACATTTCATGAAACCCATATTTTCTTGACTTATAAAAGTCATTATATTATATTATGGTTTATCTTTTTGTTTCAACAAGGTATTTGCGCCCGCCGCAACGCAGCGAGTACTTTTGATCAATCGAATATGGATTAATCAGATTCTTGACATCACTGGAAAAGAACTTGAGCTGTAAGCATCAAGGTCAAACCTTTAGGAGGAGAGTGAACGGATGTCTTTGTGTGGTGGTGTTGGCCTTATAGTTTTAACAAAATTTAGGATAATTTTTAAAGTTATTTAATAGGTTAAGGACGCATTTTAAAAGTTCTTTTTACTTAAATACTATATATACTAAACTTCAACATTTTTTATAAAACCGTGCATACGTCAAAAACATATCAATATTGGGCTTGTTCTGTTCGTTATCGAGAGGGCTTTTTGACAGTATTTTTATTTATTCAAGAAACCCCAGATATCTGTTAGATATTTGGCAAACAAAGTTTGTTATATAAAAAAGTCATAAATATTAAGAATCCCAGGGTATGTTTTGTAAGTTTTCTTTTTTTTACTAATAAAATTTATTATTTTTTATTTGGAAATAATATTAAATGTTCTTCCTTTAGTGTATAACAAGTAGGAAGGCGGTTGCAGCGGGAATTTTTGAGAAATTTTTGCGATAATCATTTACGAACAATGCTTGGGAGGGGCTCCTCGTTGTGAGATCGTGGTATGTTTTTTGACGACACGTGTTGTATTTGTTTGGAATAAATGTTGTGTCAAGCTATATTTGTAGTTGTCGTATTTTGTCGGGCACCATTGTATAGCGGCGAGGTTAATTTCAACATTTTTTATGAAATCATACGTACGTCAAAACCATATCAAGATTGGGCTTGTTTTGTTCGTTATCGAAAGACCTTTTTGCCAGTATTTTTTTATTCAATAAACCGCTAGATATCTGTTATATATTTGGCAAATAAAATTTGTTATATAAAAAATCGTAAATATTAAAAGGTTCAGGGTTTGTTTCGTAATTTTATTTTATTTTATTTATTTATTTATTTATTTATTTTTACTAATATTGGCTCTTCGCTAGGTGGGCTAAGATGCAACCGCCCTTTTTTCGTTTTTTAATTCATAAGCTTTTCTTTTATTATGGGTACATCAAAGTATCAAACTACTAAGTAGGTCCCTTTTTTTTTAATCGATAAACTATATTTAATGGCGAAATGAATTTTTTATCTATGCACGGAAACCTATTTCCCCACTACGCAGGTCCCTTCATTTTTAAGGGTGTTGTTAACCGGGCGGGCTCTAGAGTCATCCCTACCCCTAGCCCCACTGTCATCTTTCTTTTTTGTCCCCCACTAGCCCCTACCCCCTTTCTTTTTGGTCAAAATATGCGGCCACATTTTTTACTTTTTTTTTTTTTTTTTTTTTTTTTTTTTTTAAATAAATGTTATACAAGTTTTTTAAATTTTTTTTAAAAGTTGTAAATTTTTAATTTTTTTTAATAAATGTTATAAAAGTTTTTTAAAAAAAGTATTTTGTTAAAAATAATAAAAGTTGAAATTTTTTTGTAAAAAAAATAAAAGTTGTAAATTTTTAATATAATTTTGTAATAGTCGTTTAATGTGGTAAAAAAGTTTTTTAAAAGTTGTAAATTTTTAATTTTTTTTAATAAATGTTATAAAAGTTTTTTTAAAAAAGTATTTTGTTAAAAATAATAAAAGTTGAAATTTTTTTGTAAAAAAAATAAAAGTTGTAAATTTTTAATATAATTTTGTAAATTTGAATAATAACATTTGTTGTCATAGTCGTTTAATGTGGTAACGTTTAACGTGCTATTTGTTATTGTTATTAATTAAATAAAAACGCATTGGACGTTAATTATATAAACGTAACAAATAAAACAAAAAAAACATTACAAAAAATATATACTATACCAAATATATATACTATACCAAACATTTAAAAAAAAAAAAAAAAAAAAAGCGACAAAATAAGGAAAAAAAAAAAAAAAGTGAGTTATCCCTTTTAGAGAGGGTTCGGTTAATAGAAATAGGGCCCGTGAGAATAACCTACCCCTTTTTTAATTGATACACTATATTTAATGGCGAAATGAATTTTTTTATCTATGCACGGAAACCTATTTCCCACTGTAACCTACCCCTTTAGGGGAAAACATGTTGGGCGTACCTGGTTATTTGGGTTTTGCTCTTATATCAATTCGTTCCTTAGCACTTTGTTACCTGCGTACTAAGAAATAAAACAACACCGTTAGGCTTATCGAGGGATTGTCTCCCCCGATTAGACTCCGGCGTGAGAGTAAGTAATCGAATTAGGTTTTTAGTTGAAGAGTTAGGGATTTTGTCAATCGTACCTTGAATGGGAATCGTATGATTCTATATATAGGGGCTAAGAAACCGTGTTTCTTGCTCCTTACTCTTCGCACACATAGTGCTTATCCAAGGTAAGGATATCTATTCCTTGAATAGATAATCCTTATCGTGCACCCGGTAGGTGAGATTGGGCTGCTGGGCTTCATGAGCCCAAAGCATTAATGCTACGGCCCATACCATAGTCATGGTAGTCCATTCGTGATGGGCTTAGGTGTAAGTAATGTTTATCATTTGGGCTTGCGACCCAAATGTAGACTATACGTCATCATGTCCCCCCAGTCTAGTGTGCGCTGCGCGTAGCCGCGGGTACTAGACTAAATATCAGCAGCGGTAAGCGTGGCGGGAAATTAAACAACTTGTTACCGCCTTTTTGGAGGTGCAATGCACCTAATAGGTTCAAAATAGTTGCCTTGGAAATCGGGGGTGGTGTCCACGTGTCTCTTGGAATTCGGGAAAAAGTGCATGTACCTTTCCACCTTCCAGCCACACGATTGCTGTGAGTGGGTTCCACGTGGATATGGATTAGGGTTTTTACCACCTCTATATAAGTGTCACCGCCTCCCATTTTTACACACACAGTAAAACACACACAACTACTATTCACTGTCTTCTACATTTTTAGAGCGTTTTGTGCGAGAAAACCTTTTATCCTTCTTAGGTAACTCGCGTCTTCTTAGGTTTAAGATGAAAATTGTCGCTCAGTTAGATGAGTTTCGCTCTGTGATGTCTGTCGAGGATGTGATGCATTTTTCGTCCGACTATTTTGTGCCTTTGGATGTACATCCAGAGGCGCCAAATATCGATGCCTGTATAGCAGACTTCCCTGAAGGGAAGATAGGTTTATATAAGAAATTTTTTGAGTACGCTAACTACCGCGTACCTATTTCTGTATTTTTGAGCAATTTGCTCAATCATTATCGCCTTCACATTTCTCAGCTGCACTGTATAGGTGCGGCGAAGGTGTCTAATTTTGAGATAAACTGCCGTTTATTGGCGATAGAACCTACCGTAGACCTGTTCCGCTCTTTTTACCACTCAACGTGGTCAAATGGTTGGGTATCCTTTGCGAAGCGCCCGGGGGCGTTTCAATGTTACACGGAGAAAGTTGACGCACTCAAGAATTGGAGGGAATATTTCTTTTGGGTAGACGACGTGGTCTTTCCCTCCAATTTTGAGTTTTATACTCAGGCGTCCTTACCAAAGGATGGGCGCCCCGCACCCGGTTCATATAAGATTGCTGACGCGCAGACGTTAGATGCCAATCGATTGGCCATTAACCCTTATCCGGAGGAGTTTTTGGTTCATGTAGGATTGAGTCGCGCGTATTTTGGCGCGGCAGATGAGGTTCCCACTTTCTTAAGTGAGGACGGCCGGGGTGGGTGTTCATCCTTTGTAATTGTTTTGTAAGTATTTCATTCATTTTCTTCGCACATTTGCCAACTAACCTTTATTGTTTGCCTGCTTTATTGTTATATGTGCAGAAATGGATTTGTTCGCAGTGGTGAAGCTTGACAGACCGAAGCAGGTCACCATAGGGGTTCGTCCGTTGAGGGAAGGGGAGCTGCCCCTACTTGACGCGACCACGGGGCATTTGACTGTTCTGCCCTCGGCCACACCTGAGGAGACGCCCCCACTCGTAGTGACACCTGTGCAGACTGTAGCGCCCGAGGTGGTGGTGGAGCCTACAGAGAAGTCGGTGCCTGAGGTGGAGGTGACGCATGAAGAAGCGCGCTCAGGATCATCTGATAGCATCCGGATCCTAAAGCCGGAGGAGGTGCTGAGAGAGGAGGTTGCGCAGAATTTGAAGCGCAAGGGAGAGGCTGGAACTAGTGGCACCAGCAAGAGGCGTCGACACGTTATCAGAGACGCAGGGTCGAACGCAGAGGAAACTTCGACCTCCGGCGCACGGTTGAAAGCTGATGCGTCGCCGTTTCTGTAAGTGTGCACTCCTTTCTCCCCCCCTTTTTTTTTCCAATTACTTGTTGTAATTTTTTTTTTTTGCTGAATGTCTGTTGTTGCGTAGGGACGACGGCGCGAAGGATGATGAGGTGTCCTCTCCGCAGAACGAAAACAAGGAGGGGAACGCCAAGGCTGTTGATGGTGGTGAGGCGCAGCAGCTGATGGATGAGCTGGCTACGACTACCGCCCGCCAAGCTGAGCTGGTGGCTCGGCTGAAGGAGAAATATTCTGGGGAGAACCGTGCGATTGCCCAGAAGGAGGAGGAGTTGGCGACCCTCCGTGCGCAGTTGGCTGATGCGCAGGCGGAGCTGGGGGCCTCGAAGGCCTATGCTGAGAAGATTGTTCAGGATAAGATGAGCATTTTGGCTGATCTGCTGTTTGCGAGGAGGAAGCTTGAGCAGGTGAAGGCAAAGGCGTCATGGTCGGTGTCGTTCCTTGAAGAGAAGAAGGCAGAGCATTATGCTAGCCTGCAAGAGTTCAAGGAGCGCATGGAGAAGACGCTCGTGATGTATGAGGAGAAGCTGCGCGCCCCCAGCATTGAGTATGACGAGGAGCTGTACCCTCATCTTATGTCTACGATAGCCGAGCGCAGGTATTCTTGCACCTTTGTCTTTTGAGGTTGCTTTTTTGTCCTATATGTCTTACTCCTTTTATCCTTTTTGCAGGTGGTTGATCAGCCATGGGCTTCGTCTTGCAGCTCTAAGTACTTTAGAGTCTGCGGAGGTGGTGGAAGCCTTTGGAAAGGTTGTTCACTGCGCAATGGCGCGTGGCCGTTCGCAGGCTTTGGAGGAGCTCCGTGAGGCCAAGTTGTTGGAGAAGGACTTGGCGGAGATTCCTGGGTATAGCGCAACAGCGTATGATGAGCTGGTGCAGGCGATGGCGGGACTGAAGGTTCTGGAGCTACCCCATATTGGGAAATTGGAGCGTGATCAGGATGACCCCATTAATGTGCTCATGGCGGGTCTGACGTTGCAGCGTCATCTTGATGGAAACGCTGAGGAGGAGTTAGACTATTACCTAAAGCCTGACGTCTCGCAGCTGCAAGTGCCTGTTTTTGCACAGCCCCGCGACATTCTCAAGCCCTTTACTTTGGAAAAGGAGATCCCTTTGAAGGAGGTGCTGGAACGTCATGAGCAAAGGGTTGCTGTGAAGAAGGGCATCAAGGGCAAGGCCGTGATGTGCGGCATTGGTGCTGCGCATCTTCCTCGATCTGATGGCGTGCCTGTCAGTGTCCCCACTGTTTCACTTAAGGATGCCATAACCTTGAGGAAACTGACTGAGGCAGGGAGTTCCGCTGCGCCAGAAGAGAGTCATGATCACCGCCATAGCATATAGTTTTTTGTAAATGTATGTGTTTTCCTTGTAATTTTAATAAATATGGAATGAGATACATTTTATAAGTTCGTAACTTAAATATGTTTGCATTGTTTGCTATTGATTTTTCCACTAAGTCTTTTAAGTACGTAACTTAAAAATACTTGCATTGTTTGCGAAGTGTTATTGTTAGACTGAGTCTGTTAAGTGCGTGACTTAAATATACTTGCATTGTTTGCGAAGTTTATTATGTGACCAAGTATCTTGGCTCGTTGTGTTGCTAAGCTGGTACGGTGTACTTAGTATATGCGCATCCGTCGTGGGATGTGCATGCGAATCTTACCTCAACGTCTCGAGAGTAAGGCGCTTAGCAAGGATTCGTGATCCAACGTTGATGGGTTTGCAACCCTCTTACTCAACAAGTCAATTAGTAGGTTAACTTATCCTTTATGCCGTCGTGGGTCTTTAAGTGGTGCATGCACGCCATGTAGGCACAAATATAAGATATACAGTATTGATATATATGCAATAAAGTAAAGATGCGCTATGGAGTTAGCTAGAAACCATAACATTTTTATTAATACTTGCAAGTTTTTTGAAAAAATAGAGAATAAAGTTCCCAAAAAATAAAATAAAGACAAACACTTATTGGGCACCTCGTAGGGTGTTTGTGTGTTCGTATAAGGGCCGTAGCCTAAAAGTAACATCTTTTGAGATTACAGATGTTCCAAGTGCGCGCCAGGTCTTGACCTTCCATATCGCGCAACCTGTATGCGCCGTTGCCGAGCGCGTCTGTGACCTCGTAGGGCCCTTCCCATTTTGGTCCAAGTTTTCCTGTGTCTTCTGCATGGCTTGCGTCATTGGCGCGATAAACAAAGTCCCCTGGTCTAAATGAAGTGTTCTTGACTTTTGCATCATAATACTTCTTCATTTTTGCCTTGGCTTTTGCTTCTCGTATAGCTGCGCGTTCGCGTCTCTCCTCCAGTATATCTAAGTCTATGCGCCGTTCCTCGTCATTTGTCATGACGTTGACTTCTGCTGTGCGTATAGTAGGCATTCCTATCTCAGCTGGTATGACGGCTTCTGTTCCATAGACTAAGGAAAATGGCGTGTCGCCAGTACTGGTTTTGATTGTTGTGCGATGCGCCCACAAGACATGCGAGAGTTCATCTACCCATCTTCCTTTGTGTTTGTCGAGGCGCGCTTTTATTCCTTCGCCCAGACTGCGATTGGCGCGCTCAACTAGGCCATTGGTTTGTGGGTGTTTGACTGAAGCAAAGTGTTGTGTTATGTTCAAATTGGTGCACCAGTCTTTGAATGGGTTGTCACAGAATTGTTTTCCGTTGTCTGATACGATCTCGCCTGGTAGGCCGAAGCGACAGACAATATTGTCCCAGACAAAGCGCTTAACTTGGTTTCCCGTAATGTTCACCACAGCTTTTGCTTCGATCCACTTTGTAAAATAATCAATGGCTACGATGAGGAATTTGACTCCTCCCGCTGCGACAGGAAAAGGTCCTGCGATGTCAATACCCCATTTGTAAAATGGCCATGGTGAGGTGATCGGTGTTAGCTCGTGCTGTGGTCGGCGCGGGATAGGTCTATGTACTTGGCAGTTGCTGCACTTTCTTATTAGGTCGCGTGCATCGCGGTGCATTGTTGGCCAATAGTATCCTGCCCTTAAAGCGCTTGCCACCACGGATCGCGGTCCTGAGTGCATACTACATGATCCAGCGTGAAGTTCGCGGAGTACATAGTCTGCTTGAAGTGGTCCAACACATCTGAGCCATGGTTGTAAGAAAGACCGCCGATAGAGTACGTTGTCGCGGAATTCGAATCGTTGCGCTGTGCGTCGTATTCTTCGAGCGTCTTTATTATCTTGGGGTAGGGTTCCCTTACTGATAAATTCGATGATAGGTGTCATCCACGTGGGATCATGTTCTTCTATCACCGTCGATATCTCCATGTCAAGGATTGACTTATTCTTTAAGGTTTCCACCAATACCTGTTTTGAAAGGTGTGCGAAGCTTGTGGATGCGATCTTGCTGAGCGCATCTGCCTTTCTGTTTTCCCCTCTAGGCACTTGTTTTATTGTGAACCTATCGAAGTTTTTTATCAAAGATTTTGTCTTTTCCAGGTATTGGATCATATGGTCATCCTTGGCCTCGTATTCTCCTAACACGTGGTTAGCGACTAGCCGAGCATCTACGTTTGCCTCTAGGTTGCGTACACCCATTTGAATTGCGATGCGTAGTCCGGCCAGTAGGGCTTCATATTCTGCCTCATTGTTTGTGGCTGTGAATTCGAAGCGTAGCGCATAGGTAAATTCCATGCCTTCTGGATTTGTAAGAATGAGTCCTGCGCCTGACCCGTCTGCGCATGAGGATCCATCAGTGAACAGTGTCCATGGTTCTTGTAGATCCGTTTTTGCTGCAGACGTTGGGCTGTCGCCCTCTGGCTTCTCCACGATGAAATCAGCTAAAACTTGTCCTTTGATAGCAGTGCGCGGCCTGTATGAGATGTTGTACTCACTTAGCATTACACTCCATTTTTGTAAGCGTCCTGATGCGTCTGGTTTAGAGATAACTTGTTTAATTGGCTGATCAGTGATTACCGCAATTGGATGCGCTTGGAAGTATCTGCGCAGTCTTTTCGCGGCAAACACTAAAGCCAACACTAGTTTTTCCATGGCGCTGTAGTTAACCTCTGTTTTCTTTAAGGCTTTGCTTACGAAGTATATGGGTGTCTGGACGGCGTCTCTATCTGTCAATAGTACTGCGCTAACTGCTCCATGGGTTGCTGATAAGTACATGATTAGTTCTTCCCCTTGTCGCGGTGCGACTAGTTTGGGAAGAGATGCCAGATGATGTTTGAGTTGTTGGAAAGCTTCCTCCGCTTCATTGGTCCAGCGAAAGTCTCCCTTTTTTGTACACTTCGTGAGTGTTTTAAAGAGAGGAAGGGACTTGTCCGCTGACTTAGACAAGAAGCGATTCAGTCCTGCCAGCTTTCCATTTAGTGATTGGACTTCTTTGAGTGTGCGCGGGGAGGGGAGATCAATAACAGCCTTCGTCTTCTCTGGGCATGGTTTGATTCCATCGGGTTCTATTAAGTATCCGAGGAACATGCCTTCAGTCGCGCCAAAGGTGCACTTTTTTGGATTCAGTTTCATGTTTATCCGCCCCAACGTTCGGAATGTTTCCTCGATGTCGCGCACTAACTCATCCTCTGTATGGCTTTTTATAACAAGGTCGTCAACGTAGACTTCCAAGTTGCGGCCTACTTGTTTTTCGAAAGCTGTATCCACTAGCCGTTGGTATGTCGCGCCTGCGTTCTTCAAGCCAAAAGGCATTTTTGTGTAGCAGTATACCCCTTGGCTGGTGTGGAAAGCTGTTTTTTCCTCGTCGTCCACTGCCATTTGGATCTGATGGTACCCTTTATATGCGTCTAGGAAGCACTTGAAGGGGTATCCGCATAAGGATTCAACTTTCCAATCTATTTCTGGCAATGGGTAGCAGTCCTGCGGGCATGCTTTATTGAGATCCGTGAAGTCCACACACATCCTCCAGCTACCATCGCTCTTCTTTACCATGACTGGATTAGAGAGCCAGTCGTGGTAGTATACTTCGCGCATGATGCCCGCATCCACTAACTTGTGTACTTCCTCCAAAATAGCTTTTGCACGATCTGGAGCCTGGCCGCGCTTCTTCTGTCGTATTGGAGGATATCCTTGTCGGATCTGTAGTTTGTGTTCTGTGATAGAGCGAGGCACTCCTGTCATGTGCTTTGGTTCCCATGCAAAGATGTCTAAGTTCTTTTGCAAGAGTGCGCATACGGCTGCTTTACTTTTGTCAGATAAAGATCCTCCAATCGAAACTTGTTGTTCCGGATAGTCTGGATGAATAGCGACCTTTAAGTTTGGCGATTTTTCCGTGCGCTGTTCTGGAATAGTTTCTGTTTCAGTTGTGACTGCGATGCATTCTCTTGGTGGTACTGTGGTGTTATAGAGGGTGACAATTCCCCCTTCCACAGGGAATTTAAGCATTCCGTGCGCTGTGGATGGTACTGCGTGCATGGATGATATTCCTGGTCTCCCTATGATACCATTGTATGGTGAAGGAGACTTTATTACCATAAAGTTTATCCATGCTGCGGTTGAGTGTTGTTCATCTCCTACGACCACCAGTAAGCGTAGCTGCCCCATGGGCCAGATTTTTTCTCCTGTAAATCCTGTCAATGATGTCATAGCTGGTATCATTTGACTTTGAAGTTCAGGTCGCAGTCTTTTGAAGCAGTGATCATACAGGATGTCCGCGGATGCTCCTCCATCAATGTACATGCGGTGGATGTCGTGTCCCCCTGTATGTATTTCAATGGTTAGAGGTTCCACGACTGCGTTGTCCGCAGCTATGGTAGGGAAGGATATCTCTTTTTCTGGAGAGAATTGTTGGCTGACTTTTTGCTTTATCCTGCGTTGCCATGATTGTATCATGTAGATAGTGTCAGCTTTTTCCTTTGGGGGTTCTTTCTTGGCCCCGTTTCTCTGTTTATCCCTTCCTTCCTTGATATTCTTTACGAGGTGGTCCATCCTGCCTTCTCTGACTAATTTTTCAATTAGTTGTTTTAGTTGGACACACTCGTTAGTGGTATGGCCTTTTTGGCCGTGGTATTCGCAGTATCCACCACCTTGGCGCTTTTCTTCTGAAGTTTTTATTGGTGGTGGTTTTGGGAAGTTCGCCCCCTCAGTCACAAATATTTCTCTCGGAGTCTTAATGAGAGGGGTATACTTGTCATTGTCTCTTCCACTGCGATAATTCCTGCTGCGGTTGTTATTCTGATCGTTGGATTGTTTCCGCGGCTGTTCTTGTTGCCTATAGTTTGAATAACCCTTTTTGCTATCCGCAGCAGCTGCTTCTCCTTGTATAAAGGATCTAGTGCGCTTAGTTAAATCGTCAAAGGTTTGTGGAACTTTGTCGTTCAGTTTGCGGATGAGTTCTGGGTTATTGATCCCATTCATAAACCCTGAAATTTTTAGGATTTCAGGACATGCTTTAACTTGGATACACTCATCTTTGAAGCGCTCCAAAAAAGCGCTGGTTGACTCCCCTTGGCGCTGTCTTACTCTTGCTAGCTCCACGGGGTTTTTGGCGCACTTCTTTCGCTGGGTGAAGTTGTGACGGAATGCTTTTCGCAGTTCCTCGAATCCACCAATGCTCCTGCGTGGGAGTTTGCTAAACCATGTGCGCGCGTTTCCCACTAACGTAGAATTAAACATGTGGCACCAGACAGGCTGTGGCCAATTTTCGATGGTTGCGGCTGATTCAAAAATTTTTAGGTGATCGTCTGGATCGCCTGTTCCATCGTATGTTTTTACATTAGCGGGCATGCGCCTGCGTTTGCGATCTGAATAATCGCTGATGCGTCGCGTGAACGCATCAATTTTATGGCGTCGCCAGGGGAGGGATATGTCTTCATTCTCCTCCTCGCGACGTCTTCCTCTTGACTTCCAATGTCCTGTTTCTTTGTCCTCGTTGTCCGAGGAGTCGCTGGAAGAGGAGTAGTCTCGTTTTCGGCGCTTGCGCCGACTTCTTTCAGAGGAAGAGCCTGAAGGATCTCTGCTTGGGGATCTCCTTCTCCCCGATCTGTCTTGTATCCGCCTACTTTCAGGTCTAGAAGATCCTTGGCTTGGTGAGTGTTGAGGACCTAACCGATCGTGTATTCCCCGACTACCAAGTCTGGAATGGACATTGGTGCGCCTACCGCTGTTTCCAGAATTTTGTGAGTCAGGTGCCGCACCTAACCTGTCATGGACAGTGATACGTTCTGTACATCTTCCTCGCGGGTGACGTGGTGGTGATGGTTCGCGTTCTGGACCAAAATTTAATCGGGTTTGTAGGTCCGCACCTGCTCTTCTTGTAGCTTCTTCTTGCATGAGGGCGGTTAAGGTTTCATAATTTTGGGATACAAAGTTTCCCAAAGTTAGATTAGGTGTATCCCCAGTTATTGCAAGGACTTCTGCCTCAGTGTCTGGTGCCCTGTTTCTGTCAGGCGCGCCTGGAGGCACAGTGTTATTCACTGCTGGTATAGCTTGATGAGGAGTAGTGAAGAGGGTGCGCTGGAGTTCCTCAACGCTGGGGACCTCTAAATTAATCCTAGGTAATTCTACCGCTGGGGGAGGTTGGGTTGTCCCTACCTCGTGGTGACCAGGTGTGCTGGTTGTCCCAGCGATTTGTCTGGAGGTTGGATCTTGTTGATTCTTCCTCTGATGGTCACGTTTTTCTGACTGCGGAGTCCGCTGGCTCGAATTCTTGTTTTTCGTCATTCTAGTCTTTAGTAGGGTCCCACGGATGGCGCCACTTGTTGATACAAAAGTTGGGCGTACCTGGTTATTTGGGTTTTGCTCTTATATCAATTCGTTCCTTAGCACTTTGTTACCTGCGTACTAAGAAATAAAACAACACCGTTAGGCTTATCGAGGGATTGTCTCCCCCGATTAGACTCCGGCGTGAGAGTAAGTAATCGAATTAGGTTTTTAGTTGAAGAGTTAGGGATTTTGTCAATCGTACCTTGAATGGGAATCGTATGATTCTATATATAGGGGCTAAGAAACCGTGTTCTTGCTCCTTACTCTTCGCACACATAGTGCTTATCCAAGGTAAGGATATCTATTCCTTGAATAGATAATCCTTATCGTGCACCCGGTGGGTGAGATTGGGCTGCTGGGCTTCATGAGCCCAAAGCATTGATGCTACGGCCCATACCATAGTCATGGTAGTCCATTCGTGATGGGCTTAGGTGTAAGTAATGTTTATCATTTGGGCTTGCGACCCAAATGTAGACTATACGTCATCACCCTCCTATAGTATCTAGAGGGAATTACTGGTTATAATATTTATTAATTGAAAATAATTACATTATATCAATTTTATTTTATTAAAAATGCTTAATAGTGGATTGGTAAAAATATCGGAGGTGTGCGTGAGCCTCGTTTAATAGTCCAGCTCCTGCCCTCTACCTAAGTTTATTTTTTGGTTGCAATTACTAGGTATAATATTTTAGTTACGATTTTTTTCATTTTTTTTTTAAATTTTATATTGAGAAAATGCACGGCTTCTCAAAAAATCATTTTTAGAAACATGGTAATTTGTACTAATATCTTAGTTACAAGAGTGTCTTTTTTAGACAATTTGAATACCGTCTAATGAACTAGGCATAACGTTTAACAATAATTATTGTACCACCAAGTTTTGACAAAGAAAAACATGAGAATTGATATGATGTTCACTTTAGTGTTGAAGTCACCCTTGCATACATAACAAGAAAGGATGATCTATGTGATAGTGTGTTTCGTCTTGCTACAGTTTCTAGTTTGATACTACGTAATAAACTACAAGTGTCCACAATGGAGTGTATGGTAATCATGTAAAAATGTAAAATAACACAAGTTTAATAAGACATGCGAGCTTAACGAATTGACAATCTTACAACCCGTAACCCGTTGATGGAAAACAAATGTGAAATTGTTGCACGTTATTACACCCCGGAGACTTATGACACAAATGTTGTCGATTTGCGTCGACTTGAGTGCTTAATAGAAAATAATTATTCAACATCCACATTCGTTAATAACGAGATTGTAACAACACGAGTATGCTGCCAACTAATCTACATTGCGATCATTCAGAACACTTATCCACCCCCGAAATCAATGCCAACCGACTCCCTGAATGCCCATATTACTTACTTGGGCGAGAGATGTGCTAGCTAGTGTCTCAGTTCTTAGAGATGTAATCAAGCTAAGTTGAGTACTTGAGTCGATGAAAACTTGATTACAAAACTCGAAGCTAGATCTAGACTTTATATTCAAACTCGAGTTTGATATACTTTCGAGCTCAAGTGGACTTAGATCAGGTCGATTTCTAGTAACTACATTATATACATATAGTTCAAGTCTCGATTGAAATATTTATGTGTAAATCTTCACGTGTTTGCATGCTTGGTTTGATCAAAACATGACAAAAATTGTCAACCGTCGACCAATAAAACCATACAGAACTTTATACCCCAATTATTTTTCGATGCTATAGATGATTTATATGATTACGGGAAAAGGTGCCTTGAGAAGTGGCAGTTACGTCTACTCATACAGTCCTACGTCAACTGCAATTTCAACCGCTTCATTAGGCCATACCTTAACATCGTCTCCTGCATCCTCGAAGCCAGAGATACCAATCCCTATGCACCAACAGATAGAGCCCTTCAACTGGATATTAGAGGAGAAAAGGAAAGTGAAGACAAATGATCCTCGACAGAAAAAATTGACAAAGAAAAAGTTTTACTCAAACACTTCATCGAAAAAAAGTCCATCCCGTCTTTCTAATCATTGTATTGTAAAATTTGGCAATGTACATTTTGTTTATAATGTAGTTTTTGTATTTGTTTGATATTGTATAACCTGTGCAAAATGGATCGTTCAAGTTGATGTAATCATTGTTATCGTCGTTAAACAATGCGGAAATGATATATATTCTACTTTCTACTCACAAGTCTTTTGAAAAAACTCAACTCAACTAAAACCACATCGATTGTTACTTTCTCAATTGCTTGCTCGACTCGGTCACTCGTGTATCATTGACAATTCACATTTTCTCTTAAAGATCAAACAAAACAAAACTTTTTTTTTTTTTTTTTTTTTTTTTTGAGCAAACTAAACAAAACTAACTAAACGCGTATATTAACTTTTACGTTTATATCAAAGAAAAAAAGGAAACTTCTTTGAATATGTGAGAACTAAAAAAGAAAAAGACATATTTTTGTTCAAACATTTTCTAACAAATTGCTTTATAGATTTGTAAGTTTTTTATTGGAACAATGTTGATTCAGTTGGTTTCAGTAGGTAGAGTAGGGGAATTTGCATCCCACATCGCCTCATGAACTAAATGACCAAAGTGGAGATGATTATAAAATGAGATGTCAAAACAATCCATGAAATACATATTTCTTGACTTCTTATGAAAGTCATTGTTATGGTTTAATCTTTGGTTGCAATTACAAGTTATTATATTTTATTAATGGATTTTGTTCAAAACGAGTGGAGGTACCCGCGCGTTGCTGCGGAAATGCCGTGCTATATATATATATATATTTTTTTTCACACCTTAGGGCTCAGGGACTAAATTGCAAAAGACTACTCTTGCTTCCACTGTGGCACTTTAAATGAATTTTGTTAATGATTTTCCAAATCTTGTCAAAAATGTATCTTCATGAAAATTTTTAATAATCAAAATATCATTTTTTTTTTGTCAAATAAATTAAAAAAAAAAAAAAAAAAAAGTCGCTACAGTAGCTGCTACAGCAGCATTGCTACAGTACGCCACATTGCTACAGTACATTGCTACAGTACATTAATATAAAAATATGTGTTACTGTAGCCACTCACATAAAAGCACTGTAGCGGGGGGAATAGCACCTCCACGGTAAATGTAATATATATATATATATATATATATATATATATATATATATATAATTATCAATTTTACTTTATTATAATTGATAGTTCAGTCCAGAATTCATTCTCAAAAATATTGCAACTTGTTTTCAAAATTTTAGTTATAACTTATAAGAGTATCTTTTGACGATTTGAATTGAATTCTTAAAAATATTGCAACTTGTTTTCAAAATTTTAGTTATAAGAGTATCTTTTGATGATTTGAATACCGTTTAGTAAAACTCTTAAAACTTGAAGTGAACGTGAGAGATATTGGCCCGAAGCTGGATAAATCAATCCCCATGGATGTGGAGCAGATAGAGATAAATAAACGAATGTTGGAGGAGAAGAAAAGAGAAAACAATAGATCCTCAAGAAAAGAAGAAAATTGATGAAGAAAAGGCAATGCTTAAGGAATTAATCTGATCAAAGTCATCCCATATTTTTAATCATTGTATTGTAGAACTAGTTATAATTCCCGCGCACGCGCGGGTTTTTTAAAATTTTTTGAATCATATATTTTTATTTATTAAAAAACAAATAATTTAATCTTTGTTTTGTTTGATTTATGATGTTTAATTATAGTTTTTTATTATTAAAGATAATTATTTAAAAATTTTAATCCTATTATTAATTGTATCTTATCTATATTTTTTGTATTTATCTTCTACTTGTATTAATTGTATCTTATCTATATTTTTTGTATTTATCTTCTACTTTTGTTATGGATAAATATAAAATGTTATCTAATAAGAAAATAATTTTTTTAATACAATTATTACTAAATAAGGTATGAATTGATTTTTTTGAAATGAAAATTTCTCTATAGGAGTTTTGTTTTATTATATAAAAGATTGGAACTATACATTTCCTTTGTAAAGGACCGCTGTGGTCAATTTGATGTTGTCTAACATGTGAAAAAATGGATTGTTAATGCTAGCAAGTTGATGTAATTTTTGTTGTCGTCATCAAACAGTGCGATAATGAAATGTGTTCTACTTTCTTTCAAGCCTATGTCCAATGTACAACAAGGTTTAGACTGTGCTACATAATTGCTCACAAAATGAACTTTTTTTATTCAAGCAGAATGATGTTGTGCTTGGCATATAAAAAAGAATTAAAAATAAATTATCTCTCAAGCTTTGTAGCAAAAACTACATAATAAGTTCTTTTCATATAGATTAAAACAAATATTACACCCTCAAGACTGTGACTTCATGTAAATACTCTAATTGTGTATGGTTAAGAGAGATGAAAGTTGAGAAATGAAAATAGCTTCATTTCTTTGTATTTTGATTTCCATACGGAGAGATAAGGTTGGAATAAGTTTAACTTTATGAGATTGAGATAAAAAGCAGCTTTATATCAATTTTGAATTTTATTTTATTATTTATTTATTTATTTATTTTATGTTTTTGTATTTTGATACAAGTACTATGTAATTATGTAATGGTTTTTATTATTAGTAATATTTAATCTTGTTATTAAAATAAAGTTGAAAAACAGAGAAAAAAAAAAGGAAGATATTAGTCGTCTTACTATGTCTAAAAGGTCGGTCGTAGGTCTCGCAGAAGAAAGAAAATTGAAGTGGCAGGAAAAATGAGGGTCACTGAAGTCTTTCCACAACTCTCCATTTTTTCCCGCTTTTGTGTAAAACTAGGCGAGGACCCGTGCGTAGCAATGTGTAACAATTCGCATTTTTCAGGATAATTACCATTTTCGGAAAAATTTTACTATTCACTTTTTACTATTCATTTTTTTACTATTCACTTTTCACTATTCATCTCAGAAATTTTTATTTCATATTCTCGTAAGTTAAACTATTTTAACGATAATCCGAGAGTTTGACGCTCGTCGGATCATTTCTGCAAAAATCACAAAGCCGTGTCCGAGATTTACTTTTAGGTTTAAACGTCCTTCCAGCATCCCGATATATCCATAAAACATTATAAACAATAGAAATATGATTTTCTCTCATTTTAGGACAATTCCAAAAGTTTCGGAATTTTACGTTTTTCAGTTCAGCGTTTTACGCGAATTGCGCGTTTTAGACCCGTGTTTCCAGTTTTTAGCAGGGTTTTAGCACCCGATAGATCCTACCACTCATTTTATATTTTATTATGGACTATATTGACATGTTTAACAATACTTTCAAGTTTCATATTTTTACGATACCCGGTTTTACGTTTTGAGGCTTAATCATTTACGGTTAGCGATTTACGGAGTCAAAACTAGCTACATACTTAGGATATTATCATCCAAACACCAAGAGTCATCATCTAGTCACCTTATCCCATTCCAAACCGCCAATGTGGGGGGGGGGGGGAGTCACCATAGGTGGTTAAATCTTGACCATTGATCTCTAGGATAGTTACAAGTGTCTTAAACTAACCATGGTTAAATTCTAACCCAATATATGGTTAACTATTTTTCCTACCCTATAAATACCAAGCTAAAACACATATAAATCTTGCACCACACCTTCTTATAACCTTCAAGTCCTAAAACCTAAGGCACTTTTCTTATATTTTGTAAGAAAGTTAACTAGTTTTTGAAAGAAAACTAGTGTTTGATCTTCAATCTTGGAAATTTTCTAAGAAAAATTGTTATAACTTTAAAGTCTCCAAAAAGACGTCGTTATAATCTTCAAATAGCTTTGGACTTCAAGAAGGCGTCGTTATAATCTTCAAATAACCTTGGTTTATCAAAGATTGCAAAGGGTTGAAGCAAGTCTATCAAAGTCCATTTCCTTACTTGTTACTTCCTTTCTTTATTAGAAAGCCAAAAGTTGTAAGCCTAAACCTAACATGCTTCTTGTTAATTTATCATGTTCATATCATTTACATGTTATTCTTGCTATATTATGTGTTGTATTTATGTCCATGATGTATAAAAATGAGTAAAAGATGTTGTTATAATGAATTATTGCAACAAGTTACTAAAACAAGCAAACTAGTGAATTTCTTGGTAAGACCTGATCAAAATGGTAAAAATATGATATTGGATTATTACATATTGTAGTAGAGGACCTAACAAGGAAACCATAGCAATTTGAACCACCTAAAAAGAGTATACGAGTCAAAAGTTACGCCCATTTGAAGTTACCAAAGATTTCCGGCAAAACTGCCCAAACCTTCCTGTCTTGCATTCTGAGTTTTTGAAAGTCACCCTTCTGGTCCGATTCATCAAAAAGTTAAAACACGAAAGTTGTCCGGAATGCCGTTTTCGTTCAGGAACAAAGAAGCTCGAGACCTAAAAATGCTTTCCGAGTGATAAAATTCTTCAAATTCTAAACAGCCCATTTTTAGGCGAAAGTCACTAGATTATGGTTATACTTTGAAAGGAACAAGAGGTCTTATGACCTATAATCAAGACCACAACCATGGCTAGAGCCAAGGTTGTGTCTCATGACCTTGGAACAAGGACCAAAGGTCATGGCTAGGCCATGACGAAATGACCATACCAACTTACATAGGCGTAAACATGAAACAATGAATTAGGCGATAACTTGAACAAGCAATTTGGATCTACTTCACTTAAAAGGGAACCATGAGATATTACAAGGAAAAATGGTCATACAAGACTTATGAAACATACCCTAATAACAATCTTCATGTACTAATAAACTTTCCTAAGTTTATTCAAATATCGGACATGTAACTTTTCGGATAAAAACTTATATCTATATATTTCATCAACTACTACAATAGTAGGGAGCCTCATGTGAGGAGTTCATTATGTAAGCCGTCGAGATGAGTTGTGGATTTACGAATTAAAGTGTCCTGGCTCCTCGAACGCTTACTAACATGACTTCTGAAATATGTCAGCCCGAACGGTAGTAAACGATATACAAAACATACATGTTCCTGAATCTTTTCTTTCAAGGACATACAATATACATCATACCACATCATGGACTAAATGCAAGATATATATATAGGCACTACTTCATGTTCTTTACTCCGAACCTAAGTCGCAACATTCGATTATAGGTTGCTCATAGAAACCTTCACGATTCAACCGTTACATTCATTACTTGCTATCTTACTTAAGGTGAGTTCATAGCCCCACTTTCCATTACTTAATTGTTTTACAAACCCTTGGGGGGAATACATGCTATTTTAACCAAGCACAATGTTTTTAAATTGTATGCTTGCCTGATTGTTTTATTATCACTAAGTACCAACCTTGCTAAACCGAGATCCCTTATTATGAACCATTTAATCACTAACAATAGTGAGCGCAAATATTGTGAATAGGCCTATTGGGATTGACGAATCCCATTTGTATTGACTAAGTTCAAACAAATGCATTAATATTTGAGATTTAGGTATGTTAGCAAAGTACCTACCGGGATAAATCTGCCGATCGATATTGGTACACGTTAACGTTTTGGTGTCATAAGCTTAGTGTATAATACATTTTATGGGCGTATAATAACGTAGCCTGCCTGTTTTGTCTTCCAAACATTGGTGTGAGTCTATAACTCACACTACCAACATATTGTGTTCAGACGATTTAACAAACTCTATGAATATCACTCAACCTTTGTGTTGACCTCTCAAGCATGTATTTCAGGTTCATGACGATCAAGGATGGCACGGAAGGACACGGATACTCAAGAGGGCTATAAATTTTATTATCATTCAAAAACACATTTATTATACATTGTAAACATGGAACCATTTGGGACCTCATTTTGTAAATCTCTGATATTTATACAATTTGAATGATAAATCTTTTAAAACGACTCAATTGGAGTTCGTTTTCTATTATTGTGACTATTGTGCCGTCGAGTAACACCCAGTTCGAATTCCGCTGCAACCATGAATTGGGGGTGTTACACAATGGAGGTTCCTAGTGCAGACAATTAATGATATGCGATATTGTGGTAAATGTTTCGTATAACGTTCAAAATAGAACGTGAAAAGATCAAATTGTAATTGCAAACGGTTGTACATGCGATAATTCAATTCTAGCAAAAATTCTTAACATATATCAAACAATATATAAAAATATTTAGTGAGATTCAAAAATAAAACATTACATCCTCACACGAAACATCCCCGCCGTAACGCGGCAGGCACACTCCACCTCGTTGAACTTAAAACTCGATGTCTAGTTTCGATAAAAAGTCAACCAATTAATAATCTTGTATAGCTATATGTATGAACAATATGAACAAGTTATATGATTGAGTTTTTGCTCTAATATATATTTAACATCTTGTCACATATTTCAAAAAAAAAGAAAAGACTTTATATTTTCTATTTAAAAATTAATTATGGTTCACAATCCCAAAAATTTGAAAAATGGAAGATTTTTCAAAACATGTAATAATTTTACATAAAGTTTTGGTAGTTTTTGGAATTTTTCAAACATTTTAAACATTTTATAAAGTTTGAAATTGTTTAAAAAATCAAATTAAAAAAAAAAAAAAAAAAAAAAAAAAAAAAAAAAAAAAACTCTAATATAAAAATGTTTCAAATTTCAAAAAATTTTAAAATTTGATTACATTCAACAAATTGTTGAATGTAAAATAAGTACATCTAAGTTTTCACCAACAACAACAACAAACCCAATCCCGCCGGGGTAGGGTAAGGGGAGGTAGAATGTGTTAGTTTTGTGGATAAAAAGTAATGTATTATGACCTGTCGATATAAATAATGCCTAAAAACGTTATTAATAATTTTCGATATCTCTACATTTTGATGATCACAAAATGTAAAATCATTAATCGCAAAGATTAGTACGTAAACAAGTATTTAGTTGTTAATATTCATCTCAACAACTCAATCACTTAAGGTATGAATAAACAAAATGCCTAATGCATTTTATGATCAAAGGAACATTTTCTTAAATACTAGATTTTTTATAAAATGTCACAAACATTTTATATCTTTTAGAAAATCATTTTTTGTATTAAATAAATATGTTTAAATCATTATAAATATATGAATTCAAGTTTTCAATCAAAAATGGCAAAAATGTTCCAGAAATACCTTCCCCAGTAAAAGACAAAGATTCTAGCCGTTACAGGGGCGGCCCCCTTAATGTCCTAGGCGGTCCCCTTAATTATTAAGGGGGCCGGCCTCTAATTAAGGGGGCCGGTCCCGCTCCTCCAGCTGGAATCTTTTGCCTATAAATACTGGGCAATCCGTGGACTTTTTCCCCACCTTTTTGCATTCCAAACTTTCTGTTCTAATTCTCCATTTCTATCTTCTAAATTCATTTGATCATATAATTATAAGTTTTTGTTTCCAAGTGATTCAAGCTTCAACCATTCAAGTGCAGGAGAAGAATACCTCTAACCTTCAAGATTAGAAGTATTACAACTTTGTGTGATCCTCCCACTCAAGTTGTTAGTGTACAATTATTTGTATATCATTCATTCATTTGTGTATAAGTTGTGTAAACTAGGTAGATAGTTGTGAACATAAGTGTGTAGATTAGTTGTGGTATATAAGTAGCAAAGGTGTGAAGAAGTTAAGGTGTATAGGTAGTAAAGGTGTGAAGAAGTAGTGTTGTGTAGTCGTGAAAAGGTTGTGATGAAGTAGTGAAGTAGTTGTGAAGAAGTCGTGAAAGAAGTTGTGAAAAAGTCGTGAAGAAGTCATGAAAGAAGTTGTGAAGATACTAGTGGTTTGAGATTAGTTCTAGCTAGAATTAGAACTCGACATCTAGCTTTGTGTCGTTAAATTGGTGTAAGCGAAAGTGTATAAGGTTTTCTCCGCCATAAGGGAACTTGGTAACATAGTGAAGAGAACTCTCGAGTTAGGTGCTCAGGGAGTGGAGTAGGGCAATGAAGGTGTCCTTGTAGCCGAACCACTATAAATTCTTTGTGTCACGGTTAGATCTTTTCATCTCTTTACTCTCATTTCTTTACTTGCATTGTCATTATTTACTTACATATAAGTATTTATATTGTTCAAGAGTTGAATTCACATAAAGATCGAATCTAAGTTCTTAATAACAAACAAAGATTTTCACAGTAAACTAAAAAGACGTAAAACTATTCAACCCCCCCCCCCCCCTCTAATTTTCCACATGACCGGATTCGAACACGAGATTTCGGAATTGCACATATTACGTATATGTTTCAATGTTTTAATAATTAATATATTAAGTTATGATTAATTATTAAATTCACAATAAACGACTAAAGAGCGTTAGGTAATTAATGGAATTGACTAACGATCAGTAAATGTCAACAGGATACGAAGAAAATGAAACAAGACAAGAGAAGATTCTAGAAATCCTCTTTTGGGCTTGTTTATGGCCAAACAATGGAATCCCATATCAGAAACCATTGTAAACTTGATCTCAACCATAAGAGTATAAATACATCCCTATGTATTCATCCCTTGGTACACTTGATTTCAATAGAAGGCCAAAAATCTTCTTTTCTCCTCTCTTGTTCATAGGTCTACGAGTAAAGCCCCAAGTAAAGGGATTTGCGAGTAACCTTGAACATTACAAAGTGTTTGGTAAATCTACTGTGATTCAAGAACCTTGCTTTTCTCAATGAAACGCTACTAATACGTGTGTACAAGAACGAAGGACTAACATACTTTTGTTAGTGTATTTTCCATTCGACTTTGGTGATTAGTCGAATTACATAAACCCTAAATTAGGGTTTTACTTGTTCTTGATTCATTGATTTCTTGTTTTGCTAGAAATCACTAAGGTAAGCATATCCTTTTAATTCAGTTAATTTATTACAAGTATTTGATCTTTACTTCTGCCGCATGCTTTGATGATGTTATGTGTTTATTTATATAATTGTTATGATTCATAAATTCCAACAGAATGTACACAGATCCTACCCCTACCCCAGGATAAACCCGGGTGTAGAGAGACTGCTTTCAATGAGACCTCCGGCAAGTGCAGGTGTGCGGGTGAAAAAGCAAAGAAAGGAGAGCAAAAGAGAAAGAGTAATAAGCAAAAGCAGGCAAAAGAAAGCAAGTAAAACAGACAAGCACACAAACAGAGCAGAAACAAAACAGGGAACCCGAAGAATGACAAAGAGGCACAACGAAGAATGACAAAGAGGCAAACCTAAGGAAAAAACTCAAACCGAGAACCGAACTGAGAAATAGATATCAAAACCGAAACCAAACCGAACAACTCGGTTCGGGTCATTTTTTGGGTTTCGAACCAAAAAAACTGAATCGAACTGAAACCCAAAAAAACCAAAATAATAAACAATATCGAAACCAAACCGAAAATGATCTGTTCAGTCTGGTTTCAGTCAATTTATCGGGTGTATTTGCTCAGCCCTATCACCGAGGGTCAAGTAATTCTTTCCGCAACTCTCCATTTTTAGCTTGCTTTTGTGTAAAATATTATTGTACAATATTTTAAAGTGGGGTATAAAAGGTTGGAGTCACGTGCAACTCATATTCCCCCAATTTATGCATTGCTTGTGAAACCCTAACACTCCCTCCCCCTAATATTCACTTGTTACAAGCCTAATTTACTGTTCCGATCTCTGGTCACTCCTCGTCATCTCATGCTTACTTCCCATCTCGTTTGTGTACACATTTCATTTGCTTCTCATCAATCTCTTTCCTTTTAATTTAATGAAAAAACCGATTTTACTTATGTTCTTTTAATATGTGTTATTCTTGTAAATGACTTGATTCTTTTTTATATTAATCTTTGTTGAATCGTAGTGATATGTATGTTTTGTAGTTTTACACCACACCCTCGACTGTTTTGTTGAATTGTAGTCATGTTTGTTAATTCTTTTTAAAATTGATGTTTGTTGAATCATAGTGGTAGCATATTTATGGGGTGTTTATTTCGACTTATATGTGGGCTTATGATCTTATTTGATTTTGGCTTATATAACATAAGCCCCAATTTTGTGGCTTATATTGAGACTTATGGGCTTATATAAGTTTATCATAACGTAATAAACTTATATAAGCCCACAAGTCTCAAAATAAGCCGGAAAATTGGGGCTTATGTTATATAAGCCAAAATCAAATAAGCTCATAAGCCCACATATAAGCCGAAACAAACTCTCCTTATTCTATGGTAGTATTTTTAAAAGTGATCGTTATTCATGGTTCTTGTCATGGACTTTACTTTATACACATTAGTAAAAATTGGCTGTTAATCTGGTTTTGTTTTCATATCAAAGATGAACAATATTGATTTTTTTTAATCATTTCCTGGGTAGATTTCTCAATGTTACCAAACAACTTAGTAAATTTAATTTCTCAATTAATTTCATCTCCTTATATTTCTATTCTCTACTTTATTTATTTTTTTGTAAATTTCTCTCTACCAAACGTGCCCCCTAATAGTCCATTGTCATTCAATTTCGATCCATGTTTTATTTTTTTTTTTTATTTTATTTATTTATTTATTTTTTTTTTGTAACAGTTGATGTCATTCGATGGTATTGGAGAAAGAAATGCAGTGGTTTCAGCGACAATGTTTTCCTACAAAAACAGCTGTCCACATAAGTGGAAATCTCTTCGAGAATCAAGGTTATTCTCTCTACCTCTGTTGGTACATATACATTGTTGTTAGATGCATAAATTTCTGCTCTAATCTACAATCTAATATGATCAACAACTTTTAGGATAAAAACAGATATAATACAAAATTGTTATACTCGAAGAAGAGTAAATAGTAGATGCTTTGTAACTCGTACACGTTCAATCCTACAACGTCGTATATCTTTATATATCAACTCTAAAGTCTCTTCAAGCTTTTATTTATACGTTAAACCTTGATATTTACTGAAAATACACAAAAAACTTATAAGTTTAAAACATAATAATTAGGTAAGAAGTATCGAGCTTAAGGTTCCATGACATGTACTTTTTCGCTCATCAAAAGGAACGGTAATTCAATCTTCAAATAAAATTATATTTTTGATAGGAATTGGATTACATAGTGCCCATTTTGAAAAAAAAAAAAAAAAAAAAAAAAAAAAAAAAAAAAAAAACTGTATTTTATGTCAACTTAAATGACTGTTCTTCCTATATAATAGTACTAATTAAAGGGTGAATAACATGAGTAGTGCTACTTTAAAGTATGCATTTATGGAATTATTTTATGTTAACTTAAATGACTGTTCTTCCTATAAAATACTAAGAGTTAATTGCATTTTTGGTCCCTGTGGTTTGGCCAAATTGCAGTTTTGGTCCCAAAAACTTTGAAGTGCAGCAATAATCCCCATTTTGAAGTTTGGATTGCATTTTTTGTCCTTGATCAGTGTGAAATGACCAAATTATCCTTGTATTTTTCAAAAGAAGACAAAGGGTATTTTAGTCATTTAACTTTATCCTGGACCAAGAATGCAATCCAAACTTTAAAATGGGACTATCGCTGCACTTTCAAAGTTTTTGGGACCAAAATTGCAATTTGGCCAAACCAAAATGCAATTTACTCTAATACTAAATAAAGGGTGAATAACATGAGTAGAGCTACTTTAAAGTATGCATTTCTGGAATTCATGTATAAGATTTAGAGTCATCTTAACTGATAGTCTCTGAATTGGAATCTGGGTTGTTATGTATGATATTGACATGTTGCTTGTATGTTTTGGGCCCTCTGTTTGCACTTTGCACGGCCATGAATCATATATTTTGCTAGCATCTTGCTTGTCTATTTTAAGATATAATTCCTCTAAAAAATAAACAACTTAATGGTTAAAAGAAAATTATCATAGTTAATTATATATTTTAAGATACAATAAGTTTCAATTTTGAATTTAAGGTGCTGTTTGTTTCCCGGTTTGGTGTGGGTTCACCCAAAGAGAATATGAATAACTTGTTTGGTTGTTCAATTGGGCCCATAATTTGGGAATGAGGTAATGAATAGTTGATAGATCTCATACCACACCACTATGTCCGGTATCAAAATGAATCATCTTGTTTTTTTTGTCTCTTTTTACATAAGTTGTAACAATTCGCAATTTCAGGTTAATTACTATTCCTGTAAAATTTTACTATTTACTTTTACTATTCATTTTTCCCGAAATTTGATTTTTGTTTCTTGGCCTCGGGTGATAAATCATTTCCTTGGCAAATTAAAAGTTTGACACTCATCAGATCATTTTCGTGAAAGTTAATAAGGAATTACACGTTTTAGGGTAAAACGTCATTCAAAAATTCTACGCACAAAGAAACTCGACCGCGTTAAGTGACCCCGCATCAGAAAAATGTTTGACACACTAATGATTTATTTGAGAATTAATCATGACTGAGAAAAACATGACCAAAATAAGCCTCGGCCGTGAAAAACTGGAATTTTCAGTTTTAAGCGTTTTTACTCAGCCGTAACCTTAGCCTATACCTACACCGCGTTTCTAAGACAATTTGAGTTTTCACTTTTTTTTTGGAAAAAGTCAACATATTTTTCCTCGTCCTTTGACCAAAAATCATTCCTTGATTTTTGTAAGTCATTCCTTGATTTTTAGGCTTACGGTTTTATGTCTAAAAGACATTTAATACCAACCGACACTAGACTGAGCCCAGTCTAGACATTATAAGTCATTTTAAATCATTTTTATCCTATTAGAAAATTAACATTTTACTTTTCTCAATTTTACACAATATTCGTACGTTTTACGTATTACGCGTTTTAGACCCGTGTTTCCAGTTTTAGCAGGGTTTTAGCACCCCAATGGAACCTACCACTCATTTTATATTTTATTATGGAGTATATTGACAAGTTTAGTCATTCTTTCAAGTTTCATATTTTTAGGATACCCGGTTTTAAGTTTCGTGACTTAACGACATACATTTAGCGATTAACGGGACCAAAACTCACTCCGTAAACTAGATAATAACAAACCTTATCATCTAGTCATCTTATCTCTTTGTGACAGCCCCTTTAGGGGGGGGGGAGTCACCTTGTGTTGTGTCTTGATCTCATGACTTAAGCCTTAGGATTGAAACAAGTATACAAGCTTCCTTTGTAAGCTTTGACTAGTCCTAGAAACTAACCTCCTCAAGCCCATATAAATACCCCCTCCCCCCTCCTATTTCGTCCACAAACACTCACACAAACACCTTACACTTAGCTAATTCACTTCAAAGTTTTAAGCAAGAATCAAGAGTATAATCAAGTACTAAAACCCTAGTTTAGTTTTGATTCATCAAACTACTTCCAAACCCTAGAAACTTTGGTGATTTCTCTTGAGTTTGAATCTACTCAAGTCACCTCAACTTTCATCATCTCTCTTTCAAGAATACAAGGGTAGAAAGATTGCATGAAGTGAAGTAGGGTGAAGCTTAAGTCTATCAAAGTCCTTACCTTACATGTTAACTTCCTTTCTTAATTGGTAGCCAAAAGTTGTAAGCGAAACCCTAACATACTTCTTGTTAAATATCATAATCATGTTATTTACATATCATTCATACTATATTATGTCTTGTATTCATGTCCATGATGTATAAAAATGAGTAAAACAAGTTATTGTATATGATTGTTAAGATAAGTTATTTAAACTAGTAAACTAGTGACTTTCTTGGTATAATCTGATCAAAATGGTAAAATTATGATATTGGATCATTACATATTACAGTAGAGAACCTAACAAGGAAAACATAGCAATTTGAACCACCTAAAACGAGTATACGAGTCAAAAGTTATGACCATTTGAAGTTACCAAAAACTTTGCGGCAAACTGCCTAAAATGTTTCTGTGACAGAACATAAAACACGCAAAAAGAGGCCTTTCTGGTGCGTTTCATGAAAAAGTTAAAGCACGAAAGTTGTCCGGAATCACGTTTTCTTCAAAAACTCAGGAGCACGTCTCCAGAAAACCAATAACGAATGAGATTTTTCTCAGTTTCTTAACAGCTATTTACATATATATAAGTCACTATATAATGGTTATGTTTTAATAAGACCAAGAGGTCTTATGACCTAGAATCAAGACCACAACCATGGCTAGAGCCAAGGTTGAGTCTCAAGACCATGGAACAATGACCAAAGGTCATGGCAAAGCCATGAGTTAAGACCATATATACATACCAAGGCGAAAACATGAGTTAAGATCATATATACATACCAAGGCGAAAACATGAGCTAACGACCATATACACTTACCAAGGCAAATACATGAACTAGAGAGTTAGCGATAACTTAAACATACAACTTGGATCTACTTCATCTAAAGAACCATGAGATATTACAAGAAATTGTCATACAAGTTATAAGAAACTCACCCTAATAACAATCTCCATGTAATCATAAACTTTCCTAAGTTTATTCAAATATTGGACATGTAACTTTTCGGATCAAAACTTTATATATATATATATATATATATATATATATATATATATATATATATATATATATATATATATATATATATATATATATACACTTTATCAACTACTAAAATAGTAGGGAGCCTTATGTGAGGAGTTCATTATGTAAGCCGTCGAGGTGAGTTGTGGATTTACGAATTAAAGTGTCCTGGCTCCTCGAACGTTTACTACATGACTTCTGAATTATGTCGGCCCGAACGGTAGTAAACGATATATAAACTATACATGTTTCATGAATCATTTCTTTTCAAACACTTACACTATACATTGTACCACATCATGGACTAAGTGCAAGATATATATTGGCACGTTTATGTTTCCTTAGACATTATTCCAAACCTAAGTTGCAACAATTATTCTAGGTTGCTCGTAGAAGTTCTTACGGCATATCCATCATTCTCATTATACATCATCCAACTCAAGGTGAGTTCATAGCCCCACTTTCCATTACTTAATTGTTTTACAAACCCTTGGGGGGAATACATGCTATTTTTAACCGAGCACAATGTTTTTAAATTGTATGCTTGCCTGATTGTTTTATTATCACTAAGTACCAGCCTTGCTAAACCGAGATACCTTATTATGAACCATTTAATCACTAGCAATAAGTGAGCGCAAATATTGTGATTAGGCCTATTGGGATTGACGAATCCTATTTGTATTGACTAAGTTCGTACAAATGCATTAATATTTGAGACATGGGTATGACAACAAAGTACCTACCGGGATAAATCTGCCGATCGATATTGGTACACGTTAACGTTTTGGTGTCATAAGCTTAGTAATGATAATAACTGTTTTGTTTTCCAACCATTGGTGTGAGCCTATAACTCACACTACCAACATATTGTGTTCAAACATTAAACAAACTCTATGAATATCACTCAACCTTTGTGTTGACCTCTCAAGCATGTATTTCAGGTTCATGACGATCAAGGATGGCACGGAAGGGCACGGATACACAAGAGGGCTACAAATTTTATTATCATTCAAAAACTCATTTAATGTAAATTGTAAACATGGAACCATTTGGGACCTCATTTTGTAATCTCTGATATTTATACATTTTGAATGATAAATCTTTTAAAACGACTCAATTGGAGTTCGTTTTCTATTATTGTGACTATTGTGTCGTCGAGTAACACCCAGTTCGAATTCCGCTGCATCATGAATTGGGGGTGTTACAGATTGGTACCAGAGCCATGGTTATAGAGAAACGGGTCTAATTGAGACCTAAACTATAACTACACATACAAGCAAAAACATTTTTATAGCCTTCCACTCTCCGTGTCTTCCATCCTCCAGACGATTATGGACTTAGTAAGCATGTTATGCTACACAAACATATTATTATATTCATATATACCCATTTTGAGCATTTTCCCGGAGACATTTTTATGCTACACAAACATAATTGCATATTTATATATGTACCCTTAACATAATTGAGCATTTCCCCGTAAGCATTTTATGCTACATGAACATATATAAGTATATTTATATATACATTCAAGTTATTTTCAATCATTTTATCTAAACATATCTGCGTATGCCTATTCTAGGGCATTTCGGCACAACCACATTCTCCCAATCATGTTCCTACTCCAACATTTTATGTTCAAGACATTGTAACTGATTGCAATGGTCTTTCCTATTTCCCGGATATTGTATGATACAATGGTCTTAATCATTTCTCAAATGTTTTGAGTCATACAATGGTCTAACCTACTTCCTAGACATTGTGAATTGCACAATGGTCTAATCTACTTCCGAGACATTGTGATTTGTGCAATGGTCTCTAGAATTATTCCATCACATCATCAATATCATTTCATATGATATCAAAAACCCATCACAACCTATTATGAGATTTCTAAAGGATAAACTAATCCATCACCTACAAAAGCTGAAGTTCAGCTCTACATTCATCAAAGTTTTCTTATGAAACCTTCATTGTTAAAAGTTCGTGATCCTGGCCAAGTATGGACTGTTTTAGAATTACTTAAAACTTCCTTTCCACACATATCTACCCGTACTATCTTCTATGCAATGGAATGTGAAAACATAGGTTACAAGTCTTGTATGGGCGGGACTTGCAACTGAATTGTTTGACATCGCCTTTGTTTAGTGGACAGTTTCCCTAAAGCAACGGACATATCACAAGTATACCTAATTTAGGTATTTGAAAATTTTATCGAACCTTGGCTAAATATAGACTAGTCACCTATATTTAACCTAGGGACAGTGGAATATAGTCTGACTAACTATATTCGACTTAAAATTTTCAAATACTGAGAATAGTTGTACTAGGGTTATGTTTAGATTGATTTCCTACATGAACTCGATACACCACCAGAATTCTTTAAAACAATCTAGAGACACGATAGTGTCTTACCACTCACCAAGATCTTAACACCTTATTATCTAATTTCATTCTTGAAAGTTTTCATTTATGAGATAATCCGAACTACTATCTTGGGATAGTTATCAATTCTTCTCTTCATTCCGTAGAAGTACTATCCTGTTTAGGTCCTAAGGATACCATTCCATCATAAACCTTTAAAATCTCTTAAGATTTTCAAAGCAAACTTGACATCTCTACCAATATTAATGTTAAGCATACACTACACACTTTTGTTCATCAACATATTAGATCATTATCTTCACAACCGTTGCAACCACAAGCTTATTAACAGATCTTGATGCGCTTTTAAAGCTCAAGTCATCCTTAGTTACACCACAAGCACCCTCATCAGCTTTACAAGATTGAATATTCATCTTGTACCTTTGGAACACCAGGACACGAGTGATCTACAGGACACAATACTAAGCAAAACTGGTAATGTCTCTTACGGTCCTTTTTTTCAGTATGCTCTTGATACTTTCAATATTACTTGTAACATAGACGCTCTCTCTATCACCAATGGCGTTTCTGCCCCCCAAATGATGAAAACCTTGGCAAAATGTTACTTTGGTGTCACTGAGAAAGACCTTGTTTCTAAGTACTCGCTAAGTCCAAGACAGGTGACTATTCTCAATTGTTTACGCGCTCCACATGCACAAGATTTTCTTTTCATCATCCCTATTGACGGTTTGGGTCAGAGGATGAACCATCGCCAATTCCGATCTGTGTTGTGTTATAGGCTTTCTGTACCTATGTTCACTGAAGGTAGCCTTTGCCCGAGTTGTAATGTGCATCGTATGGACATATGAGGAGATCATGCGGTCCATTGCTCTAGTGAAGTGGGTGTGAAGTTCAGGCATAATCTGGTGCGTGATATTCTTGTTGATATATGTTCTAAGGTTGGGATCATGGTGCGTAAGGAGGCTCCTATGGGGTTCCTTTCGGAGGATGGGAAGGAGCTACGACCTGCAGACTTGTTATTATTTAATTGGCTTCAAGGTAAAGATGCATGCTTGGATGTGACTGGTATCTCTCCATTTGTTGGTATTGGGGCGACTTCATGGGCTCCTGGGGTAGCCTTGCACAATGCTGTGGAGAAGAAAAAGCGTAAGTATGCGTCTAAATGTGAGGATAACGGATACAAGTTCTTACCATTTGCTTTTTCTACAATCGGGGAATTCGATAAATAGGAGTTGGACACACTTTCTCGTATTAAGTCTATTGTTATTAGCCACTCTAATAATGCTAAAAGTGGGGTTTTTATCTTTTATAGAGTTAGCTTTTGTATTCAAAAAGGAGTGAGAGCACAGCTTGTGTCTAGACTCTCATCTAACTTCATGTAAATTTTTATGGTGATAATAAAAGTGTTTATTAAATAAAAAATAATAATAATAAAATAATAATAATAATAAAATAATAATAATTATAATAATAAATAATGTTTTGTGATAATATAATTTTTGAAACATTGAAATTTGTATTATTTGAAAGCTTAGGATTCGATTAGTAAAAATATAAAAAAAAATAATAATAATAATAAATTGATGTTTTGTGATAATATAATTTTTAAAACATTGTAATTTGTATCTAATATTAATTGAAAGTTTAGGATTCGATTAGTAAAAAGCTCAAACGAGCTTAGTCCAAGCGTGAGACTCATTTAGTAGTCCGGTTCGAGCCCGAGCTATATATATATAAAGATTGACAAGGCTTGCGAGCCTAAGCGATATAATTATGTATAAACGAGCACGAGCATAGTGTGCTTAATGAGACGAGTTTCATTTGAGTCACTTAATTACTTTAGTGAGACATGCATCAACATCGCCTCCTGCTGTCATAGAGCCGGTGAAACCATTCCCCATGGATCAAAAGGAAAGTGAAAAGGCAGAGCTGGTGAAACCATTCCCCATGGATCAAAAGGAAGTGAAAAGGTAGAGCCAATGAAACCATTCCCCATAGATCAAAAGGAAAGTGAAAACAAAAGATCCTCAAGCGAGGAACCATTCCCCATGTATCAAAAGGAAAGTGAAGACAAAAGATACTAGAGAGAAAAATTAATTTGTGATTCAATATAAGAAGAAGAATGATGGCGTTCTTCGCCATGTTAAAAACAAACGATCTCTCAGACTTACTAACATTAAAAGGCGTTGAGAAACATACTGCATAAGTTCCTTTCATATAAAAGAAATCAATCATTACATAAGTGATTTCATGTCAATGCTCTGTTAGTCCATTGTCATTCAACTTCCACATTCAATTCTAACAAGATTGTAACAATACATGTAATTCGGCTAAGGCATCTAAATTGCAATCATTCGGAAGTCATATCCAAGCCCACACCAATGCCAACCGTTCTCCTCGTTTTCCCTTTTACTTACATGACATATATGTTAGCGTCTTATTGCCCAAGGGTGTAATCAAGTTAAGTCGGGTCAATATAATTATCTGCTTGAGTTCGACTCAGTTACAATACTTGAAGCACACTCAATTGAGCCTTTATATTCAAACTCAAGTTTGGTTTCTTAACCGATACATTTTGAGCTCGGGCCCGACTCAATTTTTTCAGGTAGCAATGGTTGCGTAACATTGATAGTTTTTGGATTATCGATGTAGATTTTGTCCCTATAGATCAAGTTCATAACGTAGTACAAACTACCTCATTTGTGTGATCTAGTTTAAATTGCTTTATAGATTTCTAAGATTTTTATTGCAACAATGTTGGTTTCAGTTTTTTTCAATAAGTGTAGAGTAGAGGTATTTGCATCCCACATTGCCTTATGAACCAAATGGTCCAAGGTGGAGATGATTATAAAATGAGATGCCAAACAATCCATTTAACACATATTTCTTGGCTTCTAACAAAAGTTTACTATGTTACTTTCTTTTTTTTTTCTTTTTTTCTTTTTTGTGCAATTACTAGTTATAATATTTATTAATCAAAGATCGCACAATGCGTTAATTTTTTTTAATTAAAAAATTGATGTATTGTGATATTTTTGATTTTTAAAACATTGTAACTTGTATCTAATATTAGTGAAAAACTTAGAATTGGACTAGTAAAAAAGCTCATATAACTATTTACGGAGTATAAATGAAGCGATATAACTATGTATAATTGAGCTCGATCATAGTGTGCTTGACAAGCCACATTTTTTTTACGTTTATATCATAAAAAAGGAAACTTCTTTAAATATGCCAGATCAAAAAAAAAAAAAAAAAAGTTTCATTCTATACGGACTATTTTTGTAATTCATTGTTTTTAAACAAAGAATGGTTGGTCAAATATATATTAAGTTTTCTATTGTAACATTGTCACTCGTAACAAACTTTTCTAACAACTGAAGACATCTATATAGATGTCACTCGGACGCTTGTACACATTCATCAGACGACCACTTCTTCACGTCGTCATTATTAGCATCGGTGTCTCCGTTGGTTGATCCATCGGAGGTAAACAACTTAACTACATTTATATTTCTCTTAAACACATACGCTCACATACATATATTGGAGTAGTTATATAGTGATTTCAGTTACGTTTAACTGCCCTTGTTAAAGTATTGCAAAAATGGTACGCATGTAACATGTCAAAAATATCTTACGCGAACTATATTTTTAGAACTTGTTCCCTTGCTTGAAAAATGTTTCTGTTAACATAATACATTATTTTAAAGCCTCTATCCAAGTAATATTAATCTTTTTTATAACATATTGTCATTCTTTAAATGGATGTTGGAGGAGAAAAGAAAAGAGAAAAGAAAAGATCCTCAAGAGAAAAAGAAAATTGTTGGACAAAAAGCTATGCTCAAAGAATTAATCCGATCGAAGTACATCCCGTCTTTGTAATCATTGTATCGTAGATATTGGAATTGTACGTTTTGTTTATGACGGGTCGTTTTGGTTAGATTGTATTTGTTTGATGTTGTATAATATGTGAATAAGGGATTGTTCGTGCTAGCAAGTTGATGCAATTGTCGTTGTTGTCATCAAACAATGCGGAAATGAAATGTGTTACTCTCTTCCAAGGCTATGTACACTGTTATCAAAATTTAGATTGTGTTTCATAATTGGTCCCAAAATGAACTTCAATGATGCAATAGACCGAACAAGAAGAATGACGACATGCTTCGATCTTCTTCTCATTCGATCTCATGGAACTTGTCTTCCACCATCGACTTAAGACTTTGTGGAAAAATAATCAATTGTCATTCAACTTTCACATTCGTTTCTAACAAGATTGTAACAATACATGTAATTCGGCAAACGCATCTAAACCGCAATCACTCAGAAGTCTTATCCAACTCCCCACCAATGCCAACCGCCCACCTCGTTTTCCTATTACTACTTAAATGACAAATATGTTAGCGTTTTAGTGCCCAAGGGTGTTAAGTCGGGTCGATATAATTTTAAGTTGGAGCTCGGCTCAATTACATTACTTCAAGCATGCTCAATTGAGCCTTTTATTTTCAAACTCAAGTGTGGTTTAGCTTTACTTTTAAACTCAAGTTTGGTTTTTTAACCGATACATTCTGAACTTGGCCCGACTCAACTCCTCAAGGTAAATATTAACCAACTCGATATCTTGAGTTTGTCTTGACTTAACTTTGTTCGGGTCATGGTTGGTTGAGTGAATTTGATTGTTAGTTGCTTTGATTTCATTAGTTTTTACACTAACGCTATAAATTGAGATTAAAAGGGTATAAAAGAAATGTTGTTTAAATGCTCATGTAGCAATGCTTGTGTAACATTTCTAATTTATGGATTATGAACGTAGATTTTTGTCCCTAGAGATCAACGGGATCATGTTCATAACGTAGTATAAAGTACCTCATGAGTGTGATCTAGTTTGAATTGCTTTATAGATTTGTAAGATTTCTATTGGAGAGAATTGCAAAAATCGTCCCTAAAGTTTGGCCAAATTGCACGTTTCGTTCCGAAAGTTTGGAAAGTGCAAGGATCGTCCTTGTGAGAAATTTTTGGGGCAAAATTAGTCCCTGGCTTACATCAAATGACTAAAATACCCTTGTCTTTATATTATTTCAGTTTCTTACACAAATGGTCCCTGTGTTTCGCCAGGTTTTGCATATTTAGTCCTAACTTTTTTTTTTTTAATTTATTTATTTAACTATTAATATTAGTATTATTTTTTTTATACTTTTTCGTCCGTTTTTATCCGTTTTTCTTACGTTTTTGTCCGTTTTTCTCACGTTTTTTTTCGTTTTTCGTCCGTTTTCTTATGTTTTTTTCGTTTTTCTTACGTTTTTGTCTGTTCTTCTTACCTTTTTTCCGTTTTCATACGTTTTTGTCCGTTTTTATCCGTTTCTCTCACCTTTTTTCCGTTTTTGTCCGTATTTCTTACGTTTTTGTCCGTTCTTCTTACATTTTTTCCGTTTTCATAAGTTTTAGTCCGTTTTTATCCGTTTCTCTCAAGTTTTTGTCCGTTTTTCTTACGTTTTTGTCCGTTCTTCGTACGTTTTTTCCGTTTTCATACGTTTTGTCCGTTTTTCTTATGTTTTTGTCCGTTCTTCTTACGTTTATTCCGTTTTCATACGTTTTTATCCGTTTTTCTTACGTTTTTGTCCATTCTTCTTATTGTTTTTCCGTTTTCATACGTTTTTGTCCGTTTTTATCCGTTTCTCTCACGTTTTTTCTGTTTTTGTCCGTTGTTCTTATGTTTTTGTTCGTTCTTCTTACGTTTTTTCTGTTTTCTTACGTTTTTGTCCGTTCTTCTTACCTTTTTTCCGTTCTTCTTACGTTTTTTTCCGTTTTCATCCGTTTTTCTCACGTTTTTCCGCTTTCATAAAAAAAAATTTCAAAAAAATTTTGAAAAAAAAATCAAAAAATAATTATCAAAAAAAAAATTCTTAAACTATTGGAAAAATAAAAAATACTTTTTTGGAATTTTTTTGAAAAAAATCTAAAATATATTTAAAAAAAAAATCGAATAATTTTTTTTTCGAATAAAATTTTTTTAGAAAAATATTTGAAAATAAAATTATTTTTTAGAAAAAATATTTTTTAAAAAATATTTTTTTAGAAAAATTTAAAAAAAATGGAAAAAATTTTGAATTATTAAAATTTTATTTCGAAAATATGTTTTTTGGAATTTTAAAATTCAAAAACATTTTCTCAAATTTTTTCGAAAATCTTATTTTTTTTTCTAATTTTTTTTTTTCTAAATTTTTTTTGAAATTATGTTTTTGGAAATTTTTTTGGTGGTGATGGACAGTGTAAACACGGACGAAAACGTATGAAAATGAAAAAAATGTAAGAAAAATGGACAAAAACGTAAGAAAAACGGAAAAAAACGGACAAAACGTAAGAAGAACGGACAAACACGTAAGAAAAACGGACAAAAACGTATGAAAAGGAAAAAACGTAAGAAGAATGGACAAAAATGGAAAAAACGTGAGAGAAACGGATAAAAACATATGAAAACGGAAAAAACGTAAGAAGAACGGACAAAAATGTAAGAAAACCGAACAAAAACGTATGAAAACAGAAAAAAACATAAGAAGAACAGACAAAAACGTAAAAAAAAACGGACAAAACGTATGAAAACAGAAAAAACGTAAGAAGAACGGACAAAAACATAAGAAAAACGGACAAAAACGGAAAAAAAAGGTGAGAGAAACGGATAAAAACGGACAAAAACGTATGAAAACGGAAAAAAACGTAAGAAGAACGGAAAAAACGTAAGAAGAACGGACAAAAACGTAAGAAAAACGTACAAAAACGGAAAAAACGTAAAAAAACGGACAAAAACGAACGAAAAACGAAAAAAAACGTGAGAAAAATGGACAAAAAACGTAAGAAAAACATACAAAAACGGACGAAAAAGTATAAAAAAAATAATACTAATATTAATAGTTAAATAAATAAATTAAAAAAAAAGTTAGGACTAAATCTGCAAAACCTGGCGAAACACAGGGACCATTTGTGTAAGAAACTGAAATGTAATATAAAGACAAGGGTATTTTAGTCATTTGATGTAGGTCAGGGACTAATTTTGCCCCAAAAATTTTTCCACAGGGACGATCCTTGCACTTTTCAAACTTCCGGAACGAAACGTGCAATTTGGCCAAACTTTAGGGACGATTTTGGCAATTCTCTCTTTCTATTGGAACAATGTTGGTTCAGTTTTTTTCAATAAGTGTAGAGTATAGTGTGCTTAATGAGCCGAGTTTCATTTGAGTGACATACTTACTTTAGGGAGTCATTCATCAACATCACCGTCTCAGCAAATAGAGCTTGTCAAATGGATATTGGAGGAGAACAAGAAAAGTGAAAACTCAAATAATGCTTCATCGAAACAAAAAGTCCATCCCATCTTAATAACCATTGTATTGTAAATGTTAAAAAAGTGACTTAAACATTAGGGGTTGTTTGGTAAATTGTGACTTGTCCTGCAAGTTTGATTCGAATTTGGAAACTAATCTATGACGGTTAGTTTTGGCTATAAATAGGGATCATTGTCATTAGTTTTCTTTGTACCTTTTGAATTTGTGGTTGGTACCTTTTGAATTAGGGTTTGATACCTTTGAATTAGAATTTGTCTTCGAATTTGGTTTTGTAATTTGGTTTGGTATTTGAATAAAGCTTCCGCTTCGTTTGTTCGAATTTGTTTGTTTGTTTCGTTCGTTTGAATTACCTACAAGTGGTATGACAGGTTCGTTTAGCCATGAAGAAAAAGAAGAAAAAAAAAAATCGTTTAGGGTTTGTTAAATTGAAGTTTGGTTTGTTTTTGGTTTGAAGAATTGTTTGAATAATCGTTTTTGGTGGAGCATCTAGTTATTAGGATTTGTTTAATCGATTGGTTTGTTTTGCTTTGGAATTGAAAAGTCAATTTGTTTCGATGGGTAAGGATCGATTGTTACAGATTTGGTGGAGTTACTGTTCCGGTTTGAGAACATTGTTTTTGGAAGTCAATTGGATATGAGATTTGATTAAAATATCTGTTTTGGGTTATTGGGCTTTTGTTTAGATATTGGGATTGCTATTTAATTTGTTTTGCGGGCAGTGTAGTTTTTTGAATAAAAGATAATTAGCCACTGGTCTTTTGTTCCTATTAGATGCCAACAATATTAGTTTGAAGAATTTGTGTATTTGAATTTGTAATTGGACCGTAATTCTTATTATATAAGTGGGTCATTAGAATTATTATTAAGTATCATATTTGGGGAGTTTGAATTTGTTAGAGCCCGTTCGTCAAGTTATTAACTAACTTGAATTTGATTGATACTTGGATAATAAGTTTGAAGTTGGACCGTAATACTTATCAAATAAGTGGGTCATTGGTATTTGAATTTGATATTTGGAATTTCAAGATCGATTTGGTGTTTGAAGACTTGATTCAAGTCGTTTGGAATTTGTTCGATCGTTTGGAAATTTGGATCTTCGTTAGTCGGGCTTTTGAAGTTGGTTGCTCGAATTTGATTGTCTTTGGTGAAGATCGTTTGGGCCGATTTGGTTGGTTGGTTAACCATTTTGGATTTGTTGGTTAACGTTTGATTGTTTGTTTTGAAGTCATCGGCATTTGCTTTGGATCGATTTTGTTTTGGATGCTTTTGGGAATCGGTCGTTTGATTTGAATTTGGCTTGCATATCTGGCATTTGAAATTTGGAATCGGAATTTGGAACTTTGAATTTGTTTTGAAGCAGGTGGAGGAGTTTAAGTCACGGTGGAGATTGTTAAAAAAGTGACTTAAACATTAGGGGTTGTTTGGTAAATTGTGACTTGTCCTGCAAGTTTGATTCGAATTTGGAAACTAATCTATGACGGTTAGTTTTGGCTATAAATATGGATCATTGTCATTAGTTTTCTTTGTACCTTTTGAATTTGTGGTTGGTACCTTTTGAATTAGGGTTTGATACCTTTGAATTAGAATTTGTCTTCGAATTTCGTTTTGTAATTTGGTTTGGTATTTGAATAAAGCTTCCGCTTCGTTTGTTCGAATTTGTTTGTTTGTTTCGTTCGTTTGAATTACCTACAGTAAATTTGGCATTTTACATTTTGTTTATTACCTCTCTAGTCAATGACTCCCTCGGACGCTTGTACACATTCATCAGATGAGAATTTCTTCACGTCGTCATCATTTGCATTGGTGTCTCCATCGGTTGTTCTATCGGAGGTAAACAACTTAACTACATTTATATTTCCCTTAAACAGACTCACATACATTTGTTTTTGTATAATGATTCAAACTGTCCTAGTTAAGTTGCAAAAATGGGTACCCATGTAACAAGTCAAAAGTATGTACTAAATGATTAACACGAACGATATTCTTAAAACTTGTTTCCTTTGATCGAAAAATTATATGTGTTCTACTTTCTTCTAAGTAGAGTGATGGTGTCCTTAGCATATAAAAAAGAATTAAAGAATTAACGATCTCTCAGTCTTTTTACATTAAAAGATGAAAGTCAGAAACATAGTATTACATAAGTTCCTTTCATTTAGATTAAAACGAATATTACACCATCAAGACCTAAATGACTTCATGTAAATACTCTATTAGTCCATTGTCATTCAACTTCCACATTCATTTCTAACTAGATTGTAACAATACAATTAATTCGGCCAACGTATCTAAACTGCAATCACTCGAAAGTCTTATCCAACCGCACACGTATGCCAACCGTCCCCCTCGTTTTCCCTATTACTTACATGACAGATTTGTTAGCGTCTTAGTGCCCAAGGTGTAATCACATTAAGTTGGGTCAATATAATTTTAAGCTCGAGCTCGACTAAGTTACATTACTTCAAACACGCACAATTGAACCTTTATTTTCAAACTCAAGCTTGGTTTTGTAACCGATACATTATGAGCTTGGCCCGGCTCGACTGTTCAAGGTCAATAATGACTGCAGACTCGATATATATCGAGTTGGGCTTGACTTAACTTTGTTGGGGTCATGGTTCGTTACTTGGTTGAGTGAATTTGGTTATTAGTTGCTTTGAATCCATTAGTCTTTACAATGACGCTGCATATTGAGATTAAAAATGGAGTAAAAAAAGTTGTTGTTTAACGTTCAGGAAGCAATGGTTGGGTAACATTTCTAATATTTGGTTCAGTTTGTTTTCATCAGTAGTGTAGACTAGAGTAGGGGCAAGGTTTTGAAACCCGGGTCGACCCGGCCGGGTTAACCGGTTCCGGCCAAAAAAACAGGTCAAAACAACCCGGGTTTCTAAAACCGGGTTAACCGGTTTGACCCGCCGGGTTTTGAGTGACCCGGGTCAACCCGGTTCTCGAAACCCGGCCGGGTTTTATTTTTTCAAAATATTTTGATAAAAACCCGGGTTGACTCGGTGGTCGACCCGGTTAACCCGGCGGTCGAACCGGTTGACCCGGTCAAAAAAAATAAAAAAATAATAAAGTGAAAACCGGGTTGACCCGGCGGTCCAACCGGTCGAACCGGTTGACCCGGTGCCCGGTGACTCGACCGGGTCGATTTCAAACCCGGTTTTCAAAACATTGAGTAGGGGTATTTGTATCCCACATTGCCCTCATGAACCAAATGACCAATGTGGAGATGATTATAAAATGAGATGCCAAACAATACGTGAAACACATGTTCCTTTGACTTATAACCAAAGTCATTGTTATTGTTTATTTTTTGGTTGCAATTACTAGTTATAATATTTGTAAAACAATTTTTTTTTTAAGTATCAATTTTATTTTTAAAAAATTGATGTTTTGAGATAATTTGTTTTTTAAAACATTATAATTTGTATCTAATACTAGTGAAATGCTTTGAAATGTAAATACGGTCAAAATTCGTAATTTGACAACTATTTTTTTTATTATTATGTGTATTGAACTTTCAAATTTCGATCACTGTGTGTATTTTTTTGACCATTTTACCCTTAATTTTTTCAAAGTTCGAATGGTAAAATGGTCATTTTACATGGCAGATCAATAATCACAAAATACTCGCAATGATTGAAATTTAAAAGTTCAGTACATACAATAAGAAAAAAAAATAGTTGGCTACACACAATCACAAAAAGTGTCAAGTTCGATGCATTTTTTTGTCATTTGCCCAAAAGACAATGTTAGATTGTTGCACGTTATTGCACTCTCGAAACTTTTGGCGCCAAGCTTGTCGATTCTCTTTGAATTGAGTGACTTATTACTAGAAAATGCTCATTCAGCATCCACATTCGTTTATAATACGTAGTAACTCAACCAGCTATTTCTGCTTTCCTTGCTCAAGATACGTGTTGGTATCTCTATGACTAGGGTACACGAGTATACAATCAAGCTAGTCGAGTCGATACAATGTTAAACTTGAATACAAAACATGAAGCTTGATCTAGACTTTATTTTCAAATTCGTTTTTGGTATACTTTCGAACTCAACTCGACTTATATTGGGTCCATTTTGAGTAGTTCATGAATACTTTGTGTATCCTTGTTTAGTCACACATCACATTTATGTTAATGAGAAAATGGAAACTTTGTTCGAATATATAAGAGCAGCACCCAATTCCGTCGGAGCGGGGTAAGGATACAGGGAATGAAAAGATTTAAAAAAAAAAAAAAAAAAAAAAAAAAAAAAAAAAAAAACTCCATTTTCGTATACGTTAAAACGGTGTGATTCTTTTGTTAACAAAACATTATTGGCCAAGTAAATAAAAATTCTATTCAAACATACTTGTAAGAAACAGTTCTAACAACTGAATAAATATCAATAACAAACATCAAAAATCAACTTTCAAAGGCTCCATCATAATCAGTAAATACTGCATTAGTCCATTGTCATTCAACTTCATTTCTAACTAGATTGTAACAATACATGTAACTCGGCCAAAGCATCTAACCTACAATCACTCGGAAGTCTTAACTAACCCCACATAAATGCCAATCACCCCCCCCCCCCCTCTCCTCCCCCGTTTTCCCTATTATTTACATGACAAATGTGTTAGCGTCTTAGTAATCAAGTTATGTCGGGTCGATATAATTATATGCTTGAGCTCGACTCAATTACAATACTTGAAGCACGCTCGATTGAGCCTTTATATTCAAACTCAAGTTTGGTTTCTTAACCGATACATTTTGAGCTCGGCCTGGCTCAAGTGTTTCAGGTAGCAATGGTTGTGTAACATTGATTATCGATGTAGATTTTTGTCCCTAGAGATCAAGCTCATAACATAGTATAAACTACCTCATTTGTGTGTGATCTAGTTTAAATTGCTTCATAGATTTGTAAGATTTCTATTTGAACAATTTTGGTTCAGTTTGTTTTCAATAGTGTATTTGCATCCCACATTGCCTCATGAACCAAATGACCAAGGTGGAGATGATTATAAAATGAGATGCCAAAACAATCCATGAAACACGTATCTATTGGCTTCTTTTGAAAGTCATTGTTAAGGTTTATATTTTGGTTGCAATTACTAGTTATAATATTTATTAATCAATTTGTCTTGGAACATAAAATTTTTAATTAAAAAATTGGTGTTTTTGGATAAATTGATTTATAAAACATTGTAACTTGTATCTAATATTCTAATATTAGTGAAAAGCATTAGTATAGGATCGGTAAAAAGCTTAAAAGAGATGAGCATAAATGATTCTGAGCATGAGTCTCGTTTAATAGTCTAGGTCGAGCCCAAGCATTATATATAAAGATCAACAAGGCTTGTAAGCTTAAGCGACATTACTATGTATTAACGAACACGATCATACTGTGCGCTTAACGAGCCAAGTATCATAATTACTTTAGTGAGCCATGCATCAACATCGCCTCCTACTTTATATCTACTTATATTACTACCTAAAATCCGTCGTAATACATGTACTTACATCTAATATTGAATAGAGTAACCGGAGTGTTAAAATCATTCAACGTTTTATGATATAAATGATTTTAACATATTTTATGAAGTTTTGTTATATCCACTTACTTTATATTTCTACTTATATTACTACCTAAAGAAATTAACATGTGTTTTAATCATTTTTTTTTTTCATTTAAACCGTCATTTCTCGTTTCCAATTCGTATTTTATTTAGAAAATCTTCTATTCAAATTAAATTTCATGTAAAAAACTATGCCACAACACCAATTTTGATGTATACACCACCAATATGCGATTATAGCATTATTACATCAGATTGACTATCTTTACTATCTATAAAGGAAAAAGGGTAAAATGTGAAAGTGGAAAAGTCAATAAAAGTGAAAAGTTGAAATGTTGAAAATGTATATAAGAAAATATTGAAATGAATTTAATACTCTTATTAAAACAGTCCATTACTTAAAAGTACAATGATTTATTCACATTGTACAACTAATTAAAAATATATCTACCAAATTAAATATAACCAATTAAAACACAAACCGGGTTGACCCGGGACACTTCAAACACGGCGGGTTGACCCGGTTTAATTTGACCCATTTTCGACCCAACCTAGCAAGTTGACCCGGTTTAAATCGACCCATTTTTTGACCGGAACGGTTCAACTGGTTGAACCACCCGGGTCGAACCGGGTTTCAAAACATTATCCATTACTTAAAAGTACAATGATTTATTCACATTGTACAACTAATTAAAAACATATCTATCAAATTAAATACAACCAATTAAAACAAAAACCGGGTTGACCCGGGATGCTTCAAACCCGGACGGGTTGACCCAGTTTAATTTGCCCTGTTTTCGACCCAACCTAGCAAGTTGACCCGGTTTAAATCGACCCATTTTTCGACCGGAACGGTTCAACCGGTTGAACCACCCGGGTCGAACCGGGTTTCAAAACATTATGTTAAATTCCAAAATCTTCAAACTTTTATTAATTTTCGTTTATAACCTATAAACTTTTTTTTATCAATAAACTATCTGTCGCTATAAAATCCCGTTGCTATGCACGGGTACTCGTCTAGTTCTAGTAAAAAGTCTAGACCCATGTGGCGATGTTCATATATTTCTTCCGAGCCACAATACAATACTTGGAAGGACAGTCAGAT
This sequence comes from Artemisia argyi, assembly GCA_030686995.1. Classification (NCBI taxonomy): domain Eukaryota; kingdom Viridiplantae; phylum Streptophyta; class Magnoliopsida; order Asterales; family Asteraceae; genus Artemisia; species Artemisia argyi. Next base: position 7,260,134 of record CM060689.1, read on the forward strand.
AATAAACCCCACACCCTACTCTAGAGATTTTGACGAGACTATCAGAAGCAGTAATACTTCACATGGACTGTTCGTATTCCAATCGGAAGTAAAAGAGTCGATATGTAAAATTGTTAATCGTTGTATGAAGCTTGTCGTCTGCCATAATGCTTCAGTGCATTTAACATCCACTTGCGTTTATAACAAAATCGTAACTTAAACCATTCAAAAGTGGCTTGATAAAAGACTTGTGACTATCATCACTAAAATGTGATAGGTTTTAAGTGCAATTTATGTTAAGTGTAAACAACAAAATTATGTAAATGTAAGTCAGTCAACTCGTCTAAAGTGCAATCACTCGAAAGTCCCCGATACCAATCCCTTATGCCTCCGTCGATTTCACAATTATTGGTCAAATACTACCTTAAGAAACCAACACAATATCGTTGTCACTAGTATTTGTAATTGATGACGTATAGTCTATATATGGGCCACGAGTCCAAATAATAAACACTACTAGCGCATAAGCCCACCATGAGTGGGCTACCATGACAATGGTTTGGGCCGCAGTATCAATGGCTTGGGCTCACGAAGCCCAAAGCCCAACTAAACCAACCGGGTACGTGATAAGGATTATCTATTCATGGAATAGATATCCTTACCCCGATTAGCACTACGCGTGCGAAGTGTAAGGAGCAAGAAACATGGTTTCTATGCCCCTATATAAGGAATGATACACCTTCATTCAAAGGTACGATTCACAAAACCCTAAAACTCTTTACGAGAACCCTAAATCGATTACTTACTCTCACGCCGGAGTCTAATCGTGGGAGACAATCCCACGATAAGCCTAACGGTGTTGTTTGTTTTCTTAGTGCGCAGGTTACAAGCATTAAGAAGTTGATTGGTACAAAGGCAAGAGTCCATAATCAGAAACGCCCAACTTTTGTATCAACAAGTGGCGCCATCCGTGGGATCCGACTAAGAACTAAGAACTAGAATGACGAAAAATAAAAATTCAAGCCAGCGGACTCCGCAGCCAGAAAAACGGGACCCCCAGAGGAAGAATCAACAAGATTCGACCCCTAGGCAGGTTGCTGGGACAACCAGCGCACCTAGCCACCAAGAGGCAGGGATAACCCAACCTCTTCCAGCGGTAGAACTGCCTGCGAGCACTACCCAAACCACCGCAGTGGTCCCAAGCGTTGAGGAACTCCAGCGCACCCTTTTCACTACTCCTCATCAAACTATACCCGCAGTGAACAACACTATGCCACCAGGCGCGCCTAACCGAGATAGGGCACCTAATACTGAGGCAAACATTCTTGCAGCAATGGAGGACACACCCAATCTAACGTTGGGAAATTTTGTATCCCAAAATTTTGGAACCTTAACCGCCCTCATGCAAGAAGAAGCAAGGAGAAGGGCAAGCTCGACTCAATTTTGGCCCTGAACGTGAACCATCACCACTGCGCTCTGCTATGGTCGACATCAGATGAGGGTACAACTCCTCATCATACTCTATGCTGAGACGTCGCAACTTCTCCTCCTGTACCTCAATGATCTTCTCCATGCGCTCCTTGAACGCCTGGATGCTGGCAAGGTGCTCAGCCCTCTTCTCCTCAAGGAACGCTACCGACCAGGTCGCTTTAGCCTTTATCTGATGAAGTTGAGCCCTCGCATGCCTCAGATCTGCTAGCATACTCACCTTGTCTTGGGCGATCTTCTCAGCATGCGCCTTGGTTGACTCCACTTCTGCTCGCGCTTCAGCCAGCTGTGCACGGAGACGAGCGTTCTCCTCCTCCTTCTCAACAACAGCGCTACACTCTCCAACATATTGCGTTCTCAACTGAGCAACAAGCTCAGTTTGGCGCTCAGCAATAGCAGCCAACTCATCCATCAGTCGCTGCGCAGACACGCCCTCATCAACCTTCATCTCCCCCTCCTTGTTTTCATTCTGCGGAGGGGACATAGTTTCCACGAAGACCTCATCATCCTTCGCGGCATCATCCCTACAATTCATGCGAAGAAAACAATCAGATCATATTACGATAAGTAATATATATATAAAAAAAAAAGGAAGGAAACAAATATATATAGAAGACGCAGATACTTACAGAAAGGGAGAGGCCTCTGCAGCCTCCTTATCCGCGCCAGGAGCGGATGTATCTCCCTCCGCGGAAGACTCCGCATCGCCAATAAGGCGGCGTCGTCTTTTCGAAGTGCCACTGCTCCCAGTCTCCCCCTTGCGCTTCAGATTCTGCGCTACCTCTTCCCTCAGCACCTCCTCAGGCTTCAGGATTTCCACGCTGTCAGAAGAGGTAACTTGCACCTCCCCTACATGCGCAGTCTCCTCTTCAGGGGCCACGCTCTGCACTGGCGTCACCTGGAGTGGGGGCGAGTCTTCAGGAATGGCCGCTGAAAATACAGTCAAGCGCCCCGCAGTCGCTTCCAAGAGCGTTTGCTCATCTTCCCTACGGGGACGCACACCAACAGTCACCTGCTTCGGCTTCTCCAGCTTGACTACTGAAAACAAGTCCATTTCTGCGCAACAACAGAACAAACAACAAAAAAAAAGATATTAGTTATTAAACGTGCGCATACGAACTACTTACAGTATTGGAAGCAAAACAATGGAAAGGGACGAACACCCACCCCGACCTTCCTCGTCAATAAACGTCGGCATTTCGTCAGCACCTCCGTAATAACTACGACTCAACCCCATATACACCAAAAACTCCTCCGGGTAAGGGTTAATGGGGATGCGGTTGGCATCGATGGTTTGCGCATCGGCTAACCTATAGGAACCAGGCGCGGGGTGTCCATCCCTTTGTAACGAATCTTGAGTATAAAACTCAAAGGGTGACGGAAACACCCTATCGTCGACCCAGAAAAAATAATCCCTCCAAGACCTCAGCGCGTCTACCTTTACAGTATAACACTGAAGCTTCCCGTGGCGCTTTGCAAATGATACCCATCCATTTGCCCACGTAGTGTGGTAGAATGCGCGAAATAGGTCCATGGTCGGCTCTATCGCAAGTAAACGGCAGTTCACCTCAAAATTCGATATCTTTGCCGCACCTATACAGTGCAGCTGAGAGATATGAAGGCGATAGTGATTAAGCACATTGCTTAAAAATATGGATATTGGTACGCGATAGTTCGCGTACTCAAAGAATCGCGTATACAAGCCTATTTTCCCTACGGGGAAATCAGCAATACACGCGTCCACATCAGGAGCCTCTGGATGCACATCCAGAGGAATAAAATAGTCGGACGAGAATTGACGAACGTCATCCTCATCCATCTCACTGCGAAAATCTTCTAATTGGGCAACCATTTCTATAATAGGTACGAAGGATTACCTAATTGAATTATTACTTTCCTTAAAACGGTTTGAAGATTTGTAGATTTGAAGAAATGGTAGAAATGATTTTTTACAATAAGATTGAAGAAGAAAGGGGGCGGTAATTATATGGTGTCCCCAAACCCTAGATGGGACGACACGTGGATCCCACTCACAAAACGTGTGGCTAGTATATGAAACGGTACTACACTTTTTCCGAATCTCAATACACACGTGGACACGACCTCCACTTCTCGAGGCATTTTTCAAGATATTTCGGACTAGATACGTAGTCTCAAACAAAAGGGCGGGAAGTGTTTTGATTTCTCCCGCCACGCTTGCCGCTATACTCCTAAATTCTAGCATCCGCAGCTACGAGCTGCGCACACTAGACTGGGGGGACATGATGGCATATAGTCTATATATGGGCCACGAGTCCAAATAATAAACACTACTAGCGCATAAGCCCACCACGAGTGGGCTACCATGACAATGGTTTGGGCCGAAGTATCAATGGCTTGGGCTCACGAAGCCCAAAGCCCAACTAAACCAACCGGGTACGTGATAAGGATTATCTATTCATGGAATAGATATCCTTACCCCGATAAGCACTATGCGTGCGAAGTGTAAGGAGCAAGAAACATGGTTTCTATGCCCCTATATAAGGAATGATACACCTTCATTCAAAGGTACGATTCACAAAACCCTAAAACTCTTTACAAGAACCCTAAATCGATTACTTACTCTCACGCCGGAGTCTAATCGTGGGAGACAATCACACGATAAGCCTAACGGTGTTGTTTGTTTTCTTAGTGCGCAGGTTACAAGCATTAAGAAGTTGATTGGTACAAAGGCAAGAGCCCATAATCAGAAACGCCCAACTTTTGTATCAACAGTAATCATTGTATCATAGGATTGGAATTGTACATTTTCTTTATAAAGGATCGTTGTGGCCGGTTTGTATTTGTTTGATGTTGTCTAACATGTGAAAAAGGGATTGTTCATGCTAGCAAGTTGAAAAAGGGATTGTAGTTAGTACTAGTACGGTTTTGAAATTTATTTATGGTTGATATTATAAACGCGTTATGTATTAATGTTGTAGTTGAATCGTAGTTACTAAGAAAGTGTATATTATAATAATGTTTGTTGCTTTGTAATTTACTCTTCAAGAAAAGTTGCTATTACTCCGTACTATTTACTCGTAGACCAAAAGTCGAAAAGTCTACTCTTTACAGTACAATAATGCAAAAAGTGGAACTCCACCATTAATGATAACAAGCTGGAACCACACACTTGTTCACATCTTCCATATATACAAACACAAAACGAAGAGATCTATTATGTATATCACCCAAACACTTCTTCACTTCTTCCTTTAACAAGCCACAAGTCCTTTATTTTGTTCAGATTAACAAACATGATGATGTCTTCAGTCAATCATGACGACTTTGCTCACTTAAAAATCCCCCTTGAAAATGTTCTATCCGCCACCAACAACTTTGATGACCAAAATTTTATCGGAGATGCTGTTATTGGAAAGTATTACTGGGGACAGCTCTTGTGGTCCGGTGAGTTGATTAAAATTGATGCTCAGAGGTTTAATAAAGAATGGTATGATGAAAATGAACAAGACTTTTGGGTAGAGATTTCAATGCTTTCTTCTCTCAAGCATAAAAATCTTGTTTCATTAGTTGGGTTCTGTGATGAGAATGATGAGAAAATCATCATTTACAAATATGAGAGCTGGCTAAATCTTGAAAATTATCTAAGTGACTCAAGGCTGACATGGGTGCGAAGATTGGAGATATGTGTCAGTGTTGCAAATGCATTGAGCTACATTCATTATGACGAGCCACGCGATTTTAGCGTAATACATCGAGGCATCAGCAGTTCCACAGTTTTATTAAATGATAAATGGGAGCCCAAGTTATCTTACTTTAGACTTTTCATGAAGATTGAAGCATCTCGGAGGTATGATTCATTCTGTGTTGCTAAAGTTAGGGGTATGAAGGGGTATACAGACCCGGCATATATAGGGACAAAGAGTGCGAGCCACAAGTCAGATATTTACTCCTTTGGGATAGTATTGTTTGAACTACTGTGTGGTAGGAAAGCAGTAATTGACGGCGAAGATAATAAGTATTTGGGTCCTGTGGCCATTACCCATTATAGAGAGGAAAAGCTCAATCAAATAATTGACCCTGGTCTACGGAAACAGATGGACCCACAGTCATTCGACATCTTCGTGAAAACAGCATATGACTGCTTGAATGACGAACCATCGCAACGCCCAAATATAGCTGAGATTGTCCCGAGACTAGAGAAAGTGTTGGAGCTCGCACGCCAAAACAGGCCTGTAAGACTTCTTTTTCTCTGTTTTATCTTTCTATCACAATAATTAATAGTCCTTTGATATTATGTCTTCCGTTGCTGGACCTTACTGAATATTACTACCCCCAATATGCAATGCTAACAAAACTCAAGTTAAGAAATGACCATTTTTGCTCTGTTATTTTAGGAAAAATGCGCCAGGCGTTTGGCCTATAGAATTAGCAATTTGGTGTAAAAACAAGAATGAAGGACTCAAATATAGAGGTTTAATAAAGAATGGAATGATCAAATACAGTATTATTTTTTAATAACTTATTTAGATATTAAAAAAAAAATAAAAAAAAATAAAAAATAAACACGTTAGTTTCAATTATCAATGGGCTTTATAGATTAAAAAAAGAGGATTAAAAGAACTTTATTGTAAAAAAAAAACAACTTTAGTGAATAATTCAATTATCAATGGGCTTTATAGATTAGAAAAAGAGGATTAAAAGAATGGACGTTTGGTGGAAGTCACTTATATACATAATGATAATGATGATGCATCTCACATCCTTTTGTAACCTAAACTCTGTTTTTGTGATAGATACACTCTCCGCCCGACCACCTTGCTCACCTAAGAATCTCCCTTGAAGATATAGAATCCGCCACCAACTACTTTAAAAATGATGTTGAAGCAAGTGACTTTGGAAATGTATATGAGGGACAACTCTCGTGGTCAGGTGAGTTGATTAACATCGATGCTCTTAGGATATCTAATAAAGAATGGGATGATGAAAAAGAACAACAGTTTTGGACGGAGATTTCAATGCTATCTAGTCTCAAGCATAAGAATCTTCGTTCTATTGTTGGGTTTTGTAATGAAGTTGGTGCAGAGACCATCATTTACAAGGATGAGCCCAGGGGATGGCTCAGATTATATCTAAGTGACCCGGTGTTGTTGACATGGGTGAAAAGGTTGGAGATATCTGTGGGTGTTGCGCATGCATTGAGCTACATACATTATGACGAGGCACGCGATTTTAGCGTTATACATCAAAACATCAGTAGTGAAACAGTTCACTTGAATAATGACTGGGAACCCAAGTTAACAAATTTTCAGCATTCCATGAAAATTAAAGCATCTGAAAGAAACCATTCTTTCCATACTGATTCAATTTGGTTTAGGAAAGGGTATACATGCCCAACATATGCACACACTAGTAATGTGAATCACAAGTCAGATATCTACTCCTTTGGAATGGTATTGTTTGAACTACTGTGTGGTAGGAAATCAGTAAGTGACGGTCAAGATAATAAGTATCTGGCTCCCGTGGCCATTTTTCATTATATCGAGAAAACACTCGATGGTATAATTGACCCGGATCTTAGGAAACAAATAGATCCGCAATCGTTTGACATCTTCGCGAAAACAGCATATGACTGCTTGAATGAAGAACAATTGCAACGCCCAAATATAGATGAGATTGTCGCAAGACTTGAGAAAGCATTGGAACTCCAAATGGCAGGCGAAAATTGGCCTGTAAGACGTTTTTTTTTCTCTCTTCAAATCTGTCTATCATAATAACTATTATATTCAGATAACTTATTATTAATTATTAATAATGATATATAGTCTACTTATTACTGTCTTTATGATGCTAAAGGAACACTCGGTAGTTGCGGCTGAAGTTGAAGGTACATCATCCAGTCAAGAGAAGGTAATATTTCTTATAACTCTTTTTATAAGTCACTGATTGAAATTTCAAAAAAGAATTTAGATTCTCCTTTTGTTGAAGGCTTGAAGCCAAAGATAGGCCACATTGTGTCTAAAGTTGGAGAAAAATCACATTTGCCAGCTATTGTTCTAACATCTAGCTATTCTCGAGTGTAATACACAAGAACCACTTTTTTAAGTATCTCCCAACATTTTCTGTTCTTTGATAAATTTTTATAATTGAGTTATTTACCTCAGTTTAATGTTTCACCCTGTGAATTTGCACAAATGGTAATGGTGTCTTGTTCGATACATATAGGGCTCAGTGACCTCCATCTTTAGAGGTGTTGAATCCCATATCAGCAAAAAGACAATGTCTTCCCTCAAAGATCTTTCTCATTCACGCCTCAGCTTTGAAGATATAAAATCCGCAACTAACGGTTTTGATCTTAAAAATCCCATTAAAAAATCTGGGTTTGGAGAGATTTACAAAGGCCGTCTCTTGCGTTCCAAACAGTTCATCGATATTATTGTGAAGTGGTTCTCTTATAAATTTGTAGATGTGAGTAGAAAAACATTTTGGACGGAGATTTCAATGCTTTCTAGTCTCAAACATAAGAATTTGGTGTCTTTTATTGGGTTTTATGAGGACGAGATCAGTAAGATTATAATATACAAGAAGGAGGCTAACGGAAGTCTAAACAAATATCTAAAGGACCAGACCCTCAAATGGATGCAAAGGTTGAAGATATGTGTTGGCGTTGCAAATGCATTGAGTTACATCCATTACGATGTTGGACGTGATTTTAGTGTCATACATTGCAACATCAAGAGCTCGAAGATTCTACTAGATGACAAATGGGAACCCAAGTTATCTGGTTTTGAGCTTTCGTTGAAAAATACAGTAGCTCGGAGGCAGCGTCTTCTTCTTACTCGTGATGTTGTTCAGAATGTATACCTAGACCCAAAATATAAAAGAACGGGGGGTGTGACCCACAAGTCAGATGTGTATTCGTTTGGTGTTGTATTATTCGAAGTTTTGTGTGGAAGGAGTGCAGTTCTTCCAGATGAAGAGTTGGGAGAGGGGTTATTAAGTCAACTAGCCAAATCTCATTTAGATGATATGATTGATCCACATTTACGAGAACAGATGGACCACGAAGCATACAAAATCTTCTCAGAGACAGCATTTTACTGCATACAAGAGGAACGAGCAAAGCGACCGCATATAGATCAGGTTGTCACTAGACTTGAGAAAGCTTTGCAACTCCAGTGGAAACATGAAAATCCAGTTGACAATCCATCATCCAATCGTTTGAAGGTAATTAATTTCCCTAAACTTTTAATTTGAGGCCGATTAAGAATTATCCTAATTAATAAACAAGAGTTACTAATATTATTAACTGTTGTTTTCTAGTTTAACGTATAACCACTATATCCTCATTATACGATTGTTTTGTACAAAAAGACGTAATAATGTAAAAAACTGTATGCATGTGATTTTGATTTTACATTATTATCTTTTTTAACATTGTATTTTATATTTCATAGATTATAATAAATTATAACTAAAAATATTATATAAAACTAAGTTTTTGCAATTTATGTGGTGAATAAAAAAGTATGAAATAGTTTGTTACATAAAATTTTAATAGTGGGTTCATTCTGAATGCATACAGAAGATCTTTTCAAGGATGTAACTCTTAAGAAAGTAATGATGTAATAAGCGTGTTCAGTTTTTCAAATTGAAAATATGTATTCAAAGTAAAAGTATTTTAAATTTTATTATACCATAATCATTTTTGTGAAATACTTGAATAGGCAATCATATTAGTGTTTTACCCTTTACAAAAGAATAAAGGTAAGATTATGCATTTTACGGGGAAGGAACAGGTATAGGTATGGTTTAAGGACTTAAAATGATCGTTCCCAAAAGCAGAGGGTTTTCTATAGTCAACAATCTTTTAGTGGCATGACTATTCTTTTCCTAATTTCACATAATATGACCCACTTTGTCTTTTCTATTTTTATTATGTTTTTGTCCCTTAGACAACCAAGAAAACCAGTAACAACATAAAGATAAAAACCTTCAAGAGGGATGAAATCATTTTCCGACTAGTTAACTTGAAAAAATGAACTCTTGCTTTTGAATGTTTTCATATTTTCTAAATGTTACTCATAATCAATTATTATTATTTTATTTATTTATTTATTTATTTATTTTAATTTCTTACTAGCATTAATGAGGTGATGCATGACTCTATAATGTTGCAGGAGAAGAACTTTGAACACTTGAAGATTGGACTAGATGTTATAAAGGAGGCTACCAAGAATTTTGACGATTCACATTGCATTGGGTCAGGCGGATTCGGTAATGTATACAAAGCAGATCTTGAACATTTCGATAGCAGTAATTCCTCGTCGATAGAAGTTGTGAATAAGTGTGATTTACCAAGAAAGCGAAGCACGGTAGCCATAAAGCGCATTCACAATCAAAAAGGAGAAGAAGGGTTCATTTCAGAAATTGAAACTCTAACTACTTGTAAGCATGATAATATAATCTCTCTTCTTGGCTTTTGTTATGAAGGTAACGGTGCAATGATCCTTGTTTATGAGCATGCTTCGAAAGGTAGTCTTGAAAGCTATTTGGGAAGCAGTGATAGAATGACTAATCTTAATTGGGTGCAACGTCTAAATATATGTCTTGATATTGCACATGGTTTGGAATACATTCACAACAACACAGATCATGGCAAACAAAAGATGATACATCGTGATATCAAGAGCGATAATATTCTGTTGGGAGATAATTGGAAGGCAAAGATTGCGGATTTTGGGCTCTCCAAATTCCACCCAGCAGATCAAGTGGCCAGCACTATCTATACCAATAGGATTGCAGGTACATATATGTATTTGGATCCAGAATATGAGAAGGATGGTAGATTAAATAAGAAATCAGACATTTACTCGTTTGGAGTAGTGTTGCTTGAGATCTTGACTGGGAGTTTGGCCTATGATTCTGTATACACCAAGGTGAATGACAAGGGAATTGCACCCATTGCAAGAGATCATTTTGAAAAGGGAACAATAATGGAAATTGTTGATCACAAGATAAAGGAGGAGACCGATGAACATGTCTTTTCTTTAAGTAAAGGACCCAATAAAGAGTCTTTGGACATCTTTTTAGACATCGCATTTCGATGCGTAGCAGAAACTCAAGCGCAACGTCCAACAATAGAAGTTGTCATCCAAGAACTCAAAAAAGCGTTAAACTTTCAGGTAAGTAATTAATTTAAAAGACAACTTATTAATTTCTTCATATTCTTGATAGTAAAATGTGACATATCATACATTATACTTTGTGTAAACAACATTTTCTCAAACCGTTACTCATTATTAGATCTTTTTTTAAGGGTATCTAACTATCTCACTATATACAACAAATCAATCTCACAATGTCCTAAGCGATTTATTGTTTAAGTTATTTCACCGGGTATAAACCCTTTACCCCAAAAAAAAGGTTTTGGGATTTATTGTTGGGAAAATGGCAGGAAAATGCATCATACTTGCCACTTTTTGTCATTGTATGTAGTGTCCTTTTTTTTTTTTTGAATTTGGCACTAACCTTTTTGAATCGTGTCATTGTGTGTACCCACCTTTTTAAATCGTGCTATTGTGTGTACTTTGTGACCATTTTACCCCTACTTTTTTCAAATTTTTTAGGGGTAAAATGGTCATTTCACGGCTGAAAAAGTCGCAAAGTACATACAATGACACGATTTAAAAAGGTTAGTGCCAAATTCAAAAAAAATAAAGGACGCTACATACAATGACAAAAAGTGACAAGTATGATGCCTTTTCCTGCCATTTTCCCTTTATTGTTTTGATCTTAAACTTTTATGTAAACATAATAATTTAAATTTATAACGTGCTAATGAGTCGCCGGTAAACCTCCTCACTCTTTTCTTCCATGTATATACATTTTTTTGTTTAGTTTAGAAATTGCAACAACAAACCTTGATTTGCAACCATAACTTTGACATGAACTTGGAGACTGAGAAAAATTAAATTTTGATTGAATAGAATCCTGTATGGCAAGTAGTTTCAGTTTGTTTTTGACTTACTACATCGACTGTCTGATTGTCTGGTGATTCACAGGAGAACCACAAAGACGACCTCAAACTGTCACTTAAAGACATAAAGTTGGCGACACAAAACTTCAGCCAAGACAATATCATTGGACAAGGAGATTTTGGGAAAGTATATAAAGGAGTAGCTACTCACTCTCATGGACATACCATCTTTGCTGCAAAGCGCTTGGATAGGAAGTCTGCTGAAGGAGAAGCTGAATTTATGACAGAACTGGAAATCCTTATGGAGTATAAACATGAAAATGTCATTGGTCTTGTAGGCTACTGCGATGAAGAGGATGAGAAAATTATTGTTTATGAGTATGCATCGAGAAGAAGTCTTGATAAGTACTTGAACGATAATAGTCTTACATGGGTAATGCGGCTTAAAATATGCATCGATATTGCAATTGGGTTGGAGTTCCTTCATGGAAAGGGTTCGAGTCCAGAAATGGTGATACATAGGGACATCAAAAGCAGCCACATACTACTGCTTGATGATTGGAAAGCAAAAATTACTGATTTTGGGCTTTCCTTAGTTTGTCCAACAAATCAAGATGCGGACTATGTCATCGACAATGTTAAAGGCACAATTGGCTATCGTGACCCACTACACTCGAAAAAAGGCTTCTTAACTAAAGAATCTGATATATTCTCACTGGGTGCGGTTTTGTTTGACATATTGTGTGGGAAACTATCGTCCACAGAACTAGACGATGAGTATCTTTATTTACCCTTTTTGGCTAAACAACACTATCATGTCAGAAAACTTGATAAGTTAGTGTTTGAGGGTATCAAAGAACAAATTGTGCCACAGTCATATACTACATTTATAAGGATTGCCCTTCAATGCTTACATCACAGGAGAGAAAGTCGGCCAACAGCAGGTGAAGTGATAATACAACTTAAGAAAGCATTGGAATTCCAAGTAAGTTTTGTTAGAGTTTGACAATCAAAGTACACATATTGCGGAAGCTAGGATCAAGTAATAACACGTATAAAGATTAACTAAAACATAAATAGAAAACATACCCGATGCACTTCAAATAAACCTTGATTCTTGTACAATTAGATCAATGATAAACCCCTTACCGTTTTGTTTATCGATCTCTTGATAATTACTAAAGTAAGTAATTACCTCGTTCTTGTACACACAAACTACCAACGAATAAAGGTTTGATGCAAGTAAACAAAACACTTAATTTGCTTATGAAAATTTCGATCCTAAAACCCTTATGGGAGTGAGGATCGATCGACCAAGAGAAGAAACAAGGAGAAGAAAACTTTAGGGTTTTGTGTGTGTGCACAAGAGATGTGAAACCCTAATCCTTGGCCTTGTATATATACTAGGTGATTCCTTGGAGCACAAGCAAGGGTGGATCGACCCATGGTGTGGGCTTCGACCGGCCTAGGCACCCTTGGGGTGTTTCTAGATCCTTCTTGACTCCCAAGTTACACTCTAGTCCTCGTTCTCTTATCCCTTAATAATAATTAATACTTACGTTTAATATTAATGATTATTTAGTCCCTTAAGTGTTTATAAATATATATATACGATACATTTAACATATATATATTTATTTACATTATTCTTGTTTGTAAAGTGTGCAATCCCGAGGTCTCGGGTTCGATACTAGACATTTACTAATTAATATTTATACGTAACTTTTAACAGCTCCCACTCGTATATCTATTAATAGTAAAATGACAATGGTTAGCGTCTTGCAACACTCCAATGCCCCTAGTTCGACCTGAGCTAGGTTTCCTGGAAAACCTTTAATGATTCATCATTATTATTATCCTTTCGCCTCTAATACTACATTAATAAAGATGTGAGGTTCTTTATTAAATTCTGTTTCTCGTCTCTTTATGATTGAACAAAATTACCAAAACATCTGAACGTATTCCAGATAGACTTTGGGCGTGGCCACGCAAACATTTTGTCAACCCTACGAGGGGCCCAGCAGTATTAAACTTCTGAACAAATCAGAAGGAGCGAATTCTCTCTTGACTACAAGAATAACCCATGAACTTTGCAACATTCTGAAAACAACCCTTATGACTTCCAATTACGGTAAGCGGTAGATTGCTCCACAAAATGCACTACATCCATGACACTTATCTGGTATCTCAAGTCTGAGGATAACTATTAAATATGATTCTCACAATAAATTTAAATCATATTGTTGGGATAAGTCCAATACTCAATTCATTGAATATCATGTGAAATTGGTATGACTACGCATCAATATACTTTCAAGTATATCCTAAACCAATACTCAAAATTGTCTTAGTTTAATGATATTCCCATATCATTAATCGACAACGGACTATTTAGAATAATAAATTATTCACGGATCTTAAACATGCAAATATAGGATATATTATTAATAAGACAATGAATAAATAAACATAACCAATATTTTATTTCAGTAAATATTAATAATTGTACATTACATCCTTTATCCAAATACTAATCACAAATGGGCATGAAACTATCAGCTAATTTAAGTCCTATTCCTTCAGCATGCTTGTAAAGCTTGGTGCCAGGTAAAGGCTTTGTAAATTGATCAGCTAAGTTTTCATCTGTGTGAACTTTGAGCATTTCGATTTCACCTATCTCAACTTGTTCTCTGACATAGTGGTGCTTAATCGGGAAATGTCTGGTGCCTCTCATGATTCCAGGTTCATTGGCAAATGTAATTGCGGCTGAGTTGTCACAATACATTTTTATAGGTCGCTGAATCGAAGGCATAACCCCAAGCCCTGAAACAAACTTCCTAATCCAAACAGCTTCCATTGCAGCTTCTGAAGCAGCTATATACTCACTTTCTGTAGCAGACATCGCCAGTACACTCTGCTTTTTGCTCCTCCAATCAACAGCTCCTCCATTAATGACAAAGACATAACCCGTCTGAGACTTCGTATCATCTTTATCACCTTTCCAAGAAGCATCGCAGTAACCTGTTACATCAAGCTCTGCAGATGGAGTACCCCCATATACTAAGAACATCTCTTTAGTAGCCCTAAGGTACTTAAGAATATTCTTAACAGCAGTCCAGTGTTTTTCACCTGGGTTCTGCTGATATCGACTGGTTAAATTCTGAGCAAACGCAACATCAGGCCTTGTGCTTTTTACCGCATACATTATAGATCCCACAGCCGAAGCATAAGGGACTCTCTTCATGCGTTGCACCTCTTCGGGTGTTGAAGCACAAACTTTGTTGCTCAAGCCATGTTGCTCTTGCATTGGCAAATATCCTTTCTTGGAATTTTGCATACTGAATCTCTTCAATATTTTATCAATGTAAGCACTTTGGCTTAATCCAATTAATCGCTGAGATCTATCTCTATATATCTTGATTCCCAGAATAAATGCAGCTTCCCCTAGATCTTTCATAGAAAAACAACTTCCAAGATATTCCTTAACCTTTTGTAAACTTGGAATGTCATTCCCCATGATCAATATGTCATCGACATATAATATAAGGAAAATTACATTACTCCCACTAGCTTTGTGATATACACATGGCTCATCAAGATTTTGAGTGAATCCATACTTCTTAATTTCACTATCAAATCTTTTATTCCATTGTCGTGATGCTTGCTTTAATCCATAAATGGATCTCTTAAGCTTGCATACACGATCTGGGAATTCTGGATTTACAAACCCCTCAGGCTGCGCCATATAGATGTCTTCATCTAGGCGACCATTTAAGAAGGCGGTTTTGACATCCATTTGCCAAATCTCATAGTCATAGTAAGCGGCTATGGCTATAAGAATCCTAATTGCCCTTATGTCAGCTACAAGAGAAAAGGTCTCCTCATAGTCAACACCTAAAGTTTGAGTATAGCCTTTAGCTACCAAACGGGCCTTATAGGTGTGTACAATGCCATCCATATCAGTCTTCTTCTTGTAGAGCCATTTACTCCCAACTAGCTTGGCACCCGGAGGTAGGTCTACTTCTTCCCAGACTTCATTATCTTTCATGGATTGCATTTCCCCATTCATAGCTCCCTGCCATTTTTCCTTTTCTGGACTATTCATGGCAGCTTTATAACTTGTAGGTTCATCAAGATCCCCTATCAAGTTGTCATCACACTCCATGTTTAAACATAGACGTGTAGGAGCCTTCACAGATCTTGAAGATCTGCGAACGGGAATCACTTCAACTTCTGGTGGAGGACCTAAACTTTCAGGTTCTTCAGGAAGTTGGCTAGTGTTTTCAGAAGGTGTCACATCTTCATGATCGTCTTCCAGATCATATACTCTCCCACTGAATTCTTGAGATATGAGCTCCTTTTCTAAGAAGTCTCCATACCTTGCAACAAAAACCTTGTTTTCAGCTGGGTAATAAAAGTAGTAACCCATAGTTTCCTTAGGGTAACCTACGAAGATGCACTTTACAGATCTTCGTTGGAGTTTGTCTGCTGAGTCACGTTTAACATACGCCTCACAACCCCAGACCTTTAGATAAGACAAGTTAGGAACTTTCCCAGTCCATACTTCATATGGAGTCTTATCAACCTTCTTTGTTGGAACCATATTTAAAATGCGAACTGCAGATTCCAAGGCATAATCCCAAAACGAGTAAGGAAGAGTTGTTAGATTAAACATAGATCGTATCATATCTTGCAATGTACGATTCCTTCTTTCAGATACACCATTTTGTTGTGGAGTATATGGAGAAGTAAGGTGCTGGACAATTCCCTCCTTTGCTAAGTAATCTATAAACTCTTGACTCAGGTATTCACCACCTCTATCGGATCGAAGAGCTTTAATCTTCTTTCCTAGTTGCAACTCTACTTCTGCTTTAAACACTTTGAATGTCTCAAACACCTCATGTTTATGTTTAAGTAAATAAACATAACCATAACGGCTGTAGTCATCCGTAAATGTTAAGAAGTAGCTAGCACCTCTCCTTGACACATGTCTAAGTGGTCCACACACATCTGTGTGAATAAGACCAAGTAGATCATTCGCCCTTTCAATCCTATTTTTAAAGGGTTTCTTAGTCATTTTCCCAGCAATGCAAGATTCGCATTTATCAAATGATTCATCATTGATCTTTTCTAAAAGCCCATCATGTTGCAGCTTTTTCATGCGATCTTTGCCAATGTGAGCAAGTCGACAATGCCAAAGATAAGATGAATCCAGACCTTTCTTGATTCTCTTATTGTTGATGCTATACATTGAATTATTTTTAACAAAAGCTTTATCATTATCATTCATATCAATTTCAAAGACACCATTCACAGCAATAGCATTAAAATAAAAAACACCATTTAAAGAAACCGAAATTCCATTGCTAGAAATAGTATGCTCAAAACCAAGGTTCAACAAACATGAAAATGAAATTACACCTCTAACAATTGACGGTGCATAATGACAATTATTTAAAGATAGTACTAAGCCCGAAGGCAACACTAAATCATAAACTCCTATAGCTTCAACTCCTGCATGCGCTCCGTTACCAACGTGCAAGAATTGTTGTCCATAGGCCAGCTTTCTCTCAACTCTAAACCCCTGCAAGGTATTGCAAATATGAATGCCACATCCCGTATCATATACCCATGAATTCAATTTAGGAGTAAGAGTGAATAATTCAATCATAAAGAACGCACCTGATGAACTGGGGTTACCAGCTTCATTCCCCTGCTTCTTGAGTCGCAAGTCATGAATATAGAGAGGACAATTGCGCTTCCAATGGCCCTTTTCATGACAATGGTGACATGCCTGATCCTTCTTGTTTGGTGGATTCACCTTTTTCTGCTTAGGCTGATGTTGCTTCATCTTGGGTTCAGGTTGATAGGCCATGACCTGCTTGCCTTTGTTAACCTTCCCTTTGCCTTTGTTCACATGCGATTTCTTCTGGATTCTCCCACCATGAATTGCCAACACTTGCGGGGTAGGATTCTTGACCTTGGCTGGTAGACTTTTCTCATACTCAATAAGCAATGCGAGTAATTCAGATACTGTCTTCCCCGAGCAGTGCATATTGAAGTTCTGCACAAAACCAGCAAAGTCCTTGTTAAGGGACCTGTTGATCAAGTGCACTTGCACATTGTCAGGGTAACCAAATCCAATTCTGTGAAGCTGATCAAAAGATTCCTTCATCTCAGTCACATAATCTTCAACTGGTTTACCATCACCATGCTTGCAGTTATGTAGCTTGTCCAATTCATCATACAATTCAACTGCTGGTGGTTTCTCATAAGATTGCCTAAGATCATCAAGCATATCTTTTGGGAAAAAGTACTCAAACTTCTTTTGCAATTGAGCACTCATGCTAGTGAGCATTAAACAAGCAACCTCATTAAACTTAGCATGTTCCACCCTCCATGCCGCCTTGACTGCTTCTGGTTCAGAAGCAGCAGGCTCAGCTGGGCATTCTTCGGTCAAATAGTCCATTTTACCGGTCGACCTCAAGACAATTCTAAGTGAGCGGTACCAATCATTGAAATTCTTTCCAGTCAGTTTCTCTCTCTCAAGATGACTCTTGAAAGCAGAAATCACAGATGGGGTATCGGGTTGAGCCATATCTACAGATAAAAGTTCAAACATTAGTATTTTCGATAATAAATATCTTCAAGAAAATAAAATACCCATTAGTTATATTCATATAACCACCAAAATTTTCTTGAAAACCTAGGATCTAACTTTACATAGTTCCACCACATCAGTTGATCTGCTAGTGGTGAAAGTACAAAAGATAGTAATCTGTCGAACAATAATTGGCAAACAAGATTTCCAATTCCTAGATCATTATGGGAATTACATCAAATTGATTCATCAATTTGCCTTGTAAGCATGTTTCATCCCATCTCATGCCTTAAGTTCTAGGTCTCACGCACAACTTAATTAAGTCGTCTACCTTAGAAACTGTAAAATTACAATTATGGTCTCACGCGTTAAAAGAATTTTACCTTGTTATAGTAATTTAGCCTAGGTCTCACGTTTACTAAATTAAAATTCCAAGTGTTTCTTATAGGTAGATGGCATGTAACTTAAATTATAAAGGGTATTTATTTTTGATATGTCAATCAAAATATGTACAAAGATGCATGCACTCATCTTTATAACATAAGTTTTCATAAAAACTTTTTATATCCAATTCGTGAAATTAATACACAAAGTTTTACTTGAGGTTTATGCCAAAACCCTAAGATGACTTTCTACAACATATGATTTTAAAAGTAATTCGTTTAAGACATATTCAAGATTGTGATAACCAAGGCAGACTCTAAGGCTCTTTTCTAAGCCTTCAAATCACGGTTATGAATATCATCTTAAAAGACTTAATTTTAAAAACATATTTGCACAAAACATCATTCAAGCAAAAGTTTATGGATTCAATCTCAAAATAGTAATAAAGTTTGAATTTTGCTAGTCTCGACTGGGAGCTGATTACCGTGCGAATCGGACCACGATTGTCAATAAGACCTTGCAAGATTCTTACTTTATCACTTTAGGGTTTCAAAATTATTAGTCCATATTATTTTCTTTTATGAAAATCACCCTTTTTATTGCTTACATCAAGTCAAACAATTAAGAAAACAATAAAACAAGTAATTTAAAGAAAATAAACAACTAATAATAAAACCTGAAACAATTAGCCACATGCAAACCATATTAAAAGATCCTAATAAAATCAATTCTAGGTATAATTATGCATGTAATCACCTAAGGCCTTCCCTTCTTAATGGAAGTGGAGCCACATACATTGACGAATCAATTGCGTAGGCCAAAGATAATATACACACCACATAGCATATAAATTGATTTTAATATATATGGAGTCTTCCCCAATTTTAGATCTATTTAAAACATGTGACATAAATAAACAAACAAGATCCATGACTAACATGCATGTTTCGTCACGGATTAACCTAACAATTAGCACATAGGTCACAAGTATGTTCACAAAAACCGGTTTAGACCTAGGGTTTCTATATGATTATTATATAATCAAGAAAACCACAAACCCTAATTAGGGTTTTATAGTGGAAATCGACCCCCCCCTTAAAATTAGGGTTAGGGTTACAAAAATTTTAAAAAAAATTTAAAGAAAACCCTAGAAAAACATGTATCTAAAACAATTAAAGATCCGATTTTTATTACGTTTTAGTAATCAATTACATGTTATCCATGGCTCGTGATGCCACTGTTAGAGTTTGACAATCAAAGTACACATATTGCGGAAGCTAGGATCAAGTAATAACACGTATAAAGATTAACTAAAACATAAATAGAAAACATACCCGATGCACTTCAAATAAACCTTGATTCTTGTACAATTAGATCAATGATAAACCCCTTACCGTTTTGTTTATCGATCTCTTGATAATTACTAAAGTAAGTAATTACCTCGTTCTTGTACACACAAACTACCAACGAATAAAGGTTTGATGCAAGTAAACAAAACACTTAATTTGCTTATGAAAATTTCGATCCTAAAACCCTTATGGGAGTGAGGATCGATCGACCAAGAGAAGAAACAAGGAGAAGAAAACTTTAGGGTTTTGTGTGTGTGCACAAGAGATGTGAAACCCTAATCCTTGGCCTTGTATATATACTAGGTGATTCCTTGGAGCACAAGCAAGGGTGGATCGACCCATGGTGTGGGCTTCGACCGGCCTAGGCACCCTTGGGGTGTTTCTAGATCCTTCTTGACTCCCAAGTTACACTCTAGTCCTCGTTCTCTTATCCCTTAATAATAATTAATACTTACGTTTAATATTAATGATTATTTAGTCCCTTAAGTGTTTATAAATATATATATACGATACATTTAACATATATATATTTATTTACATTATTCTTGTTTGTAAAGTGTGCAATCCCGAGGTCTCGGGTTCGATACTAGACATTTACTAATTAATATTTATACGTAACTTTTAACAAGTTTTTATAATTATTTCTTTCACATACAGATCTAAAACTATATTTATGGATACTCAAATAGGTTGTGCACTTCTATTGTTCAAACAAGTGTTGTTGAACCATAAAACATGATAAATAAATCAAATGTCAAAACGAAAAAGACAACAAGTTTCCATATCCAGAAAAAAAAATGTGTTGTCTATGTCTAGTAGAAGGTCTTTAGTTGTTTCTTCAACAATAGAAATGTAAATGTATTAAATATGAGCTTGTTAATTGTTTAATTAATGTACAGGAGGATTATGAGATATGGGAGTCGAAATTGCCTAAAGACTACAAAGAAATAATCCAGATGTCAAGGTGCCCTGAAGATTATTCTAACATCAAAAAGGAGGATCTTTACAACATCTTTTCTAAAGGAATCCTCCTTCAACAGGACAAAGTGGTAATCAGTTCATTCTCAAATCTCAGTTATATTTTTGTGCATCCTGTGTTCTATGTATCCTTTAGTTTATTAGGAATAAATCAAAATCATGCATGCATTTACACATCATAACATTGAGTAATTTTTTTTATTATTTTTTTTTTTGTGTGTGTGTGTGTAACAGTTGCTGTCATTTGATGGTATTGGAGAAAGAAATGCAGTGGTTTCGGCAACAATGTTTTCCTACAAAAACAGTTGTCCACATAAGTGGAAATCTCTTCCAGAAACAAGGTTATTCTCTCTACCTCTCTTGGTACATATACATTGTTGTTAAATGCATAAATTTCTGCTCTAATCTGCAATCTAATATGATCAACAACTTTTAGAATAAGAAATATAAACAACTGAGTTTCATAAACAGATCTAATACAAAATTGTTATACTCGAAGAAGAGTAAATAGTAGATGTTTTGTAACTCGTACACATTCAGTCCTACAACGTCTTATATCTTTATATATCAACTCTAAAGTCTCTTGATGCTTTAGTTTATTTATATGTTGAACCTTGATATTTACTGAAAATACACAAAAAACTTTATAAGTTTAAAACATAATAATGATCATAATAATGCATGACATGTACTTTTTCGCTCATCAAAAGGAATGGAAATTCATTCTTCAAACAAAAATATATTTTTGATAGGAATTGGATTACATAGTGCCCATTTTGAATAATCTGTATTATAGGTTAACTTAAATGACTGTTCTTCCTATATAATACTAATTAAAGGGTGAATAACATGGGTAGAGCTACTTTAAAGTATGCATTTATGGAATTCATATATAAGATTTTAGACAAAGGTCAAGGGTTCGATCCTCGCCCCTTGCAAGGCCGGAGGTCCTTTTCTACCTTTGGTAGAACTGGAAGCAGCCTCTCTACCTTAAGTAGGGGTAAGGTTGTCTACATTTCAACCTCCCCCATACACCGTGGAAGACGGTATTGGGACCCATAACCCTTGGAAGACGGTATTTGGAGTTACTTTACTTTTCTTATATATAAGATTTTAGTCTTCTTAACAGATTCTAACAGTCTCAGATTTGGAATCTGGGGTGTTGTGTATGATATTTACATGTTGCTTGTAGTCGATATGTACTCTGTTGTATGTTGCTTGATTCTGTATTTTTTTTCTTTTTTTCTTTTCAAAACGTGGTTGAGGTATGCCCTGTGGACCCTCTATTTTAAGATACAATAAGTTTGAGTTTTGAATTTAAGTCTTTTCCCAATTCCCAAAGAAATTGTTTTCTCGTTTATTTTGGTTTAGAGAAATACTAAATTCTAAAGTAGAAGTGTACATTCGGGGAATAATGGTTATGACTGACTCGTACTTGAATATTTATAACATGTGCAGATTTGAATCAGTACTAGAGATGTCAGATGTTTCCAATTTGAACATCGAAATTAAGACAGATACTCGATTATTATCTCTGAATGCTTTTTATGGGGTCTATTTACTCTTCAAACTCCGTGATTCAAGAAAAGTGTCAACTATACCGATGTATGTTAATCTAAAGTATAGAGTGGGATCCGAAAATCTACATGCATATTTTGCAAAACAGAGAGACGAAGAGTGGATGATGATCGAGTTGTACAGATTCTTAAATCAGAACGAAGATGCCATGTATACGTTTCTAATAGAGAGCTTTTCGTCGTGCTATTGTGGAGATGGTGCGATTTATGTCGAAGGCATAGAATTTCTAGCCATTGACAAAGTGAGTTTAGAAATATCCCTGGGCTCCATTCTAAATTATTTTGTTTATACATAAAAATCATGTCTATCCTGCATATTTAACACAATTGTACACAGGTGAAACATGAAGAAATCGGAAAGTTGAAGGATGTCTTGGAATCAAACTTCAATGTGGATCGCGTGCAACAATTGCCAGCCAACTTTGAAGAAATATTTGAGATACACAGAAACTATGATGAGTTGTTTTGGTTGGGCGAAGTAAACGGGAAGAAACTTCTAGTGGTTTCGGCAAAGGCAGCTCTATACAAATTTCCTAATACGGATCTCTTTACTTCAAAAGCATCATCCCAGTCAAGGTTTGCTTTTTTGAACTAGACTTGGCACGTTTTCCTTTGAGCAGCAAACTTTCCTAATTGTACATTCACAATGTGCACATCTAACAAATATTTAAAAATGTTTTACAACAGAAAATAAAAGTAGATTTTTAATTTAAGGCGAGTCTTCAAATACTGAAAATTTGTGTATAAATGGTTGACAAAAGTATCACATCTTGGATTTGTCTTTTTGTCTTCAAATTAACATTGTTTCTAGCATGTAATCATAATATATATCGTACATGCAGATTTCAAGAGGTGATTGAGCTTTTGCCGCAACAAGTATTCTATATTAATTGCACTATTAGAAGTCAAATGTTGTCGGCCGATACAGAATACACGTGTTATCTTGTATTCAAGCTTTCAGAAGAATGTCAGGGGCTGCATACTCCGGTGAAGGTACGAGATCTACTCCACCAAGTAAATGAAGAGGCTGAAATGTTCTATTTTGTTACCCCAAGCCCGCTGAATATAAATGATATTACACGGGTTCCAAAACAAAGGGAAGATGGATGGATGGAGATTCAAGTGTGGAAATTTAACTCGACTTATAATTTCGAGGACGAGTCTCTTTCTATCTATATGAAGTTTACAAGTCATGAAGGAACTATGTCTGGCCTCATCATATGTGGCCTTGAGTTTCGGCCAACGTTTATTGGAAACGGCAACGATATTCAAAGACACAGAGAAATAGAGAGAATGCTACAAGACGAAGCCCAAAACCCACACATTCAACAAGAAAAAGATATAAAAAAGACGAGAATCCGACAGAGCTATGAAACCATTAGATCACTAGGGTTTAAAATCTTTTATTTTATTTTATTTTTATTTATTTTATTTTATTTTTATTTTTTGTTTTGAGAACGGCAATTTTAACTATCTCACACTATTTACACCGCAAATTTATCTCACATGTTTTAAGCAAGGCTTGAACCCACAACCATTTTGTTTGGGAGCTTGTCACATTCCATGGGTTCCCATTTTGATTTAAAATCATATGTTGTATGGGTATTTGCATCCCACATTGCCCTCATGAACCAAATGATTATAAAATAAGATGTCAAACACACTATGAAACACATATTTCTTGACTTCTTATATTGCATGCCTCCAATAACTAGTACTGTAATACAACATTTTTATTAATGATTAAAGTGCATAAGTATCAATTCTATTTTATTAGAAAAATTGATGCTTTTGTTCTAAGTTCATTATTAAAAACATTGTAATTTGTTTTTATAATTTTAGTTTTAAGTGACAAAAACAAAAATACGGTCAAAATACGGCTCTTTCTGATAATGCACTATCAAATACAGCGATATCTGTAATTTTCAATACTTTTTTGGTACGAGTCAAACTCTATCCGAGTTCCGAGCCATCTTTCGTAATTTGACAAGTAAACATCACACTTCAAATACAATCACAAGACCTGGTAAATCACTAGACTTCCACCATTCTAGATTGTACATCTAAAGCAAATGTCCCAAAGAGTCTCAACTTACGAGATTCAAATTAACTTAAAACCTCTTACAACGCAAATCGTGTGTACTGAATGTATGCATCATTAGTTTAATCTATCTTGACTTTGTCATTTTACACTATAAAACCTACCAGTTTGGCTCGTCTAGACACATGTTCATAGTGGTTTGTCATGTCGTTTTTGCTTCGAGCCACAATACAATACATGGCGCGGCAATCGTATCCCCTAACCGAAAGCTAAAAAGACAATGTTAGATTGTTGCACGTTATTGCACTCTCGAAACTTGTGGCGCCAAGCTTGTCGATTATCTTTGACTAGAGTGACTTATTACTAGTAAATACTCATTCGACTTCCACTTTTGTGTATAATACGTAGTAACTCAACCAGCTACTCTAAATTACTCGCTCAAGAGATGTGTTGGTGACTAGGGTACACGAGTATATAATCAAGCTAGTCGAGTCGATACAATGTTAAGCTTGATTACAAAACACGAAGCTTGATCTAGACTTTATTTTCAAGTTCAATATTGGTATACTTAATTTCAAGCTCAACTCGACTTATATTGGGTCGATTTTGAGTAGCTCATGAATACTTCGCTCAACTCGGTTACTTTGTGTATCCTTGTTCAGTGACATATCACATTTATGTTCATGAAGAAATGGAACCTTTTTTCGAATATATAAGTGTAGTAACCGATTCCGTTGGACTGGGGTATCGGGAAACTTTTTCGGAAATCTCCATTTTCGTATACGTTAAAAAGGGTGTGATTCTTTTATTAAACAAAACATTATTGGTCAAAGTAAATAAAATTTATGTTCAAACATGCATACTCGTAACAAACAGTTCTAACAACTGAATAAATATCAATAACAAACGTCAAAAACCAACTTTTAAATGCTCAATCAGAATCAGTAAATACTCCATTTTCATCCGACTTCGACATTCATTTCTAACTAGATTGTAACAATGCATGAATGTCATTCGGCCAACGCATCTATAAACCACAAGCGCTCGGAAGTCTTATCCAGCCCCACACCAATGCCAATCGCCCCCCTCATTTCTCTATTACTCACATGACAAATGTGTTAGCGTCTTAGTGCCCAAGGGTGAAATCATTATGAGCTTAGGGCAGTGGCGGATCCAGGAAATTCAATTATGTGTGGCACAAATTATTTTATTTATTCTTTTTTTTATTATTATTATTATTTTTTTTTTTACATCAAGTTCTAACTTTAATAGGATAAAAAGTACGATATTTACACAACTTATATATAAGTTAACAAAGTAACCTCAATCGACCTAAATTAATTTACCCTTTCGATCTCTCATGGATTCATGAAGATGTGATGAATACTTATGAAACCAACCCTAATTATAATCCTTGTGCATTAGTTTTTTATGGCCGCAAAGAAGTAAGAAGTTATCAGTGAATGACAATGAGTCAATGAACTTTTTTTTTTCTAATTAAAAAAAAAAAAAAAGAAAAAAAAAAAGAAAACTACAATTAGCAAAGTGGTTACATACTTAGTACTTGAGCTTTAGTTCGTCATTGATTTTCTCTTTTATAACTAAATTGGTGTAACAACCGGTAAAAATCGGGAAACAATATGTGAAACACCAAGATAAAATCTAAGCTTGAAAATACTAATCCAGAATTATTCTGTTAAGCTTATGAAAAATTTATTCACTTGAGACAACTGATTACGTGAAATTATTGTGATTTGGTGAAATTATGACTGCTCGTATAAACATTGTAGGCACTACGCGACTTCAATACTAGAAAATCCTAATAAAACAAAATAAACGGGAAACAGTTATGTTTTATTCAATAAACGAATTTATTATCAAACTTGGTAGAAAAACACTTAAAAAGCAATAACCTAACCCTAACTCCACATTTTATTTTCATCTTCATCTTACCATCTCCCTCTCTCTCCCTTATCTGCTACTGCCGCCACCTGCAAATCACCACCACCATCACACCGCCGCGACCACCATCTCACCTCCACCACCAAAACAACCACCATCAACACCTCCTTCATCTACTGCACTCCACGCGCCACCAAGATGATCCCACCACCTCGTGTTCATTTTCACCGCCGTGTGTACCCCCTTTCACCACCATAAAAACACAAAAATATATAGATCTATTAGTCACTGGTAAGAAAACGCGTCGAACGCGTGGGTTGACTCACCACCGAGTCGACTCGTAATGATTCTTGATATTTCGGGTTAAAACATGTGGGTTACAAATTTTGTCAATAAAAATGATGCCAAAAGTTCCTTATAGATCCAAGTTTTACCAAAGAACTCAAGACTTCATCTCATCCATCCATTCCTTTTACCATCGACGCTCCACATAAATCCAACCTTTTTTTTTTCTATTGATGTAGGGGCATCATAGTCAATTCACTCGTTACTAATAACTCACCCACCTGGTTCATTCTCTCTACCGTTTCATTCAAACCCTCATACACTTCAATCTCAATCTCTCAATCATAACTATCAATCTCAATCTCTCTCAATAACTGTCAACCGTCGTCAACCTCTCATAAACGTCAAGCCGCCGCCGTTAACCGCCATGAACCGCCATCAACCGCCGTAGTTGATGAAATAATGGAGTTAGTTGATGAAACGAAGGGTAAAATTGCTTATTATTTACGTTTTGTGTATATTAGCAATAGGTTTTGCTTATTTTGTTGTTTATTTGGTAGATTTTGGATAATAAGTAGTTTTAGATAATAAGTATTGTAGCTGTTAAAATTGCTTATTTTGGTAGATTTTGTTGCTTACTTTGTTGCTTATTTGGTAAAATTGCTTATTATTTACTTATTTGGTAGATTTTGGATAATAAGTACTGTAGTTGTTAAGTTGGTAAAATTGCTTATTATTTACTTATTTGGTAGATTTTGGATGAAAATGGTAGTGTAAATTAGAAGTTTGGTTGTTTTATTTCTGAATTTGGCGATTTAAGTCACTTGTACAATGGTATATCTGTCTGCCTCGGGTCCATGTCAGATGCTTTCAATTTGCAAATGTTTCAGCTACAAGATTTTGTGGCACACATCTTGTTTCGTTGGTGTTTTGACTTTTGAGTGGTTGAACTTCTGGTCCATGATGTTGCCTGCATTTGTTTTGTCCTTTTCTATGCTTTTCGGGGCTCTAGATAAATACCTCTTCTTTATAACTTTTGGCTACAGTAGTGTTCTTTAATGAATACCAAGAGTATTTGCCATCTGACTCATGCAGGTGTTCTCTATAGTTGACTTTAGTAAAGTCAACAATAGACTTTCCAGTTAAACTCTAACTGTTTTTGTAAACCGCTAATTTTGAGTTGTACAAAATCAGAACATTAAATATAATAAGTAACTTCATTTGATGTAATGAAACGTGTTTCAATCATTGTAAAAACATTTTATATTTGAGTAGTAATGATTTTCAGGGGCACGCTTCGTTGCGAGTATCATGTTCCTATACACAAAAGACACAACAACAGATACAGCAATACAGGTGTGTTTTCTTTGTTGCTGATGTACTGATGTATTTTGTTAGAATCATGTATGATTCACATTGAATCATATATGATTCATATAGAATCATATATGATTAAATGTGAATCACACATGATTCTGGTAGAATCAAGGTCTCGGCTCTTTGTGGAGTTTAATTATAGGACGTCCTAATACTCGTCAAGCACCACCAACAGTGGGATACTTGAGCCTTTTCATAGCTTCATATTAGCCTCTATTGAGTAGTTTATTGTTTTATTTTTTGCTTCTATTAATAGATCCTAGTACTAGTTTCTTATTTCTGTGCTTGTTTCTCTAATTTGAGCTTGTTTGCTTAGCTTAATTCTGTCTGCAAGTTACATATTTAGTCAGTTGGATGTTGTTATTGGGACTGTGCTAATTGTTACTTTATGCTGAGTGTTTATCTACTAATCTAAGTTTGGTTGTGCTTGTAAGTGAGTGCTGATTTGTGAGTGAGATAGGTTGATTGGGATTGAATTTAGTGGTTAGTTATAACTGGATACCACTTTGATTGGCCTGATGTATAGGATTTTCATTATAAGTGTATTTTGTTAGAATCATATATGATTCACATAGAATCATATATGATTCTCATAGAATCATATATGATTAAAGGAAAATCATATATGATTCTGATAGAATCATATATGATTGTATTAAATTATTTTATAGTTATTAACATTTAAAATTTTTATGCAAGTCGACCAAAAACTGTTGCATTTAAAAGAAAACAGAGCAAGTACAAGAACTCCTCTCTCTTGTCAACATTGTCTTGGCAAAGAACAATGTGAAGCCATATACTGATGAGATATGGTAGGATGAGGACGAGAATGGGTCTGATTAAGAAGGTAGTGTTTGCTTATTGTGGCTTATGACTTTTGGCTTTGGACTTGGCTAAAAACCACCCCGAAGGGTGTGTTTGCTTGTTGTCGACTAGAAAAGAAAACCCACAAGGGGGTGTTTGTTCCCGCCATCAGTCAACAAGACACCCAAGGGGTGCTTGTTTTGCTCTCAAGTTACAGCCATACAGGGGTGTTTTCTTTGTTGCTGATGTACTGATGTATTTTGTTAGAATCATGTATGATTCACATTGAATCATATATGATTCATATAGAATCATATATGATTAAATGTGAATCATACATGATTCTAGTAGAATCAAGGTTTCGGCTCTTTGTGGAGTTTAATTATAGGAAGTCCTAATACTCGTCAAGCACCACCAACAGTGGGATACTTGAGCCTTTTTATAGCTTCATATTAGCCTCTCTTGAGTAGTTTATTATTTTATTTTTTGCTTCTATTAATAGATCCTAGTACTAGCTTCTTATTTCTGTGCTTGTTTCTCTAATTTGAGCTTGTTTGCTTAGCTTAATTCTGTCTGCAAGTTACCTATTTAGTCAGTTGGTTGTTGTAATTGGGACTGTGATAATTGTCACTTTATGCTGAGTGTTTATCTACTAATCTAAGTTTGGTTGTGCTTGTAAGTGAGTGCTGATTTGTGAGTAAGATAAGTTGATTGGGATTGAATTTAGTGGTTAGTTATAAGTGGATACCACTTTGATTGGCCTGATGTATAGGATTTTCATTATAAGTGTATTTTGTTAGAATCATATATGATTCACATAGAATCATATATGATTCTCATATAATCATATATGATTAAAGGAAAATCATATATGATTCTGATAGAATCATATATGATTGTATTAGATTATTTTATAGTTATTAACATTTAAAATTTTTATGGAGGTCGATTAAAAATTGTTGCATTTAAAAGAAAACAGAGCAAGTACAAGAACTCCTCTCTCTTGTCAACATTGTCTTGGCAAAGAACAATGTGAAGCCATATACTGATGAGATATGGTAGGATGAGGACGAGAATGGGTTTGATGAAGAAGGTAGTGATGATAAGGACGATGGTGAGTCTAATGAAGAAGGCAATGATGATGAGGATGGTGAGTCTGATGAAGAAGGTGGTGGCGAAGACGAGTGTGAGTCTGATGAAGAAGGAGGTGGTGAGGACGAGGGGTGATTCTCTTACATGAGTTGAATATGCATTCGCAAAAGATGTTTGATTTGGCTTACAAGTTCCAGACTGAGATACCTGAACAAACAAAGATCTCAAATATTGTGAATACAATCAAGAACAGGGCAGATCGTGAGAAACAAAAAGATGACGTTAAGAATCAAAAGGTTGCAAAAGTGATGGTTAAGTGATTGTGTCAAACTGATGTGTAGGCTGGTGGTAGCATATTTAGTAAATTCATGGTCTTTTGGTATAATATATGTGGTAAACCTGATGTGTAGTCTTTTGGTAAAATCTGATGTAGTATTGAACAATTTTTGATGGGTAGTCTTTTGGTAAAATTTGATGTAGTATTGAACAATTTCTGATGGTATTATAAAAATCTAATGGTAGTTCTTTACTTTACTATTTTTGTTGTATGTTTTAAAGTTTTTATTGTAATTTAACATCTTGCATTTATGTTCAGTTAAAAATAGTCTGCTAGAACAATAAACAAAAATCATATATGATTAAAAAAGAATCATATATGATTCATAAAGAATCATATATGATTCATTATGAATCATATGCGATTCATTATGAATCATATATGATTCTTGTTGAATCATATATGATTCAAATAAAATCACATGTTATAGATATTAAACTTATAGAAAAGACATGAAAATAGACAAATTTCATAAGAATATGCTTCAACATGAAAATAGACAATTTTCATAAGAATCTGCTTAAACATAAAAAAAATAAAAATAATAATAATAAAAAAAGTATTCAATAAAGATCCTTATAACAATTTTCCAACAGTGCAATAAAAATAAATAAATATCCAAATCTAAACAAAGTATGTTATTCAAGGAGCGATAGTCACTTGTTCAGTTGCGACATTTCTCGTTGCTTGTTCACTTGCATCAGTTCCATCCTCATCTTGCTCATCTGAATCACCCTCATCCTCATCATCACGATCTTCATCAGTGTCACCATGTTCCTCATCATCATGATCTTCAATAGAATAGGAGGTTTCTATTTAACAGGAGCAGGTTTAGGACGACTATGCCAATATGAAGATCTTCAAGTTCAACCTTCTCACGAGATATACTTGAAAGCTTTTCATTAATCATCCTGCAAAAAGTCTGCAAAAAAAATCAGATAAGTCATGTAACAAAACAGATAAAACATGCAACTGGAATCATATATGATTGTATCAGAATCATATATGATTGTATCAAAAATCATATATGATTTTGGATACCAAAAACATCGGCTAGCATTTATGTATTTTCGATAAGGCAAAATAAACAATTTAAAAAGAAACCTTAAGCTAATTTTGCAAAATAAACAATTTGCGAACGCATTTGTGAACGCATTTGCACGGATGTCATCTTTTGGATGAAAAGTGCACTGCATTTGTGAACGCATCAATGTGAGAAGCAATACAACAACCAACATAAAAATGTTAAATGTTAATAACCATAAAATAATCTAATATAATCATATATGATTCTACCAGAATCATATATGATTCACATTGAATCATATATGATTCATATGATTCAATGTGAATCATATATGATTCTAACAAAATACATCAGTACATCAGCAACAAATACATCAGTACATCGCTAACCACTGATTTCAATACAAATCAACTTATCTCACAAATCAATAAAATAAGTTGAATAAGCAATAAAATAAGCCGAATCGCATGTGATTTGCCTTGAAACCCTAAAAACATA
This sequence comes from Artemisia argyi, assembly GCA_030686995.1. Lineage (NCBI taxonomy): Eukaryota > Viridiplantae > Streptophyta > Magnoliopsida > Asterales > Asteraceae > Artemisia > Artemisia argyi. The sequence goes on from CM060689.1 coordinate 7,291,811, forward strand.
AATAAGTTGAATCACATGTGATTTACCTAGACACCCTAAAAGCCTAAATAAGCAACAAAATAAGCTGAATAACATGTCATTTACCTTGAATAGCAGTTACATTTTATTCTTCATCTGGAAATTCAACAACTAACACAAATTCAACAAAATCACTCATATTAATTACCTGTAACAGAATCACATGTGATTTTGCTTCAGAATCACATGTGATTATCATAGACGCATTTCATCAAACACATGGTGTGCATCAATAATCATAAAAACAACAACCACAACAGCAATAATCACAATGCAACGGCGGCGGCGGATTTGATGGTGATGAAGACGGATTTGACAGTTATATGTGGATCGACGATGATATTTACGGTTATATGATGGTGATGATGACGGATTTTGACTATGACGATGGTGAATCGGTGATGGTGGTGGATCGGTGATGATGGTGGATCAGTGATGATGACAGATTGGTGATGATGACGGATTGGTGATGATGACGGTGATGTTTCAGAGTGTTTGTGTGTGCGTGATGATGGTGGATCGGGGTGATGATGGTGGAGCAGAGAATGAGTTGAAAAAAGGAGTGTTTGTGTGTTTTTTTTTGGAAAAGAATGAAGATGCGTGGTTTTTTTTTATTATATATATTTGACTTTTTTGCCCTTCATGTATAAATAGATGATTTGATCTCAGCCTTTGATCAAATTGGATTGGATGGTTGGGATGGGTCCAATGGTTCTATGGTCAATGATGGGTCTATAGGGATCTCAACTCTAAAAATGATTAGAAAACTAGTTTGGTATCATTCTCTTGTGTGTTTGTGCTCGGTCGAACCATACCGCGAGCCTATGCTCATGATATTGAAGTGTTCGATTTTGTTTACTTGTTATTGGGTACTCTGAATGTTCATATAATCTTGTGTTGATGTTGTGGAAATGATTGGTTCGGGTTTGTGTTCGTTTGGGTGACCGGATTGATTCTGAGCCGAGAGTTATGATAAAATTTGGTTGTTTTGTTTCCTGACTTGTTTGGTATACTTTTATATTCTTGATGAAACTTGTTGATGTTCTTGTTTTTAGATCCGAACTTATTATTGTGTGGTGATATTTGGTGTTGCCGAGGGTTTAGGATAGGAAATTGGTGAAGTTGTGATTGGTTCAAGGGAAAATTGTTGTTGTTGTTGTTGCTGCTGGGTGAATTAGGCCGAGAGGTAGGAGAAGCCGAGACCAAATGGTCTCGGCAAAATTGTATTATTGGGTGTTGTTTTGGAAACACGGGAACCGATTGTGTGACGGTTAGTAGTTGACGGGGATTAAGTCAGACGTGAGCCATAGTCGGCCACGAGAGATTGAAGTTTGAATAAGCGGATTATTGCTTTTTGGACTTGGTTACGATATGAGACTCGTCATTTGTTTCTTTTGACATAAGATGATTATAACTTATGAGCCTTGTGCAACGTTGAAATTACTTTGACTTTTTAGTCATAGTTGACTTCGACAACGCTGTAACATGATTTTTGGAACTATAATGAGACTATTAGCCGTTATTTAATTATTATAATCTGAGAATGATGACTCGGACCCGTGAACTCGAATAAATAATAATTCGTCAAAACATTTAAATTGACGCCAACTCATATATACATGTATATATATGTAAATGTATGCATGCATATGTATTATAATAAATAAATTATAAAAATAAATAATAATGTTAATGATAAATATTAGTTAACGAATTTAATTAATATTTAACGGAGACTTTATTATGGAATTGTTTTCTGACGAAAGGGAAATGCTTTTAAAAATAAACTATAAAGGTTTTCCGGTATAAATCTTTGTTTGACGTGGGTTATTAAGTATTCGAGTGCTCGCGAGACTAGAAAATGTCAATTTAATAGTGATTCATTTGTTACACTAGGTGCGGATCGATTTAACATTAATATAATCAACCTATACAATTATCAGACTTATTCGACAGAAAAGCCCAATAAGAACTCGACGAGTGTATCGGAAGATGTTATTAATGAGAAATATATCCTAATGACTTATGATGTGTGATATGACTTGGGGATAAGTGAGTGAACGGAAAAATGGTTAGACTTATTAAGTTTACAAACTTGATAAGTGATCAACCCTTCGTACGAGAACTTATCGAATCTTAAGGCCATATCAATTGACCTTAGCTTAGACATGAGACTAAACTAGGATATTGTTTCAAGCATTTACTTGCCACCTGACTTGGACGTATGTTGATATGCTTGCTTGGCGTGAGTTCACTCGAGTCGAGACTTTGTCTCCACACACACAACGATATCAAACGATATCAAATGATAACTAACGACTTTTAAACAAATATTTTGGAAAATGAAATGGAAAATATACAGGAACTTTTGGGACACGTTAAACTTTTGAGAAATGATATTAAGTCAAATTTTACATGGTTAGGTTGTGTTGAGTTCGTAGTTGCCGTCACTTGTTAACTGCTAGTTCTGCTATGCTTTTGTTGACTATCTGTGCCAAGATAACTTAATTGAAGAGACTTTCTAGCTGCTTATAGCTTATTTCTGATTGGTCTATTATCTGCTTCTGATATATTTATGATTGCGCTTTGCTGGAATCGAGGTGAGTTTCATAGCCCCACTTTTACTCGTAATTTATTGCTTTCTAAACATGGGGGAGAAAACATGCAAACTATTTTCTCGGACCTACTACTACTTTTAGTTTTGCTATATTGTGTTGGCTAGTTAAGGTTAGATTTGCGGTAGATGTTGACTTTGCTAGGGGTGCCTTGGAACCTAGCTAAGAATAGATATCTATCTACGGCCTAGTTAGGGTAGCAATGGGTGGTTCCTTGCTATAACGTATTCCTGGCTAGTGACCGCCGAGGGGCCCACTCACTACGACCACTACATTGAGATTGATTTGGATTGATGTTGAATTGCGAAATCTATGCCTGCCTCTAGTCACACATAGCGCTTAACTCTTCAGTCCTCTAACTTAAACCTATGAACTCACCAGCATAGCTGACTTTTTAGCATGTTTTCTCAGGCGAATAAGATGATACTATGGATGATAGCTATTGGAGGCTTGGCGAATTGGCATGGGCGATGGATCGACAAAAACTCTGATATTATATTTGGGACCAATCTTTTAAATCCTTTGGGCCTTATCTTTTATACTTTTACTATTTGTAAACTTTTAAACTAAATTTTGGGATGTTTTATGTAATGAAAATTGTTCTCCTATTTAGCTATACTTGTATTGTGTATACCAATCCCAGTAGCACCTCGAAAGCTTGTAAGTCTTCCGCTGTACGAAATTTGGGGGTGTTATAATTGGCTTATGGGCTTCACGGCTTCAGTTCATGGCTTGTTTACATATTGTTTTCTGTGCAATCTGACTATATGTGGCACAAACGTATAACATCATATGTGGCACAAACGTATAATCAGCTGACACAAATTTTTTTTATAAAAATTCACTGCTTGGCATGGCCTACCCATATGTGGCACGTGCCACAGATAGCCAAAGCTTCCATCCGCCCCGGGCTTAGGGTCGGCCGAATGTTCAAGGTAAATATTGACCGACTTGATATATTGAGTTGGGCTTGACTTAACTTTGTTAGGGTCATGGTTAGCTGAGTGAATTTAGTTGTTAGTGCTTTGATTTCATTAGTTTTTACAATAACGCTATAAATTGTGATTGAAAATGGTATAATAAAAAATGTTGTTTAAATGCCCATGTAGCAATATCTAATTTATGGATTATCGATGTAGATTTTGTGCCTAGTGATTTTCATAACGTAGTATAAGTCAAGCCGATATAATAATAAGCTCAATTACAATACTTAAAGTGCACTCGATTGATTAAGCCTTTATATTCAAACTCAAGTTTGGTTTCTCAACCGATACATTTTGACCTCGGCCTAACTCGACTGTTCACGTAGAAATGGTTGTGTAACATTTATAGTTTTTGTATTATCGATGTAGATTTGTGCCTAATGATCAAGTTCATAACATAGAATAAACTACCCCGTCTGCGTGATCTACTTAAATTGCTTTTTAAGATTTCTATTCAAACAATGTTAGGGCACGTTTGGTAGGGTGAAATTATGAGAAATGAAATGAAGTTCAGAAATCAAATCACATAAATGAATTCTCACAGAAATTCAATATAAATTCTAGTATTTGGTAACACAAGAGAATTGACTAAAGAAATCAGTATTATTATTATTATTATTATTATTATTATTATTATTATTATTACTATTATTATTATTATTATTATTATTATTATTATTATTATTATTATTTAGTTGTAGAAAAAATTCATTTCTTTACCAAAAGGATGAGAAACCAACTCTCCACAAAATACAAAGAAACCAAATCCTAGGAATTACAATTCTTCACATTTTTATTTATTTGAGGTACCAAACATAAGAAATGAATTGATTTTCATTTCCCCATCCTCAACTCTTTTTACCAACCATGCCCTTAGTTTCAATTTGTTTTCAGTAGTTTAGAGTAGGGGTCTTTGCATCCCACGTTGCTCTCATGAACCAAATGACCATGGTGGAGATTATAAGTTTATTTAAAATAGAACCAAAACGTCGCCGTTTTTGGTTACTATTCTTTTGCCGCGGTTTTTTTTTTCCCGCCAAAGAGGGCCCAGGTGGTTAGCCTATTCAGCCCAATGTTTGCTTCATGATGATCCAGCCCAGTAATTTGTTTGATGATATATCTGATTTCCACACAATCATAAACCTAGAACATACAGCCGCTCAAATCATATCATCAAAAACCATAATCGATATACACGGATTGGATGCATCCAACCACCACAACTGAACCGCCACCCCATACCCCTACCAACGAGGCAGAGGTGAGTCATCGAGGATGGGATGTGCTTTTGATGATTTTTGTTGTTAGTGAGTTTAGAAATTTTGATGATTTTTGTTGTTGGTGATTTTTGATTAACTTGGATGGTTAGTTAAAACTTCTGAGTGAATCATGTCAAGTTAATCAAAACAAGCTAAGAGCTGAACATAAGGTTAAATGAGCTATGAGGTCTTAAAAGCAATCTAAAATAAGCTAAGCTGATCCTAAGAAGCACTTCCTAATAAGCTGGAAACAAAAAAAAAAATTTTTTTTGACTGACCAAAACTAATCCAAACAGTCCTACTAGGCAACTTTAAGCTGTTGCACAAGTGAAAATACTAAAAGCTAATGTCTGATAAGCTGTAACAGAGAAAGATAAGCTGGAAAAGAACTTATGAAATCAATTTTCAGAGATTTTTGAACAGTTTAGACCTTATAAATAAGCACTTACAATCTGACAGATGGGAAACTTACGCAAATGTTGATTTTCAAAACAGTCTAACATTCCTAATTGCAGCCACAAAATAAGCACTCAAATAAGCTCTATATCCCTAAATAAGCAAACATAGATCAAGCTTATACTTCTAACTATTTGTACTTCAAATTTCAAAAATTATGCGTGGTATGTAAAGTTTTCCAAGTTTCAAGTGTTCTCGCTTAATCAAGTTTAAGGTTTATACTGATGTAACAACATATATTTCATGTGAATTCTTAGTCTAACTTGAAGTTCCATGAAAACGCAGGTTGTCCAATCGTGAGTTCAGTTAGTTGGTCACAACAGGAAACCAATCTTGCCGTTTGTACTACCAGTGGCGATGTCCAGGTATTGTTATTAACAACTAAGGATATACTAGATTATCATGGTTCAATTTATGGACTGAAATGGGTGTGGGATTCAGGGCTAAGACGGGTCCGTTTGGGTGCTAAAATGGGGACTGCAGCGGGTGTTGAAATGGGCTGAAACGGGTATGTTTGTGTGGGTTTAACTATTATTCAGTAGTTTATGGATTCAAAATGTTATGAAGCAAGCTTGAGTTTGTAATAAATTAGAAGCTGAAATGTGCTTAAACCCATAAAACCATGTCATCCTTTTATTTTACACAGATCCTATGGCAACTGTCTTATATGTATGTATCATGCTAATACCTTTATGTCCCGATATTTAAGATATTGAGCATTATCTTTTGTACTTAAACATCTAAAGCACATGAAATTCCGAAAGCACACGTCGTATCCTTAACCCACTGCCTAAAACTAATACCCGTTCAGATGCAAAATCGACGGCCCGCCTCCATCCAATGATGCCTTTAAGCAGGTATTGCTTTATATGCTTGAACATTGTTTGTTTTAAGGATATATTGGATGCCCGCTCCAAAAAGTGGTGGTGTCATATTTGTAACCAGATTCAGATAATCAGCTATAGTAACATGGATCTAGAATATCTAACATTTGGAGATGCTTTTGATGTCTCCAGATGGCAAGGTCCAATTATCATATTGCTGCCTTTTATAAATGCACCATATTGTTGGACTCTGTATTTTTTGCAAACTTTCTTTGTTTAGCCAAACAATAGAGATTGCATATCTGGCCCAGTTGAGCAAATATTAAATGAGAAAATGACGAGCAACCTCCTAAATGTATCCAACCTCCTAAATCGTTTATTCAACTAATTGGAATATTATTAGTGGTAAATAAATGGACTAACATGTGTCAATGAGTAAACCCAACACAACATATTTTGACCATATGCTAGAGAACACTTGGTATGCGCTAATTGATGGATTTTGCAGGTTTTGACTCTTGAATGAAGCACTGGAATGGAGACTCTAAGACATGTTGGTTGTGCACAGGTGAGTCTTAATGGCTACTTCGCTGATATAAAGAGGTTTAAGCGAGTGTATTCTAATATGTGTTCACCCAAAATGCTTATTGTTTGAAATGGTTTCAGGATCACTTTTGGTAGCAATTTTTTCTCAGGGAAAATCACCCAAACAGACGGTCATTGTTGCTACTGATGTTACCCAGCAAAGTGCGCCTATACGACTGTACGTAAGTGCAATACTCCTTCGGTATGTTGATTTTGAATAGCAGTTCGACGATGCTAATTCTTCCTGTCTTATGTGTGTTGCAGCCGATACTCATACAATGACACAGGCTTTAGCCCCCGACTGTGGTCCTTCAAACACCTGCGCATGGCAAATGAACCTAGCAAACGGTTCCTACCAATAGTTTTGTAACATCCTCTCTCTTTCTTCCCCTATATGTGGGTACCACTGATAAGATTTGCGTATCCTATTCCTAAATCATTTTATTCAACTATTCTATTCTTTCTTTGAATAATACAATAATAATACAATAATCTGTAACACCCACTAATTATTTATGAAAAAATGATGTTTCTGGGAAAATTGATTTTTGGGTCAACCGGCTTGGCTCATACACAAAACGGCCCTATTTGCAACCAGTGTAAGAACTGCCTGTCGTGTAAATAAAATGCAATTGGTAAAACTGTAGGGCATTTAAAATCTGTTTTGGAAAAATATATGTCATACAACATTGGTGTTAACAATTACAAAAGTGATGTGGTAGGTATTATCATAAGGAGGATAAAAAGGGATCCGTTCTTAGTTTTACATCTGATTTCATAACTTATTTAGCATCAGCATCTATCTGACGGCAAATTTTTTACTGCTGCAACAGATGTTCGTTCACCGATCACCTTGCAGAGCTGACCACTGAAAATGATGGCGATGGATCAAAGGATTCATTCCTCATAATATGGCAAATTTTGGCATCAAAGATGCTCAGCAATGAAAATCTATATCTCATATCTGTAAATATGCCTTTGGATGCGAACCTGAATGACGCATCAGGTTTGTCTTTACGGTTTAGTGGTGAGATCCTTAGCAAAACATTCCCTTGCCTGATATCGATTACACTTGAAGGTAAGTGCTTTGAACCTCTTAATGCATCAGTGAAAATCAATTATGAAGAAACTGTCTTTGGTCTTTGGTCTGAATTTGTTGAATAGAATAGTAAACTTTTTAGCCGAGCCTCCTATGAGTTGTTAAGATATATACTTTCTTGATACTGAGGTTGTGAAGTTTGGGTGGTTGTAACAATTATAAAATTGGAAGAGTATACGGGGTTCCATATTGTCCACCAAAATGCTTTTTTGGTCGTGTAAACCAAGCTTAGAGAATTAGTGTTGTGATTTTAAAGAAAGGTTATGGTGTGGTATGAGTGCATGGCGAAAGATTCAGAACAAATAAGTTGTCTCACTTTCTTGATATAAAAAGAGGAATATGAAGCGACACCTTCAATATACGATGACCGCGGGAAAGGATTGGTTTGTAACTATACAACATGCATTTGCGCATTAAAAGACACCATGTCCACAATGATGGCTGTCTTCTTGGTGTTGCTTTGAGCAGTACGCAGGACAACATGTGTAAGTGTATGTTTAATGACTGTTAATAACGACAAATTTATTTTTGACTATACGGTGACTCTTGCAATCCTTCAGTTTTACAGGTATACAAATTTATTTTCGACGTTTCCGGTTAAAAAAAATTCTACAAAAAGTAAACTTATAATAACTAAACAGGATGATATGAGAAATGTATTTGTATCTTTTTTTTAGTAAACTGTAATGTGATTACGAGGAAATCAAAGTTAATTCATCAATAGTAGGAATACGGAACGTCGTTCAGTAAGTAAATATAGATTCTGAAAGAAGATTACTGATATATGTAAACATTATTTCTTGGTTACAGATTTTAAGTTTTAGGGAGTGTCTGGTAGTGCTTTTAGATACCCTTTTCTGATTTTAAGTCAATGGTTGAAAGTAACCATAATTTTCAATTAAAGATTTTGTGAAGAATCAACATTAGGAAAAGGGCTAATTGCATACCCACATGTTAGATTTTTTGGTAATGTGATCACATGGGTCAATTTCGCTGTTACAGCCAGATGTGGTTTGTCTTTTCGGTTCCACAATTTTGGGTTGGCAAGTTTGCTTTTAAGGCCTTTTGATATGTTACATTTCTTATATTTGGTGACTGATAAGAGGGTATTTGGGATTGCCTATTAAAATTATATCTTTCTTTCTTGTGTCTTCGTTTTATAGATAACAACTTTCAGAAGGTGGAGTTCAGGGGGTGTTAAAGGCTATTGTCAAAGAGTGTGGTTAACGGGGTGTTGTTCATGGGGTTTGGTTCAGTGCGTGTGGATCAGCCGGTGTGGTTCAGTGGGTATGGTTCAGACTGTAGTTTATTGAAGAAATACATGGAAAGCAACAACCATTGATCTTTCCGAGGTGTGTTGGACGTACTACTACTCCCTGATCCATTGGTATTGACGTGTCAAACAGTATGAACAAAAACTTACCTTAGTTCAAAAGCCTTGCTGTGAGTAACTGTTCTAACCTGAATTTCATTTCTACAGTAGTGAGTTATTTGCACAAGTTTAAATAGAAAAAAGAATATGCATGCTCATGAAGACTTTTGCGAATATATCATTAGAGATGACATAATGGGGGTGTTGGAACGGATTCGGTTCAATTTTTGTACACGTTGAGTTTCAAGATTGCTTATTTGTAGTTTGCATAGCATCTTATATTCCGCTCCTCATCCAGTTTTCTTCCATCTGTTGCTCTGCTATCCAATAGTGTATGACATTAAGTGTGCTGCACCTTTTTTTAGATTTGGTGTTCACTGATTATTTATACTTTATTGATAAGCAATGTTATTGTGCTTGTGCAGCGTTGTCGGAAGTTCGCATCTGGACATGATATTTAATTGGAGACTGCGTGCTGTCAAATGAGATTAAAAGAACTCTATTAGCAACAGCTGTGGCATGTGATACAGGCTAAGAGCAGCAGTACGTTGCCTCATTACTTTTTCCTCTCAAGTTGTAAAATTGGTCTGTTGCTGGAAACTTGACAAAGTGCCATTCTTGAACAAATTTGAAATAAATATTGTTATATTGTTCTTTAAACTTTAGTTTTGCTATCTATTACATAGACTATCAATGAGCATAAATTTCTACTTTATTTATGCCAAATCACCTTGGCCGAAAAACAGGCCCGCCTGCAACGCGTCGGACCGCTGCCATTCTCGTTATTATAAAATGAGATGCCAAAAAATTCATGAAACACATATTCTTGACTTCTTATCACTCATTTTTTGGTTGCAATTGCTAGTTATACCAGTAATATTTATGAACTATATTACTCAGAACAATCAATTTTATTTTATCAAAAAAATTAATAATAATAATAATAATAATAATAATAATAATAATAATAATAATAATAATAATAATAATAATAATAATAATAATAATAATAATAATAATAAATAATGTTTTGTGATAATATAATTTTTGAAACATTGAAGTTTGTATCTAGTATTATTTGAAAGCTTAGGATTCGATTAGTAAAAATATAAAAAAAAAAATAATAATAATAAATTGATGTTTTGTGATAATGTAATTTTTAAAACATTGTAATTTGTATCTAATATTATTTGAAAGCTTAGGATTCGATTAGTAAAAAGCTCAAACGAGCTTAGTCCAAGCGTGAGACTCATTTAGTAGTCCGGTTCGAGCCCGAGCTATATATATATAAAGATTGACAAGGCTTGCGAACCTAAGCGATATAATTATGTATAAACGAGCACAAGCATAGTGTGCTTAATGAGACGAGTTTCATTTGAGTCACTTAATTACTTTAGTGAGACATGCATCAACATCACCTCCTGCTGTCATAGAGCCGGTGAAACCATTCCCCATGGATCAAAAGGAAAGTGAAAAGGCAGAGCCAATGAAACCATTCCCCATAGATCAAAAGGAAAGCGAAAACAAAAGATCCTCAAGCGAGGAACCGTTCCCCATGTATCAAAAGGAAAGTGAAGACAAAAGATACTAGAGAGAAAAATTAATTTGTCATTCAATATAAGAAGAAGAATGATGGTGTTCTTCGCCATGTTAAAAACAAACGATCTCTCAGACTTACTAACATTAAAAGGCGCAGAGAAACATATTGCATAAGTTCCTTTCATATAAAAGAAATCAATCATTACATAAGTGATTTCATGTCAATGCTCTGTTAGTCCATTGTCATTCAACTTCCACATTCATTTCTAACAAGATTGTAACAATACATGTAATTCGGCTAAGGCATCTAAATTGCAATCATTCGGAAGTCTTATCCAACCCCACACCAATGCCAACCGTCCTCCTCATTTTCCCGTTTACTTACATGAAATATATGTTAGCGTCTTAGTGCCCAAGGGTGTAATCAAGTTAAGTCGGGTCAATATAATTATCTGCTTGAGTTCGACTCAGTTACAATACTTGAAGCACACTCAATTGAGCCTTTATATTCAAACTCAAGTTTGGTTTCTTAACTGATACATTTTGAGCTTGGGCCCGACTCAATTTTTTCAGGTAGCAATGGTTGTGTAACATTTATAGTTTTTGGATTATCGATGTAGATTTTGTCCCTATAGATCAAGTTCATAACGTAGTACAAAGTACCACATTTGTGTGATCTAGTTTAAATTGCTTTATATATTTGTAAGATTTTTATTGCAACAATGTTGGTTTCAGTTTTTTTCAATAAGTGTAGAGTAGAGGTATTTGCATCCCACATTGCCTTATGAACCAAATGGACCAAGGTGGAGATGATTATAAAATGAGATGCCAAACAATCCATTTAATTAAAAAATTGATGTATTGTGATATTTTTGTTTTTTAAAACATTGTAACTTGTATCTAATATTAGTGAAAAACTTAGAATTGGACCAGTAAAAAGCTCATATAACTATTTACGGAGTATAAATGAAGCGATATAACTATGTATAGTTAAGCTCGATCATAGTGTGCTTATATCATAAAAAAGGAAACTTCTTTAAATATGTCAGATAAAAAAAAAAAAAAAAAAAAAAAAAAAAAAAAAAAAAAAGTTTCATTCTATACGAACTATTTTTGTAATTCATTGTTTTTAAACAAAGAATGATTGGTCAAATATATATTAAGTTTTCTATTGTAACATTGTCACTCGTAACAAACTTTTCTAACAAATGAAGACATCTATATAGATGTCACTCGGACGCTTGTACACATTCATCAGACGACCACTTCTTCACGTCGTCATTATTAGCATCGGTGTCTCCGTTGGTTGTTCCATCGGAGGTAAACAACTTAACTACATTTATATTTCTCTTAATTAAACACATACACTCACATACATATATAGGTTTTTTTTTTTTTTTTTTTTTTTTTTTTTTTTTTTTTTTTTGAACGGCAAATTAAAATAGAAGCTAGCAAGACGCTAGGAATTACAATTTTACAAGATACGGGTTATTTAACCAATCTACCCAACTAAAAGAAACCTTACAACGATACCGAATCCAAGAAAAAGAGTGTAGTACTACGTCTTCAAAAAGTTTCTCCTTAGGGGGAATTTCCGAGCCAAAAACACATTTGTTACGAAAAGACCATATATGCCACCACAACCCATAACAAACTCCCTCCAATACCGTTTTATGTTTAGCGGGAATCCTAATATTAACCATCCAATGTAACCAATCTTCATATGAACATACCTCCGAAAAGTCCACATTCCACCACCGACATATCTTACGGAAATATAGGAGTAGTTATATAGTGATTTCAATTACGTTTAACTGCCCTTGTTAAAGTATTGCAAAAATGGTACGCATGTAACATGTCAAAAATATCTTACGCGAACTATATTTTTAGAACCTGTTCCCTTGCTTGAAAAATGTTTCTGTTAACATAATACATTATTTTAAAGCCTCTATCCAAGTAATATTAATCTTTTTTATAACATATTGTCATTCTTTAAATGGATGTTGGAGGAGAAAAGAAAAGATCCTCAAGAGAAAAAGAAAATTGTTGGAGAAAAAGCTATGCTCAAAGAATTAATCCGATCGAAATACAATCCGCCTTTGTAATCATTGTATCGTAGATATTGGAATTGTACATTTTGTTTATGACTGATCGTTTTGGTTAGATTGTATTTGTTTGATGTTGTATAATATGTAAAAGGGATTGTTCGTGCTAGCAAGTTGATGCAAATTGTCGTTGTTGTCATCAGACAATGCGGAAATGAAATGTGTTACTCTCTTCCAAGGCTATGTACACAGTACACTGTTATCAAAATTTAGATTGTGTTTCATAATTGGTCCCAAAATGAACTTCAATGATGCAATACACAGAACAAGAAGAATGACGACATGCTTCGATCTTCTTCTCATTCGATCTCATGGAACTTGTCTTCCACCATCGACTTAAGACTTTGTGGAAAAATAATCAATTGTCATTCAACTTTCAGATTCGTTTCTAACAAGATTGTAACAATACATGTAATTCAGCAAACGCATCTAAACTGCAACACTAAAAAGTCTTATCCAACTCCCCACCAATGCCAACCGCCCCCTCGTTTTCCTATTACTACTTACATGACAAATATGTTAGCGTCTTAGTGCCCAAGGCCCCAAGGGTGTTAAGTCGGGTCGATATAATTTTAAGTTGGAGCTCGACTCAATTACATTACTTCAAGCATGCTCAATTGAGCCTTTTATTTTCAAACTCAAGTGTGGTTTAGCTTTACTTTTAAACTCAAGTTTGGTTTTTTAACCAATACATTCTGAACTTGGCCCGACTCGACTCCTCAAGGTAAATATTAACCAACTCGATATATTGAGTTTGTCTTGACTTAACTTTGTTGGGGTCATGGTTGGTTGAGTGAATTTGATTGTTAGTTGCTTTGATTTCATTAGTTTTTACACTAACGCTATAAATTGAGATTAAAAGGGTATAAAAGAAATGTTGTTTAAATGCTCATGTAGCAATGGTTGTGTAACATTTCTAGTTTTTGGATTATCGATGTAGATTTTTGTCCCTAGAGATCAACGGGATCATGTTCATAACGTAGTATAAAGTACCTCATGAGTGTGATCTAGTTTGAATTGCTTTATAGATTTGTAAGTTTTCTATTCGAACAATGTTGGTTCATCTTCTTCTTCTTCTTCTTCTTCTTCTTCTTCTTCTTCTTCATTAGTGTAGACTAGAGTAGGCCGTAGGGCTGAGCAAACCACCGAAATGGACCGGACTGACCGAGACCGGACCGGACCGACCGAGACTGGACCGGACCGACCACATTCGGTCCGGTCCTCGCTCTCGGATTTTGGGAAAATTCGATCTCGGTCTTAGTCGGTCCGGTCCGGTCCTGACTAGAAATCGACTATTTTGGCTTGTTGGATCAGACCGACAAACGGATTGATTCGGTCCGGTCATCGGTCTCAGCTTTTGGGCTAATTCGGTCTCGGTCTGGTCCGGGACCGATGCTTAGCCCTAGACTAAAGTAGGGGTATTTGCATCCCACATTGCCCTCAGGAACCAAATGACCAAGGTTGATATGATTATAAAATGAGATGCCAAACAATCAATGAAACACATGTTTTTTTGGCTCCTAACCAAAGTCATTGTTATGGTTTATTTTTTGGTTGCAATTACTAGTTATAATAGTTATAAACAAATTTTTTTTAAAGTATCAATTTTATTTTTTAAAAATTGATGTTTTGAGATAATTTGTTTTTTAAAACATTATAATTTGTATCTAATAATAGTAAAAAGCTTTGAAATGTAAATCCGGTCAAAATATGGCTTTTTTCGATAAGGGTTAATATACAAATATATTACTAAACTTTTTAAAAATGTTCGCCTAAGTTACTGAACTTTCATTTTCTTCACTTAGGTTACTGAACTTATAGGATGCATTTTTTAGTGTTGGTAGGAGTGACTTAATTGTATATTTTTGGATATGTTAAGTAACATAAATGTCGGATTTTTACAAGTTTAGTGTTGTTTATGAATATTTTTGTGAAGTTCAGTGACCTCAAATGTCATGTTTTACAAGTTCAGTAATCTATGTGAACAAAATGAAAGTTCAGTAACTTAGGCGAACATTTTTGGAAAGTTAAGTAACATATTTGTATATTAACCCTTTCAATAATACGCTATAAAATAGTATAATTTTCAATACTTTTTTGGTAAGTTAAACACTATCTGAGCCATCTTTCGTAATTTGACAAGTAAACAACTAAACATCGCACTTCACAAACAATCACAAGACCCACAAATCGCTAGACTTCTATCATTATAGATTGTACAGCTAAAGCAAATGTCCCAAAGAGTCTCAACTTACGAGATTCAAACTTAAAACCTCTTACAATGCAAATCGTGTGTATTGAACGTTCATGGTGGTTTGTCATGCCGTTTTTGTTTCAAGCCATAATATATACAATACAATACATGGCATGGCATTCATATCCCCTAACCGAAATCGAAAAAGACAATGTTAGATTGTTGTACGTTATTGCACTCTCAAAACTTGTGGCGCCAAGCTTGTCGATTCTCTTTGACTTGAGTGACTTATTACTAGAAAATACTCATTCGACATCCACATTTGTTTATAATATGTAGTAACTCAACCTGATTTCCTTGCTCAAGATATGTGTTGGTATCTCTATGACTAGGGTACACGAGTATACAATCAAGCTAGTCGAGTCGATACAATGTTAAACTTGATTACAAAACATGAAGCTTGATCTAGACTTTATTTTCAAATTCGTTTTCGGTATACTTTCGAACTCAACTCAACTTATATTGGGTTCATTTTGAGTAGCTCATGAATACTTCGCTCAACTCGGTTACTTTGTGTATCCTTGTTCAGTGACACATCAAATTTATCTAATTTTGATTGTGTTACTTGAATGAATACTTCGCCGAGGGTCAAGTAATTCTTTCCGCAACTCCGTTTTTATCCTGCTTTTTTGTAAAATATTACTCCCTCCGTCCCATAATTATAGTCCATTGTTGACTTTTAAAGTCTTAAGCTTTCAACTTTGACCTTAAATATTTTTATTTATGTTATATATTAGTACTTGATAGAAAATATATGAATGGATTGAGTTTTAAATGTATTTTACATTGGTATAATTTTTATCAAGTATTATATAACACAAATCAAAATATGTAAGGTCAAAGTTGCAAAACGAAGACTTAAAAAGTCAACAGTGGACTATAATTATGGGACGGAGGTAGTATTGCATAATATTTTAAAGTGGGGTATAAAAAGTTAGAGTCACGTGCAACTCATATTCCCCCAATTCATACATACATAGCTTGTAAAACCCAAACACCCCCTCCCCCTAATATACAAGGCCTAATCAACTGTTCCGATCTCCGGTCAATCCTCGTCATCTCATGCTTACTTCCCACTCATTCGTGTACACATTTCATTTGCTTCTCAACAATCTCTTATATGTGTTCTTCTTGTAAATTACTAGATCCTTTTTTATATTAATCTTTGTTTAATCTTAGTGATATGTATGTTTTGTACTTTTACACCACACCCTCGACTAATTGTAGTTATGTTTGTTAATTCTTTTTAAAATTAATGTTTGTTGAATCATAGTGGTAGCAGATTTATGGGGGTGTTTATTTCGGCTTATATATGGGCTTATGAGCTTATTTGATTTTGGCTTATATTACATAAGCCCCAATTTTTTTGCTTATATTGAGACTTATGGGCTTATATAAGTTTATCATATCGTAATAAACTTTTATAAGCCCACAAGTCTCAAAATAAGCCGGAAAATTGGGGCTTATGTTACATAAGCCGAAATCAAATAAGCTCATAAGCCCACATATAAGCCGAAACAAACACCTCCTTATTCTATGGTAGTATTTTTAAAATTGATCTTTATTCATGGTTCTTGTCATGGACATTTACTTTATACGCATTAGTAAAAATTGGTTGTTAATCTGGTTTTGTTTTCGTATCAAAGATGAACAATACTGATTTTTTTAATCATTTCCCGGGTAGATTTTTCAATGTTACCAAACAACTTAGTTAATTTTAATTTCTCAATCAATTCCATTTCCCTACATTTCTATTTTCTACTTCATTTATTTTCTGTAAATATCTCTCTACCAAACGTGCCCTAATAGTCCATTGTCATTCAATTTCGACCCATTTACTTCGATGGGCTGATCGGGTCATGTTTCATCTTTAATGGGTCAAACTGGTAAATTAAATTAGTTGCTTAAAACAAAATGGGCTGTACCGGTCTCAAGTCTCCCAAACTGTATCGCATCGGATTTTAAATATTATTTTAGTAATAAAACTAGGTTATCAATGTATTAATACGATTTTTTAATCGTAGTCAGTTAGTCACACTAATTATCAATCAACAGGTTTAAAACTTGACATTTTTTTAGGTTGACCTGTATCAAAACTTGTTTTAGCCACAACCCGTGTTATGTCGTTACACAATCCGCCCATTCGATCACATTCTATATCATATACATTTTTATCCTGTTTTTACGTCAACAATCTCCATTTTTCTAGAGCAATGAAGGTGATGGAACGTTAAATCAAGGGTAGATTGCCGGGATGCTTCTGGAAGATGGAGTTGTTTATTACAATATGTTTTTGGTAAGCAATTACATTTAGCTTCACTAGAGTTAAAAGGAACTTTATTAGCTTAGAACATTCATGTTTACATTAATACATGTACATACAGGGTTCATATTTACCCTTTTTTTAGAATAACAATTTTTAACTATATCACAACATTTACATTATAAATCTTTTACATATGTTTTAAATGGGACTTGAACACACAACCATTTAATTTATAAGCTTCTTACCATTAAAACACAAGCCCTTTGGTATTTACCCATTTTACTTAGTTTGTCTTTACCATATGGCTTTTTGACTTTTTTGTCTATAGTATAGAGAAAACGTCGATTTGAATAATTCAAAGTTTGAACAAAGTAACAAAACATCATTGTCATGTGTGCACCTTCTCACCAATTATTCTCACCAACTACGTACAATGTTATATTATTAGCCACCTTTTATAATGATGTTTGTTGCTTTGTAAATTTGTTATAGTTTTAAACTTTGAATTTGTTCGGTAAAAGTTGCTATTACGCGTAGAAAAAAAGTCAAAAAGTCTATTCTTTACATTTTTTATTTTTGGAAAATATTCTTTACATTACAATAATGATGCTTATTGCTTTTTACGGGTAATATATTAGTATACTTTATTGAAACTTTTGAAAATTTTCAATAAAAGTTGCTATTACGTGTAGACAAAAAAGTAAAAGGTATAATTGTTTAAAAAAATGTAAAAAGTAGAACTCCACCAAAAAAGTAAAGATTATATTCTTTAAAATAATGTAAAAAGTAGAACTCCACCATTAAAGTTAAAAGATAACAAGCTGGAACCCACACGCTTGTACACATGTTCAATATATACAAACAAAAACCGAACAGATCTATGTGTATCACCCAAACACTACTTCACTTCTTCCTGTAACAACCCAGAAACCCTTTTTTTGTTCAGATAAACAAACATGATGTCTTCAGTCAATCATCACGACTTTGCTCACTTAAAAATCCCCCTTGCGGATGTAATATCCGCCACCGACAACTTTGATGACAAAAATTTAATCGCAAAAGGTGTTTTTGCAAATGCTTACGAGGGACAGCTCTTGTGGTCCGGTGAGTTGATTAAAATTGCTGCTGATAGGTTTAATAAAGATAAATGGAATGATGTAAATGAACAAGACTTTTGGGTAGAGATTTCAATGCTTTCTTCTCTCAAGCATAAAAATCTGGTTTCATTAGTTGGGTTTTGTGATGAGAATGATGAGAAGATCATCATTACCAGGGATAATATTAGGGGAAGTCTCAGCAACCATCTAAGTGACCCGATGTTGTTGACATGGGTGCGAAGATTGTTGATATGTGTCGGTATTGCAAATGCACTGAGCTACATTCATTATGACGAGCCACGCGATTTTAGTGTAATACATCGACGCATCAGCAGTGTCATAGTTTTATTAAATGATAAATTGGAGCCCAAGTTATCTGACTTTAGACTTTCCATGAAGATTGAAGCATCTGAGAGGCATGATTCATTCTGTGTTGATGAAGTTTTGGATGTGAAGGGGTATACAGACCCGACATATTTAGAGACAAAGAGTTTGAGCCACAAGTCAGATATGTACTCCTTTGGGATAGTATTGTTTGAACTACTGTGTGGTAGGAAGGCAGTAATTGACGATCAAGATAATAAGTATTTGGGTCCCGCGGCCATTACCCATTATAGAGAGGAAAAGCTCAATCAAATAATTGACCCGGGTCTACTGAAACAAATGGACCCGCAGTCATTCGAGATCTTCGCGAAAACAGCATATGACTGCTTGAATGACGAACCATCGCAACGCCCAAATATAGCTGAGATTGTCCCAAGACTAGAGAAAGTGTTGGAGCTCGCACGCCAAAACAGGCCTGTAAGACTTCTTTTTTCTGTTTCATCTTTCTATCACAATAATTAATAGCCCTTTGATGTTGTGTCTTCCGTTGCTGGACCTTACTGAATATTACTACCCCCAATCTGCAATGCTATATAGTTACTGGTATAAATGTTATATAGTTGGCTTCATGAAAAAAGTCAACCTATTGCAGTTTTGACTGAAAATTATATCAATTCGTGAAGTTGAATTTTGCAATGCTAAGAAAAGTGAAGGACTCAAATACAAACGGGAATTTATAGTTGATTTTTAAGAAAAATCAAATACAGTATGATTTGTTAATAACTTATTTAGATATAAAAAACGACTTTAGTGTTTAATTCAAATTATTACTCCTACTAAATAAGGTATGAATGCATTTTTTTGAAATGGAAAATTCCTTTTGTTTTATTATATAAAAGATTATCAATGGGCTTTATAGATTAGAAAAAGAGGATTAAAAGAAGGGACGTTTGGTGGAAGTCACTTATATACATAATGATAATGATGTTGCATTTGACATCCTTTTGTAACCTAAACTCTGTTTTTGTGATAGATGCACTCTCCGCCGGACCACCTTGCTCACCTAAGAATCCCCTTTGAAGATATAGAATCCGCCACCAACTACTTTGGTCACCCAAAAGCTGTTGGAGAAAGAGACTTTGGAAAGATATATGGTGGACAACTCTCGTGGTCAGGTGAGTTGATTAACATTGAGGCTCATAGGATATCTAATAAAGAATGGGATGATGAAAAAGAACAACAGTTTTGGACGGAGATTTCGATGCTATCTAGTCTCAAGCATAAGAATCTTGGTTCTATTGTTGGGTTTTGTAATGAAGTTGGTGCAGAGACCATCATTTACAAGGATTGTTCCAGGGGAAGGCTCAGATTCTATCTAAGTGACCCGGTGTTGTTGACATGGGTGAATAGATTGAAGATATCTGTGGGTGTTGCGCATGCATTGAGCTACATACATTATGACGAGCCACGCAATTTTAGTGTTATACATCGAAACATCAGTAGTGATGCAATTCAATTGAATAATGACTGGGAACCCAAGTTATCAGAATTTCAGCATTCCATGAAGATTAAAGCATCTGAAAGAAACCATTCTTTCCATACTGATTCAGTTTGGTCTACGAAAGGGTATACATGCCCAACATATGCACACACTAGCAATGTGAATCACAAGTCAGATATCTACTCCTTTGGAATGGTATTGTTTGAACTACTGTGTGGTAGGAAATCAGTAAGTGACGGTCAAGATAATAAGTATCTGACTCCCGTGGCCATTTTTCATTATATCGAGAAAACACTCAATGGTATAATTGACCCGGATCTATGGAAACAAATAGATCCGCAATCATTTGACGTTTTCGCAGAAACAGCGTATAGCTGCTTGAACGAAGAACAATTGCAACGCCCAAATATAGATGAGATTGTCGCAAGACTTGAGAAAGCATTGGAACTCCAAATGGCAGGCAAAAATAGGCCTGTAAGGCATTTTTTTCTCTCTTCAGAATAACTTATTATTAATAATAATTAATAATGATAGTCTACTTATTACTGTATTTATGATGCTAAAGGAACACTCGGTAGTTGCGGCCGAAGTTGAAGGTACATCATCCAGTCAAGAGAAGGTAATTTTTCTTATAACTCTTTTTGTAAGTCACTGATCGAAATTTTAAAAAAGAATTGAGATTCTCCTTATGTTGAAGGCTTGATGCCAATGATAGGCCACATTGTGTCTAAAATTGGGGAAAAATCACATTTGCCAGTTATTGTTCTAACATCTAGCTATTCTTGAGTGTAATACACAAGATCCTCTTTTTAAAGTATCTCCCAACATTTTCTGTTCTTTGATAAATTTTTATAATTGAGTAATTTACCTAAGTTTAGTGTTTGTGAATTTGCACAAATGGTAATGGTGTCTTGTTCGATACATATAGGGCTCAGTGACCTCCATCTTTAGAGGCGTTGAATCCCATACCAGCAAAAAGAAAATGTCTTCCCTCAAAGATCTTTCTCATTCACGCCTCAGCGTTAATGATATACACTCCGCAACTAACAGTTTTGATCATGAACATGTCATTAAAATTTTTGGGTTTGGAAAGATTTACAAAGGCCGTCTCTTACGTTCCAAACAGTTCATCGATATTATTGTGAAGTGGTTCTCTTCTAAATTTGTAGATGATAAGAGAAAAACATTTTGGACGGAGATTTCAATGCTTTCTAGTCTCAAACATAAGAATCTGGTGTCTTTTATTGGGTTTTGTGAGAATAAGGGCGATAAGTTTATCATATACAAGAAGGAGGCTAACGGAAGTCTAGAGAAATATTTAAATGACCATACCCTCAAATGGATGCAAAGGTTGAAGATATGTGTTGGTGTTGCAAATGCATTGAGTTACATCCATTACGATGTTGGACGTGATTTTAGTGTCATACATTGCAACATCAAGAGCTCGAAAATTCTACTAGATGACAAATGGGAACCCAAGTTATCTGGTTTTGAGCTTTCGTTGAAAAATACAGTAGCTCGGAGGCAGCGTCTTCTTCTTACTCGTGATGTTGTTCAGAATGTATACCTAGACCCAAAATATAAAAGAACAGGGGGTGTAACCCACAAGTCAGATATCTACTCCTTTGGAATGGTATTGTTTGAACTACTGTGTGGTAGGGAATCATTAAGTGACGGTTAAGATAATAAGTATTTGGGTCCATTGGCCATTTTCCATTATAAAGAGAAAATACTAGATGAAATAATTGATCCAGTTCTATGGAAACAAATGGATCCACAAGCATTCAACGTCTTCGCAGAAACAGCGTATGACTGCTTAAATGAAGAACAATTGCAACGCCCAAATATAGATGAGATTGTCGCAAGACTTGAGAAAGCATTGGAACTCCAAATGGCAGGCAAAAATAGGCATGTAAGGCGTTTTTTTCTCTCTTCAAATCTGTATATCATAATAACTATTATATTCAGAATAACTTATTATTAATAATTAATAATGATAGTCTACTTATTACTGTATTTATGATGCTAAAGGAACACTCGGTAGTTGCAGCCGAAGTTGAAGGTACATTATCCGGTCAAGAGAAGGTAATTTTTCTTATAACTCTTTTTGTAAGTCACTGATCGAAATTTCAAAAAAGAATTGAGATTTTCCTAATTATGTTGAAGGCTTGAAGCCAATGATAGGCCACAATGTGTCTAAAGTTGGGGAAAAATCACATTTTCCAGCTATTGTTCTAACATCTAGCTATTCTCGAGTGTAATACACAAGATCCTCTTTTTTAAGCATCTCCCAACATTTTCTGTTCTTTGATAAATTTTTATAATTGAGTAATTTACCTCAGTTTAGTGTTTGACCCTGTGAATTTGCACAAATGGTAATGGTGTCTTGTTTGATACATATAGGGCTCAGTGACCTCCGTCTTTAGAGGCGTTGAATCCCATACTAGCAAAAACACAATGTCTTCCTTCAAAGATCTTTCTCATTTACACCTCAGCCGTGAAGACATAGAATCCGCAACTAACGGTTTTGATCATGAAAATCTCATTAAAAAATTTGGGTATGGGGAGATTTACAAAGGCCGTCTCTTGCGTTCCAAGCAGTTCATTGATATTATTGCGAAGTGGTTCTCTTCTAAATTGTTAGGTGATAAGAGAAAAACATTTTGGACGGAGATTTCAATGCTTTCTAGTCTCAAACATAAGAATCTGGTGTCTTTTATTGGGTTTTATGAGGACAAGATCGGTAGGGTTATCATATACAAGAAGGAGGCTAACGGAAGTCTAGACAGATATCTAAAGGACCAGACTCTCAAATGGATGCAAAGGTTGAAGATATGTGTTGGTATTGCAAATGCATTGAGTTACATCCATTATGATGTTGGACGTGATTTTAGTGTCATACATTGCAACATCAAGAGCTCGAAAATTCTACTAGATGACAAATGGGAACCCAAGTTATCTGGTTTTGAGCTTTCGTTGAAAAATACAGTAGCTCGGAGGCAGCGTCTTCTTCTTACTCGTGATATTGTTCAGAATGTATACCTAGACCCAAAATATAAAAGAACTGGCGGTGTGACCCACAAGTCAGATGTGTATTCGTTCGGTGTTGTATTATTTGAAGTCTTGTGTGGAAGGAGTGCAGTTCTTCCAGACGAAGAGTTGGGAGAGGGGTTATTAAGTCGACTGGCCAAATCTCGTCTAGATGATATGATTGATCCACATTTACGAGAACAGATGGACCACGAAGCATACAAAATCTTCTCAGAGACAGCATTTTACTGCATACAAGAGGAACGAGCAAAGCGTCCGCATATAGATCAGGTTGTCAATAGACTTGAGAAAGCTTTGCAACTCCAGTGGAAACGTGAAAATCCAGTTGACAGTACATCATCCAATCGTTTGAAGGTAATTAATTTCCCTAAACTTTTAATTTGAGGCCGATTACGAATTATCCTAATTAATAAACAAGAGTTACTAATATTATTAACTGTTGTTTTCTAGTTTAACGTATAACCACTATATCCTCATTATACGATTGTTTTGTACAAAAAGATGAGTAATAATGTAAAAAACTGTATGCATGTGATTTTGATTTTACATTATTATCTTTTTTAACATTGTATTTTATATTTCATAGATTATAATAAATTATAACTAAAAATATTATATAAAACTAATTTTTTGTAATTTATGTGGTGAATATAAAAGTATGAAATTAATAGTTTGTTACATAAAATTTTATTAGTCGGTGTGGGTTCATTCTGAATGCATACAGAAGATCTTTTCAAGGATGTAACTCTTAAGAAAGTAATGATGTAATAAGCGTGTTCAGTTTTTCAAATTGAAAATATGTATTCAAAGTAAAAGTCTTTTAAATTTTATTATACCATAATCATTTTTGTGAAATACTTGAATAGGCAATCATATTAGTGTTTACCATTTACAAAAGAATAAAGGCAAGATTATGCATTTTACGGGGAAGGAACAGGTATAGGTATGGTTTAAGGACTTAAAATGATCGTACCCAAAAGCAGAGGGTTTTCTAAAGTCAACAATCTTTTAGTGGTATGACTATTCTTTTCCTAATTTCACATAATATGACCCACTTTGTCTTTTCTATTTTTATTATGTTTTTGTCCCAAAGACAACCACTAATATAATGTTACTCTTTTCCTTTTTCTAGAAAGGGCAAAACAATTTTACAAAAGGCACCCAAAAAGGAAACCAGTAACAACATAAAGATAAAAACTTTCAAGAGGGAGGAATAATTAATTAAAAGACGAGAAATCTTCATTTTCAATTTTGACATTAATTTTAGGGATGAAATCATTTTCCTACTAGTTAACTTGAAACAAATCATCTGTTTCTTTTGAATGTTTTCATACTTTCTAAATGTTAATCAATCATATTTTTTTTTTTTTTAATTTTATTTCACTCAAATCCTTACTGGCGCATTAACGAGGTGATACATGACTCCATAATGTTGCAGGAGAAGAACTTTGAACACTTGAAGATTGGACTAGATGTTATAAAGGAGGCTACCGAGAATTTTAACGACGCACATTGCATTGGGTCAGGTGGATTCGGTAAAGTATACGAAGCAGTTCTTGAACATTTCGATAGCAGTAATTCCTCGTCGATAGAAGGTGTGAACAAGTGCGATTTACCAAGAAAACGAAGCACGGTAGCCATAAAGCGCATTCACAATCAAGAAGGAGAAGAAGGGTTCATTTCAGAAATTGAAACTCTAACTACTTGTAAGCATGATAACATAATCTCTCTTCTTGGCTTTTGTTATGAAGGTAACGGTGCAATGATCCTGGTTTATGAGCATGCTTCGAAAGGTAGTCTTGCTGACTATTTGGGAAGTAGTGATAAAATGACTAATCTTACTTGGGTGCAACGTATAAAGATGTGTCTTGATATTGCACATGGTTTGAATTACATTCACAACAACACAGATCATGGCAAACAAAAGATGATACACCGTGACATGAAGAGCGATAACATTCTATTGGAAGATAACTGGAAGGCAAAGATTGCGGACTTTGGGCTCTCCAAATTCCACCCAGCAGATCAAGTGGCCAGCACTATCTATACCAATGTTGTAGGTACATATGTGTATTTGGATCCAGAATATCAGAAGGATCGTAGATTAAATAAGAAATCAGACATTTACTCGTTTGGAGTAGTGTTGCTTGAGATCTTGACCGGGAGGTTGGCCTATGATTCTGTATACACCAAGGTGAATGACAAGGGAATTGCACCCATTGCAAGAAATCATTTTGAAAAGGGAACAATAATGGAAATTGTTGATGACAAGATAAAGGAGGAGACCGATGAACATGTCTTTTCTTTAAGTAAAGGACCCAATAAAGAGTCTTTGGACATCTTTTTAGACATCGCATTTCGATGTGTCGCAGAAACTCAAGCGCAACGTCCAACAATAGAAGTTGTCATCCAAGAACTCAAAAACGCGTTAAACTCTCAGGTAAGTAATTAATTTAAAAGACAACTTATTAATTTCTTCATATTCTTGATAGTAAAATGTGACATATCATACATTATACTTTGCGTAAACAACATTCTCTCAAACTATTACTCATTATTAGATGTTTTTTTAAGGGTATCTAACTATCTCACACATGGGGTACCATTTGGACACAAGCCTTTGGTACTCAATTAAGATCTTATCATTTAAGTTTTTTTCTTCGTAGTTAAGTTCTGTGATTTATTGTTTTGATCTTAAACTTTTATGTAAACATAATAATTTAAATTTATAACGTGCTAATGAGTCGCCGGTAAATCTCCTCACTCTTTTTTTTCCATGTATATATATATATATTTTTTTCTTTAGTGTAGAAATTGCAACATGTCAACAACCAACCTTGATTTGCAACCTTAACTTTGACATGAACTTGGAGACTGATATGGCAAGTAGTTTGAGTTTGTTTTTGACTTACTACATCGACTGACTGTCTGATGATTCACAGGAGAACCACAAAGACAGCCTCAAACTGTCACTTAAAGACATAAAGTTGGCGACACAAAACTTCAGCCATGACAATATCATTGGACAAGGAGATTTTGGGAAGGTGTATAAAGGAGTAGCAACTCACACTCATGGACATAACATCTTTGCTGCAAAGCGCTTGGATAAGAAGTCTGCTGAAGGAGAAGCAGAATTTATGACAGAACTGGAAATCCTTATGGAGTATAAACATGAAAATGTCATTGGTCTTGTAGGCTACTGTGATGAAGAGGATGAGAAAATTATTGTTTATGAGTATGCATCGAGAGGAATTCTTGATAAGTACTTGGACAATGATAGTCTTACGTGGGTAATGCGGCTAAAAATATGCATCAATATTGCAATCGGGTTGGAGTTCCTTCATGGAAAGGGTTCAAGTCCAGAAATGGTGATACATAGGGACATCAAAAGCAGCCACATACTACTGCTTGATGATTGGAAAGCAAAAATTACTGATTTTGGGCTTTCCTTCGTTTGTCCAACAAATCAGGATGCGGACTATGTCATCGACAATGTTACAGGCACAATTGGCTATCGTGATCCATTACACTCGAAAACAGGCTTCTTAACTAAAGAATCTGATATATTCTCTCTGGGTGCAGTTTTATTTGACATATTGTGTGGGAAACTATCGTCCATAAAACTAGACGATGAGTATCTTTATTTACCCTTTTTGGCTAAACAACACTATCATGTCAGAAAACTTGATAAGTTGGTGTTTGAGGGTATCAAAGATCAAATTGCGCCACAGTCATATACTACATTTACAAGGATTGCCCTTCAATGCTTACATCACAGGAGAGAAAGACGGCCAACAGTAGGTGAAGTGATAATACAACTTAAGAAAGCATTGGAATTCCAAGTAAGTTTTATGGATGTTCAAATAAGTTTTGCACTTCTATTGTTCAAACAAGTGCTGTTGAACCATAACATGATAAATAAACATATATCTTAATAAGACGGTCTTTTTTTTATCACTAAAAACAAAAAATAAATCAAATGTCAAAACGAAAAAGATAACAAGTTTCCATGATCCAGAAAAAATTATGTTTTCTATGTTTAGTAGAAGGTCTTTAGTTGTTTCTTCAACAATAGAAATGTAAATGTATGAAATATGAGCTTATTAATTGTTTAATGAATGTGCAGGAGGATTATGAGATATGGGAGTCGAAATTGCCTAAAGACTACAATGAAATATTCCAGATTTTAAAGTGCACTGAAAATTATTCTACCATCAAGAAAGAGGATCTTTACAAAATCTTTTCTATAGGATTCCCCCTTCAGCAGGACAAAGTGGTAATCAGTTCATTCTGAAATCTCAGTTATATTTTTGTGCATCCTATGTTCTATGTATCCTTTAGTTTATTAGGGATGAATCAAAATCACCCATGCATTTACACATCATAACATTGAATCTAACTTGTTTTTTTGTTGTATAACAGTTGCTGTCATTCAATGGTATTGGAGAAAGAAATGTAGTGGTTTCAGCAACAATGTTTTCCTACAAAAACAGCTGTCCACATAAGTGGAAATCTCTTCCAGAAACAAGGTTATTCTCTCTACCTCTGTTGTTAGATGCATAAATTACTGCTCTAATCTACAGCTGAGTTTCATAAACAGATATAATACAAAATTGTTTGTTAAACTCAAAGAACAGTAAATAGTAGATGCTTTGTAACTCATACACGTTCAGTCCTACAGCGTCTTATATCTTTATATATTAACTCTAAGTCTCTTCAAGCTTTAGTTTTATACGTTGAACCTTGATATTTACTGAAAATACGCAAAAAACTTAATATTGTTTTTAGGAATTGGATTACATAGTGCCCATTTTGAAGAAAAAAATGTATTTTATGTTAACTTAAATGACTGTTGTTCCTATATAATACTAATTAAGGGTGAATAACATGAGTAGAGCTACTTTAAAGTATGCATTTATGGAATTCATATATAAGATTTTAGTCTTCTTAACTGATTCCATTAGTCTCAGATTTGGAATCTGGGTTGTTATGTATGATATTTAAATGTTGCTTGTATAGTCGATATGTACTATGTTGCTTGATTCTGTATTTATTTATTTTTTTCAAAACATGGTTGAGGTATGCCCTGTTTTAGGTCCTTTGTTTGCACGGCCATGAATCATAAATTTTGCTAGCATCTTGCTTGTCTATTTTAAGATATAATCCCTCTAAAAAATAAATAACATGGTTAAAAGAAAATTATCATATTTAATTATATATATATTCTATTGATACAATAAGTTTCAGTTTTGAATTTAAGTCTTGTCCCAATTCCCAAATAAATCGTATTCTCATTTATCTTGGTTTAAAGAAATACCGGGACTTGAATATTTATAACATGTGCAGATTTGAGTCAGTAGTGGAGATGTCAGATGTTTCCAATTTGAACATCGAAATTAAGACAGATACTCGATTATTATCTCCGAATGCTGTTTATGGGGTCTATTTACTCTTCAAACTCTCTGATTCAAGAAAAGTTTCAGCTAAACCGATGTACGTTAATCTAAAGTATAGAGTGGGCTCCGAAAATCTACATGCATATTTTGCAAAACAGAGAGACGAAGAGTGGATGATGATCGAGTTGTACAGATTCTTAAATCAGAACGAAGATGTCATGTTTACATTTCTAATAGAGAGCTTTTCGTCGTTCTATTGTGGAGATGGTGCTATTTATGTCAAAGGCATTGAATTTCTAGCCATTGACAAAGTGAGTGTAGAAATATCCCTTGGCTCCATTCTATATTCTTTTGTTTATATATAAAAATCATGTCTAAGTTGCATATTTGACATGATTATACATAGGTGAAACTTGAAGAAATTGGAAAGTCGAAGGATGTCTTGGAATCAAACTTCAATGTGGATCGCGTTCAACAATTGCCAGCTAACTTTGAAGAAATATTTGAGATACACAGAAACTATGATGAGTTGTTTTGGTTGGGCGAAGTAAACGGGAAGAAGCTTCTTGTGGTTTCAGCTAAGGCAGCTCTATACAAATTTTCTAATGCCGATCTCTTTACTTCAAAGCCATCATCCCAGTCAAGGTTTGCTTTTTTGAACTAGACTTGGCATGTTTTCCTTTGAGCAGTAAACTTTCCTAATTGTACATTCACAATGTGCACATCTAATCTTATCCAAATATTTGAAAATGTTTTACAAAAGAAAATAAAAACTACTGCAGATTTTTTTATTTAAGGCCAATCTTCTTTATTGTCAAGTAAAATACTGAAAATTTGTGTATGTTGACAAAAGTATCACATCGTGATTTGTCTTTTTGTGTCTTCAAAATTAACATTGTTTCTGGTATGTAATCATAATATGTAAAGTACATGGAGATTTCAAGAGGTGATTGAGCTTTTGCCACAACAAGTATTCTATATTAATTGCACGATTAGAAGTCAAATGTTGTCGGCCGATACAGAATACACGTGTTATCTTGTATTCAAGCTTTCAGAAGAATGTGACGGACTGCATAATCCGGTGAAGGTACGAGATCTACTCCACGAAGTAAACGAAGAGGCTGATTTTTTCTATTTTATTACCCCAAGCCCACTGAATATAAATGATATTACACGGGTTCCAAAACAAAGGGAAGATGGATGGATGGAGATTCAAGTGTGGAAATTTAACTCGACTCATAATTTCGAGGATGACTCTCTTTCTATCTATATGAAGTTTACAAGTCTTGAAGGAACTATGTCTGGCCTCATCATATGTGGCCTTGAGTTTCGGCCAACGTTTATTACTTCAAGCACGCTCAATTGAGCCTTTATTTTCAAACTCAAGTGTGGTTAAGCTTTACTTTGAAACTCAAGTGTGGTTAAGCTTGGCCTGACACGAACTGTTCAAGGTAAATATTGACTGACTCGATATAATGAGTTTGGCTTGAGTTAACTTTGCTGGGTTCATGGTTAGCTGAGTGATTTTAGTTTTTAATTGCTTTGATTTCATAAGTTTTTACAATAAGGCTATAAATTGAGATTAAAATGGTATTAAAAAAGAGAAATGATAGATGGACCTAAAAGTGGACCTAAAAACATGTGGCATGATCTTGATGGGTTGTAAAATAAGTGGGTCATGGCTACAGCTATTAGAATGATGACACATGTTTTTACTTTTTAGGTCCACTTTTAGGTCCTTGAATCATTTCTCATAAAAAAAATGTTGTTTAAATGCTCATGTAGCAATGCTTGTGTAATATTTCTAAGTTATGGATTATCGACATAGATTTTGTGCGTAGTGATCAAGTTCATAACGTAGTATAAACTACCTCATTGGTGATCTGGTTTAAATTGCTTTATAGATTTATAAGACTTCTATTCGAACAATGTTGTTTTAGTTTGTTTCCAGTAGTATAGAGCAGAGGTATTTGCATCCCACATTGCCTCATGAACCAAATGACCAAAGTGGAGATCATTATTAAATGAGATGCCAAACAATCTATGGAACTCATATTTCTTGGCTTTTAAGTAAGTCATTGTTATTGTTTAATTTTTTGTTGCAATTACTAGTTACAATATTTATTAATCAAGTTATTCTAAAATTACTAACTTTTTTTTATTAAAAAAGTTAGTGTTTTGTGTGATAACTTGGTTTTTAAAACATTGGAAGTTGTATCTAGTATTAGTAAAAAGCTTAGTGGTTGATCGGGAAAAAGCTTGAATGAGCTGAGCATAAATGAGTCAGAGTATCTTTGTAACCATTGTATTGTAAATTTGGCATTGTACATTTTGTTTATTACCTCTCTGGCCAATGACTCCCTCGGGCGCTTGTACAGTTGTACACGTTCATCAGATGAGAATTTCTTCACGTCGTCATCATTTGCATCGGTGTCTCCATTGGTTGTTCTATCGGAGGTAAACAACTTAACTACATTTATATTTCCCTTAAACACACTCACATACATTTGTTTTTGTATAATGATTAAGTGTCGCGTGTTTAACCGATCTTGTTAAGTTGCAAAAATGGGTACCCATGTAACAAGTCAAAAAGTATGTACTAAATGATTAACACGAACGATATACTTAAAACTTGTTCCCTTTGATTGAAAAATGAGATGCGTTCTACTTTCTTCCAAGTAGAATGATGGTGTGCTTGGCATATTAAAAAGAATTAAAGAATTAACGATCTCTCAGTCTTTTTACATTAAAAGATGAGAGAAAGTCAGAAATTTGTCATTCAACTTCCACATTCATTTATAATTGCTCATCTCCTTTATTTGAAACTCAAATGCTTTGCTCTCCCTCCCAATTGCTTGCCGGGTTAAAACTGTGTCGATTTTTGTAATTCCCTTTTGAGGGCCCATTTTGGTAATACGTGTGTATATATGTTCATTTAAAAAATTCTCGCTGAAAAAATGTTGTTTAAATGCTCATATAGCAATGGTTGTGTAACATTTCTAATTTATGGATTATCGATATAGATTTTGTGCCTAGTGATCAAGTTCATAACGTAGTATAAACTATAAAGTACCTCATCTATGTGATCTAGTTTGAATTGCTTTATAAATTTGTAAATTTTCTATTCGAACAATGTTGGTTCAGTGTTTTTTCAATAGTGTAGACTGTAAAGTAGGGGTATTTGCATCCCACATTGCCCTCATGAACCAAATCTTAGAATTATGAACATAAATTAATAGTTGTGTGTTAGGATCGAACTCGAGATCACGGGATTGCACATAATACGTATGAAGAGTAAAAGAATAATTATTTATAAATGTTATATGTAATTATTAATAAACACAAAACTAGTAACGACCGTTAGTATTTAACGAAGAATGGCTAACGACCGTTAGACGAAGATTAGGAAAGTAATACTTGTGAATAATTGGAAACAAGAGAAGGTTCCGGAACCTCTTAGGGATGCCAAAACCGATCGGCAAAGGAGAGGTTTCCACCTCCTTTGTGCCTTGAGCTCCAAGTTTCATCAAGTATATAAACACCTCATGGGTTATTGTTTTCTCATAACTTGTACACACATAATAGGTGTTTTTCTCTCTTTCTCTTGTCTCTAAAAATCGTGTAACACCCCCAATTCATGGTTGCAGCGGAATTCGAACTGGGTGTTACTTGACGGCACAATAGTCACAATAATAGAAAACGAACTCCAATTGAGTCGTTTTAAAAGATTTATCATTCAAATTGTATAAATATCAGAGATTACAAATGAGGTCCCAGATGGTTCCATGTTTACAAATTACATAAATTGAGTTTTGAATGATAATAAAATTTATAGCCCTCTTGAGTATCCGTGTCCTTCCGTGCCATCCTTGATCGTCATGAACCTGAAATACATGCTTGAGAGGTCAACACAAAGGTTAAGTGGAATTCGTAGAGTTTAGTTAAATCGTTTGAACACAATATGTCGTAGTGTGAGCTATAGACTCACACTCATAGTTAGAAAACAAAATCGTTATTTATTTCACTAAGCTCATGCAACCAAAACATTAACATCGAACCAACAAAATTGGCATTATAGAAGCCCTATCAAGGTACTTTTGCCATTATACCGCTAAATCTCAAATATAGTGCATTTGTGTGAACTCATCGTTGTTCAACACAAATGGGATCCGTCAATCCCAATAGATCTATTCACAATATTCGCGCTCACTAAAGGTAGTGACTAATGGTTCATGATATAGGGACTTCGAACATGGCAATCGTTACTTAGTGACAATAAAAATAGTCGTGAAGCATATATTAGAAAGCATCGTGTTCGAGTAGAAAAATAATAGCATGTATTCCCCCCATGGGTTTGTAAAATAGTTAAACAATAGAAAATGGGGCTACGAACTCACCTTAAGTTATGTAGTGAGTAGTGAATGTGATGGTCGAATCGCGAAAGTTTCTACGAGCAACCTATAATAGAATGTTGCGACTTAGGATCGGAGTAAAGAATATGAAGTAGTGCCTATATATATATCTTGCATTTAGTACATGATGTGGTATGATGTATAGTATAAGTCTTTGAAAGAAAGATTCATGAAACATGTATGTTTTGGTATAGGGGTGTCCATGGTACTGGAACCGTCCCGAACCGGAACCGTCCCGAAAGAACCGAGAACCGAAAATATGGAAAAAGTGGAACCAAGAACCGTCCCAAATTCTTCAGTACGGTTCCGGTACGGTACACGGTTCCGATACGGGAATTTCGGGTAATTCCCACAAGAACCTAAATGTTTATATAATTTATTTTTTTCGTCGTCTATTATTCATAAAGACATGTTAATAATGCTATAAAAATACAAATACACACGGTATTTAACTAATGTACATGATTAAATATTGTATACTTAAACAACAACATATATACTTGATTTAGTTATTTAGTATACTTGATTAAATATTGCGCATCATATTGAATCGAAATATAGATTCGTCATTCGTCAGATATTGCATGCATTCATATAATATAACATGCATTCATACTTCCAACCCATTATACTCGTAATATAGATTCGTCATTCGTCAGATATTGCATTATATAATTCACTTGATTTTTCTATTACTATAGGTAAGTATCAAATTTACGATAATAATCTCAAGATAAACATACTTTCATGTTGATAAATGATGATGATGATGATGATCTTTGAATGGATTAAAAGTTTGGGTGTTTATTTTATTATGTGTTTTTAAGTTTTAGATTTTTTATGTTACAGTTTAATAATGAGTAAGTTTTTTTTATTTTTTTTTTATTTTTTTTTATTCATTTATTTTTTTCTCCTTAAAATGCTATACACATTACACAATGTCCTAAATAAACCCTATAAAATTTCATATTTTCAAAGTAGTCGGTTCTTTCGGGAAAGAACCGGAACCGGACGGTTCCGACCCGAACCGTCCCGAGAACCTAAAATTTGGAATTTTAGGAACCAAGAACCGTACCATGGTTCTAATATACGGTTCGGTTCCGGTACGGTACTGGTACGGTTCCTCGGTTCTTTTGGTTCTTTGGTTCTTTTGGACACCCCTATTTTGGTATATCGTTTACTACCGTTCGGGCCGACATAATTCAGAAGTCATGTTAGTAAGCGTTCGAGGAGCCAGGACACTTTAACTCGTAAATCCACAACTCATCTCGACGGCTTACATAATGAACTCCTCACATGAGGCTCCCTACTATTGTAGTAGTTGATAAAATATATAGATATAAGTTTCGATCCGAAAAGTTACATGTCCGATATTTGGATAAACTTAGGAAAGTTTATTGGTACATGAAGATTGTTATTAGGGTATGTTTCATAAGTCTTGTATGACCATTTTTCCTTGTAATATCTCATGGTTCCTTTTTAAGTGAAGTAGATCAAAATTGCTTGTTCAAGTTATCGCCTAATTCATTGTTTCATGTTTACGCCTATGTAAGTTGGTATGGTCATTTCGTCATGGCCTAGCCATGACCTTTGGTCCTTGTTCCAAGGTCATGAGACACAACCTTGGCTCTAGCCATGGTGGTGGTCTTGATTATAGGTCATCAGACCTCTTGTTCCTTTTAAAGTATAACCAATATATAGTGACTTATATATATGTAAATAGCTGTTAAGAAACTGAGAAATATCTCACTCAGAAAGTGTTTTCAAGGCTCAAGCCTCTTTGACCTGTAAGGAAAACGTGATTCCGGACAACTTTCGTGTTTTAACTTTTTCATGAAACGGACCAGAAAGGCCTCTTTTTGCGTGTTTAAAGTTTCTGTAACAGAAAGTTTTGGCAGATTTGTCGCAAAGTTTTGGTAATTTCAAATCGTCATAACTTTTGACTCGTATACTCGTTTTAGGTGGTTCAAATTGCTACGGTTTCCTTGTTAGGTCCTCTACTACAATATGTAATAATCCAATATCATATTTTTACCATTTTGATCAGGTCTTTCCAAGAAAATCACTAGTTTACTTGTTTTAGTAACTTATCTTAACAATCCATTATAACAACATCTTTTACTCATTTTTATACATCATGGACATCAATACAAGACATAATATAGCAAGAATAACATGTAAATGATATGAACATGATAAATTAACAAGAAGCATGTTAGGGTTTGGCTTACAACTTGTGGCTTTCAAAGATGAAAGGAAAGTAGCAAGTAAGGAAAAGAACTTTGATAGACTTTGCTTCAACCCTTTTTCACTTCATGTAATCTTTCTACCCTTGGTATTCTTGAAAGAGATGTAATGAAAGTTGAGGTGACTTGAGTGGATTCAAACTCAAGAGAAATCACCAAAGTTCTAGGGTTTGGAAGTGTTTTGATAATCTAAGATCAAACTAGGGTTTTTATCTTGAACTTGCACTTGAACCTTGCTAGAAATTAGAAGAAAATAACTAAGTGTGGAGTGGTTTTGGTTTGTGATGGTGCACGGCAACATGGGGTTGAAGGGGTATTTATATGGGCTTGAGGAGGTTACAAAACATGACTAGTCAAAGCTTACAAAGGAAGCTTGAACACATGTATGCAATCTAAGGCCTTAAGCATGAGATCAAGACACCTAAAGGATGACTCCCCCCCCCCCCCTAGGCGGTTCACAAGCTTGGGGAGGAAGTGTTAGACTTTGCTTGGTATTATCCTAAATATTAGGAAGAGTTTTGACCCCGGGAAATGCCAATCGTAAATGATTAAGCCTCAAAACGTAAAACCGGGGTGTCGTAAAATTATGGAATTTGAAAGTATTGTTAAACATGTCCATATAGTCCATAATAAAATATAAAATGAGTGGTAGGATCTATCGGGTGCTAAAACCCTGCTAAAAACTGGAAACACGGGTCTAAAACGCGTAATTCGCATAAAACGCTGAACTGAAAAACGTAAAATTCCAAAACTTTTGGAATTGTCATAAAATGATAGAAAATCATATTTCTATAGTTTATAATGTTTTATGGATATATCGGGATGCTGGAAGGACGTTTAAACCTAAAAGTAAATCTCGGACACGGCTTTGTGATTTTTGCAGAAATGATCCGACGAGCGTCAAACTCTCGGATTATCGTTAAAATAGTTTAACTTACGAGAATATGGAATAAAAATTTCTGAGATGAATAGTGAAAAGTGAATAGTAAAAGTGAATAGTAAAATTTTCGGGAATAAAAGTTAACCTGAAATTGCGAATTGTTACAGTCTCTACCCCTTACGGGGAACTTCGTCCCGAAGTTCTGTGTGTGTTATATGTTGGAGTGGTGTCGATGAAGAGGTGTGGTTACTTATGAGGATTAGAGTGATGTAGTTTGATTTGTCGTTTCAGTGTATGGCGTAGGATGAGGTTACTTATGAGAAGTTTGTTTCTAAGAAAACATACAGGTGACTGCTCCCAGCATAACATGATCCCTCCTGAATTAGACATAGGTGATCAGGCTATGTATAATTTAGGACCGATAATGTGATGTTCGGTTTAGTTACGTAGTATTGTGTTTCTTAAAAGTTTTAGATGGTATTCAATCTTGTAAAGCTGATGAGAGTGCTTGTGGTGTAACTAAGGATGATTTGAGCTTTAAAAGTGCATCAAGATCAGAAAGTGAGCTTGTGGGATTAAGGGTTGTGAAGATGATGATGGTGAGAAGGTTAAGAAGGTTTGTTCTTCATTTTGATATGTTGAGATTTAGTGGTTTGTGATGAAAGTTGGAAATGAAGGCATGATATTGATTTATAGGGTGGTATCAACGAAGTGATTTTTCTAAGGTGGTGGTAGAATATCTTGGAGTAAGATGATATGAAACAATAAAGTGATAACAAATTAGCTTGAAGTAAAATTTGTTGAATGGTTTATAAGATAACTGAGTAAGTCACAAAGAATGGTAATAGTCTGCTAAACAATCAAATTGGTTTGGAGATAGAAAGTACAATAGATGAGAATTATCACAAAGAGTCGTTTATTGAACATTAAATATTCTTAAGTCATAAAAACTCCCATTACTAGGGATACACGTAGTACAACATATGTAACAATTCGCAATTTCAGGTTAATTTCTATTTTCGGAAAATTTTACTATTCATGTTACTATTCATTTTTACTATTCATTTCTTTCTGAATTTTTCCCGAAAGTTGATTTTTATTTCATATTCTCGAGTGATAAATCATTTTCATGACAAATTAAATGTTTGACACTCGTCAGATCATTTTCGTGAAAGTTATTAAGGAATGACACGACATTACACGTTTTAGGGTAAAACGGCAATCAGAAATTCTACGCACAACGAAATTTGATCCCGTCAGGTGACCCCACATCAGAAAAATGTTTAACACATTCATGATTTATTTGAGAATAAATCATAACTGAGAAAAATCATGGCCCAAATAAACTTCGGCCGTGAAAAACTGGAATTTTCAGTTTTACGCGTTTTTACTCAGCCGTAACCCTAGCCTTTACCTGCACCGCATTTCTAAGATGATTTGAGCTTTCAACTTATTTAAATAAGTCAACATATTTTTCCCTCCTCCATTGACTAAAAATCATTCCTTGATTTTATAAATCATTCCTTGATTTTTAGGCTTCCGGTTTGATGTCTAAAAGACATTTAACACCAACCGACACCAGACTGAGCCCAGTCTAGACATTATAAATCATTTTAAATCATTTTTAGCATATAAGAAAAGTAACATTTTACTTTTCTCAGTTTTACGCAATATTCGTACATTTTACGTATTACGCGTTTTAGACCCGTGTTTCCAGCTTTTAGCAGGTTTTACCACCCAAATGGAACTTATCACCCATTTTATATTTTATTATGGGACTTATGAACATTTCTAACAATACTTTAAAGTTTCATAATTTTACGACACCCGGTTTTACGTTTTGAGGCCTAATCATTTACGGTTGGCATTTTCCCGGAGTCAAAATGCATCTTTTAACCAAGGATAATACCAAGCCAAGCCACCTCCCCTCCTTATCTGTTTTGGAACCGCCTCTAGGGGGGGGAGTCACACCCTTGGTGGCTTGATCTTGTGCCTTGTGATCTAGGATGTATACATGTGTTCTTTTTGGCAAAATATCTCTTGAAAACTAACCTCCTCAAAGTCATATATATACCCCCTCCCCTCTCCATATGGCCGGCCATCCCAACACACCTAAATCATCTCACACTTAGCTTATCTCTTCTAATTTGTTGCAAGGTTCAAGTGAAGTTCAAGTATAGAAACCCTAGTTAGCTTATTTCTTACCAAAAATCTTCCAAACCCTAACATACTTGGTGTTTTCTCTTGAGTTTAAATCCACTCAATACACCTCAACCTTTATCATCTATCTTTCAAGAATACTAAGAGTAGAAAGGTTGCTTGAAGTGAAAAGGGTTGAAGCTTGTCTATCAAAGTCCATTTCCTTACTAGTTACTCCTTTCTTTCATTAGAAAGCCTAAAGTTGTAAGCCTAAACCTAACATGCTTCTTGTTTATTTATCATGTTCATCTCATTTATATGTTATTCTTGCTATATTATGTGTTGTAATTATGTCCATGATGAATCATGATGAGTAAAAGATGTTGTTGTAATGACTTATTGAAACAAATTACTAAAACAAGCAAACTAGTGAATATCTTGGTATAACCTGATCAAAATGGTAAAAATTTTATATTGGATTATTACATATTACAGTAGAGGACTTAAAAAGCAAACCATAGCAATTTGAACCACTTAAAAAGAGTAAACGAGTCAAAAGTTATGGCGATTTGAAGTTACCAAAGATTTCCGGCAAAACTGCCTAAATGTTTCTGTGATTTCTGTGACAGAACCTAAAACACGCAAAAAGAGGCCTTTCTGGTCCGATTCATGAAAAAGTTAAAACACGAAAGTTGTCCGGAATCATGTTTTCATTCAGGAACAAAGAGGCTCAAGCCTTGAAAACGCCTTCTGAGTGAGATATTTCTCAGTTTTCTTAACAGCTATTTACATATTTTAAGTTACTAAGTTATTGTCATACTTTCAAAGGAATAAAAGGTATTATGACCTATAACCAAGACCACCACCATGGCTAGAACCAAGGTAGTGTCTCATGACCATGGAACAAGGACCAAAGGTCATGGCTAGGCCATGACGAATGACCAAACCAACTTACCAAGGCGTAAACATGAAACAATGAAATTGGCGATAACATGAACAAGTAATTTGTATCTACTTCATCTAAAAGGAAACCATGAGACTTTACCAAGACAAATGGTCATACAAAACTTATGAATCATACCCTAATAACAATCTTCATGTACCATAAACTTTCCTAAGTTTATCCAAATATCGGACATGTAACGTTTTCGGATCAAAACTTATATCTATACTTTATCAACTACTACAATAGTAGGGAGCTTCATGTGAGGAGTTCATTATGTAAGCCGTCGAGATGAGTTGTGGATTTACGAGTTAAAGTGTCCTGGCTCCTCGAACGCTTACTAACATGACTTCTGAAATATGTTAGCCCGAACGGTAGTAAACGATATACCAAAACATACATGTTCATAAATTTTTCTTACAAAGACTTACAAATATACATCATACATCATCATGGACTAAATGCAAACCATATATATAGGCACTCCGTTATATTCTTTACACAAATCCTAAGTCGCAACATTCTATTCTAGGTTGCTCGTAGAAACCTACACGATCCGATCATCACCTTCATTATTTGCTATCATACTTGAGGTGAGTTCATAGCCCCGCTTACATTACTTTAATGTTTTACAAACCCTTGGGGGAAATACATGCTACTTTTAAACCGAACACAATGCTTTGAAACTGTATGCTGCCTGATTGTTTTATTATTACTAAGTACCTACCTTGCCAATCCTAGGCCCCATCATGAACCATTTAATCACTAGTATTAGTGAGCGCGAGTATTGTGAATAGGCCTATTGGGATTGACGAATCCCATTTGTTTGAGCAGTTAGTTCAAATGAATGCACTATATTTGAAAACATTAAGTATGACGGCAAAGTACTTACCGGGGCAACATAACCGCCGATTGATATTGGTACACGTTAACGTATTGGTTGCATGAGCTTAGTACATAATAATAACTGTTTTGTTTTCTAACATGAGTATGAGTCTAATTAACTCATTACTACCAACATATTGTGTTCAACCTTAAACAAACTCTATGAATTTCACTCAACCTTTGTGTTGACCTCTTAAGCATGTATTTCAGGTCCATGATAATCAAGAATGGAGCGGGAAGGGCACGTACCGAAGGAAGAAGGCTATAAACTATTATGTCATTCGATAAAAACATCATAGACTTTATATTGATGTGTTTTGAAACAATGGATCATTTTGGGACCTTACTATGTAAACTTTGATACATTTGAATAATATGAATGACAACTCTTTTTATTACTATTCGTTTAGAGATCGTTTTCTATTATTATGACTGTTGTGCCGTCGAGTAACACCCAAGTTGAATTCCGCTGCATCATGAATTGGGGGTGTTACAGATTGGTACCAGAGCCATGGTTATAGAGAAACGGGTCTAAGTGAGACCTAAACTATAACTACAATAACAAGCAAAAACATTTTTATAGCCTTCCGCTCTTCGTGCCTTCCGTCCTCCAGAAGATTATGGACTTATTACACATGTTATCCTACATGAACATATTTGTATATTGTCATATGCACATTTCCTTAGTTTGAACATTTTCCATAAACATTTGATTATTTTTGACATCATAAATTGTAGACATCATGTCCGCACCTCCATCTCCCGATCATCTTCATGCTATGCCCGAGTATTTACCAATTCTTCCCGGACCCGATGATCCTTACTTTGAACAAATTGACTATGACGATGAGGAAATACCTTATGAGGATCTAGAAAATGAAATAGATTCGGACGAAGATCCTGAAATGGATTTGGACATAAATATCGATGAGTACGAAGAGGATCCTGAAATGGATGTTGATATCGAAGCCATCGAGGAGGAAGCGGAGGAACTATTAGTGGTGCCACATTTATCACCATTGACATCTCCACCTCCGGTTTCACCAATTTCATCCGAATCTAACCGTACCACTCCAGCTCAAGTTCCGAAATCTACCTATCAAACCGGCGGAACATCTACATCTACACATATGTTCGCAAACTCAGCTCAATACGAAATCTACTCTTTGAAACAAGCTCTCAACCTAACCCAACTCAAGGTTAAATGTATGGAAAGTCAAATGCACGAATGTATGTCCAAGGTAAATTCTGCTAGAATGGATGCCATGAATGCTCGAGACGACCTATATTGGTTTAAGCTTGACATGAGCTACGTGAAGCGTGACTCGACTCATGTTGGGGAAGAAGTCTTAAATCCTTTGACGGGCTTGGATAATGTCAAGGATAGACTCACTTTGGTTGAGAGGGCCCAAGAACAGGATGCGGTTCAAATTCACAAACTACTTCACCGCCTAAATACCGCCGAAATCCGGTTAGATGTGGCAAACTTTGATAGGTATCAACTTAGGAATGATTTGTGTGGAATGAAAACTCAACTGAGTTCCATACAACAAAGGTTATACCGAAAGGATGTCAAAGAATACCGTCCAAACGAAAGCGTAGACGTGTTAGCAACACGCGGAAATAATAATCCGACCGAACCGCAACAACCTCCCAACCAACGTTAGACTAGTGTTATAGTACTAGTTAGCTTTTGTACAACGTTGTAATTACTAACTGAAAGTATCAGTTAGTAAGTTTTGAATGAACTTGTAATAAGTTCGATTTTGTAATCAACGTTATATGAAATAAAACTCTTGTTTTATATACTATCATGTGTTATGTTTTTAAGTTTCAAACATTATCATCCTATCATTCTTATCAAACATTGTGCTCATCTCACAACTCTCTAATTACAATGTATCTTTTGAACAATAGAACTATGGCGCCCAAGAAAAAGACCCCACCAACGATGACACAAGCCGCCATCCGCAAACTGGTGAAGGATAGTGTCAATGCAGCACTTATCGCTGAACGAGCAGCCGTAGCTGCAGCAGCTGCCGATGCCACCACAGCTGCTGGTGCTGCTGATGCTGCAGCAGCTGCTGATGCTGCAGCCGCTGCTGATGCTGCAGCAGCCGCAGAAGCCGCCACTGCTGCGGAAGCTGCAATAGCTGCAGAGACTGCCAGACTTGCCAGTCTTAATCTTGGAGGACCTACCCCTCCGGTGACCAATGTTACTACAGTACCAAAGGGTTGCTCGTTCATTTCCTACCTGAAATGTGAACCCCTCAAATTCAAGGGTACTGAAGGGGCTGTAGGTTTGACCCGTTGGTTCGAAAAGGCGGAGTCGGTGTTCATTGTTAGTAAATGTACTGAGGTTGACAAAGTTCAGTATGCCACAAGTACTTTGTTGAATGAGGCGTTGTCCTGGTGGAACTCAATTGCTCAACCCATGGGCATTGAGAATGCCTACAAAATTACTTGGGCTAATTTGAAACAAATGATGATTAAGGAATACTGTCCACGCAGTGAGATACAAAAGTTGGAAGTTGAGTTCTGGGATCATACGGTTAAGGGAAATGATATCATGACCTACAACCGTAGATTCCAGGAACTGAGGATACTTTGTCCATCAATGGTTTCCCCAAAGGAAAAGATGTTGGAAAGGTATATTTGGGGACT
Organism: Artemisia argyi; assembly: GCA_030686995.1. Lineage (NCBI taxonomy): Eukaryota > Viridiplantae > Streptophyta > Magnoliopsida > Asterales > Asteraceae > Artemisia > Artemisia argyi. Next base: position 7,334,724 of record CM060689.1, read on the forward strand.
TCCCTCAAGCATACAGGGGAATGTGACTTCGGCAAATCCCAAAGAACTTGATGAGGCTATGCGGATGTCCCGTAGTCTCATGGATCAAGTGGTACGTATGTCGGAAACCCGCAGGCAAAACAACCTCAACATCAACAACAACAACAGCAATGCCAACAATCCCAACAACTCCAACTACCGTAACAACAACAACAACAAGAACAACAACAATAAACGACCATATGATGGTAACCGTGGGAACAACAACAATAACAACAACAACAACCAAACCCGAAACAACAACCACCACAATCAGCAGAATAGGAGACAAGAAGCCGCGACGGCTTATGTTGCTGCACCTGCTGGTGGTAGGTACGTGGGTAATCAACCACAATGTGCCAAGTGCAATTACCATCACGAAGGTCCTGGCCCGGCCAAATGCCTCAAGTGCCAAAAGCCCGGACATCTTGCCAAGGATTGTAGGGGCAAGGGTATAGCTACTGGGGCTAACTCACAGCCCATAGTTACATGTTTCGGGTGTGGTGAAAGGGGACACTATAAGAACAACTGTCCTCAAAACCAAGGACCCCAAGGCGGAGGTGCTCGTGCTAGAGCCTATGTCATAGGAAAGGAAGAACCACACCAGGACCCGAACGTGGTTACCGGTACGTTCTTACTCAATAATATTCCTGTTAAAGTATTATTCGATTCTGGTGCTGATATGAGCTTTATATCTACTAGAATTGCGCCCTTACTTGATATTCCATCAATTACTTTAACCACTAGTTATAATGTTGAGCTAGCTACCGGTGACTTAGTAAATACCAATACCGTACTCCCAAACTGTACCCTTAATCTCTTAGACCACCCCTTTAACATCAATCTTATGCCAATCGAACTCGGAAGTTTCGATGTTGTTATTGGCATGGATTGGTTGTCTAAACATCAAGCTAACATTATTTGTGGTGAAAGAGTTGTGCACATTCCATGTGACAATGAAACTTTGATCATTCGTGGTGATCAAAGTGGAACCCGAATAAACATCATCTCATGTATCAAAACCATGAAGTACATTGAGAAAGGATGTTATGCTTTCTTAGCCCACGTAACAGAAAAGAAAACCGATGAAAAACGTCTCGAAGATGTTCCTATTGCCCGTGAGTTTCCTGAAGTCTTTCCAGAAGACTTACCCGGACTACCACCACATCGACAAATAGAGTTCAGAATTGATTTAATACCAGGAGCGGCGCCAGTTGCCCGCGCACCATACCGGCTAGCACCTTCAGAGATGCAAGAGCTATCAAATCAATTACAAGAACTTGCGGACAAGGGATTTATTCGACCCAGTTCCTCACCTTGGGGAGCTCCAGTTTTATTCGTGAAAAAGAAAGACGGGTCATTACGCATGTGTATTGACTATCGTGAACTAAACAAATTAACCATAAAGAACCGATACCCACTACCAAGAATTGATGATTTATTCGATCAATTGCAAGGCTCAACCTATTACTCAAAAATCGACCTACGTTCAGGTTACCACCAAGTTAGAGTTCGTGATGAAGACATTCCAAAAACAGCCTTTAGGACACGATATGGTCACCACGAATTCCAAGTGATGCCATTTGGGTTAACAAATGCACCGGCAGTATTCATGGATCTCATGAATCGTGTGTGTAAGCCATATTTGGACAAATTTGTGATCGTATTCATAGACGACATTCTCATTTATTCCAAAAACGAAGAGGAACACAAAGAACACCTTAGAACAATTTTAGCACTACTCAAGGAAGAGAAATTGTATGCAAAGTTTTCCAAATGCGAATTTTGGATTCAATCCGTACAATTCCTTGGGCATGTGATTGACAAGACCGGTTTACATGTCGATCCCGCTAAAATTGAAGCTATCAAAAACTGGCCAACACCTACCACACCTACAGAAATTCGTCAATTTCTGGGTTTAGCCGGGTATTACCGAAGGTTTATTGAAGGATTTGTTGGAGTATGCTCGTGTCATAATAAATAATTATATGGCTAGTCATATGTGAGCCTATGGGGTCACACACATATACACTTAGGTACCTCTTTATGTTGTATTTATTGTACTTACGACATGTAAATAACCTTACGTAACTAGGAAACTCTATCGGGCTTCTAATAATTAAGTAATGGACTTAATTAATTGGACTTGGAAAAACTTATGGGAGGCCCATAAGGCCCATAGGGTGGCCGGCCATAGGGAGCTAAAAAAGGGGGGATTGGGTTTTGATTTTGGTCAAATAAATGGTGAATATCTCCTCATAATGTGATAACCAATTTACCATAAATCTCTCCCCCTCTCTCCCTCTAACTCACGGCAAACAAACACCCTCTCCTAGGGTTTTGTTTTTTCATAATCAAATCCTTGATTCTTGTTTAATCAAAGGCCATTTGAAGGTTACGGGTATAAGGACTAGCATCCAAGGGGTATACGGTGAGGTGTAGTGTGTTTCACACATAGAGGAGATCAACCTTATTGATCTCTTGGGTTTCTATTAACATTCGTGGTGGTGACTTTGTTGGTGATTCCCGGTGCACGCTACAAAGGTATAAAACATATATGTTTAATTTGTTTTTATTTAGATTGATCATATGGCTATATGAGATCCGTGTGGGTGATGTTGTTCCGCTGCGTTTATTTGATATTTTTATATTTTATATTCATACATCACCTATAGGATTTTCTTCAATAGCAAAATCTTTGACCAAGCTAACTCAGAAAAACAAGAAATACGTGTGGGATGAAGACGAAGAAAATGCTTTCCAAACCCTTAAACAAAAACTTTGTAGTGCTCCTATCCTAGCATTGCCAGATGGGATCGAAGATTTTGTAGTCTATTGTGATGCATCGTACCAAGGTTTAGGTGCCGTGTTGATGCAACGTGATAAGGTCATGGCTTATGCTTCACGACAACTCAAGGTTCATGAAGAAAATTACACCACTCATGACTTAGAGTTAGGAGCTGTGGTCTTTGCACTAAAAATCTGGAGGCACTATCTATACGGTACTAGATGTACTGTGTACACCGATCATAAAAGCCTACAACACATTTTGAACCAAAAAGAACTAAACATGCGACAACGTCGTTGGTTGGAATTACTAAGTGATTATGACTGCGACATTCGTTACCACCCAGGAAAAGCCAACGTAGTAGCCGACGCCCTAAGCCGAAAGGAACGGATTAAACCATTACGAGTCCGAGCCTTAGTTTTAACCATAAATTCCAACTTTCCTACCCAAATCCTTCACGCTCAAGCTGAGGCGGTGAAACAAGAAGACATCCAAAAGGAGAGGTTGGATGGCATGATACAAAAGAAATTCGAAACCCGTTCAGATGGAACTCTATGCTTCCAAGGTCGAAGTTGGTTACCACTTTATGGTGGCCTACGAGACTTGATCATGCATGAATCACATAAGTCTAAATACTCCATACATCCAGGATCTGATAAAATGTATCATGATCTTAAGTTACTCTATTGGTGGCCGAACATGAAAGCCGACATTGCAACATACGTTAGCAAATGTCTTACCTGCTCCAAAGTAAAAGCCGAACACCAAAAACCATCCGGTCCATTGCAACAACCAGAAATTCCTACCTGGAAATGGGAAAGAATTACTATGGACTTCATTACCAAGCTCCCAAAAACATCAAGCGGTTATGACTCCATTTGGGTCATAGTTGATCGCCTTACAAAATCCGCACACTTTATACCAATCAAAGAGACTTACAAAATGGAACAACTAACCCGACTGTACGTCAAAGAAATAGTCTCAAGACATGGTGCACCGATATCCATCATATCCGACAGAGATGGTAGATTTACTTCCAATTTCTGGTAGTCACTCCAAGACGCCTTTGGAACAAATCTAGACATGAGTACAGCATATCACCCTCAGACCGATGGTCAGAGTGAACGAACCATCCAAACTCTTGAAGACATGCTTCGAGCATGCATAATAGACTTTGGAAAAGGATGGGATACTCATTTACCATTAGTCGAATTTTCCTACAACAACAGCTATCATACAAGTATTAAAGCAGCCCCATTTGAAGCACTTTACGGTCGAAAGTGTCGTTCACCTGCTTGTTGGGCTGAAGTGGGAGAAGTTCAACTCACTGGACCAGAACTCATCCGTGAAACAACGGATAAAATTGTACAAATCAAAAATCGGTTACAAGCCGCAAGAGATCGACAGAAAAGTTATGCCGACACACGACGCAGACCCCTAGAATTCCAAGTCGGAGATAGGGTTATGCTAAAGGTATCGCCTTGGAAGGGCTTGATACGATTCGGTAAACGAGGAAAACTAAACCCAAGATACATCGGACCATTCAAAATCCTAGCCAGGGTTGGTCCTGTGGCGTACAGACTTGAGCTTCCGTCAGAACTCAGTAATGTACACCCCACTTTCCATGTATCTAACCTAAAGAAATGCTTATCGGATGAATCACTTGTGATTCCACTCGATGAAATTCAACTCAATGACGATCTTCAATTTGTTGAGGAACCCGTAGAAATCATGGACCGAGAGGTCAAACAACTCAAAAAAAGCCGTATACCAATTGTCAAAGTTCGTTGGAACTCACGACGTGGTCCTGAATACACATGGGAACGAGAGGACCAGATACGAAAGAAATACCCACACCTTTTTACCAACGAAGCTTCTACCTCCAACGTAAATTGATCTCCGGGACGGAGCTCTCATATGGGGTGGAGACTGTAACAATTCGCAATTTCAGGTTAATTTCTATTTTCGGAAAATTTTACTATTCATGTTACTATTCATTTTTACTATTCATTTCTTTCTGAATTTTTCCCGAAAGTTGATTTTTATTTCATATTCTCGAGTGATAAATCATTTTCATGACAAATTAAATGTTTGACACTCGTCAGATCATTTTCGTGAAAGTTATTAAGGAATGACACGACATTACACGTTTTAGGGTAAAACGGCAATCAGAAATTCTACGCACAACGAAATTTGATCCCGTCAGGTGACCCCACATCAGAAAAATGTTTAACACATTCATGATTTATTTGAGAATAAATCATAACTGAGAAAAATCATGGCCCAAATAAACTTCGGCCGTGAAAAACTGGAATTTTCAGTTTTACGCGTTTTTACTCAGCCGTAACCCTAGCCTTTACCTGCACCGCATTTCTAAGATGATTTGAGCTTTCAACTTATTTAAATAAGTCAACATATTTTTCCCTCCTCCATTGACTAAAAATCATTCCTTGATTTTATAAATCATTCCTTGATTTTTAGGCTTCCGGTTTGATGTCTAAAAGACATTTAACACCAACCGACACCAGACTGAGCCCAGTCTAGACATTATAAATCATTTTAAATCATTTTTAGCATATAAGAAAAGTAACATTTTACTTTTCTCAGTTTTACGCAATATTCGTACATTTTACGTATTACGCGTTTTAGACCCGTGTTTCCAGCTTTTAGCAGGTTTTACCACCCAAATGGAACTTATCACCCATTTTATATTTTATTATGGGACTTATGAACATTTCTAACAATACTTTAAAGTTTCATAATTTTACGACACCCGGTTTTACGTTTTGAGGCCTAATCATTTACGGTTGGCATTTTCCCGGAGTCAAAATGCATCTTTTAACCAAGGATAATACCAAGCCAAGCCACCTCCCCTCCTTATCTGTTTTGGAACCGCCTCTAGGGGGGGGAGTCACACCCTTGGTGGCTTGATCTTGTGCCTTGTGATCTAGGATGTATACATGTGTTCTTTTTGGCAAAATATCTCTTGAAAACTAACCTCCTCAAAGTCATATATATACCCCCTCCCCTCTCCATATGGCCGGCCATCCCAACACACCTAAATCATCTCACACTTAGCTTATCTCTTCTAATTTGTTGCAAGGTTCAAGTGAAGTTCAAGTATAGAAACCCTAGTTAGCTTATTTCTTACCAAAAATCTTCCAAACCCTAACATACTTGGTGTTTTCTCTTGAGTTTAAATCCACTCAATACACCTCAACCTTTATCATCTATCTTTCAAGAATACTAAGAGTAGAAAGGTTGCTTGAAGTGAAAAGGGTTGAAGCTTGTCTATCAAAGTCCATTTCCTTACTAGTTACTCCTTTCTTTCATTAGAAAGCCTAAAGTTGTAAGCCTAAACCTAACATGCTTCTTGTTTATTTATCATGTTCATCTCATTTATATGTTATTCTTGCTATATTATGTGTTGTAATTATGTCCATGATGAATCATGATGAGTAAAAGATGTTGTTGTAATGACTTATTGAAACAAATTACTAAAACAAGCAAACTAGTGAATATCTTGGTATAACCTGATCAAAATGGTAAAAATTTTATATTGGATTATTACATATTACAGTAGAGGACTTAAAAAGCAAACCATAGCAATTTGAACCACTTAAAAAGAGTAAACGAGTCAAAAGTTATGGCGATTTGAAGTTACCAAAGATTTCCGGCAAAACTGCCTAAATGTTTCTGTGATTTCTGTGACAGAACCTAAAACACGCAAAAAGAGGCCTTTCTGGTCCGATTCATGAAAAAGTTAAAACACGAAAGTTGTCCGGAATCATGTTTTCATTCAGGAACAAAGAGGCTCAAGCCTTGAAAACGCCTTCTGAGTGAGATATTTCTCAGTTTTCTTAACAGCTATTTACATATTTTAAGTTACTAAGTTATTGTCATACTTTCAAAGGAATAAAAGGTATTATGACCTATAACCAAGACCACCACCATGGCTAGAACCAAGGTAGTGTCTCATGACCATGGAACAAGGACCAAAGGTCATGGCTAGGCCATGACGAATGACCAAACCAACTTACCAAGGCGTAAACATGAAACAATGAAATTGGCGATAACATGAACAAGTAATTTGTATCTACTTCATCTAAAAGGAAACCATGAGACTTTACCAAGACAAATGGTCATACAAAACTTATGAATCATACCCTAATAACAATCTTCATGTACCATAAACTTTCCTAAGTTTATCCAAATATCGGACATGTAACGTTTTCGGATCAAAACTTATATCTATACTTTATCAACTACTACAATAGTAGGGAGCTTCATGTGAGGAGTTCATTATGTAAGCCGTCGAGATGAGTTGTGGATTTACGAGTTAAAGTGTCCTGGCTCCTCGAACGCTTACTAACATGACTTCTGAAATATGTTAGCCCGAACGGTAGTAAACGATATACCAAAACATACATGTTCATAAATTTTTCTTACAAAGACTTACAAATATACATCATACATCATCATGGACTAAATGCAAACCATATATATAGGCACTCCGTTATATTCTTTACACAAATCCTAAGTCGCAACATTCTATTCTAGGTTGCTCGTAGAAACCTACACGATCCGATCATCACCTTCATTATTTGCTATCATACTTGAGGTGAGTTCATAGCCCCGCTTACATTACTTTAATGTTTTACAAACCCTTGGGGGAAATACATGCTACTTTTAAACCGAACACAATGCTTTGAAACTGTATGCTGCCTGATTGTTTTATTATTACTAAGTACCTACCTTGCCAATCCTAGGCCCCATCATGAACCATTTAATCACTAGTATTAGTGAGCGCGAGTATTGTGAATAGGCCTATTGGGATTGACGAATCCCATTTGTTTGAGCAGTTAGTTCAAATGAATGCACTATATTTGAAAACATTAAGTATGACGGCAAAGTACTTACCGGGGCAACATAACCGCCGATTGATATTGGTACACGTTAACGTATTGGTTGCATGAGCTTAGTACATAATAATAACTGTTTTGTTTTCTAACATGAGTATGAGTCTAATTAACTCATTACTACCAACATATTGTGTTCAACCTTAAACAAACTCTATGAATTTCACTCAACCTTTGTGTTGACCTCTTAAGCATGTATTTCAGGTCCATGATAATCAAGAATGGAGCGGGAAGGGCACGTACCGAAGGAAGAAGGCTATAAACTATTATGTCATTCGATAAAAACATCATAGACTTTATATTGATGTGTTTTGAAACAATGGATCATTTTGGGACCTTACTATGTAAACTTTGATACATTTGAATAATATGAATGACAACTCTTTTTATTACTATTCGTTTAGAGATCGTTTTCTATTATTATGACTGTTGTGCCGTCGAGTAACACCCAAGTTGAATTCCGCTGCATCATGAATTGGGGGTGTTACAACATAGTGCATAAATAAACATGACTGCTAATTTCTAAACTTCATCGTTCTGTAGTGTTGTTGAGATTCTGATAAGCTCCTTCTCCTCTTATCATATATGCTCAATCTTGGTTGTCTTCAACTTGTTGACTTTGGTTTTGGGGACATCGGTTCTTGTAATGTCCACTTTCTCCACACCCGAAGCATATAACTATCGGCTGAGTGTTAGCCCCTGTAGCTACACCCTTGCCTCTACAATCTTTGGCAAGATGTCCGGGCTTTTGACACTTGTTGCACTTGGCCGGGCAGGGACCTGCATGATGGTAGTTGCACTTGGTACACTGTGGTAGAGTACCAACGTATTTACCTCCGGCTGGTGTTGCAACATAAGTCGTTGCGGCTCCTTGTCTTTTGTTTTGCTGATTGTGATGGTTGTTGTTTCGGGTTTGGTTGTTGTTGTTGTTTTTGTTACTTCCAAGGTTACCATCCCATGGTCGCTTGTTGCTGTTGTTCCTATTGTTATTGTTGTTACGGTAGTTGGAGTTGTTGGTGTTGTTTTGTTTTTGGGTTTCTGCCGTACGCACCAATTGATCCATGAGGCTGCGAGATATCCGCGTAGCCTCATCAAGTGTTTTGGGTCCAAACGTAAACATGTTCCCTTGTATGCTTGGTGGGAGTCCCCAGATATACCGTTCCAACAGTATTTCTTTTGTTGAAACCATTGTTGGACATAGTATCCTCAATTCTTGGAATCGACGGTTGTAAGTCAGGATGTCGGTTCCTTTAACAACATGGTTCATGAATTCTACTTCTAATTTCCGCATTTCACTGTGAGGGCAATATTCTTTCTTCATATTATCCCCAGAAAGCTTATAATCCTTTTCGACACCCATTGGTTGATATACTAAATTCCTCCATGATAATGCCTCATCCAATAGTGGACCGGTGGCATATTGAACTTTATCATTCTCGGTGCATTTGTTGACCAAATATACCGACTCCGCCTTTTCAAACCAGCGGGTCAGACCTACAGCTCCTTCAGTACCCTTGAATTTGATGGGTTCACATTTCAAGTAGGAAATGAACGAGCAACCCATTGGTACTGTAGTAACATTGGTCACCGGAGGGGTAGTTGAGTTCGGTCCTCCAAGGTTAAGACTGGCAATTCTTGCAGCTTCTGCAGCTATTGCAGCTTCCGCAGCAGTGGCGGCTTCTGCGGCTGCTGCAGCATCAGCAGCACCAGCAGCTGTGGCGGCTTCGGCAGCTGCTGCAACTGCTGCAGCTACGGCTGCTCGTTCCGTGATAAGTGCTGCATTGACACTGTCCTTTACCAGTTTGCGGATGGCAGCTTGCGTCATTGTTGGTGGTGTATTTTTCTTTGGCGCCATGATTCTATTGTTCAAAAGATATGTCGTAAGTAGAGAGTTGTGAAATAAGCATGATTTTTGGTGGGAAATGATAGAATAATTATGTTGAAGATTTAAAGGCATAACACATGATAGTATAAAACAAGAGTTTTATTCGTACAACGTTGGTTGATTTACAAAATCGAAACCTATTACAAGCTTCTTCAAAATTTACTAACTGATACTTTCAGTTTATAATTACAACGTTTTTACTATCGCTAGTTATTACATAGATTTCGTAACATTTACTAACTGAGTCTAATCAGTTTAGTAGTACAAAAGTTAACTAGTATCATCACACTAGTCTATTGTGGATTAGAAGGTCCGAGCAGCTCTGATTGATCGGCAACTTCTTGGTTTAGTGTGTCATAGAGGTACGAGTCGATGAAGTTTGAGAAGCTGTAGTTTTCATGTTGACTTTCTTGTTGGATCAATGGTGGTCGAGGTATAATCCATAGTGAGTGATCCAAATCATCACATGTAGGGATATCAAAGGGAAGTGATAGTGGTGGTGGTAATGGCTCTAGTACATATTCGTATTCGTTATCCTCCTCTTCTTCGTCGGTTGCATCTTCGAAAGGTTCTTCTTCGTCATCAGAAGCGAAGGCATTTACGAAGTCAAATCCGAACTCGGGTGAGGGTGGTAGGACTTGGAAGTTATTAGGTAGAGTGGGCACATAATCGGGAGAAGTGGGTACGCACATGATTTCTATAAGAAGAATTACAATGTTAATATAATTCTATCGTTTATGGGGAGTGCTCAAAATATGGCAAGCATATATATAGCAATATACTAATATGTTTATGTAGCCTAACTTGCATAATAAGTCCATAATCGTCTGGAGGATGGAAGGCACGAAGAACGGAAGGCTATAAAAATGTTTTTGCTTGTAATTGTAGTTATAGTTTAGGTCTCACTTAGACCTGTTTCTCTATAACCATGGCTCTGGTACCAATCTGTAACACCCCCAATTCATTGTTGCAGCGGAATTCGAACTGGGTGTTACTTGACGGCACAATAGTCACAATAATAGAAAACGAACTCCAATTGAGTCGTTTTAAAAGATTTATCATTCAAATTGTATAAATATCAGAGATTACAAATGAGGTCCCAGATGGTTCCATGTTTACAAATTACATAAATTGAGTTTTGAATGATAATAAAATTTATAGCCCTCTTGAGTATCCGTGTCCTTCCGTGCCATCCTTGATCGTCATGAACCTGAAATACATGCTTGAGAGGTCAACACAAAGGTTGAGTGGAATTCGTAGAGTTTAGTTAAATCGTTTGAACACAATATGTCGTAGTGTGAGCTATAGACTCACACTCATAGTTAGAAAACAAAATCGTTATTTATTTCACTAAGCTCATGCAACCAAAACATTAACATCGAACCAACAAAATTGGCATTATAGAAGCCCTATCAAGGTACTTTTGCCATTATACCGCTAAATCTCAAATATAGTGCATTTGTGTGAACTCATCGTTGTTCAACACAAATGGGATCCGTCAATCCCAATAGATCTATTCACAATATTCGCGCTCACTAAAGGTAGTGACTAATGGTTCATGATATAGGGACTTCGAACATGGCAATCGTTACTTAGTGACAATAAAACATAGTCGTGAAGCATATATTAGAAAGCATCGTGTTCGAGTAGAAAAATAATAGCATGTATTCCCCCCATGGGTTTGTAAAATAGTTAAACAATAGAAAATGGGGCTACGAACTCACCTTAAGTTATGTAGTGAGTAGTGAATGTGATGGTCGAATCGCGAAAGTTTCTACGAGCAACCTATAATAGAATGTTGCGACTTAGGATCGGAGTAAAGAATATGAAGTAGTGCCTATATATATATCTTGCATTTAGTCCATTATGTGGTATGATGTATAGTATAAGTCTTTGAAAGAAAGATTCATGAAACATGTATGTTTTGGTATATCGTTTACTACCGTTCGGGCCGACATAATTCAGAAGTCATGTTAGTAAGCGTTCGAGGAGCCAGGACACTTTAACTCGTAAATCCACAACTCATCTCGACGGCTTACATAATGAACTCCTCACATGAGGCTCCCTACTATTGTAGTAGTTGATAAAATATATAGATATAAGTTTCGATCCGAAAAGTTACATGTCCGATATTTGGATAAACTTAGGAAAGTTTATTGGTACATGAAGATTGTTATTAGGGTATGTTTCATAAGTCTTGTATGACCATTTTTCCTTGTAATATCTCATGGTTCCTTTTTAAGTGAAGTAGATCAAAATTGCTTGTTCAAGTTATCGCCTAATTCATTGTTTCATGTTTACGCCTATGTAAGTTGGTATGGTCATTTCGTCATGGCCTAGCCATGACCTTTGGTCTGTTGGTTGTTTAGCTGCAAAACAGTTCCCAGATTAGGGTTAAGATAATCAATTAAAGGTACCGGATATTCACTTGAAATCGTGGTATCACTTTCCAATAGAAACTATTCGACCCTATGCCTGGGTTACACGAATATCTCTATGGGATAAGACCAAGTGATGTTCTTGCTTTAGGCACAAACCAAGAACCAGATGCGTATAGAAGTGTTTAGGGTTTTGTGTTTAGTATATCGTATAATAACCTCTCTCCATGCAGAATGATGTGATCTCTATTTATAATAGAGAATACTCAAACCCTAGCCCATGGTATTATGTATAATTAACGGCCCATTAATTATAACATAATAATTTCCATAATAATAGGGATCAGTGGTTAAAACCTAGCAGCAGAATTGCTGATGCTATCAGCAGATTCTCACTAGCAGCAGAATGCTATAAGCAGCAGAATCAGCTAGCAGCAGAATCAGCTGTCAGCAGAATCTTATCAGCAGGATCAGCTAGCAGCAGAATCCTAGCAGCAGATTCACAACACTAGCAGCAGAGTCTGCTAGCAGTACTTTGATCAATACATAACCACTATTGAGTCAGGGGATTCAGTGACCAAATGGGTGTATACTCCATACCTCCAAACCCATTACCAGGTGTGAATTGATCCCTCAAGTGCACTAAATTTTCCAACAATCCTCCCCAAATTTAGTTCACTACCTTTGCATGAAAAATCAAACACAAAAACAAAACAAGTGCATAAATGAAAATATCCTGAGGATTGAATTTCCACATTAGTACATATACTTTCAAATATTCGAGAATCAGGGTGTTCTAAGAATTGAACCCTTCAACCCATTTGAATACCTGATGATAAATACACACAAGTTTTCAAACACTAAAATACTCCTGACACTATACAAGCCATGTGTCCATATCCAATTCATAAATGTTGTAAAAGCTAAAAGTCCAAAGCTTCCTGAAGCGGCAAAACTTCAACATTCACATAGGTGGTTCATCTTTAATTCATGCTCCTGCTTAGCACTTTTTCAAAGAAAATTAACCATTAAGAAGTGAAGACTTCATCCTCCTTTCAGCAGGTAACAAGCACAACCTTGGGATGTTTGTAATACATGTGCTTCAGTCCACTAAATGATCAGCTTTCCACATTGAACTCAGCTTCCAAGTTTCCTTAGAAGGGAGTTGGGTATCCTTGCATTCAGTGACTAAGTAGGACTTAAACCCATCCCTTTAGCAGACTTCAAAACCAAGTCTCTAGCCAAACCCTTCGTCAAGTGATCAGCTAAGTTTTGTTGAGATTTAACAAACACTATAGATACCACCCCATTCATGATAAGCTCACGAATCATGCTATGCCTAACACCTAAGTGTCTAGACTTCCCATTGTACATCTGGCTATAAGCCTTTGCCAATGTAGCAGCACTATCACAACGGATAGAAATAGGTGCTATAGGTTTAGACCACAATGGAATCTCAAGAAGCAAGTTTTTCAACCATTCAGCTTCTTTGCCAGCAGCAGCTAAAGCCACAAATTCAGATTCCATGGTTGAACTGGTAATGCAAGTTTGTTTCTTGGATGCCCAAGAAATTGCACCTCCACCAAGTAGGAATACCCAGCCACTAGTAGACGAATTGTCTTCAGTGTTACTGATCCAACTTGCATCAGTGTATCCTTCTAATACTGAAGGATAACCAATATATGAGAGACTATAATCCATAGTTCCCTTCAAATACTTAAAGACCATCTGAATTGCTTGCCAATGATGAGCACTAGGATTACTAGTATACCTGCTCAATTTACCCACAGCAAAAGCAATATCAGGTCTTGTACAAGTCATGGCATACATCAAGCAGCCAATCACCCTAGAATACTCAAGTTGAGATACAGCTTTGCCAGTATTAGGCATTAGCTTCTCACTTGTATCCATGGGAGTACTCACTGGAGTACAATCAAAGTAATTAAATTTCCTCAACACCTTCTCAATGTAATGAGATTGAGAGATAGAAATTTTGTTACTTTCATGTTTAATCCTAATACCAAGGATAACATCTGCCTCCCCCATATCCTTCCTGGAGAACTTTGATGACAAAAATTCTTTTGTAAGATCAACTTGATTTTGGTCAGTGCCAAAGATCAACATGTCATCAACATATAGACAAATGATGACTCCTTTACCAGATTCATCAAATTTGCTATATACACATTTGTCAGCTTGATTAAGTAAATAACCACTAGACAAAACCACTTCATCAAACTTTTGATGCCATTGCTTAGGTGCCTGTTTTAGTCCATAAAGAGACTTAATCAGTTTACACACCTTGTTTTCATTGCCAGGCATGATGAAGCCCTGAGGTTGGTTCATGTAAACCTCCTCATCTAAATCACCATTCAAGAAAGCTGTCTTCACATCCATCTGATGAATAATCAAATTGTGAATTGATGCCAAAGCAATTAGCAATCTTATGGTACTGATACGTGCCACTGGAGCATAAGTATCAAAGTAATCTATTCCTGACTTTTGTTTAAAGCCTTGAATAACTAATCTTGCCTTGAACTTTTCAACAGTTCCATCTACCTTCATTTTCTTTTTGAAAATCCATTTGCTACCTAAAGGTTTGCAACCAGGTGGTAGATCAGTCAACACATAAGTGTTATTGCCCATGATGGAGTCCATCTCATCATTAATTGCTTCTTTCCAGAAAGCAACATCCTGGGACTTCATTGCTTCTTCAAATGTTTTGGGATCATCCTCCACAATGAAGCAATAGGAGTATTGGTCAGAGACCTCACTCCTTGTACCTTCAATTAAGTATAATTGAAACTCAGGTCCAAATGATTTTGGAGTCCTCACCCTATTGCTCCTTCTGAGCTCAGGTTCAGGTTGTTGTTCCACAACCTCAGCAGGAACCTCATCAGCAGGAACCTCATCAGCAGGAACCTCTGAAACACCATTGTCATTGGTTCCATTTGGAATCCTTTGACTTGGTCTAGGGATAGATGAGAATCTGTTCTCATCAAAGATTGCATCCCTTGATTCAATTATTGAGTTAATTGAAACAGACTCATTAGGTTCTATAACATAAAACCTATATGCCTTGGAATGCTCAGCATATCCAACAAAGATGCATTCAATGCCTCTTTCACCCAAAGTTTTCTGCTTTGGATCAGGGAGTCTTACAACAGCCCTACAACCCCATATCCTAAGATAATTAAGGTTAGGTTTCTTTTTAGTCCAAAGTTCATAAGGGGTAACTTTGTTCCTTTTGTTGGGAACCCTATTTAATAAATAGCAAGCTGTTAACATAGCTTCACCCCAGAATCCTTGACTCAGCCCTGAATAGGACAACATGGAATTAACCATCTCCTTCAGCACCCTGTTTTTCCTTTCAGAAATACCATTTTGCTGAGGAGTATAAGGGGCAGTCGTTTCATGGATTATACCAACAGACTGAAAATACAGAGTATCCATGTACTCACCTCCCCTATCAGTCCTTAATCTTTTGATCAGGGAACTTTGTTGCAATTCAACTTCAGTTTTAAATACTTTAAATTTATCTAATGCTTCATCTTTAGAATGTAATAAATAAACATGACAAAACCTAGAAGCATCATCAATAAAAGTCACAAAGTATTTCTTATTCCCCAAAGAGGGAGTAGCATGTAAATCACAAAGATCACTGTGAATTAACTCCAAAACTTTAGTTTCACGTTTTACTCCTTGAAAAGGTTTCTTAGTTATCTTGTTCAACATACAAGTTTTACACTTTTCAGTGTTCACATCAAAGGCTGGAATTAACCCATCCTTAGACATATCTTGCATTCTTTTAAAATGTACATGGCCAAGTCTTGCATGCCATAGGATTGAATCATAAAGTTTAGATGTAGATATAAAAGCAGAATCAATATTATCATGAACAATATTAAGTCTGAACATTTGATTACATAAATAACCAAAACCAATAAACACACCATTTTTAGATAAAACAAACTTATCAGATTCAATAACCTGTTTATAACCACAATTATTTAAAACACTACTAGAAACCAAATTCTTTCTAATATCAGGAACATGTAAAACATTAAATAAAGAAACAATCTTTCCAGAACTAAACTTCAACTCAACACATCCTTTTCCATGCACCAGGGCAGTTGACTCGTTTCCCATGTGAAGAATAGAACCATCATTCATTGACTTGTAGGTCTTGAACCAGCTTCTATCTTTACACACATGAATTGTAGCTCCAGAGTCAACCCACCAAGCAACATCATCATCCTGCACAAAGTAAATGTCAGATATATATGTAACATAATAAATCTTAAAAGACTTATTAAACAGATTCTGACCTTTCAGAGAATTGGTATTACCATTCCCTCCACTTGTGCCTGATCCATTGGATTTGTTTCCAACTTTACCACCCTTGCAATCTTTCCTGAAGTGTCCAGGTTTCCCACACTTCCAACAAGTCACCTTGGGTTTCTTGTTAAGATCAGATTTGGTGTTATCTTGATGCTTACGCTTGCCCTTGTTGTCATTGTACTTGGTGGAGTTGTTATGCTCCACCATATTGACAACTGATGGACCAGTAGCAGTGCTACTCTTTGGCTTGTCAATGTCTTGAGCTTTGAGTGAATCCTCAATGCGCAAGTGACTGCCTAACTCAACAAGAGTTAACTCCTCCTTCTTATGCTTAAGCATATGCTTGAATTCTTTCCAAGAAGGAGGAAGTTTATCGATGATACAAGAGACTGAAATAGCCTCATCCATGTTCATCTTGTGTTGTGTGAATCGACCAAGTAAACCAAGAAGTTCATTGTATTGTTCCATGACAGGTCTAGAATCAACCATTTTGTAATTGTTAAAATTACTTACAAGGAACTTCTTACTTGATGCATCCTCAGCCATATACTTGGCTTCCAAGGAATCCCATAGTTCTTGTGAAGTTTCAACATTCTGATAAATATCAAATAAAGTATCAGACATACCATTGAGAATTAAACCTCTGCAAACATAATCATCATTCTCCCATTTGCTTCTTGCTCTCATCTGCTCCATAGTAGCAGCTTCTCCAAAATTTTCTGGAATTTCAGTAGTAAGAACAGACACCACGTTCATACTGGTCAGCAAGAATTGCATCTTCTTCTGCCATCTTCTGAAATCCACACCTTCAAACTTTTCCAACTTGGAAAAGTTAGCAGCTATTTGTCTCATAGCAGCAGCCATTGATTATCACTAATAGTTTCTATTGATTGTTGGTTGTTTAGCTGCAAAACAGTTCCCAGATTAGGGTTAAGATAATCAATTAAAGGTACCGGATATTCACTTGAAATCGTGGTATCACTTTCCAATAGAAACTATTCGACCCTATGCCTGGGTTACACGAATATCTCTATGGGATAAGACCAAGTGATGTTCTTGCTTTAGGCACAAACCAAGAACCAGATGCGTATAGAAGTGTTTAGGGTTTTGTGTTTAGTATATCGTATAATAACCTCTCTCCATGCAGAATGATGTGATCTCTATTTATAATAGAGAATACTCAAACCCTAGCCCATGGTATTATGTATAATTAACGGCCCATTAATTATAACATAATAATTTCCATAATAATAGGGATCAGTGGTTAAAACCTAGCAGCAGAATTGCTGATGCTATCAGCAGATTCTCACTAGCAGCAGAATGCTATAAGCAGCAGAATCAGCTAGCAGCAGAATCAGCTGTCAGCAGAATCTTATCAGCAGGATCAGCTAGCAGCAGAATCCTAGCAGCAGATTCACAACACTAGCAGCAGAGTCTGCTAGCAGTACTTTGATCAATACATAACCACTATTGAGTCAGGGGATTCAGTGACCAAATGGGTGTATACTCCATACCTCCAAACCCATTACCAGGTGTGAATTGATCCCTCAAGTGCACTAAATTTTCCAACATGGTCCTTGTTCCAAGGTCATGAGACACAACCTTGGCTCTAGCCATGGTGGTGGTCTTGATTATAGGTCATAAGACCTCTTGTTCCTTTTAAAGTATAACCAATATATAGTGACTTATATATATGTAAATAGCTGTTAAGAAACTGAGAAATATCTCACTCAGAATGTGTTTTCAAGGCTCGAGCCTTTTTAATCCTAAAGGAAAACGTGATTCCGGACAACTTTCGTGTTTTAACTTTTTCATGAAACGGACCAGAAGGGCCTCTTTTTGCGTGTTTAAAGTTTCTGTAACAGAAAGTTTTGGCAGCTTTGTCGCAAAGTTTTGGTAATTTCAAATCGTCATAACTTTTGACTCGTATACTCGTTTTAGGTGGTTCAAATTGCTACGGTTTCCTTGTTAGGTCCTCTACTACAATATGTAATAATCCAATATCATATTTTTACCATTTTGATCAGGTCTTTCCAAGAAAATCACTAGTTTACTTGTTTTAGTAACTTATCTTAACAATCCATTATAACAACATCTTTTACTCATTTTTATACATCATGGACATCAATACAAGACATAATATAGAAAGAATAACATGTAAATGATATGAACATGATAAATTAACAAGAAGCATGTTAGGGTTTGGCTTACAACTTGTGGCTTTCAAAGATGAAAGGAAAGTAGCAAGTAAGGAAAAGAACTTTGATAGACTTTGCTTCAACCCTTTTTCACTTCATGTAATCTTTCTACCCTTGGTATTCTTGAAAGAGATGTAATGAAAGTTGAGGTGACTTGAGTGGATTCAAACTCAAGAGAAATCACCAAAGTTCTAGGGTTTGGAAGTGTTTTGATAATCTAAGATCAAACTAGGGTTTTTATCTTGAACTTGCACTTGAACCTTGCTAGAAATTAGAAGAAAATAACTAAGTGTGGAGTGGTTTTGGTTTGTGATGGTGCACGGCAACATGGGGGGGAAGGGGTATTTATATGGGCTTGAGGAGGTTACAAAACATGACTAGTCAAAGCTTACAAAGGAAGCTTGAACACATGTATGCAATCTAAGGCCTTAAGCATGAGATCAAGACACCTAAAGGATGACTCCCCCCCCCTTAGGCGGTTCACAAGCTTGGGGAGGAAGTGTTAGACTTTGCTTGGTATTATCCTAAGTATTAGGAAGAGTTTTGACCCCGGGAAATGCCAATCGTAAATGATTAAGCCTCAAAACGTAAAACCGGGTGTCGTAAAATTATGGAATTTGAAAGTATTGTTAAACATGTCCATATAGTCCATAATAAAATATAAAATGAGTGGTAGGATCTATCGGGTGCTAAAACCCTGCTAAAAACTGGAAACACGGGTCTAAAACGCGTAATTCGCGTAAAACGCTGAACTGAAAAACGTAAAATTCCAAAACTTTTAGAATTGTCATAAAATGATAGAAAATCATATTTCTATAGTTTATAATGTTTTATGGATATATCGGGATGCTGGAAGGATGTTTAAACCTAAAAGTAAATCTCGGACACGGCTTTGTGATTTTTGCAGAAATGATCCGACGAGCGTCAAACTCTCGGATTATCGTTAAAATAGTTTAACTTACGAGAATATGGAATAAAAATTTCTGAGATGAATAGTGAAAAGTGAATAGTAAAAGTGAATAGTAAAATTTTCGGGAATAAAAGTTAACCTGAAATTGCGAATTGTTACAAATCGATCCTACCTTAATCCCTTCCAAGGGATTCGATTTTCATTAAGCTAAAAGGTTTTGTGTTTAATTTACTTGCATAAACTTTTACTTGAATTAGTACGTGTGTACAAGAACGCGATTCAAACACACTATTGTTTGATTCTTGGATTGAATTACAAAAGAGGTAAGGGGTAATTCTTATCATCCACATAAACCCTAATTAGGGTTCTTGAATTGAAGATTCAATTGATTCTTGTTCGGGCTAGAATCACAAATGTATGTTTACTTTTATATTTGATTAATTAATTACATATTATATGATCTTGTAATTGCTTCCGCTATGCTCTCTTGATGTGTTTGGTTTATTTATATGATTGTCATGATATTATAATTCCAACAGTGGCATCTAGAGCCGTTATAATGTGTAATTAATTATCGAAACGCATAAAAATTGAATCTTAATTCGTTTAATTACATGTTTTTAGGGTTTTTCGATTCCTAACCCTAATTTTTTTATTGGGTTGATTGACCTATTAGAGTTTTAGGGTTTTGGTTTTGATTTTTTAATATGATTAGAAACCCTAGGATGTCATGTAATTGGTTATGTGTTTTAGTAAACGATCTTGGTGCAATATGTTAATTGTTAAGCATAATTCATGAAAAGTGCATATTTGCATGGATTTTATTGTGTGAGAATTTAAATGATTTAAATTGAATATTAATTAAATGTTAAGTTATATCGCAACATGTAAATTTATTAATAGATGGCGGATTGGGGAAGACTCCAATATTAAGTAATCAATTATGTGCTATGTGGTGTTTATTTAATTTTGGCTTACGCAATCGATTCGTCGATGTATGTGGCTCTTTTTCCATTGAAGAAGAAAGCCTTAATTGAATAAATGTATTATACACCTAGACTTGATTATTAATATGACTATTGAATTAAATTTGCATGTGGCTACATGTTTATACATATTTAATTGTTATGTTATGTATATGTTTATTTGGTTGTTTTATTTTTTATTATATATTAATTGTTTTTGTTTATTATTATGTGAGACATTTTTATAAACGAAAAAGGGTAATTTTGAATAGAAAAATAATATGGACTAAATAAATGGCGAAATTGTTTTGGTTTTAAGAGTTTAAATTTCAAAGGATTGGTTGATTGATGTTTTTGTACGTAATGGTTAACTAGCCCGACCGAAGTTTACACACTACAAGATGGGTATAAGGTTGGCTTCGCATTAAATTGTGGCATTAGATAGACAACATTCTGTCTTAACGCTCGTTTCTGTGTAAATTAGACTTACTGAACAACCATTACATGTACATTGTCATCTTAAGGGTGAATTCACCACAATTCCATAATGATTATCCGAAACACTAAGCCTTAGGGCTTATGCAAAAGTACGATATAGTGGACGGTAATTGTTGGTAATTCTTTAATTGGTGAACCCGATACTTCAATCAAAACTTTGCTATTTTACTCTTAGTGAATTGGTAATAAAATTGTTTTATAAAACCAATGTTATAAAGTTGTATGCATGCTTCTTCATACATTATTTTGATTACACGTCAAAATTAATACCCTTATAAAATTAAGTCGAATGCCATCTAATTAAGAACACTTGAAGTTGTAGTTTACGTCATGTGAGAGCTTGGCTAGATTGCAATGGAGAGGTAAATTTCATAATTTCATTGCTAGCAGATCAACTGATGTAATGGATTTATGAGTTTGCAGTTTTTAAGTTAGATGACGAGAGCTTGGACTCAAGGCATTAAGATGAGGATGAAACGTGCTTACAGTACAAAGGTTTTGTGAATGTAAATCCCATAATGATCTAGGAATTGCAATATGATATTGGCAATTATTGTTCGACAATTACCTTGTTGAATACTATCATTACTAGCAGATCAACTGATGTAATGGTACTATGTCAATTTGGATCCTAGCTTTAAGAAAATACTATGGTTCATATGAATATATTTACCAATGGGTATTTTATTTTCTTAAAGATTTAATTATCGAAAATACTGAAATAGAATTTTTGTAATTCGTTTTAATGTATTAATGTAACGTTCAAACCATAAATGCACTTTGGGCTTTGGTAAATTGATCCCGTTCTGTTTTCAAACAAATGTTTGATTAAGAATAATTTACTTAAAAGACAAAAGAAGTCTCCTTTCTATGAAAGAAGAGTAAGATACAATCCTATTTCTTTTCATGAATGAAAAAGGATAATAGGAATATTAGATATGTCTAAATTCTAATATATAACTCATAGCAAATTTTTTAACAGTTAAGAAAATTGTGAATATTTTCCATTGGGATTTTATCATCCTCATTCGGTGATTAAATTCTTAGTAACAAATATGATATTTGGTTAACAGAAAATTATGTATGACATTTTATGAGTTATTATAAATTAGAATCTAGAATAATTACCGCAAAATGTTTAAAGACAAACTAGTTGTTTTAACTATTTTAAAGGTGCTACATACATTGTAGGATGGTAGACCTGTTAAGGAAGAAATTGTATGCCCAATTTTTCAAGTTAATAGCATTTAGTGGATAGTCCATCATTTACGTAGTAGAATACACTTTTAATGCATAAGTAATTGTTACGTATGGACATTCAAAGGTGTAGGAAAGTTAAAAGCACACTATTTTCTTTCACTGGATATGAAACATTTTAAATGTTGTCAAATTCAGTGGGAGTATTGTGTACTTATTACTGAATAAGAAATTATTGTAATGATCTTTAATTCAGTGGGAGTTACAAGCCTTGACATCTTGGTAGCTAAAGAAAATTACTTTCCAAGTGTAGACACTCATACTTTTAAGGATAGTCTTGTACGTTTCCTTACTAGACATTGTTGTTCTACATCTTCTTGTTATGCTAAAATCTATGACACAATCGTATTGATCACATAAACAAATGCATGGCGTGTTGTTTATCAACTATATGAGGTTGTTCCATGCACAAGTGGGAGAAATGTTATCTTTAATGTGTGCAAGAAACAACTCATAAAGATATGATTTAATGGATTCTCTTGACTGCAAGGTAAGAGAATAACGTTCTAATATGAATTATACTAATCTAATTCAAGAAACACTTGGTGTTGCTATTTATGTTATGTGAGAGCTTAGCTAGATTGCAACAACAAGGTAAAATTCAAATTTTCATTACTAGCAGATCAACTGATGTAATTGAACTATGAGAATTTGCAGTTTCTAAATTAGATACCTATTAGAACATGATCAAGACTACTTTAATTAGTATATTTATGAATTAATGGAATGACAAAAATTAATTAAATAATCTAATGCTGTTTCAATCTGAATATTTATGTGTTCTTGGAATGACATAAATAAATAAAGAGATAATGTCATTTACATTATTGTGAAGTAATAAATTAACTTGAAATTACTATTGAAACCAAAAGATGGTGTTCATAATTACTTTAGTTAAACATGTTTAGGTTTCATTGTAAAAGATATAAACATAAAGTCTTTTAATTGTTACAAGACTTATAATAAAGTAAGACGTTATCTTGTTATGTTTTTTAATTAAGACATATACATGAAGTTATTAAATTGTTAAATGACTTATAACGTATAGTGAGTTTATAACAGTTTATGTTTTCTTGAAGAGACATGGACATGAAGTGACTTTGTAAAAAGTACTTGTGTTATAAAGCATGTAATTGGCTTGAGAAAATTATTATACCATTAAAATGTATTAGTTGGTAAATAGACAAGTCAAAACGAATATGGTTATCTTAAATATTGTTAGATTGTCTTACAATATTAATACTAATAAAATGCCAAATGTTTATGGTATGTTCAGTTAGAAAAATCAAACTCTCGTTATATTGTTTGATTAAAGATAACTATGACTTCTTTTCTTCCAAAAAGTTATCAAGGTTAGAATATTGAGTATGACTTGGACATACTTAATAAAACTCCAACATAGAGGATTAATAAGACATATGATGGAATGTGATGAATCACATTAAGTCTTAAATTGAAGTTCTAAATTTGTTTAACTGCTTATGAAGAGGTTATTAACAAAGTAAAGTCAGGAACTGTCAATATGTATTTGTAATATCCCAAAAGAGAACATTGTAATGTTACAAGATACATAATCTTCTAAAATACACTAGCAAATATCATGATGAAGTTTGACATTTGAATGTTAAATCTCAAGATGATAATAAAGTTTGACATTTAAATGTTAAATCTCAAGATGATGGAATTATCATTCATAGAATAGCAATATAACTTAGATATTTGATTAATATGCTGAGAGCTATGATTTACATGATTATTGTAAACCTGATAATCATTATAATACATTACCAAATATGGAATTGGGTAAAGTACATATGCTATGAATAATAAAGATGCTGTCCATAAAGATAATCAATTTTAGAAACTTGGTTTATCTTAATAGTTAGACTAGAAAATGAAGATGAGTTTCTTCAAAGTTATGGTAACCCTTGTGGTTTAAATCTTTGTATAGAAATCATATGGACAATATTGTGCACGTATTTAATGCATGTCTTATGACAATTATTAATCACACTTAAGCAATTAACTGTGATTAAATATTATTTTCTAAACACATTAAATATGTAAAGATTATGATTGTCATATTTATGAAATTGACAATGGAATATCAAAACTCTTTCTTGTATGATTACTTGAGCGAGAACGATAAGTAATCAAAAGGAGTTTATGAATTCAAATAAATCTTTGGAAGTGTACAAGTGCAATAATCCATGGATGGATAAATGCATGCATCTAGAAGATTATTTTTTATGTTTAATTATTAAATCCATGTTTTGATTTATAATTAAAATAATATAATTTATAAGTATTCCTAAAAGCTAGTGGGAGTATTATGTTTAATTTCCTAAATCATATATGTTGTAGAACATATAAAAAAAGTAATATTCCATATCAGTAAAATGTTAAGTCTTAGTTTGGAATAAAACTTTACTTGGAAGGTTTAGAAAATAAAACATATAACCTTGAATGAATGTTTATTGTTGAAACATGAGCGGTAAATGAATCTAATATAACATGATATATCATTTAGAAAGTCTAAATGGATATGTATAACATGAATAAAATCTAAGTATGACTCAAAGATTTTTCATGAACATCATGTTTTGTTGTATTATGCTTGATTACAAGATGATTTAGCAATATTAATATCTAATTAAAAAGTTATTAGATAACTTGTGTAATATTCTAAAAGAATATGTTTGATTATAGAATCACATCCTAAAATCTGGAACAGCTTCCAAATTCTATAGATGAACAAATTTTCAATTGCTGTGAAAATTGTCTTAGCCAACAAACTTGAAAGTTTGAAGGGCATCAAACATTACACAATAGATATTAATGTTTACGGGAAGTTTTAAAAGCATATTGTTGTTTGCATACAATGATGCTAATGAAATTGAGATGACACTTAATACTAGTTATGGTAAAGATTTCATCTTTGGCTATGTGTACTAGTTGTGCTTAATAAGAGCATAGTTGCATTATACATTAAAAGAATAAGAATACTTCAAACTTTAAAATGTTTGGAAGTTTGATTATCATAAATTGGTGGTTTAGGATGTCACACAGTTTATGAAATAATATATGGCATAATCAATATAGTTGAGTATACATATATAAGAACTTCACTAGTTGAATTCTTGAAATAAGTATTCTTAAAATTCCGATAGATCAAAGTTGGATGATTTATGTCTTGTCAACAAGTATGAATGTCATTACTTGAGATATAATTCATCAACAAGAGTTATCATGCATTGATCTATTTAGTATTTGGATAAGGGATGTTAAACAATTATTATAATATATTTAAATACATGGTATGTTTAATTTATAATATATTGTATCATGTTTTTACATGTTTAATCAATGAATAAATGTTATTCTAAATTGTCCGTTGTCAGTTAATAATATGGGAATATTATTAAATCAAGACAAATCTGAAGGTTGGTATAATATACTTAAAGTATATTGATGCGTAGTTATGCCATTTCAGATGATATTCAATGATATCGAATATATGACTTATCCCAACTATATGATGTTACTTATGGATCTTGTCATTAAGTAAATCATAAGAAGTTATCCTCAGACTTGAGATGCAAGATAAGTGTCATGAATGTAGTACATTTTTGTGGAACAACTTAACGCTATACGTAACTGGTAGTCATAAGGGTTGTTTTCGGAAGTGTTACAAAGTTTGTGGGTTTTGCTTGTAGTCAAGATAGAATTTGTTCCTTCAAATTTATTTTTGGAGTTTAATACTGCTGGGCCCCTCGTAGGGTTGTCAAGATGTTTGCATGGCCATGCCCAAGATCTCCCCTGAATATGTTCAGATGATTTGGTAATCTTGATCAATCACAAACGACGAGAAACAGAATGGTTAATTAAGGAATGATTTTGATCCATATCCTTATTAACGTGGTATTAGAAACAAAAGGATAATAATAATGAGAAATCATTAAAAGGTTTTTCCAGGAGCCTTACTCGAGATCGTACTAGAGGCATCGGCGTGTTGCAAGACGCTAACCGATGTGATCACACTATTAAGATATGTCCAAGTGGGAGCTGTTAGAATTATGAACATAAATTAATAGTTGTGTGTTAGGATCGAACTCGAGATCACGGGATTGCACACAATACGTATGAAGAGTAAAAGAATACTTATTTATAAATGTTATATGTAATTATTAATAAACACAAAACTAGTAACGACCGTTAGTATTTAACGAAGAATGACTAACGACCGTTAGACGAAGATTAGGAAAGTAATACTTGTGAATAATTGGAAACAAGAGAAGGTTCTGGAACCCCTTGGGGATGCCAAAACCGATCGGCAAAGGAGAGGTTTCCACCTCCTTTGTGCCTTGAGCTCCAAGTTTCATCAAGTATATAAACACCTCATGGGTTATTGTTTTCTCATAATTTGTACACACATAATAGGTGTTTTTCTCTCTTTCTCTTGTCTCTAAAAATCGATCCTACCTTAATCCCTTCCAAGGGATTCGATTTTCATTAAGCTAAAAGGTTTTGTGTTTAATTTACTTGCATAAACTTTTACTTGAATTAGTACGTGTGTACAAGAACGCGATTCAAACACACTATTGTTTGATTCTTGGATTGAATTACAAAAGAGGTAAGGGGTAATTCTTATCATCCACATAAACCCTAATTAGGGTTCTTGAATTGAAGATTCAATTGATTCTTGTTCGGGCTAGAATCACAAATGTATGTTTACTTTTATATTTGATTAATTAATTACATATTATATGATCTTGTAATTGCTTCCGCTATGCTCTCTTGATGTGTTTGGTTTATTTATATGATTGTCATGATATTATAATTCCAACACCAAATGACCAAGGTTGAGATGATTATAAAATGAGATGCTAAACAATCCATGAAACACATGTTTTTTGGCTCCTAACCAAAGTCATTGTTATGGTTTATTTTTTGGTTGCAATTACTAGTTATAATATTTATAAAACATATAATGTCTTTAATATCAATTAAAAAAAATGATGTTTTGAGATAATTTGTTTTTTAAAACATGATAATTTGTATCTAATACTAGTGAAAAGCTTTGAAATGGATTGGTAAAAAAGCTAGAATGTGTTGAGCATAAATAAGTCCGTGCGTAAGCCTCATTTAATAGTCTAGCTCAAGCCTGAGTTTTATACATAAAGATCGACAAGGCTTGAGAGCCTAAGTGATGTAACTAGACACCAGGTAAGTATACTCTTACATCAAGGACCATTTCAAGTTCTCAACTCGTTATATGGGTCATGCATCAACATCGTCTAATGTCATCTCAAAGCAAAAGAAACCGATCCCCCATTATCAAACGGAGTATATGAAATCGATATTGTTGGATAAATGGGAAGTGGATACAAAAGGTACTCTAGAGAAAAAGTAAATCGATGACGAAAAATTTTTGCTCACACAATTCATTCAATCAAGGTCCATTCTGTCTTTGTAATCATTGTATTGTAAATTTGGAATGGTACATTTTGTTTATATCGGTATTCGGTATTGTTAGAGGAAATATTCGGCCCAAGCCTGACTTGTGGGTTTGTGGTCCATTAGGGTTTAATTTAAGGTTGCTTATTATCAAAGCTATATATTTTGTATAAATACATAGGTTATCTTTCATGTAAAGGCAATTCAATTCAATAAAACTATTTGGTTAACATGTGAAAATGATTATTAGTTTTCAAGTTGGTGTAATTGATGTTGTCGTCATTAGATAATGCGGAAATGAAGTGTGTCCTACTTTTTTTGAGTGTCAATTCCATATATACCCAACTAAAATACCATAATAACATATTTTACTCAAAACATGATTTAAATACATTGTACATTATGCATTCAAAACATGTATTTTGGGTATATATGATATTTTGATGTTTAGGATTGGGTATATATATATATATATATATATATATATATATATATATATATATATATATATATATATATATATATATATATATATATATATATATATATATGGAATTATCCCTTTTTTCTGAAGACTTTCAGTATACACAAATGTATGGATCGCGTTTCATATGTAGTTACTCATGAGAGAAATTGAGAAAATGAATTATTTTTTCTTCATTCTTTGTTTCATTTTTTTTTCGAAGCTGAGAACACAATCTACAACACATAATATGTCTAACTCATGAGCACTTTAAATCCAAATCATGAATTAAGTCCACATGGGCACTAAAAATCCAAATTAACAAATAAGTGCAAAAAAAGATGGTAATAAACGAGTCAAAAAACAACAAAGAATATGTCTAACTTATGAGCACTTGAAATCCAAATTAAGCATTCTAACATATTTGGTTTGACATCCTAATGTTGTCACAACAACATACAATTTCAAATATTCTTTGCTAAACATTTTTGGGATGATCATGAAAAAAGTTCGTAAGCAATGACATTATATCGTAGTTAGATCACATATATTCAAATCAATGAGTTGCATTTCTTGAATAAATTGAACACAAAAACCATCATTCATTTACATATATCATGTGAGTCTTAATAATGTTACCTTATAATGTTAGAGAGAGAGAGAGAGAGAGAGAGAGAGAGAGAGAGAGAGAGAGAGAGAGAGAGAGAGAGAGAGAGAGGGGTGTTAATTTACACA
Source organism: Artemisia argyi (assembly GCA_030686995.1). NCBI lineage: Eukaryota > Viridiplantae > Streptophyta > Magnoliopsida > Asterales > Asteraceae > Artemisia > Artemisia argyi. Next base: position 7,363,536 of record CM060689.1, read on the forward strand.
CCTTTTATTTGACTAATATCGGACTAAAAAAACCAAAAACCGACCATAAAATGCCAAATATATGTATTTTTGCGTTTGTGATTGTGCAGGTACGGATATCTTTATAAATGGACGAAAATCAAAGAAAAGACGACAAACACGAGCATGGGAAATGGAAAAGGGATTAAAAGCCGAAGCCGGGGGAAGAATTTTTTAGTCCGGATCTGATTTATGCTCATAGTGACAAATTATACCTTGAAGTATTATTACTTGGTGAGATTAGCCTTGGATTAATTTTACAGAAATAGCCCCTCGATTTTACACATTGGCAACTTTGGTCCTTAAAACTTAAATCCTAAAACCTTATACCTTAAACCTTAAATAAATACCAATCCAATAATAAACCCTTTATTCCATTAACATAATCCAAACATCTAAACCCAAAAGCCCAGTCCACTAATATACAAAACCCAATTCACCCTTTTGTGACTAATATCGGGATTTTTACACACCTTTTGTGACCCGGATCCATACCCAATCCACAACCAAACCCGTTATCCCAAAATACCCACCTTTTACTGTTCATCCTCAACCTCTCACACACGAATTACCATCCGTACCCTTCTCTACACATCGTACTAAGAATCTAATATGCTGACAAGGACAAGGGTGAGGTATGGATTGCCAAAGTGGACAAACTGAGCATTTTGATTGGAGCAAACACCTCATATGATTGGTCCTGTGGCTGAAATTGAGAGACGATTGATGAGACTAAATCAAGGGCTGCTATTCAAGGTTCATGAAGCTTCTACAGAAACCCTAAGCTCCCCTTCATTTCACAGTTTGGAGCTATTAGATTTTTAGGAAATTAGGAGTAGGATTAATTTAGCTTAGTGTAGGATTGTATTAGCTTATTATAAACTTTATATTTCTGCATTTTTAGTATTGTAATCCAGTTTTCAATTTTAATATGAATTCAGTTTACTTCAATCTCTTGTCAAAATTTTACTTTTAAGTTTTTCAATAATGTTTCTTATCATTTCCTTAGATTCTTAAGCTTTCTTTACTGTCTTCATAAGCTCATTCACATAGGTCTCCCGCGAAACCCTTTGGCCTTAAGTAACTAAGATAAATTGAGATCGTTCGTATTAACATGACCAGTAGCGTTCCTTTACAAATGAAGAGTGAGGAGGTCTAATGACAGACCAAGGGTTTTTTTTTGTTTTTGTTTTTGTTTTTTTTTTTTTTTTAATTGTGAGATAATATTATCAGTCATATTCAAATAAACTAGAACAATTCAACTAATTCAACTAGAAAAACGTTATCAGTCATGTCCATATATCATTTTCAGGGTGTTTGTTTCAGCTTATATAACGGGCTTATGACTTATTTGGTTTTGAGTTTATGTTTCATAAGCTCACTTTTTGTGGCTTATTTTGAAACTTTTTGGCTTATATAAGCTTATATAAGTAAGAAAAAAAATTCAAAAACTTTCAAAATAAGTTATAAAAAGTCTTGACTTATTTGTGGGTGCATTCTATTAGTGACAAGAGAGAGAGAGACATAATTCTTCGCAAGCCCCAAAAAATCAAATCACTAACACGTCGGTTTAGACATGAAAAGTAGTTCCACTTTCACATAGGTCTCCCGCAAAACCCTTAATGCCTTAAGTAACTAAGATAAATTGAGATCGTGACCGGCAACGTTCCTTTACAAATATAAGAGTGAGGTCTAATGACTGACCAAGTTTTCTTTTTGATTGTGAGAGAATATTATCAATCATGTTCATATAAACTTGAACAATTCAACTAGAAAAACGTTATCAGTCATGTTCATATATCATTTTCAGAGTGTTTGTTTCGGCTTATATAACATGCTTATGACTTATTTGGTTTTGAGATTATGTTTCATAAGCTCACTTTTTGTGGCTTATTTTGAAACTTTTCGGCTTATGTAAGCTTATATAAACAAACACCCCTTTCTTCTTTTTTAAAGTCATGTAGTCGTGTTCAATTATTCTCAAAGAAAGCACTTGAAGAAACGGATCGATCGTGGTGACTTGTAACAAACAAACAGCTCAACAACAATTATCATCATCATCAATGGCTACTGAATCTGCTTCTTCTCCGGCCCCACCACCGCCAAAGGGTAGCCGGTCCAAGTACATCTGGCCTCTTCTCCTCGCCGCCAATTTCTCCATCGGAGGTACATTTCAATTTATAAAAACCCACTTACCTTTCATACTAGTTCTAACCACTATCTCTGTTTCTAAGCTATATCCGCCCAATACCCGGCAATACCCGCCCATGACCCGGCAATATCCGGCCATGACCCGGCTGTTCCGGCCAAGACCCGGCTTTATCCGGCCATGACCCGGATTTATTCCACAACTTCAGCAAAATTATCAGTTGATCCTCGTAAGAGATCACTACTGCTAGGAAACATGATGGTCAAATCTTTTATCTACACCAGTAGTTTGGGGGTTAAAGGTGACTAGTACGAACCATGGTCCCGTAGCCGTAAGCAGTAGTTGTAATTAAATTATACTTGAGTAGTAATGTGTAAAGTGAATTAAAACTAGTGTTTGAGTTTCAATGCTTGTTTTGGGGTGTGTTTGTCACGGTTAGCTTGATAAATAACAAGCATTAAAATTGTAATTTGTAATGCTGCCTTTTCTAAAACAAGCAGTTTCTTTACCAAACACTTTTATAATACAAACATTACTGCTACGGCTAGTTTTGCAAACATAGTAACTTCTTTATATTTAGTTTCAAAATGGAATTAGGATGTCTGGTGTCTTATTTTGTATGTTTCAATGAAAGAACAATCAATCATGCTGTAGATTTGGGAAAGTTTGTTATCTAGTTCTATGGTTGTTATTAGCTTTTGATTTTCATTTCATTTCATTGTCACTTGATACAGAACACAGATATATGTTGGTCATATTACGTTATGATTATACCTTCCTATTCGGCTCTAGACCTCTTGTACGATATCTGCAACTTCTTTTGGCATTTAAGTGACGTTGTCTATCTTGACTACTTGTTAGTTATTGTCATTGTATGATTATAGGCATATATTCATCCATTTCTTCGATAAAAACCGAGTTAGTTTTACCTATATGATTGTGCGTTCGCGATTTTAGTTTATATGTGAAGGTGGTACAAGTGGACCTTATATAAGTGATGCGTGAGCCCTAATCAACATTCAACAATCAAAATTTCCTTACATTATGAAAGATATAGCTTTGTAGCTTTGTTTTTCCGGATACCTTGTTAAATGATTGCTTTTAATATTAAGGGTTAATATGTGTAACTCCCTTGATCCCAAAATAGTTGCCTCCTTGAGTTGGCACTGATATTGTGACTTGATTGTGCGCCCTTCAGCCTCATTTATTTGTCAAGCAACTCAGTAACTCCTTTACGATTATGCCAACCTCTTTTGAAGCTAAATGTATAGCTCATTACAGATAGAAGTTCCACCTCATTTCTTTCTCTATGAGGGAAGAGATAGATGATAAATATCTTACCCTTGACATCCCAAAACATGATTTAAAGGTATTAAAATGTGACCAAATCAACTGGATGTCGATATGCAGTGTGCAGATTTAATAAAAAGAAACTTAGGCTCATTTAATTTCGAATATCGACATGTCCAATTTAGAGCAAAGTTATATTCTCTTTGTCTTTCTTCCATTTCCTTCGAGTTTTATAAATAAAGAATGATTCAATAATTAATAAGATCTAAACAAAATAAATAATGTCATTCTTTCATTTCCTTTAACAAAATGTCATTCTTGATGTTTTACAGCTTACCTTTACACGAGAACAAATAAGGAGGAGAGAGCAGAGGGAGATGCGCCTGCAACTGGTGTTACTTCATCTCCTACATCAACCGCTATTTCAACTGCTGCAGTGAACAATGTACCAACATCGCCTCCTGTCACATCGGAGCCAGTGAAACAAATCCCCGTGGATCAGCAGATAGAGCTCTTCAAGTGGATATTGGAGGAGAAAAGGAAAGTAAAGACAAAAGATCCTCAAGAGAAGAAGAAAATTGATGAAGAAAAAGCCTTACTCAAACAATTCATCCGATCAAAGTCCGTCCCATCTTTGTAATTACTGTACACATCTGGAATTGTACATACTTTGTGAAAATTGAAAATTTGGGCTTTGAACAATATTTATTGTACCACCAAGTTTTGACAAAAAGAAAAACATGAGAATTGATATGATGTTCACTTTAGAGTTGAAGTGACACTTGCATACATAACAAAGGATGATCTATGTGACAGTGTGTTTCGCCTTGTTACAGTTTCTACTTTGATAATAAACTACAAGTGTCCACAATGGAGTGTATGGTAATAAGATATGCGAGCTTAACGAATTGACAATCTTACAACCCGTAACCCGTTGATGGATACGTTTTTGGTACAAGTGAAACTCAATCTGAGTCATCTTTTGTGATTTGACAAGTAAACATAGGACTTCAAAAACGATCTCACAAGACCCATAAAGCATGGTAAATCACTAGACTTCAACCATTCTAGATGTTACAGCTAAAGCGAGTTTCCCAAAGAATCTCAACTGACGTGATTCAAACTTAAAACCTCTTAAAATGCAAAGTGTGTAATGAATGTATGCATCGTTAGTTTAATGTATCTTGACTTTGTCATTTTACATTATATTGTGCCTCAAATTTGGAAGCCTATCAGGTTGGCGGGTCTAGTAAACAGTCTAGACACATGTTCATGGTGGTTTGTTTATGTTGTTTTTGTTTGGAGCCACATTACAATACATGGTGTGCCTCAAATCAATGCCAACCGACTCCATGAATGCCCCTATTACTTGGGCGAGAGATGTGCTAGTTAGTGTCTCGGTTCCTAGAGGTGTAATCAAGCTAAGTTGAGTACTCGAGTCGATAAAAACTTGATTGCAAAACTCGAATCTAGATCTAGACTTTATATTCAAAATCGAGTTTGATATATATACTTTCGAGCTCAACTGGACTTAGATCAGGTCGATTTCTAGTAACTACATTATCTACATATAGTTCAAGTCTCAATTGAAATATTTATGCGTGAATCTTCACGCATTTGCTTGCTTGGTTTGATCAAACTCAATCTTACCTGACTTATAATTAGTCGATGTCACCAAAAAAGGTAAGTAGTTAACATGACGAAAATTGTCAACCGTGGGTCAAATGATCTAGTAAAACCATACAACACTTTATACCCCAATTATTTTTCAATGCTAATTTATATGATTACGGGAAGAGGTGCCTCCAGAAGTGGCAGTTACATCTATTCCTAAGTCAAATGCCATCTCACCCACTTCATTGGGCCATACCTTAACATCGTCTCTTGCATCCCCGAAGCCAGAGATACCAATCCCTATGGACCAACAGATAGAGCTCTTCAAATGGATAGTAGAGGAGCAAAGGAAAGTGAAACGATCCTCGAGAGAAAAAGAAATTTGACTAAGAAAAAGTTTTACTCAAACACTTAATAAAAAAAAAGTCCATCCCGTCTTTGTAATCCTTTTATTGTAAATTTGGCAATTTATAATGTAGTTTTTGTATTTGTTTGATGTTGTATAAATTGTGCAAAATGGATCGTTCAAGTTGATGTAATCATAGTTATCGTCGTTAAACAATGCGGAAATGATATATATTCTGCTTTCTACTCGCAAGTCTTCAGAAAAAACTCAACTCAACTAAAACCGCATCGATTGTTAGTTTCTCAATTGCTTGCTCAACTCGCTCACTCATGTATCATTGACAATTCACATTTTCTTTTATAGATCAAGCAAAACAAAATTAACGAAACGCGTATATTAACTTTTACGTTTATATCAAAGAAAAAAAAGAAACTTCTTGGAATATGTGAGAACGAAAAAAGAAAAAGACATGTGTGTTCAAACATTGTCACATGTAACAAACATTTTCTAACAAATCGCTTTATAGAACAATGTTGGTTCAGTTTTCATGTAGTGTAGAGTAGGGGTGGCAATTTCTGACCCGACACGAAACCCGACCTATAACCGACACGAAAATTAACAGGTTTGGGTTGAGTCTAAATAGATTTCGGGTCGGATTTGGGTTGACCCATCTAACCCGTTTATTAAACAGGTCAGGTTCGGGTTGGGAATTATTTAAGTGGGTCGACCCGCCAACCCGTTTAAGATTTTTTTTCTTAAACTAAAAATTAATTATATTTTATTATACGGGTTAAATGGGTTAAACGAGTCGACCTGCAAACCTGTTTAACCCGTTTAATTATTTTTTCATTTAATTATATATATGTTTAAAATAATTTTTTTCAAGCTTAAATAATGTTATATTTATTCTAAAAAAGACTATTAGTGATTATTTTTATATGTAAATACATCATAATATATATATATATATATATATATATATATATATATATATATATATATATTCGGTTTTTATTGCCAAACCCATATCCAAACCGATAACCGAATATTTAGTTTGGTTCGGTTCGGTTTTGACCAATTCGGTTTGGTTACGAATTCGGTTTGGTTTTTTCGGTTCGGTTCGGTTTCGGCTTTCGGTTATTGTGGATATTACCCGATCCGTGAAAACCCTACCCTCAAGACCGTGACTTCATGTAAATACTCTAAAATAGTCCATTGACATTCGATTTCGACCTATTTACTTCGATGGGCCGATCGGGTTATATTTCATCTTTAATGGACCAAACTGGTAAATTAAATAAGTCGCTTAAAACAAAATGGGTTATAACTGGTTGCAAGTCTGCCAAATTGTATTGCATTGGATTTTAAAATTTATTTTATTAAAACTGGGTTATCAATGTACTAATATGATTTTTGTAATCGTAAGTCCCACTAATTATCAATCAGCAGCTTTAAAACTTGATATTTTTTAGGTTGACCTGTACTAAAACTTGTTTTAGCCACAACCCGTGTTAAGTCGTTACTACTAGTACGGTTTTGAATTATTATTATTATTATTTTTTTTTTTTTTGAACAAGTAGATATTATAAACGCGTTATGTACTATTGTTGTAGTTGAATGGTAGTTACCGAGAAAGTGTACATTATAATAATGTTTGTTGCTTTGTAATTTACTTTTCAATAAAAGTTGCTATTACTATTTACTCGTAGACCAAATAGTCAAAAAGTCTATTTTTACAGTACAATAATGCAAAAAGTAGAACTCCACCATTAAAGATAGGGGACAAGCTGGAACCCACACACTTGTTCACACTTCAATATATACAAACACACACCGAAGAGATTTATGTATATCACCCAAAAACACTCCTTCACTTCTTTCTGTAACAACCCACAAACCCTTTTTTTGTTCAGATAAACAAACATGATGATGTCTTCAGTCAATCGTGATGACTTTGCTCACTTAAAAATCCCCCTTGAAAATGTTCTATCCGCCACCAACAACTTTGCTGACAAAAATTTCCTCGGAAAATCTGTTATTGGAAATGCTTACTGGGGACGGCTCTTGTGGTCCGGTGAGTTGATTAAAATTGATGCTCTGAGGTTTAATAAAGAATGGTATGATGAAAATGAACAACAGTTTTGGATGGAGATTTCATTGCTTTCTTCTCTCAAGCATAAAAATCTTGTTTCATTAGTTGGGTTTTGTGATGAGAATGATGAGAAAATCATCATTTACAAGCTTGAGACCAGATTAAGTCTCGGCAACTATCTAAGTGACCCGATGCGGTTGACATGGGTGCGAAGATTGGAGATATGTATCGGTATTGCGCAAGCGTTGAGTTATATTCATTATGACGAACCACGCTATTTTAGCGTAATACATCGAGGCATCAGCAGTTACACAGTTTTATTAAATGATAAATGGGAGACCAAGTTATCTCAATTTAGACTTTCCATGAAGATTGAAGCATCTGAGAGGCATGATTCATTCTGTGTTGATGAAGTTTTGGATGTGAAGGGGTATACAGACCCGACATATTTAGAGACAAAGAGTTTGAGCCACAAGTCAGATATGTACTCCTTTGGGATAATAATGTTTGAACTACTGTGTGGTAGGGAATCAGTAATTGACGATCGAGATAATAAGTATTTGGGTCCCGTGGCCATTGCCCATTATAGAGAGGAAAAGCTCAATCAAATAATTGATCCGGGTCTACTGAGACAAATGGACCCGCAGTCACTCGAGATCTTCGCAAAAACAGCGTATGACTGCTTGAATGACGAACCATCGCAACGCCCAAATATAGATGAGATTCTCCCAAGACTAGAGAAAGTGTTGGAGCTCGCACGCCAAAACAGGCCTGTAAGACTTCTTTTCTCTGTTTCATCTTTCTATCACAATAATTAATAGCCCTTTTATATTATGTCTTCCGTTGCTGGACCTCGCTGAATATTACTACCCCTAATATGCAATGCTATCAAAACTCAAGTTAAGATATGACCATATTTGCTATGTTATTTTAGGAAAAATGTGGTGGGCTTTTGGCCTATCGAATTAGCAATTTGGTGTAGAAACAAGTGTATCACTTGAGACTATTTTACTTTCAAAAATTCAACATCAGAAGTTTGGAATAGCTACTATTTTGACCCCAAAAGAAATGTATATAGGATATGACTTTGACAATAACATCTTCAGGTGCAAAAGTTAATGTAACATCCCCAAAATCAAACAGCGCTATAAAAAAATATGGTATAAATGTTATATAGTTGGCTTCATGAAAAAAGTCAATGGGCTTATTGTAAAAAAAAACAACTTTAGTGTATAATTCAATTATCAATGGGCTTTATAGATTAGAAAAAGAGGATTAAAAGAAGGGACGTTCGGTGGAAGTCACTTATATACGTACGCAATGATAATGATAACGCATCTCACATCCTTTTGTAACCTAAACTCTGTTTTTGTGATAGATACACTCTCCGCCCAACCACCTTGCTCACCTAAGAATCCCCTTTGAAGATATAGAATCCGCCACCAACTACTTTAATGATGCTGTTGGAGATAGTGACTTTGGAAAGATTTATGATGGACAACTCTCGTGTTCAGGTGAGTTGATTAACATCGAGGCTCATAGGAATTCTAATAAAGAGTGGGATGATGAAAAAGAACAACAGTTTTGGACTGAGATTTCAATGCTATCTAGTCTCAAGCATAAGAATCTTCGTTCTATTGTTGGGTTTTGTAATGAAGTTGGCGCAGAGACCATCATTTACAAGGATGAGCCCAGGGGAAGGCTCAAACTCTATCTAAGTGACCTGGTGTTGTTGACATGGGTGAAAAGATTGAAGATATCTGTGGGTGTTGCACATGCATTGAGCTACATACATTATGACGAGCCACGCGATTTTAGCGTTATACATCGAAACATCGGAAGTGGAACAATTCAATTGAATAATGACTGGGAACCCAAGTTATCAGATTTTCAGCATTCCATGAAGATTAAAGCATCTGAAAGAAACCATTCTTTCCATACTGATTCAGTTTGGTCTAGCAATGTGAATCACAAGTCAGATATCTACTCCTTTGGAATGCTATTATATCGAGAAAACACTCGATGGTATAATTGACCCGGATCTATGGAAACAAATGGATCCGCAATCATTTGACGTTTTCACAGAAACAGCGTATGGCTGCTTGAATGAAGAACAATTGCAACGCCCAAATATAGATGAGATTGTCACAAGACTTGAGAAAGCATTGGAACTCCAAATGGCAGGCGAAAATAGGCCTGTAAGGCGTTTATCTCTCTCTCTTCAAATCTGTATATATCATAATAACTATTCTATTCAGAATAACTCATTGTTAATAATTAATAACGATAGTCTACTTATTACTGTATTTATGATGCTAAAGGAACACTCGGTAGTTGCGGCCGAAGTTGAAGGTACATCATCCAGTCAAGAGAAGGTAATTTTTCTTATAACTCTTTTTGTAAGTCACTGATCGAAATTTCAAATTGAGATTCTCCTTATGTTGAAGGCTTGAAGCAAATGATAGGCCACATTGTGTCTAAAATTGGGGAAAAATCACATTTACCAGCTATTGTTCTAACAGCTAGCTATTCTCGAGTGTAATACACAAGAACCACTTTTTTTAAGTATCTCCCAACATTTTCTGTTCTTTGATAAATTTTTATAATTGAGTTATTTACCTTAGTTTAGAGGTGTTGAATCCCATATCAGCAAATGGTAATGGTGTATCTCACAACATTTTCTGTGAATTTTTTAAGTATCTCACAACATTTTCTGTGAATTTGCACAAATGGTAATGGTGTCTTGTTCGATACATATAGGGCTCAGTGACCTCCATCTTTAGAGGTGTTGAATCCCATATCAGCAAAAAGACAATGTCTTCCCTCAAAGATCTTTCTCATTCACACCTCAGCTTAGAAGATATAAAATCCGCAACTAACGGTTTTGATCATGAAAATTTCATTAAAAATTTTGGGTTTGGAGAGATTTACAAAGGCCGTCTCTTGCGTTCCAAACAGTTCATCGATATTATTGCGAAGTGTTTCTATTCTCAATTTGTAGATGATAAGAGAAAAACATTTTGGACGGAAATTTCAATGCTTTCTAGTCTCAAACATAAGAATCTGTGTCTTTTATTGGGTTTTATGAGGACAAGATCAATAAGTTTATTATATACAAGAAGGAGGCTAATGGAAGTCTAGACAAGTATCTAAACGACCAGACCCTCAAATGGATGCAAAGGTTGAAGATATGTGTTGGTGTTGCAAATGCATTGAGTTACATCCATTACGATGTTGGACGTGATTTTAGTGTCATACATTGCAACATCAAGAGCTCGAAGATTCTACTAGATGACAAATGGGAACCCAAGTTATCTGGTTTTGAGCTTTCTTTGAAAAATACAGTAGCTCGGAGGCAGGGTCTTCTTCTTACTCGTGATGTTGTTAGGAATGTATACCTAGACCCAAAATATAAAAGAACTGGGGGTGTGACCCACAAGTCAGATGTGTATTCGTTGGGTGTTGTATTATTTGAAGTCCTGTGTGGAAGGAGTGCAGTTCTTCCAGATGAAGAGTTGGGAGAGGGGTTATTAAGTCAGCTAGCCAAATCTCGTTTAGATGATATGATTGATCCACATTTACGAGAACAGATGGACCACGAAGCATACAAAATCTTCTCAGAGACAGCATTTTACTGCATACAAGAGGAACGAGCAAAGCGACCGCATATAGATCAGGTTGTCACTAGACTTGAGAAAGCTTTGCAACTCCAGTGGAAACATGAAAATCCAGTTGACAGTACATCATCCAATCGTTTGAAGGTAATTAATTTCCCTAAACTTTTAATTTGAGGGCGATTAGGAATTATCCTAATTAATAAACAAGAGTTACTAATATTATTAACTGCTGTTTTCTAGTTTAACGTATAACCCTACATTATCCTCATTATAAGATTTTTTTGCACAAAAATAGGAGTAATAATGTAAAAGACTGTATGCATGTGATTTTGATTTTACATTATTATCTTTTTTAACATTGTATTTTATATTTCATAAATTATAACTAAAAATATTATATAAAACTAATTTTTTGTAATTTATGTGGTGAATATAAAAGTATGAAATAGTTTGTTACATAAAATTTTAGTAGTGGGTTCATTCTGAATGCATACAGAAGATCTTTTCAAGGATGTAACTCTTAAAAAAGTAATGATGTAATAAGCGTGTTCAGTTTTTCAAATTGAAAATATGTATTCAAAGTAAAAGTATTTTAAATTTTATTATACCATAATCATTTTTGTGAAATACTTGAATAGGCAATTATATTTGTGTTACTCTTTTCCTTTTTTCTAGAAACAGCAAAACAATTTTACAAAAGGCAACCAAGAAAACCAGTAACAACATAAAGATAAAAACCTTCAAGAGGGATGAAATCATTTTCCGACTAGTTAACTTGAAAAAATGAACTGTTGCTTTTGAATGTTTTCATATTTTCTAAATGTTACTCATAATCAATTATTAATTTTTTTTTTTTTTTTTTTTTTTTTTTTTTTTTTTTTTTTTTTTTTTTTTAATTTCTTACTAGCATTAATGAGGTGATGCATGACTCTATAATGTTGCAGGAGAAGAACTTTGAACACTTGAAGATTGGGCTAGATGTTATAAAGGAGGCTACCAAGAATTTTGACGATTCACATTGCATTGGGTCAGGCGGATTCGGTAATGTATACAAAGCAGATCTTGAACATTTCGATAGCAGTAATTCCTCGTCGATAGAAGGTGTGAATAAGTGTGATTTACCAAGAAAGCGAAGCACGGTAGCCATAAAGCGCATTCACAATCAAAAAGGAGAAGAAGGGTTCATTTCAGAAATTGAAACTCTAACTACTTGTAAGCATGATAACATAATCTCTCTTCTTGGCTTTTGTTATGAAGGTAACGGTGCAATGATCCTGGTTTATGAGCATGCTTCGAAAGGTAGTCTTGAAAGCTATTTGGGAAGCAGTGATAGAATGACTAATCTTAATTGGGTGCAACGTCTAAATATATGTCTTGATATTGCACATGGTTTGAAATACATTCACAACAACACAGATCATGGCAAACAAAAGATGATACATCGTGATATCAAGAGCGATAATATTTTGTTGGGAGATAATTGGAAGGCAAAGATTGCGGATTTTGGGCTCTCCAAATTCCACCCAACAGATCAAGTGGCCAGCACTATCTATACCAATAGGATTGCAGGTACATATATGTATTTGGATCCAGAATATGAGAAGAATGGTCGATTAAATAAGAAATCAGACATTTACTCGTTTGGAGTAGTGTTGCTTGAGATCTTGACTGGGAGTTTGGCCTATGATTCTGTATACACCAAGGTGAATGACAAGGGAATTGCACCCATTGCAAGAGATCATTTTGAAAAGGGAACAATAATGGAAATTGTTGATCACAAGATAAAGGAGGAGACCGATGAACATGTCTTTTCTTTAAGTAAAGGACCCGATAAAGAGTCTTTGGACATCTTTTTAAAGATCACATTTCGATGTGTCGCAGAAACTCAAGCGCAACGTCCAACAATAGAAGTTGTCATCCAAGAACTCAAAAAAGCGTTAAACTCTCAGGTAAGTAAATAATTTAAAAGAAAACTTATTAATTTCTTCATATTCTTGATAGTAAAATGTGACATATGATACATTATACTTTTTGTAAACAACATTTTCTCAAACTGTTACTCATTATTAGATCTTTTTTTAAGGGTATCTAACTATCTCACTATATACTACAACAAATTAATCTCACAATGTTCAAAGTAGGACTCATCCACAAACATTTGGACACAAGCCTTTGGTACTCAACTAAGATCTTACTGTTTAAGTTTTTTCTTAGTAGTTACGTTTTGGGATTTATTGTTTTGACCTTAAACTTTTATGTAAACATAATAATTTAAATTTATAACGTGCTAATGAGTCGCCGGTAAACCTCCTCACTCTTTTCTTCCATGTATATATATATTTTTTTCTTTAGTGCAACAACCAACCTTGATTTGCAACCATAACTTTGACATGAACTTGGAGACTGAAAAAACTTAAATTTTGATTTAACAGAATCCTGTATGGCAAGTAGTTTCAGTTTGTTTTTGACTTACTACATCGAACTGTCTGATGATTCACAGGAGAACCACAAAGACGACCTCAAACTGTCACTTAAAGACATAAAGTTGGCGACACAAAACTTCAGCCAAGACAATATCATTGGACAAGGAGATTTTGGGAAAGTATATAAAGGAGTAGCTACTCACACTCATGGACGTAACATCTTTGCCGCAAAGCGCTTGGATAGGAAGTCTGCTGAAGGAGAAGCTGAATTTGTGACAGAACTGGAAATCCTTATGGAGTATAAACATGAAAATGTCATTGGTCTTGTAGGCTACTGTGATGAAGAGGATGAGAAAATTATTGTTTACGAGTATGCATCGAGAGGAAGTCTTGATAAGTACTTGGACAATGATAGTCTTACGTGGGTAATGCGGCTAAAAATATGCATCAATATTGCAATCGGGTTGGAGTTCCTTCATGGAAAGGGTTCAAGTTCAGAAATGGTGATACATAGGGACATCAAAAGCAGCCACATACTACTGCTTGATGATTGGAAAGCAAAAATTACTGATTTTGGGCTTTCCTTAGTTTGTCCAACAAATCAGGATGCGGGCTATGTCATCGACAATGTTATAGGCACAATTGGCTATCGTGACCCACTACATTCGAAAACAGGCTACTTAACTAAAGAATCTGATATATTCTCACTGGGTGCGGTTTTATTTGACATGTTGTGTGGGAAACTATCATCCATAGAACTAGACGATGAGTATCTTTATTTACCCTTTTTGGCTAAACAACACTATCATGTCAGAAAACTTGAAAAGTTAGTGTTTGAGGGTATCAAAGAACAAATTGTGCCGCAATCATATACTACATTTACAAGGATTGCCCTTCAATGCTTACATCACAGGAGAGAAAGTCGGCCAACAGCAGGTGAAGTGATAATACAACTTAAGAAAGCATTGGAATTCCAAGTAAGTTTTTATAATTATTTCAAATTAAGCTACCATTTCTTTCACATACAGATCTAAAACTATATTTATGGATACTCAAATAGGTTGTGCACTTCTATTGTTCAAACAAGTGTTGTTGAACCATAAAACATGATAAATAAATTAAATGTCAAAACGAAAAAGACAACAAGTTTCCATGATCCAGAAAAAATGTGTTGTCTATGTTTAGCAGAAGGTCTTTAGTTGTTTCTTCAATGATAGGAATGTAAATGTATGAAATATGAGCTTATTAATTGTTTAATTAATGTACAGGAGGATTATGAGATATGGGAGTCGAAATTGCCTAAAGACTACAAAAAAATAATCCGGATGTCAAAGTGCCCTGAAGATTATTCTACCATCAAGAAAGAGGATCTTTACAACATCTTTTCTAAAGGAATCCTCCTTCAACAGGACAAAGTGGTAATCAGTTCATTCTCAAATCTCAGTTATATTTTTGTGCATCCTGTGTTCTATATATCCTTTAGTTTATTAGGGATGAATCAAAATCACGCATGCATTTACACATCGTAACATTGAGTCTTAACTTTTTTTTTTTTTTTTTTTTTTTTTTTTCTTTTTTTTTTTTCTTTTTTTTTTTTTTTTTTTTTGTTGCTTAATAGTTGCTGTCATTCGATGGTATTGGAGAAAGAAATGCAGTGGTTTCAGCAACAATGTTTTCCTACAAAAACAGCTGTCCACATAAGTGGAAATCTCTTCCAGAAACAAGGTTATTCTCGCTACCTCTCTTGGTACATATACATTGTTGTTAGATGCATAAATTTCTGCTCTAATCTACAATCTAATATGATCAACAACTTTTAGAATAAGAAATATAAACAACTGAGTTTCATAAACAGATATAATACAAAATTGTTAAACTCAAAGAAGAGTAAATAGTTGATGCTTTGTAACTCATACACGTTCAGTCCTACAATGTCTTATATCTTTATATATCAGCTCTAAAGTCTCTTCAAGCTTTAATTTATTTATACGTTGAACCTTGATATTTACTGAAAATACACAAAAAAAACTTTATATTTGTTTTAGGAATTGGATTACATAGTGCCCATTTTGAAAAAAAAAAAAAAAAAAAAAAAACTGTATTTTATGTTAACTTGAATGACTGATGTTCCTATATAATACTAATTAAAGGGTGAATAACATGAGTAGAGCTACTTTAAAGTATGCGTTTATTGAATTCATATATTAGATTTGGAATCTGGGGCGTTATGTATGATATATACATGTTGCTTGTAGTCGATATGTACTCTGTTACTTTTAGTCGATATCTAGTTTATATACATGTTTTGGGCCCTCTGTTTGCATGGCCATGAATCATAGTTAATTAATTATATATTTATTGATACAATAAGTTTCAGTTTTGAATTTAAGTCTTTTCCTAATTCCAAAAGAAATTGTTTTCTCAATTTTTTTAGTTTAAAGAAATACTAAATTCTAAAGTAGAAGTGTACATCCGGGGAATAATGGTTATGACTGACTCAGACTTGAATATTTATAACATGTGCAGATTCGAGTCAGTAGTGGAGATGTCAGATGTTTCCAATTTGAACATCGAAATTAAGACAGATACTCGATTATTATCTCCGAATGCTGTTTATGGGGTCTATTTACTCTTCAAACTCTGTGATTCAAGAAAAGTTTCAACTAAACCGATGTATGTTAATCTAAAGTATAGAGTGGGCTCCGAAAATCTACATGCATATTTTGCAAAACAGAGAGACGAAGAGTGGATGATGATCGAGTTGTACAGATTCTTAAATCAGAACGAAGATGTCATGTTTACGTTTCTAATAGAGAGCTTTTCGTCGCTCTATTGTGGAGATGGTGCGATTTATGTCGAAGGCCTTGAATTTCTAGCCATTGACAAAGTGAGTTTAGAAATATCCCTGGGCTCCATTCTAAATTATTTTGTTTATATATAAAAATCATGTCTATGCTGCATATTTAACACGATTGTACACAGGTGAAACATGAAGAAATCGGAAAGTTGAAGGATGTCTTGGAATCAAACTTCAATGTGGATCGCGTGCAACAATTGCCAACTAACTTTGAAGAAATATTTGAGATACACAAAAACTATGATGAGTTGTTTTGGTTGGGCGAAGTAAACGGGAAGAAACTTCTTGTGGTTTCAGCAAAGGCAACTCTATACAAATTTTCTAATGCGGATCTCTTTACTTCAAAACCATCATCCCAGTCAAGGTTTGCTTTTTTGAACAAGATTTGGCACCTAGCAGTAAACTTTCCTAATTGTACATTCACAATGTGCACATCTAATCTTATCCAAATATTAAAAAAAGAAAGTTTTGTTAATTTATGACCAATCTTCTTTGTTGTCTAGTAAAATACTGAAGATTCGTGTATAAATGGTTGACAAAAGTATCACATCTTGGATTTGTCTTTTTGTATCTTCAAAATTTACATTGTTTTTGGTATGTAATCATAATATATATCGTACTTGCAGATTTCAAGAGGTGATTGAGCTTTTGCCACAACAAGTATTCTACATTAATTGCACGATTAGAAGTCAAATGTTGTCAGCGTATACAGAATACACATGTTATCTTGTATTCAAGCTTTCAGAAGAATGTCAGGGGCTTCATAATCCGGTGAAGGTACGAGATCTAGTCCACCAAGTAAACGAAGAGGCTGATTTTTTCTATTTTATTACCCCAAGCCCACTGAATATAAATGATATTACACGGGTTCCAAAACAAAGGGAAGACGGATGGATGGAGATTCAAGTGTGGAAATTTATCTCGACTCTTAATTTCAAGGATGACTCTCTTTCTATCTATATGAAGTTTACAAGTCATGAAGGAACTATGTCCGGCCTCATCATATGTGGCCTTGAGTTTCGGCCAACGTTTGTGGGAAACAGCAATGATATTCAAAGACAAAGAGAAATGAAGAGAATGCTACCAGACGAAGCCCAAAACCCACACATTCAGCATAAAAAAAGACGAGAATAAGCAGAACTAGTGTTTAAAATCATATATTCTATTGATCGGAGAAGCTCTACTTTGAAGAGTGGTTCTCAATCAAAAGACAACTTTTTCTCAAGAGAAAGAAAGATATATTCGTAGTCAGCTTTTTTTCGTAGTAGTTTAGGAAGAAATTATAAAACTATGATGATATATGAAAAGGTGGCAAAATGTGGGATGATTTACCCTTTTTATTTTATTTTATTTTATTTTACCTTTAGTTCTTTACTTGTTTAATCTTTTGTATATCTTTATATAATAAACAAAAACCGGAGGTTTTGACATTTTGAAAAATCAAATCTGTTTTTATTTAGTAATAATTGAATTATTACTTTTTTCGTCTCAAAATAAGTGTTCAGTTTGACTTTTTAAAGTTTTTTTGTTCAACTTTGACCGCAAATATTTTTATTTGTGTTATATAATAGTTGACGAAAATTATACAAATGAAAATACATTTGAAACTCAATCTATTCATATATTTTGCGTCAAATATTATATAACACATAAAATTATTTATGTTCAAAGTTGAACAAAAAAAACTCAAAAATGTTAAACTGAACGCTTATTTTGAAATGGAAGTAGTATTTTGACAAAAAAAAATGCACCGTCGATCCTTAAGTGGCAAACGTTATGCATTGTTGGTCCCTCTCACTAACGACAGTCACTAACGCTCGTTAACTGACACCATATGAGGTTATTTTGTCTTTTTAGATCTGCACATGAGGGTACATTGGTCATTCTATCTTTATGACTCACCACTACTAATTAAACAACATTTATTATTATTCTTCATGTGGGCTTTACCATTTATTCTTCATCTTCCACCACCATTCCCCACCACCACATTTTTTTTTAACATCCTACCACCACAATCACCAGACACCAAGAACCCAGCGCACACAACCTTGATTAGCACAAAATCTAGATCTAAATTTTAAATCACCTATTTTCATCATAGCACCAATCCAAATTCCATATTACAAAAATACTAAAGTCCATGTTACAAAACCCACAATAATAAATTCAAAATTATCAAATCCATATCATAAAATCATCAATTTCTAACATTTTATAATATCATTTTTGTCAAACACTTATAGAAACTCACAACAGTTATTCACATGCTTCTTTGATTTTGATTGTTTTAACCCCAAATTTAATAATAATAATAATAATAATAATAATAATAATAATAATAATAATAATATAGAAATACGGTTCACTTTAATATAAAGCAAATACTTTGGCTCATGGTGGTTATGGTGGCGGTGGAGCATGTGGTTGTAAGTGGCCAATAAGGAAGATGTTTGGGGTAGTAAAGTGATGTGGGAAATAAAAGAAGATGGTGGTGGTTGGTTGATGATTTGATAGTTATTGGATTTATGGTCATGTGGAATCGTTGCATGGTTCGATTTGTTACGGGTAGTGATTGGTGAAAGGAGGTGGTGGCACGAATCTGGAGGTGGCCGAATGTTGTTGGATATACGCTGAATATGGTTTGAAGGTGATGGTGATAGGAATGGGTGGATGTAGATAGAAATGAGAGAAGATCAAAGATGATAGGAATGGGTGGATGTAGGTGGTTACTTTTTATGAAAGAATGTATATTACTGTAATAATTGGAGTAAATAAAAGTGTAAATTGACCATTTAACCCTCGTGTGCAAGTCATGTGAGCAGACTTAACTAGCGTTACTGAAGGTCGTTAGAGTGAGGGACAAACGACGGATAACGTTTGCCACTTAAGGACGGACGATGCATTTTTTTCGGTCAAAGGACGATAGGCTGCGGTCAACGCAAACCACAAGGACGAACGGTGTAATTTACTCTTTAATGTAAAAAGATTGTCACAACACCGTGTTCTGATGTTCATATAAGGTGGTTGGTCATGCCGTATGTGTTTTGAGCCACAATACAATACTTGGTGGGACAGTCAAATAAACCCCACATCCACGCTAGAGATTTTTGACGAGACTATCAAAAGTAGTAAAACTTTGCAAGCCAACAAATTCTTTAATCACAAGACACAATTACAAATTTACATGGACTGTTCGTACTACGACCGAAGTGAAAAAGACAATATGTAAAATTGTTAAAAGCTACATTGCATTTAAAAGCTTATGACTATTATCTCTAAAATGTGAAATGTATCAAGTTCGGTTTTTGCTAAATGTAAACAACCTTGAGTATGTAGTAACCCAGTCAACTCGTCTAAAGTGCAATCACTCGAAACTCTTTTCCACCCCATAGGCCCATACCAATGCCATCTATCTCCCTCGTTATCCCAATTAAGCTAAGTCGAGTCGATACAATGTTAAGCCCGAGCTTGACCTACAGAACTCGAAGCTCCATCTAGCCTATATTAGAAAGCTCGGGATTGGTTTTTTAACAAGTACTTTGAGCTCGACCAGGCTCGACTCAGTTAATGATAATAAAATATTAGTCAATCTGTATATTCTCGATAATTTGATTTAGGCTCGACTCATATTTTGGATGGTATAATAATCATGTAATATAAATTAATAAAAAGAGATAAAATTTAAAATTACAGAACGACGTGCCAAAAAATAACTTGACACTAATCAATAAGGTCGAGCTCAACTCGACGTAAAATCGACTTGATAAGTAGCTCTATAGTTTACTCAACTAGCCAGATTACATCGTATCAATGAGATGACATTCGCATTAATCATCTTTCAAAAGACGAGTCGATGAATTAAACAAAAGTAATTGGAAGAGCGTCCACTAATTTTCACGTTTAAATATACTACTGAAAAATATAATTTTTTTTTCGAACATGGGAGAACTGTTAGGTCACCATTTAGTAAACACAAGTATGATATAAAGAGAAATGAGATGAGAAATAGACTTGGTTGATTATGAGATAATAAGAAAGATAAAAGTGCAAGAGTTTCCTTAAGGTAATCTAATAACCAACAATTGTAATGTGTACATAAGCTTGGTATTTATAGGAGGAGGACTAGGGCAACACTCCCTTCCTCCCTCCTTTCTTTAGACGTGGGCTTTCAAGGCCCATGGACTAGAATTCTTAAGCCTTGTAACATAAACTAAGTAACTTAAATAACTAAGCAACCTATTACAAAATGTAATGACCGAGACTTGACTAAATACTAAAAGTATGATCCCAACAATCTCCCCCTAAGGGTCGGTCATCACGGTTGCTTGACGTCTTCATCTTTGTCGTTGACTTGTGACATGTGAAACTCTAGACGTCTTCAAAAATGAATGAATGATAGTGAAAGTACTTTGCTCTTTGTCTTTGTTCATTGGTGATGATGTAGTGATTAGGTTATGAAGTTGTCTGCCGTTCGTCACTCCTGCGTCTGTGGTGGTTGTCTGCCATTCCAACATACTCATACATCTTTAGACTTTAGACTTTATCGTACAAGAAGTTCCTTTTCATGCATTGGGATCTTTGTCTTTAAACTTTGTAGATTCTGCTTATTGCTGTAGAATCTTTCTCTTAACTTTGTGTTGCACTGAACTTTGGGGGAGCTTTCTTTGACTTCAAGATGTATGTATGAGCATGTTGGAATCTGCCATCATGGAGGTGATGTACCTGTGAGTAAACAGTTAGCAATAATACAACCGGTACTTACGGATAAGGAATTAGAGATCATCAACAGCATAGTGTGAAGACTCCTTCTAATCCTTATCCCGGCCGTTCCCATATCAGATACTCCCGAAGGAGCTTGCTAGACCTACTAAGTAGCTCAATGACTGGGTGAGTCGCTGGGGATCACTCCACGACTGTAGACCGAGATGGAACCACCGCAAACACTAAGCATAACCCTTGTGGGGTTACCGAAGTGACCTGCTGTCAGGGCTGTTAGATGTCGACCCTGGCAGGATTTCCGTTCAATCATTGAGAAATACCTAAATAATCCTCTCATAAACGTTCTCGGCAGATTGCTAAGATCTGCGAAGGACTCGATAGTTTACAACTGATGCCCATTGATGTAGAACATCAGTTGTAGAAATACTAAGTGTTCCTAAGAGATCTTTGATGTATCTCAAGGCTCTAGACTCTATAAGTGCACTCCTAGGTTTCCTATACGGAGACAGGGGATGTGTCTCCTGCTTCAATATCAACTGTCTCTAAGAGATAGGTCGATAGATTATGCGGGTTCCCCGGGAGAATGAAACAAGTTCTTTTAAGAGAACTTGAGTGGTTAAGAAGGTTTAGTGCATCGCGTCACTGGGTCCATGATGACTTAATCTTCAATACCGGTGTTGTCCTTAACAACAACCAGTAGCATATGTATTGAACCCGGTGTCTGCCCTAAAGTTGGAAGATTGTGGATAGCTGAAGTAATTCTGCTCTTGAACATATGCATGATTTGACATTGGTGGTGGAGCATAGGGAGATTGAGCTACGAGAGCCAAAGAATTTGGAGTTGATGTTGGTGTGTATCCTCCTCGTAGAGCTCTATCTTTTTCCACTTCAGGTTCATGGTGTTTCAGAAAATCATACAACAAACCATATGGAGCATCATGAAGATTCTTCGTCTGACGAACAAATGTCACATTTTTATGCCAATCAGGGCCAAGACTACCAACAAATTTGGAGTTCACAGCGATCCTTGGTACAGTGATTTTATGACGTTCCAGATCATTGACCACATTTGTGAAACGATGATAGTAGGATTCAAGTGATTCTCCAGGTTCAATTGTGATGTCAGTGTATTCCATGTAAAGCTTGGATTCCATGTCATCTTTGTTCAATTGAGTACCTTCCATGAGGAGATGAACGTGTTCCCACATAGCTTTGGCTGTTTTCTGAGCATCGACACTGCGATAGATCGGATTAGGTATACCTTGAAGTATATAAGCCATTGCATACTGATCAGCCTCACGATGTAGTTTCTGTTCTTCAGTGAGTGCAGTTTCTGGAAGAGGTCTGTCACCAGGAGGACGTGGAGGATCAGCATTTGGATCACCAGCTTCAAATCTTGTTGGCCACTCAAATGGTCCTTCAAGTATCACTTGTTTCAAGAATTGCCCATGAGGTTTCTTTAGTTCAAGAAATCGTAGGAATCGACTTGACCATTGCACATAGTTACCAGGTGTAAGCATTGGAGGTGTTTCAAGTGATCCTGCCTCATGTCGGGATTGTTGAGTAGTAATAACTTCACACATTCTGTCAAACCAGTGAGGTTGTTTGGAGGAGAACTGAGTGTTTTGTTGTGGCACTTGATATGGTTGTTGTTGAGGAATGATCTGTTGTTGTTGCATCATAAGGTAATGATGTAGTGGATTGTATGTTTGTCTTTGAGAAGGTTGTTGATTCATTAGTGTCGGAAGGTAATGTTGTTGCTGATACTGCTGAGGTTGTTGTTGCTGAGGTGGAGGTTGTTGAACATAAGGGAAGTAGTGATTAGGTGGTTGAGACATCTTATAACACTTGTGTAGAAATGGATCTTTGTAGAAGATTGAAATGCACGTTCCTTTGTGTAAGTTGCAAATCCTTGGGGTAAGTTCAAATCTTACGCGTAACTTAATCTTACGCGTAAACTTTAAGTTATGCGTAAAGAGTAGGTTTATGCGTAAACTTCAAGTTTATGCGTAAGTTTCCTCTTTACGCGTAAGCTTAGGCTTATGCGTAAGTTAGACTTATGCGTAAGGTTTGAAATAACCAAACAAATCTTTCAAACTTATCCAAGCTTGAAAGATGTCCGTAGTCGAAGTATTCTGTGGAAAACTAGAAGGGGGGGTTGAATAGTTTTACGTCCTTTTAAAATTTATAAGTACAAGTTTGTTTTAAAAACTTCGATTCTAGTTTATGTGAATTCAATACTTGCACTATATGATCAATTGTATAATAACTAACTAACAAAACTAATATAGTAAGGATAAATAAATAAGTAATGAGAAGAGTTAGAAAGATCAAACCACAACACAAGGATTTATAGTGGTTCGGCTACAAGGACACCTTCCTTGTTCCTACTCCACTCCCCGAGTCACCTACTCGAGAGTTTTCTTCACTATGTCAACAAACTCCCTTATGGCGGAGAAAACCGTACACACCAATATACACACCAATTTACACACCAATCTACACACCAATCTTCACACCAATCTTCACACCAAAGCTTCTACACACCAATCTTCTACACACCTTCTTCTACACACCAATCTTCACAACTATCCTACTTCACTACTAATCAACTTCTACTATCTACACAACTTCTATATCTTCTAAACAAATAATAACAAGCACAACACAATATTCACAAATGAATATATATACACTATACACAACAACTCTTCAACACTTCTTGAACTTGGTTGTAGAGAGTTCTTCTTTTGCACTTAGAATGAGAATGGATGATGAGGGATTGAATCACTTGAAACAAGGATTAATAAACAAATGATCAAAGGGTTTTTGATGGGTTTAAGATGATTGTAGATCTGAAAATTTCGTGCAAAAGGTGAGGAAAAATTCCAGAATTAAGGTGGTATTTATAGGGGAAGAAATCTGACAGTTTCTGACAGGGGAGCCTGGCCGGTCCCCTTAAAGCATGGCCGGCCCCCTTAAAATTAAGGGGACCGCCCCTTATAATTAAGGGGGCCGCCCAACTGTAACGGCCAGAAAACCTGTCTTTTAGTGGGGAAAGTTTATTTGGTGAAAAACTAACTGATTTTGGTTAAATATTTGAAATCATATATTTAGTATGATTAAAACATTTTTCCTTATTACCAAAAGTGTTTTTCAAAAATTTATAATAAGATTATATAATTAAATAAACTTTGTATTAGTTAATTAAATACCCCTTTGATCATGAGATGTATTAAGCACATGTTTATCCATACCTTAAGTGATTAAGTTGGATATAATGATATAGACTAGCTTAATACTTGTTTACGTAATAATCAAACGATTGACGAGTTTACATTTTGTGATCGTCAAAATATAGAGATATCGAAAAATATAAATAACGTTTTCATACATTATTTATGTCAACATATTCCACTAACTTATCCAAGCTAGGGAAGTACTGAGTCACCTTTACACGAGGAGAAGATCGTAGATGAAACTTTACGCGTAAACTATGGCAAGTTACGCGTAACTCAGACTTACGCGTAGAATTCAACTTATGCGTAGGATTTAAGGCGTAGAGGAGCACTTTACGCGTAGGATCAGGGTTTAGTCCAATATTACGCGTAAGAAAAGGGTTTTGGCCTATTTTACGCGTAAGAAAAGGGTTTTAGCCTATTTTACGCGTAAGAAAAGGGTTAAGACCAATTTTTATGCGTAAACCGACCAAAAAACACTGTAGACAGCTGGAAATAGTACTTTTTCGACCACTTTACGCGTAAAACATACTGTTCACCTCAAAAAATGACTTTTTGAAGAGAAAATGCTTAAAAATAAGGTACTTTTGATCAAATAACTTCACCAATACTTAGAAAACCTTAACTTTATGAGATATAACTACCAAAAACTAGTTTTCCAATATCAAAGAAGCTATAAAACCTAAAAAAAACCTTAAAAATCACAACTTTATGCAACAACTAAGCTTCAAATCACTATATCAACCTTGAAACTTGTCCAAGCTTCAAGATTTGAGTGAAAGAAACAAAGAAAAATGCAAAAAGATGAAGAATAAGCACCAAATCCCCACGTTACCAAAAGAAATACACTTCAAACTTCTAGTAGGCGAATGATACCACTTGTTAGGTCACCATTTAGTAAACACAAGTATGATAAAAAGAGAAATGAGATGAGAAATAGACTTGGTTGATTATGAGATAATAAGAAAGATAAAAGTGCAAGAGTTTCCTTAAGGTAATCTAATAACCAACAATTGTAATGTGTACATAAGCTTGGTATTTATAGGAGGAGGACTAGGGCAACACTCCCTTCCTCCCTCCTTTCTTTAGACGTGGGCTTTTAAGGCCCATGGACTAGAATTCTTAAGCCTTGTAACATAAACTAAGTAACTTAAATAACTAAGCAACCTATTACAAAATGTAATGACCGAGACTTGACTAAATACTAAAAGTATGATCCCAACAAGAACGAAAGGAAATAAGTCTCAAAGGTTTCTTTTTCGTATCGTTGTCACTTGTAACAAACGTCAAACACCTTTCAAAGACTCCACATCATCATCATCGTAAATGGCTACTCAATCTGCTTCTCCAGTCCCACCACGGTCGAAGGAGACGATCATGATCATACGAGGCATGTACAACTACAAGTTAAGCAGCTGGCCACTTCAACTCTTCGTAAATCTTTTACATCGATTATTGCATCGAAGGTAAACACCTTAACTATATCTATGTATGCATGTATATATAATAGTTTAAGTCAAGTTTAAGGGCTCTTTCGCAATAAATTTATGTTGGCTATATATGAACATAGATTTCAAGTCGCTGATGTTACAAACTTACAACTCGATCAGATCCATGTACATGACACCATTATAAGTTTACGTACACTGTGTTCTTCTACTTAAATTTAGGGAAGAAAATGAGTGGAATGGAGACAAAGTCATTTATTGTGTGTTCTCCAAATTTTTATGAAAAAAGGAGAGTGAGGACGGATGAAAGTGGGGGAACTATAGTGTATTTTTGACTCAAATATTCCATCTCATTTATGGGATGGAAGTTAATGAAAGAGAAACAATCATTTCATTTTCATCCATTCCCTTCCTCTAAGTTACTTTTCATTTCATTTCTTTCCAAAAGTAAATTAAAGAACACAGTGGTAGAGTAGCAGTGACGGAACTAAGATTTCAACATAGGGTATGCACTTTTTTTCAGTGTCTCGAAGGGTATGCACCCTATGTATATTATCAAAAAAAAAAAAAAAAAAAATTACACTAGCCCGTCGAATTTTAGGGTATGCACGTGCATACCCGTGCTACACTCTAAATCCGCCCCTGTAGAGTAGGGGTATCTATCCCACATTGCCTCATGAACCAAATGACCAAAGTGGAGATCATTATAAAATGAGATGCCAAACAATCTATGAAACACCTAGTTCTTGACTTCTTATCAAAGTCATTGTTATAGTTTATTTTTTGGTTGCAATTACTAGTTATAATATTTTATTAATCAAAACTTTTGATACCATCAATTTGATTTTTAAATTGATGTTTTTGATAATTTGATTTTTAAAATATTGTAAATTGTAAAAGGCCTGTTTGGTTAAAAAGTAGAATTTACTATTGTTATTGGATTATTTGGTTTAGTAAAACAAAAAACCGTGTTTGGTCTGCACAAAGGTTTACTACTATGTAAAAGGAAAAAAAAATCAATTAAATAAATAATCTTACTCACTGGATTTGGTTTAGTAAAACAAAAAACCTTGTTTGGTCTGCACAAAGGTTTACTACTATGTTAAAAAAAAAAAAAAAAAAAAAAAAAAAAAAAAAAAAAAAAAAAATCAATTAAATAAATAATCTTACTCATTGTTCAACACAGTGATATATATATTTATTGAAGAGAGAAATATCACCTCCTTTGCCTGGTTTTGAGAAGCCAACACAGTGATATATATATATATATATATATATATATATATATATATATATATATATATATATATATATATATATTGAAGAGAGAAATATCACCTCCTTTGCCTGGTTTTGAGAAGCCCCACTGCCATGACATTCACGCCTAATTTTAAAACCTAACCCCTCTAACCAAATAACATTTATCAACCCAATCCCAATTTTTAGTGTCTAAACCCATCAAACAAACGGGCCCTAATATTAGTGAAAAACTTAGGATTGAATTGGTAAGAAGCTTGTATGAGTTGAATCGAGTTTGTAAATATTTCTAACAACCGAAGACAACATCTATAAAGATGTCAAAAACCTCAAATGAAGGCTCCATTATCATTATCAATAGCTACCCAATCCACTTCGCTAGCCAATGAGTCACTCGGATGCTTGTACACATTCATCAGACAACCACTTCTTCACGTCTTGCATCGTTGTCTCCGTCGATTGTTTCATTGAAGGTAAACAACTTAACTACATTTATATTTCTCTTAAACACGTACACACTACATATATAGTTATATATTGATTTCAGTTATGTTTAACTGCACTTTTTAAGGTATTGCACTATTGCAAAAATGGTACGCAGGTAACATGTCAAAAATATGTTATAAATGACTAACACGAACTATAGTTTTAAAACTTGTTCCCTTTGCTTGGAAAATGTTTCTATTATCATAATATTTTTGACATTTTTAAGCCTCTATTAAAGTAGTATTAAGTTGTTCTCTAACAGAATGTCATTTTTAATGTTTTATAGGTTACCTTAATATTGATAACATGAGAGATATTGGCCCCAAGCCGGAGAAATCGGTCCCCATGAGTAGATAGAGATGAAAAGAAAAGAGAAAACAAAAGATCCTCAAGAGAAGAAGAAAATTGATGAAGAAAATAATCCATTGTCATGAACATCGACTTAAGTGAAGTGACAACATGCTTCGATCTTCCTCTTGTTCGATCTCATGGAACTTGTCTTCCACCATCGACTTAAGTGACTTTGTGGAAAATGATCCATTGTCATTCAACTTCCACATTCGTTTCTAACAAGATTGTAACAATTACATGTAATTCGGCCAACGCATCTAAACTACAATCAGTCGGAAGTGTTGTCCAACCCCACACCAATACCAATCGTCCTCCTCGTTTTCCCTATTACTTACATGACAAATGTGTTAACGTCTTATTGCCCATGGTTGTAATCAAGTTAAGTCGGGTCGGGTCGATTAGTTTTAAGCTCGAGCTCGACTCAGTTACATTACTTCAAGCACGCTCAATTGGGCCTTTATTTTCAAACTCAAGCTTGGTTTCCTAACCAATACAGTTTGAGCTCGGCCCACATTGCCTAACAATTCGATTTTCTAGTTTTTGTAGGGTATTTGCATCCCACATTGCCTCGTGAACCAAGCCAAAAGTTCTTTATAGATGTAACTTTTACCATATGTTGAAAGTATTTACTCACAAGTGTCAACCAGATGAACCTTCAGGGGTATTTTGTATAAATATTTTATACTGAGTTTCTTAACTTTTGTAGTTTGGTTGTGTTTTGTATGGTTTATTTGTGCAGGGACTAAAGTGAAAGATTCTTGGCTATTTAAGCTTCTCTACAGCTAGGGTTTCAATCACTTTACGATCTCCTTCTCATAATTCACACACACAAGTTTCTCTTTGTTTCTCATCTGAGTTTATTAGTTTTTGGGTTGTTTACCGTTGTAAACAAGATTGGTTTAGATCATCTTGATCTGGGTTTAGGTTTGGTTATAGTTGGTTAGTGTGTGAGTTCTTGTATCTCTGTTGTTGCACCTATTAGAGGGACAACAACCTTTCTCTTGTATTCGTTTGGTTAGCACCTGTGTTGGGGACTAATCTTCAGTGTATATTGTTATAATAAAAGTGGATCACCACGGGGTGGTTGGTTGGGTGATTATTGACTGAGTTCTATATCATTTTTACATGGTATCAGAGCTCTAGGTTGATAATTGATTGATTTCTTGGTTGATCTGGAGCTCGATTGAATTTTAGGGTTTTTTTCTTGAAACCCTAGAATTTGGGGATTTTGTTGGTGCGTTCGATTGGGAGGTTCTGGTGTTGGATTCTTGAAGAATTAACACTTAATTGTTGATTCTTGGTTCATTCTTGGAAACCCTAATTTTTTTAATTAGGGTTTTGGGGATTTGTGGATTTGTGGTTTTCTGGGCTAATTCTTGGGTTAATCTTTCAAGAGTTATTGGCTCTTGGGTGATTGATTTGGTTTCTCTGCTGCTTTTGCACTGTAAGTGATCTATTTCTTCTTTTAGGGTTAACTGATTTGTAGTTTAGTGGGCGTAAACGGTTTGGCTAACTTCTTGACCTGCCAACTCTGATTGGTACGGATACCTGCTCTGGCCATTCACAGTCTGCTGACTTGAATCAAGTTAACTCTGGGTGTGAGTTGTAATTCCTTGTTGATTATTTGTTGTTTCTTGTTTCTTGCTGGTTTATTAGTTGGTTGTTGGTTTGTTGATTCTTTGTTGTTTTTGTTATATTGTTTCTTGCTTATCTGTTCTGTTTTAGTTGTTATCATTATGGCTATCTTGATCAGTAATTTGGACCAGAGTAATCCTTTGCATTTACACCCTAATGACTCTAATTGTGCTTCTGTTGTGAGCATTAAATTGGCAGGTGTTGAGAATTATAGGGTGTGGGCTAGTGCTATGAAACTTGCTATGCAAATAAAAAATAAGATGGGGTTTCTTGATGGTTCTTGTGTTAAAACAGATTATGTGGCTAGTCCTTTGTTAGAAGCTCAGTGGAATAGGTGTAATGCTGTTGTGCTTAATTGGATTTTGAGTTCTTTGACTCAGGATGTGTATCTTGGGCATGTTTTTTCTGATAATGCTTCTGTGGTATGGAAAGAATTAAAAGATACTTATGATAGGATTGATGGTTCTGTAGTTTTTAATCTGCTTCAAAAGATTAATACCTTTAAACAAGGTGGCTTGCCTGTGTCTGAATATTATCATAAGCTTAATTCTTTGTGGAGAGAATTTGATATTCTCACTAAGTTGCCTGATTGTACATGTGAAGCTAGGAAAGAACTAGTTGATCATGGTAGGTTGTTAAAATTGATGCAATTCCTTATGGGTTTGGATGATATCTACCAACCCATAAGAAGCACTCTCTTGACCAGGGAAATCCTCCCTGAAGTCAAGGATGCCTTTGTCATTGTATCAAGGGAAGAATCCCATAGAGGGGTTCCTACCACAACTGTTAAAACTGAAAAGCCTCAGGTGTCTGCTTTTGTTTCTAAAACCTATGATAATAAGAACAATACTACTTGGAAAAGAAACAATAATGGTAATAACTCTGGGTCTAATAACAGGGGAAATTATGATAGTTTGCTTTGTTCTCATTGTGGTTTGAAGGGTCATACTGTTGATAGGTGCTTTGAAATTATTGGTTATCCTCCTGGTTTTAAAAAGAATCCTAATATGAAACCTGCTAATAATTTTAATAAAACAAATGATTTTAAAAGTGCCTCTGTGATTAATAATGGTTCTAAAAGTGGTTCTGGTAGTATGTCCCTGAGTAATGAACAGGTTATGAAGCTGTTAAGCTTGTTGAATGATAAACCTGGAACCTCTGCTCATGCTAATATGGCAGGTAGGGATTCCTGTTCCTTTTTTAACTGCAGTATTTTCTTTAATCAGAATTTCTATAAATTTTTTGGTGCTAATATTAAGTTGGATGGAGTTAATTACCAATTGGGTTGGATAATTGACTCTGGTGCTAATCAACATTTAACTAATAGTCCTCTTAATATGTTTAATTTGGTTGACATATCTGATTTAAAGATTACTGTAGGACATCCTAATGGAACTTTGGCTAAGGTTACTCATGTTGGGAATTTGAAACTTAATAATAATGTTGTTCTGTTTGATGTTTTGGTTGTTCCTGAATATTGTGTCAGTCTTATGTCTGTGAATAAGTTGATTAGAGATAGCAAGTTAAGAGTTGGTTTTGATGAGACTAAATGTTATATCCAGGATTTGACTCAGCAGAGGGTGTTGGGGACTGGTAGTGAGTTTGGTGGTCTTTATTTGTTTGATAAGTCTACTGCTTCTTCTGCTTGTGTGCTTAAAAGTGAGTTCTTTAGCTGTTTTGTTTCTAAAGATGTTTGGCATTCTAGATTGGGACACCCTGCTAATCAAGTCTTAAAACTTTTAAAAGGCACTTTGAAATTAAACCATATTGATCATGGAGCACCTTGTGATGTTTGCCATAAGGCTAAACAAACAAGGGATCCTTTTCCAATAAGTGAACATAAGTCATCTGGTTTTGGTGATCTTATACATTTAGATGTATGGGGTCCTTATAAGGTTGTTAGCAGGGAAGGGTTTAGACATTTCTTGACTATTGTTGATGACTTTAGTAGGTCTGTTTGGGTGTATATGCTAAAAGGAAAACATGAAGTTTTTGATATGTTTCAGAGTTTCTTTAAAATGGTTTTAACTCAGTTTAATAAGAAAATTAAAGTTGTGAGGTCTGATAATGGTACTGAGTTTGTGAATAATAAAATGGGTGAATTTTTTGACACTATGGGAATTATTCATCAAACTAGTGTTGCATATACTCCTCAACAGAATGGGATAGCTGAGAGGAAACATAGGCATTTGCTTAATGTAGCAAGGAGCCTTATGTTTCAGGGGGGAATACCTCTTGTGTTTTGGCCTGATTGTGTTTTAACTGCTACCTATTTGATTAACAGGTTGCCTTCCTCTGTTCTAAATGGTAAATCACCTTTTTCTTTGGTTTATGGTAGAGAACCTAGTCTGGTACATCTTAGGAGTTTTGGATGTCTATGTTATGCCACTGTTTTAAAAGAATCTGATAAGTTTTCTGAGAAGTCTGTAAAATGTGTTTTACTTGGATATGCTAGTGGTAAGAAAGCTTATAAGCTTTTGAGTTTGGAAAATAGGTCTGTGTTATATTCCAGAGATGTAAAATTTTATGAAACTATATTTCCTTTTAAAATGAAACAAACTGATTTGTCTGATTCTCATCTGGAAATTAATACTTTAAACTTTTTTGATAATGTTGAGTCAAAAACCAGAACTCCTAGTGACTCTCCCAATGATGAAAAAGAGGATGTAGCATCTGTTGGTAGAGAAGGTGGTCTAGGTCAGTCTGGTAGGGTTGTGGATGATGTTCAGGATGTGCCTTTAGGACAGATTTCTTACCCTGGTGCACCTCAGCAACCAACTGACTCTAGGACTGCAACTCCTTTAGATGAAAATAATAATTCTGAGGGAAATGCAATACCTGAAGTAGATGTACCTGTTTTTCAAAATAGTTTTCAAAATAGTTTTCAAAATCAGACTGAGGAAGGAACTACTAGTTATAGGAGGTCTAACAGATCTTCTAAGCTACCTGCTAAACTTAATGACTATGTGCTTGATTCTAAGCTTAGATAGGGTCTTGATAAGTATGCTAATCATACTAGGTTGAGTTCTGATAATTGTTGCTTTGTTGCCAATTTGAACAAGTCTTGTGAGCCTACTTCCTATAAGGAAGCCTCTATGAATGTTAATTGGAAAAATGCTATGGATGAAGAAATTGTTGCCTTATATGAAAATGATACTTGGGAAGAGGTTGATCTTCCTGAAGGAAGGTTTCCTATAGGATCTAAATGGGTTTGGAAACTTAAGTTTAAGTCTAATGGTGAAATTGAAAGGTATAAAGCCAGAGTTGTGGCTAAGGGGTTTAATCAAAAACCTGGTTTTGACTATGATGAGACTTTTAGTCCTGTAGTTAAAATGGGAACTGTTAGATGTTTGCTAAGTATTGCTGTTCAAAATAATTGGAAAGTTTTTCAAATGGATGTTAACAATGCTTTTTTATATGGTGACTTAAATGAGGAAGTTTATATGTTGCCTCCACCTGGTCTCTTTCCAGATGATAGTAAGAAAGTGTGCAGACTTAAAAAGTCTCTTTATGGTCTGAAACAGGCTCCTAGACAATGGAATCTTAAATTGTCTGAAGCTTTGTTTGAGGCTGGATTTGTTCAGTCTAAAAATGATCACTCTCTATTTGTTAAAACTAAAGATAATTCTGTTTTATACCTGCTTGTGTATGTTGATGATTTGGTTATAACAGGTAATAGTGAGAGTGAAATTGAGAATTTTAAAATTTTTCTAAGAAATAAGTTTAAAATTAAAGATCTAGGAGAATTGAAATATTTTCTTGGTATTGAAGTGTTAAAAACTAGTAATGGGTTGTGTTTAAATCAGAGGAAATATTGTTTGGAGTTGATTAATGAATATGGTTTACTTGGGTGTAAACCTGTTTTAGCTCCTTTGCCAGAAAATATTGTGCTTAGTCATAAAGAATCTGATGATGATAAGTTCTTGAAAAACATTACTAGTTATCAGCAACTTATTGGGAAATTAATATATCTTACCATGACTAGGCCTGATATATCTTATGATGTGCATTGTTTAAGTCAGTATATGCATTCTCCTTTGAAATCCCATTTTGATATTGGCTTAAGAGTGCTAAGATATCTTAAACTTGCTCTTGGTAATGGTTTGCATTTTTGTAAAAATAATCTTGGATTTAAAGTTGCTGCATATTCTGATTCAGATTGGGCTAAGTGTCCTGTTACTAGAAAATCTGTTTCTGGGTATTGTGTATTTGTGAATGGTAATCTTGTTTCATGGAAGAGTAAAAAACAAGCTACTCTTTCTAAGTCTTCAGCAGAGGCTGAATATAGGTGCATGGCCTCTACAACTTGTGAGGTTATGTGGATTCTTAAAGTTTTAAAAGATCTTGGTGTTACTGAGAGTTTGTTGCCAGTTGAGTTGTTTTGTGATAATAAAGCAGCAATTCAAATTGCTGCTAACCCTGTGATGCATGAAAAAACAAAACATTTTGATATTGATGTGCATTTGGTTAGAGAAAAGGTTTCTTCTGGGTTGATTAAAACTGTCAAAATTGACTCTAAAAGTCAAACTGCTGATGTTTTGACCAAAGCTCTTGGGTCTGTTCAGCATGGTGTTATGGTTAGAAAACTTGGTATGATTAATCTGTTTGCAGGTTCATCAGTTTGAGGGGGGATGTTGAAAGTATTTACTCACAAGTGTCAACCAGATGAACCTTCAGGGGTATTTTGTATAAATATTTTATACTGAGTTTCTTAACTTTTGTAGTTTGGTTGTGTTTTGTATGGTTTATTTGTGCAGGGACTAAAGTGAAAGATTCTTGGCTATTTAAGCTTCTCTACAGCTAGGGTTTCAATCACTTTACGATCTCCTTCTCATAATTCACACACACAAGTTTCTCTTTGTTTCTCATCTGAGTTTATTAGTTTCTGGGTTGTTTACCGTTGTAAACAAGATTGGTTTAGATCATCTTGATCTGGGTTTAGGTTTGGTTATAGTTGGTTAGTGTGTGAGTTCTTGTATCTCTGTTGTTGCACCTATTAGAGGGACAACAACCTTTCTCTTGTATTCGTTTGGTTAGCACCTGTGTTGGGGACTAATCTTCAGTGTATATTGTTATAATAAAAATGGATCACCACGGGGTGGTTGGTTGGGTGATTATTGACTGAGTTCTATATCATTTTTACACCATATAACCCATCAAGCAATCTTAGCCACTCATTTTTTTATCAAAATAAAAAAATAAACTTCCACCTTTTTTTTAAAACTTAAATATTTCGCAAACCGTAAATCGTCAAGCTACAAAAAAAATACCATTGCGACGAGAATTAAATTATCTTTCAATAGATATGCATTGTTATATACTTTCGACGAACTTTTTTTTCGCCCAGAAAAATCATATATGATTCGTAAGAATCATATATGATTCGAAGAATCGAATCATATATGATTTTTTACGAATCATATATGATTTTTACGAATCATATATGATTTTTACGAATCATATATGATTCTTTCTGAGCGAAAAAAAAGTCCGTCAAAAGTATATAACAATGCATATCTATAGAAAGATCATTTAATTCTCGTCGCGATGATATTTTTTTTGTAGCTTGAAGATTTACCGTTTGCAAGATATGTTGTTTTGAAAAAAAAATAGAAAATATAAATGAGTGGCTATGATTGGTTAATAGGTTCTATGGCATGTATGGGTTCTTCATGGATCTCAACTCCATGAACCAAATGATCAAGGCAGAGATGATTATAAATTGAGATGCCAAACAATCCTTGGAACACATATATTTCTTGGCTTTCTTATGTAAGTCGTAGACGTAGTTTATTTTTTAGCTACAATTACGAGTTATAATATTTATATTTAATAATTAACTTGTTATCATACCCTAATATTTTTTGTAATAAAAAAAATTGGTGTATTTGGATAATTTAACTTTTAAAACATTGTAACTTGTATCTAATATTAGTGAAAAGCTTAGAATTAGATACGCTCGAATGAGTTGAGTATTTAATAGTCCTCCACATAAGTTAATCTTATGTTATGGTTTATTTTTTGGTTGCAATTACTCGTTATAATATTTTAGTAATGAACTAGTTATAATGTCCGCGCACGTGCGGGGTTTTTTCTATAACTTTCAATAAATGTATTTTTATTTATTAAAAAACAAATAGCTTATTTTTTGTTTTAATTATGGTTCTTAATATAATTATATTTGACATACATTGTAAAAGTTCATATATGATGTTTTGGTCAATAAACTACTTTGAACCGTCGAGCAATCTAACATTTTTTAACGGCAAAAATACATCTGATCCACAGTCAGAGCATTGAATACATTGTTAGGTTCAATTCCAAGACATTCACAAATATATTTGATTGTAAATAGATTGGTATGCTCATAATTGTGTTTTAGAGTTGTATCAAATGAGTGAGAATCGATGGAAAACTAACCAATATGATTCCAACATTTAACATGTAAGATTAACAAAAACAATATATATTACATTGTGGACTGCAATAGTCTATAAATACTTTGGTAGACATAATACTCAACACTAACCTTATGTGTACTATATGCCATCCTGATGAATCATACTCAACATTTATTGTATCAGGATGTTGTAATTTATTTTATTTATTTATTTATTTATTTATTTTTTCATTGTAGTCCAAGAATATTAAAAAAGATTAAAAAAAAACATAAACTTATGCCTTGACCATTAGATAGAATGCTGTAAAAAGTTTGGGTAAAATCTAAATGGTAAAGTAGAACAATTTCCACCCGAAATATTCAATATTTTCTAATAATGACCCATTTTAACCCGGTTATGTCGTTTGATTGTTACCTAACTCGTCCATCTTGGCTCATCTAGCACTACCTTCTGTCCAATTTGTGTCTTATTTTGTCCACTTTTGGATACAATTTTATGTGCTCTTTTCGCTTCTTATAGATGCATATGCCTAAGTAGATTATAAAATCTCTGTCAAATAAGTCATAAATTTAAAATAAAGGCATTCATTGAATATCAATTACAGATATTATTTTAATGTTAATTAGTGTTCATTGCTTACACCGATGCTAATGATGTTCCAGGAATCGTGTGGTGTCTTTTAAATCTTCAAAACGCATCTTTAAAGTCTGCGAATTTATTCAATGATGGATCACATCCAACTGCGTCAACTTTACTATGCAAGCCTGTTGGTCAAATTTCATATGAATGTCACTTATGATAAAATAGTATTTTAGGAGTTTAATTCCAACTAATCACAAAGCGTAAAACGTAACATGAAGGTTCATTACAACTAACTGTAGGACTTTTTAGGATTTTATTGTTATCAAGCACAATCAAAAATCAAGCCCATCAATCTTAAAAAGTCAACTTTTGTATCCTCTATTTTTTAGTGGAAGATTAATTGTTGTTTTATAACATAACAACCTATGATCAAAACAAAGAGTAAATAATAATACAATGTTGCAGAAAACAAACTTTCATACCTTTGAAATCAATTTCAAAAACCTTTAAAATCAATTACAAAAATTGATTCTATAGAATAAATCGTTAACAGGTATTCAAGACCACCTGCTGTACCGAATCACCAATATATATATATATATATATATATATATATATATATATATATATATATATATAGGGTAAGGATCCAGTGAGAAGAAAACTTAAAATGAGAAGGAAGAGAAATAACTATAACCACACATTTAAGATGCATCGACTTGATTTAGATGCATATCTATTCATTTAGATGTATCCCAATTAGTTCCGAAAAATGATTTGAAGTGAAAACGATGCAAAGTAGTACTAACAACAAATTTGACCCGCAGAGGACGAAAAATGTATAGGGTTTTTCTAACTTGATGAAATGCATCTAATATATGTATATGCATCTAATTTTTTGCTAGAAAATATATTATAGTGCATCTAAAAGATTAGGAATGTATCTAATTTAAGTCGATGCATCTCAAATGTGTGGTTATAGTTATTTCTCATCCTTCTCATTTTAAGTTTTCTTCTCATTTGATCCCAAGTCTATATATATATATATATATATATATATATATATATATGATTGTTGATTTAGGGTTTCGTTTCAAAGATACTTGGTTACGGATTTTTTTCTAGGGAAAAAAGAAAGAACTAAACGTGAAAGAGTAAGGTTTACGAAAATTAACCCATTCATTAGAAAATAGGTTGCAGTTGCCTTGTTTAACTGAGAAATGGATAGGAAAAGTGAGTAAAGATCCTAGATAGCTATTGGTCACATTAAGTGTAACAAATGTGCCTCATGTATCACACCTTTTATAACAAATGTACCCTCTCAAAAAATGAGCTAATCATAACCTCCAAGGCATATTAGCCATAGCTTGTGGATTGTTATAGTTGCTGTGATCAAGACGGCCGCTGATCCCTACTCCGTAAGACTCACTCGCTGAAGCGTTTACACCCGTTTAACCTATATCAAGATATAAAATAACGGAATTTAACCCATTCATTAGAAAGTAGGTACGTTTACAGAAACCATGCTTACCATCCTTGCGACCAAATGAGTTCTTTCAACCTTCGTATCTTTGGACAAAAATTGTCTCGACTCATCCCACCCGTTGTTGCATTGCACCAGAATGAGCTATTCTGACAAATCACCAAAGCTGTCAGACCTGCCCATTTTGCTAGCTCTACACAACACTAACACCCGAAAATACACCAACCTGATAGCATTCACAGCATTTCTTGAGGCAACCTTTTTTTTTGCAGGCCATAAAAAGTTGATAAAAAACAACATAGCTGTTTAATCTTTGTCCAAACACCCCTTACTTCTACTGTCCAAATTTAGCATATAAAAGTTGTTAAAAACAGCATACGAACCGGTTAAAAGCAGCATAAAAAGTTGTTAAAAAATAGCACATGAAACTGTAAAATATGTGCCCAAACACCCCTTTTTTTTCTAGTGTCTAAACAACATATAAATGGTGTAAAATCAGTATTTAAAAGCTGTGAAAATCAGCAGTTAAAAGCTGTAATAATCCGCGTCTGTAGGTTTAAAAAGTAGCATATTAATTTGTAACAAAATCAACGGATATTCCGTTATTCTCACTTGACAGTAACGACAAAAAAAAACCCATATTCTCTTTTTTTGGGTAGAAAAAAATCCCAGATTTCCTGCCAACCTAACCTGACACAAAACCAAGAATGACCTGTTGGAGGCAGATTGTAATGCTTATCCTGGAAATTTACTTTTGCAAAAGCAGATTTGTCATCATTCGCCAGAAACGCTGCACAGCCTCCGGTTTTGTTTTCGTAAACGTATGCCTGTTGGAGAACAATGAATGACATCAGAGCCGGGGCCCACATAGAACTCGAAAAGGATTGATTATAAATCAATGAATGAAAGAAAAGTCTTACCCTTTGATAGTGTCCAAGTGAAATGACAGAAGGGTCTCCGCTTACTAAAACAGGCTCACATAGTTTTATGGCTCTCTGCAAATCTTTCAGGTGTCCCCATTTAGCTTCCCTTTTTAGTCCTATGTACAAAGTAACAATTCTACATCACTTAATATAACCCAAATGTGGAAATTAATCATTACAAAAAGTATCATTCAGTTGCGTTTTGTGACATAATAGTAAACTTTGTGAGATGACAGATATGACCCTCAATCTGTGATGTTGCGTAAGCGTCATAAAACACTTTTCAGCTTCTGAAATGTACTATAGGTTGACCCGATTTGTATATGCTTCCTAATTTGGGTCGATTCTGGTTACTTTCTATAAAAGGGCGGGTGAAGTCAGCAAAATTTGGTCAAAAAAGGAAACAGATCAAAATCCTTCTGAGTCACTACTCACAGTTAGATTATTACTACTAAAATAAGTGCATCTGATGAATCCAGCTTGGCCCATGTGTTTTGCCCCTACAAAAAAATTACCCATTTTGACCCGTTACCCAACCCGTCCATGTTTTCATCGTTACCTCCTACTTTAGGCACGGATCAATATCATAAAATCTGGAACATACCAAATTCATCTAAAGGGGCATCATAGTCGTAGCTTGTGGCAATAAACGGACCACCTGCAGTCCTGCCAAAATTGGTTCCTCCATGATACTGCCATAATAAACAAAAAGTACACATTTTAGATGACATTACCAAGAAAGTCCGGTATCAAATGTAACAAACTAAACATTAGAGTTACCATGTAGTAATTTATAAATGATCCACCCGTTTGAATAAATTTAGCCACGGAAAATGCCAAGTCTTCTGCTGGCCGGTAAGGAACCGCGCCTCCAAACTCAGTGAACCTACATTAAAATAAGACTATAAAAAAAGAACATAAATTTTAATATTATTGTACCGAAAGACGAGTTAAAAGTAAATTACCATCCTGACCACGCCTCGGTCCACATTTTCGGTTTATAATATTTATTGGGAGTGAAGTAATCACAGTAAAAACCATTGCAAGTGTTGATATGCAAAAAATGAATTGCACAAAGTTTGGTGAATATTATATTGGGGACAAAAGTCTAAAAGTGGCCATGTGCACCGGATAAAGAATCCAATGATCACATTAGGGGAATAAAGAATGAATTAAACAGTCAATAATAAGTTGAACTAAATGACAAAAAGGAACATGAATATGAACATGAAAGATGGATACACTTACAGTGGGATCTGGAGCATCATCTTGCTTGCACATGATCCATGGGACACCTGTTTTTAGACCCACAGCCATGTTAGCAGCCCATTTGGAATATGCTCGAGCCGGGTCTCCAAGTTCATACTCCATTGGTCCGTATTCATTTTCAATCTGTCAGAATCAAGATTGCTTATATTAGTATTAGAAGCGACAAATTTCGACTCAATTAACTCAAATGGTCAAATGGGCTGAAACTCGCACACAGCATATACCAATGCTTACAAAACCCGAAAAGGGATACCAAAAAGTCTACATGGGTCAATGGGACGCATCACGCATACAATGAGTGACTCGTTTGGCATGCTATTGAACCAGTTCATTTTCAGTAAAGTAGCGATTTTCAATACCTGTGATAAAATGATTGGACCACCCTGGTTTTCATACAAGCCTTCGAATTTCATTTTATACACTATGTGCCTCGTGAATTTTTCCATAGCAGCCTACAACGAATAAAATAAATATTCATGACAAGAAAACTAGGAAAAAATAAACAATATAACTGTATTGAAGATTGAGTATGGGACCTTAAAAGGAGCATTATCTGTTCTAAAACTAATTCCGGGCACATATTTCAACCAAACAGGAAATCCCCTGAAAATGCAATAACCAAAATATTAAAAGCTTGAAACTATATTTCTAAAATTTTATAAAAAATTATATGATGTTCTTGGAATAATACCCGAAGTTCCACTCTGCACAAGCATATGGGCCAATCCTGAGATGGGCATAGAGTCCAGCTTCTTTTATCAGCTTAATGAACTTAACCAAATCATACCTGTCTTCAAAATAATACTGCAAAAAATGCAAGTTAAAGAGTAAATAACTTAAGAAACAATTAGTAGGTGTCGCGCATTGCTTTTTCAAAGTGCTTACTATTATTGCACTTTTAAGTTGTAGGTGATCACTTTTAGTATTTTAACATAATGAATCTGATTCTAATGACTTAATAATCAGTTAAGGAGCTACTGCGGCAAAATCGAGTCAAATTGTAACTTACATTACGTTTACACATACATTAAAATGCAAATGAAAGTATGTACATAGGATGGCATAAAAAAGAGTAAAGTAGATAGACTAAATTACATGTAAATTCTTAAACAACCATAATTTCACTTATCACTTAAAAAAGTTACTAACTTTAAACTAACAACACAATAAGCACATTGTTACAGCTGATTATATGATAATGAAACTATAGTATAAAAAGCTACACTTACTTTACCAGGTTCTGGTTCATGCCCATTCCAGAAAACATAAGTCTGAATCACATCCAAACCACCTTCTTTCGCCTTCTTTATAAGATCTGGCCACATCTGCAAAAACCATAAAAAAGCACAAACATTATTCACATTATACAATATCTTATCACTACAATGTGAGAAGTCTCAAGTTCAATTTCTGCTAGGTGCAAACAACTCTGAAGTGGTCCCGCCAACTTTCCTAATACAAAATCTTGGAAGCCCATTAACATTTTTTACAAAAAAAAAAAAAAAAAAAAAAAAAAAAAAAAAAAAAAAAAAGGTACTAGTAATGTACATTGATAAAATGATTAGTCAGTCAAAAGGTCGGAAACCATAGTTACCCAAATAAGAAAAATACAAAATCTTGAAAACCCATTAACATTTCTTGACAAAAAAAAAAAAAAAAAAAAAAAAAAAAAAAAAAAAAAAAAAAAAAAGCATAATGTGCATTCAGAAAGTGTAGTACCTCAGGAGTGCTTCTTGGGTAATGAATGGATCCAGAAATAAGAATCCTTCTTTGACCATTAATGATAATGGCTTTATGGTCATAAGAAACAGAAGCCTTACATAAGCAAACACATAAACTTAACAAAAACAAGAAAAACACAACACAAAACCTCTGCATTTTCTTAAAACATGAAACACAGACACAGAGAGCAATATGTGTTTGGTTTTCTGTTCTTTCCTCTAGTTGCAAGTAACAATAATATTCTTTTTTCCCTATCCTTCCCTCCACTTTATTCTTTTTCTTTTTTATAAAAAAATGGTTTTATGGAATAAAGAAAGATACCATGAAACACAACACTATACTACAGCTGTGTCCTATTAATGGGTTTTAAAGATATTTATAAAAGACACATGAAAAAATGTTAGTACTAGCTTTTTTTTTTCACTTATGGAGAGTGTGAATGTGAACATTTTTTGCTGCAAAAAATGAGTGTTTTGAGGTAAAAGTGAAAGGACAATTTTTTTTGTGTGTAAAAGTGGTAGGTGGTGGGCCACTTTCTCGTCAGTAATTCAAAAAAGTGTGCACTATCGGGAGGGGTGGATTCAGAAAGTTTTGCGCCGGCGCACTTTGATAAATTTTAAAAACTACATTACAAATTGATTTTTATGGAGGCCAAATTACATAAAAAGTCAAA
Source organism: Artemisia argyi (assembly GCA_030686995.1). Lineage (NCBI taxonomy): Eukaryota > Viridiplantae > Streptophyta > Magnoliopsida > Asterales > Asteraceae > Artemisia > Artemisia argyi. Next base: position 7,406,133 of record CM060689.1, read on the forward strand.
TATTTTATAAAATTTATACTACAAATTTTTTTACTACGACGGCACGTGCCCCCTCCTTTCTCCGCACATGAGCATTGGGTATGATGGCTCAAGCCAAAAAACCACATGTATGTCATGTCATTTCATCTCATCATTTCTTTTTTCACTTCACTTATCACTCACACAATAAAACCCTTCACTAATCACTAAAACCAAAGGCCCTCTTTTAAAAACCAACATACTGAATTAAAACACAAAACCAAATTTATTTATTTATTTATTTATTTATTTTTTTGAACGATAACTTTCAATAACACCGGCAAGTCCTCAAAACGAGGACCGCCAAACAACTAACACAAATACAAGGGGTACTCAACCCAATCCTCAAAACCAAATTTATTTATTTATTTTTTTTTTGAACCAAATTTATTTATTTATTTATTATTATTATTATTATTATTATTATTATTATTATTATTATTATTATTATTATTATTATTATTATTATCTTTGGCTTGCGCTAAATCCTTCACATTCTTTTTTGGCGCATAGGGGACGGTTTGGTGGCTTGGGTTTGGCTCAAGCAAAAACTTTGTCACATATGAATGGCGTTTGATTAGCGCCATCATACCTTGCTCTCTAACACTAAATTAAACCGTAAGAAGGTAAAACCAACTAGAACTTTATTATAATCATAGTTGTTTATTTTACAACTACAATACCTAACTTCGCGAGAACATGGAATTGGGAGTCACGGTGTAAATAGTTATGTATATAAGTTTAAAGGTATACAATATAGACTATAGAGACTGCTTCTGGAAATACTCACAAGTATGACGTATAAGACTATGTGTGTGGGTGCGTGTAAGAGCTGTTTATTTTCCGTGGTGAAATTTGAGTTTGGATCATTAGCTTAAATTTTGAGTTTAATTCATAGTTTTGTTTTGTATGAGACCGAAAAGTGTGATATATCTGGTGTTCACGATATGTGTGAACACACTTTTAAGTTGTTGACTCAATTCTTGAGCATAATTTCGTATTTTTATATATTCTCGGCTAAGAGTGTAAACATTATTGGTTATTAACATTTTGCAAATACACATGCGTTATTACGGTGCAAGTTTAAGCATCTATGATCTACCTGTTATTCTGTTAACTAATACTACTATGTATTTTTATGGGAAAATTCCAAAACTACACTCAAAATCGAATTTGTGTCCACTATGATTTTTTGCAAATTTCAATTTTGGTCATGTGTGACCGTGCTACTGTGTGACTCTATTCATAATTGGAAATGTGGCATCACAAAAGGTACCATTCTAATTATTTGGTGACACACTTGCCATATTTTGAATGGGGGCACACATTTACCTTGCTCGACCAGCGGCTGTGTGACTGTGCGACCCATTCAAAATGTGACAAGTGTGCCACCAAATGATTAGAATGGTACTTTTTGTCATGCCACGTGTCACATTTTTAGCGAAGTCGTGCAGTAGCACAGGTCGCACATGACCGAAATTGAAATTTGCAGTATTCATAACTTAGTAGTGGACACAAATTCGATTTTAGGTGTAGTTTTGAAATTTTCCCTATTTTTATTGCATTCAAGTAATTACAAAACTAGCGGTACTTTGTTTACTTTTAGTTTGATTTAGAGTACAATATACCTTAGGCCAGGCGTAATGGTGAGGTAATAGTACCGCGGTTATCATGCAAATTAGTGTCAACTCAGGTTTTTTTTTTTTTTTTTTTTTTTTTTTTTACAACTAACTTCATAACCAACTTAGCGTAATTGTGACCGCGGTCACAATTTATTTATTTATTTTTTAAACACTAGAATTAAAATTTCATTAATAATTGAAAAGGCATAACGGGATTGTAGACATGGAAGCGTGAACAGGTATAACGACATCTTTTAAAAACTCTAGATACTAACTTCGTCTTCCTCATCCGATAATGTAAAAAAATTGATTGGAATCTATTTGTTTGAGTTGAGAATATTATAGAATGTATATAAAGATTTGGCTTGAAAGCATGTATAAAATGAAAAAGTGTTAAAGTATTTATAGAGTAAATTCAATTATTATTATTTTTTCTATTTTAGTAAACGGTAAAATAATAGCTGTTAAGTGTGTTTTTTTCCTACACGACTCGATCATAAATAAGACCAACATCCCCAAAAGTCTCTTTATGGGACGCGTCGAACCAAAGGGTTCCTTGGCTCGACTGACACTCACAACGGCGATATGGCTGATCCTACAAATCTATGTCTTGATTTATTCTGTAATTTTATTACAACCGACCTAAAGTAACTATTGTTTTATGTCTATTTTTCATTTTATTTTATTTTTCACTGGATGACAGTTAGACTAATGCTAGTGGTGACCACTTTATCATCCAAGCAACCCCCGCCACGTCAGCACTATCTTAGCTTTCGTTCTCTACAACTCCACCCCAACCACAATTTGCTAATAAGGCGACTCCAACAACAACCAAAAACATACCCCACAAAAATAAATAAACAAGAAAGTACATACAAAAAAGAATTGAAAGTCTCGGTTGTGCAGGCAACCATAACTTTGAAAAGTTTGCCAAGTGACGCGTCACATTTGCCTTGGCTAGTAGGGCAACGCGTTGCATTTTTGAGGTTGTGGTTGCCAAGAGACTTCCATTAGCATTAGTCTTAGTAGGGAGAGATTGAAAATATTTGCGGCAAAAAAATGAGTGTTTTTATAGTGCTTTCAAGTTTAAGCACAAGGATTTTGTTTTGGATGAAAGTTGGACCTACCATAAAAATATATATATACATCCAAAAATCATACACGGGTTCGATTTCACACAAGTTTGTAGTAAAGATTTACCACATTGCTAGTTTATTATGCTTAGTAATTTTCGAAAAAATAAATAAAGAAATAAAATAAAATAAATATTGACATATTTATGGAGTAATGTATAGCCATCTAACATAACTTGTGCAAAGATGTTTATTTAGAATACGAGTGTTCAAGTTCTGATCAGAACAAAGGCGTGTTGGTCTCTTGTGGATTTGCTAAAATCAACTCGTCTATTAAGTAAATAATTTGATATTAACAAGTTAAATAACTACGTATCTTTTATATAATAAAACAAAACCCTATTGGGAATTTTGCACTTCAAAAAAATCAATTCATACCTGATTTAGTAATAATTTTATTTAAAAAAAGAAAAGATCATTTTCTTATTAGGTAATATTTTATATTTATCCATAACACAAGTAGAAGATAAAGACAAAAAATATAGATAAGATATTTAAAAAAAGATTATTTATTTATCCACAACACAAATAGAAGATAAATACAAAATATATAGATAAGATGCAATTAATAATAGAATTAAAATTTTTAAATAATTATTTCAAAAAAAAAAAAAAAAAAAAAAAAAAAAAAAAAAAAAAAAACGCGCGTGCACAGGCATTATAACTAGTTACTATATACAACATATAAAAGTAATCAAATGTTTTTACTCCCACTCAATTTTTGTCTACAGTTCATCTGCACTTATAAGAGCATGGGGTACCATGGGCTGTTAAGCTTGTGCCATTGTACCAGCCCAAAAAAACCCTTGGCGCATGACACCGTGGGTGGCGCCGTCAGCTGTTGCGCCGTGGTGGCCAGCCCACGCCATCAAGTTTTTTCTTTTTTCTTTTTTTTTTTCCTTTTCTTTTTCGGCTGTTTATGCAGATCCAACGAGGAAGAAGGCATGATTCCAAAAGATTTCAATATCCATGCTTTTTTTTTTTTTTTTTTGGTTTTTACAGGTGGTAGCACAAGGAGGAAGAAAGCAAGTTTGGTACACATGCACTTTTAGTCCTTGTGATTCTCTATAACGTTTTTTGGTGTTGACAAGTTTTAGTCCATGTGGTTTTTTATGCAGTTTTTTTTTTTTTTTTTTTTTTTTTTTTTTTTTTTTTTTTAATGTGTGTTTTTGTAATGTAATGTGTTTTTTTTAATTAATGGAGTTTATTTAATTAATATTGTGTATGTTTTATTCTATTTTTATGTATTTTTTTTTAAATGTAATATGTGTGTTTTTTTTATGTAATGTTTGTTCTTTTTTAATGTAATATGTGTTTTTTTTTTTTTTTTTTTATTTTATTAATGAAGGTTATTTTAGTTAATATTATGTATTTTTAATTTTTATGTAAAAGAAAAAAAAAATGCTGACGGCACCAGAATTTCTGGTGCCAAGGGATACGGCTAGAATGTGGTGCCGTCAGATTTCTGGTGCCATAGAGATTTTTGCTGACGTGGCAGTAACTTTTGGCCCATGACACCAAGCCATGGCACCAAGGTTACAATGCTCTAACTACAATTAGCCCATAAAAATATAAAATATCGAATTCTACTAAAGTTAGAGTCAAGCTCAACTCGGCTAGTGGCGTTATTTATATTTAAGCTTGAGCTCAAACTCAAAGAAAAACAATATTGTCAACCAAAAAAGGTTTAAGATAAAAACTTGCCCCGTTTGCAAACTTAACCATGTTACTATTGTACTTGAAATCTTATTAAACATTATTAGTTTTTGGTAACACTCGAAGCACATTTCTTAACACTTTTTAGTTAAGCAATCTAATGTAATAATATCGTACAAAATACTCATATTTGTAAGTCTGTTTTTTTAACTTATATCATATGACACAAGTTAGCATATCAAAAAAGTACAAAAAATACTAAAGGGTCTAAAAATAAATAAATAAATAAATAAATAAATAAAATTCATTTTTTTTTCCCGTGTGTTCTTATGTACTTTTAGTATGCTTAACGTGTGCCCTTAAAGCACAAGTTAAAAAAACCCATTTATTTTTAAGAGAAAATAAATGATTCATTGACGGTGAGTAAGCTAAAAATACTCCTATTGTCAGGGTTTTGGGTTGTGGATCCAATCTTGACCCATTTTTCTATTTATTGAACCTTCCTTAAAATCTTGACTTAAAATCAAAGTAAGTGTTGACTTTGCATGATATTATTCTCTTTTACAAATCAGTAAATTACTAGCAAAAACCTTTACAAATTAACTTGGACCAACATGACACACACCATGTGGTGCCTTTTATGAGCACACATTGTTTTTTATGTTTAACAACATAATTGATTCCTTTATGACACAATAATATTCTTTTGGCTATTTCTCTTACCCATGACCACTTGCATTATTTTGTGTGTCCATTGTATATATGTGTATAATGGCTAGTTTTGGCACCAAATATATCAACATTTGTCACAATATTTGTACTCACATTGAATGAAACAACGATATTAAAACTTTAAATTTGTTAGCTAGGACTTAAAATCATTCAATTTTTAAGAAACCGGCATGGATGGTTTTTCGGTACGAGTGGAACTATATTTTAGTCATCTTTGATGACCTAACAAATACAATTGGATTCCACAAAGAATGGAGCATGCTTGTTTGTCATGTGGTTTTTGTTTCGAGCCACAATACGATACATGATGGGACAAACTTATACAAACACGAACCAACCGTACCCCCAATCGAAGTGAAAAGACAATGTGAAATGGTTGCACGTTATTACACCCTAGAGACTTGTGGCGCCAAGCTTGTCGATTCTCGTTGACTTGAGTGGCTTATTACTAGAAAATGCTCATTCGACATCCACATTCGTTATCGTTTATATTAAAAACTAAGCTAGAAGATATGACAAGCTCGATAAAGAAAGATACCAAGAAACACAGCACACTCACTCATAGCTGTGTTCAATTAATGGGTTTTTATAGATATTTAAAGGAGGTAAGAAAAAATATTGCTTTATGTAGAGTAGTACTATTATTTTTACCAATGTAGTGTGACTGTGTGAGAACATTTTTGCTAGAAAAAATGATTATTGTGTAAAAGTGATGATAAGTGGCTAGTGGGGCCTGCTTTCTCGTCGACAATTACACTGAAAAAAATTAAGTAGAAAAATGTCTTAATAAGCTATTTATTTGACTATTAATCCTAATTTCGATAAGGTCACTTTGGTGAAGATTACTAGTAATCATTTGAGCATGTTGGTGGTAAACATTTTGGATTTTGTTTAGTTTGATTTACGCTTTTGTATGAGACTGGACTATGTTAGAATCACCTTGTACGTATATTGCCTGGTGAGCATCGACGGACTCACATGGGAGCCGGGTGTGGCACGAAATGTAAAGTTTTTATAAAATTTGAGCATCGACGGACCCACACCCAATTTTAGTTGACGAAGTGTAAAGTTTTTATAAAATTTGACTTTTCTGGGCTCATGCAACACCCAATTTTACCTAATAAATTTTTTATCGGACAACTTTAGTATTCATAGTCATAAAAAATATTTTGTGCAACACCCTCTCAAAAATCATTGATCCGTCCTTGCTGGTGAGTCAATTCCCTAGCATAAGTATATAATTGTCATCCCGACTCATCCTTACTAGAATTGTATGAATGTGTGACACCATTATCACTTAAAAACATTTTTGTGAATATATATGCAAAGCTTCTATCTATCCTCGATCTAACTAATCTAAAATCTGTGGTCCTTTAAGGTTAAAAAAAAAAAAAAAAAAAAAAAAAAAAAAAAAAAAAAAAACAATTGTTTTATTTATCTTTAGTTTAGTTTACAGTAAAAACAAAGAAAAATGACAAAAATAACAAACTTTACAAACATATTTCATCAAATACCTAAATTTATCCGAGATTTGTTATACTCATGATACTAGCAAAGTCTTGCTACATTTTATGGATTTTTTTAAAAAGTTGCAAGTTTTACCTTGCTATTTATTATTATTATTATTAGTATTTTTAAATCGTAAGGTTTGACTAGCAAGGTCAACCTTGCTAGTTTTCTGATAACTAGCAAGGTTCAACTTGCGATTAAGAAAAAAAAAAAAAAAAAAAAAAAAAAAAAAAAAAAAAAAAAAAAACTTGCTAGTTTTCTTCTTCTTCGATTTTTTCTAAAAACAAGCAAGGTTCACCTTGCAATTTTAAAAAATCCGCAAAATTGTACCAAAAGCTAGCAAGTTTCATTTATCTAACTAATCTAAATTGTGTATTTTCTTTTATATTTCACTGGATGACAATGAGGATTCAGATTGAAGATATTTGCGCCAAAAAAAATGAGTGTTTTGAGGGATGTGTTTTCAAGCACAAGGATTCGTTTGTATGAATGAAAGTGATAGTTGAACCTACAAATATACATAATCCAAAAATTGTACACGGGTTCATTTTTATATTTTACCATGTTTATAGTAAAGTTTTACCACAATGGTACGGAGTATGATTTTTTACATAACTTTGTAGGACAACGTAATTAACGGTCCCATGATAAATGTCGACTTTAAGATTTTAGTTCGTCTGAAAATAAATGTTTGCTTTCAATAAATGAATTTAAGATCCACTGATTATTGGACTTTTCTATACCTATGTGTTACATTTGTAGTAAACACTTATACCAGTACATGTTAGTGTTTAATTATAATTATTTAAAAGAAATGGTTCGATACTAAATTGATAGTGAGCGAGCTGAGGCTTAGGATCGAGAAATCCTTCTTTTGTCAATGTTTTGGGTTGTGATTTAAGTGATAGAATATATTCGTTGGCCTAAGGTGGTGATATGTCGGTTGGCTCAAGCCCAAGTCTGAGCCAACTGACATATCATTTTACAGTGATCCGATATTGACCCATTTTTCTATCTAATGAACCTTCTTTAGTACTAAGGCAATGTTTGGCGCGGAATTTTTTGAACTTTTGGGGGCGATGATCGGTGAGTAATGAGCTTTTTTATTTTTATTGTTCGTTTGACAAATGAGCGGTGAGCTTTGCTATTTTTTAGTAATGCTTATTTTTTTAATGTTTTTTAAGAAGCGGTGAGCTGTGAGTCACAACTTACAACTACTGCTAACAGCTCACTGCTACTTTTACCAAACACATCGCTACTCACACACATTACTGTCTGGTTATCACTTTTTGACTCAAAACCAAAGTAAGTGTTGACTTTGCATGATTCTTATTTCTTACAAATCAGTACCAAGAACCTTTACAATTTTGGACCACATGACACCCCCATGTGATTTATGAGTGAACTAGTCGATTATATACTAACAAAATATAATTGATTCCTTTATGACACGATAATATATTTTGGCAATTTCTTACGTACCCATGACCCCTTGCATTATTTTGTGTCTCCAGTGTACACTGGCTAGTTTTGGCACAAAATCGGTCAAAATCTACATACATCTCCTCATACTGAATAAAGGCAACAAGATTCTTAAAACCATTAATGTTTTACATTTATTAGATAAATGATTTTAGCATTATGTTTATGCTTTCCTTTGAAAATCAACAACAACAACACCCAATCCCGCTGGAGCGAGGTATGGAGGAGGTGAGATGTAGACAGTCACAACCCAAACAGAGGGTAAAGGGACTGCTTCCAGAAAGACCTCCGGCAAGTTCGCGTGTACAAGCGGAACAGAAAAAGAAATGCAATTTTGATGTATACACCCCAATATACGAGTATAGCATTATTACTCCGTACATCGGATTGACTATTCTTGTAAAAAGTCTAGACCCATGTTCATATATGGTGGTTGGTCATGTCGTATTCGTTTCGAGCCACAGTACAATACTTTGTGGGACAGTCAGATAAACCCCACACCCCACGCTAGAGATTTTGACGAGACTATCAAAAGCAGCAAAACTTTGCAAACCAACAGATTCTTTAATCACATGACACAATTACAAATTTACATGTACTGTTCGTACTACAATGAAGCGAAAAAGACGATATGTAAAATTGTTAATTGTTGCACGAAACTTGCGCCTGCAATAATGCTCCATTGCATTTAAAATGTGAAAGGTTTCAAGTTCGATTTTTGTTAAGTATAAACAACCAAATTATCAAGAAGGTCGAGCTCAACTCGACGTAAATCGACTCGATAAGTGGCTCTATGGTTTACTCGACTAGCTTACACCGTATCAATGAGACCACGTACATTATCTTTCAAAAGACGAGTCGATGAATTAAGCAAAAGTAATTGGAAGATCGTATACTAAGTTACTAACTACATCCACTCATAACCCTGAAACCTATGGGCTATGGACCCTAAGCCCACAATTAGACTTGGGCCATAACCAAGTCATCTAACATTCGCAAATCGTTGATGTTATAAGTTACAACTGAGCAGTAGACAGAACCATGCACATGAGAACATATTAAGTTTTTGTTGAAGCATTTAATTATTAGTCTTTTGTCAGATATAAGTAACGACTACTCCAACATCAACTACTTCGTAAGCCATACATCACCATTGTTTCACGCCATCCCGAAGCCAGATATACCAATCCCCATAGATCAGCAAATGAAGCTCTTCTAATGGATATTAGGGGAGAAAAGGCAAGTGAAAACAAAAGACATGTTAAAACGAACATTGATGAAGAAAAAGCTTTACTCAAACACTTGATTGAAACAAAGTCCATCCCATCTTTGCATTCATTGTATTATAAATTGTTAGTCTTTTGTCATATTGGAACAATGTTGGTTCAGTTTGTTTTGAGTAGTGTAGAGTAGGGTTATTTGCATCCCACATTGCCTTCATGAAACCAAATGACCAAGGTGGGGATGATTATAAAATGAGATGCCAAACATTCCAAGACACACATATCTCTTGACTTCTAACCAAAGTTATTCTTATGGTTTGTATTTTGGTTGCAATTACTAGTTATAATATTTATTAATCAAATAGATCAGATAACATTAGTTTTATTTTATTTATTAAAAGAAGATAACATCAGTTTTATTCTATTTATTAAAAGAATTGATGTATTGTGCCTATTTGATTTTTAGAACATTATAATTTGTATCTAAGATTAGTTTAAAGCTTGGGATTCAATCGATAAAAAGCTTGAACGAGCTAACGCTTAAACAAGTTTGAGCCTGAGCCTCATTTAAATGTCAGGCTCAGGCCCATGCTTTTTATATAAAGATTGACGAAACTCTGTGAGCCTAAACAATATAACTATGTATAATGAGCTCGAGCATAGTGTGCTTAACAGGTTGGGTTTCATTTGAGTTGTATAATTACTTTAATGAGCCATGCATCATCGCCTACTGCCGTCACAAAGGATCATCGCCTACTGCCGTCACAGAACTAGTGAAACATTGCGGAAATGATATTTGTTCTACTTTCTATTCATAAGTCGAATTAGAAGTTCTAGCTCATCTCAACATAAATCTAGTTGATTATTAGTTTCTCAAATGTTTGCTCAACTCGATTACATGTTTACCATTAACAATTCACACTTTTTCTTAACATGTGTATTACGTTTATATTAAAGAAAAATGGAAAAGAAAACCTCATTGAATATGTGAGATCGAAGAAAAAAAAAAAAAAAAAACTTAAAGGTTTCATTCTATATGAACTATTTTTGTAGTTCGTTGTTTTTTAACAAATAATTATTGGTCAAATATATAAGAGTTTTCGATTCTAACATTAACAAACTTTTCTAACAACTGAATACATCAATAAAGATGCCAAAAACCGCAAACTGAGCATTAATTGATATGTCTAATTGGTATACCTAAATATATGCCTAATCCTATATGGCAACATTGAATTGGTGACAACATAATTACTAACTTCTTCACAAACCAATAAATCACTGTCACATCCATTTAGGTACAATATTAGTCACACTTTTAGGCTTATCAATCATTTACCCTCAAATTAAGGCTCCATATCATCATCATTCTCGAGCCAATGATTCACACGGATGCTGTATACGTTCATCAAACGACCACTTCTTCACGTCGTCATTATTGGCATCGGTGTCTCCATCGGACCATCGGTTGTTCCATTGGAGGTAAACATGGGTATGCATATAATTAACATGTCAAACGTAATATATATATGTAATTTTTAAGCATGGTTCAAACGAAAAAGGCCACTCAACACTTATTTGCCCATGTTATATTAAAAACTTGTTACCTTTGATTTCATCGGGTATATATATAGCCACTAGCTCAAGGGGGTCACATATGTTTCTGTTAATATTATACTTTGGCTATTTATAGGTTACCACAATACAAAAGACAAGAGAGATATTTGCCTGAAGACGGAGATTTCGGTCCCATGGATGAGGGGCAGATAAAGATCTTTGAATGTGTGTTGGAGGAGAAAAGAAAAAAAGAAAATAAAAGATCCTCAAGAGAAGATGAAAAAGCTTTCCTCAAACAAGCAATCAGATCAAAGACCATCCCGCCGTCTTTGTAATCAATGTACTGTAAATTTACAACTGTGCCTTTTTGTTTATATCAGGTCGTTGTGGTAAATTTGTATTTGTTTGATGTTGTTTAACTTGTGAATTGTTGCTGTGGTCTTTTAACAGTAAGGAAATGAAATGTGTTCTACTTTCTTCCAAGCCTATGTTCAATGTACAACAATGTTTAGATTGTGTTGCATAATTGCTCACAAAATGAATTTTGTGATTCGATATAAGAAGAAGAGTGATGGCGTGCTTCACCATATTAAAAACAAACGATCTCTCAGACTTACTAACATTAAAAGGCGCTGAGAACCATATTGCATAAGTTCATCTCATTCATACAAGAGTTAATTGCATAAATCGTCCCTAAACTTTGGTCAGATTGCATGTTTCATCCCAACCATTTCGAAAGTGCAGAAATCATCACTATGAGAAAATTTTGAGTAAATTTTCATCCCTGATTGGGACGAAACATGTAATTTGACACTTTCGAATTATGCAATTTTCGTCCCAACCAGGGACGAAAATTTGCTCAAAGGTTTCACACTGGGACGATTTCTGCACTTTCGAAATGGTTGGGATGAAACATGTAATCTGGCCAAAGTTCAGGGATGATTTATGCAATTTACTCTTCATATAATAGAAAACAGACATTACATAAGTAACTTCATGTAAACACTCCATTAGTCCACTGTCATTCAACTTCCAGATTCGTTTCCACAAAGATTGTAACAATACATGTAATTCGGCCAATGACGCATCTAAACTGCAATCACTCGAAAGTCTTATCCAACTCCACACGGATGCCAACCACCCCTCGTTTTCCGTATTACTTACATGACAAATGTTTTAGCGTCTTAGTGCCCAAGGGTGTAATCTAGTTAAGTCGGGTCGATATAATTTTAAACTCGAGCTCGACTCAGTTACATTACTTCAAGCTTGCTCAATTGAGCCTTTATTTTCAAACTCAAGTGTGGTTTAGCTTTACTTTTAAACTCAAATTTTATTTTTTAACCGATACATTCTGAGCTTGACCCGACTCGACTACTCAAGGTAAATATTAACCGAGTCGATATATTGAGTTTGGCATGACTTAACTTTGTGTGGTCATGGTTGGTTGAGTGAATTTGATTGTTAGTTGCTTTGATTTCATTAGTTTTTAAAATAACATTTCTAATTATCGATGTAGATTTTGTGCCTAGTGATCAAGTTCATAACGTAGTTTAAACTACCTCATCTGTGTGATCTAGTTTAAATTGCTCTATAGATTTGTAAGTTTTTTATTCGAAGAATGTTTGGTTCAGTTTGTTTTGAGTAGTGTAGAGTAGGGGTATTTGCATCCCACATTGCCCTCACGAACCAAATGACCAAGGTGGAGATCCATTATAAAGCGTGATGCAAAACAATTCATGAAACACGTATTTCTTGGCTTCTAACCAAAGTTATCGTTATGGATTATCTTTGGTTGCAATTACTAGTTATAATATTTTATTAATGGTTTTTGATCAAAAGTATTAATATTATTTTATTATTATTATAATTGATATTTTTGTACAAACTATTACCAAAAACATTGTAACTTGTTTTCAAAATTTTAGTTAAAAGTGTATTTTTTGACGATTTGAATACTGTTTAGTGAATGTGAGAAATATTTGCCTGAAGCCGGATAAATTGATCCCCATGGACGAGGACCGGCTAGAGATAAATAAACGGATTAAAGTACAATAATTGATCCTCGAGAGAAGAAGAAAATTGATGAAGCAAAGGCAATGCTTAAGGAATTAATTCGATCAAAGTACATTTGTAATCATTGTATCGTAGGATTATAATTGTACATTTAAATTATAAAGGATCGTTGTGGTCAGTTTGTATTTGTTTGATGTTGTCTAACATGTGAAAAAGGGATTGTTCGTGCTAGCAAGTTGATGTAATAGTTGTTGTCCTCATCAAACAACGTGATAATGAAATGTGTTCTACTTTCTTTTAAGCCTATGTCCAATGTACAACAAATGTTTAGATTGTGTTACATAATTGCTCACAAAATGAACTTTTGTGATTCAAGCAGAATGATGGTGTGCTTTGCATATAAAAAAGAATTAAAGAATAAACGATATCTCAGACTTTGTATTAAAAACTACATAAGTTCTCCTTTCATATAGATTAAAACAAATGAAGGCCGAGAAATGAAAATAGCTTCAATTATAGAGATAAGATTGGGAAAAGTAGCTTTAATTATATGTAATTATGTAATGGTTTTTATTATTAGTGAAATTTAATTTAGTTGTTAAAATAAAGTTGAAAAAAAAAATATTGGTCGTCTTACAAATAAGTTAGGTATATGTAGTCTATTTTTATTGACATTATGTTTTAAGTATTTGATGACATTTATCTTTTTAAAGTTTTGTTATCTGTAGCCTTAAATGTTACATTTAAAAGTTAAAAAGATGCAAAAATATTATATTTAATGATTATGAGTAATATTTGTTTGGATTTTTAGATTTTGTGTAATTTTTTTGAAAGATGCTTTGTTATATACTAAAATATTATGAAACACACAGACATTTCTCCGCCGTACCTGCTTCTTATTTTTGGGGTGTTGCCGTTTTTTGATACCCGTACCTGTCCCCGTCTCCGTTTTTGTCCCCGTACAACTTAGCGTGCAAGTTTTTATTACTCCCTTCGTCTCAAAATTATTGTCCTCTTTTGACTTTTTCAGTCTTAATTTTTCAACTTTGACATTAAGTGTTTTTGTTTATATTACATAATACTTTATACAAAATATATGAACGGATTGAGTTTTAAATGTATTTTCATTGGTATAATTTTTATCAAAAATTGTATAACGCAAACAAAAATATTTATAGTCAAAGTTGAGAAAGAAAGACCGAAAAAGTCAAAATTAGACAATAATTTTAGGACGGAGGGAGTATTTATTTGATTTGTCAGTGTGCGTAAGGTATTTGTTGGGGTGTGTTTGAAAGATGGGGAGAGTGGTGACCATTGTGAGTGAAAGATAAGGAGAGATGATATGAGGTGAAAGTTGAGGAGAGTGATGATATGAGGAGAGTGATGATATGATATGATGTGATAATGAGGTGAAAGTTGAGAGAGTGGTGATCATTGTATATAGTCTTATAATAATAGGGGAGGTGATTCGCACACCAATTTTTTTTATTCTTGCACCACACTCTATGCAGTACAGTATTATACCGTGTGCTCTTTGTGCATTACAATGTTGTACAAAATGGTGTGCTTATAAAAAAAATCGTGTGCGAATCAATCCCCAAATAATAGACATTTTCATTACGAGTAGTAATTAGGAGGCCTAAAAGTTGGGCCTAAGTATGTGGCATCATCTTGATGATGCAGTCATGAGACCTACTTTTTCAAAAATCATCATGATTATGCCATATATGTTTAGCCACACAAATTAGATCTGTCAATTATTTTACTTTGATTACTCCTAGTACAGTTTTGAAATTTATTTCTGGTTGATATTATAAACGCGTTGATATTATAAACGCGTTATGTATTAATGTTGTAGTTGAATGGTAGTTACTAAGAAAGTGTATACTATTATAATACTACGTAATGTTTGTTGCTTTGTAATTTACTCTCCAAGAAAGTTGCTATTACTTCGTACTATTTACTCGTAGACCAAAAAGTCAAAAAGTCTATTCTTTACAGTACAATAATGCAAAAAGTAGAACTGCACCATCATAGATAACAAGCTGGAACCACACACTTGTTCACCACATCTTCAATATAAACAAACACAAACCGAACAGATTTTTATGTTTATCACCCAAACACTACTTCAGTTCTTTCTGTAACAATCCACAACCACAAACCCTTTTTTAGTTCAGATCAACAAACATGATGTCTTCAGTCAATCGTGACGACTTTGCTCACTTAAAAATCCCCCTTGAAAATGTTCTATCCGCCACCCACAACTTTGATGAGGAAAATTTATGGGGAGAAGATGATTTTGGAAATGCTTACATGGGACAGCTCTTGTGGTCCGGTGAGTTGATTAAAATTGATGCTCGGAGGTTTAATAAAGAATGGTATGATGAAAATGAACAACAGTTTTGGACAGATATTTCAATGCTTTCTTCTCTCAAGCATAAAAATCTGGTTTCATTAGTTGGGTTTTGTGATGAGAATGATGAGAAGATCATCATTTACAAGCTTGAGACCAGGGGAAGTCTCAACCTATTTCTAAGTGACCCGATTTCGTTGACATGGGTGCGAAGATTGGAGATATCTGTGGGTATCGCGCAAGCGTTGAGCTACATTCATTATGACGAGCCACGCGATTTTAGCGTAATACATCGAGACATCAGCAGTGCCACAATTTTATTAAATGATAAATGGGTGCCCAAGTTATCTCATTTTATAATTTCCATGAAGATTGAAGCATCTCAGAGGCATCATTCATTCCATGTTGATGAAGATTGGGATATGGACGGTTATACAGACCCAACATATTTAGAGACAAAGAGTTTGAGCCACAAGTCAGATATCTACTCCTTTGGGATAGTATTGTTTGAACTACTGTGCGGTAGGAAAGCAGTAATTGACAATCAATATAATAAGTATTTGGGTCCGGCGGCCATTGCCCATTATAGAGAGGAAAAGCTCAACCAAATAATTGATCCGGGTCTACTGAAACAAATGGACCCGCAGTCATTCGAGATCTTTGCGAAAACAGCGTATGACTGCTTGAATGACGAACCATCGCAACGCCCAAATATAGATGAGATTGTCCCGAGACTAGAGAAAGTGTTGGAACTTGCACGCCAAAACAGGCCTGTAAGACTTCTTTTTTTCTGTTTCATCTTTCTATCACAATAATTAATAGCCCTTTGATATCATGTCTTCCGTTGCTGGACCTCACTGAATATTACTACCCCCAATCTGCAATGCTATATAGTTACTGGTATAAATGTTATATAGATGGCTTCATGAAAAAGTCAACCTATTGCATTTTAGACTGAAAATCAATTTGTGAAGTTGAAGTTTGCAATGCTAACACTCTGTTCTTTAGATTCCAAAAAAAAAAAAAAAAAAAAAAAGGACTCAAATACAAAGGGGAATTTATAGTTGATTGCTAAGAAAAATCAAATACAGTATTATTTGTTAATAACTTATTTAGATATAATAAACGACTTTAATGTTTAAGTCAATTATCAATGGGAAAGAGGATTAAAAGATGGGACGTTAGGTGGAAGTCACTTATATACATAATGATGATGCATCTCACATCCTTTTGTAACCTAAACTCTGTTTTTGTGATAGATACACTCTCCGCCCGACCACCTTGCTCACCTAAGAATCCCCCTTGAAGATATAGAATCCGCCACCAACTACTTTACAAATGCTCTTGGAGAAAGTGACTTTGGAAAGATATATGAGAGACAACTCTCGTGGTCAGGTGAGTTGATTAACATCCTTGCTCACAGGATATCTAATAAAGAATGGGATGATGAAAAAGAACAACAGTTTTGGACGGAGATTTCAATGCTATCTAGTCTCAAGCATAAGAATCTTCGTTCTATTGTTGGGTTTTGTAATGAAGTTGGTGCAGAGACCATCATTTACAAGCACAATTCCAGGGGATGGTTAAGATTCTATCTAAGTGACCCGGTGTTGTTGACATGGGTGAAAAGATTGGAGATATCTGTGGGTGTTGCGCATGCATTGAGCTACATACATTATGAGGAGCCACGTGATTTTAGTGTTATACATCGAAACATCAGTAGTGATGCAATTCAATTGAATAATGACTGGGAACCCAAGTTATCAGAATTTCAGCATTCCATGAAGATTAAAGCATCTGAAAGAAACCATTCTTTCCATACTGATTCAGTTTGGTCTACGAAAGGGTATACATGCCCAACATATGCAGACACTAGCAATGTGAATCACAAGTCAGATATCTACTCCTTTGGAATGGTATTGTTTGAACTGCTGTGTGGTAGGAAATCAGTAAGTGATGGTCAAGATAATAAGTATCTGGCTCCAGTGGCTATTTTTCATTATATCGAGAAAACACTCGATGGTATAATTGACCCGGATCTATGGAAACAAATAGATCCGCAATCATTTGACGTTTTCGCAGAAACAGCGTATGGTTGCTTGAATGAAGAACAATTGCAACGCCCAAATATAGATGAGATTGTCGCAAGACTTGAGAAAGCATTGGAACTCCAAATGGCAGGCGAAAATAGGCATGTAAGGCGTTTTTTTCTCTCTTCGAATTTGTGTATCATAATAACTATTATATTCAGAATAACTTATTATTAATAATTAATAATGATAGTCTACTTATTACTGTATTTATGATGCTAAAGGAACACTCGGTAGGTGCGGCCGAAGTTGAAGGTACATCATCCAGTCAAGAGAAGGTAATTTTTCTTATAACTTTTTTTGTAAGTCACTGATCAAAATTTCAAAAAAGAATTGAGATTCTCCTTATGTTGAAGGCTTGAAGCCAATGCCACATTGTGTCTAAAGTTGGGGAAAAATCACATTTGCCAGCTATTGTTCTAACATCTAGCTATTCTCGAGTGTAATACACAAGATCCTCTTTTCTAAGTATCTCCCAACATTTTCCGTTTTTTGATAAATTTTTATAATTGAGTAATTTACCTTAGTTTACTGTTTCACCCTGTGAATTTACACAAATGGTAATGGTGTCTTGTTCAATACATATAGGGCTCAGTGACCTCCGTCTTTAGAGGCGTTGAATCCCATATCAGCAAAAAGACAATGTCTTCCCTCAAAGATCTTTCTCATTCACACATCAGTTTTGAAGATATAGAATCCGCAACTAACGGTTTTGATCAGGAAAATGTCATTAAAGAATTTGGGTTTGGAAAGATTTACAAAGGCCATCTCTTGCGTTCCAAACAGTTCATTGATATTATTGCGAAGTGGATCTCTTCTGAATTTGTAGATGATAAGAGAAAAACATTTTGGACGGAGATTTCAATGCTTTCTAGTCTCAAACATAAGAATTTGGTGTCTTTTATTGGGTTTCATGATGGCCAGAGGAGTAAGTTTATCTTATACAAGAAGGAGGCTAACGGAAGTCTAGACAGATATCTAAAGGACCAGACCCTCAAATGGATGCAAAGGTTGAAGATATGTGTTGGTGTTGCAAATGCATTGAGTTACATCCATTACGATGTTGGACGTGATTTTAGTGTCATACATTGCAACATCAAGAGCTCGAAGATTCTACTAGATGACAAATGGGAACCCAAGTTATCTGGTTTTGAGCTTTCGTTGAAAAATACTGTAGCTCGGAGGCAGCGTCTTCTTCTTACTCGTGATATTGTGCAGAATGTATACCTAGATCCAAAATATAAAAGAACTGGGGGTGTGACCCACAAGTCAGATGTGTATTCGTTCGGTGTTGTATTATTCGAAGTCTTGTGTGGAAGGAGTGCAGTTCTTCCAGATGAAGAGTTGGGAGAGGGGTTATTAAGTCAGCTAGCCAAATCTCGTTTAGATGATATGATTGATCCACATTTACGAGAACAGATAGACCCCGAAGCATACAAAATCTTCTCAGAGACAGCATTTTACTGCATACAAGAGGAACGAGCAAAGCGACCGCATATAGATCAGGTTGTCACTAGACTTGAGAAAGCTTTGCAACTCCAATGGAAACATGAAAATCCAGTTGACAGTACATCATCCAATCGTTTGAAGGTAATTAATTTCCCTAAACTTTTAATTTGAGGCCGATTAGGAATTATCCTAATTAATAAACAAGAGTTACTAATATTATTAACTGCTGTTATCTAGTTTAACGTATAACCCTACATTATCCTCATTATAAGATTTTTTTGCACAAAAATAGGAGTAATAATGTAAAAGACTGTATGCATGTGATTTTGATTTTACATTATTATCTTTTTTAACATTGTATTTTATATTTCATAAATTATAATAAATTATAACTATTCTTTTAGTGGCATGACTATTCTTTGTCAACAATCTTTTAGTGCATGACTATTCTTTGTCTTTTCTATTTTTATTATGTTTTTGTCCCTTAGACAACCACTAATATAATGTTACTCTTTTCCTTTTTTCTAGAAACAGCAAAACAATTTTACAAAAGGCAACCAAGAAAACCAGTAACAACATAAAGATAAAAACCTTCAAGAGGGATGAAATCATTTTCCGACTAGTTAACTTGAAAAAATGAACTGTTGCTTTTGAATGTTTTCATATTTTCTAAATGTTACTCATAATCAATTATTATTATTTTTTATTTTTATTTTATTATTATTATTATTATTTTTTTTAATTTCTTACTAGCATTAATGAGGTGATGCATGACTCTATAATGTTGCAGGAGAAGAACTTTGAACACTTGAAGATTGGACTAGATGTTATAAAGGAGGCTACCAAGAATTTTGACGATTCACATTGCATTGGGTCAGGCGGATTCGGTAATGTATACAAAGCAGATCTTGAACATTTCGATAGCAGTAATTCCTCATCGATAGAAGGTGTGAATAAGTGTGATTTACCAAGAAAGCGAAGCACGGTAGCCATAAAGCGCATTCACAATCAAAAAGGAGAAGAAGGGTTCATTTCAGAAATTGAAACTCTAACTACTTGTAAGCATGATAACATAATCTCTCTTCTTGGCTTTTGTTATGAAGGTAACGGTGCAATGATCTTGGTTTATGAGCATGCTTCGAAAGGTAGTCTTGAAAGCTATTTGGGAAGCAGTGATAGAATGACTAATCTTAATTGGGTGCAACGTCTAAATATATGTCTTGATATTGCACATGGTTTGAAATACATTCACAACAACACAGATCATGGCAAACAAAAGATGATACATCGTGATATCAAGAGCGATAATATTCTGTTGGGAGATAATTGGAAGGCAAAGATTGCAGATTTTGGGCTCTCCAAATTCCACCCAGCAGATCAAGTGGCCAGCACTATCTATACCAATAGGATTGCTGGTACATATATGTATTTGGATCCAGAATATGAGAAGGATGGTAGATTAAATAAGAAATCAGACATTTACTCGTTTGGAGTAGTGTTGCTTGAGATCTTGACTGGGAGTTTGGCCTATGATTCTGTATACACCAATGTGAATGACAAGGGAATTGCACCCATTGCGAGAGATCATTTTGAAAAGGGAACAATAATGGAAATTGTTGATCACAAGATAAAGGAGGAGACCGATGAACATGTCTTTTCTTTAAGTAAAGGACCCGATAAAGAGTCTTTGGACATCTTTTTAGAGATCACATTTCGATGTGTCGCAGAAACTCAAGTGCAACGTCCAACAATAGAAGTTGTCATCCAAGAACTCAAAAAAGCGTTAAACTCTCAGGTAAGTAAATAATTTAAAAGACAACTTATTAATTTCTTCATATTCTTGATAGTAAAATGTGATATATGATACATTATACTTTTAGTAAACAACATTTTCTCAAACTGTTACTCATTATTAGATCTTTTTTTAAGGGTATCTAACTATCTCACTATATACTACAACAAATCAATCTCACAATGTCCTAAGCAGGACTCATCCACAACCATTTGGTTGGGGAACATTCTCACATGTGGGGTACCATTTGGACACAAGCCTTTGGTACTCAACTAAGCTCTTACTGTTTAAGTTTTTTCTTAGTATTTTTGTTTTGGGATTTATTGTTTTGATCTTAAACTTTTATGTAAACATAATAATTTAAATTTATAACGTTCTAATGAGTCGCCGGTAAACCTCCTCACTCTTTTCTTCCATGTATATATATATTTTTTTTCTTTAGTGTAGAAATTGCAACAACCAACCTTGATTTGCAACCATAACTTTGACATGAACTTGGAGACTAAAAAAAATTAAATTTTGATTTAACAGAATCCTGTATGGCAAGTAGTTTCAGTTTGTTTTTGACTTACTACATCGACTGATTGTCTGATGATTCACAGGAGAACCACAAAGACGACCTCAAATTGTCACTTAAAGACATAAAGTTGGCGACACAAAACTTCAGCCAAGACAATATCATTGGACAAGGAGATTTTGGGAAAGTATATAAAGGAGTAGCTACTCACACTCATGGACATAACATCTTTGCTGCAAAGCGCTTGGATAAGAAGTCTGCTGAAGGAGAAGCTGAATTTATGACAGAACTGGAAATTCTTATGGAGTATAAACATGAAAATGTCATTGGTCTTGTAGGCTATTGTGATGAAGAGGATGAGAAAATTATTGTTTACGAGTATGCATCGAGAGGAAGTCTTGATAAGTACTTGGTCAATGATAGTCTTACGTGGGTAATGCGGCTAAAAATATGCATCAATATTGCAATCGGGTTGGAGTTCCTTCATGGAAAGGGTTCAAGTCCAGAAATGGTGATACATAGGGACATCAAAAGCAGCAACATACTACTGCTTGATGATTGGAAAGCAAAAATTACTGATTTTGGGCTTTCCTTAGTTTGTCCAACAAATCAGGATGTGGGCTATGTAATCGACAATGTTATAGGCACAACTGGCTATCGTGACCCACTACACTCGAAAACAGGCTTCTTAACTAAAGAATCTGATATATTCTCACTGGGTGCGGTTTTATTTGACATATTGTGTGGGAAACTATCGTCCATAGAACTAGATGATGAGTATCTGTATTTACCCTTTTTGGCTAAACACCACTATCATATCAGAAAACTTGATAAGTTGGTGTTTGAGGGTATCAAAGAACAAATTGTGCCACAGTCATATACTACATTTACAAGGATTGCCCTTCAATGCTTACATCACAGGAGAGAAAGACGGCCAACAGTAGGTGAAGTGATAATACAACTTAAGAAAGCATTGGAATTCCAAGTAAGTTTTTATAATTATTCCAAATTAGGTTACCATTTCTTTCACATGCAGATCTAAAACTATATTTATGGATGTTCAAACAAGTTTCCTATGATCCAGAAAAAATTATGTTTTCTATGTTTAGTAGAAGGTCTTTAGTTGTTTCTTCAACGATAGAAATGTAAATGTATGAAATATGAGCTTATTAATTGTTTAATGAATGTGCAGGAGGATTATGAGATATGGGAGTCGAAATTGCCTAAAGACTACAATGAAATAATCCAGATTTTAAAGTGCACTGAAAATTATTCTACCATCAAGAAAGAGGATCTTTACAAAATCTTTTCTAAAGGAATCCCCCTTCAGCAGGACAAAGTGGTAATCAGTTCATTCTGAAATCTCAGTTATATTTTTGTGCATCCTATGTTCTATGTATCCTTTAGTTTATTAGGGATGAATCAAAATCACCCATGCATTTACACATCATAACATTGAATGTAACTTGTTTTTTTGTTGTATAACAGTTGCTGTCATTCAATGGTATTGGAGAAAGAAATGTAGTGGTTTCAGCAACAATGTTTTCCTACAAAAACAGCTGTCCACATAAGTGGAAATCTCTTCCAGAAACAAGGTTATTCTCTCTACCTCTGTTGTTAGATGCATAAATTACTGCTCTAATCTACAGCTGAGTTTCATAAACAGATATAATACAAAATTGTTTGTTAATCTCAAAGAACAGTAAATAGTAGATGCTTTGTAACTCATACACGTTCAGTCCTACAGCGTCTTATATCTTTATATATTAACTTTAAGTCTCTTCAAGCTTTAGTTTTATATTTTGAACCTTGATATTTACTGAAAATACACAAAAAACTTAATATTTTTTTTAGGAATTGGATTACATAGTTCCCATTTTGAAAAAAAAAATGTATTTTATGTTAACTTAAATGACTGTTGTTCCTATATAATACTAATTAAAGGGTGAATAACATGAGTAGAGCTACTTTAAAGTATGCATTTATGGAATTCATATATAAGATTTTAGAGTCTTCTTAACTGATTCCATTAGTCTCAGATTTGGAATCTGGGTTGTTATGTATGATATTTAAATGTTGCTTGTATAGTCGATATGTACTATGTTGCTTGATTCTGTATTTATTTATTTTTTTCAAAACATGGTTGAGGTATGCCCTGTTTTAGGTCCTCTGTTTGCACGGCCATGAATCATAAATTTTGCTAGCATCTTGCTTGTCTATTTTAAGATATAATCCCTCTAAAAAATAAATAACTTAATGGTTAAAAGAAAATTATCATATTTAATTATATATATATTCTATTGATACAATAAGTTCAGTTTTGAATTTAAGTCTTGTCCCAATTCCCAAATAAATCGTATTCTCATTTATCTTGGTTTAAAGAAATACTAAATTCTAAAGTAGAAGTGTACATCCGGGGAAATAATGGTTATGACTGACTCGGACTTGAATATTTATAACATGTGCAGATTTGAGTCAGTAGTGGAGATGTCCGATGTTTCCAATTTGAACATCGAAATTAAGACAAATACTCGATTATTATCTCCGAATGCTGTTTATGGGGTCTATTTACTCTTCAAATTCTCTGATTCAAGAAAAGTTTCAGCTAAACCGATGTACGTCAATCTGAAGTATAGAGTGGGCTCCGAAAATCTACATGCATATTTTGCAAAACAGAGAGACGAAGAGTGGATGATGATCGAGTTGCACAGATTCTTAAATCAGAATGAATATGTCATGTTTACGTTTCTAATAGAGAGCTTTTCGTCGTTCTATTGTGGAGATGGTGCGATTTATGTCAAAGGCATTGAATTTCTAACCATTGACAAAGTGAGTTTAGAAATATCCCTTGGCTCCATT
This sequence comes from Artemisia argyi, assembly GCA_030686995.1. Lineage (NCBI taxonomy): Eukaryota > Viridiplantae > Streptophyta > Magnoliopsida > Asterales > Asteraceae > Artemisia > Artemisia argyi. The sequence goes on from CM060689.1 coordinate 7,430,141, forward strand.
CTAAATTATTTTGTTTATATATAAAAATCATGTCTATGCTGCATATTTAACATGATTGTACACAGGTGAAACTTGAAGAAATTGGAAAGTTGAAGGATGTCCAACAAGTCTTGGAATCAAACTTCAATCTAGATCGCGTGCAACAACTGCCAACTAACTTTGAAGAAATCTTTGAGATACGCAGAAACTATGATGAGTTGTTTTGGTTGGGCGAAGTAAACGGGAAGAAACTTCTTGTGGTTTCGGCAAAGGCAGCCCTATACAAATTTCCTAATGCGGATCTCTTTACTTCAAAAGCATCATCCCAGTCAAGGTTTGCTTTTTTGAACTAGACTTGGCATGTTTTCCTTTGAGCAGTAAACTTTCCTAATTGTACATTCACAATTTGCTCATCTAATCTTATCCAAATATTTGAAAATGTTTTACAAAAGAAAATAAAAACTACGGAGTACTACAGATTTTTTAATTTAAGGCCAATCTTCTTTATTGTCTAGTAAAATACTGAAAATTTGTATATAAATGGTTGACAAAAGTATCACATCTTGATTTGTCCTTTTGTGCCTTGAAAATTAACATTGTTTCTAGTATGTAATCATAATATATATAGTACATGCAGATTTCAAGAGGTGATTGAGCTTTTGCCCCAACAAGTATTCTATATTAATTGCACGATCAGAAGTCAAATGTTGTCGGCCGATACAGAATACACGTGTTATCTTGTATTCAAGCTTTCAGAAGAATGTCAGGGGCTTCATAATCCGGTGAAGGTACGAGATCTACTCCACCAAGTAAACGAAGAGGCTGAAATTTTCTATTTTGTTAAACCAAGCCCACTGAATATAAATGATATTACACGGGTTCCAAAACAAAGGGAAGACGGATGGATGGAGATTCAAGTGTGGAAATTTATCTCGACTCATAATTTCGAGGATGACTCTCTTTCTATCTATATGAAGTTTACAAGTCATGAAGGAACTATGTCCGGCCTCATCATATGTGGCCTTGAGTTTCGGCCAACATTTGTTGGAAACAGCAATGATATTCAAAGACAGAGAAATGAAGAGAATGCTACCGGACGAAGCCCAAAACCCACACATTCAGTATAAAAAAAGACGAGAATAAGCAGAACTATGAGTTAGATCACTAGTGTTTAAAATCATATATTCTATGGATCGGAGAAGCTCTACTTTGAAGAGCCGTTCTCTATCCAAAGACAAAACATTTTCTCAAGAGAAAGAAAGATATATTCGTAGTTAGCTTTTTTTCGTAGTAGTTTAGGAAGAAATTATAAAACTATGATGATATATGAAAGGTGGCAAAATTAGGATGATTTGCGCTTTTTATTTTATTTTACTTCTTTACTTGTTTAATCTTTTGTATATCTTTACATAATAAAGAAAAACCTTATTGGAGGTTTTGACATTTTGAAAAATCAAATCAGTTTTTATTAAGTAATAATTGAATTATTACACTTTTCGTCTCAAAATAAATGTTCAGTTTGACTTTTTAAAGTTTTTTTGTTCAACTTTGATCGTAAATATTTTTATTTGTGTTATATAATAGTTGTCGAAAATTATACAAATAAAAATACATTTGAAACTCAATCTATTCATATAATTGAATTTTTACGTTTTCATCATTTTTTTTACTTTTTGGTCCATTCTTTTACGTTTTCGTCAGTTTTTTACGTTTTGGTCAATTTTTTTTACGTTTTCGACCGTTTTTTTTACGTTTTCGTTAGTTTCTTTATGTTTTCGTCCGATTTTTTACGTTTTCGTAAGTTTTTTTTTAAGTATTCGTCAGTTTTTTTACGTTTTCATCCGATTTTTTACGTTTTCGTCAGTTTTTTGACGTTTTCGACAGTTTTTTGACGTTTTCGTCAGTTTTTATACGTTTTCATCAGTTTCTTTACGTTTTCAAATGTTTTTTTACGTCTTCGTCGGTTTCTTTACGTTTACGTCTTTTTTTTACGTTTTCGAATGTTTTTTTTACGTTTTCTTCTGATTCTTTAAGTTATCGTCAGTTTCTTTATGTTTTCGTCAGTTTTTTTACGTTTTCGACCGTTTTTTTACGTTTTCGTCCGATTCTTTACGTTTTCGTCAGTTTCTTTACGTTTTCGTCATTTTTTTTACGTTTTCGTCAGTTTTTTTTTTACGTTTTCGTCATTTTTTTTACGTTTTGGTCCCTTTTTTTACGTTTTCGTCGGTATTTTACGTTTTTGTCCTTTTTTTACGTTTTCGACCGTTTATTTACGTTTTCGTCAGTTTCTTTTCGTTTTCGTCTGATTTTTTACGTTTTCGTCAGTTTTTTTACGTTTTCGTCAGTTTTTTACGTTTTTGTCAGTTTTTTTTTTACGTTTTCGACAGTTTTTTGACGTTTTCGTCAGTTTTTTTACGTTTTCATCAGTTTCTTTACGTTTTCAAATGTTTTTTTACGTTTTCGTCGGTTTCTTTACGTTTACGTCTTATTTTATGTTTTCGAACGTTTTTTTTTACGTTTTCTTCGGATTCTTTACGTTTTCGTCAGTTTCTTTATGTTTTTGTAGACCGTTTTTTTACGTTTTCGTCCGATTCTTTACGTTTTCGTCAGTTTCTTTACGTTTTCATCATTTTTTTTACGTTTTCGTCAGTTTTTTTTACGTTTTCGTCATTTTTTTACGTTTTGGTCCCTTTTTTTACGTTTTCGTCAGTTTTTTACGTTTTTGTCCTTTTTTTACGTTTTCAACCGTTTATTTACGTTTTCGTCAGTTTCTTTTCGTTTTCGTCAGTTTTTTTACGTTTTCGTCAGTTTTTTACGTTTTTGTCAGTTTTTTTACGTTTTCGACAGTTTTTTGACGTTTTCGTCAGTTTTTTCACGTTTTCATCAGTTTCTTTACGTTTTCAAATGTTTTTTTACGTTTTCGTCGGTTTCTTTACGTTTACGTCTTTTTTTTACGTTTTCGAACGTTTTTTTACGTTTTCGTCGGATTCTTTCCGTTTTCGTCAGTTTCTTTATGTTTTTGTCGACCGTTTTTTTTACGTTTTCGTCCGATTCTTTACGTTTTTGTCAGTTTCTTTACGTTTTCGTCATTTTTTTACGTTTTCGTCTGTTTTTTTTACGTTTTCGTCATTTTTTTTACGTTTTGGTCCGTTTTTTTACGTTTACGACCGTTTTTTTACGTTTTTGTCCTTTTTTACCTTTTCGTAAAAAAAAAACTGACAAAAACGTAAAAAGATAGACGAAAACGTAAAAAATCAGACGAAAACGTAAAAAACTGACGAAAACGTAAAATTATGACGAAAACGTAAAAAATGGGACATAAACGTAAAGGAAGGTCAAAAACGTAAAAAAAACTGAGAAAAACATAAAAAAGATTGACGAAAACGTAAAAAAAGGACAAAAACGTAAAAACCGGTCGAAAACGTAAAAAAACTGACGAAAACGTATAGAAACTAACAAAAACGTAAAAAATGGGACACAAACGTAAAGGAAGGTCAAAAACGAAAGAAAAAAAACTGACAAAAACGTAAAAAGATAGACGAAAACGTAAAAAAACTGACGAAAACGTAAAAAAGGGACAAAAACATAAAAAAATTGTCGAAAACGTAAAAAAACTGGCGAAAACATAAAGAAACTGACGAAAACGTAAAAAAACGGTTTAAAACGTAAAAAAACTGTCGAAAACGTAAAAGAACAGACAAAAACGTAAAGAAACTGACGAAAACGCAAAAAAATTGTTGAAAACGTAAAAAAACGGACGAAAACGTAAAAAAGCTGACGAAAACGTAAAGAAACTGACGAAAACTTAAAAAACGGTTGAAAACGTAAGAAAACGGACGAAAACGTTAAAAAACAGTTGAAAAGGTAAAAAAATTGACGAAATCGTAAAAAAGACGAAAATGTAAAAAAAACGGACGAAAACTAAAAAAAACAAAGGACGAAAACAAAAAAAAAACAAATAATTAATGATGAATAAAAGGATAAAGATGAAATACCCAAAAAAGCCCGACCCGACCAAGACTCGTTTGACCTAAACTCATCTAAACCCATCCTTCCAAGTGACTCATCTATACCGATACCCATCTATACCCATACCCATCTAATACCCAAGACCCAACCCAACCCAACCCAACCATTTTGCCACCTCTACAACTTACACATGTTTTATATAAGATATTTTATGAAATTGTTAAGGTTTATTCCATAGTGAATGTAGGTTTAAAAATATTTGATGTTTATTTTATAAACCTTTTTAAAAGGTTTACTATAGTGCTTCCATTCAAATAACCAAAATTCAGATAGCAAAACCATAACAAAATAGTTGGCAATTCGTTCATTTGAGGTGTTGAATGATCTTAATAGGTTTTCTAAGTTATCTATCTATTTTATGATTACATATTTTATTCATCGTGCTTAATCGATATTGATGGTCTTTTATTAGGTTTACCAAAACATCCTAGTAAATGCACCAAAAACCATAGTCTTGGTGACAGCCCTAAGCTTGGGCAGTGAAAGGGTTTTCAATTGTGTGTCATTTATCAACTTTTCACTTCATGTATCGTTTATAACTTTCGCTTATGGGAAATATACATTTGAACAAACTTTTTAATTGATTCATGTGTTAGAGTTACACAATCAAAGTACACATATTGCGAAAGCTAGGATCAAGTAATAACACGTATAAGATTAACTAAAACATAAATAGTAAACGTACCCGATGCACTTCAAATAAACCTTGATTCTTGTACAAATAGATCAATGATAAACCCCTTACCGTTTTGTTTATCGATCTCTTGATAATTACTAAAGTAAGTAATTACCTCGTTCTTGTACACACAAACTACCAACGAATAAAGGTTTGATGCAAGTAAACAAAACACTTAATATTTTTGTTATGGATAATCGATCCAAACCCTATGGGGGGGGGGGGGGGAGAACCGATCGGCCACAAGAAAACAAGGAGAAGAGAAAAGGTTTTAGGGTTGTGTGTGTGCACAAAAGATGTGAAACCCTAATCCTTGGCCTTGTATATATACTAAGTGAAACTTGGTGACCAAGAAAAGCATGGGTCGACCCTATGGAGTGGGCTTCGACCGGCCATGCACCCACAAGGGTGTTTCTAGATATTTCTTGACTCCCAAGTTACACTCTAGTCCATATCTTTCGTCCCTAATGATAGTTAGTCCATACGGTTAATAACTAACGACCATTTTAGTCCATTAAGTGTTATAAATATATATATTCAATACATTTAATATATACATATTTATTTTACATTATTCTTGTTTGTAAAGTGTGCAATCCCGAGGTCTCGGGTTCGATACTAGACATTTACTTATTAATATTTATACGTAACTTTTAACAGCTCCCACTCGTATATCTATTAATAGTAAAATGACATTGGTTAGCGTCTTGCAACACTCCAATGCCCCTAGTTCGACCTGAGCTAGGTTTCCTGGAAAACCTTTAATGATTCATCATTATTATTATCCTTTCGCCTCTAATACTACATTAATAAAGATGTGAGGTTCTTTATTAAATTCTGTTTCTCGTCTCTTTATGATTGAACAAAATTACCAAAATATCTGAAAGTATTCCAGATAGACTTTGGGCGTGGCCACGCAAACATTTTGTCAACCCTACGAGGGGCCCAACAGTATTAAACTTCTGAACAAATCAGAAGGAACGAATTCTCTCTTGACTACAAGAATAACCCATGAACTTTGCAACATTCTGAAAACAACCCTTATGACTTTCAATTACGGTAAGCGGTAGATTGCTCCACAAAATGCACTACATCCATGACACTTATCTGGTATCTCAAGTCTGAGGATAACTATTAAATATGATTCCCACAATAAATTTTAAATCATATTGTTGGGATAAGTCCAATACTCAATTCATTGAATATCATGTGAAATTGGTATGACTACGCATCAATATACTTTCAAGTATATCCTTAACCAATACTCAAAATTGTCTTAGTTTAATGATATTCCCATATCATTAATCGACAACGGACTATTTAGAATAATAAATTATTCACGGATCTTAAACATGCAAATATAGAATATATTATTAATAAGACAATGAATAAATAAACATAACCAATATTTTATTTCAGTAAATATTAATAATTGTACATTACATCCTTTATCCAAATACTAATCACAAATGGGCATGAAACTATCAGCTAATTTAAGTCCTATTCCTTCAGCATGCTTGTAAAGCTTGGTGCCAGGTAAAGGCTTTGTAAATTGATCAGCTAAGTTTTCATCTGTGTGAACTTTGAGCATTTCGATTTCACCTATCTCAACTTGTTCTCTGACATAGTGGTGCTTAATCGGGAAATGTCTGGTGCCTCTCATGATTCCAGGTTCATTGGCAAATGTAATTGCGGCTGAGTTGTCACAATACATTTTTATAGGTCGCTGAATCGAAGGCATAACCCCAAGCCCTAAAACAAACTTCCTAATCCAAACAGCTTCCATTGCAGCTTCTGAAGCAGCTATATACTCACTTTCTATAGCAGACATCGCTAGTACACTCTGCTTTTTGCTCCTCCAATCAACAGCTCCTCCATTAATGACAAAGACATAACCCGTCTGAGACTTCGTATCATCTTTATCACCTTTCCAAGAAGCATTGCAGTAACCTGTTACATCAAGCTCTGCAGATGGAGTACCCCCATATACTAAGAACATCTCTTTAGTAGCCCTAAGGTACTTAAGAATATTCTTAATAGCAGTCCAGTGTTTTTCACCTGGGTTCTGCTGATATCGACTGGTTAAATTCTGAGCAAACGCCACATCAGGCCTTGTGCTTTTCACCGCATACATTATAGATCCCACAGCCGAAGCATAAGGGACTCTCTTCATGCGTTGCACCTCTTCAGGTGTTGAAGCACAAACTTTGTTGCTCAAGCCATGTTGCTCTTGCATCGGCAAATATCCTTTCTTGGAATTTTGCATACTGAATCTCTTCAATATTTTATCAATGTAAGCACTTTGGCTTAATCCAATTAATCGCTGAGATCTATCTCTATATATCTTGATTCCCAGAATAAATGCAGCTTCCCCTAGATCCTTCATAGAAAAACAACTTCCAAGATATTCCTTAACCTTTTTCAAACTTGGAATGTCGTTCCCCATGATCAATATGTCATCGACATATAATATAAGGAAAATTACATTACTCCCACTAGCTTTGTGATATACACATGGCTCATCAAGATTTTGAGTGAATCCATACTTCTTAATCTTACTATCAAATCTTTTATTCCATTGTCGTGATGCTTGCTTTAATCCATAAATGGATCTTTTAAGCTTGCATACACGATCTGGGAATTCTGGATTCACAAACCCCTCAGGCTGCGCCATATAGATGTCTTCATCTAGGCGACCATTTAATAAGGCGGTTTTAACATCCATTTGCCAAATCTCATAGTCATAGTAAGCGGCTATGGCTATAAGAATCCTAATTGCCCTTATGTCAGCTACAGGAGAAAAGGTCTCCTCATAGTCAACACCGAAAGTTTGAGTATAGCCTTTAGCTACCAAACGGGCCTTATAGGTGTGTACAATGCCATCCATATCAGTCTTTTTCTTGTAGAGCCATTTACTCCCAACTAGCTTGGCACCCGGAGGAAGGTATACTTCTTCCCAGACTTCATTGTCTTTCATGGATTGCATTTCCCCATTCATAGCTCCCTGCTATTTTTCCTTTTCAGGACTATTCATGGCAGCTTTATAACTTGTAGGTTCATCAAGATCCCCTGTCAAGTTGTCATCACACTCTACGTTTAGACATAGACGTGTAGGAGCCTTCACAGATCTTGAAGATCTGCGAACGGGAATCACTTCAACTTCTGGTGGAGGACCTAAACTTTCAGGTTCTTCAGGAAGTTGGCTAGTGTTTTCAGAAGGTGTTACATCTTCATGATCGTCTTCCAGATCATATACTCTCCCACTGAATTCTTGAGATATGATCTCCTTTTCTAAGAAGTCTCCATACCTTGCAACAAAAACCTTGTTTTCAGCTGGGTAATAAAAGTAGTAACCCATAGTTTCCTTAGGGTAACCTACGAAGATGCACTTTACAGATCTTTGTTGGAGTTTGTCTGCTGAGTCACGTTTAACATACGCCTCACAACCCCAGACCTTTAGATAAGACAAGTTAGGAGCTTTTCCAGTTCATACTTCATATGGAGTCTTATCAACCTTCTTTGTTGGAACCATATTTAAAATGCGAACTGCAGATTCCAAGGCATAATCCCAAAACGAGTAGGGAAGAGTTGTTAGATTAAACATAGATCGTATCATGTCTTACAATGTACGATTCCTTCTTTCAGATACACCATTTTGTTGTGGAGTATATGGAGAAGTAAGGTGCTGGACAATTCCCTCCTTTGCTAAGTAATCTATAAACTCTTGACTTAGGTATTCACCACCTCTATCGGATCGAAGAGCTTTAATCTTCTTTCCTAGTTGCAACTCTACTTCTGCTTTAAACACTTTGAATGTCTCAAACACCTCATGTTTATGTTTAAGTAAATAAACATAACCATAACGGCTGTAGTCATCCGTAAATGTTAAGAAGTAGCTAGCACCCATCCTTGACACATGTCTAAGTGGTCCACACACATCTGTGTGAATAAGACTAAGTAGATCATTCGCCCTTTCAATCCTATTTTTAAAGGGTTTCTTAGTCATCTTCCCAGCAATGCAAGATTCGCATTTATCAAATGATTCATCATTGATCTTTTCTAAAAGCCCATCATGTTGCAGCTTTTTCATGCGATCTTTGCCAATGTGAGCAAGTCGACAATGCCAAAGATAAGATGAATCCAGACCTTTCTTGATTCTCTTATTGTTGATGCTATACATTGAATTATTTTTAACAAAAGCATTATGATTATCATTCATATCAATTTCAAAGACACCATTCACAGCAATAGCATTAAAATAAAAAACACCATTTAAAGAAACCAAAATTCCATTGCTAGAAATAGTATGCTCAAAACCAAGGTTCAACAAACATGAAAATGAAATTACACCTCTAACAATTGACGGTGCATAATGACAATTATTTAAAGATAGTACTAAGCCCAAAGGCAACACTAAATCATAAACTCCTATAGCTTCAACTCCTGCATGCGCTCCATTACCAACGTGCAAGAATTGTTGTCCATAGGCCAGCTTTCTCTCAACTCTAAACCCCTGCAAGGAATTGCAAATATGAATGCCACATCCCGTATCATATACCCATGAATTCAATTTAGGAGTAAGAGTGAATAATTCAATTATAAAGAACGCACCTGATGAGCTGGGGTTACCAGCTTCATTCCTCTGCTTCTTGAGTCGCAAGTCATGAATATAGAGAGGACAATTGCGCTTCCAATGACCCTTTTCATGACAATGGTGACATGCCTGATCCTTCTTGTTTGGTGGATTCACCATTTTCTGCTTTGGCTGATGTTGCTTCATCTTGGGTTCAGGTTGATAGGCCATGACCTGCTTGCCTTTGTTAACCTTCCCTTTGCCTTTGTTCACATGCGATTTCTTCTGGATTCTCCCACCATGAATTGCCAACACTTGCGGGGTAGGATTCTTGACCTTGGCTGGTAGACTTTTCTCATACTCAATAAGCAATGCGAGTAATTTAGATACTGTCTTCCCCGAGCAGTGCATATTGAAGTTCTGCACAAAACCAGCAAAGTCCTTGTTAAGGGACCTGTTGATCAAGTGCACTTGCACATTGTCAGGGTAACCAAATCCAATTCTGTGAAGCTGATCAAAAGATTCCTTCATCTCAGTCACATAATCTTCAACTGGTTTACCATCACCATGCTTGTAGTTATGTAGCTTGTCCAATTCATCATACAATTCAACTGCAGGTGGTTTCTCATAAGATTGCCTAAGAACATCAAGCATATCTTTTGGGAAAAAGTACTCAAACTTCTTTTGTAATTGAGCACTCATGCTAGTGAGCATTAAACAAGCAACCTCATTAAACTTAGCATGTTCCACCCTCCATGCCGCCTTGACTGCTTCCGGTTCAGGAGCAGCAGGCTCAGCTGGGCATTCTTCGGTCAAATAGTCCATTTTACCGGTCGACCTCAAGACAATTCTAAGTGAGCGGTACCAATCATTGAAATTCTTTCCAGTCAGTTTCTCTCTCTTAAGATGACTGTTGATAGCAGAAATCACAGATGGGGTATCGGGTTGAGCCATATCTACAGATAAAAGTTCAAACATTAGTATTTTCGATAATAAATATCTTCAAGAAAATAAAATACCCAAAGTTATATTCATATAACCACCAAAATTTTCTTGAAAACCTAGGATCTAACTTTACATAGTTTCACCACATCAGTTGATCTGCTAGTGGTGAAAGTACAAAAGATAGTAATCTGTCGAACAATAATTGGCAAACAAGTTTTCCAATTCCTAGATCATTATGGGAATTACATCAAATTGATTCATCAATTTGCCTTGTAAGCATGTTTCATCCCATCTCATGCCTTAAGTTCTAGGTCTCACGCACAACTTAATTAAGTCGTCTACCTTAGAAACTGTAAAATTACAATTATGGTCTCACGCGTTAAAAGAATTTTACCTTGTTATAGTAATTATGGTCTCACGCGTTAAAAGAATTTTACCTTGTACAAATAGATCAATGATAAACCCCTTACCGTTTTGTTTATCGATCTCTTGATAATTACTAAAGTAAGTAATTACCTCGTTCTTGTACACACAAACTACCAACGAATAAAGGTTTGATGCAAGTAAACAAAACACTTAATATTTTTGTTATGGATAATCGATCCAAACCCTATGGGGGGGGGGGGGGGAGAACCGATCGGCCACAAGAAAACAAGGAGAAGAGAAAAGGTTTTAGGGTTGTGTGTGTGCACAAAAGATGTGAAACCCTAATCCTTGGCCTTGTATATATACTAGGTGAAACTTGGTGACCAAGAAAAGCATGGGTCGACCCTATGGAGTGGGCTTCGACCGGCCATGCACCCACAAGGGTGTTTCTAGATCTTTCTTGACTCCCAAGTTACACTCTAGTCCATATTTTTCGTCCCTAATGATAGTTAGTCCATACGGTTAATAACTAACGACCATTTTAGTCCATTAAGTGTTATAAATATATATATTCAATACATTTAATATATACATATTTATTTTACATTATTCTTGTTTGTAAAGTGTGCAATCCCGAGGTCTCGGGTTCGATACTAGACATTTACTTATTAATATTTATACGTAACTTTTAACAGCATGCCACTTAAATGGACCCGACATTGGCCGTAGTGTGGACTCAGGTTCCAGTGGTACACATGGTGGTTGCAAGTTCAAGGATTGATGATGTGGTTGTTTGAATATTAAGGTACAATACGCATAAGGGTGTTTAGATTCATAACTAAAAATTAAACCGCTTATCATGTTTAACATCTTTATATGAATATGTTCTATTAGTATATATTATTATACCAACCTTTAGCTTGGCAATCATATTATAGTGACTACGCAAGCGGTTTGGCCAAAAAAAAGAGAGGAAGAAATCATATTATACCAAACTTTAACTTTCGCAAGCATGGTTGTCTGTAGACAATGTGAGCAGGCTCTATTTCCAGTCGGTTGCAGACTAATGGCACAGACTGCCCCTGAGCTAAAAAAAATACAAACTCACATTTGAACGCTTTGACTAGGGGCGGCAATACACGAAACCCGGCCTGGAACAGACACGAAAATTAACAGGTTCGGGTTGAGTCTAAGTAAATTTCGGGTCGGGTTTGGGTTTACTCATGTAACCTGTTTATTAAACAGGTCACGTTCGAGTTATAAATAAATTAAACGGATCGACCCGCTAACCCATTTAATTTTTTCTTAAATTAAAAATTATTTATATTTTATTATACATGTTAAATAGGTTAAACCCGTTTAACCTGTTTAACTCATGTAATGTGTCAACATTTATATATAAAACGGGTTAAATAGATCTACTTGAAACCCGTTTAACCTAATCAACCCGTGTAACCTATTTAACCCACCAACCCAAGATGATTTAAATGGGTCAGGTTCGAGTTGGGGTTTTCTGACCCGCCAACCTGAACCCGACCCGAATTGCCACCCCTAACTTTGACCATAGTTGACCAACTATAAATAGAGATTTCCATTTCACTTTAATTTTATTATCTGTAACTCATCTTGTTCTCTCTGTCTGTAATCTTCCAACTAAATCAATCCCATAACAATCATTTTGATTTTCATTCTTGAATTCCCTAATAATTGTTCTATCCAATGTGTTCTTCATTTCTTTAGTGAAATCTAGAACAAACGTAACGACATGGCGCCCCATGTGACTTATGAGTTCACTAGATCGATTATATACTAACAAAATATAGTTGATTCCTTTAGGACACGATAATATATTTTGGCATTTTCTTACGTACTACCCATGATCACTTGCATTATTTTGTGTCTCGAGTGTACTCTGGCTAGTTTTGGCAAGAAAATCGGTCAAAATCCGTGGTAATATATGTACTTACATCTCCTCATATTGAATATAGTAACGGGATTGTTAAAACCATTTAACATTTTACGTTTATGAGATAAATGATTTTAGCATTATGTTCATACTTTCTTTTGAAAATCTACTATTCAAATCATATTTAATGTAGGGTAAATTATACCGTTCGTCCTTGTGGTTTGCGTTGACCGCAACCTATCGTCCTTTGACAAAAGAAAAAATGCATCGTCCGTCCTTAAGTGGCAAAAGTTATGCATCCTTGGTCCCTCTCCCTAACGACAGTCACTAACGCTCGTTAACTGACACCATATGAAGTTATTTTGTCTTTTTAGATCTGCACATAAGGGTACATTGGTCATTCTACCTTTATGACTTACCACTACCAATTAAACAACATTTATTATTATGCTTCATGTGGTCCTACCATTTATTATTCATCTTCCACCACCATTCCCCACCACCATATTTTTTTTAACATCCTACCACCACAATTTGTTGAATGTACAAATCAAATAAACACCTTCTCATTTCTTGAAAACAAAGGTCATGATTCAAACACTTATAGAAACTCACAACAGTTATTCACATGCTACTTCGATTTTGATTGTTTTGACCCCAAATTTAAAAATAATAATAATAATAAATATGGAAATACGGTTCGCTTTAATATAAAGCAAATACTTTGGCTCATGGTGGTTACGGTGGCGGTGGAGCATATGGTTGTAAGTGGCCAATAACGAAGATGTTTGGGGTAGTAAAGTGATGTGGGAAATAAAAGAAGATGGTGGTGGTTGGTTGATGATTTGATAGTTATTGGATTTATGATCATGTGGAATCGTTGCATGGTTTCATTTGTTACTGGTAGTGATTGGTGAAAGGAGGTGGTGGCACGAATCTGGAGGTGGCCGAATTTTGTTGGATATACGCTGAATATGGTTTGAAGGTGATGGTGATAGGAATGGGTGGATGTAGATAGAAATGAGAGAAGATCAAAGATGATAGGAATGGGTGGATGTAGAAAGAAATGAGAGAAGATCGAAGATGATAGGAATGGGTGGATGTAGGTGGTTACTTTTTATGAAAGAATGTATAATAATTGGAGTGAATAAAAGTGTAAATTGACCATTTAACCCTCGTGTGCAAGTCATGTGAGCAGACTTAACTAGCGTTACTGAAGGTCGTTAGAGTGAGGGACAAACGACGGATAACGTTTGCCACTTAAGGACGGACGGTGCATTTTTTTCGGTCAAAGGACGATAGGCTGCAGTCAACGCAAGCCACAAGGACGAACGGTGTAATTTACTATTTAATGTAAAAAGATTGTCACAACACCATGTTCTGATGTTCATATAAGGTGGTTGGTCATGTCGTATTTGTTTTGAGCCACAATACAATACTTGGTGAGACAGTCAAATAAACCCCACATCCACGCTAGAGATTTTGACGAGACTATCAAAAGTAGTAAAGCTTTGCAAGCCAACAAATTCTTTAATCACAAGACACAATTACAAATTTACATGGACTGTTCCTACTACAACCGAAGTGAAAAAGACAATATGTAAAATTGTTAAAAGCTACATTGCATTTAAAAGCTTATGACTATTATTATCTCTAAAATGTAAAATGTATCAAGTTCGGTTTTTGCTAAATGTAAACAACCTTGAGTATGAAGTAATCCAGTCAACTCGTCTAAAGTGCAATCACTCGAAACTCTTTTCAACCCTATAGGCCCATACCAATGCCATCTATCTCCCTCGTTATCCCAATTAAGCTAAGTCGAGTCGATACAATGTTAAGCCCGAGCTTGACCTACAGAACTCGAAGCTCCATCTAGCCTATATTAGAAAGCTCGGGATTGGTTTTTTAACAAGTACTTTGAGCTCGACCAGGCTCGACTCAGTTAATGATAATAAAATATTAGTCAATCTGTATATTCTCGATAATTTGATTTAGGCTCGACTCATATTTTGGATGGTATAATAACCATGTAATATAAATTAATAAAAAGAGATAAAATTTAAAATTACAGAACGACGTGCCAAAAAATAACTTGACACTAATCAAAAGTCTAATCAAGAAGGTCGAGCTCAACTCGACGTAAAATCGACTTGATAAATAGCTCTATATAGTTTACTCAACTAGCCAGATTACATCGTATCAATGAGATGACATTCACATTAATCATCTTTCAAAAGACGAGTCGATGAATTAAACAAAAGTAATTGGAAGAGCGTCCACTAATTTTCACGTTTAAATATACTACTGAAAAATATAATTTTTTTCGAACATGGGAGAACGAAAGGAAATAAGTCTCAAAGGTTTCTTTTTCGTATCGTTGTCACTTGTAACAAACGTCAAACACCTTTCAAAGACTCCACATCATCATCATCGTAAATGGCTACTCAATCTGCTTCTCCAGTCCCACCACGGTCGAAGGAGATAATCATGATCATACGAGGCATGTACAACTACAAGTTAAGCAGCTAGCCACTTCAACTCTTCGTAAATCTTTTACATCGATTATTGCGTCGGAGGTAAACACCTTAACTACATCTATGTATGCATGTATATATAATAGTTTAAGTCAAGTTTAACGGCTCTTTCGCAATAAATTTATGTTGGCTATATATGAACATAGATTTCAAGTTGCTGATGTTACAAACTTACAACTCGATCAGATCCATGTACATGGCACCATTATAAGTTTACGTAGAGTAGCAGTGGCGGAACTAAGATTTCAACATAGGGTATGCACTTTTTTTTTCAGTGTCTTGAAGGGTATGCACCCTATATATATTATCAAAAAAAAAAAAAAAAAAAAAAAAAAAAATTACACTAACCCGTCGAATTTTAGAGTATGCACGTGCATACCCGTGCTACACTCTAAATCCGCCCCTGTAGAGTAGGGGTATCTATCCCACATTGCCTCATGAACCAAATGACCAAAGTGGAGATCATTATAAAATGAGATGCCAAACAATCTATGAAACACCTAGTTCTTGACTTCTTATCAAAGTCATTGTTATAGTTTATTTTTTTGGTTGCAATTATTAGTTATAATATTTTATTAATCAAAACGTTTGATACCATCAATTTGATTTTTAAATTGATGTTTTTGATAATTTGATTTTTAAAATATTGTAAATTGTAAAGGGCCGTTTGGTTAAAAAGTATAATTTACTATTGTTATTGGATTATTTGGTTTAGTAAAACAAAAAACCTTGTTTGGTCTGCACAAAGGTTTACTACTATGTAAAAAAAAAATAAATAAATAAATAAATAAAAAAAATTACAAAGAAAATAATAAAAAAAATCAATTAAATAAATAATCTTACTCACTGGATTTGGTTTAGTAAAACAAAAAACCTTGTTTGGTCTGCACAAAGGTTTACTACTATGTTAAAAAAAATCAATTAAATAAATAATCTTACTCACTGTACAACACAGTAATATATATATTTATTGAAGAGAGAAATATCACCTCCTTTGTCTGGTTTTGAGAAGCCATATATATTTATTGAAGAGAGAAATATCACCTCCTTTGTCTGGTTTTGAGAAGCCCCACTGCCATGACATTCACGCCTAATTTTAAAACCTAACCCCTCTAACCAAATAACATTTATCAACCCAATCCCAATTTTTAGTGTCCAAACCCATCAAACAAACGGGCCCTAATATTAGTTAAAAGCTTAGGATTGAATTGGTAAGAAGCTTGTATGAGTTGAATCGAGTTTGTAAATATTTCTAACAACCGAAGACAACATCTATAAAGATGTCAAAAACCTCAAATGAAGGCTCCATTATCATTATCAATAGCTACCCAATCCACTTCGCTAGCCAATGAGTCAATCGGATGCTTGTACACATTCATCAGATGACCACTTCTTCACGCCGTCATCATTTCCATCGTTGTCTCCATCGATTGTTTCATTGAAGGTAAACAACTTAACTACATTTATATTTCTCTTAAACACGTACACTCACTACATATATAGTTATATATATTGATTTCAGTTATGTTTAACTGAACTTGTTAAGGTATTGCACTATTGCAAAAATGGTACGCAGGTAACATGTCAAAAAAATGTTATAAATGATTAACACGAAGTTAGTTTTAAAACTTGTTCCCTTTGCTTGGAAAATGTTTCTGTTATCATAATATTTTTGACATTTTTAAGCCTCTATTAAAGTAGTATTAAGTTGTTCTCTAACAGAATGTCATTTTTAATGTTTTATAGGTTACCTTAATATTGATAACATGAGAGATATTGGCCCCAAGCCGGAGAAATCGGTCCCCATGAGTAGATAGAGATGAAAAGAAAAGAGAAACAAAAGATCCTCAAGAGAAGAAGAAAATTGATGAAGAAAATAATCCATTGTCATTGAACATCGACTTAAGTGACAACATGCTTCGATCTTCCTCTTCTTCGATCTCATGGAACTTGTCTTCCACCATCGACTTAAGTGACTTTGTGGAAAATGATCCATTGTCATTCAACTTCCACATTCGTTTCTAACAAGATTGTAACAATTACATGTAATTCGGCCAACGCATCTAAACTACAATCAGTCAGAAGTGTTGTCCAACCCCACACCAATACCAATCGTCCTCCTCGTTTTCCCTATTACTTATATGACAAATGTGTTAACGTCTTATTGCCCACGGTTGTAATCAAGTTAAGTCGGGTCGGGTCGATTATTTTTAAGCTCGAGCTCGACTCAGTTACATTACTTCAAGCACGCTCAATTGAGCCTTTATTTTCAAACTCAAGCTTGGTTTCCTAACCAATACAGTTTGAGCTCGGCCCACATTGCCTAACAATTCGATTTTCTAGTTTTTGTAGTGTATTTGCATCCCACATTGCCTCATAAACCAAATGATCAAGGCAGAGATGATTATAAATTGAGATGCCAAACAATCCTTGAAACACATATATTTCTTGGCTTTCTTATGTAAGTCGTAGACATAGTTTATTTTTTAGCTACAATTACGAGTTATAATATTTATATTTAATAATTAACTTGTTCTCATACCCTAATATTTAAAAAAAAAAAAAAAAAAAAAAAAAAAAAAAAAAAAAAAATTGGTGTATTTGGATAATTTAACTTTTAAAACATTGTATAACTTGTATCTAATATTAGTGAAAAGCTTAGAATTAGATACGCTCGAATGAGTTGAGCCTTTAATAGTCCTCCACATAAGTTAATCTTATGTTATGGTTTATTTTTTGGTTGCAATTACTGGTTATAATATTTTAGTAATTAATTTTTTTTTGGAGTTTGTCAAGTTTAGTTTCTTATATTAAAGAAAACAAGAAAGGCGCCGGAGGGCCGTTGTTAATATTTTTTTATTGTGTATGTACACAGAAACATCACTACAAAATTTGTGACATATCCCACTAAAACATATAAAAGTCACCAAAAATGAAAAATAAACCAAACATATAAAAAAATAAATATAACACACGCACACACACTCTCGATCCCAAATCTGTCATACACAAACTCTCTCCCAATACGCCACTCCACCGTCGTTATCCACTGCCACTGAAACCCTAACTCCGGCACCGTCATCACCGTAACCATCGTCAGTCATCGTCACCGTTATGAAATTAGGTATAATACAGTTTGTAACATGTGTTGATTATGATCGTGAATTATACTACTAATCATTTTGTTGTTAAATTAAACCCTAGCTTTTAGATTATTGATTCAATTGAGGTGATTGAGTTGTTATTCTACTTCAATTTTTAAATTTAAGTGATTATTCCTAATAATTAGGCTTTAGTGAAATTTAATCAAGTTTCAAATTTGATTGAATAAAATGATTATTGACTAAAAGTTGTTATATTTGTTGTTGGATTTGATAGATTAAGTGTTTGCGGAATAAGGTCTAGTGAAAGCGAAATTTGTAGTTTGTGTAGCTGCGTTAAGCTCAATCCTCATGGAAAACCGGATACGATTTATACTTCTCAAGTTGTTGTGTTTTATACTTTGAAGATTAGGGATTAAGATTTAGATTCTGTGAACTTGTGCTCTTGAATTGGAATCCTTTAAAGTGGTTAAGGGCTGAGCTGATTGGACTGAAATCCGTTAAAAGTGAAGTGACGCTTAAGTTTGTAACTAAAGTGGTTTCCTGGTCGCCAATAGTAATTTATGTGATTGCTAATGCTAACTGAAAACCGTATTGTCTCCTTCTCTGGCTTTTGTGAATGTATGGGAGGTTTGTGTTGAGATGTTTGGATACGAGAGACTGTTGGACTATCAGTTTGTAATTGTGTACGGGATTTTGTTATTGCAGATAAAGAAGCGGAATGTTGCTCGACTCACCTCATAGAAGGAGATGGGGCTTTTAATGGAGTTGGACTGGATAGTTTTAATAAACAAGTAAAACTTGCAGAATGTGGACTTTCTTATGCTGTTGTTGCTATCATGGGTCCACAGAGCAGTGGTATGTCCGTTTACACGATCAAATACTGAACTAGTTTCATGTTGGGTAAAAGTCAAATATGACCAATGTAATTTTTAATATGTGCTAATATGATAAACATACTTTTCAAATGTGCATTATGACTAACCATTTAACATGGCAATTAACCGTTAGTCCCTAATACATTAAAAAATTGCACCGTTGGTCTCCAATACATGCATAACCTTAGTTAGTACCAAATACATAAAAAATTGCACCGTTGGTCCTCAATACATAACCCCAGTTAGTCCCAAATACATAACCACCACCACCACCACCCACTACCACCACCACCACCTAGCACCACCACTACCAATCACCACCACCACTCACCACCGTCACCCACCACCACCACCACAACTAACCACCACCTACCACCACTTACCACCACCACCACCACCCACCCCACCATCACCGCCCACCCCTACACCACCACCACTGACCAACACCACCTATCACCACCACCACTCACCACCACCACCACCCACCACCACCACCCACCACCACCACCTACCACCGCTACCCACCACCACCACCACCACTCACCATCAACACCTACCACCACCACTCACCACCACCACCACCATTACCTACCACCACCACCATTTACCACCACCCACCACTGCCACCTACCACCGCTTACCACCAGCACCCACCACCACCACTAAGTAGTAGTGGTGGTTAGTGATGGTGGTGGTGGTGAGTGGTAGTGGTGGTAGGTGGTGATGGTGAGTGGTGGTGGTGGTGAGTGGTGGTAGGTATCGGTGGTAGGTGGTGGTGGTGGTAGTGTTGGTAGGTGGTGGTGGTAAGTGGCGCTGGTGAGTGGTTGGTGGTGGTGGTGGGTGGCGGTGGTGGTGGTAGGTGGTGATGGTGAGTGGTGGTTGTGGTGGGTGGTGGTGGTGGGTAGCGGCGATAGGTGGTGGTGAGTGGTATTGTTAGTAGGTGGTGGTGGTGAGTGGCGGTGGTGAGTGGTGGGTGGTGGTGGTGGGTGGTGGGTGGTGGTGGGTGGTGGTAGTGGTGGAAGGTGGTGATGGTGAGTGGTGGTTTTGGTGGTGGTGGTGGTGGTGGTGAGTGGTAGTGTTGGTAGGTGGTGGTGGTGGTGGTAGGTGGTGGTGGTGGTGGTTGTGGGTGGCGGTGGTGGGTGGTAGCGGTGATTGGTATTGGTGGTGGTATATGGTGGTAGGTGGTGGTGAGTGGTGGCGGTGGTGGCTGGTGGTTGTGCCGGTGAGTGGTGGTGGGTGGTGGTGGTGGTTATGTATTTGGGACTAACTAGGGTTATGTATTGAGGACCAACGGTGCAATTGTTTATGTATTTGGTACTAACTAAGGTTATGTATAAAGGACCAACGGTGCAATTGTTTATGTATTTGGTAGTACTAAGTAAGGTTATGTATTAGGGACTAACGGTGCAATTGTTTAATGTATTGGGGACTAACGGTAAATTGCCATGTTATATGGTAAGTCATATTGGTTAAAACTTGAAAGTAGAATAGTCATAATAGACATTTGAAAAGTATGTTTATCATATTAGCACAGATTAAAAAGTACATTGGTCATATTTGACTTTTACCCTTTCATGTTTTAGGAGATTGCATTGAATTAGTTTATGTTTTATTGAAATTGCATTGTACGCGACATATGACACCAGTTTGTTTTTTACAGGGAAGAGCTCACTTTTAAATCATCTTTTTCATACCAACTTCAGGGAAATGGATGCTTATAGACGGAGGCATGGTTTCAATTGCTCTTTTTCTATTGTTATCTTCGCGTAATGGCGTGGACGTTGCTTATATTTCATTTATTGTTTATCAGGTCTCAGACTACCTAAGGTATTTCGATAGCAAGATGTCCTGGTATCGAACTTTGCACCATTGTTATGGATCTTGAGGGGGTACCGACGGAAGAGAGCGTGGAGAGGTTATTATGATTTTATTATTGTTGCTTTCATATATTTTGTATCGTCATTGTTCCATCCTAAATATGAAGATTTTGTGAATTGTACAGGATGATACTGCATTCGAGAAACAAAGTGCTCTTTTTGCGCTTGTTGTATCAGATATTGTGCTTATAAACATGTAAGTTTGCTGGTGGCTGAGTAGCTCGTTATAAATTCAGGTTCTTAATTCTTGTAGACTTCAGTTGACTCTGATTAAATTTTTATTACGTAGGTGGTGTCATGATATTGGTCGTGAGCAGGCTGCAAATAAACCTCTTCTAAAAACCGTGTTCCAGGTACATTATTTGTACTTATTCTACCCATTTTCATGGTCTGTTTGTTGATGTCATGATTAGTTTATTTACTTTTCCAGGTTATGTTACTGTTATTTAGTCCACGCAAAACAAATTTAATGTTCTTTATACGCGATAAAGCGAGGGTAAGTTTTTCTACTGCAACGACGTGTGTAATGATAAGATAATCTGACGTGAATCTGACCCAAGTATCTTTTAACAACTTACAGACTCCTTGAAAATCTAGAACCTGTTTCGAGGGAAGATATCCCAAACATTATATTTCCACGTTACCAACTGCTTCATGTGTCGTGCTTTATTTAATTATATTTAGTCAATATTTGTTTACAGTGTGACCTTTTTCCTTTCTTCATTTTGGTTCTTGATCCTTGTTAACTGTATGCTCATTCATTATCATTTGAATAGAAATATCAGCTATGTTTCAAGGTTAGTTTGACATAAAGCAAAAGATATATGAACTTTATACATAATACATTCATACCTAAAAAATACAGTCATAGGAAAACCATGTATATAAATTATAGCTAATTAGTCTTTCGATAATCTTTTGATTTATTATACTGATAAAGTGTCCACGGTTCACAGGAAAACCACTAGGACAGCTTCCAAATTTTCCTTGACAGCATCATGTTGGCCACAAACACACCTCTGAGTGAATTTTTCAATGTAAAGAACATAAATATAATACTTTTATTGTTCTTTCTTAAATGTTTCTCGGGCAATAATTTGTATATCGATCATAATATAACTTCTCTTTGATTGAATGACCAGGTTCAAGTTGTTGCATTGTCTAGCTATGAAGACTGAAGAGAAGGAAGAACTATTTAAATTGCATGTATGCTAGAAACTCAAGCACTTTTACTTTATTTTGCAACGTTTTCTTTTAATTATTTTGCTTTTTTTCTTGTGTGTAGGAAGGTGGCTAGTTTGTGGCAGAAGCTCTTCCAATAAATTGCACCTGGAGGTCTAGCGGGTGATAGGCGAGGAGTTGTTCCTGGTTCAGGTTTTTCCTTCAGTGCACAAGGTACTGGTTGTAAAAATTCTGATAAATCACTAATACGGTCTAGATCTTGAAGGGTTTTTTCAAAATATTGCAGGTTATGGTGGAAACTGTACGATGTGAAGAGATTGCTAACGAGAAATATTCATCCTTTGTTGCAAATGAGGTTCAAATTCTTGTTACTATTTAGCAGGGCATATCTTGTTTAGACATTTGAACCATGTTATGCAGTTATAAAAGTCACAAGGTATCTTCTTTGTAGTGTATACCTTTGGAGCTTTCCAAAATTTCCTCCAAAATTTTATCCTCGTCCAAGAGTTTTTTTTGCAGCTTAGGAATATCTTCCTCAAGTTTGGGGATTAGATCAGTTGACTCTTCAGACTGCCGTGTGATTTCTGTAATCTTTGCTGCATCCTATAGTAGAACATAATAAAAGATTAGTGTGTAGTTTATTATATGAAGGTAGAGAAAAATATAGTATACCTTTTCAGCTTTCTCTTCCATTTTCTTTATCTTTTGTTCACGTGTTTGAGATCTTCTCGGTGCTTCACATCCTGCCTTTCAAATTCCTTGAATTCATTGTTGCACCGTTTAAGGGTAGTGTCTAGTTCCTTAAGCAATGCATACAAAAGTTGAGTATAGCATAGAAGCCAAGCTTTTAGGGGTTGTTTGGAAGCATATTTTTAGTAATTATAGGGATTTTCAGTTGCAATAATCAGTTTCGAGTGTTCCAAGAAATCTGATTGTGTTCTGATTTTCTAATTACTAAGGGTCGGAATAATCATAGTTGACTACCCATAAGAAAACTGGTTATTGAGATTGATGTAAAAATTACATTACTATCCATAGCTCTCAAGCAACTAATGACCTGAATGTCCCATTCATTCAATTTCTTAAGTAGCAATAATCACTTTGTAAACGCACATTCTGAACCCTTCATACAAAAGTGACCAAAAAAGTAGTACTGACTACTGATAATAGCATTAGACAAATTAAATAACAGACCTCTTGTCTCTTCATATGCTTATTATGCAACGTCTGAAACTCCTTCAACGCTTTCAAGTTGTCCTGAATCTTCTCCCTAAGAAAAACTTTTAACGTTTTCAATGAATATTTCATATCATAGTGTATATTGTAGAAAACCAAATTCAGATTATACAGTTAAAACTCTTCTTAAAACAACAATCACCTTTCCGCTGTTATATTTTCTTGCAGGCCAGACACGGTTTTTTTAGTTTCCTCCATCTTCACAGCTTTTTCTTGCCATTTTAGCAATGACAACTCTTTAAGCATGTAATCGTCTGCTTCATTTTTTACACTCTGAAAATGCAGTGTTAATAATTTCTTAATAACAAAAGTGAGCTTATAAGAGTATAGTCTAGTAAGAATGTAATAACCTCTAAGCTTTCTCTTTCTTTATCAGCTAACTTAACCATCTGCACCACCCCAGGCCTCTTCTCATTCAGCGCTTCAAGCCTAATAGATCAAATCACAACAGAATAGATCATCAACATGCATAATTTCATATGTGAGAAGCATATGCCATTAAAGTTGAGCTTTTGACCAGTTGCCCAACCTGCCCGACTAACCCACAACCTCGTCTGAACACCTAAAAATGGTATAAAAATGTTGTTTGAATGCTTGTGTAACATTTCTAATTTATGGATTATCAACGTAGATTTTGTGCTGAGTGATCAAGTTCATAACGTAGTATAAACTACCTAATTGGTGATCTGGTTTAAATTGCTTTACAGATTTGTAATATTTCTATTCGAACAATGTTGGTTCTGTTCATTTCAGTAGTGTAAAAATAGGTCTGTTCATTTCAGTAGTGTAAAAATAGGAGTTAGTATTTGCATCCCACATTGCCACATGAACCAAATTACCAAGGTGGGGATGATTGTAGAATGAGATGCCAAACAATCCACACATATTTCTTGACTTCTTATAAAAGACTTTTTTTTTTTTTTTTTTTTTTTTCATTACTAGTTAGAATATTTATTCAATCATATTTTTGACAGCATATCAATTTATTTTTAAATTGATGTATTGTGATAATTTGTATTTAAAACATTGTAATTTGTATTTAATATTACTGACAAGTCAAGTGTCAAATGGTGGAGGGATGCTCAGCCACCAAAAAGTAATACATTTGATTTATATAAGTTTTTTATATAGCAACGTCACGAATATGAATATGTCTATATAAAATAATGCAAGATTTTTATAAAACTTTTTTGCTGCTCCCATCACTATAAGTGCAATACACGAAGTTATGATCGAACATGTAAGAATAAAAATGACCCGTGCGTTGCGTCGGTGTTTTTCCATCATTTTTGTGTTACGTATGTACATTGTTTAGTGGTAATGGAAATACTTACATCATTCCAAAAGATGCTGCTACATTGTTTGTAGTCTAATAATGTACATTACCTAGGAGGTATAACTCCTAGCATTCTTCATTCTCGATGCTTCACATTACGGTCACATACTCCTCTTGAATTTGGATATAGATGGTTTTTCTGATTGTACGGCTCGAGGTAGCATCCCCTTTTATAGTCACTTCTGTTACTGCTTGAATTCGGCCGGTATAGTCTGTTTGCAATATATATATGATTATTTAGGTACGTGTTATGTATGGTTTTTAAGTGCCGCTTTGTCGCACCTGCAAGTATTTCTTTTTCAGCATCAGCTCTTGATTGTACTTCATTTAGTGCAGCAAACTTGAAATTAGTATCATTTTCTAGCGTTTAAATTAGCAGAACCTGAAGTCTCAGTTGTCGCTATTTGCCTGCTGATTGCAGTATCACACAACAGAGATAATGACAGATAAAAGTTAGTGTTAGCAATATTGTCTCTGATAGGAAATAGGAAGGCAAATCACCAGGTGTGCTCCGATTTATGGTACTGTTACAGATACATAGAAAATCGTAAAAGCATCTATAAAGGCATTTATAAAAGCATCTATATCCATATTTGTAAAAACAACTATAAGTCAATAAGGGTTGGCGGTTATCAGACATATAGAATTTACTACCCTTGGAATGCATGTACTATTAGGTTTGCACATGAGAGGACATATATATGTACAATGCAGGTAGCCACCAACATATAAGAAACATTAAACAGAAAGTTAATACGCTATATATTAACCGTTGGAATAGGTATTACATCAATAAAGACACGGGGATAGCATATAGGTAACGATGGGAAACAAATACGGTATAACTCATACATGCTTATACAGTACTGGTCATTAAGAAGAGCATGGGAGACAGTGGTAACCGTAATATACAGTGCAATGAGTACTATATAGTAATGTGTGCCTTGTATGAACTTATTATTAACCTGCTGTGTTATAATTTTTTGTTAGGAAATCCTTGTACAAAAGGCTTTAACACAAACTATGGACAGAATAAATTTATACATGTCCTTATTTAGTTAGTTGGCTGTAAATAAGCACTTGCAATAAGTTGTTAGCCAGCCACATGCTTATCAGTTTTAAGAAAATTAACTGGTAAAATATAAGTCATCCCAACCACGTCGACAGTAATTTTTAGCATTACCAATTTAGACTTTTCATCCATAACAGCGTCAATTTAATAGAAATTAATATCTAAGACAACATACATGAGATATGAAATTGATCGTAATGTCATATGTGGGTTTTCAATTATTTGATGCCCTCATTTGATGACCACTGGTTGGTTGGCTAGGTGTTTTCTGTTACATATAGAATGGGTGATTCCTTTTCTAATAGAGCACTCCTGGAAAATGTGAATGTTGTACCCTTTCCCAACCCTCTAGACATGAACATCCACAAACCTTACAAAACAGTTAAGTTTAAGGGACTGTACCTCCTGATTCAAGCATGCAGAATGTTTAAAGATGCATCAGCTGAATCTTGGTTGTCTGCGCAAACACTAATGCATAATGCTTTCCCGCCACGGGTCCCTTTATATGAAAGTTGCGGCCAAATGACAAACTGTGAAGCCATCGCGTCTGCTTGAGAAAAAATATATTTTAGCAATGATTATGGGATTTTTTTATTACAGATGATTGGCTAATTCTGATTATTCAGTATCATAGTTCCATATAGTTACATACCACGGTAGTCATAAGCGCGAAACGATGAAGGCTTCCTTACGGCATCATGTTCCCATGCCTCATATATGGCATCCGGTGCCACCCCTTTACGATATATAAAGTCATTTTCGCCTTCACAACCAAAAAAAGTGATATTTTGTATCAAACTGCAGACCAACAGAAATTTCTAAAACCGAATGAAATGACCCATCACATTTAATAACTCAACATTTGAAAATGGGGCAACCCTTACCGTTTCAATAAGCTTTTTAAGGTAAACGTGTTTTCATATCCACATTTGTCACACCCCGCCACGGCGGAAACGCGCGGGTGTAACTTCATGGATATCATCACAACACCTGGTGTCAACACAGAGAACAACTACATGCACATAAATAGAGCAATGTACAAACACAAAGTGTTGTAACAATACTCCAAAATAAAATAACCAAAACAAAACTTAAACCCAAACATAGATGATAACCACTTCCAATGCAACTAAGGTCTCGTCTATCCACTTCCTTCTATCTTATCCTTAGAAAGCTCACCTGAAAATGATGCTTAAAACGTCAACATAATGTTGGTGAGATTCATAGGTTTTAGACTCAACACACCAGGCAACCGAATTTACTGTGATTACAAAATATAGCTGGACAAATAAATTATAGTTATCATATAGCTACATGCATTTGCAAGTTAATATCCACACATAAGGCAACAACACTCATAAGGCAACCATTGGGCGGAACGTGCCCACCGATCCAAAGTAGTACCCATCAATAAGCCATCAATTAGGTCGCATGCGCGAGCAACAGGGTAAGCACCCTCCCAATTGAATCCCAAAAACCGGTAACGAGTAGGAGTATTACTCTCCAATTGGATACTCCCCCCCAATTGGACCACACAACGTTATCATCACATTATCCAATCCACATAGTTTGGTACGAGCAGGAGTATTACTCTCCAATTGGATGCTCCCCCCCCCCCCCCCCCCCCAATTGGACCAAACATATATATCCACACAAGCAAATAATCACACATAGCATACATACGACAACATTATAAGTCCAAGCTCTTTAATACCACACACATAATCACAGTAAACCAAAACATTTAAGACAAGCATCATTCACATCCCAAGTTTAAAACAAAGTAAAAATATGGGACTATGAACTCACCTTAAACTCCGCAGCATCCACAAAACAACTCACAATCTATAGCACACAAAAATAAGTCCGCGTTACACAAGGCCAAGCTAAAAGCTACAACCCATGTAATACTCATATGATGGATGTCTAAGACTCATATGACCCACCATGGATCTCCTAGACACCATACTAACCACCACCATAACCTAACACTCACTAAATCCCTTGCACTCTAAAACTCAGAAAACGCAGAATTTTTGAGTACATTCACTCACATGAAATCACGACAAATAAAGCTCAACAACTCACACCAAAAATTTACCATGGTCTCTCATAAGCATAGAAGCTAATCCCAGAAGGCCATGGACCAATAACACACACAAGTACTCACAAGAAATTCAAACTTGACAACTACTCAAATTCGGATCTGAACGCTCACCAAAAAGTTTTGATTTTTAATAATTACTTCCACAAGTTTTTATCGCGAATCCTCTTCGTGGTAGTCTAATATAACCTAAAACTTAACTATTCCAGAAGACCAAGTCAAAATACCACTTTTACAACCACATGCCACCCTCAAACTTTTACCCAAAATCTGTCCCGGTTTGACAGCTTTGACACCTTATCAAAGAAAAATCAAAATACCGACTTCCCGACCTCAAAATTGATCGTGGCTGGACTTTTTGGAAAGCTCTTTCATTATACTTCAATTTAGACTTAAAATTCGTGACTTAACTCATCACCATATGTTATGTACACTCACATCTTTACAGCCTTACAAATCTGTCCAAACCCTAACTCAATAACTAGCATGTTTTACGCTCAATTCTCTTCACCAATCATCATAATATCTTTATTAATTGATCCCAACATGTTTTAATTAATTAAATTACAGAAGTTTACAAACCCTAGATCCATCATAATTAGTATTACATGAATCCATTTAATAATTACACAATTAAGTTAATAGAAGTATCGAAAATTATACCTTGTTCTTGATTATTGCACCCAGATTACAAACCCTAATTTTTCTTCTTCTTTTCTCTCTTGGATCGACTCTAATTTGCTGGAAAAAAGTTTTAGGAGTGTTTGGTTTGTTATATATATTAATTAGGGATAATCCTTAGGCCTAAGAGTCATATTTGGACTCAAATTGGGTTTCCTTTTTTCCCCTTATCCCTTAAATCCGAATTTTTACATATATAAAATATATATTTTTATTTTTTTATTAAATTTATTTATTACACTCAAAACCTCATAATTTTCATATTTTATAAAGTCCCAAAACAAAACCTAACGTCTTACGCGATAAACCTTAATTTTTACGATAAACCGGAAAAATATCATTTTTAAAAATAAAGTTTCCAAAAATAGAATTTCACACTCTTTTTGAAATATAACTCATAAAAACAAATCCCACGTAACTTACTAACACTTAATTACTTGAACGAAGCCTCGTTACGCAAAACACAAAAACACCAAAACTACACAAGTCATTTCTACACCACAAAGGTGATCAAAATGAACTTTCCCAAATTCCAAACTCTCCAAATCACAATAAAAACCATTTACGCAAAGGGATTTAGTGCTAAAACTCACCTATATCACTCATATATCACTTCAAACACCTAATACACACCAAACAAACGTCAACCGAGTCAAGACTATCAGTCAAACTGACCTGCTAAAACCACGGTTGTTACAACATTGCTTTTCCCAAATTTTTAATATCTAAGCGAAAATCATATAAGCTCATTAGCCGACAAATAAGCTTATACATATACATATTTGTGAGCTGAAATTGCAAATGGAAGAAGAGAATGACGATGGAGTCTTAAGGGGTGTTTGGGGTTGCTGGCAAACAGTAGCTTTAAATGGGCGAGTAGGACGTTTTCAAAGGAGTGTTCACAGTTGCTGTAAAGCTGTTGTTATGTAAAACCGTTGTCGATTTTCCTTCTGCTGTTTATCCTTCTCCTTCTTTTCCTGCATATTTCATAAATTTAACTCCATGAGAAGAACGAAGTACATAAGTGAAAGAAAAAGCTGTAAATAATCATTGAAAGTGTGTTATTACGAATTTCTTATATGTAACGCTACCAAATTATGATCCATATGAGAAACACAATACGCGAGTGTAAAAAAATAAGATTGTAAAAAAGAGTACCCCAAGATGTAAGTTGTCCGATTTCTGCCGTTGTTTTAGTACTCTAAACTGAAGTGTCTGTGTAGAAGGACCAAACGACTAACCAAACTTCACGTCATCCTATAAATACCAACTACCAAAAACGAAGTACATAAGAGAGTAGGAATTAACACAACTTAAATGATATTCGAAAAGGATGTAAACCAAAAGTAATGTGGTCACCTGTTGACCAACCTCCGTGGCGACATTGGTAACGAAGGTTTTTTTAGAAGGCCTAGACAAAGAAAATGCAGAGAGATCTACTATTGAATTCGTCTCAATAGACTGATAATACTTGTAACAACATGACGTTTCAAAAACTTAGTATAACTTAAAATGGGTTTTATGTATTCAATTGACCAACCTCTTATCACTAATAAGATGCTATAAACAGCCATGACTTCAATCTATATATAATACCTGATTCCTTGCACAATCGCACCCTAAATCTGTAGTATATGGAATCATAGTATATAAGTTCACATCTTGAAAAAGTAAATACACTTTTGAGTATTCACATAGCTAATACAAATGTTTGACCACTACAAACATGTCCTAACATCGCAGCAGGATTGAAGGTGTTTCTGCAATCATATACAACCGAATCAAATACCTCAACTTGTTTCCCTTCTATTCTTAATTGCTGCACCCACACACAACAACCAAATAAATAAGTTTCAGTTCCTAACCAAAACAACCCAAAAAAGGTGCAAAACAATCATACCATAAAGCAGCCTCCCTAACGCTCTCGGCCTCTTCTTCACAGCGTCCTGTGCAAGATCCTATTTCAAACAATAAAAACACATTAAACAAAAAGAATCATCCAACATTTAAGAAAAAAATATCACTCCAAGTTGCAGTGTATATACATCAACAAATAATTTGGTTTGCTTGTTGTTTGGATTTTTATTTTTTTTTATTTTTTTTGGCTGACCTTTAACAGCTTACAACTGCAACAATAAACCATAACCAAATGCAGAAAACAATCAAAAGTAAGAAAGCCAATATGTGATTAAAACAACGAATCTATTTTAATGAAGTCCACTGCAAGGTGCTGATGAAAGCTTAATGACTTTATAAGCTCAAGTTGGATAACCTCATAAGCCCACAAAAATGAGCTTTTCAAATTTTCAGTACGGTTCTAACTCCTATGTCCATCGAATAAGCTTAGAAAAGCACCCCCTAAAGTAATCTAACTACTAATCATCTTATAACCTCATAAACCTAAAAAAGTAAACTTGTCAGCTTTACAAAAACTAAATAAGCTCATAAGCTGGGAAAATAAGCTAATCAAAACACCCCCAAACAGAACAACAAAACCCATACCATAAAACTATGAATCCACCTAACAATATAAAAAGATTATAATCCACCTAACACTATAAAAAGATTACATTTCAGCAAACTAAAAACCCATCTCAAATGAGCTAAATAATTATAACACCAGCCAAACAACACAATATTAAATGAGGCATATGTAACCGTGATAAATTATATGAACTTAAGCCTATTAAATGAGATCAAATGTCAGGCACCTAGATGAATAAATAAGCAAAAGTATAAAGAAAAACACATAAAAAAATCAATAAGCATATGATACATAAGATTGATTGTTCGCCGCTATTTGTTCAACCAAGAACCCTGGATCGCCTCTTTTGATCTAACAATAATTCACCCACCTAATCTAAAACTTTCTAGACCACCCCCAAAAAAATATTTCATCGGGTATATAGCCACTAGCTCAAGGGGGTCGAAAAATGTTTCTGTTAACATTCTACTTTGGTTTTTTATAAGTTACCTAAATGCAAAAGACGAGAGATATTTGCCCGAAGCCGGAGAATTTGGCCCCCATGGATGAGGAGCAGATAGAGATATTTGAATATATGTTGGAGGAGAAAATAAAAGAGATATTTGAATATATGAAGAAAAAGTTTTCCTCAATAACGCAATCCGATCAAAGACCATACCGCCATCTTTGTAATCAATGTACTGTAAATTTGCAACTGTGCATTTTGTTGTTTATATCGGGTCGTTGTGGTAAATTTGTATTTGTTTGATGTTGATTAACTTGTGAGAAAAAATATATATATTCTTCATGCTATAGAAGGTTGATGTAATTGTTGGTGTGGTCATTTAACAGGTAAGGAAATGATATGTGTTCTACTTTCTTCCAAGCCTATGTTCGATGTACAACAATGTTTAGATTGTTTTGCATAATTGCTCAAAAAATGAATTTTATGATTCGATATGAGAAGAAGAATGATGGCGGGCTTCGCCATATCAAAAATCAACTCTCTCTCTGAGTTACTAACATTAAAAGGCGTCGCGAAATGAGTTAACTACATTTTTGGTCCTCGTGATTTACCGGGTATAACGGTTTTGGTCCAATAGTTTAAAATGTAACGGATCCAGTCCAAGATCCGACGACCCGTAACACTTTTGGTCCAATAGTTTTAAAAAAACGTGATATGACTAAAATACCCTCGAATTTACGCACAAAATTTACACAATTCATCCCTGAGCTAACGGCCGTCAGTTTTGTTAGTTATCATGTGGCAACGTTAGTCCATTTAACCAACAATCATTTGCATCGTTAGTCCTTTATACATTTTTATCCGTTTTTCTTATATTTTCATACGGTTTTGTCCGTTTTATACGTTTTCGTCCATTTTTAGTCGTTTTCGTCCTTTTTTCTTACGTTTTTGTCCGTTTTAATCCAATTTTGTCCGTTTTTCTTACGTTTTCATTCGGTTTTGTTCGTTTTTATACGTTTTCATTCGTTTTTATTCGTTTTCGTCCGTTTTTCTTACGTTTTCATACTTTTTTGTCCGTTTTAATACGTTTTAATCCGTTTTTATACGTTTTTGTTCGTTTTTATTCCGTTTTTATACGTTTTAATCCGTTTTTCTTACGTTTTCATACCGTTTTTTCCGCTTTTTTATGTTTTTGGCCATTTTTCTTAAGTTTTCATACGGTTTAGTCCGCTTTTTTATGTTTTCGTCCGTATTTCTTCGTTAGTAATTTTTTTTAATTTTATTTTTCAAAACTTTTTTTTTCAAAATTTATTTTTAGAAAATATTTTAGAATTTTTTTTTCGAATGTTTTTTTTTTT
The DNA here is from genome assembly GCA_030686995.1 of Artemisia argyi. Classification (NCBI taxonomy): domain Eukaryota; kingdom Viridiplantae; phylum Streptophyta; class Magnoliopsida; order Asterales; family Asteraceae; genus Artemisia; species Artemisia argyi. The sequence continues at coordinate 7,462,904 of CM060689.1, forward strand.
TCTAAAATTTTATAGAAAGCCAAATTTTGAAAAAAAAAAGTTATAGAAAAAAATTTTCAATTATTTTTTTTTTTTATTTTTCAATTATTTTTTTCTAAAATAATTTTTTTCTAAATTTTTAAGAAAAAAAATTTTAGAATTTTTTTTAGCGAAAATGTTTTTTTTTAATTTTTTTCAAAAATGTTTTTTTGAAGATTTGTTTTTCTAAAATTATTTTCGAAAAAAAAATTTAGAAAAAAAATTGAAAAAAAGGGTTTTTGAAATTTTTTTGGAAACCTTTTTTAGCGAAAATATTTTTTTGAATTTAAAAAAAAAATCAAATTTTTTTTTCTATTATTTGTTTTGGATTTTGTTTTAAATTGAAAAAAAAAAATTTGAAATTTTTTTGGAAACCTTTTTTAGCTAAAATATTTTTTTGAATTTTTTTTTTTGTATTTTTTTTCTAAATTTTTTTTTGTTTTCTTTTTTAAAAAAATTGAAAAAAAAAATTAGCGAAAATATTTTTTTCAAATTTTTTTTTTGTATTTTTTTTCTAAATTTTTTTTTTCGAACTTTTAACAAAAATTGAAAAAAAAAGTTTTTTAAAGTAACAGAACTAACGGCCGTTTGCTCAAGGACGAATGATGCAAATTCTGTGCGTAACGGTGAGAGTATTTTAGTCATATCATATTTTTTAACTAGTCAAATCTATGGTCAACAAAAATTGGACCAAAAGTGTTACGGGTCGTCGGATCTTGGACTGGATCCGTTACATTTTAAACTATTGGACAAAAACCGTTATGTAAACCACTAGGACCAAAAATGTAGTTAACTCTCCAGAAATATATTGCATACGTTCCTTTCATATAAAACAAAACAAACATTACATAAATACTAGAGTTAACTACATTTTTGGTCCTTGTTGTTTGGTGCGAAACTCATTTTTGGTCAATTTTTTCAAAAAGTTGTGATTTTAGTCCAAAATCGATAGTTTGGTTTCACTTCGGTCCATTTTGATAACGACATTAGATCAGTTAATTAAGTCCAATCACAAAGTGGCAATGTTAGGCATTTACACTAACGGTTGTTTGCAACGTTAGTCCTTTATACCAATGATCGTTGCAACAGTTGCCACGTTAGTCCTTTATACCAAAGATCGTTTGCAACATTAGTCCTTTAAACCAACGATCATTTGCAACGTTAGTCCTTTATACCAAAGATCGTTTGCAACATTAGTCCTTTATACCAACGATCATTTGCAACGTTAGTCTTTTTATATACGTTTTTATATACATTTTTACACACGTTTTGTACACACTTTTTTGTATACATTTTTACACACGTTTTAATACACTTTTACACACACGTTTTTACACACTTTTTCACACACGTTTTTACAAATTTTGTCACACACGTTTTTACACACATTTTTACACATGTTTTCATACACATTTTTACACACATTTTTATATACGTTTTTACACATGTTTTATACACGTTTTCACACACGTTTTTACAAACATTTTTACAAACGTTTTCACACATTTGTACACACGTTTTCACACACATTTTTACATATGTTTTCACACACGTTTTTATATGCATTTTTACACATGTTTTTGCACACGTTTTCACACACATTTTTTCAAAATTTTGTCAAAATTCTTTTTCATATTTTTTTTTCGAAAAACTTTTTTCAGATTTTTTTATTTGCAAAAGAATCCAGAAAAAAATAATTAAAAAAAATTAGAAAAAAATTTCTAAAATTTTTTCATAAAAAAAGTTTCTGAAAAAAAAAATTCTAAAAAAAAAATAACGTTTGTAAAAACGTGTGTGAAAACGTATGTAAAAACGTGTGTGAAAACGTGTGTAAAAAAGTGTGTAAAGATGTGTGTAAAAAAGTATGTAAAAACATGTTTAAATACACGTGTAAAAACATGTGTGAAAATGTGTGTGAAAACGTGTGTAAAAAAGTGTGTAAAAACGTGTGTAAAAAAATGTGTAAAAACGTGTTTAAAAACGTGAAACATGTTTAAAAACATGTGTAAGTGTATAAAAACGTGTGTAAAAATATGTATGGAAAAGTGTGCAAAAACGTTTGTCAAAACGTGTTTAAAAACGTATATAAAAACGTGTGTAAAAATGTATATAATAATGTGTGTGTAAAATATATATAAAAAGTGTGTAAAAACGTGTGTAAAAATGTGTGTGAAAATATGTGTAAAAACGTGTGTAAAAACGTATATAAAAACATATATAAAAGGACTGACGTTGCAAATGATCGTTGGTATAAAGGACTAATGTTGCAAATGATGTTTGTTATAAAGGACTAACGTGGCAACTGTTGCAACGATCGTTGGTATAAAGGACTAACGCTGCAAATGATCGTTAATGTGAAGGATTAACATTGCCACTTTGCGATTGGACTTAAATAACTGAACTAACGTCGTTATCAAAATGGACTGAAAGTAAAACCAAACTATCGATTTTGGACTAAAACCATAACTTTTTGAAAAAATGGTCCAAAAATGAAATCCGCACCAAACCACAAGGACCAAAAATGTAGGTAACTCTAAATACTACATCAGTCCATTGTCATTCAACTTTCACATTCGTTTCTAATAAGATAGTAACAATACCTATAATTCGGCCAACGCATCTAAACTGCAATCACTCGAAAGCCTTATCCAACCCCACACCAATGCCAACCGTCCCCCCCCCCCACCCGGTTTTCCCTATTACTTACATGACATATATGTTAGCGTCTTAGTGTCCAATGGTGTAATCAAGTTAAGTCGGGTGGATATAATTCTAAGCTCGAGCTCGCGTTAGTTATAATACTTCAAGCATGCTCAATTGAGCCTTTATTTTCAAGTTCAAGCTTGGTTTCTTAACCGATACATTCTGAGCTTGGCCCGACTCGACTGTTCAAGGTAAATATTGACCAACTCGATATATTGAGTTGGGCTTGACTTAACTTTGTTTGAATTTGGTTATTAGTTGCTTTGAATCTATTAGTCTTTACAATAACGCTGCTTATTGAGATTAAAAATGGTGTAAAAAAAGGTTGTTGTTTAACGTTCAGGTAGCAATGGTTGGGTAACATTTCTAATATTTGGATCAAGTTCATAACAAATTGCTTTGTAGATTTGCAAGTTTTCTATTCGAACAATGTTGGTTCAGTTTTTTATTTTTTCAATAGTGTAGAGTAGGGGCATTTGCATCCTACATTGCCCTCATGAACCAAATGACCAAGTTGGAGATGATTATAAAATAAGACGTCAAACACAATATGAAACACATATTTCTTGACTTCTTATATTGCCTCCAATAACTAGTACTGTAATAATATTTTATGAATGACTAAAGTGCATAAGTATCAATTATATTTTATTAGAAAAATTGATGCTTTTGTTCTAAGTTCATTATTAAAAACATTGTAATTTGTTTTTATAATTTTAGTTTTAAGTGACAAAAACAAAAATACAGTCAATATACGGCTCTTTCTAATAATGCACTATCAAATACAACGATATTTGTAATTTTCAATACTTTTTTGGTACGAGTCAAACTCTATCCGAGCCATCTTTCGTAATTTGACAAGTAAACATCACACTTCAAATACAATCACAAGACCTGGTAAATCACTAGACTTCCACCATTCTAGATTGTACATCTAAAGCAAATGTCCCAAAGAGTCTCAACTTACGAGATTCAAACTTAAAGCCTCTTACAACGCAAATCGTGTGTACTGAATGTATGCATCATTAGTTTAATCTATCTTGACTTTGTCATTTTACACTATAAAGCCTACCAGTTTGGCTCATCTAGACACATGTTCATGATGGTTTGTCATGTCGTTTTTGCTTCGAGCCACAATACAATACATGGCGCGGCAATGGTTATACATGAGATGTTAAACGAACGAGTCGAGATGCTATGGTTATACATGAGATGTTAAACGAACGAGTCGAGATGCAATGGTTATACATGAGATGTTAAACGAACGAGTCGAGATGCTATGCTTATACATGAGATGTTAAACGAACGAGTCGAGATGCAATGGTTATACATGAGATGTTAAACGAACGAGTCGAGATGCAATGGTTATACATGAGATGTTAAACGAACGAGTCGAGATGCTATGGTTATACATGAGATGTTAAACGAACGAGTCGAGATGCAATGGTTATACATGAGATGTTAAACGAACGAGTCGAGATGCAATGGTTATACATGAGATGCAATGGTTATACATGAGAAGTTAAACGAACGAGTCGAGATGCAATGGTTTTACATGAGATGCAATGGTTTTACCTAACAACTTTTTTTCTACCTAACACCTTATCCTCCCAATATAAACACACACACACACATACTCATCTCACTATATCTCTCTCTCTCTCTATCTCTCTCTAGCAGTTTCTATTTTCTGGCGACACCAGCATTTTACGGCCGCCGGAATCTTTTTCTGGCCACCCCGGTCACGATTCAACCACTCAACCTCACAACCACAAACATACACTGTTATCATGGTGAAGAAGATGGCAGAATTTGAAGCTTTTCCTTGTTGATGTAGTCTTTTTGTGGTATAGTGTTTGTTTTACCGAAGAAATGCTTAGGAAAGTATTTCCCCGGGTCGTGTCCCAACGAAGGTGTGAATGGAATTTCGAATTCCCGAATCGTGAAACGTGTCGTGAAAACGGTAAAAAGTGATTTGAATGAGATTACACTAATGAAATATTAAATGAAGCACAATTAACTAATTAAGCACGTAAATCAACTAAACAAACCAAAAACGTAATGTAGAATCGAAAACCGTAAATTAAAACGTAAAATAAACGTCAACGCGCAAAATAAAACGCGACTTTTAAGCTACGCTACTCCTACGGACTTGAAAATAATTTTCAAAAATTAAAAATGATAAAAGAAAATTTTGAGAAAAAGAAAAATATTTTTTTGACTTTTTGTTTATTTTTTATGAGTTAAAAACTAATTTATCTAATTAAAAATAAAAAGAAAATGCAAATAAAGTGAGAAAAATAAAAATTAAATTTTGAAAATTATAAAATAACTAAAAAGAAATTTTAAAACTAAAAACTAATTTTTTTGGCTTTTTATGTAATTTTTGGGAATTAAAAACTATTTAATCTATTTAAAAAATTCAAAAGAAATTCAAATTAAATGAGAAAAATACAAAATAAATTTCTAAAAATCTAAAATAACTAAAAATAATTTTCTAAAATATTTTTGGATTTTTCTGGGATTTTTCTGATTTTTTTGGAATTTTTGGTAATTAAAAAGTAATTATAAATGATTAAAAATGAAAATAAAATAGAAAAAATAGCAAATGGACTCAGAAAAATTTGAAAAAATTACAGAAAATCTAAAATATTAAAATGAACTTAAGAAAAAATTTTGAAAGAAAAATAAGCTGTGAAAGTGCTGAAAAGCTAGAAAACTGCTTAATCAAAGTGCTTATTAATAAGCACTTTGACCAGAAATGACCAAAGTTTGACCAATTGACTTTTGAACTAAAATAAGCTTATAGGAACTGTATTTAGGCCAAAAAGCATTCAGAAACACAAATAAGAACACAAACAGGTAAATAAGCTATGGAAAATAAGCATTAAGCTAAGCAGATGAAGCAATTGGATCCAAAATAGTTAAACAAGCATTTATTAGCACAAATGAACTTATGAGAACCAAAAAAAACTCAGATAACAAACTAGAATTTACACTAGCAGGCCTCAATAATTGAATTCAGATCTATGCTCAACCAATCACCTTGCAGCTTATTTATAAGCTGCCTGATAAGCACACTAGTGAAACTTAAGGGCAGATTCTTCAAACTTATACTACTAGCTACCTAGAAAACCCAAAAACTCTAATTCTAAGCACCAATTAAACTTTCAAAAATGCACTAGATCAGATCAGTTAATACTTAGATAACTGCAGGGTTGACTTTTAGCTTGCACACTAGAATTGACTAAAGTGAATTTCAAATGCTCTAATCTAATCCTAAATGATATGTTAAGCTATAATGCAACTAGATTAACCTAAATGCAGCATATTCCCTAACAGATTTGAAGGATTACATGTGCAGTTCCCACTTAGGCATTCAGAATCTGAATCATCATCTAAGTTATGACTATCTTCCTATAAACTACCAAACTAGCAGTCTAATAAACCTAAATTAGACTAATGCAAACCACTTATGCAGGAAAAATAATAAGATAGACAGCAAGTATGTGAGCAATCACTTGATCCAAACACCCGTATAGTGACTGATTCCAACTATAATTCAAGCTATAGATCCAAATAACTCTCTACACTACTAGATATACTAATGCTATGAACTTATAAACATAAATGAGCAATCAAACATAGATTTAAATCAACAGATATTACTGAACAACAGAAGACAACTAGAAATAGATTAAAAACAAATATGACCACATTTAAAGCAACTAAATAAACTAAAGACTAATACTACTGAATAAGCTATATTATGAGATAGTTAAACTGAGAGAACAGAAAATAGCTAGATAACAGATGTATGCTACTAAATACAGTAAATGCAATTAGGAAATTGTAAAAGAAGAACTCACAAGCCATTCCCCAGCTGAACAGGGGAAATCATTTGATTCGAAGCCTATCTTTAATAGGCTTAAACCACTTCTGAAACCAATATATATCACTATTACCCCAGAATCACCATGAATAGACCCCTTTTTACACAAGCTTTCTGAATGAGCTTATATAAGTAGTGAATATAAACTAATATCAGACTTAAAGCTATTAAAAACAGATAATAGATTGCAAAGGAAATTGACTGAAAATAAGAATTTTATTGAAAATGAATTAAGAGTACAAGCTGAAAACAGAATTACAATAAACTGAAAGTGAAAACTACATTTAATCCTACTCCTACTCCTAATATTTAACCTAAAATCTAACAGGCCCAAATGTGAGTGAGGATGGGTCTTTATATAGCCTGAGAGAGTGAGAAAAGCCAGGTCATCAATCCACGACCTTGTGTTTCTTTTGAGCCCTCCATAGCCGTGTGATTAAATCCAGATACATCCATTCAATATAAGCCCTTGGATTGATTGATGACATGATGTGAATCCTCCGTGTGCTTCATGATTGGACCACGTGTCCCCTGACTGACATTCTCTGACTTATTCTGACCTTCTAGAACCACCCAATCATTAGGTAATTATTTGGATTGGGGTAATTTGGTGGGAGTAATTTTTAGGGTTCGTGAAACAGTGGATTTCTGGGTTGTGTTAATTTTTGGGGCGGGAATTGGGGTAAAATGGTTTTTGGGATTTTTATTATTAAAGTGGAGTTGACCGGGTTGGGATAATGGGTTGACCGGGTAATTTAAGGAGGCCGGGTACCAAATTTATGGAATTGGTGGATTGGGCTAAGTGGGGAGATGGGCTGTTGGGGATTTATGGGTTTAATTAGATAAGGGTGTGTTGGGTTAGGTTATTGGATTGGATAATTGAGTTATAAAACCAGATTTTTAGTCTAGTGAATATTTAGGACCAAAAATGTAAAAACTAAAAGTGTAAGGACTTAGGCTGCCCAATCTCAATAATACTTTTCCAAGGGCCTTTCTTGACTATTTCAATATCTTGGAGGACCTGAATTGTTGACTCTTGAAATTTATCCTTGAGGGACCATTTTTGTAATTCTCTGAAAGTACAGGGACCGAAAATGTTACTTCTCCAAATCTTTGACCAGGGACTAAACATGCAATATTTTGAATCTCTGAGGACTTCTAATGATATTCTGAGCTTTCCTTGATCATTTTGTTTCCCCGGCTCTGGCTTTTGACACTTTCCATTCTCGTGCTCGTTTTTTTTGTCGGTTTTGCTGTGTTTTTGTTCATTTTTCTCATATCCGTACCTGCACATACACAAATACAAAAACATGCATTCTCTTGGCATTTTTGGTTAGTATTTTGTGTTTTTGGTCTGAATTAAGGTCTAAAAAGGATGAGTGAATAAGCACTCATCACTTGTCCTTGTGAACGAGGAGACGTGATTTTGCGAGAATCGTGTAAATCTTACTCCCGTGGTAAACTATACTATGCGTGTCCTTTCTCGCAGGTGAATAATTACATATTTTTTCGTGTATTATATAAATAATTTGGTTAGTTGTTAAAAATAATAGTTTTTACTCTTTAACAGCCTGGGACAGAAGACCATGGATGTAATTTTTTTTATGGAAGGAGGAACGACTCGCCAAAATGATGATCGGTTCTCTGGGAGCTTCAACTTCAAGCGGTTCTGGATCTGCTCCAAAAAGGTGCTCAAACTGTCATGAAAAAATCTTAGAATAAACATGTTGGAGGCACAAAAACAGGTGCTGGAGGCACAAAAACAGGTGCTAGAGACAAAATTAAGGGTGCTGAAGGCAAAACTTGACATGGCAACGTATCCCAACCACGACCACGCATGTTAGTCGGATGCAATACTCCGTGACCTTTTAGGTGACATGGATAAATTTCATATGTAGTACTGTTATCGTTGTTGTTGCTGTTGTTTGCTGTTGTTGTTGATGTTATTGATGTTTAATAAAATGTTGTTGTTGTTGTTTAATAAAATGTTGTTGTTGTGGAGCAATAATTAGAACTGAAGGAGCAATAATTATCAAACACAAAGGCAAACTGTTTATTTAAAATTTGTACGCACAAATAATAGAACTGAAGGAGCAATAATTATCAAACACAAAGGCAAATTGTTTATTTAAAACAAGCAAGAGTTCTTAACCACATGCATTTTCATACAGACTCAAACTAAACAACTCGACAACCAAACTGAACAACTCAACAACCAAAGGAAACAACTCAAACTAAACAACTCGACAACCAAACGAAACAACTCAAACTAAACAACTCGACAACTAAAACAACAGATCAAACGAAACAACCCGTTTATTTTTGTTTGCGGCTACTTCCCGCTTTACTCGAACTCGCACCATCTTTTCCCTTCCTTGCTCTCATCTCCTTGATATGTGCAAACGTAGCTTCAAGATTTGTGATCCTATTTCCCAGATTATCAAGTTTGGTTTCCAACGTACTTTCAGCTTCGTCGTCACCTCCAACAGCAACAACTTGAGCTTCAGCAACAGCTTGAGCTTTAGCAGCATCTAGCTCGTCCATGTACTAATTGTAGTACAACTTTTTCCTACACCATTCGATAATCTTGTCTCTCATCCATGGTTCAACGTTCTTAAAAGAACCATATTCCTCATAAACTGCATGACCAAAAGTTAACATAACTTCATTAAAAAGGAGCTCGTGTGACAAGATTTTTGAGTACTCCTCTTCAACTGTGCAACCACGCCAAGTCATGTGTGTCTTGTAAGAATTGACGATTGAATTATTTGTGAGATGTGTAAAATGAGACGGAAATAATTTTGTGAGAATGTATATATAGGTAAAAAATGAGACGGGAATGTATTTGTGAGGATATATATAGCCTGATTTTTGAAGATATATTCCCATCGACATGTCGACGGAAAAAAGAACGCGGGAAAATATCCCGCCCAATGTTTTACCCATTTATTAAAAATATTTATAATTAGTAATATACTCCTGTCGACATGTCGACGGGACTCTCAAAACAAAATAATTATTATGCTTAATCACACGTTAATTGTGGGAAAAAAACGTTATTAATATATTCCCGTCGACACGTCGACGGGAATAAGTTAGCGGGTAAATTTCGCGCCCGACTTTGGTGAATTATTGAGGCTAAAAAAATATATTAAAATACGATTATAAAAAATTCAACGCAGTGGGGCTCGTTCAAGCGTTTTTTTTTTTTTTTTTTGTCGTTTTCTGCCTTATGCTGTCAACATATTGTCGACGGGAAACCGCTCGTCGCCTGTTCTCCCTATCCTTGTAGTGTCCCCTAACCGAAAGCAAAAAAGACAATGTTAGATTGTTGCACGTTACTGCACTCTCGAAACTTGTGGCGCCAAGCTTGTCGATTCTCTTTGACTAGAGTGACTTATTACTAGTAAATACTTATTCGACTTCCACTTTTGTTTATAATACGTAGTAACTCAACCAGCTACTCAAAATTACTCGCTCAAGAGATGTGTTGGTGACTAGGGTACACGAGTATATATATAATCAAGCTAGTCGAGTCGATACAATGTTAAACTTGATTACAAAACACGAAGCTTGATCTAGACTTTATTTTCAAGTTCAATATTGGCCGATATACTTAATTTCAAGCTCAACTCGACTTATATTGGGTCGATTTTGAGTAGCTCATGAATACTTCGCTCAACTCAGTTACTTTGTGTATCCTTGTTCAGTGACACATCACGTTTATGTTCATGAAGAAATGGAACCTTTTTTCGAATATATAAGAGCAGTAACCGATTCCGTTGGACTGGGGTATCGGGAAACTTTTTCGGAAATCTCCATTTTCGTATACGTTAAAAAGGGTGTGATTCTTTTATTAAACAAAACATTATTGGTCAAAGTAAATAAAATTTATGTTCAAACATGCATACTCGTAACAAACAGTTCTAACAACTGAATAAATATCAATAACAAACGTCAAAAACCAACTTTTAAATGCTCAATCAGAATCAGTAAATACTCCATTGTCATCCAACTTCGACATTCATTTCTAACTAGATTGAAACAATGCATGTCATTCGGCCAACGCATCTATAAACTACAATCACTCGGAAGTCTTATCCAGCCCCACAACAATGCCAATCGCCCCCCTCGTTTTTGTATTACTCACATGACAAAGAAGTAAGAAGTTATCAGTGAATGACAATGAGTCAATGAACCCATTTTTTTATTTTATTTTATTTTTAATTAAAAAAAAGACTACAATTAGCAAAGTGGTTACATACTTTACTTGGGCTTTAGTTCGTCATTGGTTTTCTTTTTTATAACTAAATTGGTGTAACAACCGGTAAAAATCGGGAAATAATATGTGAAACACCAAGATAAAATCTAAGCTTGAAAATACTAATCCAGAATTATTCTGTTAAGCTTATGAAAAATTTATTCAGTTGAGATAAATTATTACGTGAAATTATTGTGATTTGGTGAAATTATGACTGCTCGTATAAACATTGTAGGCACTACGCGACTTCATCACTAGAAATCCTAATAAAACAAAAATAAACGGGAAACAGTTACGTTTTATTCAATAAACGAATTTATTATCAAACTTGGTGACCTTGATATTTGTCACGGTTTAAAAACGAGTAATTCCGGGAAAGTTTATAAATATTTACACATGGTCCTCAGACCCGACTCTTTTAGTAAAACTTACACATAACAGGAACCCAATTGCAAAACTCTTAAACTACACCACACTACTAAGAGCATCCACTATGTTAAACCTTTATAAAGGTTTATAGTTTTATGATAGCATTAATTCAGAAACCTTGAACCTATCTTCACTATACATAAACCTTATAAAGCTTTATAAAAAGTATACAAAATTCAAATGCATTAAATCATGAAGAGGTTTAATATTCTAGACCTATTCATCATAAACCTATTTATAAACCTATATTCACTATGGTTTACAAGTTCTTAGACCTCTTTATCATTTTATAAACCTTTTCATAAACTAGTGGATGCACTAATAACCTAACCCTAACTCCACATTTTATTTTCATCTTCATCTTACCATCTCCCTCTCTCTCCCTTATCTGCTACTGCCGCCACCTGCAAATCACCACCACAATCACACCGCCGCGACCACCATCTCACCTCCACCACCAAAACAACCACCATCAACACCTACTACACTCCACGCGCCACCAAGATGATCCCACCACCTCGTGTTCATTCTCACCGCCGTGTGTACCCCCTTTCACCACCATCAAAAACACAAAAATATAATAATTAAATCACAGGTAAGAAAACGCGTCGAACGCGTGGGTTGACTCACCACCGAGTCGACTCGTAATGATTCTTTATATTTCGGGTTAAAACATGTGGGTTAACAATTTTTGTCAGTAAAACATGTGGGTTAAAACTAGTTTGGTATCATTCTCTTGTGTGTTTGTGCTCGGTCGAACCATAACGCGTGGGTTGACTCACGGTATTGGTGTGTTCTGATTTTGTTTACTTGTTATTGGGTACTCTCAATGTTCATATAATCTTGTGTTGATGTTGTGGAAATGATTTGTTCGGGTTTGTGTTTGTTTGGGTGACCGGTTTGATTCTGAGCCGAGAGTTATGATAAACTTTGGTTGTTTTGTTTCTTGACTTGTTTGGTATACTGATATTCTTGATGAAACTTGTTGATGTTCTTGTGTTTAGATCCGAACTTATTATTGTGTGGTGATATTTGGTGTTGCCGAGGGTCTAGGATAGGAAATTGGTGAAGTTGTGATTGGTTCAAGGGAAAATTGTTGTTGTTGCTGGGTGAATTAGGCTGAGAGGTAGGAGAAGCCGAAACCAAATGGTCTCGGCAAAATTGTATTATTGGGTGTTGTTTTGGAAACACGGGAACCGATTGTGTGAGGGTTAGTAGTTGACGGGAATTAAGTTAGACGTGAGCCATAGTCGGTCACGAGAGATTGAAGTTTGAATAAGCGGATTATTGCTTTTTGGACTTGGTTACGATATGAGACTCGACATTTGTTTCTTTTGACATAAGATGATTATAACTTATGAGCTTTGTGCAACGTTGAAGTTACTTTGACTTTTTAGTCATAGTTGACTTTGACAACGCCTTTTTAGTCATAGTTGACTTTGACAACGCCGTAATATGATTTTCGGAACTATAATGAGACTATTAGCCGTTATTTAATTATTATAATCTGAGAGTGATGACTCGGACCCGTGAACTCGAATAAATAATAATTCGTCAAAATATTTAAATTGACGCGAACTCATATATACATGTATATATATGTGAATGTATGTATGTATATGTATTATAATAAATAAATTATAAAAATAAATAGTAATGTTAATGATAAATATTAGTTAACGAATTTAATTCATATTTAACGGAGACTTTATTATGGAATTGTTTTCTGACGAAAGGGAAATGCTTTTGAAAATAAACTATAAAGGTTTTTCAGTATAAATCTTTGTTTGACGCGGGTTATTAAGTATTCGAGTGCTCGCGAGACTAGAAAATGTCAATTTAATAGTGATTCATTTGTTACACCTTAAAGTTGCGGATCGATTTAACATTAATATAATCAACCTATACAATTATCGGACTTATTGGATTGAAAAGCCCAATAAGAACTCGACGAGTGTATCGGAAGATGTTATTAATGAGAAATATATCCTAATGACTTATGATGTGTGATATGACTTGGGGATAAATGAGTGAACGGAAAAATGGTTAGACTTATTAAGTTTACAAACTTGATAAGTGATCAACCCTTCGTACGAGAACTTATCGAATCTTAAGGCCATATCAATTGACCTTAGCTTAGACATGAGACTAAACTAGGATATTGTTTCATGCATTTACTTGCCACCTGACTTGGACGTATGTTGATATGTTTGGTATGCTTGCTTGGCGTGAGTTCACTCGAGTCGAGACTTTGTCTCCACACACGCACACAACGATATCAAATGATAACTAACGACTTTTAAACAGATATTTTGGAAAATGAAATGGAAAATATACAGGAACCTTTGGGACACGTTAAACTTTTGAGAAACGATATTAAGTCAAATTTTACATGGTTAGGTTGTGCTGAGTTCGTAGTTGCCGTCACTTGTTAACTGCTAGTTATGCTATGCTTCTGTTGACTATCTGTGCAAAGATAACTTAATTGAAGAGACTTTCTAGTTGCTTATAGCTTATTTCTGATTGGTCTATTATCTGCTTCTGATATATTTATGATTGCGCTTTGCTGGAATCGAGGTGAGTTTCATAGCCCCACTTTTACTCGTAATTTATTGCTTTCTAAACTTGGGGGAGAAAACATGCAAACCATTTTCTCGGACCTGTTACTACTTTTAGTTTTGCTATATTGTGTTGGCTAGTTAAGGTTAGATTTGTGGTAGATGTTGACTTTGCTAGGGCTGCCTTGGAACCTAGCTAAGAATAGATATCTATCTACGGCCTAGTTAGGGTAGCAATGGGTGGTTCCTTGCTATAACGTATTCCTGGCTAGTGACCGTCGAGGGGCCCACTCACTACGACCACTACATTGAGATTGATTTGGATTGATGTTGAATTGCGAAATCTATGCCTGCCTCTAGTCACACATAGCGCTTAACTCTTCAGGTCCTCAACTATTTTATAATTTAAACCTATGAACTCACCAGCGTAGCTGACTTTTTAGCATGTTTTCTCAGGCGAATAAGATGATACTATGGATGATAGCTATTGGAGGCTTGGCGAATTGGCATGGGCGATGGATCGACAAAAACTGTGATATTATATTTGGGACCAATCTTTTAAATCCTTTGGGCCTTATCTTTTATACTTTTCCTATTTGTAAACTTTTAAACTAAATTTTGGGATGTTTTATGTAATGAAAATTGTTCTCCTATTTAGCTATACTTGTATTGTGTATACCAATCCCAGTAGCACCTCAGAAGCTTGTAAGTCTTCCGCTGTACGAAATTTGGGGGTGTTATAATTGGCTTATGGGCTTCAGGGCTTCAGTTCATGGCTTGTTTACATATTGTTTTCTGTGCAATCTTACTATATGTGGCACAAGCGTATAACATCATATGTGGCACAAATGTATAATCAGCCGGCACAAATTTTTTTTATAAAAATTCACTACTTGGCATGGCCTACCCATATGTGGCACGTGCCACAGGTAGCCAAAGCTTCCCTTCGCCCCTGGCTTAGGGTCGGCCGAATGTTCAAGGTAAATATTGACCGACTTGATATATTGAGTTGGGCTTGACTTAACTTTGTTACGGTCATGGTTAGCTAAGTGAATTTAATTGTTAGTGCTTTTATTTCATAGTTTTTACAATAACGTTATAAATTGTGATTGAAAATGGTATAATAAAAAAAGTTGTTTAAATGCTCATGTAGCAATATCTAATCTATGGATTATCGATGTAGATTTTGTGCCTAGTGATCTTCATAACGTAGTATAAGTCAGGCCGATATAATAATAAGCTCAATTACAATACTTAAAGTGCACTCGATTTATTAAGCCTTTATATTCAAACTCAAGTTTGGTTTCTCAACCGATACATTTTGACCCCGGCCTAACTCGACTGTTCACGTAGAAATGGTTGTGTAACATTTACAGTTTTTGTATTATCGATGTAGATTTGTGCCTAATGATCAAGTTCATAACATAGAATAAACTACCTCATCTGCGTGATCTACTTAAATTGCTTTATAAGATTTCTATTCAAACAATGTTAGGGCACGTTTAGGAGGGTGAAATTCAGAGAAATGAAATGAAGTTCAGAAATCAAATCACAGAAATGAATTCTCACAGAAATTCAATATAAATTCCAGTGTTTGGTAACACAAGAGAATTGACTAAAGAAATTATTATTATTATTATTATTATTATTATTATTATTATTATTATTATTATTATTATTATTATTATTATTATTATTATTATTATTATTATTATTATTATTATTATTATTATTATTATTATTATTATTATTATCATTATTCTTATTATATTAATATCATTTTATTAGAAGCTCATAGGGTTTACAAGAAATTAGTGGGGAGCCGAGAAACAATCTGAGCCCCCACTCCTCTAGCTATAGCAAAGCTAACCCTACTAAAAATATGAGCAGCAGCACGTGCTCCGATGTCTTGAGTCACCGAGAATCTTCGAATACGTTTTAGTAAGGCTGCCGCATCCTTCTCAAGTTCTCCAAAAGAAGAGAATGAAAAGGGGAGAAACCCATATCTCATATCTGAGCATTTGGCCTCGTACTTGACGCGTTTACGTTGTGCGGCTTCAATCACCGCACGCCCCGGCACAAAATCAACCATGTTAGTTTGCGTCAAGGGCGAAGACCCTGTCAAATCAACACATACATCAAGCCCGCCATCCCATGAATAAAGTAACATATCAGCTGGACGTAGAGGTTTGTCCCTATCCCCAATAAGCCCAATATCAACCTCCTTACGTGCCGAAATCCCGGACCGAGAACATATGTCAACAAGAACATCACACACAACATTATGCTGATGTTTAATACCAACAATCCCCGCGCATGATACAACATGGTCCCCAGCAAAGACCTTGGAACAAGCTGAGCACGGTAACTGAACAGAAAAAAGGGGAACACCAAGCCGATAGCACAACACACATCAGTAAGTCCTGGCGTTCATAGTCTGTCCTAAACCAGATATTGGAACCACTCTGAGCCAATCCGAAGTGTAGTCCTCGTTTTGCGAATTCCATAACGCCAACTGTCGAGGAGATAGGCAAAAGGTGGATTCAACCGTTTGGGTAACCCGTGCGAAATGTATATCTGCCAATTTCTTCATGAGTTTGGAGGCAGCGATCTCACTCGGGTTACTCAAAAGGTCCATATCCATTTTCGCATTAAAAGTACATAAAGCATCCTCAAAAGAAGGGCCAGAAGTCACAATACCGGTATGTCGGAGAAGCTTAGTTTGTAGGCTAGCAGATTGAAGTCTAGAAGCAAGGAAAGCATAGTTCAAGACATCACCTGCAGAATATACACCAAGTCCCCCAAAAGTAAAGGGTAATGTGGCAAGTCTCCACTGCCAATCACCAAAACCAGGTCCAGAAGCATTGACAATACGCTCCAAAGAAGAACGAAGAGCTACATCAAAAGAAATCCGAGCACTGACAAAGACCCGGGGAGAACAAGTGCGCATAGCAAAATATAACTTGGAAATACCGGCACAAGCACGAAGCAGCAACAACTCGCACTGAGGATCATTAATTTTAGCAATAGCATCCATAAGCTCAATGGTTTTGGCAACCCTTTTCATAACAAGCTTACTACTAAAATCAAGGTCCACACTAACAGGCCCACCCAGTAATTTAACACCGTGTAAAGGTCGGGCAATATTAGGTGGGAAAACACCAAAATGTCTGCTTCTGGGATCCTCCTTAGGCCAAAAAACCTCAGTTTTATCAACATTGAGGTGCAAACCAAAATGGGGTCCATCCAACATCATAAGCTCTAAAACCTTCCCACAACCAAAGTATCCCCAATAATAGTGCCATCATCCAGATACCAAGCTTGAAAGAAAAGGTAAAAGAGTCTCTAATCTTGCATACCAGAGGATGTAACACTAAAGAAAAAAGCAAAGGTCCAAGTGGATCACCTTGTTGCACACCTTGATGCGACCATAAAGTGTGTTCCCCATAATAAAGTCTAGCTGGGCTGGAGTAACAAAATTCCACCCAACGTGAAATAGCAGGACATCGTAGACGAACCTCATGTAACATAGCCTCCCGATCCACTAAGTTGAAGGCATTTTTGAAATCCACCAACAACATCGAAAGGCCCACATCATCCCCACATTATTCAATTAACCGATTTACGGCATGAAGAATAGCCTCTCCTCCACCCGATACCCCGACACCGAACTGTAGATCGTTTAAGTAACCATCTAAAGAGTGGCCAATCATGGTGGCACTAACCTTGGAAACCAAACACCTCCAAATGGTCCCCACAGCAATAGATCGAATACCACCACCCGGCTTGACCAGGGGTGTGAGAGGAGCACTAGCAATATACTCACCCAACACCCTAGGGCATTTACCGCCTAAAAAAAGATTCACAACTTCAGTGATAGAAGCGACTAACTCATCAGAAATAGCCACCGCAGCACCACTTAAACAATCCAAAAGGTGCTGAGCACGTAAACCATCCCGACCACAAGAAGTACCATGAGGAAAACTCTTAATCACATCAAGAACCACAGCATGAGATGCAACAAGGTGATGGTGGTCTATAGGTGAATGCGGCAAAGAAGGAGCTGATTTGAAGGAATGCTTAGCCTTCAAGTCTACAAGAGTAGCGTCATTATAATTAGCAACCCCAGAAGAAGAAAGACCTCTAACAGCCGCAGTGTAATGGCCATCACAAATCTTCCTCCTACACTGCTTGACATTACACTCCCCCAAGTCCAAATTCCCCTCATCAACATCAGACCATGTTGGGGAGGGTTCGGCTAAAACCTCTCTCGCAAGTTGCAAACCACCACCAGGAACACCCCAAGATCGAATGGCATTAGTAATATACTCTTCTTGGCGTTGTCGCTTAATAGCAGACTGATGAGGCGAAAAATGATCCGTTTTTAGGGGGTCATTTAAGCCCGAATTCGAATTTATTTGATCAAATATTGCCCTAAATCGTTCCTTTTGTGATTTTAGGTACTTTGGGAGTGAAATCTGGAAAAGAAAGCAATTCAGACATTTTTGGAGCATAAAAGTGAAGAAAACGCCAAAGTCTTAATTTTCCATGCTGGGAACAGTGCATGACGGCGTCAAGAGGAAGATTATGACGGCGTCAAGAGTAAAAGTCCATGACGACCCAGAAGAGTTTTGACGGCGACACGTAGGAAGGGCGTCAAGAGTAAAAGAGTCATGACGGCCTGGAAGTGTATAAGTCTTGACGGCGTCAGATGTAGATCTAGGCAGTCCGAGGATTGTTTTGGCGGCGAGGTGACGGCGTCACCTATTTGGTCTTGACGCCGTCAGACCCATTTTTCTATATATAGTTTTCTAATTTTTCACATTTAAAGAGAGAAGTTTTGGGAGAAACCCTAAGTACGATTTTGGTGTAACTTTACAGGTTTTTCAAGGGTTCCAACCCCTTGATACCTTGCATGATTAATCAAGATAAGTGCTCTTCTAATTCAATCAATATGTCTATGTGTTGGTTGCCTATATCATGTTCTTATCTTAATTCTATCATGCTAGGCTAGATCTCTTTTGTGTTTGCTTAGATCTAATGAAACCTAGATATTGATTATGTGTTGATTACTTGTTTATTCTTGTCTTGGATGAATGATTTATATGTTAGGCTTAAGAAAACTGGCAGATCTCCAATTGGTAACATGCTTGAACGTCTTAAGAAACATGAACCAACGCGCACTAGGTCTTTATTGGTTGTATTTAATGCATGAGCCACTGTTTACAATCCCTATAGTTGTGCTGGGCATGGTGTAGGAGGAGATAAGAGCTCATAGAATTGGGGAGTTATGTGTGCCACCCCATGAATGGTATTAAGGAATACAATCCATCATCCATGCAATTATAACAAGTAATTAACGTATAAAAGATATCTAGGGAGTAGTGAAATCTAAGTAAACACATTTTCTCCAATTACTGCTCACAACTTTAGTATAAATTAGTTTATTTTCTTTTCTAGTATTTTATTTTGATTGCATCTTAGTATTGGGTTAGTTGAATAGAAACTAATTCCGCCCACTCTTTCAAAACCCGAGATTTTAACTTGCTTTCCATAAAATATAAAAATACAAAAAGAATCATCCCTCACCTTTAGAACTAGTATTTAGGCTCTCTAATCCTAGCGACACTATTCCTAAGCTGAACGATCAATCCCCCGGTACTTGTCACTATACTATACTACAACGATCATGTACACTGCCTGGTGGGGGTTGTAAGCTTCTCGAGATCCCTCGAGAGGTAAAGCCTGTTGCGATTCCCACGCATCAAGTTTTTGGCGCCGCAGCCCGGGGAATAGTTATTGTCTATGTTAGATTTTCTTTTTATTATGTCTACTTGCTAGATTCCTTTCTAGTAAGATTTTATTTTTATTTTTAGGTTCTCTTTAGTCTATCTTATTTCTTCGTGCCTTTGTTCGTAACTCTTTACCATCCGACATCATGGAAGGTGGTAACATCTTTGAACCCGTCATCCCACCACAACAAAACCCACCATTAGAACCCCTTAGGCCCCGAACCTTAGGAGAGTATTCCCGACCTAGCCACCAAGGCTACCGAAACACCATTGAGCTCACCGGAGCCAATGTGACCCCCTTGCGATCCGACACCATCCGGTTGGTGCAAAGCGGATGTGCATTCCATGGACTTCGTTCCGAAGATCCAAACCAACATCTTAAGGACTTTCTCAAAATCGTAGATTCCATAGACCTAGATGTTGAAACTAGAGAGACAACCCGATTACGCCTATTCCAATTCTCTCTACGGGATCAAGCTAGTTAATGGCTTGAGCGTTTACCCGCGGGATCCATCACCACATGGGATGATCTCACCACTCGTTTCCTTGCTCAATTTTTCCCACCGGGGAGAACTACTAAGCTTAGAAATGACATCTTGATGTTCCAACAACGTCAAAATGAATCTCTTTATGAAGCATGGACTCGTTTCAAGGACTTACTCCAAAAAGTCCCTCATCATGGCATAAATCTTTGGCTCCAAGTCCAAATTTTTTATGACCATATCGACATCTCCACGAGGCGAGCCATTGACCAATCGGCCGGTGGTAAGCTACGTGATCTTAGTGCGGAACAATCATGGGAACTCATAGAAGATCTTGCTCTCTATGACAACGAAAGTTGGAATGATCCCCGTGATTTGAACAAAACGGTCAAGGCAATATCTTTGCCTTCGAACAATTCTAGCACTCCCGACCGTAGGATCATGGAACTTGAGGACCAAGTCAAGTTTCTCATGAAATCTTACGAAGCTCCGAAGCCTTCAAGCCAAGTGAACAAAATCACTTCTTCATGCGAATTATGTAGTGGTCCCCATGACACTCGTGATTGTATGGAACTCCCCGGAACAGCTTTTGCGGACTACGCATCCACGCGTACCGACGAAGCGGGAGATAAGTGGTACACTTTCAAGCCCGAGCCAAACACTTACGGTGATTCATACAACCCCTCTTGGAAAAATCACCCAAACCTTAGGTGGAAACAAAATCAACCCAATTCTTCCAATCCGCCTAATCGTTACCAACCAAACGGTCCACCATCCAACCGTACTTTCAACAACAATCCTTCTAACAACTATGGTAGTACCAACAATCTTGAAGGATTGATGTCAAAGTTCATGGCATCTCAAGAAGCTCGCATATCTAAGTTTGAAGCCGATTTCAAACAAAAGCAAAGCGAGATGACCCCTAGAATTGATGCATTGTTGAAAGTTCTCAATGACCGAGAAATGGGAGCACTCCCGAGCGACACGGTCAAGAATCCGAAACTAACCGTTAATTCTATATCCTCAGTTTCGTCACCCACTTCGTGTCCACAATACTACTCGGTTAAATCAACGAGCACGTGTTTCAAGCAAAACCAAGTTCCCCAAAAGGACCAATCAAATAAAACACCTACTATAGAGCCGGTCAAAAGCATAGTTGAAACACCTCTTACGCAAGACCTTGACGATGAATTCAAAGAACTTCACCTTGAACGCCCCGTCATTGATGTCTTAGCGCGTGCTCCTTACTATAGTGCCCTCCTAGAAAAATATGAGAAGTGTAAGCTAGGTAAAAATGGGACCGCCTTCGTTCAAAACAAGTTGCCTAAAAAGCTTGATGTTCCGGGTATATTTGTTTTGCCTTGTAAGATAGGAAGATCCAAAGCTTTCGACACACTAGCCGATTTAGGGTCAAGCCTCAACTTGATTCCCTTATCCTTATTCACCGCTCTTAAGCTAGGAAAGTTAGAGGAAACGGAGGTATTGATAGGGCTAGCGGATGGGAGTATTGCCCACCCGGTTGGAATGATTAAGGATATAGTTGTTCACGTAGGAAAGTTAACTATATTAGCGGATTTTCACGTCCTAGACATGGTTAGTGACACTACATGCCCATTATTGGTAGGAAGAGGATTTTTAGCAACCGCTAGTGCTATGATAGATTGCAAGGAATCCAAGATAACGGTAGGTGAAGGCGATACTTGGTCGGTGTACGATGTAAAGAAGCATAGTTATGATTGTGATGATGAACCGACACCGCATTGGGTAGAGATGAATAGGAGGCCGTCTAGATATGGACCTTGGATAGAAAGGAATTTTATAGGACCTCAATGCCCATTTTATCTAGAAAAAGATTTTGTTGAAAAGACACATTCGGTAGAACAACTCATAGCTAGAGATGAAGAGCTAGACCCCTTTGAGGACCCCTTAGAATTTAGGAAGATGATTGAGTTATTAAGCGTAATGCCCATCAACATAGAGAGGAATAAATGGAAAAGAGAGGGAGACAAGTGTAAATGGAGGTGGGACAAGCCACCTAAAGAAGGTGACGGGTCATGGCATATTAGAATGACTTTGTATGATCCGGATGGAGAAAAGTTTGAAAGGTCATACCATACTAAGGAAACCGATAGAAAGTTGAAACCTAAGTTTGATCCCAAAGATGTCCTCAACGAGGAACTCACCCGTATCACGTAGTAACCCATGACCTTGAGTCTAGCTACAAGACTCGTAAATAAAGAAAAGCGCTTCTTGGGAGGCAACCCATGTTTTGTGTGATTTTATTTGTTTGATTGTTATTTGCTTCCGTATGCATGCTTTATTTTTATTGTTGGTAGATCATGTTTCTAAACTAAAATGTGGAAATACTTTACTTTGTTGTTTTGGCCTAGTCTTAACTCCACCTAGAAGTATTTTTGCAAAAGATAAGTGTAAGGGGAAACCCCAAATATGTTTTTAAGAAACAAACCGATCATGATTCTCCACAATATTAAATGAGCATGTATATTCGTATTTGTTAGAGTCAAATGCTTGTATTGAGTCATAATGAAGTGTTGCAGGATTTTCCAGGAAGTAGGACCAAGTTTTTCCAGAAATTTTCCGGAAACTTAACATAAGAATTTCTGCAGGTCCATTCTGACGGAGTCAGGGGTTTACTCTTGACGGCGTCAGGAGTTAAAATCTGGAAATTTTACCGGTTTTGTTTTTTCTAACGGAGTCTTATGGTTTTTGTGAATTATTAAGTTTTATAATCTCCAGGAGGTCTGCCAACTTCATTCCACAAGCATTATATCTTATCTTGTTTTCTAGGATTTAGAAACTTATATAGGATGCCGCCGATTTTACGCGAGGTTGTCTTGTCTATTTTGTCAGGTTTTACAGGTTATGTATGACAAGGAGATGATTTATATTCTGGAAGGGAAGCTTTGATTGTTCATTTTCTTGGAGGAAGATTTAACCTGGCCATCCTATTATCCATACCGAGCGAATCAGGGGAGTATTTGATTTCATTCTCTTTACTTTTTCACTTTTGCATTCTTTACTTGAACATTGGGGACAATGTTCATATTAAGTGTAAGGGGAGGGTAAAAAGATAATACCTTACATATGCACTTTCGCTTGAGTTTGTTTTGTTTAATGGTAGATGTGTAATAAAACTATGAGAAATACTTGTTAGTGCAATTTTAGCGCCAAATTTAAATTTTTTTACAACATTTAGGAGTGAAACTTTAGCCATAGCAAGCGTCTCATGGATAGGAGATTGTATGACTAGCACATAACCGTATATTCAAAAAAAATTTCCACCCAAAAATGTGAGGTTCGCCTTTAGATTTGATAGGAAAAGCATTCACTATTAGTGCTTATGAGTGTACCGGTAGCATTTAGATTCTAGAACTTGCGTTAGTGATGCATCCCGAGACCGCTAGTGAGACTACATTCGTGTAGTAGGATTTACTACATGATAAGAGGCATTAGGATTACCCTTGTGTTAAACCCGTATTATAATTACTTGACCATTTAAGTCATATTACTTGGCTAGTTAAGTCAACTAATTTTTCCCACACCCTTAGCGTTGTACTCATTTTTAGTACACGAAACCCCTAGTACACCCCTCCGAGCCTATCTTTTCGTTTCTAACTTTAAGCATTTTACCTAAAGAAAGAATTTGTTACACCCCACTTAAATGTACAACCAAATAGCCTTAGCCTTCCGTGTATGCGCTCATTTTTAGTGCATTATTGTTATGTGTTAAACCCTAAGTTAACTTTCTAATTGATTACATGGTTGCTAACTCGAGTCAAATCCTTGTACATATTGTTTTGGGACGATTGGGACTCATGGGTAAGTACTTATTTTATGGAGTAATGGGGAAGAACATCATTTATTACCCCCATATGTACGTTAATCTTAAAAGTGCCCCAAGTGTTTTGATTTTCTTAATTCAAGTCATCAGATTAGTTAATTGTAAAGTATGTAAAAATTCAAGTGTAAGGGGAGTGTTCATTCCCTATGATGTATTATTTTGGATGGTAGGGTAAAAGTGTATGCAAAAAAAAAAAAAAAAAAAAAAAAAAAAAAAAAAAAAAAAAAAATCAAGAAAAAAAGAAAAAAAATAATTAAAAATAAAAAGGAAAAATGAGAAGAAAAAAAAACATACGGACTACCATCCCTTTTTATTCTATGTTCATTTTATGTTTTTGTTATTTTTCATTCATTAGCTTAAGTCGAGTCTAGTCTTGGCTTAGCAACGCCATATTGTACATGTAATTAACCAAGATTGTTAACTCGCCACCAGTAAAACTTCCTTTATCCAACAAAACCATGTATTTCATATCCCTACACCTAACGTTACAACCCTTTAAAAGACCTCTTTGATAGTTTATCCTAGGTGCTTACGCCATGTGGTGGAGGTTTGATCCTTTCCCAAGCCTATGGTAATCTATTTTGCTAAGACAGGTAGTGAGAGATAACTTCCATTTCCATATTGTAATTTACACTTTATTACACCCGAGAGATGTGAGTATCTAAATACTATTTGTGAGGTGCTAGTGTATGACCTCCGTGCTTGTCTATTGGTCTTTAGTGGAACGATTATTTGTTGTAATTACTTTATATTAGTGTTAAATGACCCATAACTTGTATTTTGAGTAGAATAAAAGCGCATTTGCTTGAGGACAAGCAAATCTCAAGTGTAAGGGTATATGATGAGGCGAAAAATGATTCGTTTTTAGGGGGTCATTTAAACCCGAATTCGAATTTATTTGATCAAATATTGCCCTAAATCGTTCCTTTTGTGATTTTAGGTACTTTGGGAGTGCAATCTGGAAAAGGAAGCAATTCGGACGTTTTTGGAGCATAAAAGTGAAGAAAACGCCAAAGTCTTAATTTTCCATCCTGGGAACAGTGCATGACGGCGTCAAGAGGAAGATTATGACGGCGTAAAGAGTAAAAGTCCATGACGACCTAGAAGAGTTTTGACGGCGTCACGTAGGAAGGGCGTCAAGAGTAAAAGAGTCATGACGGCCTGGAAGTGTATAAGTCTTGACGGCGTCAGATGTAGATCTAGGCAGTCCGAGGATTGTTTTGGCGGCGAGGTGTCGGCCTTACCTATTTGGTCTTGACACCGTCAGACCCATTTTTCTATATATAGTTTTCTAATTTTTCACATTTAAAGAGAGAAGTTTTGGGAGAAACCCTAAGTACGATTTTGGTGTAACTTTACAGGTTTTTCACGGGTTCCAACCCCTTGATACCTTGCATGATTAATCAAGATAAGTGTTCTTCTAATTCAATCAATATGTCTATGTGTTGGTTGTCTATATCATGTTCTTATCTTAATTCTATCATGCTAGGCTAGATCTCTTTTGTGTTTGCTTAGATCTAATGAAACCTAGATATTGATTATGTGTTGATTACTTGTTTATTCTTGTCTTGGATGAATGATTTATATGTTAGGCTTAAGAAAACTGGCAGATCTCCAATTGGTAACATGCTTGAACGTCTTAAGAAACATGAACCAACGCGCACTAGGTCTTTATTGGTTGTATTTAATGCATGAGCCACTGTTTACAATCCCTATAGTTGTGATGGGCATGGTGTAGGAGGAGATAAGAGCTCATAGAATTGGGGAGTTATGTGTGCCACCCCATGAATGGTATTAAGGAATACAATCCGTCATCCATGCAATTATAACAAGTAATTAACGTGTAAAAGATATCTAGGGAGTAGTGAAATCTAAGTAAACACATTTTCTCCAATTACTGCTGACAACTTTAGTATAAATTAGTTTATTTTCTTTTCTAGTATTTTATTTTGATTGCATCTTAGTATTGGGTTAGTTGAATAGAAACTAATTCCGCCCACTCTTTCAAAACCCGAGATTTTAACTTGCTTTCCATAAAATATAAAAATACAAAAAGAATCATCCCTCACCTTTAGAACTAGTATTTAGGCTTTCTAATCCTAGCGACACTATTCCTAAGCTGAACGATCAATCCCCCGGTACTTGTCACTATACTATACTACAACGATCAGGTACACTGCCTGGTGGGGGTTGTAAGCTTCTCGAGATCCCTCGAGAGGTAAAGCCTGTTGCGATTCCCACGCATCACAGACCTACACTCAAGATTACTCCTCGGGCAAAAGGTTTTAATGAGACAAAGGGGCAAGACTAACAAACTAACCCAACAAGAAATGTCATCGGGTGTGCCGACCACCTTATCAAGAGCCCCTTTAAAAACCCGAGAGAACCCCAAACGGCACTTGGGAAGGATGGATTTGACTGTACGCAGCCTTTTGGAAAACAATGTAACAATTCGCAATTTCAGGTTAACTTCTATTCCCGGAAAATTTCACTATTCACTTTTAGTATTCATTTTTCCCGAAATTTTCCCAAAATTTTGATTTTTGTTTCTTGGCCTCGAGTGATAAATCATTTCCATGGCAAATTAAAAGTTTGACACTCATCAGATCATTTTCGTGAAAGTTAATAAGGAATTACACGTTTTAGGGTAAAACGTCATTCAAAAATTCTACGCACAACGAAACTTGACCGCGTTAATTTTCCCCGTATCAGAAAAATGTTTGATACACTCATGATTTATTTGAGAATAAATCATGACTGAGAAAAACATGACCAAAATAAACCTCGGCCGTGAAAAACTGGAATTTTCAGTTTTAAGCGATTTTACTCAGCCGTAACCTTAGCCTATACCTGCACCGCGTTTCTAAGACGATTTGAGATTTCACATTTTTGGAAAAAGTCAACATATTTTTCCCTCCTCCTTTGACCAAAAATCATTCCTTGATTTTATAAATCATTCCTTGATTTTTAGGCTTAAGGTTTTATGTCTAAAAGACATTTAATATCAACCGACACTAGACTGAGCCCAGCCTAGACATTATAAGTAATTTTAAATCATTTTTATCCTATTAGAAAAGTAACATTTTACTTTTCTCAATTTTACACAATATTCGTACGTTTTACGTATTACGCGATTTAGACTCGTGTTTCCAGTTTTAGCAGGGTTTTAGCACCCCAATGGAATCTACCACTCATTTTATATTTTATTATGGAGTATTTTGACAAGTTTAATCATTCTTCCAAGTTTCGTATTTTTACGATACCCGGTTTTACGTATTATGGCTTAATCGTTTACGGTTAGCATTTTACGGAGTCAAAACTAGCTTCATAAGCTTGGATAATATCATCAAAAGCCAACACTTCCTCCCCAAGTATATGAACGGCCATGGAGGGGGGGATTCACACCCTTGTGTGTCATGATCTCATGCTTGAAGCCCTTGGATGAGAACATGTGTTCAACTTGGTGAGCAAGTGTTGACAAGTCAAGGTTACTAACCTCCTCAAGCTACTATAAAAGCCCCCCTCTTCCTCCTCTTGTACACCACACATAACACACACCATCATCTCATCCTTAGCTCATTTACTTCCAATTTTATGCAAGAATCATGTGCTACAACAACATATAAACACTAGTTTGGTTTTGATTTATCAAACTACTTCCAAACCCTAGAAACTTTGGTGATTTCTCTTGAGTTTGAATCCACTCAAGTCACCTCAACTTTCATCATCTCTCTTTCAAGAATACAAGAGTAGAAAGATTGCATGAAGAGAAGTAGGTTGAAGCTAAAGTCTATCAAAGTCCTTTTCCTTACATGCTACTTACCTTTCTTTGTAGAAAGCCAAAGTTGTAAGCCAACTCTAATACACTTCCTTGCTTAAATATCATTATCATGTTATTTACATATCATTCATGCTATATTATGTCTTGTGATCATGTCCATGATGTATAAAAATGAGTAAAACAAGTTATTGTAAATGATTGTTAACTTATGTTATTTAAACAAGTAAACTAGTGACTTTCTTGGTGAAATCTGATCAAAATGGTATAATTATGATATTGGACCATTAAATATTGTAGTAGAGGACTTAACAAGGAAACCATAGCAATTTGAACCACCTAAAACGAGTACACGAGTCAAAAGTTATGACCATTTGAAGTTACCAAAACTTTGCGGCAAAACTGCCAAAATAGTTTCTGTGACAGAACCTTAAACACGCAAAAAGAGGCCCTTCTGGTCCGTTTCATGAAAAAGTCAAAGCACGAAAGTTGTCCAGAATCACGTTTTCTTCAAAAAATCAGGAGCACGTCTCCAAAAAACCAATAACGAATGAGATTTTTCTCAGTTTATTAACAGCTATTTTACATATATATGTCACTATATAATGGTTATGGTTTAAAAAGACCAAAGAGGTCTTATGACCTAGAATCAAGACCACAACCATGGCTAGAGCCAAGGTTGAGTCTCAAGACCATGGAACAATGACCAAAGGTCATGGCAAGGCCATGACTAAAGACCATATAAACATACCAAGGCGAAAACATGAGCTAACGACCATATAAACTTACCAAGGCAAATACATGAACTAGAGAGTTAGCGATAACTTAAACATGCAATTTGGATCTACTTCATCTAAAGAATCATGAGATATTACAAGTAATTGTCATTCAAGACTTAAGAAACTTACCCTAATAACAATCTTCATGTAATCATAAACTTTCCTAAGTTTATTCAAATATTGGACATGTAACTTTTCGGATCAAAACTTATATATATATACTTTATCAACTACTACAATAGTAGGGAGCCTCATGTGAGGAGTTCATTATGTAAGCCGTCGAGATGAGTTGTGGATTTACGAATTAAAGTGTCATGGCTCCTCGAACGTTTACTACATGACTTCTGAATTATGTCGGCCCGAACGGTAGTAAACGATATATAAACTATACATGTTTCATGAACCATTTCTTTTCATATACTTACACTATACAAAGTACCACATCATGGACTAAGTGCAAGACATATATAGGCAATTCTTCATATTCTTAGACATTATTCCAAACCTAAGTTGCAACAATTATTCTAGGTTGCTCGTAGAAGTTCTTACGGCATATCCATCATTCTCATTATACATCATCCAACTCAAGGTGAGTTCATAGCCCCACTTTCCATTACTTAATTGT
This sequence comes from Artemisia argyi, assembly GCA_030686995.1. NCBI lineage: Eukaryota > Viridiplantae > Streptophyta > Magnoliopsida > Asterales > Asteraceae > Artemisia > Artemisia argyi. The sequence goes on from CM060689.1 coordinate 7,492,083, forward strand.
TTTACAAACCCTTGGGGGGAATACATGCTATTTTTAACCAAGCAAAATGTTTTTAAATTGTATGCTTGCCTGATTGTTTTATTATCACTAAGTATCATCCTTGCCAAACCGAGATCCCTTATTATGAACCATTTAATCACTAGAAATAGTGAGTGCGAATATTGTGAATAAGCCTATTGGGATTGACGAATCCCATTTGTATTGACTAAGTTCAAACAAATGCATTAATATTTGAGACATTAAGTATGACGGCAAAGTACTTACCGGGATAACTCCGCCGATTGATATTGGTACCTGTTAACGTTTTGGTGTCATAAGCTTAGTATTTGATAATAACTATTTCGGGCGTATAACAACGTGGTCCATCTTTGTTTTCCAACCATTGGTATGAGCCTATAACTCACACTACCAACATATTGTGTTCAAACATTAAACAAACTCTATGAATATCACTCAACCTTTGTGTTGACCTCTCAAGCATGTATTTCAGGTTCATGATGATCAAGGATGGCACGGAAGGGCACGGATATTCAAGAGGGCTATAAATTTTATTATCATTCAAAAACTCATTTAATGTAAATTGTAAACATGGAACCATCTGGGACCTCATTTTGTAATCTCTGATATTTATACAATTTGAATGATAAATCTTTTAAAATGACTCAATTGGAGTTCATTTTCTATTATTGTGACTATTGTGCCGTCGAGTAACACCCAGTTTGAATTCCGCTGCATCTATGAATTGGGGGTGTTATAGATTGGTACCAGAGCCATGGTTATAGAGAAACGGGTCTAATGGAGACCTAAACTATAACTACACTTACAAGCAAAAACATTTTTATAGCCTTCCGCTCTCCGTGTCTTCCATCCTCCAGACGATTATGGACTTATTAAGCATTTTATATTACACAAACATAATTGCATATTGATATATGTACTCTTAGCACATTTGAACATTTTCCTGTAAGCATGTTATGCTACACAAACATATTAGTATATTGATATATATACCCATTTTGAGCATTTTCCTGTAGACATTTTTATGCTACACAAACATAATTGCATATTGATATATGTACCCTTAACATAATTGAGCCTTTCCCCGTAGACATTTTTATGCTACACAAACATAATTGCATATTGATATATGTACCCTTAACATAATTGAGCATTTCCCCGTAGATATTTTTATGCTACACAAACATAATTGCATATTGATATATGTATCCTTAACATAATTGAGCATTTTCCCGTAAGCATTTTATACTACATGAGCATATAAGTATATTGATATATACTTTCAAGTTATTTTTAATCATTTTATCTAAACATATCTGCGTATGCCTATTCTAGGACATTTCGGCACAACTACATTCTCCCAATCATGTTCCTACTCCAACATTTTATGTCCAAGACATTGTAACTGATTGCAATGGTCTTTCCTATTTCCTGGACATTGTATGATACAATGGTCTTAATCATTTCTCAAATGTTTTGAGTCACACAATGGTCTAACCTACTTCCTAGACATTGTGAATTGCACAATGGTCTAATCTACTTCCGAGACATTGTGATTCGTGCAATGGTCTCTGGAATTATTCCATCACCTCATCAATATCATTTCATATGACATCAAAAACCCATCACAATCTATCGATTTCCAAATGGAAATATGAGATTTCTGAAGGACAAACAAATCCATCATCTACAAAAGTTGAAGTTTCTCTACATTCATCAAAGTTTTCTTATGAAACCTTCATTGTTAAAAGTTCGTGATCCTGGCCAAGTATGGACTGTTTTAGAATTACTTAAAACTTCCTTTCCACACATATCTACCCGTACTATCTTCTATGCAATGGAATGTGAAAACATAGGTTACAAGTCTTGTATGGGCGGGACTTGCAACTGAATGGTTTCACATCGCCATTGCTTAGTGGACAGTTTCTCAAAAGCAACGGACATATCACAAGTATACCTAATTTAGGTATTTGAAAATTTAATCGAACCTCGGCTAAATATAGACTAGTCACCTATATTTAACCTAGGGACAGTGGAATATAGTCTGACTAACTATATTCGACTTAAAATTTTCAAATACTGAGAATAGTTGTACTAGGGTTATGTTTAGATTGATTTCCTACATGAACTCGATAAACCACCAGAATTCATTAAAACAATCTAGAGACACGATAGTGTCTTACCACTCAGCGAAATCTTAACACCTTATTTGTGCTACCTAATTTCATTCTTGAAAGTTTTCATTTATGAGATAATCCGAACTACTATCTTGGGATAGTTATCAATTCTTCTTTTCATCCTGTAGAAGTACTATCCTGTTTAGGTCCTAAGGATACCATTCCATCATGAACCTTTAAAATCTCTTAAGATTTTCAAAACAAACTCAACATCTATGCCTAAGAATATTAATGTTAAGCATACACTACACACTTTTGTTCATCAACATATCACATCATTATCTTCACAACCGTTGGAACCACAAGCTCATTAACATATCTTGATGCACTTTTAAAGCTCAAATCATCCATAGTTACATCACAAGCACCCTCATCAGCTTTACAGGATTGAATATTCATCTTGTACTTTTGGAACACCAGTATCATCTCGTAATACACTACCTTGTAACTCACCGGCTAAGTATGAATGTTGGGTTGGGAATTCTTAAGTAGGATGATTTATAATTATTTGAATGGATTGGGATGCCTTTTCATTTAAATAAAGAAATTGTAAATCACCGAACCATAAGTTTATATTTCCCTATTTACATTGTTTGGAATGTCTCTCTATGTAAATAAAGAATTATAAACAAGTGGGCTTATTTGTATCCGAAACAACATAAGTATGAAGTCAATAAACACTAGGTACAACAACAGAATTACCTACTAGACTATGATTGCAACTACTAACCCAATTTCCATTGATATACAACTACTATATCAATTCCTATTAATATTCGACTGCTATATCAATTTCCTTTGATATTCGAATATTATATGAATCTCTAGTAACACTCAACTATGTTATCAATTTCTATTGACACACCGTATTCTGAGACAAATCAAACTACATCACTAGTAATCACAGACTCTAGTCCTCAGAAGTAACCACACATCTTCATCGACACCACTCCAACAGATAACACACATAGAACTTCGGGAGGAAGTTCCCCGTAAGGGGTAGAGACTGTAATAATTCGCAATTTCAGGTTAACTTCTATTCCCGGAAAATTTCACTATTCACTTTTACTATTCATTTTCCCCGAAATTTGATTTTTGTTTCTTGGCCTCGAGTGATAAATCATTTCCATGCCAAATTAAAAGTTTGACACTCATCAGATCATTTTCGTGAAAGTTAATAAGGAATTACACGTTTTAGGGTAAAACGTCATTCAAAAATTCTACGCACAACGAAACTCGACCGCGTTAATTTTCCCCGTATCAGAAAAATGTTTGATACACTCATGATTTATTTGAGAATAAATCATGACTGAGAAAAACATGACCAAAATAAACCTCAGCCGTGAAAAACTGGAATTTTCAGTTTTAAGCGTTTTTACTCAGCCGTAACCTTAGCCTATACCTGCACCGCGTTTCTAAGATGATTTGAGTTTTCACATTTTTGGAAAAAAAGTCAACATATTTTTCCCTCCTCCTTTGACCAAAAATCATTCCTTGATTTTATAAATCATTCCTTGATTTTTAGGCTTAAGGTTTTATGGCTAAAAGACATTTAATACCAACCGACACTAGACTGAGCCCAGCCTAGACATTATAAATCATTTTAAATCATTTTTATCCTATTAGAAAAGTAACATTTTACTTTTCTCAATTTTACACAATATTCGTACGTTTTACGTATTATGCGTTTTAGACTCGTGTTTCTAGTGTTAGCAGGGTTTTAGCACTCCAATGGAACCTACCACTCAATTTATATTTTATTATGGAGTATTTTGACAAGTTTAATCATTCTTCCAAGTTTCGTATTTTTACGATACCCGGTTTTACGTATTATGGCTTAATCGTTTACGGTTAGCATTTTACGGAGTCAAAACTAGCTTCATAAGCTTGGATAATATCATCAAAAGCCAACACTTCCTCCCCAAGTATATGAACCGCCATAGGGGGGGGGGATTCACACCCTTGTGTGTCATGATCTCATGCTTGAAGCCCTTGGATGAGAACATGTGTTCAACTTGGTGAGCAAGTGTTGACAAGTCAAGGTTACTAACCTCCTCAAGCTACTATAAAAGCCCCCCTCTTCCTCCTCTTGTACGCCACACATAACACACACCATCATCTCATCCTTAGCTCATTTACTTCCAATTTTATGCAAGAATCATGTGCTACAACAACATATAAACACTAGTTTGGTTTTGATTTATCAAACTACTTCCAAACCCTAGAAACTTTGGTGATTTCTCTTGAGTTTGAATCCACTCAAGTCACCTCAACTTTCATCATCTCTCTTTCAAGAATACAAGAGTAGAAAGATTGCATGGAGAGAAGTAGGTTGAAGCTAAAGTCTATCAAAGTCCTTTTCCTTACATGCTACTTACCTTTCTTGGTAGAAAGCCAAAGTTGTAAGCCAACTCTAATACACTTCCTTGCTTAAATATCATTATCATGTTATTTACATATCATTCATGCTATATTATGTCTTGTGATCATGTCCATGATGTATAAAAATGAGTAAAACAAGTTATTGTAAATGATTGTTAACTTATGTTATTTAAACAAGTAAACTAGTGACTTTCTTGGTGAAATCTGATCAAAATGGTATAATTATGATATTGGACCATTACATATTGTAGTAGAGGACTTAACAAGGAAACCATAGCAATTTGAACCACCTAAAATGAGTACACGAGTCAAAAGTTATGACCATTTGAAGTTACCAAAACTTTGCGGCAAAACTGCCAAAATAGTTTCTGTGACAGAACCTTAAATACGCAAAAAGAGACCCTTCTGGTCCGTTTCATGAAAAAGTTAAAGCACGAAAGTTGTCCGGAATCACGTTTTCTTCAAAAACTCAGGGACACGTCTCCAAAAAACCAATAACGAATGAGATTTTTCTCAGTTTATTAACAGCTATTTTACATATATATGTCACTATATAATGGTTATGGTTTAAAAAGACCAAAGAGGTCTTATGACCTAGAATCAAGACCACAACCATGGCTAGAGCCAAGGTTGAGTCTCAAGACCATGGAACAATGACCAAAGGTCATGGCAAGGCCATGACTAAAGACCATATAAACATACCAAGGCGAAAACATGAGCGAACGACCATATAAACTTACCAAGGCAAATACATGAACTAGAGAGTTAGCGATAACTTAAACATGCAATTTGGATCTATTTCATCTAAAGAACCATGAGATATTACAAGTAATTGTCATTCAAGACTTATGAAACTTACCCTAATAACAATCTTCATGTAATCATAAACTTTCCTAAGTTTATTCAAATATTGGACATGTAACTTTTCGGATCAAAACTTATTTATATATACTTTATCAACTACTACAATAGTAGGGAGCCTCATGTGAGGAGTTCATTATGTAAGCTGTCGAGATAAGTTGTGGATTTACAAATTAAAGTGTCCTGGCTCCTCGAACGTTTACTACATGACTTCTGAATTATGTCGGCCCGAACGGTAGTAAACGATATATAAACTATACATGTTTCATGAACCATTTCTTTTCATATACTTACACTATACAAAGTACCACATCATGGACTAAGTGCAAGACATATATAGGCAATTCTTCATATTCCTAGACATTATTCCAAACCTAAGTTGCAACAATTATTCTAGGTTGCTCGTAGAAGTTCTTACGGCATATCCATCATTCTCATTATACATCATCCAACTCAAGGTGAGTTCATAGCCCCACTTTCCATTACTTAATTGTTTTACAAACCCTTGGGGGGAATACATGCTATTTTTAACCGAGCACTATGTTTTTAAATTGTATGCTTGCCTGATTATTTTATTATCACTAAGTATCATCCTTGCCAAACCGAGATCCCTTATTATGAACCATTTAATCACTAGAAATAGTGAGCGCGAATATTGTGAATAGGCCTATTGGGATTGACGAATCCCATTTGTATTGACTAAGTTCAAACAAATGCATTAATATTTAAGACATTAAGTATGACGGCAAAGTACTTACCGGGATAACTCCGCCGATTGATTTTGGTACCCGTTAACGTTTTGGTGTCATAAGCTTAGTATTTGATAATAACTGTTCCGGGCGTATAACAACGTGGCCCATCTTTGTTTTCCAACCATTGGTGTGAGCCTATAACTCACACTACCAACATATTGTGTTCAAACATTAAACAAACTCTATGAATATCACTCAACCTTTGTGTTGACCTCTCAAGCATGTATTTCAGGTTCATGATGATCAAGGATGGCACGGAAGGGCACGGATATTCAAGAGGGCTATAAATTTTATTATCATTCAAAAACTCATTTAATGTAAATTGTAAACATGGAACCATCTGGGACCTCATTTTGTAATCTCTGATATTTATACAATTTGAATGATAAATCTTTTAAAACGACTCAATTGGAGTTCGTTTTCTATTATTGTGACTTTTGTGCCATCGAGTAACACCCAGTTTGAATTCCACTGCATCCATGAATTGGGGGTGTTACAAACAAAGTGTCGAGGAGAAGCAAATCGAAACCACCAAACTCATCCAAAACCAAATTATCAACTAAGGCAGGTTGAATAGAAGCAAAAACTTGTGGTTTGTTGAGATCATACAGCACGAACCTAACCACACCATCACCACAATCAGGAGGAGACACAAAGTTAGAACCATTACCATGTCGGCACTTGGAATGAAAGGTATGCGTCGTAAAACACACACCACACAACCAAAGACCCATGCATTTAAGTGTAACTTCAGCCGCCTCGAAAACAACAAGACTAGTAGCCAAAGTATGTTTAGTAACAACTAGCGCCTCCTCATTAAAGTGACGATCTCGAAGGTGAGTGATCAACGAAGATCTTGTAAGCCCGTTACCCCTACCATCATGACAACCACACAACCCCACAAAAGGGCATTGAAACCGTACAATCGTCATGAAGCAAACCAAAAATAGTCACACGCCAAGGAGAACAAACAATGCAGATAAGAACCAGTACCAAACTGAACAAAAACCAACACCAAACCGAGTAAGGGATCGAAATAAACGCAGCCTGTTTTCGAAACCCAAACCACAAACCAATTACCACACATTCACAACCCAAGAGCAGCAGGTCCACAACACCCCGTACATAACCTACTCAAAACAGCCCAAAAGTCCTTGCAGAATTGAAGTCACACAACACGATAGTAATGAACCTGTAGCAATCACAGCATGGCCCGTGCGATGCACGGGCTTCGATTACCATGAAGTAGCATCAGTCTGGCAACAGTTAAATAGGTGTGTAAATATTAATCACGAAACTTAAAGTGTTAAACTAAAAAAAATTTCTTTAGTAAGCTTTTACAAATAAAAATATTTCATATGAAAGATATTCAAAGATGCGTTTGACCATTGGTACACGTGGTTGTAAGTGGCAAGTGCATGTTTGATTTACTTGCTCAAGGATTCTCAGCTTTGAGGTTTGTCGGTTTGATCATCCTTCATATTGATACTCTGCACAAAGAATTTTAAATACAAATTTAGAAAAGTGATATATGTAAATTCAATCACACTTATTAAATCAAACAAATCCTTTATAAATTCTATACAAAGTTTTTCCAACTTTTGAATGAATAACTTAGTAATCAAATGCTTTCGTATTATAGCTAAAGAGTTTTGGTAACACTATTAGATGGCTAACATGGTTATTTCATGGGAATATAATGGTTAAGTATATATATGTATATTATTAGATGGTTAACATGGTTATTTAATGGTCAGGTATACATCTCGTTAAGATATCTAGTGTTTGGGCTAAGCGATTTATACACTATCTTGAGCAACTAACTTGAGGAATCTGTTGGCCGTCGAGTCTATGTTCTTTGCGGTGAGTAACATCTCAGTTTAAATTTTGGTTTCAGCCTTTTAGTATGATCGACAATCGTAGTGATCCTCCTATCCTTTATCTATGAATATTTGCCTATATAAGGAGGGCCATGAATCAGCTACTCTATAACAGAACAATTTCATCTTTTAAGAAAAAGGCCCCAAATCAAAACTCATGTGCCATAATCATGGGGCCTTGGCTAGTCCACAATAGATTATAACAATGATAAACACGGAAACACTCCACTCTTCTTATCAACGTACACTAAAAAACTCCTTTACTTAATAGATGTTCCTAGAGGTCTGCTACATAATTCAAACAGAAATACAATGCTTGCTTAAAACATTCTCTAATTGCTTGAAATAAATACAGTAGCAAGTTAGAATGGGAGAACAGTTAAAAAGAAAATGGGAAAATTGGGTTAAAATGATTTATGAATACATAACTTCTGTTTAAGTTTGTAAAAAGCTAGATTTTCTTAACACTTTTGTTAGAAAGGATCTACTTTTTGTTTTCGACGAAATATAAGAAGTTGGTTTTTATTTCATACAAGAAAAGACAATGGTTATGACTTATGAGTATACAAATTAAACACCAGAGATCATGGCTTCATACAAAATTGTTAAAAAAAAAACTATCATAAGGATCTATATTTCATAAAATAAAGGATTTAGTATTTTTTGACCCATGCAGCATCAAATTTATTACAATTTCCCCATATACTTCAACGCAAACATTCATAGATGTTGCACTTGCGATTTGAGGAGGATTTGTTAGCATGTGAACAACTTCCCTCATAGTAGGCCTAGTTGTACTCTCATCCTCCACACAAATCATCGCGACTTTGTAGACATTTACAACACTTGCCAATGGATAACCTTTGACCCTGGTATCCAACACTGCTAGCACTGCTACCTCATCACACGGCTCAGTATGCTCCGATATGGTCTCCCGGACCCACCTCACTATATCCACTCCATCACCAAATTCCCCAACCGGCTTCTTACCGGCTATTAATTCAAGAAGCACGACTCCAAAACTATACATGTCACTTTTTTCATCCACCTTTAATGTGTATGCATACTCTGTTGTACAACACAATAATACATAGCGCTATGAGCTACTGATGAGAATCGAAATGTTTCTAGAAAAATGCCGTAGAATGTTTATATACCAAAAAGACTATCAATTTCCTAAATCTGCTGTTTTTATATACAAAATAAGCTGTTTGGAATTTGGAAAGCAAAAAAAATGGAACTTTTTTATGCAGCTGACCTTTTATAAGGAATTGACACTTTTATACAGTTTGACTTTTTGTGGAGTTGACTTTTTAACAAATTATGCAAAAAAGATACAGTGTCATGGTTTCACTTTAAAAAAAGGTGATCGAGTTACAAAATTGGTGGTCCTTTTTGGTATAAACACAAAATTTATGACATCTTTTTAAGGAAATCATATGTAACTTGGCTATGTTGATGATTTTCTAGTACTTAAGGACTTAAGATAGTGTGTATGAAGTAGAAAAAAATGCATTAACTTGTACCTACCTGGTGCGATATACCCGTAAGATCCAGCAATAGAAGACATACATTCAGAACCACCCGTATCAATCAAAAACTTAGCAAGCCCGAAATCAAAAACATGAGCTTCATAATCAGAATCCAGCAATATATTGTTTGATTTCACATCTCTGTGTAAGATCATAGGCGAGCAATCATGATGAAGGTAGCACAATCCCTTAGCAGCCTCAACCGCGATTTTATACCTTGTTTCCCACTGCAAATAAGCCCCTTTTGACCCATGCAAAATCTCACCTAAACTACCATGAGACATGTACTCATATATCAACAATTTATTCTCACGGTTGGATACATATCCCAACAATCTCACAATATGCCTGTGATGGATTTTTCCTAACGTTTGTATCTCAGCATCAAACCCGTGGTTTCTACCAATTAACCGTTTGATATCTACATCAATACCATTTGCCATTGATCCTCGGTACACAATCCCAATCCCACCTTTTCCTATCAGGTTTGTATCCTTCAAACACTCAAGAATTTCCTCCACTTGAGGCATGTAAAACCTGGTTAACTCAATATACTTCTTATTTTGTATCCAGATTCCTCAATCATATTAATCGATCTTTTCAGTTCCAAATAAATAAGAGAAGCAACTAAAAAATGAATTCAAACATGACAAAACCTGAAAAGTCTTAATTTGAAATCATGGTGACATCCATATATCTAACTAACATAATCTTGCCACTTCAAATGACTTTTATTTTATCAAGACATTGCCTAAACACCGTGTGTGCGTAAAAAACACAAGTAATAAAACAACCTATTTTTAGAGTTACGAAAGACATACCTCTATAAGTGTGCTTAGAAGACGACACGTCACTAAAATGTCAGATTCAACCATTTGAACCTGCAACAACAAAAATAACGATTCTATTAATAATAATATGGTGATCAAGATTAATAAAAGATTCATCCTTACACTTAATACAATATGGATGTTCAAATTAGTGAGATGAAGAAGGTAGAGAAGTTGAAAAAAAGAACCTTAAAGATGGCAAAATTGTTGAGGAAGTACACATAAGTTCAGAAATAACATCAAAGGCCAAAATTATTTGACCTAATGTGGGGCATATAATTTAGGTATGGAAAAAAGCATTGTATAGCAGATGACCCCTCCCTTACATTACCTCCTTATCATATAGGCTATCCAAAATTTATATATGAAAACTTTTACCTGATAATAGAAAAATCATTAATGGAAACATTAAGCGTACAATACATTCTGGTAAAGCTTTAAGACCTTTGAATGCAAATTATTAGTAAACTTTTGTACATTCTGCTACTAAGCATATCTAATGATGAATAAGGTTCAAATTCCAAAATGCGCCCAATTAACTTAGTCACAACAACATTCTTCATGGATACCATTCCAAGAAAAGATAAATGAATTAGAAAGCATACCTCATTGTAAAACAATCAAAAGATCAATATCATCTACATTAATGTTATTTTCTAATTTTACAATTGAACAGGTAAAGGTAATGAAGGCCTCCCCGCTCTACCCCTATCCATCCCACCAATCCTACAAAATCGTATTACATAAAATCTCAATATGCAAATTTAGTTGTAAACTATATATCGAAATCCTACAACCAAAAACAACAAACAACATCAAAGTAAGTTTAGATGTCAGTATCGAAATCATCATAATTAATTAACTATATACACAATTAACTAATTATTTTAAAAATTAATTATACCTTTAACTTCGTCACCAGATTCAGGTGTATCCCACCTATGACCTTCTTTCAACTTTGACGGTAAGACTGCAGTCGTGGTGTCACCAACAGATCTACAAAAAAAATAGTAAAATGTTATTATAACATGAAAAGAATGTATATGGATCTATAAATGAGAATCTTCAAAACATGGGGAAAAATAATATAAGAAACAATCTCAAAAACCACCGGTGATGGTGATGGGCTGTGATCATGGTGGCGGGAAGCGGGTGTTTTTGTTTCGCGTCTGTGTGTGTGTGTTTGTGAGGGTGAATATATGGATAAGAAGTGTCAACAATGGTGGGGAATACGGAATGGGTTTTTTCTTTCCTTTTGTTTAAATGCATGATGTTTTGCTTACTCATAACTGAAACAACAGGTCATATTCATCTTGGGTTCCTGCGAATAAATGTGACTCCAACTTTAAAAGCTATCAAAAGCTTTCAAAAGAGCTTAAACCACTTATTTCTATTAGCTTAAACCACTTATTTGAGTTTCTTAGCTTGTGGCATTAATGCTCACATTCAATATGGGAATTCAATCTTTATATATATATATAGATATAGATTATTATTATTATTATTATTATTATTATTATTATTATTATTATTATTATTATTATTATTATTATTATTATTATTATTATTATTTAGTTGCAGAAATGAATTGATTTTCATTTCCCCATCCTCAACTCTTTTTGCCAACCATGCCCTTGGTTTCAGTTTGTTTTCAGTAGTGTAGAGTAGGGGTCTTTGGCTCTTTGCTTCCCACGTTGCTCTCATGAACCAAATGACCAAGGTTGAGATCATTATAAAATGAGATGCCAAAAAAATTCATGAAACACATATTCTTGACTTCTTATCACTCATTTTTTGGTTGCAATTGCTAGTTATACCAGTAATATTTATGAACTATATTACTCAGAACAATCAATTTTATTTTATCAAAAAAATTAATAATAATAATAATAATAATAATAATAATAATAATAATAATAATAATAATAATAATAATAATAATAATAATAATAATAATAATAATAATAATAATAATAATAATAATAATAATAATAATAATAAATAAATAAATAATGTTTTGTGATAATATAATTTTTGAAACATTGAAATTTGTATCTAGTATTATTTGAAAGCTTAGGATTCGATTAGTAAAAATATTTAAAAAAATAATAATAATAAATTGATGTTTTGTGATAATATAATTTTTAAAACATTGTAATTTGTATCTAATATTATTTGAAAGCTTAGGATTCGATTAGTAAAAAGCTCAAACGAGCTTAGTCCAAGCGTGAGACTCATTTAGTAGTCTTGTTCGAGCCCGAGCTATATATATAAAGATTGACAAGGCTTGCGAGCCTAAGCGATATAATTATGTATAAACGAGCACGAGCATAGTGTACTTAATGAGACGAGTTTCATTTGAGTCACTTAATTACTTTAGTGAGACATGCATCAACATCGCCTCCTGTGACAACCGGCAGTTTAGGGAGCTATTTTAAGAACCCGCATTTCAATTTAAGTTCGTTTATAATTTTTATTTGAAATTTTCATTTCACAACGAACTTGTAAGACATATTTTATGGATATTTTATTTAATGACGTTATGGAATTCGTGAATTATGTTCATAATTCATTTTGATTATATGATCGGTGATGTATATTTGAATTCTCACTTGGTACTACGTTGACTTTGGCACTAGGATTACCTAATGACAATTTTATGATTCGTCTTAACGAGTCCGATATATTTTTAATTATTCACGAGAGGTTCTCGAGTAATGTTGAAGTTTTAAAATGAGTTCGGGTTCGGGCCACATGTCTTTACAATAACCCGCGTTACCCGCTCCACCGTAATAATATCCTTATTATTACTACTATTATTATTATTCTTATTATTATTACTATAACTTAAAAAAAAAAAAAAAAAAAAAAAAAAAAAAAAAAAAAAAAAAAAAAGTTAACAAAAGGGGTGTTGGTTCGGTTTTTACCCACACACACACAACACAAACACAAACCCATCTCTCTCTCTTTCATCTATTTCTTCCCCATCTATTAACCCTAGCCGCCGCCGACCAAAATCCGGCCACCACCGCCGTATATCCGATCCCCTAACAAAACTAAAACCACCATTTTATTCCTCTCTTTCCCCTCTTTCTTTTGGTATAAGAAACTCATCCTAAAACCATCATTAACACCACCAAATCTATATTTATTCATCCGAATTTGTGGTAGTTTTCTAGATCCGTGCTTTTGAAGGATTTTGAAGGTGAGAAACAACGTTTACAAGAGTTTTGGGAGCCACGAATTGGTTCTATTCGTGGCTACACGAATGATTTATGGGAGAATCGAACTAATTTCGAATGGAAATGATTGTTTTGTGATTAAAAGATAGTTTGGTATCCGGGTTCGTGGTTTGGGTCGTGGTCGACTTGGAACCGAGAGCAAAGCTCTCGGCTTATTTTTATTCTTGGTTCGAAGCCCTTGGTGGCTTTGGTCCTTTGATTGATTGATTGTTTAGATTGTTGTCGAGGGTGTTGTGACCTCGACCCGATGCTAGCCGAGACCTTGTGGTCTCGGGGTTTCATTCTTGTGCTCGTGGCCATACCGAGACCCTCTTAGGGGTTCTCTTTGGGTGTGGTTCGAGCCTATTTGGCTCGTATGATTTTGTGGTTCGACTCTTTGAGTCGCGGCTTTTAGCCGAGTACCATTTTGGTTACCGATTTGACCATAGAGTCAAATGGTTCACATGCTTACTTGGTTTAGCTCTTGTGAGCTATGTGATGTTGGATTCGAGTTCAAGTTACTCGCGGTTCGGAGCCGAGACTCAAGTGAGTCGAGGGCTCGGGTCGGCTTGGTAAACCGACCCACACATTAACATGGTTAATGTTATATACTTGTATTGATAAGTGTGAACTTATTTATTTGTTGTTGTGGTATTTATTTTTCTCGGCCGTATATACATATGGGTCGAATTGGATATGGTTTTTGATATTGTGAAGTTGTTGTCGATTGGTAAGTGATTGGGGAACGATTGTGAGACGGTCGTTAGATTGACAGAGATAGGTTAGTCGGGTACCGTAGTCGGACCTTATTGTTGTAGCCCATGGTTTGAGATGGTGATTGGACGGAGGTTTGTTATTTATGACTTTTGCTTATTATTGGACTTGGACAATGAGCCGAGAGTCATGACTCGGACATATGACCATTTCGTATAACTCAATAACTATTAAAACTAAAACGAGAACAATAAAACTCGTAATAATAATTATTGATAATATGAACGTTTATACGAAAGTATATACGTGAATAACGTATATATAACTATATAAACGCGTATATTAATAATAATAATAATCACGAGTCGTATTATAAATAATACGATTAGATATATATTAGGCTACGAAAGTGGCGTAATATTATTAAACGTATTATTATTATAAAAATTGTGTTATAAAACGGGAAACTCCCGACAATTATGAAACGTTTGATAAAATGTCATTTCGGATATATAACGAATAAACTTATTGAGTTAGACGGAATCGTTGTCACTCGGGTCCAGGTAAGTTATTATTTGCGACTTTCGTGTTGTCACGGATATATGACGACTAATATAGATGTTTTCTATAAGTAAATAACCACTTAACCGTAAGGTTGAGCCGGGTTATTTGGTTATATGAAACGAACATATTAGTGGGCATCGTATCCTACGACGCCCATAGATTGTAGTATATGTAAAGTGTAATAGATTGCGAGTGTATATATCGGGAAATCTGGCCAATTTGACGATATGTACGAGGAATTTATTAAACTATGATATATACTATATAGTAATTATGTGCTATGTGCTTTATATGTGCTTTAGACTGGGTGTAATCTTGGAACGGTATACTACGTAAATAAATATGAGGATTATCAAATCGACGGATTTGGTAAACTTTGACGATTTATTTAAATGATATATTGGGCTAATATTAGATCTATAGTTTATTTTATCTTTCTATGTGTGATCTTGTTGGTTTGTTTGAGTCGACCCACCACCCGTATGGATACCAAACGCAAATACACCAAACTAATACGAAATGGACTTTCGGAAATAAAACGGATTCTCGTCCGGGTTTGGGAATAGTATATATTTTTGGAAATGATTTCTGAAAGAGTTAATATTGTTAGGTCGTGCCAAGTCCGTAGTTGCTGTTTCGTGAGTTATCATACATCTTATTTCTACCTACCTCGTCTTGCTATTTTCTGGACTTGAGGTGAGTCATAGCCCCACTTTTTACTCTTGAACTATGTTTTCAACGATTGGGGTGAGAAACGTGCAAATCATTTTACGTGGACTATTATCGCTTTTATATTATTTCTAAACTTGCTATGCATATGGACTAGGATGTATAGTCAGCTTTAGTCACTTCTTATGTGTACTATTCAAGGTTGGCTTATTTATTATTGTCAGCTTTAGTCACGCGGTTTGTGTGTACTATTCAAGGTTGGCTTATTTAGATACTGTAGTGTGCACCTATAGGTTATTATACTTCGGAGGTTATCTGAGTTATTATTGGTATTGCGGGGGTTACCCGAATATCTATGTTGTTACGGAAGGGTATCCGTGTGTTTTGGTTATTGCGGAAGAGTATCCGTGTGTTATGTTGAGAGCGGAGGGTATCTGCAGGCTTTTAGCGAATCCTTAGTCTAGCTAGCAAGCGTTTTGCGTATATGTCCACTATATTATTAGTTGAATTTAAACCTATGATCTCACCAGCGAAAGCTGACTTTTAGCACGTTTTCTCAGGTAATTAAGTGTTGAGGTGCATGCTTGGATTGGAAGGCTCGGCTAAGGCACACGGTTTATGGATCTATATTTTCTAAACTCTGATAATTAAATTTGGACCTATTGTTATGTATTTTGGGCCTAACTCTGAATGATGTTGGGATAAATGTAAACCTTAAAACCCCGTTTTGGTTGTGTTTTTATTATGTTTACTTTATCTCGTTCTATATTGTCTTGTGTTGGATACCAATCCCCGTAGCACCCCGAAAGCTTGTTGAGTCTTCCGCTGTATCAAATTTTGGGGGTGTTACACCTCCTGCTGTCATAGAGCCGGTGAAACCATTCCCCATAGATCAAAAGGAAAGTGAAAACAAATATCCTCAAGCGAGGAACCATTCCCCATGTATCAAAAGTAAAGTGAAGACAAAAGATACTAGAGAGAAAAATTAATTTGTGATTCAGTATAAGAAGAAGAATGATGGCGTTCTTCGCCATGTTAAAAACAAACGATCTCTGAGACTTACTAACATTAAAAGGCGTTGAGAAACATATTGCATAAGTTCCTTTCATATAAAAGAAATCAATCATTACATAAGTGATTTCATGTCAATGCTCTGTTAGTCCATTGTCATTCAACTTCCACATTCATTTCTAACAAGATTGTAACAATACATGTAATTCGGATAAGGCATCTAAATTGCAATCATTCGGAAGTCTTATCCAACCCCACACCAATGCCAACAGTCCTCCTCGTTTTCCATTTTACTTACATGACATATATGTTAGCGTCTTAGTGCCCAAGGATGTAATCAAGTTAAGTCGGGTCAATATAATTATCTGCTTGAGTTCGACTCAGTTACAATACTTGAAGCACACTCAATTGAGCCTTTATATTCAAACTCAAGTTTGGTTTCTAAACCGATACATTTTGAGCTCGGGCCCGACTCAATTTTTTCAGGTAGCAATGGTTGTGTAACATTTATAGTTGTTGGATTATCGATGTAGATTTTGTCCCTATAGATCAAGTTCATAACGTTGTACAAACTACCTCATTTGTGTGATCTAGTTTAAATTGCTTTATAGATTTGTAAGATTTTTATTGCAACAATGTTGGTTTCAGTTTTTTTCAATAAGTGTAGAGTAGAGGTATTTGCATCCCACATTGCCTTATGAACCAAATGGACCAAGGTGGAGATGATTATAAAATGAGATGCCAAACAATCCATTTAATTAAAAAATTGATGTATTGTGATATTTTTGTTTTTTAAAACATTGTAACTTGTATCTAATATTAGTGAAAAACTTAGAATTGGACCAGTAAAAAGCTCATATAACTATTTACGGAGTATAAATGAAGCGATATAACTATGTATAGTTAAGCTCGATCATAGTGTGCTTATATCATAAAAAAGGAAACTTCTTTAAATATGTCAGATAAAAAAAAAAAAAAAAAAAAAAAGTTTCATTCTATACGAACTATTTTTGTAATTCACTGTTTTTAAACAAAGAATGATTGGTCAAATATATATTAAGTGTTCTATTGTAACATTGTCACTCGTAACAAACTTTTCTAACAACTGAAGACATCTATATAGATGTCACTCGGACACTTGTACACATTCATCAGACGACCACTTCTTCACGTCGTCATTATTAGCATCGGTGTCTCCATTGGTTGTTCCATCGGAGGTAAACAACTTAACTACATTTATATTTCTCTTAAACACATACACTCACATACATATATAGGAGTTTTTATATAGTGATTTCAGTTACGTTTAACTGCCCTTGTTAAAGTATTGCAAAAATGGTACGCATGTAACATGTCAAAAATATCTTACGCGAACTATATTTTTAGAACTTGTTCCCTTTGCTTGAAAAATGTTTCTGTTAACATAATACATTATTTTAACGCCTCTATCCAAGTAATATTAATCTTTTTTATAACATATTGTTATTATTTAAATGGATGTTGGAGGAGAAAAGAAAAGAGAAAACAAAAGATCCTCGAGGAGAAAAGAAAAGAGAAAACAAAAGATCCTCAAGAGAAAAAGAAAAGAGTTGGAGAAAAAGCTATGCTCAAAGAATTAATCCGATCAAAGTACATCCCGTCTTTGTAATCATTGTATCGTAGATATTGGAATTGTACATTTTGTTTATGACGGATCGTTTTGGTTAGATTGTATTTTGATGTTGTATAATATGTGAAAAAGGGATTGTTCGTGCTAGCAAGTTGATGCAAATTGTCGTTGTTGTCATCAGACAATGCGGAAATGAAATGTGTTACTCTCTTCCAAGGCTATGTACACTGTTATCAAAATTTAGATTGTGTTTCATAATTGGTCCCAAAATGAACTTCAATGATGCAATACACCGAACAAGAAGAATGACGACATGCTTCGATCTTCTTCTCATTCGATCTCATGGAACTTGTCTTCCACCATCGACTTAAGACTTTGTGGAAAAATAATCAATTGTCATTCAACTTTCACATTCGTTTCTAACAAGATTGTAACAATACATGTAATTCGGCAAACGCATCTAAACTGCAATCACTCATAAGTCTTATCCAACTCCCCACCAATGCCAACCGCCCCCCTCGTTTTCCTATTACTACTTACATGACAAATATGTTAGCGTCTTAGTGCCCAAGGGTGTTAAGTCGGGTCGATATAATTTTAAGTTGGAGCTCGGCTCAATTACATTACTTCAAGCATGCTCAATTGAGCCTTTTATTTTCAAACTCAAGTGGGGTTTAGCTTTACTTTTAAACTCAAGTTTGGTTTTTTAACCGATACATTCTGAACTTGGCCCGACTCGACTCCTCAAGGTAAATATTAACCAACTCGATATATTGAGTTTGTCTTGACTTAACGTTGTTGGGGTCATGGTTGGTTGAGTGAATTTGATTGTTAGTTGCTTTGATTTCATTAGTTTTTACACTAATGATATAAATTGAGATTAAAAGGGTATAAAAGAAATGTTGTTTAAATGCTCATGTAGCAATGGTTGTGTAACATTTCTAGTTTTTGGATTATCGATGTAGATTTTTGTCCCTAGAGATCAACGGGATCATGTTCATAACGTAGTATAAAGTACCTCATGAGTGTGATCTAGTTTGAATTGCTTTATAGATTTGTAAGATTTCTATTGGAACAATGTTGGTTCAGTTTTTTTCAATAAGTGTAGAGTATAGTGTGCTTAATGAGCCGAGTTTCATTTGAGTGACATACTTACTTTAGGGAGTCATTCATCAACATCACCGTCTCAGCAAATAGAGCTTGTCAAATGGATATCGGAGGAGAAAAAGAAAAATGAAAACTCAAATAATGCTTCATCGAAACAAAAAGTCCATCCCGTCTTAATAACCATTGTATTGTAAATTTGGCATTGTACATTTTGTTTATTACCTCTCTAGCCAATGACTCCCTCGCACGCTTGTACACATTCATCAGATGAGAATTTCTTCACGTCGTCATCATTTACATTGGTGTCTCCATCAGTTGTTCTATCGGAGGTAAACAACTTAACTACATTTATATTTCCCTTAAACAGACTCACATACATTTGTTTTTGTATAATGATTCAAACTGTCCTAGTTAAGTTGCAAAAATGGGTACCCATGTAACAAGTCAAAAGTATGTACTAAATGATTAACACGAACGATATTCTTAAAACTTGTTTCCTTTGATCGAAAAATTATATGTGTTCTACTTTCTTCCAAGTAGAATGATGGTGTGCTTGGCATATAAAAAAAAAAGAATTAAAGAATTAACGATCTCTCAGTCTTTTTACATTAAAAGATGAAAATCAGAAACACAGTATTACATAAGTTCCTTTCATTTAGCTTAAAACAAATATTACACCATCAAGACCTAAATGACTTCATGTAAATACTCTATTAGTCCATCGTCATTCAACTTCCACATTCATTTCTAACTAGATTGTAACAATACAATTAATACGGCCAACCTATAGGTGGCAATTTGTGTCCAAAATCAAAAAAATAAACTAAATGAGCAAATTTTTAAAAGATTTGGGTACATTTAGGCTTTTTTTTTTTTTCTTTTTTTTTTTTTTTTTTTTTTTTTTTTTTTTTGAAATGGGCATATATTGCCCATTTAGAAGTTAAATGGGCATAATGGGCACATATTTTTCTCTCAATTAGAGAACATTAAATTGTTTTTAAGGAAAAACTTATGGATAGTTACTTAAATATAAATGGGGTGTTACATTTGAGGAATTTTTGTTGTTCTTTTAGGTCTTTTCTATAGCGATTCGTATAACATGCGCCTGTTTAGCCTGTGCCCATTTAGCCCATAGCCCGTTCAGCCCATAGCCCGTTTAGCCAGTAGCCCGTGCCCGCCCGGTCCGCCCGTTTTGCCACTTCTAAACTGCAATCACTCGAAAGTCTAATCCAACCGCACACGTATTCCAACCGTCCCCCTCGTTTTCCCTATTACTTACATGACAGATTTGTTAGCATCTTAGTGCCCAAGGTGTAATCAAATTAAGTCGGGTCAATATAATTTTAAGCTCGAGATTGACTCAGTTACATTACTTCAAGCACGCTCAATTGAGCCTTTATTTTCAAACTCAAGCTTGGTTTCTTAACCAATACATTCTGAGCTTGTCCCGACTCGACTGTTCAAGGTAAATATTGACCGACTCGATATATTGAGTTGGGCTTGACTTAACTTTGTTTGAATTTGGTTATTAGCTGCTTTGAATCTATTAGTATTTACAATAACGCATTAACGCTGCATATTGAGATTAAAAATGGAGTAAAAAAGTTGTTGTTTAACATTGAGGTAGCAATGGTTGGGTAACATTTCTAATATTTGGATCAAGTTCATAACAAATTGCTTTGTAGATTTGTAAGTTTTCTATCGGAACAATGTTGGTTCAGTTTTTATTTTTATTTTTATTTTATTTTATTTTTTCTTCTTCTTCTTCTTCATTAGTGTAGACTAGAGTAGGCCGTAGGGCTGAGCAAACCACCCAAATGGACCGGATCGACCGAGACCGGATCGGACCGACCAAGACTGGACCGGACCGACCACATTCGGTCCGGTCCTCGCTCTCGGATTTTGGGAAAATTCGATCTCGGTCTTAGTCGGTCCGGTCCGGTCCGGACTAGAAATCGACTATTTTGGCTTGTTGGATCAGACCGACAAACGGATTGATTCGGTCCGGTCCTCGGTCTCAGCTTTTGGGCTAATTCGGTCTCGGTCTGGTCCGAGACCGATGCTCAGCCCTAGACTAAAGTAGGGGTATTTGCATCCCACATTGCCCTCAGGAACCAAATGACCAAGGTTGATATGATTATAAAATGAGATGCCAAACAATCAATGAAACACATGTTTTTTTGGCTCCTAACCAAAGTCATTGTTATGGTTTATTTTTTGGTTGTAATTACTAGTTATAATATTTATAAACAAATTTTTTTTAAAGTATCAATTTTATTTTTTAAAAATGGATGTTTTGAGATAATTTGTTTTTTAAAACATTATAATTTGTATCTAATAATAGTAAAAAGCTTTGAAATGTAAATCCGGTCAAAATATGGCTTTTTCGATAAGGGTTAATATACAAATATGTTACTAAACTTTCTAAAAATGTTCGCCTAAGTTACTGAACTTTCATTTTCTTCACTTAGGTTACTGAACTTATAGGATGCATTTTTTAGTGTTGGTAGGAGTGACTTAATTGTAGGGGTGAGCAAAACCGACCCGATCCCGAATCCCGTCCCGATCCCGAGTCCCGATTGTTGTCCCGAAACCGAACCGACGTCAAACGGGTCGGGACTCGGTTTGAGTTTTCCGGCTAATCGGGATTCGGGATATTCGGGATCGGGTCGGGACGGGCCAAAAACCGAAAAAAAACAAACAAAACCGAGAAAACCGACCGATCCCGTCCCGTCCCGAATGTCCCGAAACCGAACCGACCTTAATCGGGTCGGGACTCGGTTTGTGTTTTCCGGCTAATCGGGATTCGGGATATTCGGGATCGGGTCGGGACGGGTCGGGAGAGGCCCGATGCTCAGCCCTACTTAATTGTATATTCTTGGATATGTTAAGTAACATAAATGTCGGATTTTTACAAGTTTAGTGTTGTTTATGAATATTTTTGTGAAGTTCAGTGACCTCAAATGTCATGTTTTACAAGTTCAGTAATCTATGTGAACAAAATGAAAGTTCAGTAACTTAGGCGAACATTTTTGGAAAGTTAAGTAACATATTTGTATATTAACCCTTTTAATAATACGCTATAAAATAGTATAATTTTCAATACTTTTTTGGTAAGTTAAACACTATCTGAGCCATCTTTCGTAATTTGACAAGTAAACAACTAAACATCGCACTTCACAAACAATCACAAGACCCACAAATCGCTAGACATCCATCATTATAGATTGTACAGCTAAAGCAAATGTCCCAAAGAGTCTCAACTTACGAGATTCAAACTTAAAACCTCTTACAATGCAAATCGTGTGTATTGAACGTTCATGGTGGTTTGTCATGCCGTTTTTGTTTCAAGCCATAATATATACAATACAATACATGGCGTGGCATTCATATCCCCTAACCGAAGGCGAAAAAGACAATGTTAGATTGTTGCACGTTATTGCACTCTCGAAACTTGTGGCGCCAAGCTTGTCGATTCTCTTTGACTTGAGTGACTTATTAATAGAAAATATTCATTCGACATCCACATTCGTTTATAATACGTAGTAACTCAACCAGCTATATCTGCTTTCCTTGCTCAAGATATCTGTTGGTATCTCTATGACTAGGGTACACGAGTTAAACTTGATTACAAAACATGAAGCTTGATCTAGACTTTATTTTCAAATTCGTTTTCGGTATACTTTCGAACTCAACTCGACTTATATTGGGTCCATTTTGAGTAGCTCATGAATACTTCGCACAACTCGGTTACTTTGTGTATCCTTGTTCAGTGACGCATCAAATTTATCTAATTTTGATTGTGTTACTTGGATGAATACTTCGCCGAGGGTCAAGTAATTCTTTCCGCAACTCCGTTTTTATCCTGCTTTTGTGTAAAATATTAATGCATAATATTTTATAATGGGGTATAAAATGTTGGAGTCACGTGCAACTCATATTCCCCCAATTCATACATAGTTTGTAAAACCCAAACACCCCCTCTCCCTAATATACAAGGCCTAATTTACTGTTCCGATCTCCAGTCAATCCTCGTCATCTAATGCTTACTTCCCACTCATTCATGTACACATTTCATTTGCTTCTCAACAATCTCTTATATGTGTTCTTCTTGTAAATTACTAGATCCTTTTTTATATTAATCTTTGTTTAATCTTAGTGATATGTATGTTTTGTACTTTTACACCACACCCTCGACTAATTGTAGTTATGTTTGTTAATTCTTTTTAAAATTAATGTTTGTTGAATCATAGTGGTAGCAGATTTATGGGGGTGTTTATTTCGGCTTATATGTGGGCTTATGAGCTTATTTGATTCTGGCTTATATTACATAAGCCCCAATTTTGTGGCTTATATTGAGACTTATGTGCTTATATAAGTTTATCATATCGTAATAAACTTATATAATAAGCCAGAAAATTGGGGCTTATGTTATATAAGCCGAAATCAAATAAACTCATAAGCCCACATATAAGCCGAAACAAACACCTCCTTATTCTAAGGTAGTATTTTTAGAATTGATCTTTATTCATGGTTCTTGTCATGGACTTTACTTTATACGCATTAGTAAAAATTGACTGTTAATCTGGTTTTGTTTTCATATCAAAGATGAACAATATTGATTTTTTTAATCATTTCCTGGGTACATTTCTCAGTGCTACCAAACAACTTAGTTAATTACTTAATTTTAATTTCTCAATCAATCTCATTTCTATTCTCTATTTCATTTCTTTTCTGTAAATTTCTCTCTACCATACGTGCCCTAATAGTCCATTGTCATTCAATTTCGACCCATATACTTCGATGGGCTAAACGGGTCATGTTTCATCTTTAACGGGCCAAACTGGTAAATTAAATAAGTTGCTTAAAACAAAATAGGCTTTAACTGGTCGCAAGTCTCCCAAACTCTATCGCATCGGATTTCAAATATTATTTTATTAATAAAACTGGGTTATCAATGTATTAATACGATTTTTTAATCGTAGTCAGTTAGTCACACTAATTATCAATCAACAGGTTTAAAACTTGACATTTTTTTAGGTTGACCTGTATCAAAACTTGTTTTAGCCACAACCCGTGTTATGTCGTTACACAATCCGCCCATTCGATCACATTCTATATCATATACTTTTTTATCATGTTTTTATGACAACAATCTCCATTTTTCTAGAGCAATGAAGGTGATGGAACCTTAATTCAAGGGTAGATTACCGGGATGCTTTTAGTCACATTTTTTTGCCGAAGATGGAGTTGTTTGTTACAACGCGTTTTTGGTAAGCAATTACATTTGGTCTCACTAGAGTTAAAAGGAACTTTATTAGCTTAGAACATTCATGTTTACATTACTACATGTACATACAGGGTAGGTTCATATTTACCTTTTTTTTAGAATCACAATTTTTAACTATATCACAACATTTACATCACAAATCTATCATATATGTTTTAAGTAGGACTTGAACAAACAACCATTTAGTTTAGGAGCTTTTTACCATTAAAACACAAGCCCTTTGATATTTACCCATTTTACTTAGTTTGTCTTTACCATATGGCTTTTTGACTTTTTTGTCTAGTACAAAGAAAATGTCCATTTGAATAATTCAAAGTTTGATTAGTATAATGAATTACAAAGTAACAAAACATCACTGTCATGTGTTCACCTTCTCGCCAATTATTCTCACCAACTACGTACAATAGGCATGAGTTAACCGGACCCGAGTGTAGGGAGGGTTTGTGGAAGACAGTGTTGCCGCCGCTTGTACTGTCTGCATTAAAACTTGTACAATTTGACTAAAGTAGGTGGACCCCCTGGTAGGGAGGGTCCGGTTAACACATCCCGTACAATATTATATTATTAGACACTTTTCATTACTACTAGTCCTGTTTTGAAATTTATTTCCGGATATTATTAAACCCGTTATGTATTATAGTAGTAATGAAAGGCGTCTAATATTATACTATAAATATTGTTTGTAGTTGGTGAGAATAATTTGTGAGACGGTGCACATGATGTTTGTTGCTTACTCCGTATTTATTATACTAATCAAACTTTGAATTATTCAAATGGACGTTTCCAACAAAAATGTCAAAAAGCCAATTGTCTTCACAATAATGCAAAAAAAAAAAAAAAAAAACTCCACCAACACACTTGTTCACATCTTCAATATATACAAACATAAGTCAAACAGATTTACGTATATCACCCAAACAATTTAAAACACAATTCATTCAATTTATGTATATACAAACAACTTTGACTATTAATATTTTTATTTGTGTTATATAATATTTGATGAAAATTATACCAATCGAAAATGCATTTAAAACACAATTCATTCATATATTTTTCAGCAAGTATTATATAACATAAATAAAAATATTTATGATTAAAGTTGAATAAAAAATGAAATCGATCGAAAATGTTGTCGTAGAACATCCCATCGCGCAGCACGAGTTCTCGGCTAGTACCTTATAATAGTAGACACCTTCCATTAGTTACTACTAGTACTGTTTTGAAATTTATCTCTGGATTATTGTTAAAGTATTATTTTTTTAACACTATTATTAAAGTATTAAACCCGTTATGTATTATTGTTCGTAGTTGGTCAGAATAGTCGGTGAGAAGTGCACATCACAATGATTTTTCCTATACGCTATAGACAAAGAGTCAAAAAAACCCAGTTGTCTTTAAAATAATGAAAAAAAATAAAAATAGATCTCCACCAACCCACACACTTGTTCACATCTTCATCAATACATACAAACACAAATCGAACAGATTTATGTATATCACCCAAACACTCCTTCACTTCTTTCTGTAACAATCCACAAACACAAACCCTTTTTTTTTGTTCAGATAAACAAACATGATGTCTTCAGTCAATCGTGACGACTTTGCTCACTTAAAAATCCCCCTTGAAAATGTTCTATCCGCCACCAGCAACTTTGATGACAAAAATGTCATTCAAAAAGCTGTTTATGGAAATGCTTACAGGGGACAGCTCTTGTGGTCCGGTGAGTTGATTCAAATTGATGCTGGGAGGTTTAATAAAGAATGGTATGATGAAAATGAACAAAAGTTTTGGATGGAGATTTCATTGCTTTCTTCTCTCAAGCATAAAAATGTGGTTTCATTAGTTGGGTTTTGTCATGAGAATGATGAGAAGATCATCATTACCAGGCGTGACACCAGGGGAAGTCTCAGCAACCATCTAAGTGACCCGATGTTGTTGACATGGGTGCGAAGATTGGAGATATGTGTCGGTATTGCGCAAGCGTTGAGTTATATTCATTATGACGAGCCACGCGATTTTAGCGTAATACATCGACGCATCAGCAGTTACTCAGTTTTATTAAATGATAAACGGGAGCCCAAGTTATCTCAATTTATACTTTCCATGAAGATTGAAGCATCTCAGAGGCATCATTCATTCTGTGTTGACGAAGTTTGGGGTAAGGAGGGGTATATAGACCCGACATATATAGAGACAAAGAGTTTGAGCCACAAGTCAGATATGTACTCCTTTGGGATAGTATTGTTTGAACTACTGTGTGGTAGGAAAGCAGTAATTGACAATCGAGATAATAAGTATCTGGGTCCCGTGGCCATTACCCATTATAGAGAGGAAAAGCTCAATCAAATAATTGACCCTGGTCTGCTGAAACAAATGGACCCGCAGTCATTCGTGATCTTCGCGAAAACAGCGTATGACTGCTTGAATGACGAACCATCGCAACGCCCAAATATAGATGAGATTGTCCCGAGACTAGAGAAAGTGTTGGAACTCGCACGCCAAAACAGGCCTGTAAGACTTCTTTTTCTCTGTTTCATCTTTCTATCACAATAATTAATAGCCCTTTGATGTTGTGTCTTCCGTTGCTGGACCTTACTGAATATTACTACCCCTAATATGCAATGCTAACAAAACTCAAGTTAAGATATGACCATATTTGCTCGATTATTATAAGAAAAATGTGGCAGGCGATTGGCCTATAGAATTAGCAATTTGGTGTAAAAACAATAATATTTTGATTTTAAGTTTCGGCTGTGATAAAGTTGTATTAAAAGTGTATCACTTGAGACTATTTTAACTTCAAAAATTCAACGTCAGAAGTTTGGAATAGCTACTATTTTGACACCAAAAGAAATGGAACATCCCCAAAATCAAACAGCAAAACAACTTTATTGTAAAAAAAAAAAAAAAAAAAAAAAAAAAAAAAAAAAAAAAAAAAAAAAATTACTGCTATAAATGTTGGTTTCATGAAAAAAGTCACCCTATTGCATTTTAGACTGAAAATTATATCAATTTGTGAAGTTGAATTTTGCAATGAAAACACTATTTTAGTGTTTAACTCAAATACAAAAGGGAATTTATAGTTGATTGCTAAGAAAAATCAAATATTTGTTAATAACTTATATTTAGATTTAAAAAAAAAAAAAAAAAAAAAAAAAAAAAAAAAAAAAAAAAAAAACACTTTAGTGTTTAATTGAGTTATCAATGGCATCTCACATCTTTTTGTGACTTAAACTCTGTTTTTGTGATAGATACACTCTCCTCCCAACCACCTTGCTCACCTAAGAATCCCCCTTGAAGATATAGAATCTGCCACCAACTACTTTGCAAAAGGAAATTCCACAGGCAGAGGTGAATTTGGAGAGAGATACAAGGGACAACTCTCTTGGTCCGGTGAGTTGATAGATATCACTGCTGAAAGGTTAACTGATGAAGAATGGGATGATGAGAAAGAACAACAGTTTTGGACGGAGATTTCAATGCTATCTAGTCTCAAGCATAAGAATCTTGCTTCTATTGTTGGGTTTTGTAATGAAGTTGGCGCAGAGACCATCATTTACAAGAATGAGCCCAGGGGAAGGCTCAAATTCTATCTAAGTGACCCGGTGTTGTTGACATGGGTGAAAAGATTGGAGATATCTGTGGGAGTTGCGCATGCATTGAGCTACATACACTATGACGAGCCACAGGATTTTAGCGTTATACATCGAGACATCAGTGGTGACACAGTACTATTAAATAATGACTGGGAACCCAAGTTATCAGATTTTCAGCATTCCATGAAGATTAAAGCATCTGAAAGAAACCATTCTTTCAATACTGATTCAGTTTGGTCTAGGAAAGGGTATACATGCCCAACATATGCAGACACTAGCACTGTGAATCACAAGTCAGATATCTACTCCTTTGGAATGGTATTGTTTGAACTACTGTGTGGTAGGAAATCAGTAAGTGACGGTCAAGATAATAAGTATCTGGCTCCCGTGGCCATTTTTCATTATATCGAGAAGACACTCAATGGTATAATTGACCCGGATCTATTGAAACAAATGGATCCGCAATCATTTGACATCTTTGGGAAAACAGCATATGACTGCTTGAATGAAGAACAATTGCAACGCCCAAATATAGATGAGATTGTCGCAAGACTTGAGAAAGCATTGGAACTCCAAATGGCAGGCGAAAATAGGCCTGTAAGGCGTTTTTTTCTCTCTTCAAATCTGTATATCATAATAACTATTCTGTTCAGAATGACTTATTATTAATAATTAATAATGATAGTCTACTTATTACTGTATTTATGATGCTAAAGGAACACTCGGTAGTTGCGGCCGAAGTTGAAGGTACATCATCCAGTCAAGAGAAGGTTATTTTTCTTATAACTCTTTTTGATAAGTCACTTATTGAAATTTCAAAAAAGAATTTAGATTCTCCTTATGTTGAAGGCTTGATGCCAATGATAGGCCACATTGTGTCTAAAATTGGGGAAAAATCGTATTTGCCAGCTATTGTTCTAACATCTAGCTATTCTTGAGTGTAATGCACAAGATCCTATTTTTTAAGTATCTCCCAACATTTTCTGGTCTTTGATAAATTTTTATAATTGAGTTATTTACCTCAGTTTAATGTTTCACCCTGTGAATTTACACAAATAGTAATGGTGTCTTGTTCAATACATATAGGGCTCAGTGATCTCCGTCTTGAGAGGCGTTGAATCCCATATCAGCAAAAAGACAATGTCTTCCCTCAAAGATCTTTCTCATTCACACATCAGCTTTGAAGATATAAAATCCGCAACTAACGGTTTTGATCATGAAAATCTCATTAAAGATTTTGGGTTTGGAAGGATTTACAAAGGCCGTCTCTTGCATTCCAAACAGTTCATCGATATTATTGCGAAGTATTTCTCTTCTAAATTTGTAGATGATAAGATAAAAACATTTTGGACGGAGATTTCAATGCTTTCTAGTCTCAAACATAAGAATCTAGTGTCTTTTATTGGGTTTTATGAGGACAAGGACAATAAGTTTATCATATACAAGAAGGAGGCTAAAGGAACTCTAGACAAATATCTAAAGGACCGGACCCTCAAATGGATGCAAAGGTTGAAGATATGTGTTGGCGTTGCAAATGCATTGAGTTACATCCATTATGATGTTGGACGTGATTTTAGTGTCATACATTGCAACATCAAGAGCTCGAAGATTCTACTAGATGACAAATGGGAACCCAAGTTATCTGGTTTTGAGCTTTCGTTAAAAAATACAGTAGCTCGGAGGCAGCGTCTTCTTCTTACTCGTGATGTTGTTCAGAATGTATACCTAGACCCAAAATATAAAAGAACGGGGGGGGGGGGGGTGACTCACAAGTCAGATGTGTATTCGTTTGGTGTTGTATTATTCGAAGTTTTGTGTGGTAGGAGTGCAGTTCTTCGAGATGAAGAGTTCGGAGAGGGGTTATTAAGTCAACTGGCCAAATCTCATTTAGATGATATGATTGATCCACATTTACGAGAACAGATGGACCCCGAAGCATACAAAATCTTCTCAGAGACAGCATTTTACTGCATACAAGAGGAACGAGCAAAGCGACCGCATATAGATCAAGTTGTCACTAGACTTGAGAAAGCTTTGCAACTCCAGTGGAAACATGAAAATCCAGTTGACAGTACATCATCCAATCGGTTGAAGGTAATTAATTTCCCTAAACTTTTAATTTGAGGAAACATGAAAATCAGATTTTGATTTTACATTATTATCTTTTTTAACATTGTATTTTATATTTCATAGATTATAATAAATTATAACTAAAAATATTATATAAAACTAAGTTTTTGTAATTTATGTGGTGAATATAAAAGTATGAAATAGTTTGTTACATAAAATTTTAATAGTGGGTTCATTCTGAATGCATACAGAAGATCTTTTCAAGGATGTAACTCTTAAGAAAGTAATGATGTAATAAGCGTGTTCAGTTTTTCAAATTGAAAATATGTATTCAAAGTAAAAGTATTTTAAATTTTATTATACCATAATCATTTTTGTGAAATACTTGAATAGGCAATCATATTAGTGTTTACCATTTACAAAAGAATAAAGGTAAGATTATGCATTTTACGGGGAAGGAACAGGCATAGGTATGGTTTAAGGACTTAAAATGATCGTACCCAAAAGCAGAGGGTTTTCTAAAGTCAACTTTAGTGGCATGACTATTCTTTTCCTAATTTCACATAATATGACCCACTTTGTCTTTTCTATTTTTATTATGTTTTTGTCCCTTAGACAACCACTAATATAATGTTACTCTTTTCCTTTTTTCAAGAAATGGCAAAACAATTTTACAAAAGGCACCCAAGAAATCCAGTAACAACATAAAGATAAAAACCTTCAAGAGGGATGAAATCATTTTCCGACTAGTTAACTTGAAAAAATGAACTGTTGCTTTTGAATGTTTTCATATTTTCTAAATGTTACTCGTAATCAATTTTCTTACTAGCATTAATGAGGTGATGCATGACTCTATAATGTTGCAGGAGAAGAACTTTGAACACTTGAAGATTGGACTAGATGTTATAAAGGAGGCTACCAAGAATTTTGACGATTCACATTGCATTGGGTCAGGTGGATTCGGTAATGTATACAAAGCAGATCTTGAACATTTCGATAGCAGTAATTCCTCGTCGATAGAAGGTGTGAATAAGTGTGATTTACCAAGAAAGCGAAGCACGGTAGCCATAAAGCGCATTCACAATCAAAAAGGAGAAGAAGGGTTCATTTCAGAAATTGAAACTCTAACTACTTGTAAGCATGATAACATAATCTCTCTTCTTGGCTTTTGTTATGAAGGTAACGGTGCAATGATCCTGGTTTATGAGCATGCTTCGAAAGGTAGTCTTGAAAGCTATTTGGGAAGCAGTGATAGAATGACTAATCTTAATTGGGTGCAACGTCTAAATATATGTCTTGATATTGCACATGGTTTGAAATACATTCACAACAACACAGATCATGGCAAACAAAAGATGATACATCGTGATATCAAGAGCGATAATATTCTGTTGGGAGATAATTGGAAGGCAAAGATTGCGGATTTTGGGCTCTCCAAATTCCACCCAGCAGATCAAGTGGCCAGCACTATCTATACCAATAGCATTGCAGGTACATATATGTATTTGGATCCAGAATATGAGAAGGATGGTAGATTAAATAAGAAATCAGACATTTACTCGTTTGGAGTAGTGTTGCTTGAGATCTTGACAGGGAGTTTGGCCTATGATTCTGTATACACCAAGGTGAATGACAAGGGAATTGCACCCATTGCAAGAGATCATTTTGAAAAGGGAACAATAATGGAAATTGTTGATCACAAGATAAAGGAGGAGACCGATGAACATGTCTTTTCTTTAAGTAAAGGACCCAATAAAGAGTCTTTGGACATCTTTTTAGACATCGCATTTCGATGTGTAGCAGAAACTCAAGCGCAACGTCCAACAATAGAAGTTGTCATCCAAGAACTCAAAAAAGCGTTAAACTTTCAGGTAAGTAAATAATTTAAAAGACAACTTATTAATTTCTTCATTAGTAAAATGTGACATATCATACATTATACTTTGTGTAAACAACATTTCTCAAACTGTTACTCATTATTAGATCTTTTTTTAAGGGTATCTAACTATCTCACTATATACAACAAATCAATCTCACAATGTCCTAAGCGATTTATTGTTTAAGTTATTTCACCGGGTATAAAACCTTTACCCCAACAAACCTTTAAACTTTTATTGTTTATAACGTGCTAATGAGTCGCCGGTAAACCTCCTCACTCTTTTCTTCCATGTATATATATTTTTTTGTTAAGTGTAGAAATTGCAACAACAAACCTTGATTTGCAACCATAACTTTGACATGAACTTGGAGACTGAAAAAAATTAAATTTTGATTTAACAGAATCCTGTATGGCAAGTAGTTTCAGTTTGTTTTTACTTACTACATTTACTGACTGTCTGATGATTCACAGGAGAACCACAAAGACGACCTCAAACTGTCACTTAAAGACATAAAGTTGGCGACACAAAACTTCAGCCAAGACAATATCATTGGACAAGGAGATTTTGGGAAAGTATATAAAGGAGTAGCTACTCACATTCATGGACATAACATCTTTGCTGCAAAGCGCTTGGATAGGAAGTCTGTTGAAGGAGAAGCTGAATTTATGACAGAACTGGAAATCCTTATGGAGTATAAACATGAAAATGTCATTGGTCTTGTAGGCTACTGTGATGAAGAGGATGAGAAAATTATTGTTTACGAGTATGCATCGAGAGGAAGTCTTGATAAGTACTTGGACAATGATAGTCTTACGTGGGTAATGCGGCTAAAAATATGCATCAATATTGCAATCGGGTTGGAGTTCCTTCATGGAAAGGGTTCAAGTCCAGAAATGGTGATACATAGGGACATCAAAAGCAGCCACATACTACTGCTTGATGATTGGAAAGCAAAAATTACTGATTTTGGGCTTTCCTTAGTTTGTCCAACAAATCAAGATGTGGACTATGTCATCGACAATGTTAAAGGCACAATTGGCTATCGTGACCCACTACACTCGAAAAAAGGCTTCTTAACTAAAGAATCTGATATATTCTCACTGGGTGCGGTTTTGTTTGACATATTGTGTGGGAAACTATCGTCCATAGAACTAGATGACGAGTTTCTTTATTTACCCTTTTTGGCTAAACACCACTATCATATCAGAAAACTTGATAAGTTGGTGTTTGAGGGTATCAAAGAACAAATTGTGCCACAGTCATATACTACATTTACAAAGATTGCCCTTCAATGCTTGCATCATAGGAGAGAAAGACGGCCAACAGTAGGTGAAGTGATAAAACAACTTAAGAATGCATTGGAATTCCAAGTAAGTTTTTATAATTATTTCAAATTAGGCTACCATTTCTTTCACATTCAGATCTAAAACTATATTTATGGAAAATAAGTTGTGCATTTCTATTGTTCAAATAGTGTTGTTGAACCATAAAACACGATAAATAAACATATATTTTAATAAGACAGTCTTTTTTATCACTCTAAACAAAAAATAAATCAAATGTCAAAACGAAAAGACAACAAGTTTCCATGATCCAAAAAAAATTGTGTTGTCCATGTTTAGTAGAAGGTATTTAGTTGTTTCTTCAATGATAGAAATGTAAATGTATGAAATATGAGCTTATTAATTGTTTGATTAATGTACAGGAGGATTATGAGATATGGGAGTTGAAATTGCCTAAAGACTACAACGAAATAATCCAGATGTCAAAGTGCCCTGAAGATTATTCTACCATCAAGAAAGAGGATCTTTACAACATCTTTTCTAAAGGAATCCTCCTTCAAGAGGACAAAGTGGTAATCAGTTTATTCTCAAATCTCAGTTATATTTTTGTGCATCCTGTGTTCTATGTATCCTTTAGTTTATTAGGGATGAATCAAAATCAGGCATGCATTTACACATCATAACATTGAGCCTAACCTTTTTTTTTTTTTTTTTTTTGTGTGTGTGTGTGTGTGTAATAGTTGCTGTCATTTGATGGTATTGGAGAAAGAAATGCAGTGGTTTCAGCAACAATGTTTTCCTACAAAAACAGCTGTCCGCATAAGTGGAAATCTCTTCCAGAAACAAGGTTATTCTCTCTACAATCTAATATTATCAACAACTTTTAGAATAAGAAATATAAACAACTGAGTTTCATAAACAGGCATAATACAAAATTGTTTGTTAAACTCAAAGAAGAGTAAATAGTAGATGCTTCGTAACTCATACACGTTCAGTCCTACAGCGTCTTATATCTTTATATATCAACTCTAAAGTCTCTTCAAGCTTCAGTTTATTTATACGTTGAACCTTGATATTTACTGAAAATACACAAAAAACTTTATAAGTTTAAAACATAATAATTAGGTAAGAATGATCAATTAATGTTGCACGACATGTACTTTTTCACTCATCAAAAGAAATGGAAATTCAATCTTAGACAAAATTATATTTTTGATAGGAATTGGATTACATAGTGCCCATTTTGAAAAAAAGTGTATTTTATGTCAACTTAAATGACTGTTCTTCCTATATGAGATTTTAGAGTACTTATCAAAATTAAAGGGTGAATAACATGAGTAGAGCTACTTTAAACTATGCATTTATGGAATTCTTATATAAGATTTTAGAGTCTTCTTAACTGATTTTATTAGTCTCAGATTTGGAATCTGGGGTGTTATGTATACCTTGATTTTGTGTTTACTTATTTTTTTCAAAACATGGATGAGGTATACCTTGTTTTCGGCCTTCTGTTTGCACGGCAATGAAACAAAAATTTTGCTAGCATCTTGCTTGTCTATTTTAAGATATAATCCCTCTAAAAATAAATAACTTAATGGTTAAAAGAAAATTATCATAGTTAATTATATATTTATTGATTCAATAAGTTTCAGTTTTGAATTTAAGTCTTTTCACAATTCCCAAAGAAATTGTTTTCTCATTTATTTTGGTTTAAAGAAATACTAAATTCTAAAGTAGAAGTGTACATCCGGGGGGAATAATGGTTATGACTGACTCGGACTTGAATATTTATAACATGTGCAGATTTGAGTCGGTAGTGGAGATGTCCGATGTTTCCAATTTGAACATCGAAATTAAGACAGATACTCGATTATTATCTCCGAATGCTGCTTATGTGGTCTATTTACTCTTCAAACTCTGTGATTCAAGAAAAGTTTCAACTAAACCGATGTATGTTAATCTAAAGTATAGAGTGGGCTCCGAAAATCTACATGCATATTTTGCAAAACAGAGAGACGAAGAGTGGATGATGATCGAGTTGTACAGATTCTTAAATCAGAACGAAGATGTCATGTTTACATTTCTAATAGAGAGCTTTTCGTCGGTCTATTGTGGAGATGGTGCGATTTATGTCGAAGGCATTGAATTTCTTGCAATTGACAAAGTGAGTTTAGAAATATCCCTTGGCTCCATTCTAAATTATTTTGTTTATATATAAAAATCATGTCTATGCTGCATATATATAACATGATTGTACACAGGTGAAATATGAAGAAATCGGAAAGTTGAAGGATGTCCAACAAGTCTTGGAATCAAACTTCAATGTGGATTGCGTGCAACAATTGCCAGCTAACTTTGAAGAAATATTTGAGATACATAGAAACTATGATGAGTTGTTTTGGTTGGGCGAAGTAAACGGGAAGAAACTTCTTGTGGTTTCAGCAAAGGCAGCTCTATACAAATTTTCTAATGCCGATCTCTTTACTTCAAAACCATCATCCCAGTCAAGGTTTGCACATCTCTTTACTTCAAGGTTTGCTTTTTTGAACTAGATTTGGCATGTTTTCCTTTGAGCAGTGAACTTTCCTAATTGTACATTCACAATGTGCACATCTAATCTTATTTACAAAAGAAAATAAAAAACTACTGCAGATTTTTAAATTTAAGGCCAATCTTCTTTATTGTTTAGTAAAATACTGAAAATTTGTGTATAAATGGTTGACAAAAGTATCACATCTTGGATTTGTCTTTTTGTGTCTTCAAAATTTACATTGTTTCTAGTATGTAATCATAGTATGTATAGTACATGCAGATTTCAAGAGGTGATTGAGCTTTTGCCACAACAAGTATTCTATATTAATTGCACGATTAGAAGTCAAATGTTGTCGGCAGATACAGAATACACGTGTTATCTTGTATTCAAGCTTTCAGAAGAATCTCAGGGGCTTCATAATCCGGTGAAGGTACGAGATCTACTCCACCAAGTAAACGAAGAGGCTGAATTTTTCTATTTTGTTACCCCAAGCTCACTGAATATAAATGATATTACACGGGTTCCAAAACAAAGAGAAGATGGATGGATGGAGATTCAAGTGTGGAAATTTAACTCGAGTCTTAATTTCGAGGATGACTCTCTTTCTATCTATATGAAGTTTACGAGTCATGAAGGAACTATGTCTGGCCTCATCATATGTGGCCTTGAGTTTCGCCCAACGTTTATTGGAAACGGCAACGATATTCAAAGACAGAGAATGCTACAAGACGAAGCCCAAAACCCACACATCCGGCATAAAAAAGATGAGAATCAACAGTGCTATGAAACCGTTAGATCACTAGGGTTTAAAATATTTTATTTTATTTTATTTTTATTTTTATTTATTTTATTTTATTTTTATTTTTTTGTTTAGACAACGACAATTTTAACTATCTCACAATATTTACACCGCAAATCTCACTTGTTTTAAGCAAGCCATGAACCCACAACTATTTGGTTCGGGAGCTTCTCATGTACAATTGGGTACCATTTTGATTTAAGATCATGTTGTATGGATCGGAGAAGCTCTACTTTGAGGAGTAGTTTTCAATCCAAAACATTTTCTCAAGAGAAAGAAAGTTGTATTTGTAGTTAGCTTGATAAAGGCTTATTGCCCCGTACTTGTTTAGGAAGAAATTACAAAACTAGGATGATATATTGAAAGCAGAAAAGGTGGCAAAATGTAGGACGATTTGCTTTTTTTGATTTTTCTCTATTATCTCTAGTTCTTTACTTGTATAATCTTTTGTATATCTTTTACTAGTTATAATGTCCGTGCACGCACGTGACTTAGACAAAAAGTTATGATAAAATATTAATGATGTTAATTTGATTATATAAAGTAGTTTTGTATTTTTTTTTTTAATAATCTATGGTGGTTTTTTTGTAACCGAGTTATTTCTTTTATTAGTTTTGTTAAGATATAACATTTGCATACAAAGTTTCAACGTTTGTTAATTGTTAACTTATATCACGTAATTTAAACCAAGTATAAAACCTTTCATGAAATTAGATAATACTATGAATATGTGTGCATAATGTGTCAAGATATAACCAAAATCATGTCTTAGACTTTAAAAAAAAACTCAAAGATCAAACTAACATTAGCTAACTTGCAACCAAACACACAAATTACAGTTAAGTAAAAGAGATTTTGATATAAATTTGAGCTAATATAACTTTATTTTTTTAATCTATTGATTGAAGGCGATTTAATGAGTTAACATCCATTTCGAACTTAAAAAACTCAAGTTTTGTCCT
Organism: Artemisia argyi; assembly: GCA_030686995.1. NCBI lineage: Eukaryota > Viridiplantae > Streptophyta > Magnoliopsida > Asterales > Asteraceae > Artemisia > Artemisia argyi. The sequence goes on from CM060689.1 coordinate 7,529,827, forward strand.
TCCATATGAAAAATGAATAAGTATACTACTAAAATTAAAATATTAAAAAGTAACTCAGTATCATAAATCCATCACATATGGAGTAGGCTTGCAATGCATGGAAGTCAACTGCATATTGTCCCTCCTCGGTCAGCTTGCTGGTCAAAACGGTGTAATCTCTTTGGTTCCCTCTGTCATATTTGAATCAATCAACCATAGTATCTTAACAAAACTCTTACTTTGGTCGTATGCATTTCTGATTATAACAAATATGATGGATGTGGTCTAATAGTGAATGATGTTCATTGTCTTAAAAGAATAAAAGTGATGCATGAATAAGGCGGGGTGGATGTATCTTTTGAGAATGTGATAGTAATGCTCAAACATGCATTGAACATGGACACGTAAATGAGCCATTGCTTCCTTTAACTCATCATCAGTTTCTCCAAGCCCCAACATTATAGAAGTCTTGGTGATCATTCCCTCTAGAGGTGGCAAAACGGGCGGGCCGGGCGGGTTCGGGCAACGGGTCAAACGGGTACGGGCCAAACGGGCACGGGCCAAATGGGCAACTTCTAAAATTAGGGTCAAACGGGCGCGGACCAAACGGCCACGGGCCAAACGGGCTAAAAAAGACATCAAAAGACTCAAATTTTCTTCAAACAAAAAGTTTTCATCGATAACACCTGCACTTTCAAAATCGTGAGAAGTATACCTGCAACTTGACCAAGCTACGACACTTTTTGCAATTTACTCTCTTGAGAACTACAGTACTACTCTAAAAGATATAATGCCAATTGCAATTTTCAGCATCTTACAGGCTTTATACATCTTTTGGCCACACATGACATCTTGTGTTATGCAATGAAACCAAACAGCATGAAGTGAACAAGCAAGACAATAACTTTTTAACATTTAAAATTAATTTCAACAAACATTTAAGATTAATTTCTCCATCAGCAAAGAGAACAAGCAAGACAATAACTTTTTAACATCTGAAAACACAATATCCAGATTACACTTTTAATATTCTGAAACAAGATTCATAGAAGAAAAAAATGAGACACGGGTTCATAGCATAGGACTAGGGGTCATTTGGCAAGCAGACTTCGGTGAGCTTGAGCCTGATTCTCTTGGTTCTGTTGATAGTTGAGTGGCCTCCTGAATAGCATGATGTGTGCCTGCAATTCATTAAAGGTATTTTAGGCTGAGAATCAAAGTGACATATGTGCTGTAAGCATAGACAAACAGAAAGGTAGAGCAATGGCTTATCACTACAAAGACAACAAAGAGAAAAACCAAACAAAGAAGAGCATAACTGCATAAAAACACAATACCCATTTGATCTATAACAACTGCACTGTTTTGCAATCATGTGGAATAAGGGGTGTTTTGGATTACTATTGCAATCTGAACTTATATAATGCATTCACCCTTATCATCCAGTGATCCAGATAAGTTAAGCTATTCTACCAGAAGACGATAAACACAGTAGTAGTATATTACCTTAAAAAACATTAGTTATCATTGTAATTTTCAAGATCTTCTGATAGTCCTTCCACTTCTTCCTCGTCATCTAATACATTAAAAGAGATAAAGTCTCATAATTTGATTCAATACTTATATTATATCATATACAATCATAGAAATAACGCATAACAAGTAACTTACAAAGAGAATGAAATAATATACCTTTTAAATCAAGCCAATCACGAGTACACAACAGCGCCTCAGCATTTGATGGAGACAATGAGCTTCGATATTTACTCAAGATTCGACCCCCGATACTAAATGATGATTCAGAAGCCACTGTTGTTATTGGGACACTCAATAAATCACGAGCCATGAAAGCCAATCGTGGGTACCTTGCTTGATTTTCTTTCCAGAATTGCAAAACATCAATTGTCGTTTTTCTAGAAATTTCAGGTTCTTGTAAATACAATGTCAATTCTGATTTGTCACTTGTTTCAACTCTTTGAAACCGACTACGGAAAGACTCAAAGCCACATAACTCATCTAACTCGTCCACCGTGTCACCATCATTGACATTTTCATTATTAGCTCCCAATGAATCATTGCGTGTCTCAAAATTGAACTCGTACTCCTTATACAAAAGTTAACACAATAAATAAACGAATGCGGCAAACTGAATGGTAAAACATATATTCCAGAAGGTTTAAATGCAATGATGAGCAGGAACTAAACGAATCATGAGTCAACTTTTGGTAACTAAACGAATGATTCGAGGAATTGTTTTTTAGCTTCATTTTTTATATGACCCATTCTAGATAAAAACACATACTAATTTGACCATTTCATAACCACATATGCAAGTGTGCAACTACCATCCCCAATGGACCAATTTGCATTGAACTCATCCAGTTACACAACCACATATGCAAGTGTGCAAAATCCAGGACAAAACCATCTAAGTTACCAACTTCAAACAACTTTCTATTTCTTACTCCACTCTATATAAGCAACTCATTTCTCACCTAAAATAGAGTCCCAAACACCCTTAAAATCAACAGTGAAAATAGAATCTTAAACACCCCTAAAATCAACAGTGAAAATGGTCCCAAACACCCCTAAAATCAGTAGTGAAAATAGTCCCAAACACCCCTAAAAAAGCATAAAAATAAATTAATAAATTAAGATTTGAGAATAAAAAAGTGCATATTATTTTATATAATTATGAATACCTGATGTGAAGAATTGAAGTGTAGAGAAAGTTGTTTAAGGAATTGAAGAAGTGAACATCGTCAATTCGTCATCCAGTACCACGCCTAGACAATTAGGGCAAAAAAATACCCATTTGATTTCTAACACCGACCATTTTGCCCGTTTTTTTTTTTTTTTTTTTTTTTTTTTTTTTTTTTTTTTTTTTTTTTTTGTTATATCATGCTTAGCCAACCATATAGCCCAAAAGAAATAAAAAGGTAAGCCCATTCCGTCCATTTATCTTAAAAAACAGGCCCATATAGCCCGAATTTTGACTTTTGGACTTTATTTGCCACCTCTAATTCCCTCCTTGCTAAGTTTTGCATGTTTCCAAGACTCATAAACTCTGCTCATATCTACAGTATTCTACACCAACAACAAACTTTCTATCGGTTAATCACTTTCTCATATAATGCAATACCAAAAAAATCAACAATAATGCAAGAAATTTAACTACTCACCCAGCTCGTGGATCTCTTACATTTCTCTGGAGGCCTTAACTGTCTCAATGTTATGAGCAAAAATGTCTAATCATGAGTTGGCCAACATCGACACAGCTTCTAAATCCCCTTGAAAAATCAGATGTCAAGCACTCGGCCATAATCTCAGGCTTGCTCTTCTGCTCAACGAAGTGACAAATATATTAAATCATTATATTTTATGCAGCAAATTAGATAATCAAGATCTATGTTTGACTATAAATTTGAGTCTGCTTATTTTTAGGTTCTTTAATAGTTTGTGTGTTCAGTATAGAATGAGGATTCCTCTTAAGATAAGACACAACTTTTTCCCAAAAATTTCTTAGTTTGCCAATAGTCAGATTGTTTCAGCTCTAAACACATTCTATATGACGATATGCAGTAATGAGAACCATTTATTCACCTTCATTGCTCTGGCACTCTCAGCAAAATGACCACTTCCACCACCTGCAAGATCGTCATGATCCACACTTACTAAAACAATATAATGCACACTGCAAGATAAGGACAGAACATTCTCATTAGTGGGTGTCGGCACATCCAACCTGATACGGTGTATAAAAAGAGATCAATACCCTTTGCATATGGCCGTCTGTCATAGTAATAAAACATATTAAAAAGAATGCATCCAAACAACATATGTAACAAAAACTAATCTGAGCAAATTAATGCTAGGTCCACATAAGCGTTGAATGTGGCTCTTTTCCTGAGTTGGCCATAAAAGTGCAATTATAACAGAAAACAAATTATGTTTCAAAAAGAACATAGTTCTTAATAATAATTTAAGAACATTCTGTTAACTTAGGAAAACTAATTAACAAAAATCATTCATGCATGTTTTCCAAACAATTTCATTATCCTCTAGCATTAATATAATAGCAAATGAATCACAACTACTGACGATACGAATAATGTATTTAAAAGTTATCTTTCTCTCTCTTTACCTGCTTGTTATGGATCTTTAATTTTCAATTGAGTTATATTCACTAAAATCAAGATGTAATTAATTGTACCCAAGATATCAAAAGTGTTGGACACATATATAATGAAGAGAAAGAAAGGTAACATACAAACATCAGTGCTATTACAACTCGTTCTCTTATCATGTTCCAATTTTTACAATGCTTGGGGTGAGTGTCTTATTCCAAAATTTACAGAATTTGAGTGCATTATGAATAATATAGAATCACCTCAAAAAGTAAGTGCTATAAGAAACTGAGTGAATTTTTTACTGTATGATGCCTTCCTACTTCATAAGAACTTTAATACCCGTGCAACATGATGGGCTTTTAAAAACTGAATATCACAATTGAATTGATATCTAACGTAAATTCAATTTAATGTTAGAATTTGAGAAATAGTAGAGATCTTGTCATGTATATTATACCTTAGCTCCCAACCCATAGTAGAAGTGGCAGATGGCAGAGACCACGATCCATCTGCTTTAAGCGCAACAGCCAAACCTGTACCGACATGCCCATTAGAAATTAGCTCATTTCAAATGATGTTCTCGATATATGACCATTATCTCTCAAACCATCAAATTACCACTATTCTTTAGAGCTTCTAGGTTGTACAAATGGAGCAAATGTTGTCTTACATTTGTAAATACTTTAGGTATGCAGTATGCTTTTAAAAAATAGGCATTTTTAATTCTGATTATAACAGTTTTGGTTTCCCACCTTAAGCAATCACGAAACAACAAAAATTGATATGAAAAAAGGAAGTGCATTCTTTACTTACCCTGTAATCATAGCATTCCACGTTACCAAAACTTTCCTACCCATCTTATCAAAAACCCACCTCGCCGACACCAAATCCCACTTCTCATACATACCAATCGACGCCGAACCAACATAAGAATTCGTCTCCATCTCATTCTCCAGAACATACTCCTCAACCACCTTCCCCAACTCCAAATTCCCAATATCCCCACACGCCCTAAGAACACTCACAACCGTCATCTCATCCGGTTCAAACCCATCCCTTTTCATTTCCTCAAACAACTCCAATGCGCCTTTCGCTAACCCCATCTTCACACAACCAAAAATCATCAAATTCCACGACACCAAATCCCTCTCAGCAATTTTATCAAACACCTTACGCGTACACCCCAAATCTCCACATATAGCATAAATACTAATCAACGAACACCTAAGATGCACATCCACCATCAACCCATATTAAACCACATTACAATGACCCAATCTCACAAAACCAAACAACAAAAACATATAAAGATTCAATCATTAACTACTAATTGACATAAACCCACAACTCAATTGCCAAAACAATAATAATAATAATAAATAAAAATAAATAAATAATATACATTAGTTGGTGTTTTTAGCTGAAATTTTAAAACAAAAATATACTTTTAACCAAAAAAGAGGAGGATTATGATTAAGGTTTCGATTTCTTTCAAATTGAGATAAACTGCCGGATATTAAAATTGGTGCGTGATTGGTGTCGGATGTTAGGGCTGGGTTATTTTGTTTGTGTTATTTGTCCCGTAAATTTCAATTTTGTACAATATCCAGGTTTGGTCCTTAAAGTTTAGAAAATGACACCCGCTTTTTATTAGTTTGTTTTATCACACTTTTGACACATATATTTTTTTGGTAGTTTTTTCTCTTTTACACGAAATTCTTCAATTTTGATCAAAATAAATTCAATTTTGACTTTTAACTAATTAATTATATCGCACGATTTTGCCTGCGTGTCAAAATCGAGCAATATAATTGGCCCAATTTTTTTTCCAATAAGATTGTTTTGCCAAAATCGCTCTGAAATTATGTAATTCATTTATTATATAATTGGGCCAATTATATTGCTCATTTCCGAAAGGGAAAACTCTTTCAAAACGTACCATACTTGTCAAAAAAATCACTTTTGAGTAACGTACTTTTAATTTTCATTATTGTGGTGCTAAACTTTTATTTTTGGCCTCTTTTACGCACTTTGGGACGTTTTTATGACATTTTTGCCCCTAGATTTCAAAAAATTTGAGGGGCAAAAACACCCCAAAGTGCGTAAAATAGGCCAAAAATGAAAGTTTAGTAACCCAATAAGGAGAAAAAAATTCGATACTCAAAAGTGATTTTTTGGACAAGTATGGTACGTTTTAAAAGATTTTTCCCTTTCCGAAATGCACCAAAAACAATTATATTGCCAATTATAATAAATGATGTAATTCATTTATTATAAACTATGAAACTTCAAACCATGATTTGGTTCATGGATGGCAATTCACACTTTCCATCCCTAGGAAGTATCAGGTTGAAAGGCACTTATAAATTAGAGTAAATTGCATTTTTGGTCCCTGTGGTTTGGCCAAATTGCAGGTTTGGTCTCTATCATTTCGAAAGTGTAATGATGGTCCTCATTTTGAAGTTTTGGCTGCATGTTTGGTCCCTAGCCAAAGTTAAATGACTAAAATACCCTTGTCTTTCTTCCCTTTAATATTTAGATTATTTTTCCTTTTTATTTGTTCATCTAATACCAAGAACATGAACAAGAACCCAGATAAACAAAAGTACACTTTACTCTTAAAGCAAAACCACTTCCACTTTCACACACAATTCAATAACAAAACCACAAACACTCTCAAAAATAATTTCAGATCTAGCGAAGATAAACAAAAATACAAAAACCACAAAAGCTCGGTTAGATTTCATACAAGAAGACTAAAACAATGAATAAAAAAACCCTAAACTCATTTCACACTCACCTAAATTTTCTCTTAAGCCAAAGAAAAGCTAAACTCAAAAGAGCAGTCACATAAAAATTTATCTCTTCTCTTCTCATTTATGGTTTTAAACCGAACACAAGTGACAAAATCCTCTTTTTGTCTTTTATGTCTTAATCGAAACACAAAAACATCAACACCGACCAAATTCGGGGATTTGGGGTTATAGATAAAGAGTACTTATTTTTGTAGATCTACATAGGTTGAAGATGTATGCTAGATTCGGGGATTCTGTCACCACCTTCGTCGAATTTGTCACTACCACCACCACCAGATTTGGTAGTTCTGTCACACCTCCGCGAATCTTGTTCTTCCTCTTTGACTCTTCATTTCTTGTTTCGAATCAATTAGGATAGGGATTAGGATAGGGTTACTGTTCTTGTTTGTGAAGTTGTAGTCATATGTTGTTTTAGACGGGTTACTGTTCTTGTTCTTCCTTTTTAACTATTCGTTTCTTGTTTCGAATATGGTAAGGTAGGGACCGAGACAATTATGTTGATGAATTTGTGTTTGATATTGTAGACGCGAGGTTGTAGTTTTGGAAATGACCAGGACAATTTTGTGTTAGTACTAGTTGTTTGTGAAGTTGACTGTTCTTTTACTCATCTTTCTTTCTTGTCAATAATTTTGACTTTTCTCTGACTAATGATGGTTGATTCCATCTCCGTGAGGTAGGAGAGTAAAAAGATTTTGGGGAAGAATATGGATCTATGGTTAGAAGCTGGTGTTTTTATGTTGATTATATGAGTGTATTAGATATTTAAGTGTATTAAATATTTTGTTTATCTGGGTTTTTATTCATGTTCTTGGTATTGGATGAATAAATAAAAAGGAAAAGTAATCTGAAAATTAAAGGGAAGAAAGACAAGGGTATTTTAGTCATTTAACTTTAGCTAGGGACCAAACATGCAGCCAAAACTTTAAAATGGGGACCATCGTTGCACTTTCAAAATGATAGAGACCAAACCTGTAATTTGGCCAAACCACAGGGACCAAAAATGCAATTTACTCTATAAATTAATATTAAGAAGAGCAAATTGCATAAAAAGGTACCCATCTTAGGTCCAATTTCAATTAAAGGTACTACTCTTTTTTTTTCACAATTTAAGGTACCAGACTTTTTTTGGCCGATTTAGGTTTTTTACTAACTTCCGTTAACAATTTCGTTAGTAAATTACATGTTTGTTCCTTTAGTTTGCATAGGAGATTCATGTTTGGTCCATTTTCGTTAGTAAATTAAATGTGTAAAAACGGATGAAAGCGTGTAAAAACAGACGAAAACGTGCAAAAACGTGTAAAAACGGATGGAAACATGTAAAAACGGATGAAAACGTGCAAAAATGAACAAAAACGTGTAAAAACGGAAGAAAACATGTAAAAAAGACAAAAATGTGTAAAAACATATGGAAATGTGTAAAAAGGGACGAAAACATGCAAAAACGGAAGGAAATCGTGAAAAACAGATGAAAACGTGCGAAAACGAATGAAAACATGCAAAAACAGACGGAAACGTGTAAAAACGAACTAAAACTTGTAAAATCGGACGAAAACCTGCAAAAACGGATGAAAACATGAAAAAAAAGGACGAAAACGTGTTAAAATAGACAAAAACATGTGAAAATGGACGAAAACGTATAAAACGGACGAAACGTATGCAAACGTATGAAAACGGACGAAAATGGACCAAACATGAAATGTCTATACAAACTCAAGGACCAAACATGTAATTTATTAACGAAATTGATAACGGAAGTTAAAAGAAAACCTAAATCGGCCAAAGAAAAAAGTCGGGTACCTTAAATTGAGAAAAAAAAAAGAGTAGCACCTTTAATTGAAATTGGACCTAAGATGGATATCTTTTTATGCAATTTGCCCTATTAAGAACTATGTTCTTTTTGAAACATAATTTGTTTTCTGTTATAATTGCACTTTTATGGCCAACTCAAAAAAAGAGCAACATTCAACGCTTATGTGGACCTAGCTTTAATTTGCTTAGATTAGTTTTTGTTACATATGTTGTTTGGATGCATTCTTTTTAATATGTTTTATTACTAAGACAGACGACCAAATGCAAAGGGTATTGATCTCTTTTTATACACCTTATCAGGTTGGATGTGCCGACACCCACTAAAGAGAATGTTCTGTCCTTATCTTGCGGTGTGCATTATATTGTTTCAGTAAGTGTGGATCATGACGATCTTCCAGATGGTGGAAGTGGTCATTTTGTTGAGACTGTCAAAGCAATGAAGGTGAATAATTGGTTCTCATTACTGCATATCATCATATAGAATGTGTTTAGAGCTGAAACAATCTGACTACTAATTGGCAAACTAAGAAATTTTTGGGAAAAAGTTGTGTCTTATCTTAAGAGGAATCCTCATTCTATACTGAACTCACAAACTAATAATGAACCTAAAAATAAGCAGACTCAAATTTATAAACAAACATAGATCTTGATTATCTAATTTGCTGCATAAAATATAATGATTTAATATATTTGTCACTTCATTGAGCAGAAGAGCAAGCCTAAGATTATTTCCGAGTGCTTGACATCTAATTTTCAAGGGGATTTAGAAGCTGTGTCGATGTTGGTCAACTCAACATTAGACATTTTTGCTCATAACATTGAGACAGTTAACGCCTCCAGAGTAATGTAAGAGATCCACGAGCTGGGTGAGTAGTTAAATTTCTTGCATTATTTTTGATTTTTTTGGTATTGGATGCCAGTTTCACTGCATTATATAAGAAAGTGATTAACCGAATATCAATTCTTAGTAAAAGCTAAGATAGAAAGTTTGTTGTTGGTGTATGTTGGAAAATACCTCGACAACAACCCAAAGTCCGATCGCGGAACGCTGGATCGCGAGTTGTATCGAGCACGAGTAGCAAACACGATAGACTACAAAGAACCGACAAGAATATGCACACGATATACCCTCGTACCAAACATTTATTAAAAAACTAATAAAGCTATTACAACGAGGAAGAAGAATGAACAACTAGCATCCCCCTCATCTCTATTTATAGAGATGAAGGGGTAGAAACCTTAGCTTTCCTTGCACTCCAAGCTAACTAATCCTAGTTCTAGTCTACCACCTAATCTAATTACAAAGTACAATTAAGTCCATTATATATGTTTAAGTTTTACTACTAATATATAACAATTTCCACCTTAGGAGTAACACTTAAACGTAACTGATACTCAGCACCTTTTCCTCGTGATGGAACCTCGGACCGGGGACCAGGCATTGTACTTTAGTAATTTTCCATGATTACCTTCCGTAGACTCCTTCACTTTCTTTTTTTCAGCAACATTACCCTTTGCACCCTTTTTACCAAGTACTCTGGTTACCGTAATGTCTGCCCCCACCTTTATACCAAGGTGTACCTTTTCTTGCTCATTTACCAAACAGCCCGTGTTTGTCTTTTCTTCAAGTTGCTTGTCCTCCAACTTTTTTTGAGCCACTGCAGCATCATCGTTACTAACCTGAATAGCCTCAGCTTCACGATGCCCCTGAGCTCCCTGCAGTTCCACCTCAAACCAAACACGTTCATCAACCTGTACTCCATGGACTCCTATTTTAACACCAGGACCAAGTTGTTTGAACCCAACTTGTTTATGACCAAGTTGTTTGAATCCAACTTGTTTTGAACCTCCATGCTTTTGTACACCAAAAGTCATCACTTTTGCTTCAAGAGTGTACACACAGTTCACTTTCCTGATCCCAGTCATCATAACCCGACAACCTTTGATCACCTTGATTCTACCCATCTGTATCTTCACAGTATAACCCTTTTTTTCAAGAGTACCCAATGAAATCAAGCTTTTTCTTAACCCTGGAACATACATGACATCTTCCAGTATAAAGCTTGAACCATCATGCAACTGTATCTTCACTTTTCCTGTCCCTGATAGTGCATGTCCTGTTATCACCTAACTGAACCGAACCACCATCAACATCCTTGAAGTCATACAAGAAATCCCTCTTAGGTGTCATATGATAAGACCCACCTGAATCCATTACCAATTCAGTCATCTCATCATTCCCGACCACCGCCAAGGCTTCTCCAAAGTAGGCATTACCCTCGTCATCAGAAGAATCAGAATCCTGATCATGCTTACCCTTCCTGACGAACCCACTTGACTTCTTCTTTGGACAGTCTCTCTTCAGATGACCCTCTGAATGACATATGAAGCACTTGAGTTTACCAGTTCCACCCCTGGACTTGAACCGCGAACTTCCACCAGAATGAGCTTTCCTTGAATGATTTGACCCTCCCCTTACATATAACCGGTCACCAGTTTCTTCCTTTGTGTCTTCAGTTCTTTTCTTCAACTCCCTCGAATTCAGAGTCGCCAGAACATCCTCCATTGTCAAGGATTCCCTCCCATACAACAATGTTTCCACAAAGTTTTCATAAGACGATGGCAACGACGTAAGTAACATAAGTGCCTGATCCTCATCCTCAATCTTGATATCAATGTTCACCAAATCAAGTATCAACTTATTAAACTCATCTATATGATCACCAAGTTTCGTACCTGGACTCATATAGAATGTGTACAACTTGTTTTTCAGATACAGTCTGTTTGCTAAGGACTTAGTCATATATAGACTAGTTAGCTTCGTCCAAATTCCTGCAGCAGTTGTTTCCTTTGTAACTTCCCGTAAAACCCGGTCTCCCAAGCATAGAATCAAGGTAATGTATGCCTTTTTCATCAAAGCAGCCTTTTCACCTGCTTCCATGTCTGCGGGTAACGTCTCTAATGCAGCATTACATCCCAGCTGTACCATTAAAGCACGGATCTTTATTTGCCATAACCCGAAGTCATTCTTCCCATCGAATTTTTCGATGTCAAACCTAGTTATCGAACTAGCCATTCTCCTTATACCTTGCTAAAAACCTTGTCATGTTGTTTCTTAACCAACTTTACCGACAAGTGATTGGTGGTAAACAGTCAGAAAATATCAACCAAGTAATGGTCAACAAGTCAAACAGTCTAAACCAATACTCCGTGGAGTGTAGTGTTTCCCCGGGTCGTTAGATCCCAACGAGGCGTGAAATCTGAAATAAAATGACTTTGAGATCAGGTGAATTGAACAGAAAAAGGGTTCAAGTGATTGTACTACTGAAATATAAGTTAAAATAGCTTTGATAAGCTAGATCAACTAATACGTGAAATCAGATAAGCACAAATGAAAAAGAACTGGAAAACGCATACGTTTAATATTTAAACGTAAACATATGAAACAAAAACGATTTTAACTATAGTAGGAATTTGCATGCCTTAGGGGCTTAAATGCAAATTAAATAAACTTAAAATATTTATTTTATAATTACTAATTTATTTAAAAGTTAAGAAAACCTAAAAATGTAAAAGATATAAAAATGTACGTTTAAATTTAAATAAACGTAAACGTACAAAACTAAACGTGAATTCTGTCAAATATAGCTCCCACAAATGTGAAAATTATATTTTTGGAATCCTAAACTTATAAGAAAATTATTGGAAATTTAAAATTATTTTTATAACTATTTAATTAATTATTATTATTTAATAACTATTTTTAATTATTTAATAATTCACTAATAAGTAAGAAAATGTAAAATAAGTCTAGAAAAATAAAATTAAAATTTAGAAAAATCTAAAATATTATAAAACTTATTTTAAAACAAAAATTATATTTTTCACACTATTTATTTAATTATTAATTAACTAATTAAACTGATTTAAATTATTTCAATTACTAAAAAGACTTAGATAATTAAGAAGATTTTTATAAATCTAATTAACCATCACAGGAATCCTAAAAAATTATAAAAAGTTGGTTTTATGTATTTTTAAACTAATTTACTAATTATTATTATTCTAATTATTAATTAATTACCAATTAAACTATTTATATTATAAAAAATAGAAAATGAACAGTAGAAATTCTAGAAAAATTCCTAAAAATGTTTTTACTTATATAAAAACTAGGAAAATTATAAAAACTAGGTGTTACTTAATAAAATCTAATTTTGCTATTTAATTCTTTAATATTAATTAATAATTAATTAAACTAGTATTAATTTTAAAAACCACTAAATGACAAAGGAAAAATCTGGAAAAATTTATAAAAGTACTTTAATATAAAAGAGATTTAATAAAAATATAAAAATGCAAGAGCGCTTATAAATAAGCTGAAAAGGAAATTAAAAAGATAATTTCTATTAAATAGAAGCTATCACTAATATTAAATTTGGTTTTTTTCCTAGATTTTCTTTTTCAGATATGTTTATGTACTAATTATAAATAACTTTAATGAAGGAAGTTTGGCTGAGTGTGAATAATAAGCAAGATGCAAGCTTAATTGTGAGACAGAATAAGCAAAAAGCTTATTAGGATTTGAATAAGCTTGAATAAGCTACAATATTGAGCCACAGACCAAAATAAGACAACTACTAATGATAATAACTAGAAATAAGCACAAGGGAACCAAATAAGCACACATACTAAGCTACAATCAACAAATAAGCACTTAGCTTATTTTGACAGGCCAAGATGGGTCAAAAGGGTCAACTGCAGGCTACTGTGGAGGTCACTAGGGGGTTCAGGAGTCCAAAATTAATGATGAACCCTCTAGATGGACTGGGTATCTACAAAATAAGCCAAGAGGCAGGCCAAATGATCCACTAATAAGCTCAGAATAAGCTTATCAAATAAGCTCAATGAACTGAGCTCAGAGGTGCACAGGGTAAAAACAAGAATATGCAGACTTGTGTGGGGACCACACAATGGATCAGGGATCCAAACTTAAACCTGAAATATGAAGATAAGTAGTATGGTTTTCTAATAAGCCAATAATCAAAACCTAACTCTCATAATTAAGCTTGATAAGCTTGTTTGAAAATGAGCTAACAACCTGAGTCTCAGAATACTTAGTTGAAATGTACTAACTACAAGGTCTGAATACTATGTCTAAATAAGCTCACAATGACAAAATAAGCTTTGAACTAACAATATGGCTTATTGGGGTATCCAAAAATTCAATAAGCTAAGGGTGGGGCCACTAATGAAGTCTATGCAAGCTCATGAAATAAGCTCATTAACCTGTGCACAGGGGAAGTACTTCCCCTGCAAGTGACTTTGATGCAGTATAACTAGCACACAAAAATTCACAAAATTGTAATGAACATGGGATTTAGTAGTTTAGCTGGTATACTTTCACATGTAAAAAGCTCAAGTCTTAGATTTGCTTACTAAATTCCAAACAATTCTTGCTAAAAATGAGATTTCCTGACAAAGGTAATTTTGACTTTTTCTATTTTCTTGCTAAGTTGACTAAAGTGAACTTCTAATCTAATTTACTGAGTTAATATGTTATATTAAGCTATAATGGAGTTAAAATAAGTTTTCTTAACTAATTACACCACTAAAAACATGCTGTGCCTACTTAAATCCTACACAGTGAGCTAATTATGATGGATTTGTGGTTGATTTGACTTTTTAGTGAAGTGTACTGAGATTTAGTGACTTACTTATGCTAATTTCACCTAAAGTAAACTAACCATGCCAAATCCACAACAAAACAACAACAAATACTCAGCATATAGTCATGATCCAAACGCCCCTTAATATTGATGAAATTATGATTTTCAAAGCAAAACCAAGTTGTAAACCATGAAACTGATTTCTGAGATCATATAATGATAACACAAGACCAAATGAGCATAAAACACCAATACCACAAGCATATAACACAGATTTGTTAAATATGTGATTTACACTGTGTGAATTCAATTTTTTAGCACAAGTATTCCAATGAACAAACTAAGAACTTTATACTAAGATATCACTAAACAATAACTCAGAAACATAAAAACACAAGGATTAAAGCTTTTAACTACTTGTATAGTGAAATACAAAATTTGATCAAAAAGCTTACAAGTTTCAATCCTGCTGAGAAACCAAGAACCAGGCCCATGAACACTCCTAATAGCTTACCACTAAGCTTCTAATACCATTGCCATCCATAATTAACAATGCTCCAAGCTGTGATCATGATTTCCACCAATTTTTTATTTTTATTCTATTTTTCTTGATTTTTTTAGTATTTAATGTAAACTAGTACCACTGGTTTTTAAGGTTTCTAATAGCTTTAAAAAGCTATAAGGGGAGCTTAAATGAGCTTATGAGTCCATAACAACAACTACTAACACACATAAGTTCATATGAGATTTTTGAGTAAAAATTGCATAAACATAAATTGAAACTGAAACCTTGAATTTTATTGCTAGAAAAGATTAAGATTACACTTAATATAATAACTGAGAAGTTTGAAAGCTTGAAATACACAGGAATTAGGAAAGTTAATTAAACGAGCTAAAATTGACTAAATTACACCAGATAGTATCCACATTGCTTCCTCTTTGCTTTATAATCAACTCTTCTGACTTCCAAGACTTCTTTGCAACTTTCCCACCACCTTTTGACCATTGATTTCCTGTAATTCATCTAAACCGTACACATGGCATTTTTGGTGCCAAAATTGAAACAGGTGGCTTAGGGTTGTTTTATTTCAATTAAGGAAGTTTGGAGGGTTGTGGAGGTGTAAGGGACAAGTTGGGAAGTAGATATGGAGCTAGGGATCAAGTTGGGAGCAAAACAGGGGAAAGTGGGATAGAGGTGGAGTATAACTTGGTGGGGAAGCATTAAATGCTTACTGTTGGTTTGTGTGAGGTGGAAGGGATGTGAGGGGGGGAGTAGGTTAGCCAGCTGGGAGGTGAAGGTGGCACAAAACCACCTGGTTTTGGGTTTGCAGGTGTGGAGGTGGAGGGTGTACAGTGTTGGCGGGTTTGGGGAGGTCAAACGGGGTCAAACCCCGTTTTATATAAAAAGGGTGGATGGGCTTTTGTTTTTGGGCCTGGGTAAAAAGGTAGGGTGGGCTGGTAAGGGTTTGGATTGGGTTTGGTTTTAGGTTTTAATATTTAGGGTCCGGTTTGGTTTGTGGTATTTAAGCCCAAGGACCTAAAGTGTAATATTTGGATTTTTGAGGGACTAAACCTGTAAATATCACAATGTTATCACAAGGACCAATTATGCCATTCATGAATAGTTCAAGGTTTATTTTTAATATTTTTCCATTTTCAAAACCTTAAGGACTAATTTTGACATTTTTCAAACTTGAGGGACTAAAGTTGTCATTTTGAAAATTTTAACTTTAAAGGACTAGTTTTGACAACTTATGAATCCCTAAGGACCTTTGATGATAATTTACATGTTTTGATTTACCAGGGACTAGATTTGCCAATTTTTCAAAGTTCAGGGGACCGAAACTGTAAATTATGTGAAATATGTTGTTTTTCATCAGTTTTCAATCCTTTTGCATAAAAACACAATCCAGGGATATTTTATGTATTTTAAGGCATTCCTGTGTGTTTTCAGATGTTTTTGCAGTCTAAATGTGACAGAAATGATGAGTATTTACACACTCATCAACAAGCCTCACAAGCCGTGTGCAATATTTTCCTTGTTGCTATAAACCCTTCTTGCAAATCGAATTAATTAGAATAACCCTAAACCATCGATTTCGAACAAGCAAACCCGATCGTAAACTTGAACCACAAAAAAATAGCCCACAACAAGTAAACTTCAAATTTAATCGAAATAGATAAAAGGAAAAATTATCCACACGAAACCTTTGAAGGCGTTTTATGCAAAAACGATAAACTTGATCTTTTATACTAATAAAAAACCAAAAAAAACCTTGTCACCTTTGTAGTAACCTTACTAGAAGCAAGAAACAAATGCACGTCTGTCCTTATTGTTTCTTTTCTCACGTGGGTTTAGAAAAATAAAACAAACCAATCACGGTTTAACTTTCCTTCTTTATTAAAACCCCAACGTCACCTTCCTAGTAATAATAATCAAAAGTTATACCCTTTCATTTCTCTTTCTTCTCGGACGATCACTACTCCAAAGAACAAAACGATTCGAAAAATCAAACTTCGAAAACTTGAACAAACTCGGAACCTCGATCTAGCACTCGAACTTCTATGACCACAATAACTGTGGCTCTGATACCACTTGTTGGAAAATACCTCGACTACAACCAAAGTTCGATCGCAGAACGCTAGATCGCGAGTTGTATCGAGCACGAGTAGCAAACACGAGAGACTACAAAGAACCGACAAGAATATGCACACGATATACCCTCGTACCAAACCTTTATTAAAAACCTAATAAAGCTATTACAACGAGGAAGAAGAATGAATAACTAGCATTCCCCTCATCTCTATTTATAGAGATGAAGGGGTAGAAACCTTAGCTTGCCTTGCACCACAAGCTAACTAATCCTAGTTCTAGTCTACCACCTAATCTAATTACAAAGTACAATTAAGTCCATAATATATGTTTAAGTTTTACTACTAATATATAATAGTGTGAGGTGAGATCTATGCAAAACAAGCATCAACTAAAAAACAAATAAGCCAATCTCAACCATTCATTCATCTTTCATCTAACGGCTAAGATCAAATCAAAAAATAACAAAGGGAGGGCAAAATTGGTATTTTAGCTCATTTAATATAAAACCCACTTTCCACCTTTTTTTAAAAAACAACATATCTTGCAAACGGTAAATCTTCAAGCTACGAAAAATACACCATCGCGACGAGAAAAAATTATCTTTCTATAGATATGCATTGTTATATACTTTCGACGAACTTTTTTTTTTCAAAATTTTGTCCAGAAAAATCCCACGGGATTCGTAAAAAATCCCATAGGATTCGTAAAAAGACGATTTTTTTTCCAAAATTTCCGTCTAGAAAAATCCCATGGGATTCGTAAAAATCCCATGGGATTCGTAAAAAGATGATTTTTTTTTTCAAAATTTCCGTCCAGAAAAATCTCACGGGATTCGTAAAAAATCCCATGAGATTCGTAAAAAGACGATTTTTTTTTTCAAAATTTCCGTCCAGAAAAATCCCACTGGATTCGTAAAAATCCCATGGGATTCGTAAAAAGACGATTTTTTTTTCATAATTTCCGTCCAGAAAAATCCCATGGGATTCGTAAAAATACCATGGTATTCGTAAAAATCCCATGGGATTCGTAAAAAGACGAATTTTTTTTTGCAAAATTTCCGTTCAGAAAAATCCCACGGGATTCGTAAAGAAATCCCACAGGAATCGTAAAAACATGATTTTTTTTCGAAATTTCCATCCAGAAAAATCCCATGGGATTCGTAAAAATCTCATGGGATTTGTAAAAAGACGAATTTTTTTTCAAATTCTGTCCAAAAAAATCCCACAGGATTCGTAAAAATCCCATGGGATTCGTAAAAATCCCAAGGGATTCGTAAAAAGACGATTTTTTTTTCAAAATTTTCGTCTAGAAAAATCCCACGGGATTTGTAAAAATCCCATGGGATTCGTAAAAGACGAAATTTCCGTCCAGAAAAACCCACGAGATTCGTAAAAATCCCATGGGATTCGTAAAAAGACGTATTTTTTTTTTCAAAATTTCCCTCCAGAAAGGATAAATCAGAAAGGATTCAGTATGAATCTTAAGAGATTCATTGTGAATCCAATGGGATTCTTTGATGCATCACATGAATTTTTTTTAGTATTTTAGTATATGATAAATTGTCTTCAAAAAAATATATACAACACTAAAAAAAACTAAACCCATTTCTCAGATTCAAAATCTTTAAATAATGAATCAAACAAATCACATTCCTACCACTAACTGACGCAACTATATATTCATTCTTGACTTTTGACTATTGTTGGCTGACACATGTGATTTCATATTAGCAAACTTCACTAAATTCATGAAGAATTATAATAAATATGAGGTAAATTCCAAGCCCACTGAAATTGGGTACCACTAGCGAACAGGAGAATTAGCAAAGGACAAAACAACACAGATCCGGCCACCACGTTTGTTAGAACTATAAGAGTTTCTACTTTCAATTACAAAATTCAACTCTTTTATCAAACGACTCAACCCCAACATGAACCTATAGACCAAAAAACGATTAACCACAGATCCGGCCACCACGGATCCGGCCACCACGAATCCGACTGCCACGAATCCAACCACCACAGATCCGGCCACCACGGATCCAGCCGCCACGAATCCCGTCACCCCTGCCATATTATAAGGCTGATTTTGATCGGTAAGTGGCAACGAAGAGCGATTGGAGCATCAGATCATGTTTTGATTGTGCTATTTCATCTCGAATGTTCATTGTTTAGCACTAATTTTGATCAATTTTGAATTGGACGGTTAGGGTTTGTAATTTGGGGAAAACATTATTGGTGAGAGTAAAGTATAGTGTGTGTGTGAAATGAAAAGGTGGAATAAAATGAGTAAATGGAATGAAGAAATTGATATTCCAAAAATACCCTTGTATAAGTAATTATATTAAAATAACAATTAATCTACACCTTTGGATTTAAAAAAGATTGATGGTTGAGATCTTGTTATTTGTACTTTAGATAAATGTTGTTTCGTATTGAACTTTTCTCACAACAGTGTAGATATGAGCAGAGTTTATGAGTCTTGAAACATGCAAAACTTAGCGAGGAGGGAATGATCACTAGGACTTATATAATGTTGGGGCTTGGAGAAACTGATGATGAGTTATAGGAAGCAATGGCTCATTTACGTGTCCATGTTCAATGCCTGTTTGAGCATTACTATCACATTCTCAAAAGATACATCTACCCGCCATATTCATGTATCACTTTTAAGACAATGAACCTAATTTTTTTAGCACATAGGAACCTGATACTGATCGTACTAAATGGAAACCACTAATGAGACTAAATCATTCACTATTAGACCACATCCATCATATTTGTTATAATCAGAAATGCATACGACCAAAGTAGAGTTTTGTTAAGATACTATGGTTGATTGATTCAAATATGACAGAGGGAACCAAAGAGATTACACCGTTTTGACCAGCAAGCTGACCGAGGAGGGACAATATGCAGTTGACTTCCATGCATTGCAAGCCTACTCCATATGTGATGGATTTATGATACTGAGTTACTTTTTAATATTTTAATTTTAGTACTCGTAGTATACTTATTCATTTTTCATATGGAAGGACAAAACTTGAGTTTTTTAAGTTTGAAATGGATGTTAACTCATTAAATCGCCTTCAATCAATAGATTAAAACAATAGAGTTATATTAGCTCAAATTTATATCAAAATCTCTTTTACTTAACTGTAATTTGTGTCTTTGGTTGCAAGTTAGCCAATGTTAGTTTGTGTAACACCCCCAATTCATGGATGCAGCGGAATTCAAACTGGGTGTTACTCGACGGCACAATAGTCACAATAATAGAAAACGAACTCCAATTGAGTCGTTTTAAAAGATTTATCATTCAAATTGTATAAATATCAGAGATTTACAAAATAAGGTCCCAAATGGTTCCATGTTTACAATGTATAATAAATGTGTTTTTGAATGATAATAAAATTTATAGCCCTCTTGAGTATCCGTGCCCTTCCGTACCATCCTTGATCGTCATGAACCTGAAATACATGCTTGAGAGGTCAACACAAAGGTTGAGTGATATTCATAGAGTTTGTTTAATGTTTGAACACAATGTGTTGGTAGTTAAATCGTTGAACACAATAATCGTAGTGTTTGTAGTTAAATCGTTTGAACACAATAATCGTAGTGTTTGTAGTTAAATCGTTTGAACACAATAATCGTAGTGTTTGTAGTTAAATCGTTTGAACACAATAATCGTAGTGAGAGCTATAGACTCACACTCATAGTTAGAAAACAAAGATGGGCTACGTTGTTATATGCCCGGAAAGGTTATTAATTCACTAAGCTTATGACACCAAAACGTTAACATGTACCAATATCGATCGGCAGATTTATCCCGGTAGATACTTTGCCGTCATACCTAATGTCTCAAATATTAATGCATTTGTTTGAACTTAGTCAAAACAAATGGGATTCGTCAATCCCAATAGGCCTATTCACAATATTCGCGCTCACTTGCAAGTAACCCTCGCAAGTGATTAAATGGTTCATAATAAGGGATCTTGGTTTGGCAAGGATGTTACTTAGTGATAATAAAACATAGTCGAATAGCATACAGTAGAAAGCATTGTGTTCGAGTAGAAAAATAATAGCATGTATTCCCCCCAAGGGTTTGTAAAACATTGAAGTAATGTAAAGTGGGGCTATGAACTAACCTTGAGTTGGATGATGTATAATGAGAATGATGGATATGTCGTAAGAACTTCTACGAGCAACCTAGAATAATTGTTGTAACTTAGGTTTGGAATAATGTCTAAGGAAACATAAACATGCCAATATATATATCTTGCACTTAGTCCATGATGTGGTACAATGTATAGTGTAAGTCTTTGAAAGAAATGATTCATGAAACATGTATGTTTTATATATCATTTACTACCGTTCGGGCCGACATAATTCAGAAGTCATGTAGTAAACGTTCGAGGAGCCAGGACACTTTAATTCGTAAATCCACAACTCAACTCGACGGCTTACATAATGAACTCCTCACATGAGGCTCCCTACTATTGTAGTAGTTGATAAAGTATATATATATATATATATATATATATATATATATATATATATATATATATATATATATATATATATATATATATGTTTTGATCCGAAAAGTTACATGTCCGATATTTGAATAAACTTAGGAAAGTTTATTAGTACATGAAGATTGTTATTAGGGGTAGTTTCATAAGTCTTGTATGACCATTTTCTCTTTGTAATATCTCATGGTTCCTTTTTAAGTGAAGTAGATCCAAATTGCTTGTTCAAATTATCGCCAATTCCTTGTTTCATGTTTTCGCCTAAGTAATCTTACATGGTCATTTCGTCATGGCCTAGCCATGACCTTTGGTCCTTGTTCCAAGGTCATGAGACACAACCTTGGCTCTAGCCATGGTTGTGGTCTTGATTATAGGTCACAAGACCTCTTGTTCCTTTTAAAGTATAACCATAATATAGTGACTTGCCTAAAAATGGGCTGTTTAGAATTTGAAGAATTTTATCACCCGGAAAGCGTTTTCAGGGCTCGAGCTTCTTTGTTCCTGAACGAAAACGGCGTTCCGGACAACTTTCATGTTTTAACTTTTTGATGAATCGGACCAGAAGGGTGACTTT
This sequence comes from Artemisia argyi, assembly GCA_030686995.1. Lineage (NCBI taxonomy): Eukaryota > Viridiplantae > Streptophyta > Magnoliopsida > Asterales > Asteraceae > Artemisia > Artemisia argyi. Next base: position 7,551,928 of record CM060689.1, read on the forward strand.
CAAAAAGTCAGAATGCGAAACAGTATGGTTTAGGCAGTTTTGCCGGAAATCTTTGGTAACTTCAAATGGGCGTAACTTTTGACTCGTATACTCGTTTTAGGTGGTTCAAATTGCTATGGTTTCCTTGTTAAGTCCTCTACTGTAATATGTAATAATCCAATATCAAATTTTTACCATTTTGATCAGGTCTTTCCAAGAAAGTCACTAGTTTACTTGTTTAAAGATCATAAGTTAACATATGTATAGCATAACTTGTTTTACTCATTTTTATACATCATGGACATGATAACAAGACAATATATAGCATGAATGATATGTAAATAACATGAACATGATTATTTAACAAGAAGCAAGTTAGGGTTTGGCTTACAACTTTTGGCTTTCAAAGATGAAAGGAAGTTAACATGTAAGGATAGGACTTTGATAGACTTGCTTCAACCCACTTCACTTCATGCAATCTTTCTACCCTTGTAATCTTGAAAGATGGATGATGAAGGTTGAGGTGAATTGAGTGGATTTAAACTCAAGAGGAATCACCAAAGTTCCAAAGATTGGAAGTAGTTTTGATGAATCAAAACCTAACTAGTGTTTATGTGTTGTTATGCTCTTGATTCTTGCATGAAACTTGGAAGAGAATGAGCTAAGGATGAGAGAATGGGGTGTGTTATGTGTGGCGTACAAGGGGAGGGGAAGGAGGGGCTTATATAGTGAGTTGAGGAGGTTAGGAATTCACTAGAAAATTTCCTAAACTTGGGCACCAAGTTCAACACTTGTCATGATCTAAGGATCAATGGTCAAGATCAAGCCACAAATGTGAATCCCCCCTAGTGGCGGTTTGTCAAGCTTGGGGAGGAAGGGTTGGACTTTGGAAGATATTATCCAAGATATCTAGTATGTTTTGGCTCCGTAAAATGCTAACCGTAAGTTGTTACGTCACAAAACGTAAAACCGGGTATCGTAAAAATACGAAACTTGGAAGAATGATTAAACTTGTCAAAATACTCCATAATAAAATATAAAATGAGTGGTAGGTTCCATTTGGGTGTAAAACCCTGCTAAAAACTGGAAATAAGGGGTCTAAAACGCGTAATACGTAAAATGTACGAATATTGCGTAAAATTGAGAAAAGTAAAATGTTACTTTTCTAATGTGATAAAAATGATTTAAAATGACTTATAATGTCTAGACTGGGCTCAGTCTAGTGTCGGTTGGTATTAAATGTCTTTTAGACATCAAACCGTAAGCCTAAAAATCAAGGAATGACTTATAAAATCAAGGAATGATTTTTGGTCAAAGGAGGAGGGAAAAATATGTTGACTTTTTCTAAAAAGTTGAAAACTCAAATCGTCTTAGAAATGTGGTGCAGGTATAGGCTAAGGTTACGGCTGAGTAAAAACGCTTAAAAACTGAAAATTCCAGTTTTTCACGGCCGAGGCTTATTTTGGTCATGTTTTTCTCAGTCATGATTAATTCTCAAATAAATCATGAGTGTGTCAAACATTTTTCTGATGCGGGGTCACTTAGCGCGGTCGAGTTTCGTTGTGCGTAGAATTTCTGAATGACGTTTTACCCTAAAACGTGTAATTCCTTATTAACTTTCACGAAAATGAGCTTATGAAAGTTAAACTTTTAATTTGCCATGGAAATGATTTATCACTCGAGGCCAAGAAACAAAAATCAAGTTTCGGGAAAATTTCGGGAAAAATGAATAGTAAAAGTGAATAGTAAAATTTTCCGGGAATGGTAATTAACCTGAAATTGCGAATTGTTACAGTTTGATCTTTGAGTTTTTTTTTGTAAGTCTAAGAAATGATTTTGGTTATATCTTGACATATTATGCACACATATTCATAGTATTATCTATTGTCTCATGAAAGGTTTTATACTTGGTTTAAATGAAGTGATATAAGTTAACAATTAACACACGTTGAAACTTTGTATGCAAATGTTATATCTTAACAAAACTAATAAAAGAAATACCTCGGTTACAAAAAAAAACCACCATAGATCAATACCATGTTATATTAAAAAAAATACAAAACTACTTCATAAAATCAAATTAACAACATTAATATTTTATCAAAACTTTTTGTCTAAGCCCGTGCGTGCACGGGCATTATAACTAGTTAATTATCAAACACTTTACACTTTTATAGGACCATTCTCTCAAATTGGTATGGAACATGATCCATCCAGTGGAATACAAAAGAAGTACAACAATACAATTTTCTAGCCTATCGACCGTCAGTTTTAAATAATTTGGGAAGTGAAAGGGTTTTCAATTGTGTGGCATGTCATTTATCAAATTTTTATGAAATTTCCCCAATATAAAACACTTATAAGCTGTTACTTTTTATATAGATAGATGCATGATTTCTTACTATTATATAAAAAGAAGTCATAACTTGAAATAATTACAGCTCGGCTTCAAATAGTTTGATACTATTCGGTTGAAGACTTTAGAAGGCTTCCTTGCTTCTATACCTTGCTTGCACTCCTAGCTTATAGCATGGCCAAAACACTTACCTAGTACTAATATACATTGAACAACCTTTTTAATTGATGCATGCCACTTGAACGGACCCAATATTGGCCGTAGTGTGGATCCCAGATTCCAATCGTTCCCATGGTGCTTGCAAGTTCAAGGATTGATAATGTGCTTGTTTGAATATTAAGGTACAATACGCATAGTGGGTGTTTAGATTCATAACTAAAAATTAAACCGGTTATCATGTTTAACATCTTTATATGAAGAGTAAGTATCAAATGAGAAATAAAAGTAAAATGAGAAGAATGAGAAGCGATTACAACCGCACATTTCAGATGCACCTACAAAATAAGATGCATCTCCCATGAAATTCTCCTTTCTCATTTGAAATGTGTGGCTACAAACATTTCTCATTCTTCTTATTTTATTTTCTCTTCTTATTGGATCCATTCCCTATGATCTATTAGTATATATTATTATACCAAACTTTAGCTTGGCAATCATATTATAGTGACTACGCAAGCGGTTTGGCAAAAAAAAAAAAAAAAAAAAAAAAAAAAAAAAAAAAAGGGAAGGAAGAAATCATATTACACCAAACTTTAACTTTCGCAAGCATGATTGTCTGTAGACAATGTGAGCAGGCTCTATTTCCAGTCGGTTGCAGACTAACGGCACTGACTGCCCCTGAGCTAAAAAAAATACAAACTCACATTTGAACACTTTGACTAGGGGCGGCAATACACGAAACCCGGCCTGAAACAGACACAAAAATTAATAGGTTCGGGTTGAGTCTAAGTAAATTTCGAGGTCGACCTATCTAACCTGTTTATTAAACAGGTCAGGTTCGAGTTATAAATAAATTAAACGGGTCGACCCGCTAACCCATTTAATTTTTTCTTAAATTAAAAATTATTTATATTTTATTATACATGTTAAATAGGTTAAACGGGTTCACCCGCAAACCCGTTTAACCTGTTTAACTCATGTAATGTGTCAACATTTATATATAAAACTGGTTAAATAGATCTACCTGAAACCCGTTTAACCTAATCAACCTGTGTAACCTATTTAACCCGCCAACCCAAGATGATTTAAATGGGTCAGGTTCGGGTTGGGGTTTTCTGACCCGCCAACCCGAACCCGACCCGAATTGCCATCCCTAGCTTTGACCATAGTTGACCAACTATAAATAGAGATTTTCATTTCACTTTAATCTTATTATGCAAACTGTAACTCATCTTGTTCTCTTTGTCTGTAATCTTCCAACTAAATCAATCCCATAACAATCATTTTGGTTTTCATTCTTGAATTCCCTATAATTGTTCTATCCAATATGTTCTTCATTTCTTTAGTGAAATCTAGAACAAACGTAACGACATGGCGCCTCATGTGACATATGAGTTCACTAGATCGATTATATACTCACAAAATATAATTGATTCCTTTAGGACACGATAATATATTTTGGCATTTTCTTACGTACCACCCACGACCACTTGCATTATTTAGTGTCTCGAGTGTACTCTGGCTAGTTTTGGCAAGAAAATCGGTCAAAATCCGTGGTAATATATGTACTTACATCTCCTCATATTGAATATAGTAACAGGATTGTTAAAACCATTTAACATTTTATGTTTATGAGATAAATGATTTTAGCATTATGTTCATACTTTCTTTTGAAAATCTACTATTCAAATCATATTTAATGTAGGGTAAATTACACCGTTCGTCCTTGTGGTTTGCGTTAACCGCAGCCTATCGTCCTTTGACCAAAAAAATTTCACCGTCCGTCTTTAAGTGGCAAACGTTATGCATCATTGGTCCCTCTCACTAACGACAGTCACTAACGCTCGTTAACTGACACCATATGAGGTTATTTTGTCTTTTTAGATCTGCACATGAGGGTACATTTGTCATTCTACCTTTATGACTCACCACTACTAATTAAACAACATTTATTATTATTCTTCATGTGGGCCCTACCATTTATTATTCATCTTCCACCACCATTCCCCACCACCATATTTTTTTTAACATCCTACCACAACAATCACCAGAGACACCAAAAACCTAGATCACACAACCTTGATTAGCACAAAACCAAAACCCATAGCCCCAATTTACACAATTTCATGGTTTCCTTTTCAAAAGGGTATTCTCAATAGATGTCAAACCCATAAACCTAACATCACCTCTCTGCCCACAAACCAACGCCACCATCTTGTGGTTGTCCGACGTGGTTGCTGTCATTCGACGGTATAATATCATTTTTGTCAAACCCCACACAATTTATTGAATGTACAAATCAAATAAAAACCTTCTCATTTCTTGAAAACAAAGGTCATGATTCAAACACTTAGAGAAACTCACAACAGTTATTCACATGCTTCTTCGATTTTGATTGTTTTGACCCCAAATTTAATAATAATAATAATAATAATAATAATAATAATAATAATAATAATAATAATAATAATAATAATAATAATAATAATAAATATGGAAATACGGTTTGCATGGTTTGATTTGTTACGGGTAGTGATTGGTGAAAGGAGGTGGTGGCACGAATATGGAGGTGGCCGAATTTTGTTGGATATACGCTGAATATGGTTTGAAGGTGATGGTGATAGTGTAGAAAGAAATGAGAGAAGATCGAAGATGATAGGAATGGGTGGATGTAGGTGGTTACTTTTTTTGAAAGAATGTATATTACTGTAAGGAAAATGAATTATATGCCTAAAACTAAGACCTAAAATTAGACCTAAAGATTTGATTGGTTCATTTGAAAAATTGATTGGTGAAAAATGATGAGAGAACTAGTGTTTAACACTTGTCATGAAATGAATGGATTAGGTCCATTAGTAGGTCTATGTTGTAGGTCTATATATCAACACTCAACTAGCGTTACTGAAGGTCGTTAGAGTAAGGGACAAACGACGGATAACGTTGACACAGGTGCATTTTTTTCGGTCAAAGGACGATAGGCTGCGGTCAACGCAAACCACAAGGACGAACGGTGTAATTTACTCTTTAATGTAAAAAGATTGTCACAACACCATGTTCTGATGTTCATATAAGGTGGTTGGTCATGTCGTATTTGTTTTGAGCCACAATACAATACTTGGTGGGACAGTCAAATAAACCACGAGATTTTGACGAGACTATCAAAAGTAGTAAAACTTTGCAAGCCAACAAGTTCTTTAATCACATGACACAATTACAAATTTACATGGACTGTTCGTACTACAACCGAAGTGAAAAAGACAATATGTAAAATTGTTAAAAGCTACATTACATTTAAAAGCTTATGACTATTATCTCTAAAATGTGAAATGTATCAAGTTCGGTTTTTGCTAAATGTAAACAACCTTGAGTATGTAGTAACCCAGTCAACTCGTCTAAAGTGCAATCGCTCGAAACTCTTTTCCACCCCATAGGCCCATACCAATGCCATCTATCTCCCTCGTTATCCCAATTAAGCTAAGTCGAGTCGATACAATGTTAAGCCCGAGCTTGACCTACAGAACTCGAAGCTCCATCTAGCCTATATTAGAAAGCTCGGGATTGGTTTTTTAACAAGTACTTTGAGCTCGACCAGGCCCGACTCAGTTAATGATAATAAAATATTAGTCAATCTGTATATTCTCGATAATTTGATTTAGGCTCGATTCATATTTTGGATGGTATAATAATCATGCAATATAAATTAATAAAAAGAGATAAAATTTAAAATTACAGAACGACGTGCCAAAAAATAACTTGACTCTAATCAAAAGTCCATTCAAGTAGGTCGAGCTCACCTCGATGTAAATCGACTTGATAAGTAGCTCTATAGTTTACTCAACGATAGCTAGATTACACCGTATCAATGAGACGGCGTACACATTATCTTTCAAAAGACGAGTCGAGGAATTAAACAAAAAGTAATTGGAAGAGCGTCCACTAATTTCACGTTTAAATATACTACTGAAAAAATATAATTTTTTTTCGAACATGGGAGAACAAAAGGAAATAAGTCTCAAAGGTTTCTTTTTCGTATCGTTGTCACTCGTAACAAACGTCAAACAACACCTTTCAAAGGCTCCACATCATTACCGTCGTAAATGGCTACTCAATCTGCTTCTCCAGTCCCACCACGGTTGAAGGAGACAATCATGATCATACGAGGCATGTACAACTACAAGTTAAGCAGCTAGCCACTTCAATTATTCGTAAATCTTTACATCGATTATAGTGTCGGAGGTAAACAACTTAACTACATCTATGTATGCGTCATGCATGTATATAATAGTTTAAGTCAGGTTTAAGTACTCTTGCTATGAATTTATGTTGGCTATGTGAACATAGATTTTCAAGTCGCTGATGTTACAACTCTGATCAATTAGCAGTAAATCAGATCCATGTACATGACACCATTATAGGCCGTTCACAAACAAAAAAAAAATTAAATAAATAAAAAAAAAATAAAAAAAATGACATTATTATAAGTTTACGTAGAGTAAAGGGTATTTGCATCCCACATTGCCTCATGAACCAAATGACCAAGGTGAAGATGATTATAAAATGAGATGCCAAACAATCTATGAAAAACATATTTCTTGGCTTCTAACCAAAGTCATTGTTGGTTTAATTTTTGGTTGCAATTACTAGTTATAATATTTATTAACTAAAGTATCTACAAAATTATCAGATTTTTTGAAAGAATTTGATTTTTTGTGATATTTTAATTTTTAAAACATTGTAATTTGTATCTAATATTAGTGAAAAACTTAGATTTGGATTGGTAAAAAGCTCAAACAAGTTGAGCCTAAACGAGTTTATAAATGAAAGTGAAAACAAAAGACATATTAAAAAGAAACTTGATGAAGAAAATGTTTACTCAAACACTTCATTGAAACAAAGTCCATCCCGGCCCATCTTTGTAATCATTGTATTGTAATTTTATGTACATTTTGCTGTATAACTTGTGCAAAATGTATAGCTCGGGCTTTCAAGTTGATGTAATTGTTATTGCCGTCGAAGAAGTTCTAGCTCATCTCAACCTATATCGACTCGACTATCAAATGTCTTTTGTGTATCACTGACAATTCACGCTTTTTTGTTATACATATGTATTACGTTTATATTTAAAAAAAAAAAAATTGTTGAATACGTGAGATCGAAGAAAAAAAAAGACTCAAAGGTTTCATTGTATACGAGCTATTTTTGTAATTCGTTGTTTTTAAACAAAGAATTATTTGTTAAAATATATGAAGTTTTTGTAACAAACTTTTCTGGGACAATAAATCTCATCATCATCAGCTATGGCTAATTTACTTCTCTAGCCAATGAGTCATTCGGACGCTTGTACACATTCATCTGACGACTACTTCTTCACGTCGTTATCAATTGCATCACTGTCTCCATCAGCTGTTCTATCGGTGGTAAACAACTTAACTACATTTATGTTTCCTTTAAACACACTCACATACATTTGTTTTTGTATAATGATTCAGTGTCACGTTTAACTGCTCTTGTTAAGTTGCAAAAACGGACACCCATGTAACAAGTCAAAAGTATGTACTAAATGATTAACACGAACGATATTCTTAAAACTATTAGTCGTATAGTATAGCTATAACCCACATGTATTTGTACGGGCTAAAGCCCATGTTCTAGAATACTCTTTGTATTGGTATTTATATACCAAGATTATCATTAATGTGATAGACGATTCTCCGGTTTATATCATAATCCTACATGGTATCAGCCACACATCGATCCACAAAAACCCTAACCATAAAAATTGCTTCTGTTTTCTGTGTTTAAAGGTCGATCGTTGGTTCACTTTGATAACTAGTCGACAGATTAAAGGTCTGATAGTCGATCGTTGGTTCCCTTCTGATAACCAGTCGACTTTGCTGATTGTTTTGTTCTCTACCATTCACACGCTGTTGTTACAAAGTTTGTTTTCCAAACCCTAACCCTAGCTACACGTTATTGTTCATTCTTCACATCCTGTTATTGATTTTTCATTTACGGTACTGTTACAAAGTTTGCTTTCCAAACCCTAACCCTAGCTTCACGTTAATACTCTAAACTACATCATACATCACTATGACTGTCACCAATCCCCCATCAACTGTCATTCTCCCATCCGACAAGCTCATGAGTATCAATAATATTCCCATCCTTGTTCTGGTCAAGTTGGATGTTGAGGAGATGAATTACTCCTCGTTGACTTGTTTTCTTAAGCATCTTTGCAAAGGGTGCTCCATATTGGATCATCTACTGGGAAAGTCTTTGGATGATGCAACATCAAGTGCTCCACCATCACCTCCCGATGCCGAATGGTTAAAGATTGACACCATTGTTCTTTCTTGGATTTTCATCACTTTGTCTCTGACGCTTCAACAACGTATTGTTAATGCGGATCCTCAAACGGCCAAGGAGGCATGTGACATGCTTGCTTCAATCTTCAATGACAATCAGCGTTCTCGCTCTATTGCATTGAAGGCCGAACTACGTGCTATCAAATTTGGGGATTTAAGTATTGATGCTTACTTTCGGAAGATTGAAAACATGGTTACTATCTTATCATGTATGGGTTCTCCTATTAGCAATGATGACATTGTTACTTTTGTCTTGGAAGGGTTGCCCGCGAAGTATGATAGTGTTTCTACTATCATTGCCCATGTTCTAGAATACTCTTTGTATTGGTATTTATATACCAAGATTATCATTAATGTGATAGACGATTCTCTGGTTTATATCATAATCCTACAAAAACTTGTTCCCTTTGATCGAAAAATTATAAGTTTTCTACTTTCTTCCAAGCCTACGTTCGATGTACAACACTCAACAATGTTTAGATTGTGTTGCATAATTGCTCAAAAAATGAACTTTTGTGATTCAAGCTGAATGATGGTGTGCTTGGCATATAAAAAAGAATTAAAGAATAAATAATCTCTTAACAAAAACTGCATAAGTTCATTTCGTATAGATTAAAACAAATATTAGACCATCAAGACCTAAGTGACTTCATGTAAATACCCCATTAGTCCATTTTCATTCAACTCCCACATTCTTTTTTAACAAGATTGTAACAATACATGTCATTCGGCCAACGCATCTATATTGCAATCACTCGAAAGTCTTATCCAACCCCACACCAATGCCAACCGCCAAAGGGTGTAATCAAGTTAAGTTATAATTTTAAGCTTGAGCTCGACTCAGTTACAATACTTCAAGCACGCTCAATTGAGCTTTTATTTTCAAACTCAAGCTTGGTTCCTTAACCGACACATTATGAACTTGGCCCGAGGTAACTATTGACCCACTCGATATATCGAACGTAGCTTGAGTTTGAACAGTTCGACTCGGGCCAAGCTCATAATGTCTCCGGTCGGACTGGACTGACCACATTCGGACTGAGACCGGACTGGACAGACCACGTTCGGTCAGGTCCTGGGTCTCAGCTTTTGGGCTAATTCGGTCTCGGTTTGGTCCGGGACCGATGCTCAGCCCTAGACTAGACTACTAGAGTAGGGGTATTTGCATCCCACATTGCCCACAGAACCAAATGACCAAGGTTGAGATGATTATAAAATGAGATGCCAAACAATCCATGAAACACATGTTTTTTGGCTCCTAACCAAAGTCATTGTTATGGTTTATTTTTTTGGTTGCAATTACTAGTTATAATATTTATAAACAAATTTTTTCAAAATTATCAATTTTATTTTTAAAAATTGATGTTTTGAGATAATTTGTTTTTTAAAACATTATAATTTGTATCTAATACTAGTGAAAAGCTTTGAAATGTAAATACGGTCAAAATTTGGCTCTTTTCGATAATGCGCTATAAAATATCGCTATATGTATAATTTTCAATACTTTTTTGCTAAGTTAAACACTATCTGAGCCATCTTTCGTAATTTGACAAGTAAACTTCGCACTTCACAAACAATCACAAGACCCACAAATCGCTAGACTTCCATCATTATAGATTGTACAGCTAAAGCAAATGTCTCAAAGAGTCTCAACTTACGAGATTCAAACTTAAAACCTCTTACAATGCAAATCGTGTGTATTGAACGTTCATGGTGGTTTGTCATGCCATTTTTGTTTCAAGCCATAATATGTACAATACAATACATGGCGTGGCATTCATATCCCCTAACCGAAAGCGAAAAAGACAATGTTAGTTTGTTGCACGTTATTGCCCTCTCGAAACTTGTGGCGCCAAGCTTGTCGATTCTCTTTGACTTGAGTGACTTATTACTAGAAAATATTCATTCGACATCCACATTCGTTTATAATACGTAGTAACTCAACCAGCTATATCTGCTTTCCTTGCTCAAGATACGTGTTGGTATCTCTACGACTAGGGTACACGAGTAGACAATCAAGCTAGTCGAGTCGATACAATGTTAAAATCGATTACAAAACACGAAGCTTGATCTAGACTTTATTTTCAAATTCGTTTTTGGTATACTTTCGAACTCAACTCGACTTATATTGGGTCGATTTTGAGTAGCTCATGAATACTTCGCTCAACTCGGTTACTTTGTGTATCCTTGTTCAGTGACACATCAAATTTATCTAATTTTGATTGTGTTACTTGGATGAATACTTCGCCGAGGGTCAAGTAATTCTTTCCGCAACTCCGTTTTTATCCTGCTTTTGTGTAAAATATTATTGCATAATATTTTATAATGGGGTATAAAAAGTTAGAGTCACGTGCAACTCATATTCCCCCAATTCATACATAGCTTGTAAAATCCAAACACCCCCTCTCCCTAATATACAAGGCCTAATTTACTGTTCCGATCTCTAGTCAATCCTCGTCATCTCATGCTTGCTTCCCTCTCATTCGTGTACACATTTCATTTGCTTCTCAACAATCTCTTATATGTGTTCTTCTTGTAAATTACTAGATCCTTTTTTATATTAATCTTTGTTTAATCTTAGTGATATGTATGTTTTGTACTTTTACACCACACCCTCGACTAATGCTTATTGAATCATAGTGGTAGCAGATTTATGGGGGTGTTTATTTCAGCTTATATGTAGGCTTATGAGCTTATTTGATTTTGGCTTATATTACATAAGCCCCAATTTTTTTGCTTATATTGAGACTTATGGGCTTATATAAGTTTATCATATCGTAATAAACTTATATAAGCCCACAAGTCTCAAAATAAGCCGGAAAATTGGGGCTTATGTTATATAAGCCAAAATCAAATAAGCTCATAAGCCCACATATAAGCCGAAACAAACACCTCCTTATTCTATGGTAGTATTTTTAAAATTGATCTTTATTCATGGTTCCTTGTCATGGACTTTACTTTATACTCATTTGTAAAAATTGGCTGTTAATCTGGTTTTGTTTTTTCATATCAAAGATGAACAATATTGATTTTTTTTAATCATTTCCTGGGTAGATTTCTCAATGTTACCGAAAAACTTAGTTACATTTAATTTCTCATTCAATTTTATTTCCCTACATTTCTATTCTCTACTTCATTTATTTTATGTAAATTTCTCTCTACCAAACGTGCCCTAATAGTCCATTGTCATTCAATTTCGACCCATTTACTTCGATTGGCTGATCGGGTCATGTTTCATCTTTAACGGGTCAAACTAGTAAATGAAATAAGTTGCTTAAAATAAAATGGGTTGGTCGCAAGTCTCTTAAACTATATCGCATCGGATTTTAAATATTATTTTTATTAATAAAACTGGGTTATCAATGTACTAATACGATTTTTGTAATCGTAGTCACACTAATTATCAATCAACAGGTTTAAAACTTGACATTTTTTTAGGTTGACCTGTATCAAAACTTGTTTTAGCCACAACCCGTGTTATGTCGTTACACAATCCGTCCATTCGATCACATTCTATCTCATATACATTTTTATCATGTTTTTACGTCAACAATCTCCATTTTTCTAGAGCAATGAAGGTGATGGAACGTTAAATCAAGGGTAGATTGTCGGGATGCTTCTGGTCACATTTTTTTGGCCGAAGATGGAGTTGTTTGTTACAACGCGTTTTTGGTAAGCAATTACATTTAGCCTCATTAGAGTTAAAAGGAACTTTATTAGCTTAGAACATTCATGTTTACACTAAGACATGTACATACAGGGTTCATATTTACCCTGTTTTTTAGAATAACAATTTTTAACTATATCACAACATTTACATAAAAAATCTATCATATATGTTTTAAGTAGGACTCAAACGCACAACCATTTAATTGATGAGCGTCTTACCATTAAAACACAAGCCCTTTGGTATTTACCCATTTTACTTAGTTTGCCTTTACCATATGGCTTTTTGACTTTTTTGTCTATAGTATAGAGAAAACGTCCCTTTGAATAATTCAAAGTTTGATTAGTATAATAAATTACAAAGTAACAAAATATCATTGTCATGTGTGCACCTTCTCACCAATTATTCTCACCTACGTACAATATTATATTATTAGCCACCTTTCATTACTACCAGTTTTGTTTTGAAGTTTATTTCTAGATATTATTAAACCCGTTATGTATTATAGTAGTAATTAAAGATGTCTAATGTAATAATTTTGTTCGTAGTTGGTGAGAATAATTTGCGAGAATGTGCACATGATAATGATGTTTGTAATTTATATACTAATCAAACTTTGAATTATTAAAAGTGACGTTTCCTATACACTATAGAAAAAAGAGTCAAAAAGCCAATTGTCTTTACAATAATGAAAAAAAATAAATAAAATAGAACTCCAGCAACCCACACACCTGTTCACATCTTCTATATATAGAAACACAAATCAAACTGATTTATGTATATCACCCAAACACTACTTCACTTCTTTCTGTAACAACCCACAAACCCTTTTTTAGTTCAGATTAACAAACATGATGTCTTCAGTCAATCATGACGACTTTGCTCACTTAAAAATCCCCCTTGAAGATGTTCTATCCGCCACCAACAACTTTGATGACAAAAATTTACTCGCAGAAGCTGAGTTTGGAAATGCTTACCAGGGACAGCTCTTGTGGTCCAGTGAGTTGATTAAAATTGATGCTCAGAGGTTTAATAAAGAATGGTCTGAAAGAGAACACGAGTTTTGGATGGAGATTTCCATGCTTTCTACTCTCAAGCATAAAAATCTTGTTTCATTACTTGGGTTTTGTGATGAGAATGATGAGAAAATCATCATTTGCAAGCTTGAGACCAGGGGAAGTCTCCGCAACTATCTAAATGACCCGATTTCGTTGACATGGGTGCGAAGATTGGAGATATCTGTCGGTATTGCGCAAGGGTTGAGTTATATTCATTATGACGAGTCACGCGATTTTAGCGTAATACACCGTTACATCAACAGAAGCTCAGTTTTATTAAATGATAAATGGGAGCCCAAGTTATCTGAATTTCGAGTTTCCATGAAGATTGAAGCATCTCAGAGGCATGGTTCATTCTGTGTTGACAAAGTTAGGAATAGGGAGGGGTATACAGACCCGACATATATAAAGACAAAGAGTGCACACCACATGTCAGATATATATTCCTTTGGGATAGTATTGTTTGAACTGCTGTGTGGTAGGAAATCAGTAAGTGACGATCAAGATAATAAATTTCTGGGTCCCGTGGCCATTGCCCATTATAGAGAGGAAAAGCTCAATCAAATAATTGACCCTGGTCTACTGAAACAAATGGACCCGCAGTCATTCGAGATCTTCGCGAAAACAGCATATGACTGCTTGAATGACGAACCATCGCAACGGCCAAATATAGATGAGATTGTCCCAAGACTAGAGAAAGTGTTGGAACTCGCACGCCAAAACAGGCCTGTAAGACTTCCTTTTTATGTTTCATCTTTTTATCACAATAATTAATAGCCCTTTGATATTATGTCTTCCGTTGCTGGACCTTACTGAATATTACTACCCCTAATATGCAACACTAACAAAACTCAAGTTAAGATATGACCATTTTTGCTCTGTTATTTTTAGAAAAATGTGGCGGGCGTTTGGCCTATCGAATTAGCAATTTGGTGTAAAAACAAGAATATTTTCAAGTTTTGGCTGTGAGATAAATAAAGTTATATAAAAGTGTATCACTTGAGACTATTTTACTTTCAAAAAATCAACGTCAGAAGTTTGGAATAGCTACTATTTTGACACCAAAAGAAATGTATATAGGATATGCCTTTGACAATAACCTCTTCAGGGGCAAAATGTAATGAAACATCCCCATAATCAAACAACAAAAGAACTTTATTTAAAAAAAAAAAAAAAAAAAAAAAAAAAAAAAAAAAAAAAAAAAAAAAAAAAAAAAACAACTTTAGTGTATAATTCAATTATCAATGGGCTTTATAGATTAAAAGAAGGGACGTTCGGTGGATGTCACTTATATACATAATGATAATGATGATGCATCTCACATCCTTTTGTAACCTAAACTCTGTTTTTGTGATAGATACACTCTCCGCCCAACCACCTTGCTCACCTAAGAATCCCCCTTGAAGATATAGAATGCGCCACCAACTACTTTAATGATGCTGTTGGAGAAAGTTACTTTGGAAAGATATATAAGGGACAACTCTCGTGGTCAGGTGAGTTGATTAACATCGAGGCTCATAGGATATCTAATGAAGAATGGGATGTTGAAAAAGAACAACAGTTTTGGACGGAGATTTCAATGCTATCTAGTCTCAAGCATAAGAATCTTCGTTCTATTGTTGGGTTTTGTAATGAAGTTGGTGCAGAGACCGTCATTTACAAGGATTGTTCCAGGGGAAGTCTCAGTAACTATCTAAGTGACCCGGTGTTGTTGACATGGGTGAAAAGATTGGAGATATCTGTGGGTGTTGCGCATGCAGTGAGCTACATACATTATGACGAGCCACGCGATTTTAGCGTTATACATCAAGACATCAGTAGTGAAACAATACTATTGAATAATGACTGGGAACCCAAGTTATCATATTTTCAGCATTCCATGAAGATTAAAGCATCTGAAAGAAACCATTCTTTCCATACTGATTCAGCTTGGTCTACTAAAGGGTATACATGCCCAACATATGCAGACACTAGCAATGTGAATCACAAGTCAGATATCTACTCCTTTGGAATGGTATTGTTTGAACTACTGTGTGGTAGGGAATCAGTAAGTGACGGCCAAGATAATAAGTATCTGGCTCCCGTGGCCATTTTTCATTATATCGAGAAAACACTCGATAGTATAATTGATCCGGATCTATTGAAACAAATGGATCCGCAATCATTTGATGTTTTCGCAGAAACAGCGTATGGCTGCTTGAATAAAGAACAATTGCAACGCCCAAATATAGATGAGATTGTCGCAAGACTTGAGAAAGCATTGGAACTCCAAATGGCAGGCGAAAATAGGCATGTAAGGCGTTTTTTTCTCTCTTCAAATCTGTGTATCATAATAACTATTATATTCAGAATAACTTATTATTAGTAATGAATAATGATAGTCTACTTATTACTGTATTTATGATGCTAAAGGAACACTCGGTAGTTGCGGCCGAAGTTGAAGGTACATCATCCAGTCAAGAGAAGGTAATTTTTCTTATAACTCTTTTTGATCGAAATTTCAAAAAAGAATTGAGATCCTCATTTTTAAGTATCTCCCAACATTTTCTGCTCTTTGATAAATTTTTATAATTGAGTAAATTACCTCAGTTTAGTGTTGCACCCTGTGAATTTGCACAAATGGTAATGGTGTCTTGTTCAATACATATAGGGCTCAGTGACCTCCGTCTTTAAAGGTGTTGAATCCCATATCAGCAAAAAGACAATGTCTTCCCTCAAAGATCTTTCTCATTCACACATCAGCTTTGTAGATATAAAATCCGCAACTAACGGTTTTGATCAGGAAAATGTCATTAAAGAATTTGGGTTTGGAAAGATTTACAAAGGCCCTCTCTTGCGTTCCAAACAGTTCATTGATATTATTGCGAAGTGGATCTCTCGTAAATTTGTAGATGATAAGAGAAAAACATTTTGGACAGAGATTTCAATGCTTTCTAGTCTCAAACATAAGAATCTGGTGTCTTTTATTGGGTTTCATGATGGCCAGTGGAGTAAGTTTATCTTATACAAGAAGGAGGCTAACGCAAGTCTAGACAGATATCTAAAGGACCAGACCCTCAAATGGATGCAAAGGTTGAAGATATGTGTTGGTGTTGCAAATGCATTGAGTTACATCCATTACGATGTTGGACGTGATTTTAGTGTCATACATTGCAACATCAAGAGCTCGAAGATTCTACTAGATGACAAATGGGAACCCAAGTTATCTGGTTTTGAGCTTTCGTTGAAAAATACTGTAGCTCGGAGGCAGCGCCTTCTTCTTACTCGTGATATTGTTCAGAATGTATACCTAGATCCAAAATATAAAAGAACTGGGGGTGTGACCCACAAGTCAGATGTGTATTCGTTCGGTGTTGTATTATTCGAAGTTTTGTGTGGAAGGAGTGCAGTTCTTCCAGATGAAGAGTTGGGAGAGGGGTTATTAAGTCAGCTAGCCAAATATCGTTTAGATGATATGATTGATCCACATTTACGAGAACAGATAGACCCCGAAGCATACAAAATCTTCTCAGAGACAGCATTTTACTGCATACAAGAGGAACGAGCAAAGCGACCGCATATAGATCGATCAGGTTGTCACTAGACTTGAGAAAGCTTTGCAACTCCAGTGGAAACATGAAAATCCAGTTGACAGTACATCATCCAATCGTTTAAAGGTAATTAATTTCCCTAAACTTTTAATTTGAGGCCGATTAGGAATTATCCTAATTAATAAACAAGAGTTACTAATATTATTAACTGCTGTTTTCTAGTTTAACGTATAACCCTACATTATCCTCTGTAAGTCATGAACGACTAACTTTTTTTGCACAAAAATAGGAGTAATAATGTAAAAGACTGTATGCATGTGATTTTGATTTTACATTATTATCTTTTTTAACATTGTATTTTATATTTCATAAATTATAATAAATTATAACTATTCTTTTAGTGGCATGACTATTCTTTGTCAACAATCTTTTAGTGGCATGACTATTCTTTGTCTTTTGTATTTTTATTATGTTTTTGTCCCTTAGACAACCACTAATATAATGTTACTCTTTTCCTTTTTTCTAGAAACAGCAAAACAATTTTACAAAAGGCAACCAAGAAAACCAGTAACAACATAAAGATAAAAACCTTCAAGAGGGATGAAATCATTTTCCGACTAGTTAACTTGAAAAAATGAACTGTTGCTTTTGAATGTTTTCATATTTTCTAAATGTTACTAATAATCAATTATTCATTTTTTTTTTCTTTCTAATTTCTTACTAGCATTAATGAGGTGATGCATGACTCTATAATGTTGCAGGAGCAGAACTTTGAACACTTGAAGATTGGACTAGATGTTATAAAGGAGGCTACCAAGAATTTTGACGATTCACATTGCATTGGGTCAGGCGGATTCGGTAATGTATACAAAGCAGATCTTGAACATTTCGATAGCAGTAATTCCTCGTCGATAGAAGGTGTGAATAAGTGTGATTTACCAAGAAAGCGAAGCACGGTAGCCATAAAGCGCATTCACAATCAAAAAGGAGAAGAAGGGTTCATTTCAGAAATTGAAACTCTAACTACTTGTAAGCATGATAATATAATCTCTCTTCTTGGCTTTTGTTATGAAGGTAACGGTGCAATGATCCTGGTTTATGAGCATGCTTCGAAAGGTAGTCTTGAAAGCTATTTGGGAAGCAGTGATAGAATGACTAATCTTAATTGGGTGCAACGTCTAAATATATGTCTTGATATTGCACATGGTTTGAAATACATTCACAACAACACAGATCATGGCAAACAAAAGATGATACATCGTGATATCAAGAGCGATAATATTCTGTTGGGAGATAATTGGAAGGCAAAGATTGCAGATTTTGGGCTCTCCAAATTCCACCCAGCAGATCAAGTGGCCAGCACTATCTATACCAATAGGATTGCAGGTACATATATGTATTTGGATCCAGAATATGAGAAGGATGGTAGATTAAATAAGAAATCAGACATTTACTCGTTTGGAGTAGTGTTGCTTGAGATCTTGACTGGGAGTTTGGCCTATGATTCTGTATACACCAAGGTGAATGACAAGGGAATTGCACCCATTGCAAGAGATCATTTTGAAAAGGGAACAATAATGGAAATTGTTGATCACAAGATAAAGGAGGAGACCGATGAACATGTCTTTTCTTTAAGTAAAGGACCCAATAAAGAGTCTTTGGACATCTTTTTAGAGATCGCATTTCGAAGTGTCGCACAAACTCAAGCGTGACGTCCAACAATAGAAGTTGTCATCCAAGAACTCAAAAAAGCGTTAAACTCTCAGGTAAGTAAATAATTTAAAAGACAACTTATTAATTTTTTTCATATTCTTGATAGTAAAATGTGACATATCATACATTATACTTTGTGTAAACAACATTTTCTCAAACTATTACTCATTATTAGATCTTTTTTTAAGGGTATCTAACTATCTCACTATATACAACAAATCAATCTCACAATGTCCTAAGCGATTTACTGTTTAAGTTATTTCACCGGGTATAAACCCTTTACCCAAAAAAAAAAAAAAAAAAAAAAAATTTGGGATTTATTGTTTTGATCTTAAACTTTTATGTAAACATAATAATTTAAATTTATAACGTGCTAATGAGTCGCCGGTAAACATATATATTCTTTAGTGTAGAAATTGCAACAACAAACCTTGATTTGCAACCATAACTTTGACATGAACTTGGAGACTGAAAAAAATTAAATTTTGATTTAACGGAATCCTGTATGGCAAGTAGTTTCAGATTGTTTTTTACTTACTACATCAACTGACTGTCTGATGATTCACAGGAGAACCACAAAGACGGCCTCAAACTGTCACTTAAAGACATAAAGTTGGCAACTCAAAACTTCAGCCAAGACAATGTCATTGGACAAGGAGATTTTGGGAAAGTATATAAAGGAGTAGCTACTCACACTCATGGACATAACATCTTTGCTGCAAAGCGCTTGGATAGGAAGTCTGCTGAAGGAGAAGCTGAATTTATGACAGAACTGGAAATCCTTATGGAGTATAAACATGAAAATGTCATTGGTCTTGTAGGCTACTGTGATGAAGAGGATGTGAAAATTATTGTTTATGAGTATGCATCGAGAGGAAGTCTTGATAAGTACTTGGACAATGATAGTCTTACGTGGGTAATGCGGCTAAAGATATGCATCAATATTGCAATCGGGTTGGAGCTCCTTCATGGAAAGGGTTCAAGTCCAGAAATGGTGATACATAGGGACGTCAAAAGCAGCAACATACTACTGCTTGATGATTGGAAAGCAAAAATTACTGATTTTGGGCTTTCCTTAGTTTGTCCAAATCAAGATGCAGACTATGTCATCGACAATGTTAAAGGCACAATTGGCTATCGTGACCCACTACACTCGAAAACAGGCTTCTTAACTAAAGAATCTGATATATTCTCACTGGGTGCGGTTTTACTTGACATATTGTGTGGGAAACTATCGTCCACAGAACTAGACGATGAGTATCTTTATTTACCCTTTTTGGCTAAACAACACTATCATGTCAGAAAACTTGATAAGTTAGTGTTTGAGGGTATCAAAGAACAAATTGTGCAACAGTCATATACTACATTTACAAGGATTGCCCTTCAATGCTTACATCACATGAGAGAAAGAAGGCCAACAGCAGGTGAAGTGATAATACAACTTCAGAAAGCATTGGAATTCCAAGTAAGTTTTTATAATTATTTCAAATTAGGCTATTTCTTTCACATACATATCTATAAGTTGTGCACTTCTATTGTTTAAACAAATGTTGTTGAACCATAAAACATGATAAATAAACATATATCTTAATAAGACAGTCTTTTCTTATCACTCAAAACAAAAAATAAATCAAATGCCAAAACGAAAAAGACAACAAGTTTCCATGATCCAGAAAAAAATGTGTTGTCTATGTTTAGTAGAAGGTCTTTAGTTGTTTCTTCAAAGATGAAAATGTAAATGTATGAAATATGAGCTTATTAATTGTTTAATTAATGCACAGGAGGATTATGAGATATGGGAGTCGAAATTGCCTAAAGACTACCATGAAATAATCAAGATGTCAAAGTGCCCTGAAGATTGTTCTACCATCAAGAAAGAGGATCTTTACAACATCTTTTCTAAAGGAATCCTCCTTCAACAGGACAAAGTGGTAATCAGTTCATTTCCAAATCTCAGTTTTATTTTTGTGTATCCTTTAGTTTACTAGGGTTGAATCAAAATCACGCATGCATTTACACATCATAACATTGAGTCTAACTTTTTTTTTGTTGTATAACAGTTGCTGTCATTCGATGGTATTGGAGAAAGAAATGCAATGGTTTCAGCGACAATGTTTTCCTACAAACGGAGTTGTCCACATGAGTGGAAATCTCTTCCAGAATCAAGGTTATTCTCTCTACCTCTGTTGGTGCATATACATTGTTGTTAGATCATAAATTTCTGCTCTAATCTACAATCTAATATGATCAACAACTTTTAGGATAAGAAATATAAACAACTCAGTTTCATAAACAGATAATACAAAATTGTTAAAATCGAAGAAGAGTAAATAGTAGATGCTTTGTAACTCATACACGTTCAGTCCTAAAGCGTCTAATATCTTTATATATCAACTCTGAAGTCTCTTCAAGCTTTAGTTTATTTATACGTTGAACCTTGATATTTACTGAAAATACACAAAAAACTTTCTAAGTTTAAAACATAAAAATTAGGTAAGAATGATCAAGCTTAAGGTTGCATGAAATGTACTTTTTTGCTCATCAAAAGGAATGGAAATTCAATCTTAGACAAAATTATATTTTTTGATAGGAATTGGATTACATATGTTAACTTAAATGACTTTTCTTCCTATTTAATAGTAATTAAAGGGTGAATAACATGAGTAGAACTACTTTAAAGTATGCATTTATGGAATTTATATATAAGATTTTAGAGTCTTTTCTTAACTGATTCTAATAGTCTCATATTTGGAATCTGGGGTGTTATGTATGATATTTACATGTTGCTTGTGGTCGATATGTACTCTGTTGCTTGATTCTGTATTTATTTTTTTTTCAAAACGTGGTTGAGGTATGCCCTGTTTCGGGCCCTCTGTTTGCACGACCATGAATCAGTTAATTAATTATATATTTATTGATACAATATGTTTCAGTTTTGAATTTAAGTCTTTTCCCAATTCCCAAAGAAATTTTTTTCTTGTTTATTTTGGTTTAAAGAAATACTAAATTCTAAAGTAGAGGTGTACACCAGGAGGAATAATGGTTATGACTGACTAGGACTTGAATATTTATAACATGTGCAGATTCGAGTCAGTAGTGGAGATGTCAGATGTTTCCAATTTGAACATCGAAATTAAGACAAATACTCGATTATTATCTCCGAATGCTGTTTATGGGGTCTATTTACTCTTCAAATTCTGTGATTCAAGAAAAGTTTCAACTAAACCGATGTATGTTAATTTAAAGTATAAAGTGGGCTCCGAAAATCTACATGCATATTTTGCAAAACAGAGAGACGAAGAGTGGATGATGATCGAGTTGTACAGATTCTTAAATCAGAACGAAGATGCCATGTTTGAATTTCTAATAGAGAGCTTTTCGTCGTTCTATTGTGGAGATGGTGCGATTTATGTCCAAGGCATTGAATTTCTAGCCATTGACAAAGTGAGTTTAGAAATATCCCTTGGCTCCATTCTACATAAATTTGTTTATAAATAAAAATCATGTCTATGCTGCATATTTAACATGATTGTACGCAGGTGAAACATGAAGAAATCGGAAAGTCGAAGGATGTCCAACAAGTATTGGAATCAAACTTTGTTGTGGATCGTGTGCAACAATTGCCAGCTAACTTTGAAGAAATATTTGAGATACACAGAAACTATGATGAGTTGTATTGGTTGGGCGAAGTAAACGGGAAGAAACTTCTTGTAGTTTCGGCAAAGGCAGCTCTATACAAATTTTCTAATGCAGATCTCTTTACTTCAAAACCATCATCCCAGTCAAGGTTTGCTTTTATGAACTAGATTTGGCATGTTTTCCTTTGAGCAGTAAACTTTTCTAATTGTACATTCACAATGTGCACATCTAATCTTATCCAAATATTTGAAAATGTTTTACCACAAAAAAAAAAAAAAAAAAAAAAAACCCTAAATTTGCTAATTTAAAGCCAATCTTCTTTGTTGTCTGGTAAAATACTGAATATTCGTGCATAAATGGTTGATAAAAGTATCACATCTTGGATTTGTCTTTTTGTGTCTTCAAAATTTACATGGTTTCTAGTATGTAATCATAATATATATCGTACATGCAGATTTCAAGAGGTGATTGAGCTTTTGCCGCAACAAGTATTCTATATTAATTGCACGATTAGAAGTCAAATGTTGTTGGCCGATACAGAATACACGTGTTATCTTGTATTCAAGCTTTCAGAAGAATGTGAGGGGCTGCATACTCCGGTGAAGGTACGAGATCTACTCCACCAAGTAAACGAAGAGGCTGAATTTTTCTATTTTATTACCCCAAGCCCACCGAATATAAATGATATCACACGGGTTCCAAAACAAAGGGAAGATGGATGGATGGAGATTCAAGTGTGGAAATTTAACTCGACTCATAATTTCAAGGATGAGTCTCTTTCTATCTATATGAAGTTTACAAGTCATGAAGGAACTATGTCTGGCCTCATCATATGTGGCCTTGAGTTTCGCCCAACGTTTATTGGAAACGACAACGATATTCAAAGACAGAGAGAAAAAGAGAGAATGCTACAAGATGAAGCCCAAAACCCACACATCCAGCATAAAAAAGATGTGAATCGACAGTGCTATGAAACCGTTAGATCACTAGGGTTTAAAATATTTTGTTTTATTTTATTTTTATTTTTATTTATTTTATTTTATTTTTATTTTTTTGTTTAGAGAACGACAATTTTTACTATATCACAATATTTACACCGCAAATCTATCTCACATGTTTTAAGCAAGGCTTGAACCCACAACTATTTGGTTGGGGAGCTTCTCACATACCATTGGGTACCATTTTGATTTAAAATCATGTTGTATGGATCGGAGAAGCTCTACTTTGAGGAGTAGTTTTCAATCCAAAGACGACATTTTCTCAAGAGAAAGAAAGTTGTATTCGTAGTTAGCTTAATAAAGGCTTATTGCCCCGTACTTGTTTAGGAAGAAATTACAAAACTAGGATGATATATGAAAAGCAGAAAAGGTGGCAAAATGTAGGATGATTTACTTTTTTTGATTTTTCTCTATTATCTCTAGTTCTTTACCTGTATAATCTTTCATATATCTTTTACTAGTTAAAATGCCCGTGCACGCACGTGGCTTAGACAAAAAGTTTTGATAAAATATTAATGTTGTTAATTTGATTTTATAAAGTAGTTTTGTATTTTTTTTTAATAGAACATGTTATTCATATATGGTGGGTTTTTTTGTAACCTAGTTATTTATTTTATTAGTTTTGTTAAGATGTAACATTTGCATACAAAGTTTCAACGTGTGTTAATTGTTAACTTATATCACTTCATTTAAACCAAGTATCCTTTCATGAGACATTAGATAATACTATGAATATGTGTGCATAATGTATCAAGATATAACCAAAATCATGTCTTAGACTTTAAAAAAAAAAAACTCAAAGATCAAACTAACATTGGCTAACTTGCAACCAAACACACCAATTACAGTTAAGTAAAAGAGATTTTGATATAAATTTGAGCTAATATAACTTTATTTTTTTAATCTATTGATTGAAGGCGATTTAATGAGTTAACATCCATTTCGAACTTAAAAAACTCAAGTTTTGTCCTTCCATATGAAAAATGAATAAGTATACTACTCAAATTAAAATATTAAAAAGTAGCTCAGTATCATAAATCCATCACATATGGAGTAGGCTTGCAATGCATGGAAGTCAACTGCATAGTGTCCCTCCTCGGTCAGCTTGCTGGTCAAAACGGTGTAATCTCTTTGGTTCCCTCTGTCATATTTGAATCAATCAACCATAGTATCTTAACAAAACTCTACTTTGGTCGTATGCATTTCTGATTATAACAAATATGATGGATGTGGTCTAATAGTGAATGATTTAGTCTCATTAGTGGTTTCCATTTAGTACGATCAGTATCAGGTTCCTATGTGCTAAAAAAATGATGTTCATTGTCTTAAAAGTGATACATGAATAAGGCGGGTGGATGTATCTTTTGAGAATGTGATAGTAATGCTCAAACAGGCATTGAACATGGACAAGTAAATGAGCCATTGCTTCCTTTAACTCATCATCAGTTTCTCCAAGCCCCAACATTATAGAAGTCTTGGTGATCATTCCCTCTAGAGGTGGCAAAACAGGCGGGCCGGGCGAGTTCGGGCAACGGGTCAAACGGGTACGGGCCAAATGGGCAACTTCTAAAATCAGGGTCAAACGGGCGCGGACCAAACGGGCACGGGCCAAACGGGCGCGAACCAAACGGGAAAAAAAAGACATCAAAAGACTCAAATTTTCTTCAAACAAAAAGTTTTCATCGATAACACCTGCACTTTCAAAATCGTGAGAAGTATACCTGCAACTTGACCAAGCTACGACACTTTTTGCAATTTACTCTCTTGAAAACTACAGATATAATGCCAATTGCAATTTTCAGCATCTTACAGGCTTTATACATCTTTTGGCCACATGACATCTTGTGTTATGCAATGAAACCAAACAGCATGAAGTGAACAAGCAAGACAATAACTTTTTAACATTTAAGATTAATTTCAACAAACATTTAAGATTAATTTCTCCATCAGCAAAGAGAACAAGCAAGACAATAACTTTTTAACATCTGAAAACACGATATCCAGATTACACTTTTAATATTCTGAAACAAGATTCATAGAAGAAAAAAATGAGACACGGGTTCATAGCATAGGACTAGGGGTCATTTGGCAAGCAGACTTCGGTGAGCTTGAGCCTGATTCTCTTGGTTCTGTTGATAGTTGAGTGCATCCTGAATAGCATGATGTGTGCCTGCAATTCATTAAGGGGGTGTTTGGTTGGGGCAATTTCAAGGAATTTGGTAGGATTTGAAATTAAAATGACTTCAATTTTCTTGTTTGGTTAACAATAAAGTAGTGGGCCCAGGAAATTTCATTTCATTTTCTAGTATTAATTGAGGTAAATGTGGGCTATTTATAATTCCTTCCATATGGAAAGCATTA
The DNA here is from genome assembly GCA_030686995.1 of Artemisia argyi. NCBI lineage: Eukaryota > Viridiplantae > Streptophyta > Magnoliopsida > Asterales > Asteraceae > Artemisia > Artemisia argyi. The sequence goes on from CM060689.1 coordinate 7,577,753, forward strand.
TCATTTCCTTGAAATTTTAAATAGCACCATTTGAAACTCTTGAACCAAACGCCCCCAAAGGTATTTTAGGCTGAGAATCAAAGTGACATATGTGCTGTAAGCATAGACAAACAGAAAGGTAGAGCAATGGCTTATCACTACAAAGACAACAAAGAGAAAAACCAAACAAAGAAGAGCATAACTGCATAAAAACACAATACCAATTTGATCTATAACAACTGCACTGTTTTGCAATCATGTGGAATAAGGGGTGTTTTGGATTACTATTGCAATCTGAACTTATATAATGCATTCACCCTTATCATCCAGTGATCCAGATAAGTTAAGCTATTCTACCAGAAGACGATAAACACAGTAGTAGTATATTACCTTAAAAAACATTAGTTATCATTGTAATTTTCAAGATCTTCTGATAGTCCTTCCACTTCTTCCTCGTCATCTAATACATTAAAAGAGATAAAGTCTCATAATTTGATTCAATACTTATATTATATCATATACAATCATAGAAATAACTCATAACAAGTAACTTACAAAGAGAATGAAATAATATACCTTTTAAATCAAGCCAATCACGAGTACACAACAGCGCCTCAGCATTTGATGGAGACAATGAGCTTCGATATTTACTCAAGATTCGACCCCCGATACTAAATGATGATTCAGAAGCCACTGTTGTTATTGGGACACTCAATAAATCACGAGCCATGAAAGCCAATCGTGGGTACCTTGCTTGATTTTCTTTCCAGAATTGCAAAACATCAATTGTCGTTTTTCTAGAAATTTCAGGCTCTTGTAAATACAATGTCAATTCTGATTTGTCACTTGTTTCAACTCTTCGAAACCGACTACGGAAAGACTCAAAGCCACATAACTCATCTAACTCGTCCACCGTGTCACCATCATTGACATTTTCATTATTAGCTCCCAATGAATCATTGCGTGTCTCAAAATTGAACTCGTACTCCTTATACAAAAGTTAACACAATAAATAAACGAATGCGGCAAACTGAATGGTAAAACATATATTCCAGAAGGTTTAAATGCAATGATGAGCAGGAACTAAACGAATCATGAGTCAACTTTTGGTAACTAAACGAATGATTCGAGGAATTGTTTTTTAGCTTCATTTTTTATATGACCCATTCTAGATAAAAACACATACTAATTTGACCATTTCATAACCACATATGCAAGTGTGCAACTACTATCCCCAATGGACCAATTTGTATTGAACTCATCCACACAACCACATATGCAAGTGTGCAAAATCCAGGACAAAACCATCTAAGTTACCAACTTCAAACAACTTTCTATTTCTTACTCCACTCTATAAGCAACTCATTTCTCACCTAAAATAGAGTCCCAAACACCCTTAAAATCAACAGTGAAAATAGAATCTTAAACACCCCTAAAATCAACAGTGAAAATGGTCCCAAACACCCCTAAAATCAGTAGTGAAAATAGTCCCAAACACCCCTAAAAAAGCATAAAAATAAATTAATAAATTAAGATTTGAGAATAAAAAAGTGCCTATTATTTTATATAATTATGAATACCTGATGTGAAGAATTGAAGTGTAGAGAAAGTTGTTTAAGGAATTGAAGAAGTGAACATCGTCAATTCGTCATCCAGTACCACGCTTAGACAGTTGGGGCAAAAAAATACCCATTTGATTTCTACCACCGACCATTTTGCCCGTTTTTTTTTGTTATATCATGCTTAGCCGACCATATAGCCCAAAAGAAATAAAAAGGTAATCCCATTCCGTCCATTTATCTTAAAAAACAGGCCCATATAGCCCGAATTTTGACTTTATTTGCCACCTCTAATTCCCTCCTTGCTAAGTTTTGCATGTTTCAAGACTCATAAACTCTGCTCATATCTACAGTATTCTACACCAACAACAAACTTTCTATCGGTTAATCACTTTCTCATATAATGCAGTGAAACTAGCATCCAATACCAAAAAAATCAACAATAATGCAAGAAATTTAACTACTCACCCAGCTCGTGGATCTCTTACATTTCTCTGGAGGCGTTAACTGTCTCAATGTTATGAGCAAAAATGTCTAATCCTGAGTTGGCCAATATCGACACAGCTTCTAAATCCCCTTGAAAATCAGATGTCAAGCACTCGGCCATAATCTCAGGCTTGCTCTTCTGCTCAACGAAGTGACAAATATATTAAATCATTATATTTTATGCAGCAAATTAGATAATCAAGATCTATGTTTGACTATAAATTTGAGTCTGCTTATTTTTAGGTTCTTTATTAGTTTGTGTGTTCAGTATAGAATGAGGATTCCTCTTAAAATAAGACACAAGTTTTTCCCAAAAATTTCTTAGTTTGCCAATTAGTAGTCAGATTGTTTCAGCTCTAAACACATTCTATATGATGATATGCAGTAATGAGAACCATTTATTCACCTTCATTGCTCTGACAGTCTCAGCAAAATGACCATTTCCACCATCTGGAAGATCGTCATGATCCACACTAATAGTCAACCTTATAAATAACCATTACGATTTTGATGGGAGTAAACAATAAGTCACTAATTTGATTAGCATATTCATAACAGCTAATGTGTTTCCAAAACTGTGAATCTTTAAGAGAAACACAGATGATCAATTTACTCAAAAGGTTTGCAAACACTTTCTTGCATGGCCACAATGTCACCTATGAGTTATGTACCTTTTTCCTTGCTTTGCTTACTGGACTCTACAACAGTTGATTTCCATTCCTCATATATGTGGTTCTTATCATGGGCTTCTTAGGGACTACTTTGAATGGCCATTGCTTCATGTCGCTTTGCACTTATGTATCAGAAAACCTCCTTCCAATTAAACGCTTGGCACCTGCACAAACATCACACAATAAACATTCATTTAAACACCTGAAAACTATTCAAAGCTATTCATCAAAATATTTGTACCATCATTTCCATGTTGCACAACAGGTTAGTTTCAAAGAGTTCAGAAATAAAGAAACATGGCAAGAAAATTTTAAGGAAACATACTTGATATTTCTGAGACTTGGTTATGCTTTTGTTTTAAAAGATATCCCAAAGATCCATATTTCTTTACCCAAGATCCATCAATACATCCCTAAAGTGTTCCATTATTTTCTCTTGTATCCTGAGCCTTGTATCTTCTCCTTAACTCTCTAAAGTCTTTAGCATCAACATATCTTGTCACACTACTACAAAAATGGGCATAGAGCCCTGTTGAAAAGCTTGATAGAGCCCGGTTTTTCATGAGGGCTCAAAGGGGGAGGGACTCTATTAGGAATTGCCATAGAGCCCGGTTTTAAAAACGGGCTTTATGATGTGTAATAGAGCCCTGTTTTTTTGTTAAAAACCTTGCTCTATATGATTAAAAAAACCATTTTTAATAAACATAGACCCCTGTTTTCTGCTTACAAAACATGGCTCTATGGATTTTTTTATTTTATTTTTAAATACCTCCTGTGTACATTATATTTCCACAGCACAACCATAAACAAGCATAATCAACAACAAAACTATAACAAAACCATAACCATGAAGGTCTATACCAAAACCAATGTATTGAAGATCCAAGATCAGTTTCACAACAGTTTAATACGATTCCTAAGAACTACCAAATATACTAAATACCACTAATTAAACATCACAACACACTGAAATACACGAGCTCACAATCGATGTTGTCCAGCTCCTTAGTAGTAAAAGGCTTCTCTATATGCTATATTTCCAGCCGTGATGTCAAACTTTGAGAAGAAAAAACAGCCAAATCCGCGACTTCTTCGGCTCTTGACTCTCAAATCTTTCAAAATGCAGCTGCAAGGAATAACATACCAAAATTAACCTTCTACTTATTAGGGCAAATTTGAGTTTTTCTTGAGGTTCGTTCTTGAGAGTCGCAAAAGATCTCAAGCATCTTCTCCCGCTTCTCTTCCAATGAAAAACCTCTTTTCTTCGACTATGTCAACATGAAATGAATTAAGTTAGAGCTGATAAATAATCAATACTCAATCTCATTAAAATCAACGAAGTTTACAGAACACATAGATTTAATACATAATAGCAGTCATTGGCAGCAGCAGAATCAACATTGTCACCATAATATTAAGATTCACTAATAAAAACAAACGCAAACAGCATCAAAGAAATCGAAAGCACTGTTGCTACTTTATTCAACTTGGCCTAGGTGCTTTACTTGACCATGCTAAACCATTTTACATAAAAAGAAACATGACCCAATTTGTAGAGATCATAAAAGCGCAGAAAGACAAAAATAGACATAAAGACATACCAATGAAATACACTCCTATGAGTGATAGCTCTGTCTTCATGCCTCAGTGGCTCAGCGGGAAGAAACGAGTAACGGTAACAGGTGGCATGTAGTTTTTCTCTAATGAAATACACACCTGTGACATGAGAAATTTCATATTTTAAGAGAAAACATAATTATTTTTTAAAGCATTTAGATTATAAATGTAAAAATTTAGGTACCTCATTTGGTAACACCTTATTAAACTGAATGTTACTAACTTCATCTCTATTAGATTGAAAACTTTTTATAAAATTTATCATAATCTGTCGATAAGATAGGATATGAACTGAAATTAATTGCACACCTGTCGACTACCAGAAGGTAAGTCTTGTCTCCAGTTAATTTCTTTGATGAAGCCCTGTAAGTGACAAGAGAATCACAAGTCAAAATGATGTTTGTATCTACTATTCTACTATGACTAATTCCAGAAGTACACTATCTCGGACTGCGTCTACTTTATCAATGAAAGGGATTAGATGTGTATTATTGTAGATATTTGACAAACCAAAACACTCTCTTTTACATCTTTATTAACTTTCTTTTAGTACAAATTTTAGAGCTACCTATTTGGCATTATTCATCACTGCAAACACATAGAGTCCACTATTAAGTATCACATAATACTAAGTTACCTGATCAAGCCTCCAACATTGAGTAACACACTCTTTTCTCCCTATTTACGAGAGCAAAAATGTTTACCAAACACCCCATTTATGATAGAAAACAACACAACCAAAACACCCACTTACAACCGATTATATTGTCTTTATATTGGAAATAAATGTGACGTACCTGCACTCCCAATGAAATCTTGTCCTCTACCTGTTTCCTTAAAGCATCTTCAAGACGTTCCTACTCGTGCTAATGCTCTAATATGTATTACATGTGACGTACCTGAGAATAATATAAGTTGAGTCCTTTATCAACTTGAATACACTAATACAGAAAAAGAGCATTAGGTGCGGTTTTAAATGGCTTTTAGAACGGTTTCTGGACCGTACCAAAAAATACTGTAACATAGATAACAAAAATGCGACAACCATGTCAATATTTCTTAGAAAAAAAGACAAATTTTATTAATATGCAAAATCATATCAGTGTTCAAGCACCTCACATTATACGCACAACAACAAAATCAATTGACACTATAACACAACCAAACATCCTTCTAATACTCACAACAACAGACCAGACATCTAAAGTACCTCACCATTAATGCCAACGAAACAGGTAGCCTGCAGGCTGCCTCGCTATATACAACCAAACACCCTATGCAACTCACCGCAACAGGCCTCACCACCTTCCCATAATCTTGAACTAAGCAGAAAAACGCCAGCATCACTATAACACAACTAAACAACCATAAGGAGTTATATACGGATACCCTGGATACAACTCGCCTGCCTACCAAGATTCGGCATTGAATAACATACCTCGGTAGTTACCTAATGAAACAAATGTGTTACAAAATATCAGTATACCAAAAAAAATACTTGGATAAAGCAAACAGAAGAACTTAACCTCGATGTTTGCCCAAAATTTGGAAAAGCCCATTCAAAATATTACTCTTACTAACATATACCCATTCAAAATATTATCAATAAATTAGGTACTAAAGCATCCACATGATCAAACAATGGCATTCCAAATACGGCAAATGAAATTTCCACATACAAGGCAAAATAATCTATGTATGACTAAACATAATGTTTTTTTCATTTTATACAACAATAAACCAGCAGATATTCACTATCTCTACAAACCTGAGCTTCATAAACAAGTAATGATAGCAATAATAAGTCAAATAAAGAGTAGAGAATAGTTACCTAAAAAGATTGAATGAAAAAAATAATAATAATAATATGAGATTCAACCAAAAAATCAAATCGTAAACCTTTTTCTACCCTAAAAAGTATGAAATTTATTATCTAATTTATGGATAAATGAACTTGAAATTGGTGTTGATTATCCGACCGACGACTGATGGTGACTAGTGATGGCTTCCGGTTGACCACACAGATGAGAGGATTTTCGAGAGATTAAGAAATTAGTTTGGGGAAAAAATACTATGAAGGGGATAAGTTTGAAGATGTGAGATCTAATCAGGGATAAAGATGGGTAGAGGGACAATTTGATTTTTGGGAAAACTTAGGCGGGGTCTCGTGAAAATGTGAGAGGGAAAATTCATTTTGGGCAAAGGACTTGTGGTGGGTAAACGAATAGTGCCCGGTTTTGAAGAAGAGGGCAGGGGTCTATTGGTTTTAAGCATAAAGCCCGGTTTGGAAACAGGGAACATGGCACTATAGTTGTAATAGTGCCCGGTTCTATAGTAGAAAAACGGGTTTTATTGTTTTTTCTTTTAGAGCCCGGTTCTCTTATAAAAAAACATGGCTTTATACTCTTTCTTATAACACGGGAACTCTTTAAAGCCCGTTTTTCAGTATAACCGGGCTCTATTAAGGGGACTCTATTCCAAAATCTGTAGTAGTGTCAAAGCATATAAATCTGCCAATTATGAAGAAAAAAACAATTTACATCTCTATAAACAGCACATTCATGCAATTCATTAGCACAGGAAAGGTAAAACAAAACTTGTATAATCATAGAGAATCAATTATATTAGTATACCTTCATGTTACCGGCTCTTCTGCCATACCTCTGGGTCAACAAAACCAATGTATCAATGGTTCCTTTGGGTTCTGGAGGGGGCCTACTAATGCGGGCACATGCCTCCATTCATCTCACACAATCGAACCTCAATATGTTGTGATTCGCCCATACTCTTCCTGTCAAAACAACCCGTAAACACTCTCAACTCAATTAAGCATTCACAAATTGAATTCAATATATTGCATCAATGAGATTGTTTATTTTTTGAGGTTACCTACTTACAATTAGATATTTGTAAACGTATTTGACATAATCAAAATTTAATACATAGCTTTGCACCCATCTCAACCCATTCAGACCCGACCCATTTTGAACAGTTACATACCCCACTCACGCCACACATTTGCCAGCTGCCCACCTTTACTCGTAATACTATATTCTTTTCTAAGTAAAAGGTTAAACGAAATATAGACGAACCTTCAAACCGTAAGAGACTGCTTGTTTTTCCAATTCCTTTTTTAGTCGCTCAACTTCAGAACTCGTGGTTTTCTGTAGGTCATCCATTGTATAAGCTGATGTTGTTGCTGCAGTCTCAGTTAATTTGGTCGTTAGCTCTTTTATTGTTGAATCTGGAATTTATGTGACTTCTGGAAATTTGCTTACGGACCTTCAGACTCTGAGCATGCTGGTTTTGAATTGTTAAGTGGTTGCAAAGTGACTCTAAGCATGCTGGAAATATTCACACACTTCCACTTATTTTCACACCTGACAAAAATACACCCAGGTACATTCAAACTGTAAAGATAACCACTGTATCACCTTTTTCTTTGGCCCAATGTGTCCCTTTTTCATTGACGACTATCAATGAACTCACCCGAAGTATTTCTGAAAAATACACCCAGGTACATTCAAACTGTAAAGATAACCAAACTGCAAATGTCAAACACATACTCCTTCTTCCCCATCTTGACCACCTGCATCTTTTACACACACTAAACACACACACACACACTGAAAACACGCACAAAAACACACACAAACATAAACACACAAAGAATCAAAGGGGCAAAAACGAAAGTTTTTTTTCATGTTAATGCACGTTAAGCTCTTGCCCATGCTCGTTAACGCACCCCTTTAACGTGGAAGACGGTAAGCTAACGCACCCCAAATAGGTGATGAGTCACGGAAATGGTCTTAATTAGTATTTGGAATAATGGGTGTGTTGATTGTTGAACACACAAGATGAGATTCAACAAACTTTATAACAATATCAACAGTGCAAAAATGGGTTTGAAATGGCTAAGCATTGGACATCCAAGTAAGTGGGCTAAGAAGTATATATCAGTCATATCGTAATTTGTTTTTCTGTCGTATATACTATACAATAACTATGAAATTGGTAGGTAAAGCTTATAGTTTAATTATAAAATTGTTTGGTAAAGTGTATAGTTGAATTTGAGGAATGCATAATGTTATCATTTTTAAAGTTAAATACCTTTTATTGTACTAATATAGTTTCTGAATTATACCTTAATTATTGATCACTTACCAACTACAGTTTTAAAAGACAATAAAGTTATTAAAGTTTCTAACTCAACTTTCTTTTTGACGTTAGCCTTTCATCATAAATCACCTTTCTTTATCAATGCATCCATGACCAACGTTATTTTTGACAAGCAAGAATGGAAATGTTGTATATATCAATGTCATTTATACTCTCTCTAAGGAAAAATTAAATGATAGTTATTGCTTTCAAACTCCTCAAAGTCTCTCTGCATCCTACTATATACTCACTCTGTGTCACTTAAGAATTTTAGTCTTTGTAAGTTAGATATGATGGATGAAGCATTCAGGAACCTAAGAGAAATGTTGGATGCAAGGAGGCATATGTTTAGTGTATTAGTTGATGCTTTTTGAAAGGAATGCAAGCTATTATTTACTCAATGAGGTCTAAAGATCACATGCTTAATGTTGTTGTATCTGGTATTTGAAGAGCTAAAAGACTCATAAAATTAATAAACATACTAAATTTCAGCTATAATTAATTTCAAATTTATACTTACATGTTTACAATTCTTTTGTTCTTTCTTATCGCTTTGTTATCATATTGTTTGATCTGATATATCATTCATATGCTTCAACTTTTGCAGCCTCATGTGGAAGAAGCTAAGAATCTCGAAAATACAAAATTCCATAAAGTTTTGAAAGAAATGCAGGAATAATCCCAGCAAACGGAAGTAGTGATTCAGATAGAACGTGAGGCTGCCAAGAAAGAAATTAAGCAAGCTCATGAAGGCCGAGTAAAGGTGCAAAGAAAGAATTTGAGAGTTGGAAAAACGTGGGAGAAACTAAAGGTTTCGGGTACTCCAGTCTGTACGTTTTGGTTCCTTGCTGTACGTTTTCTCAACTTTAGTACTTTGTGTACATGAATGGTATTTTAAATCGTACACTCTAAAAAGTCTAAGTTGAAAATGTTCAGTACTCAAGTCTCATACAATTTTGTAACGTTATGTTATCTGATAAATTCATTGCCATTGATAAGATAATAACACATATTGAACCTTTTTCTATTTGCTGGTGTGAAGGGAAGGAGAATAAGGGGGTTGACTTCTATTGTTCAGAAGCAATTGAAGTTCACTGAAATCATTTATTATGGTATTTCTTGCTCAATGTTCTTTCTTATCTGTATATTAGCCTTATTTCATTAAAAAAAAGTGTCCCACAGTAGCATTTCTGCGCAATAATTCTACCAAAGGCGAGCATTGCCGCTCTTGACCCTGAGGTTGTATATTTATTGATAAAGGTATTCTACTACACAATTTTTGATAAAAGTTATTGGTTATGAGGATGAGGGAATTGGAGAAGAAAGAAAGCTTCAAATCATTAGTTATATTATTTACACAAAAGTTGAATATAACTGATACTGACCTATATAAAGCTCTATTAGCTTGCTGTCGTTTTTTCTTAGGTTGTTTCGTATCCGTTCATATGCTTCAAATTTTGCAGGCTGATGTGGAAGAAGCTAAGAATCTCGAAAATACAAACATCCAGAAGTTTTGAAAGAGGCAGGAACAATTCCAGCAAACGGAAGAAGTGATTCAGATAGAACGCGAGGCTGCAAAGAAAGAAATTGAGCAAGCTGATGCAGACCGATTAAAGGTGCAAAGAAAGAATTTGAGAGTTGGAAAACACGGGAGAAACTAAAGGTGCAGATTCATTTTTTCATGAAAGTGTTTCGGGTCCTTGCTGTACGTTTTCTCAACTTTAGTACTTTGTGTACATGAATGGTTTGTTGCTTAATTTTATCCTCTCCTTCAGGTTTTAACAGTGACACGAACACAACACACTGTTATGCCTTCATCAAAGGTTTATCAGTAGTTTATCGCCTACGGAGTGGCTTTGAAGGTTTAGGAAGAAAAAGGTAATCCACAATATTCACTTTTAGTTGATATTTTACATCAAAGTTTTGGGTTCGTTACTTTATTTTATTCTGTACTTCATGTTTGTAATAGTCACATGAACACATCACACTCTAACGACTTCATCAAGTGATAGAGTTTGCCTCGGGAAGGTAACAAAGTATCACTTATTGTTTTAATGGAGTTATAGTATGCCATACCTATCTTTCTTCATCTTTTTCTTTGCTTTTTGGTAAATTTGTGGCTTTCAGCTTTTGGGGATGATGGCGAAGTTGATGATATGAAAGTGAAAGTTCACCTTACAAGGTGCCTCAGCCAGTAAAGAATGATGTGGCGACCAGACCGTAACCAACTACAAACCCGTTGCAAACTCAGCAAGTTATGGTGCATTTGAGATGCATACAACAGGTATTGGTATATATGTGTAACTCTTCATGTTGTCAGTAAACACCTCCTATGAACAATGGAGGGAATAATATATCATGTGTTATTTTAAGTTTCTAATGACGCTATTGTGATGATAATTTCAGCCCGTGAGGCTTGTAACACCCCCAATTCATGATGCAGCGGAATTCAACTTGGGTGTTACTCGACGGCACAACAGTCATAATAATAGAAAACGATCTCTAAACGAATCGTAATAAAAAGAGTTGTCATTCATATTATTCAAATGTATCAAAGTTTACATAGTAAGGTCCCAAAATGATCCATTGTTTCAAAACACATCAATATAAAGTCTATGATGTTTTTATTGAATGACATAATAGTTTATAGTCTTCTTCCTTCGGTACGTGCCCTTCCCGCTCCATTCTTGATTATCATGGACCTGAAATACATGCTTAAGAGGTCAACACAAAGGTTGAGTGAAATTCATAGAGTTTGTTTAAGGTTGAACACAATATGTTGGTAGTAATGAGTTAATTAGACTCATACTTATGTTAGAAAACAAAACAGTTATTATTATGTACTAAGCTCATGCAACCAATACGTTAACGTGTACCAATATCAATCGGCGGTTATGTTGCCCCGGTAAGTACTTTGCCGTCATACTTAATGTTTTCAAATATAGTGCATTCATTTGAACTAACTGCTCAAACAAATGGGATTCGTCAATCCCAATAGGCCTATTCACAATACTCGCGCTCACTAATACTAGTGATTAAATGGTTCATGATGGGGCCTAGGATTGGCAAGGTAGGTACTTAGTAATAATAAAACAATCAGGCAGCATACAGTTTCAAAGCATTGTGTTCGGTTTAAAAGTAGCATGTATTCCCCCCAAGGGTTTGTAAAACATTGAAGTAATGTAAGGTGGGGCTATGAACTCACCTTAAGTACGATAGCAAGTAATGAACGTGATAGTCGGATCGTGTAGGTTTCTACGAGCAACCTAGAATAGAATGTTGCGACTTAGGATTTGTGTAAAGAATATAACGGAGTGCCTATATATATATCTTGCAATTAGTCCATGATGAGGTATGATGTATATTTGTAAGTCTTTGTAAGAAAGATTTATGAACATGTATGTTTTGGTATATCGTTTACTACCGTTCGGGCTAACATATTTCAGAAGTCATGTTAGTAAGCGTTCGAGGAGCCAGGACACTTTAATTCGTAAATCCACAACTCATCTCGACGGCTTACATAATGAACTCCTCACATGAAGCTCCCTACTATTGTAGTAGTTGATAAAGTATATAGATATAAGTTTTGATCCGAAAAAGTTACATGTCCGATATTTGTATAAACTTAGGAAAGTTTATAGTACATGAAGATTGTTATTAGGGGTAGTTTTATAAGTCTTGTATGACCATTTGTCTTGGTAAAATCTCATGGTTTCCTTTTAGGTGAAGTAGATACAAATTGCTTGTTCATGTTATCGCCAATTTCATTGTTTCATGTTTACGCCTTTGTAAGTTGGCTTGGTCATTTCGTCATGGCCTAGCCATGACCTTTGGTCCTTGTTCCATGGTCATGAGACACTACCTTGGTTCTAGCCATGGTGGTGGTCTTGTTTATAGGTCATAAGACCTTTCATTCCTTTGAAAGTATAACAATAGTATAGTGACTTAAAATATGTAAATAGCTGTTAAGAAAATGAGAAATATCTCACTCAGAAAGCGTTTTCAAGGCTTGAGCCTCTTTGTTCCTGAATGAAAACGTGATTCCGGACAACTTTCGTGTTTTAACTTTTTCATGAATCGGACCAGAAAGGCCTCTTTTTGCGTGTTTTAGGTTCTGTCACAGAAACTTTTAGGCAGTTTTGCCGGAAATCTTTGGTAACTTCAAATCGCCATAACTTTTGACTCGTTTACTCTTTTTAGGTGGTTCAAATTGCTATGGTTTACTTGTTAAGTCCTCTACTGTAATATGTAATAATCCAATATAAAATTTTTACCATTTTGATCAGGTTATACCAAGATATTCACTAGTTTGCTTGTTTTAGTAACTTGTTTCAATAATTCATTACAACAACATCTTTTACTCATCATGATACATCATGGACATAATTACAACACATAATATAGCAAAGATAACATGTAAATGATATGAACATGAAAATTTAACAAGAAACATGTTAGGTTTAGGCTTACAACTTTTGGCTTTCTAACTAAAGAAAGGAGTAACAAGTAAGGAAATGGACTTTGATAGACTAGCTTCAACCCTTTTTCACTTCAAGCAACCTTTCTACCCTTGGTATTCTTGAAAGATATGTAATGAAAGTTGAGGTGTATTGAGTAGATTTAAACTCAAGAGAAAACACCAAGTATGTTAGGGTTTGGAAGATTTTTGGTGAAAAATAAGCTATCTAGGGTTTCTATCTTGAACTAACTCTTGAACCTTGCAACAATTTGAAAGAAATAAAGCTAAGTGTGAGTGGTTATGGTGTGTGTGATGGCCGGCCAAGGAAGGGAGGGGAGGGGGTTTTTATAGTCACTTGAGGAGGTTACAAAATGAGACTAGTCAAAGCTTCCTTGGTACACTTGAACACATGGAACACATCTAAGACCACAAGACACAAGATCAAGCCACACAAGGGTGTGACTCCCCCCCCTATGGCGGTTCACAAAGGGATAAGGGGGGAGGTGGCTTGGCTTGGTATTATCCTTGGTTATTAGATGCATTTTGACTCCGGGAAATGCCAACCGTAAATGATTAGGCCTCAAAACGTAAAACCGGGTGTCGTAAAATTATGAAACTTTAAAGTATTGTTAGACATGTCCATATGTCCCATAATAAAATATAAAATGAGTGGTAGGTGTCATTTGGGTGGTAAAACCCTGCTAAAAGCTGGAAACACGGGTCTAAACGCGTAATACGTAAAATGTACGAATATTGCGTAAAATTGAGAAAAGTGAAATGTTACTTTTCTAATATGATAAAAATGATTTAAAATGACTTATAATGTCTAGACTGGGCTCAGTCTAGTGTCGGTTGGTATTAAATGTCTTTTAGACATCAAACCGGAAGCCTAAAAATCACGAAATGACTTATAACATCAAAGAATGATTTTTAGTCAATGGAGGAGGGAAAAATATGTTGACTTATTTTAATAAGTTGAAAGCTCAAATCATCTTAGAAATGCAGTGCAGGTAAAGGCTAGGGTTACGGCTGAGTAAAAATGCTTAAAACTGAAAATTCCAGTTTTTCACGGCCGAGGTTTATTCTGGTCATATTTTTCTTAGTCATGATTTATTCTCAAATAAATCATGAGTGTGTTAAACATTTTTCTGATGTGGGGTCACCTGACGGGGTCAAATTTCGTTGTGCGTAGAATTTCTGATTGCCGTTTTACCCTAAAACGTGTAATTCTGTGTAATTCCTTAATAACTTTCACGAAAATGATCTGACGAGTGTCAAACATTTAATTTGTCATGGAAATGATTTATCACTCGAGAATATGAAGTAAAAATCAACTTTTAGGAAAATTTCAGAAAGAAATGAATAGTAAAAATGAATAGTAACATGAATAGTAAAATTTTCCGAAAATAGAATTAACCTGAATTTGCGAATTGTTACAGTCTCCACCCCATATGAGAGCTCCGTCCCGGAGATCAATTAGCGTTGGGAGTAGAAGCTTCGTTGGTAAAAAGATGTGGGTATTTCTTACGTATCTGGTCCTCTCGTTCCCATGTATATTCAGGACCACGTCGTGAGTTCCAACGAACCTTGACAATTGGAATACGGCTTTGCTTGAGTTGTTTGACCTCTCGGTCCATGATTTCTACGGGTTCCTCAACAAATTGAAGATCGTCATTGAGTTGAATTTCATCGAGTGGAATTACGAGTGATTCATCCGACAAACATTTCTTTAGGTTAGATACATGGAAAGTGGGGTGTACACTACTGAGTTCTGATGGAAGCTCAAGTCTGTACGCCACAGGGCCAACCCTGGCTAGGATTTTGAATGGTCCGATGTATCTTGGGTTTAGTTTTCCTCGTTTGCCGAATCGTATCAAGCCTTTCCAAGGTGATACCTTTAGCATAACCCTATCTCCGACTTGGAATTCTAGGGGTCTGCGTCGTGTGTCGGCATAACTTTTCTGTCGATCTCTTGCGGCTTGTAGTCGATTTTTGATTTGTACAATTTTATCCGTTGTTTCACGGATGAGTTCTGGTCCAGTGAGTTGAACTTCTCCCACTTCAGCCCAACAAGCAGGTGAACGACACTTTCGACCATAAAGTGCTTCAAATGGAGCTGCTTGAATACTTGCATGATAGCTGTTGTTGTAGGAAAATTCGACTAATGGTAGATGAGTATCCCATCCTTTTCCAAAATCTATAATACAAGCGCGAAGCATGTCTTCAAGAGTTTGGATGGTTCGTTCACTCTGGCCATCGGTCTGAGGATGATACGCTGTACTCATGTCTAGATTTGTTCCAAAGGCGTCTTGGAGTGACTGCCAGAAATTGGAAGTAAATCTACCATCTCTGTCGGATATGATGGATATTGGTGCACCATGTCTTGAGACTATTTCTTTGACATACAGTCGGGTTAGTTGTTCCATTTTGTAAGTCTCTTTGATTGGTATAAAGTGTGCGGATTTTGTGAGACGATCAACTATGACCCAGATGGAGTCATAACCGCTTGATGTCTTTGGGAGCTTGGTAATGAAGTCCATAGTAATTCTTTCCCATTTCCAAGTAGGAATTTCTGGTTGTTGCAATGGACCAGATGGTTTTTGGTGTTCGGCTTTTACTTTGGAGCAGGTAAGACATTTGCTAACATATGTTGCAATGTCGGCTTTCATGTTCGGCCACCAATAGAGTAACTTAAGATCATGATACATCTTATCAGATCCTGGATGTATGGAGTATTTAGATTTGTGTGATTCATGCATGATCAAGTCTCGTAAGCCACCATAAAGTGGTAACCAACTTCGACCTTGAAAGCATAGAGTTCCATCTGAACGGGTTTCGAATTTCTTCTGTATCATGCCATCCAATTTCTCCTTTTGGATGTCTTCTTGTTTCACCGCCTCAACTTGAGCGTGAAGGATTTGAGTAGGAAAGTTGGAATTTATGGTTAAAACTAAGGCTCGGACTCGTAATGGTTTAATCCGTTCCTTTCGGCTTAGGGCGTCGGCTACTACGTTGGCTTTTCCTGGGTGGTAACGAATGTCGCAGTCATAATCACTTAGTAATTCCAACCAACGACGTTGTCTCATGTTTAGTTCTTTTTGGTCCAAAATGTGTTGTAGGCTTTTATGATCGGTGTATACAGTACATCTAGTACCATATAGATAGTGCCTCCAGATTTTTAGTGCAAAGACCACAGCTCCTAACTCTAAGTCATGAGTGGTGTAATTTTCCTCATGAACCTTGAGTTGCCTTGATGCATAAGCCATGACCTTATCGCGTTGCATCAACACGGCACCTAACCCTTGGTGCGACGCATCACAATAGACTACAAAATCTTCGATCCCATCGGGCAATGCTAGGATAGGAGCACTGCAAAGTTTCTGTTTGAGGGTTTGGAAAGCATTTTCTTCGTCTTCATTCCATACGTATTTCTTGTCTTTCTGAGTTAGCTTAGTCAAAGACTTTGCTATTGAGGAAAATCCTTCAATAAACCTTCGGTAATACCCAGCTAGACCCAGAAATTGACGAATTTCTGTAGGGGTGGTAGGTGTTGGCCAATTTTTGATAGCTTCAATTTTAGCGGGATCGACATGTAAACCGGTCTTGTCAATCACATGCCCAAGGAATTGTACAGTTTGAATCCAAAATTCACATTTGGAAAACTTCGCATACAATTTCTCTTCCTTGAGTAGTCCTAAAATTGTCCTCAGGTGTTCTTTGTGTTCCTCTTCGTTTTTGGAATAAATGAGAATGTCGTCTATGAATACAATCACGAATTTGTCCAAATATGGTTTACACACCCGATTCATGAGATCCATGAATACTGCCGGTGCATTTGTTAACCCAAATGGCATCACTTGGAATTCATGGTGACCATATCGTGTCCTAAAGGCTGTTTTTGGAATGTCTTCATCACGAACTCTAACTTGGTGGTAACCTGATCGTAGGTCAATTTTTGAGTAATAGGTTGAACCTTGCAATTGATCGAATAAGTCATCAATTCTTGGTAGTGGGTATCGGTTCTTTATGGTTAATTTGTTTAGTTCACGGTAGTCAATACACATTCGTAATGACCCATCTTTCTTCTTCACGAATAACACTGGAGCTCCCCAAGGTGAGGAACTAGGTCGAATAAATCCCTTGTTCGCAAGTTCTTGTAATTGATTTGATAGCTCTTGCATCTCTGAAAGTGCTAGCCGGTATGGTGCGCGGGCAACTGGCGCCGCTCCTGGTATTAAATCAATTCTGAACTCTATTTGACGATTTGGTGGTAGTCCGGGTAAGTCTTCTGGAAAGACTTCAGGAAACTCACGGGCAATAGGAACATCTTCGAGACGTTTTTCATCGGTTTTCTTTTCTGTTACATGGGCTAAGAAAGCATAACATCCTTTCTCAATGTACTTCATGGTTTTGATACATGAGATGATGTTTATTCGAGTTCCACTTTGATCACCACGAATGATCAAAGTTTCATTGTCACATGAAATGTGCACAACTCTTTCACCACAAATAATGTTAGCTTGATGTTTAGACAACCAATCCATGCCAATAACTACATCAAAACTTCCGAGTTCAATTGGCATAAGATTGATGTCAAAGGGGTGGTCTAAGAGATTAAGGGTACAGTTTGGGATTACGGTATTGGTATTTACTAAGTCACCGGTAGCTAGCTCAACATTATAACTAGTGGTTAAAGTGATTGATGGAATATCAAGTAAAGGCGCAATTCTAGTAGATATAAAGCTCATATCAGCACCAGAATCGAATAATACTTTAACAGGAATATTATTGAGTAAGAACGTACCGGTAACCACGTTCGGGTCCTGGTGTGGTTCTTCCTTTCCTA
The DNA here is from genome assembly GCA_030686995.1 of Artemisia argyi. Taxonomy (NCBI): domain Eukaryota; kingdom Viridiplantae; phylum Streptophyta; class Magnoliopsida; order Asterales; family Asteraceae; genus Artemisia; species Artemisia argyi. The sequence goes on from CM060689.1 coordinate 7,595,528, forward strand.
TGACATAGGCCCTAGCACGAGCACCTCCGCCTTGGGGTCCTTGGTTTTGAGGACAGTTGTTCTTATAGTGTCCCCTTTCACCACACCCGAAACATGTAACTATGGGCTGTGTGTTAGCCCCAGTAGCTATACCCTTGCCTCTACAATCCTTGGCAAGATGTCCGGGCTTTTGGCACTTGTGGCATTTGGCCGGGCAAGGACCTTCGTGATGGTAATTGCACTTGGTACATTGTGGTTGATTACCCACGTACCTACCACCAGCTGGTGCAGCAACATAAGCCGTCGCGGCTTCCTGTCTCTTGTTCTGTTGATTGTGGTGGTTGTTGTTTCGGGTTTGGTTGTTGTTGTTGTTGTTGTTGTTCCCACGGTTACCATCATATGGTCGTTTGTTGTTGTTGTTCTTGTTGTTGTTGTTGTTACGGTAGTTGGAGTTGTTGGGATTGTTGGCATTGCTGTTGTTGGTGTTGTTGTTGGTGTTGAGGTTGTTTTGCTTGCGGGTTTCCGACATACGTACCACTTGATCCATGAGACTACGGGACATCCGCATAGCCTCATCAAGTTCTTTGGGATTTGCCGAAGTCACATTCCCCTGTATGCTTGAGGGAAGTCCCCAAATATACCTTTCCAACATCTTTTCCTTTGGGGAAACCATTGTTGGACAAAGTATCCTCAGTTCCTGGAATCTACGGTTGTAGGTCATGATATCATTTCCCTTAACCGTATGATCCCAGAACTCAACTTCCAACTTTTGTATCTCACTGCGTGGACAGTATTCCTTAATCATCATTTGTTTCAAATTAGCCCAAGTAATTTTGTAGGCATTCTCAATGCCCATGGGTTGAGCAATTGAGTTCCACCAGGACAAGGCCTCATTCAACAGAGTACTTGTGGCATACTGAACTTTATCCCCCTCGATACATTTACTAACAATGAACACCGACTCCGCCTTTTCGAACCAACGGGTCAAACCTACAGCCCCTTAAGTACCCTTGAATTTGAGGGGTTCACATTTCAGGTAGGAAATGAACGAGCAACCCTTTGGTACTGTAGTAACATTGGTTACCGGAGGGGTAGGTCCTCCAAGGTTAAGACTGGCAAGTCTGGCAGTCTCTGCAGCTATAGCAGCTTCCGCAGCAATGGCGGCTTCCGCGGCTGCTGCAGCCTCAGCAGCTGCTGCAGCCTCAGCGGCTGCTGCAGCATCAGTAGCACCAGCAGCTGTGGCGGCTTCGGCAGCTGCTGCAGCTGCTGCAGCTACGGCTGCTCTTTCCGCGATAAGTGCTGCATTGACACTGTCCTTTACCAGTTTGCGGATAGCGGCTTGCGTCATCGTTGGTGGTGTCTTTTTCTTGGGCGCCATGATTCTATTGTTCAAAAGATAGGTTGTAATTAGAGAGTTGTGAGATGAGCACAATTTTTGATAAGAATGATAGGATAATAATGTTTGAAACTTAAAAAAAAAAAAAAACATAACACATGATAGTATATAAAACAAGAGTTTTATTTATATAACGTTGATTACAAAATCGAACTTATTACAAGTTCATTCAAAACTTACTAACTGATACTTTCAGTTAGTAATTACAACGTTGTACAAAAGCTAACTAGTACTATAACACTAGTCTAACGTCGGTTGGGAGGTTGTTGTAGTCCGGTTGGATTATTATTTCCGCGTGTTGCTAACACATCTACACTTTCGTTTGGACGATATTCTTTGACATCCTTTCGGTATAGCCTTTGTTGTATGGAACTCATTTGAGTTTGCATCCCACACAAATCATTCCTAAGTTGATACCTGTCAAAGTTTGCAACATCTAACCGGATTTCGGCGGTATTTAGGCGGTTAAGTAGTTTGTGAATTTGAACCGCATCCTGTTCTTGGGCCCTCTCAACCAGAGTGAGTCTATCCTTGACATTATCCAAGCCAGTCAAAGGATTTAAGACTTCTTCCCCAACATGAGTCGAGTCACTCTTCACGTAGCTCATGTCAAGCTTAAACCAATATAGGTCGTCTCGAGCATTCATGGCATCCATTCTAGCAGAATTTACCTTGGACATACATTCGTGCATTTGACTTGCCATACATTTAACCTTGAGTTGGGTTAGGTTGAGAGCTTGTTTCAAAGAGTAGATTTCGTATTGAGCTGAGTTTGCGAACATATGTGTAGATGTAGATGTTCCGCCGGTTTGATAAGTAGATTTCGGAACTTGAGCTGGAGTGGTACGGTTAGATTCGGATGAAATTGGTGAAACCGGAGGTGGAGATGTTAATGGTGATAGATGTGGCACTACTAATAGTTCCTCCGCTTCCTCAATGTCATTAACCATTTCATGATCCTCTTCGTAATCATCGATGTTTATGTCCAAATCCATTTCAGGATCCTCGTCCGAATCTACATCTAGATCCTCATAAGGTTCTTCCTCGTCGTCGTAGTCAATTGGTTCAAAGTAAGGATCATCGGGTCCGGGAAGAATAGGTAAATACTCGGGCATAGCAGGAAGATGATCGGGAGATGGAGGTGCGGACATGATGTCTACAATTAGTATTTCGATGTCAAAATAAATCAAATGCTTATGGAAAATGCTCAAACTATGGCAATGTGCATATAACAATATACAAATATGTTCATGTAGCATAACATGTGTAATAAGTCCATAATCTTCTGGAGGATGGAAGGCACGAAGAGCGGAAGGCTATAAAAATGTTTTTGCTTGTTATTGTAGTTATAGTTTAGGTCTCACTTAGACCCGTTTCTCTATAACCATGGCTCTGATACCAATCTGTAACACCCCCAATTCATGATGCAGCGGAATTCAACTTGGGTGTTACTCGACGGCACAACAGTCATAATAATAGAAAACGATCTCTAAACGAATCGTAATAAAAAGAGTTGTCATTCATATTATTCAAATGTATCAAAGTTTACATAGTAAGGTCCCAAAATGATCCATTGTTTCAAAACACATCAATATAAAGTCTATGATGTTTTTATTGAATGACATAATAGTTTATAGCCTTCTTCCTTCGGTACGTGCCCTTCCCGCTCCATTCTTGATTATCATGGACCTGAAATACATGCTTAAGAGGTCAACACAAAGGTTGAGTGAAATTCATAGAGTTTGTTTAAGGTTGAACACAATATGTTGGTAGTAATGAGTTAGTTAGACTCATACTTATGTTAGAAAACAAAACAGTTATTATTATGTACTAAGCTCATGCAACCAATACGTTAACGTGTACCAATATCAATCGGCGGTTATGTTGCCCCGGTAAGTACTTTGCCGTCATACTTAATGTTTTCAAATATAGTGCATTCATTTGAACTAACTGCTCAAACAAATGGGATTCGTCAATCCCAATAGGCCTATTCACAATACTCGCGCTCACTAATACTAGTGATTAAATGGTTCATGATGGGGCCTAGGATTGGCAAGGTAGGTACTTAGTAATAATAAAACAATCAGGCAGCATACAGTTTCAAAGCATTGTGTTCGGTTTAAAAGTAGCATGTATTCCCCCCAAGGGTTTGTAAAACATTGAAGTAATGTAAGGTGGGGCTATGAACTCACCTTAAGTACGATAGCAAGTAATGAACGTGATAGTCGGATCGTGTAGGTTTCTACGAGCAACCTAGAATAGAATGTTGCGACTTAGGATTTGTGTAAAGAATATAACGGAGTGCCTATATATATATCTTGCAATTAGTCCATGATGAGGTATGATGTATATTTGTAAGTCTTTGTAAGAAAGATTTATGAACATGTATGTTTTGGTATATCGTTTACTACCGTTCGGGCTAACATATTTCAGAAGTCATGTTAGTAAGCGTTCGAGGAGCCAGGACACTTTAATTCGTAAATCCACAACTCATCTCGACGGCTTACATAATGAACTCCTCACATGAAGCTCCCTACTATTGTAGTAGTTGATAAAGTATATAGATATAAGTTTTGATCCGAAAAAGTTACATGTCCGATATTTGTATAAACTTAGGAAAGTTTATAGTACATGAAGATTGTTATTAGGGGTAGTTTTATAAGTCTTGTATGACCATTTGTCTTGGTAAAATCTCATGGTTTCCTTTTAGGTGAAGTAGATACAAATTGCTTGTTCATGTTATCGCCAATTTCATTGTTTCATGTTTACGCCTTTGTAAGTTGGCTTGGTCATTTCGTCATGGCCTAGCCATGACCTTTGGTCCTTGTTCCATGGTCATGAGACACTACCTTGGTTCTAGCCATGGTGGTGGTCTTGTTTATAGGTCATAAGACCTTTCATTCCTTTGAAAGTATAACAATAGTATAGTGACTTAAAATATGTAAATAGCTGTTAAGAAAATGAGAAATATCTCACTCAGAAAGCGTTTTCAAGGCTTGAGCCTCTTTGTTCCTGAATGAAAACGTGATTCCGGACAACTTTCGTGTTTTAACTTTTTCATGAATCGGACCAGAAAGGCCTCTTTTTGCGTGTTTTAGGTTCTGTCACAGAAACTTTTAGGCAGTTTTGCCGGAAATCTTTGGTAACTTCAAATCGCCATAACTTTTGACTCGTTTACTCTTTTTAGGTGGTTCAAATTGCTATGGTTTACTTGTTAAGTCCTCTACTGTAATATGTAATAATCCAATATAAAATTTTTACCATTTTGATCAGGTTATACCAAGATATTCACTAGTTTGCTTGTTTTAGTAACTTGTTTCAATAATTCATTACAACAACATCTTTTACTCATCATGATACATCATGGACATAATTACAACACATAATATAGCAAAGATAACATGTAAATGATATGAACATGAAAATTTAACAAGAAACATGTTAGGTTTAGGCTTACAACTTTTGGCTTTCTAACTAAAGAAAGGAGTAACAAGTAAGGAAATGGACTTTGATAGACTAGCTTCAACCCTTTTTCACTTCAAGCAACCTTTCTACCCTTGGTATTCTTGAAAGATATGTAATGAAAGTTGAGGTGTATTGAGTAGATTTAAACTCAAGAGAAAACACCAAGTATGTTAGGGTTTGGAAGATTTTTGGTGAAAAATAAGCTATCTAGGGTTTCTATCTTGAACTAACTCTTGAACCTTGCAACAATTTGAAAGAAATAAAGCTAAGTGTGAGTGGTTATGGTGTGTGTGATGGCCGGCCAAGGAAGGGAGGGGAGGGGGTTTTTATAGTCACTTGAGGAGGTTACAAAATGAGACTAGTCAAAGCTTCCTTGGTACACTTGAACACATGGAACACATCTAAGACCACAAGACACAAGATCAAGCCACACAAGGGTGTGACTCCCCCCCCTATGGCGGTTCACAAAGGGATAAGGGGGGAGGTGGCTTGGCTTGGTATTATCCTTGGTTATTAGATGCATTTTGACTCCGGGAAATGCCAACCGTAAATGATTAGGCCTCAAAACGTAAAACCGGGTGTCGTAAAATTATGAAACTTTAAAGTATTGTTAGACATGTCCATATGTCCCATAATAAAATATAAAATGAGTGGTAGGTGTCATTTGGGTGGTAAAACCCTGCTAAAAGCTGGAAACACGGGTCTAAACGCGTAATACGTAAAATGTACGAATATTGCGTAAAATTGAGAAAAGTGAAATGTTACTTTTCTAATATGATAAAAATGATTTAAAATGACTTATAATGTCTAGACTGGGCTCAGTCTAGTGTCGGTTGGTATTAAATGTCTTTTAGACATCAAACCGGAAGCCTAAAAATCACGAAATGACTTATAACATCAAAGAATGATTTTTAGTCAATGGAGGAGGGAAAAATATGTTGACTTATTTTAATAAGTTGAAAGCTCAAATCATCTTAGAAACGCGGTGCAGGTAAAGGCTAGGGTTACGGCTGAGTAAAAATGCTTAAAACTGAAAATTCCAGTTTTTCACGGCCGAGGTTTATTCTGGTCATATTTTTCTTAGTCATGATTTATTCTCAAATAAATCATGAGTGTGTTAAACATTTTTCTGATGTGGGGTCACCTGACGGGGTCAAATTTCGTTGTGCGTAGAATTTCTGATTGCCGTTTTACCCTAAAACGTGTAATTCTGTGTAATTCCTTAATAACTTTCACGAAAATGATCTGACGAGTGTCAAACATTTAATTTGTCATGGAAATGATTTATCACTCGAGAATATGAAGTAAAAATCAACTTTCAGGAAAATTTCAGAAAGAAATGAATAGTAAAAATGAATAGTAACATGAATAGTAAAATTTTCCGAAAATAGAATTAACCTGAATTTGCGAATTGTTACAAGGCTGGGCCACTCACACTAGATTTTTTGGCGGGGATTATCATTTGGCCAGTTTTGAAATGGATTCTGCTGCATATGCTCAAGGTTCAAACGGTAAGCTGGATAGTGTGGCGCATAGTTATTGATATGATTTGGATTTAAGTGACATAGAGATTATAACTTAGAACTGATCTATATTGACAACATTAGAATTTATTGCGGTTCATTGATACAATTGGGTTGAGCCTATTCAAAATACAATATAGTGACCATATGAATTAATATTACAGGAAGTGGAAAATGGGATGGAAAGAAAGATGGAGGTTGGAACGAAAGGATCGAAGACTGGAAAATGCAGCAAAGAAATCTTGGGGCTGAAGTCGATGACACAAACTCTTTTCTCCCAACAGAAGAGATACTACCCATGGTCAAAAGGGCGACATCTGTTGTTGTGCACACTTCTTATTTGCAATAAAGCCACAATGAAGGTATTTTTCATTTACATTAATTTTAAGCAAGTTATTATAAGATCGATTTAAGATTGGATTGGTTATCATCTTTCTCAGGCTCTCCTGATTTTCCTGGACAGTCTGGTCACAACTTGGGGTGCTATTCTAATTTCAGTTACATTAATACTTTTTTTTTGCTCTATGGTGAGAATGTTGGGCTACTTCAGGGTAATGTGGTTTTATTAGTTGTTTATTTTACTCACCATTTCACGAACTCACAATTGAAAAAGAAATCTTGATTCTTTGGTACATACACTTTTGGAAGAAGTGATGAATATTATGAAATAATTAATGGGAATTGCTTAATAAATATTTATTTAGTGAATACTAATATCAAAGATTAGTTATGTAAGCTGTCTTGATCATTTTAAGGGGGAAAATGTTGTTGGGGGTCTTCGGTACCATATTGTGAAAGTGATTATAAGTAGTCTCATAAATAAGAACTATAATTAGTCGGTATGTCTCAATAGTTAGCTTTCACCCCATGTAATTTTTTAACAATATTCTTTTGTAGTTTTGTACCAGTAAATAAAAGACGACCATCGTCACCATTAACTTCTTAGAGGGAGCAACTTTAGCCATGCCTCATGCCTTTGAGTTTTGCGGATAAAGTATTGTGTGATTGTTCGTTGGTCCATGATTGTTTTATGAAAAAATATTTTTGTCCAATTTAAATGTAAGAGTTTGTAAAATCTGTAATATACCAAGTCTTGATAGACTTTTATAATTTGAAATACTAATTTTGTTACAAATAGTTGTATATGTTTCGGACTATGCTATATTGGTTATCAATCCACGTTTTTTAAACCCGTCCAAGTAACGACCTGATACAAAGCGTGTCAACTGAATATGTCAAATTCAAACACACCGCTGTGACGATGAGAATTTTGAAGCCTTGGATTACGAAGATGCATATTTAGCATTTGACCCAGAGAAATCTCTAAAAATTGATTATTAGCTTTATAAGAATATTGAACTTTCTATGTGACCCATATGAGTTAAGTAAAATGAACTTTGGATTACGGTTTCTTATTTCATTTTTAAACACTATATACACATAAGTTTATTTAGTGTTTTAGTTATAGCAACATTAATATCGGGTGTGTTAACAAGTGAATAAGTTAACAAAACATTAACCTTGAAAACTAAGATAATTTATGTGTTGATGTATAAATATGACTTATACCTATTTGACATAAGTTGGTGACATTTGTTTGTACTTATTTATATAAACATGGTATATTTCATGAAATAATGAAACCTATTCGCGATCGTTATTGTTTGCTTTTTATCCGTGTGCATAACTCCTTAATGAATAATTCCCTTAAAAATTTCCTGTGATTCAACGCGTCTTTAAAGAAATGGTTTACTTAAGTTGCGACAACGCCAATAAAAGTGAACGTTGTGCCTAAATAGATGAGTCCATTTTCTCGCCTCAGTCTGTCAATGGATTGAAGTTATCGTTTGTTATCAAGACGGTAATCTCTCTAAAACTATAACAAATGTCATGTACAAAGAAGTACTACAAGGTCTATGATCAAACTAAAAGAGGTATTCGTTTTTTATTTATTTATTTATTTTTTTTTTTTTTTTTTTTTTTTTTTTTTTTAGTTTTGAATTATAATATAGTATCAATCAAAATGCTTTTACTTACATATTCTATGGAATTTTAGGAGTCCACGGCATGGGCATTGGGTATTAAATCGAGTAGTGCTCGCACCAATCATTTGCTATTCAAGACAATCAATTTTTGACACGCCAACGCGTGGATATTTATTACTTTAATTGTACAAACTCAATTGCTTATTGACGGATTATCTCATTCTTTCTTTTATATATTAATCGAACATGTTTACGTTGTACTTTTCTTATCATCTCATTTTATCTATCTCTCTAAAAAATTACCCGGTGTCAACGGGTCTATAAGCTAGTTTATTATATATAGTTAGGCCAATTATATTGCTCATTTTCCGAAATGCACCAAAAACAATTATATTGCCAATTATAATAAATGATGTAATTCATTTATTATAAACTATCAAACTTCAAACCATGATTTGGTTCATGGATGGCAATTCACACTTTCCATCCCTAGGAAGTATCAGGTTGAAAGGCACTTATAAATTATTATTTAGAAGGGCAAATTGCATAAAAAGGTACCCATCTTAGGTCCAATTTCAATCAAATGTACTACTTTTTTTTCTCAATTTAAGGTACCACACTTTTTTTGTTGTTGCCGATTTAGATTTTTTTCTAACTTCCGCTAACAATTTCGTTAGTAAATTACATGTTTGGTCCTTGACTTTGCATAGGAGATTCACGTTTGGTCTATTTTCGTCCGTTTTCATACGTTTGTATACGTTTTCTTCCGTTTTTATACTATTTCATCTATTTTTACACATTTTTGTCCGTTTTTGCACGTTTTCGTCCGTTTTTGCATGCTTCCATCAATTTTTACACGTTTTCGTTTGTTCTTGCACATTTTCGTCTCTTTCTACAAGTTTACGTCCGCTTTTACATGTTTTCGTCCATTTTACACGTTTTCGTCCGTTTTTACACGTTTCCGTCCGTTTTTGCACGTTTTCGTCCGTTTTACACGTTTTTTACACTTTTCTGTCCGTTTTTACACGTTTCCGTCTATTTTTGCACGTTACCGTCCGTTTTTACACGTTTCCATCCGTTTTTGCATGTTTTCGTTCGTTTTTATACGTTTCTGTCTGTTTTTGCACGTTACCGTTTGTTTTTACACTTTTTTGTCCGTTTTACACGTTTTCGTCCGTTTTGCACGTTTTTGTCCGTTTTTACGCATTTGCATCCGTTTTTACATGTTTTCGTCTGTTTTTGCATGTTTTCGTCTCTTTCTGCACTTTTCCGTCCATTTTTACAAAGACAAAAACGTGTAAAAACAGACAAAAATGTGTAAAAACGGATGAAAGTGTGTAAAAACTTGAGTTTTTTAAGTTCGAAATGGATGTTAACTCATTAAATCGCCTTCAATCAATAGATTAAAAAAATAAAGTTATATTAGCTCAAATTTATATCAAAATCTCTTTTACTTAACTGTTATTTGTGTGTTTGGTTTCAAGTTAGCCAATGTTAGTTTGATCTTTGAGTTTTTTTTTTAAAGTCCAAGACATGATTTTGGTTATATATTGACACATTATGCACACATATTCATAGTATTATCTAATGTCTCATGAAAGGTTTTATACTTGGTTTATATGAAGTGATATAAGTTAACACACGCTGAAACTTTGTATGCAAATGTTATATCTTAACAAAACTAATAAAAGAAATACATCGGTTACAAAAAAACCCACCATAGATCAATACCATGTTCTATTAAAAAAAATACAAAACTACTTTATAAAATCAAATTAACAACATTAATATTTTATCAAAACTTTTTGTCTAATCCCGTGCGTGCACGAGCATTATAACTAGTTAATTATCAAACACTTCACACTTTTATAGGACCATTCTCTCAAACTGGTATGGAACATGATCCATCCAGTGGAATACAAAAGAAGTACAACAATACAATTTTCTAGCCTTTCGACCGTCAGTGTTAAATAGTTTGGGCAGTGAAATTTCCCCAATATAAAACACTTATAAGCTGTTACTTTTTATATAGATAGATGCATGATTTCTTACTATTATATAAAAAGAAGTCATAGCTTGAAATAATTACAGCTCGGCTTCAAATAGTTTAATACTATTCGGTTGAAGACTTTAGAAGGCTTCCTTGCTTCTATACCTTGCTTGCACTCCTAGCTTATAGCATGGCCAAAACACTTACCTAGTACTAATATGCATTGAACAACCTTTTTAATTGATGCATGCCACTTGAACGGATCCAATATTGGCCGTAGTGCGGATCACAGATTCCAATCGTTCCCATGGTGCTTGCAAATTCAAGGATTGATAATGTCCTTGTTTGAATATTAAGGTACAATACGCATAGGGGTGTTTAGATTCATAACTAAAAATTAAATCTGTCATCATGTTTAACATCTTTATATGAATATGTTCTATCAGTATATATTATTATACCAAACTTTAGCTTTGGCAAATCATATTTTAGTAACTACGCAAGCGGTTTGGCCAAAAAAAAAAAGGAAGAAATGTCCCTTCGCAAGCATGATTGTCTGTAGACAACATGAGCAGGCTCTATTTCCAGTCTGTTGGTGACTAATGGTCTAACGTACTGCCATTTGAATGCTTTGACCATAGTTGACCAACTATAAATAGAGATTTCCATTTCACTTTAATTTTATTATGCAAACTGTAACTCATCTTGTTCTCTGTGTCTGTAATCTTCCAACTAAATCAATCCCATAACAATCATTTTGGTTTTCATTCTTGAATTCCCTAATAATTGTTCTATCCAATATGTTCTTCATTTCTATAGTGAAATCTAGAACAAACGTAACGACATGGCGCCCCATGTGACTTATGAGTTCACTAGATCGATTATATACTAACAAAATATAATTGATTCCTTTAGGACACGATAATATATTTTGGCATTTTCTTACGTACTACCCACGACCACTTGCATTATTTTGTGTCTCGAGTGTACTCTGGCTAGTTTTGGCAAGAAAATCGGTCAAAATCCGTGGTAATATATGTACTTACATCTCCTCATATTGAATATAGTAACGGGATTGTTTAAACCATTTAACATTTTACGTTTATGAGATAAATGATTTTAGCATTATGTTCATACTTTCTTTTGAAAATCTACTATTCAAATCATATTTAACGAGCTGGGGCACCCGCGCTTTGCTGCGGGATTGTTGTGTTAAATATAAACTCGAAATAAAATGATAGATTTTTTTTTTTTTTTTTTTTTTAGTAAAGACTAAATTTGAAAAAAATCGCTAACGGGGACTAACGGTTGAATTTACAACTAACCGAGGGACTAAAAGTGTAAATTTCTTAGGAACAGTACCAGGCACTATTTGGTACTGTTTGGCACTGTAGCAGTACTATTCTGCACTGTTTGGTACTGTAGCAAATGAATTTTCAGTTTCAGTCCCTTAACGTGGCATCCTGTTGCAAAGTTGGTCCCTACACATGTTAGATAACGACCGTTAAGTACTATTAAGGACTAACTTCGCACTTGACCACCAACCTCAGGGGCTAAAATGGGGCAACGACGAAATTATGTGAGCACTGTTGCTACAGTGCACCTCACGCTTTTTAGAATATATATAAATGTAGAGTAAATTACATCGTTCGTCTTTGTGGTTTGCGTTGACCGCAGCCTATCGTCTTTTGACAAAAAAAAATGCACCGTCCGTCCTTAAGTAGCAAACGTTATGCATCGTTGGTCCCTCTCACTAACGACAGTCACTAACGCTCGTTAACTGACACCATATGAGGTTATTTTGTCTTTTTAGATCTGCACATGAGGGTACATTGGTCATTCTACCTTTATGACTCACCGCTACTAATTAAACAACATTTATTATTATTCTTCATGTGAGCCCTACCATTTATTCTTCATCTTCCACCACCATTCCCCACAACTACATTTTTTTAACATCCTACCACCACAATCACCAGAGACACCAAGAACCCAGCTCACACAACCTTGATTAACACAAAACCAAAACCCATAGCCCCAATTTACACAATTTCATGGTTTCCTTTTCAAAAGGGTATTCTCAATAGATGTCAAACCCATAAACCTAACATCACCTCTCTGCCCACAAAACCACCGCCACCATCTTGTGGTTGTCCGACGTGGTTGGCAGTCATTCGACGGTATGTTCAGAACCTTCTCGGCGAAACATCGTGTGGTCGTTTCCCGTATTTTAATTTTTGTATAAAATCTAGATCTAAATTTTAAATCACCGATTTCTCTAATTTCAACACCTACTAAATGTGCTTCACTTTTTTTTTGTAATTCATCATCATAATCATCATAGCACCAATTCAAATTCCATATCACAAAAATACTAAAGTCCATGTTACAAAACCCACAATAATAAATTCAAAATTATCAAATCCATATCATAAAATCATCAATTTCTAACATTTTATAATATCATTTTTGTCAAACCCCGCACAATTTATTGAATGTACAAATCAGATAAAAACCTTCTCATTTCTTGAAAACAAAGGTCATAATTCAAACACTTATAGAAACTCACAACAGTTATTCACATGCTTCTTCGATTTTGATTGTTTTGACCCCAAATTTAATAATAATAATAATAATAATAATAATAATAATAATAATAATAATAATAATAATAATAATAATAATAATAATAAATATAGAAATACGGTTCGCTTTAATATAAAGCAAATACTTTGGCTCATGGTGGTTACGGTGGCGGTGGAGCATGTGGTTGTAAGTGGCCAATAAGGAAGATGTTTGGGGTAGTAAAGTGATGTGAGAAATAAAAGAAGATGGTGGTGGTTGGTTGATGATTTGATAGTTATTGGATTTATGGTCATGTGGAATCGTTGCATGGTTTCATTTGTTACGGGTAGTGATTGGTGAAAGGAGGTGGTGGCACGAATCTGGAGGTGGCCGAATTTTGTTGGATATACGTTGAATATGGTTTGAAGGTGATGGTGATAGGAATGGGTGGATGTAGAAAGAAATGAGAGAAGATCAAAGATGATAGGAATGGGTGGATGTAGGTGGTTACTTTTTTTGAAAGAATGTATATTACCGTAATAATTGGAGTGAATAAAAGTGTAAATTGACCATTTAACCCTCGTGTGCAAGTCATGTGAGCAGACTTAACTAGCCTTACTGAAGGTCGTTAGAGTGAGGGACAAACGACGGATAACGTTGACACAGGTGCATTTTTTTCGGTCAAAGGACGATAGGCTGCGGTCAACGCAAACCACAAGGACGAATGGTGTAATTTACTCTTTAATGTAAAAAGATTGTCACAACACCATGTTCTGATGTTCATATAAGGTGGTTGGTCATTTCGTATTTGTTTTGAGCCACAATACAATACTTGGTGGGACAGTCAAATAAACCCCACATCCACGCTAGAGATTTTGACGAGACTATCAAAAGTAGTAAAACTTTGCAAGCCAACAAATTCTTTAATCACATGACACAATTACAAATTTACATGGACTGTTCGTACTACAACCGAAGTGAAAAAGACAATAGGTAAAATTGTTAAAAGCTACATTGCATTTAAAAGCTTATGACTATTATCTCTAAAATGTGAAATGTATCAAGTTCGGTTTTTGCTAAATGTAAACAACCTTGAGTATGTAGTAACCCAGTCAACTCGTCTAAAGTGCAATCACACGAAACTCTTTTCCACCCCATAGGCCCATACCAATGCCATCTATCTCCCTCGTTATCCCAATTAAGCTAAGTCGAGTCGATACAATGTTAAGCCCGAGCTTGACCTACAGAACTCGAAGCTCCATCTAGCCTATATTAGAAAGCTCGGGATTGGTTTTTTAACAAGTACTTTGAGCTCGACCAGGCTCGACTCAGTTAATGATAATAAAATATTAGTCAATATGTATATTCTCGATAATTTGATTTAGATTTAGGCTCGACTCATATTTTGGATGGTATAATAATCATGTAATATAAATTAATAAAAAGAGATTAAATTTAAAATTACAGAACGACGTGCCAAAAAATAACTTAACACTAATCAAAAGTCTAATCAAGAAGGTCGAGCTCAACTCGACGTAAAATCGACTTGATAAGTAGCTCTATAGTTTACTCAACTAGCCAGATTACATCGTATCAATGAGATGACATTCGCATTAATCATCTTTCAAAAGACGAGTCGATGAATTAAACAAAAGTAATTGGAAGAGCGTCCACTAATTTTCACGTTTAAATATACTACTGAAAAATATAAATTTTTTTCGAACATGGGAGAACGAAAGGAAATAAGTCTCAAAGGTTTCTTTTTCGTATCGTTGTCACTTGTAGCAAACGTCAAACACCTTTCAAAGACTCCACATCATCATCATCGTAAATGGCTACTCAATCTGCTTCTCCAGTCCCACCACGGTCGAAGGAGACGATCATGATCATACGAGGCATGTACAACTACAAGTTAAGCAGCTGGCCACTTCAACTCTTCGTAAATCTTTTACATCGATTATTGCGTCGGAGGTAAACACCTTAACTACATCTATGTATGCAATTATATATAATAGTTTAAGTCAAGTTTAAGGGCTCTTTCGCAATAAATTTATGTTGGCTATATATGAACATAGATTTCAAGTCGCTGATGTTACAAACTTACAACTCGATCAGATCCATGTACATGACACCATTATAAGTTTACGTAGAGTAGCAGCGGCGGAACTAAGATTTCAACATAGGGTATGCACTTTTTTTTCAGTGTCTCGAAAGGTATGCACCCTATGTATATTATCAAAAAAAAAAAAAAAAAAAAAAAAATTACACTAGCCCGTCGAATTTTAGAGTATGCACGTGCATACCCGTGCTACACTCTAAATCCGCCCCTGTAGAGTAGGGGTATCTATCCCACATTGCCTCATGAACCAAATGACCAAAGTGGAGATCATTATAAAATGAGATGCCAAACAATCTATGAAACACCTAGTTCTTGACTTCTTATCAAAGTCATTGTTATAGTTTATTTTTTGGTTGCAATTACTAGTTATAATATTTTATTAATCAAAACTTTTTATACCATCAATTTGATTTTTAAATTGATGTTTTTGATAATTTGATTTTTAAAATATTGTAAATTGTAAAGGGCCGTTTGGTTAAAAAGTAGAATTTACTATTGTTATTGGATTATTTGGTTTAGTAAAACAAAAAACCTTGTTTGGTCTGCACAAAGGTTTACTAATATGTAAAAAAAAATAAAAAAGAATAAAAAAAAATAAAAAATCAATTAAATAAATAATCTTACTCACTGGATTTGGTTTAGTAAAACAAAAAACCTTATTTGGTCTGCACAAAGGTTTACTACTAGGTTAAAAAAAAAATCAATTAAATAAATAATCTTACTCACTGTACAACACAGTGATATATATATTTATTGAAGAGAGAAATATCACCTCCTTTGCCTGGTTTTGAGAAGCCCCACTGCCATGACTCACTGGATTTGGTAAGAAGCTTGTATGAGTTGAATCGAGTTTGTAAATATTTCTAACAACCGAAGACAACATCTATAAAGATGTCAAAAACCTCAAATGAAGGCTCCATTATCATTATCAATAGCTACCCAATCCACTTCGCTAGCCAATGAGTCACTCGGATGCTTGTACACATTCATCAGACGACCACTTCTTCACGTCTTGCATCGTTGTCTCCGTCGATTGTTTCATTGAAGGTAAACAACTTATCTACATTTATATTTCTCTTAAACACGTACACACACTACATATATAGTTATATATTGATTTCAGTTATGTTTAACTGCACTTTTTAAGGTATTGCACTATTGCAAAAATGGTACGCAGGTAACATGTCAAAAATATGTTATAAATGATTAACACGAACTATAGTTTTAAAACTTGTTCCCTTTGCTTGGAAAATGTTTCTATTATCATAATATTTTTGACATTTTTAAGCCTCTATTAAAGTAGTATTAAGTTGTTCTCTAACAGAATGTCATTTTTAATGTTTTATAGGTTACCTTAATATTGATAACATGAGAGATATTGGCCCCAAGCCGGAGAAATCGGTCCCCATGAGTAGATAGAGATGAAAAGAAAAGAGAAAACAAAAGATCCTCAAGAGAAGAAGAAAATTGATGAAGAAAATAATCCATTGTCATTGAACATCGACTTAAGTGACAACATGCTTCGATCTTCCTCTTGTTCAATCTCATGGAACTTGTCTTCCACCATCGACTTAAGTGACTTTGTGGAAAATGATCCATTGTCATTCAACTTCCACATTCGTTTCTAACAAGATTGTAACAATTACATGTAATTCGGCCAACACATCTAAACTAGAATCAGTCGGAAGTGTTGTCCAACCCCACACCAATACCAATCGTCCTCCTCGTTTTCCCTATTACTTACATGACAAATGTGTTAACGTCTTATTGCCCATGGTTGTAATCAAGTTAAGTCGGGTCGTGTCGATTAGTTTTAAGCTCGAGCTCGACTCAGTTACATTACTTCAAGCACGCTCAATTGGGCCTTTATTTTCAAACTCAAGCTTGGTTTCCTAGCCAATACAGTTTGAGCTCGGCCCACATTGCCTAACAATTCGATTTTCTAGTTTTTGTAGGGTATTTGCATCCCACATTGCTTCATGAACCAAATGATCAAGGCAGAGATGATTATAAATTGAGATGCCAAACAATCCTTGGAACACATATATTTCTTGGCTTTCTTATGTATGTAAGTCGTAGATGTAGTTTATTTTTTAGCTACAATTACGAGTTATAATATTTATATTTAATAATTAACTTGTTCTCATACCCTAATTTTTTTGTAATAAAAAAAAAAAAAAATGGTGTATTTGGATAATTTAACTTTTAAAACATTGTAACTTGTATCTAATATTAGTGAAAAGCTTAGAATTAGATACGCTCGAATGAGTTGAGTATTTAATAGTCCTCCACATAAGTTAATCTTATGTTATGGTTTATTTTTTGGTTGCAATTACTCGTTATAATATTTTAGTAATGAACTAGTTATAATGTCCGCTCACGCGCGGGTTTTTTCTATAACTTTCAATAAATGTATTTTTATTTATTAAAAAACAAATAGCTTATTTTTTGTTTTAATTATGGTTCTTAATATAATTATGTTTGACATACATTGTAAAAGTTCATATATGATGTTTTGGTCAATAAACTACTTTGAACCGTCGAGCAATCTAACGTTTTTTAACGGCAAAAATACATCTGATCCACAATCAGAACATTGAATACATTGTTAGGTTCAATTCCAAGACATTCACAAATATATTTGATTGTAAATAGATTGGTATGCTCATAATTGTGTTTTAGAGTTGTATGAAATGAGTGAGAATCGATGGAAAACTAACCAATACGATTCCAACATGTAAGATTAACAAAAACAATATATATTACATTGTGGACTGCAATAGTCTATAAATACTTTGGTAGACATAATACTCAACACTAACTTTATGTGTACTATATGCCATCCTGATGAATCATACTCAACATTTATTGTATCAGGATCTTGTAATTTATTTATTTATTTATTTTTTATTATTATTTTTTAATTTTCATTGTAGTCCAAGAATATTAAAAAAGATTAAAAAAAATAAAAACATAAACTTATGCCTTGACCATTAGATAGAATGCTGTAAAAAGTTTGGGTAAAATCTAAATGGTAAAGTAGAACAATTTCCACCGGAAATATTCAGTATTTTCTAATAATGACTCATTTTAACCCGGTTATGTCGTTTTATTGTTACCTAACTCGTCCATCTTGGCTCATCTAGCACTACCTTCTGTCCACTTTTGTATCTTATTCTGTCCACTTTTGGATACAATTTTATGTGCTCTTTTCGCTTCTTATAGATGCATATGCCTAAGTAGATTATAGAATCTCAGTCAAATGAGTCATAAATTTAAAATAAAGGCATTCTATGAATATTAATTACAGATATTATTTTAATGTTAATTAGTGTTCATTGCTTACACCGATGCTAATGATGTTCCAGGAATCGTGTGGTGTCTTTTAAATCTTCAATATATATATATATATATATATATATATATATATATATATATATATATGATTGTTGATTTAGGGTTTCGTTTCAAAGATACTTGGTTACGGATTTTTTTCAAGGGAAAAAAGAAAGAACTAAACGTGAAAGAGTAAGGTTTACGAAAATTAACCCATTCATTAGAAAATAGGTTGCAGTTGCCTTGTTTAACTGAGAAATGGATAGGAAAAGTGAGTAAAGATCCTAGATAGCTATTGGTCACATTAAGTGTAACAAATGTGCCTAATGTATCACACCTTTTATAACAAATGTACCCTCTCAAAAAATGAGCTAATCATAACCTCCAAGGCATATTAGCCATAGCTTGTGGATTGTTATAGTTGCTGTGATCAAGACGGCCGCTGATCCCTACTCCGTAAGACTCACTCGCTGGAGCGTTTACACCCGTTTAACCTATATCAAGATATAAAATAATGGAATTTAACCCATTCATTAGAAAGTAGGTACGTTTACAGAAACCATGCTTACCATCCTTGCGACCAAATGAGTTCTTTCAACCTTCATATCTTTGGACAAAAATTGTCCCGACTCATCCCACCCGTTGTTGCATTGCACCAGAATGAGCTATTCTGACAAGTCACCAAAGCTGTCAGACCTGCCCATTTTGCTAGCTCTACACAACACTAACACCCGAAAATACACCAACCTGATAGCATTCACAGCATTTCTTGAGGCAACCTTTTTTTGCAGGCCATAAAAAGTTGTTAAAAAACAACATAGCAGTTTAATCTTTGTCCAAACACCCCTTACTTCTACTGTCCAAATATAACATATAAAAGTTGTTAAAAACAGCAAACGAACCGGTTAAAAGCAGCATAAAAAGTTGTTAAAAAATAGCACATGAATCTGTAAAATATGTGCCCAAACACCCCTTTTTTTTTTCTAGTGTCTAAACAACATATAAATGGTGTAAAATCAGTATTTAAAAGCTGTGAAAATCAGCAGTTAAAAGCTGTAATAATCCGTGTCTGTAGGTTTAAAAAGTAGCATATTAATTTGTAACAAAATCAACGGATATTCCGTTATTCTCACTTGACAGTAACGACAAAAAAAAAAAAAAAAAAAAAAAAAAAAAAAAAAAAAAAAAAACCCATATTCTCTTTTTTTGGGTAGAAAAAAATCTCAGATTTCCGGCCAACCTAACCAGACACAAAACCAAGAATGACCTGTTGGAGGCAGATTGTAATGCTTATCCTGGAAATTTACTTTTGCAAAAGCAGATTTGTCATCATTCGCCAGAAAAGCTGCACAGCCTCCGGTTTTGTTTTTGTAAACGTATGCCTGTTGGAGAACAATGAATGACATCAGAGCCGGGGCCCACATAGAACTCGAAAAGGATTGATTATAAATCAATGAATGAAAGAAAAGTCTTACCTTTTGATAGTGTCCAAGTGAAATGACAGAAAGGTCTCCGCTTACTAAAACGGGCTCACATAGTTTTATGGCTCTGTGCAAATCTTTCAGGTGTCCCCATTTAGCTTCCCTTTTTAGTCCTATGTATAAAGTAACAATTCTACATCACTTAATATAACCCAAATGTGGAAATTAATCATTACAAAAAGTATCATTCAGTTGCGTTTTGTGACATGATAGTCAACTTTGTGAGATGACAGATATGACCCTCAATCTGTGATGTTGCGTAATGCGTCATAAAACACTTTTCAGCTTCTGAAATGTACTATAGGTTGAGCCGATTTATATATGCTACCTAATTTGGGTTGATTCTAGTTACTTTCTATAAAAAGTCGGGTGAAGACAGCAAAATTTGGTTAAAAAGGAAACAGATCAAAATCTTTCTACATCATTACTCAAAGTTAAAATTATTACTAACTTTCATACTCATTAGGTCTTACAAAGGTGTTTCGGGTGAATCTTCAACTTTTGACCCTACAAAAGATTTACCCATTTGACCCGTTACACAACCCGTCCATCATTCACCTTTACCTCCTACTTTAGGCATGGATCAATATTATTAAATCTGTAACGTACCAAATTCATCTAAAGGGGCATCATAGTCGTAACTTGTGGCAATAAACGGACCACCTGCAGTCCTGCCAAAATTGGTTCCTCCATGGTACTGTCATAATAAACAAAAAGTGCACATTTTAGATGATATTACCAAGTGTTATATATTTAGTAGTAAACTTAAATATAGATTAGGGACTTAAGTGTACTTTTGTAATTAGATTAGGTAGTAGACTAGAACTAGGATTAGGTAGCTTGGAGTGCAAGGCAAGCTTAGGTTTCCACCTCCTCAACTCTATAAATAGAGATGAGGGGGATGCTAGTTATTCATTCTTCTTCCTCGTTGTAATAGCTTTATTAGGTGTTTTAATAAAGGTTTGGTACGAGGGTATATCGTGTGCAATATTCGGTCGGTTCTTTGTAGTATATTGTAGTCTCTCGTGTTTGCTACTTGTGCTCGATACAACTCGCAATTTAGCGTTCCGCGATCGAGCTTCGGGTTTGTTGTCGAGGTATTTTCCAACAAGTGGTATCAAGAGCCGCGGTTATTCTGGTCATCGAAGTTCGAGTGCTAGATCGTGGTGTCAAGTTGGTATTAAGGTTCGAGCAAAGAAAAAAAAATTGGGTTTCGAATTATTTTTCAAGAAGTAGCAATCGGGAAAAAAAAAAAAGTACGTGGTGGGGTTTCCTTCACCTTGTTTTATCTACTACGTGAAAAGAAGTCTACAAAGGTTGACAAGTTGGTTTTGTATTAAATCTAACATGGTTAATACAAAGGGTTTCGAGTTTTAATTTAAAATTCGACTTCTCGTTATCGTATTTTTGGTTTTAAAATTCGATAAAATTTGAAGGTTCTTGTTGCGGGTTTTTCTTGTGGTTCAAGTTTCGATCGTGGTTTGCTTGGGGTTCAAGTTTACGATCGGGTTTGCTTGTTCGAAATCGAGGGTTTAGGGTTATTCTAATTAATTCGATTTGCAAGAAGAGTTTATAGCAACAAGGGAGAATATTGCACACGACTTGTGAGGCTTGTCGGTAAAGTTGGTTAATAAACAACTTGACAAGGTTTTTAGCAAGGTAAAAGAAGAATGACTAGTTCTATAACTAGGTTTGACATCGAGAAATTCGATGGGAAGAATGACTTCGGGTTATGGCAAATAAAGATGCGTGCTTTAATGGTACAGCTGGGATGTGATGCTGCATTAGAGACATTACCCGCGAACATGGAAGCAGGTGAAAAGGCTGCTTTGATGAAAAAGGCATACAGTACCTTGATTCTATGCTTGGGAGACCGGGTTTTACGGGAAGTTACCAAGGAAACATCTGCTGCAGGAATTTGGTCGAAGTTGACTAGTCTTTATATGACTAAGTCCTTAGCAAACAGACTGTATCTGAAGAAGAAGCTGTACACGTTCTATATGAGTCCAGGTACGAAACTGGGTGATCATATAGATGAGTTTAATAAGTTGATACTTGATTTGGCGAATATTGATATCGAGATTGAGGATGAAGATCAGGCACTTATGTTACTTACGTCGTTGCCATCGTCTTACAAAAACTTTGTGGAGACATTGTTGTATGGGAGGGAATCCTTGACAATGGAGGATGTTCTTGCGACTCTGAATTCAAGGGAGTTGAAGAAAAGAACCGAAGGCACAAAGGAAGAAACTGGTGACGGGTTATACGTAAGGGGAGGGTCAGATCATTCAAGGAAAGCTCATTCTGGTGGAAGTTCGCGGTTCAAGTCAAGGGGTGGAACTGGTAAACTCAAGTGCTTCATATGTCATTCAGAGGATCAACTGAAAAGAGACTGTCCAAAGAAGAAGTCAAGTGGGTTCATCAAGAAGGGTAAGCATGATCAGGATTCTGATACTTCTGATGACGAGGGTAGCGCCTACTTTGGAGAAGCCTTGGCGGTGGTCGGGAATGATGAGATGACTGAATTGGTAATGGATTCAGGTGGGTCTTATCATATGACACCTAGGAGGGATTTCTTGTATGACTTCAAGGATATTGATGGTGGTTCGGTTCAGTTAGGAGATAACAGGACATGCACTATCAAAGGGACAGGAAAAGTGAAGATGCAGTTGCATGATGGTTCAAGCTTTATACTGGAAGATGTCAGGTATGTTCCAGGGTTAAGAAAAAGCTTGATTTCATTGGGTACTCTTGAAAAAGAGGGTTATACTGTGAAGATGCAAATGGGTAGAGTCAAGGTGATCAAAGGTTGTCGGGTTATGATGACTGGGATCAGGAAAGAGAACTGTGTGTATACTCTTGAAGCAAAAGTGAAGACTTTTGGTGTACAAAAACATGGAGGTTCTAAACAAGTTGGGATCAAACAACTTGGTCATAAACAAGTTGGATTCAAACAACTTGGTCATAAACAAGTTGGGTTCAAACAACTTGGTCCTGGTGTTAAAACAGGAGTCCATGGAGTACAGGTTGGTGAACGTGTTTGGTTTGAGGTGGAACTGCAGGGAGCTCAAGGGAATCGTGAAGTTGAGGATGTTCAGGTTAGTAACGATGATGCTGCAGTGGCTCAAAGAAAGTTGGAGGACAAGCAACTTGAAGAAAAGACAAACACGGGCTGTTTGGTAAATGAGCAGGAAAAGGTACACCTTGGTATAAAGGTGGGGGCAGACATTACGGTAACCGGAGTACCTGGTCAAGAGGGTGCAGAGGGTAATGTTGCTGAAAAGAAGAAAGTGAAGGAGTCTAAAGAAGCTAATCTTGGAAAATTACTAAAGTACAATGCCTGGTCGACAAGGTGGTCCCCGGTCCGAGGTTCCAACATGAGGAAAAGGTGTTGAGTATCGGTTATGTTTAAGTGTTACTCCTAAGGTGGAAATTGTTATATATTTAGTAGTAAACTTAAATATAGATTAGGGACTTAAGTGTACTTTTGTAATTAGATTAGGTAGTAGACTAGAACTAGGATTAGGTAGCTTGGAGTGCAAGGCAAGCTTAGGTTTCCACCTCCTCAACTCTATAAATAGAGATGAGGGGGATGCTAGTTATTCATTCTTCTTCCTCGTTGTAATAGCTTTATTAGGTGTTTTAATAAAGGTTTGGTACGAGGGTATATCGTGTGCAATATTCGGTCGGTTCTTTGTAGTATATTGTAGTCTCTCGTGTTTGCTACTTGTGCTCGATACAACTCCCAATTTAGCGTTCCGCGATCGAGCTTCGGGTTTGTTGTCGAGGTATTTTCCAACACCAAGAAAGTCCGGTATCAAATGTAACAAACTAAACATTCAAGTTACCATATAGTAATTTATAAATGATCCACCCGTTTGAATAAATTTAGCCATGGAAAATGCCAAGTCTTCTGCTGGCCGGTAAGGAACCGCGCCTCCAAACTCAGTGAACCTACATTAAAATAAGACTACAAAAAAAGAACATAAAATTGAATATTATTGTACTGAAAGATGAGTTAAAAGTAAATTACCATCCTGACCACGCCTCGGTCCACATTTTCGGTTTATAATATTTATTGGGAGTGAAGTAATCACAGTAAAAACCATTGCATGTGTTGATCTGTAAAAATGAATTGCACAAAGTTTGGTGAATATTATATTGGAGACAAAAGTCTAAAAGTGGCCATGTGCATTGGATAAAGAATCCAATGATCACATTAGGGGAATAAAGAATGAATTAAACAGTCAATAATAAGTTGAACTAAATGACAAAAAGGAACATGAATATAAACATGAAGGATGGATACACTTACAGTGGGATCTGGAGCATCATCTTGCTTGCACATGATCCATGGGACACCTGTTTTTAGACCCACAGCCATGTTAGCAGCCCATTTGGAATATGCTCGAGCCGGGTCTCAAGGTTCATACTCCATTGGTCCGTATTCATTCTCAATCTGTCAGAATCAAGATTAACTATATTAGTCGTTAGAAGCGACAAATTTCGACTCAATTAACTCAAATGGTCAAATGGGCTGAAACTCGCACAAAGCATATACCAATGCTTACAAAACCCGAAAAGGGATACCAAAAAGTCTAAATGGGTCAATGGGACGCATCACGCATACAATGAGTGACTCGTTTGGCATGCTATTGAACCCGTTCGTTTTCAGTAAAGAAGTGATTTTCAATACCTGTGATAAAATGATTGGACCACCCTGGTTTTCATACAAGCCTTCGAATTTCATTTTATACACTATGTGCCTTGTGAATTTTTCCATAGCAGCCTACAACGAATAATATAAATATTCATGACAAGAAAACTAGGAAAAAAGAAACAATATAACTGTATTGAAGATTGAGTATGGGACCTTAAAAGGAGCATTATCTGTTCTAAAACTAATTCCGGGCACATATTTCAACCAAACAGGAAATCCCCTGAAAATGCAATAACAAATATATTAAAACGCTTGAAAATATTTTTCTAAAATTTTATAAAAAATTTATGATGTTCTTGGAATAATACCCGAAGTTCCATTCTGCACAAGCATATGGGCCGATCCTGAGATGGGCATAGAGTCCAGCTTCCTTAATTAGCTTAATGAACTTAACCAAATCATACCTGTCCTCAAAATAATACTGCAAAAAATGCAAGTTAAAAAGTAAATTACTTAAGAAACAATTAGTAGGTGTCTCGCATTGCTTTTTCAAGGTGCTCTATTATTGCACTTTTAAGTTGTAGGTGATCACTTTTAGTATTTTAACATAATGAATCTGATCCTAAGGACTTAATAATCTGTTAAGGAGCTACTGCGGCAAATTCGACTCAAATTGTAACTTACATTATGTTTTCACATACATTAAAATGCAAATGCAAGTATGTTACAAAGGATGGCATAAAAAAGAGTAAAGTAGATAGACTAAAATGTAAAAGTATGTTACTTTGGTACAAATTAACCTTATACGTAGTATTATTTAGGAGTCAAATTACATGTAAATTCTTAAACAACCATAATTTCGCTTATCACTTAAACAAGTTACTAACTTTAAACTACACAAGCACATTGTTACAGCTGATTATATGATAATGAAACTATAATATAAAAAGCTATACTTACTTTACCAGGTTCTGGTTCATGCCCATTCCAGAAAACATAAGTCTGAATCACATCCAAACCACCTTCTTTCGCCTTCTTTATAAGATCTGGCCACATCTGCAAAAAAACCATAAAAAAGCACATAAATTTATTCACATTATACAAAATCTTATCGCTAAAATGTGAGACGTCTCAAGTTCAATTTCTGCTAGGTGCAAAAAAAACTCTGAAGTGGTCCCGCCAACTTTCCTAAAATGATTAGTCAGCCAAAAGGTCCGAAACCATACTTACCAAAATGATACAAAATCTTGGAAGCCCATAAACATTTAAAAAAAAAAAAAAAAAAAAAAAAAAAAAAAAAAAAAAGTACTAGTAATGTACATTGATAAAATGATTAGTCAGTCAAAAGGTCGGAAACCATAGTTACCCAAAAAAGAAAAATACAAAATCTTGAAAACCCATTAGCATTTCTTGACAAAAAAAAAAAAAAAAAAAAAAAAAAAAAAAAAAAAAAAAGCATAATGTGCATTCAGAAAGTGTAGTATGTCACAACTCACCATTTCACGTCATTTACCATTTCAGGTCATTTTCCCAAACTTCGACTTTTTACTATTCATAAATCACTATTCATCAAAACACTATTCATCGATTTACTATTCATCATTTTCGAGGTCAAATTGATATTCTGAGAACCATTTGGGAAATTTACTATTCACTGAACACTATTCATTTCCGGAAAATATTTCATCATTCACGTGCATTACTCATTTCATCGTAAATTTAGTTTACGGGTATTCAAATTCGCGTAACCGGATTGGTTTAGGTGCGAATTCATTTCATTAGTGTTAAGAACACTGCATACGGACTGGAGATAGTCTGCATATCATCATAACAGCATTTTCATGTTATACCACTCTTAGGATTTTCAAATTTCTATATTCAGTACATTTAACGTTTTTACGTATAAGTATTTATAGTAAACGTTAACACCCGGTTTATACACGACGAATATATCTAAATATTCCCACAATGGTCCCGACATATTTTTATATCCATTTTAACATCATAAAAGTTATAACATTCAGTTACCCAGTATTTTGGAAATTTATTTTATTTATAACGTACGCGTATGAATATAACGACGGTTTTCGTGAAAACTAAACAATAATCACCCGATCACTCAGTAAATGTACCCAACATATTTTTAACATATTTTCAACATTATTATGACTTTATTTCATCCCGGTTAACTTCGTGAACATTTATTTCTATTAAACCCGGTACCCGATTTTAACGAATAACACAAACTAGTGCAAAATTCTTGCAAGGTTTTCTAATTAAATCACAAGCACCCTACCCCCCCCCCCCTTCTACCCTTTGAAAACCGGCCCATGAAACACCCTTTTAACCCTATGCATTAACTCCTAAGTTTAAAACTAATAAACCTTAAAAACCTAACTTTACCAAAAATCACAAATCATAATCCAACTTTTTAGATAAGAAAGATTTTCATCTCATCTCCTTTCCTCTCTTGCAAACCCACGACCAAACCACCATACATAGATCAAGTGATCATTTTTCAAAAGCTATAACATCAAACTTGTTCCTTTTACTTGTCTAATCAAGAATCAATCAACAAAAACACAAGAAATCCAAGCATAATCATCATCTAATCATCTCATTTTATCAAGTAAGTTATCAACTTTATTTTTACATGAAACATCTTATATTTACTTGTATTTCATGATTTCCATGCTAAAAACCATGTACAACTAGCTATACCACCCTTTATTTTGTCTAAAATGAAACATACAAACCCTAACTTTTTAGTTATGAATCCCCTTGCTATAATAACTTGGTTAGGAGTCCATGGCACCCTAAGAAGGTGTATGGTAGGATTAGATTAGCTATGTGGTGATTACAAGAGGTTTGGTGATGGTAGAAATTAGTTATAAACCTTGAAAACTTGATTTGGAACATGTTTAGGACATGCTGTCCCGTTTTGTAAAAACCTGGAAAATCAGTAAACACCAAGGGAACTTTGGCAAAATTTTTAGAAAATACTTTCAAAAACGAATCCGTAGGCGAAAGAACGGATTAAAAAGAGTATATAACGAAGAAGTTATGATTTTTGCAAGATTGTTGACGAAAAGTATTTTCTGGAAATTTGTTTGCTGTTGGACGTTTTTCATTGGACAAAAAGAGACTTTAGACGTAACCCGGAGGAGCCGAGCTTTCCAAAATATATTACTACATACTAAGACGTAACCGTGGATATAAAGAACAAGTAAAACGGACAAGTAACGACAAAGATATTCACGTTTGAATATCGGCTAAACCCATTTTTATTTGACAGCTTTTAATAAAAATTGGCACAAAAACTACGAAGTACTTTTATAAGCTAGACATAATATTAAGTACCAAGCTTTATAACTAATGAAGTATTAGTTATTACAAGTATATTTTCATCATTTCAAGGCGATATTTCAAGGATTACAACCCGAGTATTTCAACACTAACATGGAAACATACGATATATATATAAGTATATATTGCTACTAGCTTATTTTATTTTTCTAATAGCAATATTTTTCCAAATTCTTGGATATATATTTTTGATAACACAAGTGTTTTTCCAAAGAATAGAGTGGTATAGGAACATGAGCATGGACATTCATAACATCATTTGGTGATCTAAATGAGATCGTTCATCATTCATATTAGGTTGCGGCAGTTAACCAATCATTGTTGTTCATTTCATATCATCGCAGTATCATCAGTTGAGGTGAGTTTTCATAGCCCCGTTTTCAATTACTTATTTGATTTCAAATCCCACGGGGGAGAATACATTGCATTAATTATTTTCGTACATGCCCAAGTATTACAAATTCCATACATTGCTTAAGTTGCCTTTATACCATATCATAACAAGTCCCCTTTTCAATATCATGGACCGTTAATTTCAAGTACTAAGCGAGAGTGAGTGAATAGATCTATTGAGGGTGACGCCTCCATTCGTGTTTGGGTTGCTCCAACGGGACGAATGCATTTCATGTCTTATCAAGTGAGTGTCTGGTAAACACTCTGTTGGGGCATTACAAAGTCTAGCTTCGGGGCCATGAGCTTAAGGGACAATGTAGCATTTTGACATTTATGTCGGTTTACTTTATACTTGTGGTTTATGTACATACGATTTAACTTACAAACCTATGATTATTCACCAACATTCGTGTTGACCGTTTTCGCAATGTATTTTCAGGTAACTAAGAGCATAAACTTCATGGCATGCATGGAGTCATTTTAGTGAGGACCTAGGATGACGCGTCTCACTTTGACACTTTCATGCACTTATGTATAATTATCGTTTGACATGTCTAAACTTATTTCTGTAAACCTTTCATGACTTTTGGGACCTATATAATATATTCTGAATGTTTTAATAAGTCAAACGATGTGTTTTCAAAACGACACTTTAGGTCGTTCAATATTTCCTTGTTATGGTGCTATGACAGTTACACCCTCAGGCATTCCATTCCGCTGCAAGTCAGGTAAATTGGGGGTGTGACAGATTGGTACCAGAGCTAAGGTTATAGAGAACTAGGATGTATCATTGACCCTAGACTATAACCACATTATCATAGCATCTCATCATTTCATCATAAGTGCATGTTCATTACTTTTGGTGATTTCATTACGAGTTATTTATTTTTATTTCACCTTGATTATCACAGAACCATGTCTGCAAACCCAAATGTTATACTGTACACCATCACAGACTCCGATGTCGAAGGCTCTATGTCTTCTACTGCCCGTTCACCATTACCTATTCCTCATGTTGCCCCTACTGCACCACCCGAGATTACCTGTACACCCACTGATACATCATCCCCTGCTACCACTGTTCCATCAGAACCTAGACTTATGTTTCCACGCAGTAAGACTACTATAGGTCCTAGGAAGAGAGTTTGCCCTATTACATCTACCTTTAAGGTACCCACTATTCCTATGTTACCTACACCACCACCAGCCATACCTGCTACTACATGCATATCGACTTCACTATTACCGCTTAGGAAGCGTGTTAGGTTTACTACACCAGATTCCCCTACTACAGAGTCAGAATCAGCAGAACCACCACCAGTATACCATGTAGGGGAGTGTTCGAGAGCAGCTGCTGCTAGGGAGCCTACTGCTGCTAGGGAGTCTACAGTTGCTAGTGAGCCTATTGCTGCTAGGGAGCCTACTGTTACTAGTGAGCCTACTGATACTAGGGAGCCTGCAGATGTTACATTAGAGGGCCAGCTAGGGGCTCATCAGGATCAGATTGATAGTTTAGACTATAGGGTTGATGAGGATATCACTCCTCGACTAGAGGCGGCTGAGAAGCAGATCGAGGGTTTGCTGTTAGGTGAGAGTTCTAGAGCGGCTGCGGCTGGGAGCCCTACAGCCGTCACATTAGAGGATCAGATGGGTGCTCAGCAGGAGCAAGTCGATAGGTTAGGGTATAGAGTTGATGAGATCATTACTACTCGACTTGAGACTGTCGAGGAGCAGATTGAGGATTTGGTTCAGGGCAGGGTTAGTATTGATGTGACATATCATGGACTTGAGGCACGACAGTTGGGACATCAGGAGCTGATTGACCAGCTTAGAGGTGAGCTACCAGGGATTCGAGATAGAGCTCAGGCGACACAGGAGACTCAGTGGGAGCAGGTAGATCAGTTGGCATTGCTTCGTGAGAGGTTGACAGTGATGGAGCGCAGGGATGCTTCTTCTCAGTTACGAGTTCAGCATCTGGAGGAGATCGTGGTTGCGATGGATCGTGAGATTCGCCGTCTGAGGGGAGAGCCTGGACCATCTGGAGCATCTGGAGGAGCATAGGCATAGACTGGTATTATATTAGCTTTTACTATTTCCTAGTCCCGAGGTGTGGGACGTAGTTCAAGAACTTGTAGTCTTTTGGTTGTTGTACAAACAAATATATCAAGTGCGACTCTACTATGTTGGAAATGTTGTGCTATATATATATCGGCCTACGTCGACCGAAATTTTCATGTATTATATTCATGTGTTGTGATTATATTTATGATGTTTCATGGTTGCTCTTTATGGTTAACGTATTTATACTTGTTGTGGTTGTATCTATACGTGTCGTGGTTGTATTTATACTTGTTGTGGTTGTATATATACATGTTGTGGGCGTATATTTTTGTACGATGACTATTTCTATTATAGTTTTCTCATGGTTGTTGTCGATTATTATTTATCAGAAGTATGGCGCCAAGGAAAGCCAAGGCTACATCAGAAACACCTGCTATGACACAAGCAGCTATTCGCAAGTTGGTCAGGGATAGTATAGCAGAAGCTCTGGAGACTGAGAGAGCTGAAGTTGCTGCTAGGGCTGCTGAGGTTCCACCTACTGCTGAAGTGGTTCAACCCACTACTAGGCGTGAATGTACTTGGAAGGATTTCAAGATTAGTGATCCTATCAAGTATAAGGGCAATGAGGGAGCGGTTGCTTTAATCCGCTGGTTTGAGAAGACTGAGAACGTTTTTCTCATGTGTGGTTGTCAGGAGGTTAACAAGGTAAAGTTCGCTACAGGAATGCTGCTGGATGAAGCCATGTCTTGGTGGAATTCGTATGCTCAGCCTATTGGTATGGAGAATGCCTACAAACTCACTTGGGCTGAATTCAAAAAGCTAATGACTAAGAAGTTTTGCCCTCGTACTGAGGTGCAAAAGTTGGAAACCGAATTCTATGAGCTGGTAACAAAGGGTGATGACATTGAGACTTATATCAGGAAGTTTCAGGAGTTGGCTACACTATGTCCAACTATGGTTCCGGATGATGAGAAAAAGATGGAGAATTTTACTGGGGGATTACCCGAAAGCATCCGAGGGGATGTGATGTCTTTCGACCCACAATCAATGGAAGAGGCCATTCGTATAACTCAGAAACTTATGGTCCAAGTGTTGAAAGGAAAATCTGCTGCAAATAACAACAATAACCGAAACAACAACCCAAACAACAATAACAACAACAAAAGGAGGTTTGACGGTAACCAAGGTGGAAATGCCATCCAACCAGCACCTAAGAAGCAAGAAGTGGCAAGGGCCTATGCTGCAGGACCTACTGAAGGGAGAGGGTATGCTGGAAATCTACCCAAATGTGATAAGTGTCAGAAACACCATAACCCAGGACGTTGCCCAGATATATGTGGCAACTGCAAGAAGGCTGGTCACTACACCAGGGATTGCTGGAATCCAAACTTGGGTGGAAATCAGAAACCACCAGTAACATGTTTCGACTGCGGAGAAATTGGACACTATAGGAGTGAGTGCCCAAAGAGGAAGAATCAAGGAGCTGGAAATCAAGGAGGAGTAGCTCGAGGAAGGGCTTATGTTATGGGAGGAGAAGATGCCCGTGAGGACCCGAATGTTGTTGCGGGTACGTTCCTCGTTAATAATCGTTATGCATCCATTTTATTTGATTCAGGAACGGATAGAAGTTTTGTTTCTATTGCATTTGCACCTTTACTTAACATAGAACCAACTACTTTAGACATTCCCTATATTGTTGAATTAGCCGATAGGTCTTTAGTTAACACCAACACCGTTATCCGTGGTTGCACCATCAATTTCCTAAATCACCCATACAATATAGACCTTATGCCCGTAGAACTTGGAAGTTTTGACATTGTTATCAGTATGGATTAGATGTCTCAAACCTTAAGAAATGCCTTTCAGATGAGTCATCCGTTATACCATTAGAAGAGATTCAGTTAGATGACAAACTTAACTTTGTGGAGAAACCAGTTGAAACCATGGACCGAGAGGTCAAACAGTTAAAGCATAGTAGAATTCTGATCGTTAAGGTTCGCTGGAATTCTCGAAGAGGAACCGAGTTTACTTAGGAACGAGAGGACCAAATGCAACGCAAGTATCCACACCTTTTCACCAAACCTATTACCGAGACCAACACTAGCTGAATTCAGGGACTGAATTCCTATTTGGGTGGGCGGATGTCACAACTCACCATTTCACGTCATTTACCATTTCAGGTCATTTTCCCAAACTTCGACTTTTTACTATTCATAAATCACTATTCATCAAAACACTATTCATCGATTTACTATTCATCATTTTCGAGGTCAAATTGATATTCTGAGAACCATTTGGGAAATTTACTATTCACTGAACACTATTCATTTCCGGAAAATATTTCATCATTCACGTGCATTACTCATTTCATCGTAAATTTAGTTTACGGGTATTCAAATTCGCGTAACCGGATTGGTTTAGGTGCGAATTCATTTCATTAGTGTTAAGAACACTGCATACGGACTGGAGATAGTCTGCATATCATCATAACAGCATTTTCATGTTATACCACTCTTAGGATTTTCAAATTTCTATATTCAGTACATTTAACGTTTTTACGTATAAGTATTTATAGTAAACGTTAACACCCGGTTTATACACGACGAATATATCTAAATATTCCCACAATGGTCCCGACATATTTTTATATCCATTTTAACATCATAAAAGTTATAACATTCAGTTACCCAGTATTTTGGAAATTTATTTTATTTATAACGTACGCGTATGAATATAACGACGGTTTTCGTGAAAACTAAACAATAATCACCCGATCACTCAGTAAATGTACCCAACATATTTTTAACATATTTTCAACATTATTATGACTTTATTTCATCCCGGTTAACTTCGTGAACATTTATTTCTATTAAACCCGGTACCCGATTTTAACGAATAACACAAACTAGTGCAAAATTCTTGCAAGGTTTTCTAATTAAATCACAAGCACCCTACCCCCCCCCCCCCCTTCTACCCTTTGAAAACCGGCCCATGAAACACCCTTTTAACCCTATGCATTAACTCCTAAGTTTAAAACTAATAAACCTTAAAAACCTAACTTTACCAAAAATCACAAATCATAATCCAACTTTTTAGATAAGAAAGATTTTCATCTCATCTCCTTTCCTCTCTTGCAAACCCACGACCAAACCACCATACATAGATCAAGTGATCATTTTTCAAAAGCTATAACATCAAACTTGTTCCTTTTACTTGTCTAATCAAGAATCAATCAACAAAAACACAAGAAATCCAAGCATAATCATCATCTAATCATCTCATTTTATCAAGTAAGTTATCAACTTTATTTTTACATGAAACATCTTATATTTACTTGTATTTCATGATTTCCATGCTAAAAACCATGTACAACTAGCTATACCACCCTTTATTTTGTCTAAAATGAAACATACAAACCCTAACTTTTTAGTTATGAATCCCCTTGCTATAATAACTTGGTTAGGAGTCCATGGCACCCTAAGAAGGTGTATGGTAGGATTAGATTAGCTATGTGGTGATTACAAGAGGTTTGGTGATGGTAGAAATTAGTTATAAACCTTGAAAACTTGATTTGGAACATGTTTAGGACATGCTGTCCCGTTTTGTAAAAACCTGGAAAATCAGTAAACACCAAGGGAACTTTGGCAAAATTTTTAGAAAATACTTTCAAAAACGAATCCGTAGGCGAAAGAACGGATTAAAAAGAGTATATAACGAAGAAGTTATGATTTTTGCAAGATTGTTGACGAAAAGTATTTTCTGGAAATTTGTTTGCTGTTGGACGTTTTTCATTGGACAAAAAGAGACTTTAGACGTAACCCGGAGGAGCCGAGCTTTCCAAAATATATTACTACATACTAAGACGTAACCGTGGATATAAAGAACAAGTAAAACGGACAAGTAACGACAAAGATATTCACGTTTGAATATCGGCTAAACCCATTTTTATTTGACAGCTTTTAATAAAAATTGGCACAAAAACTACGAAGTACTTTTATAAGCTAGACATAATATTAAGTACCAAGCTTTATAACTAATGAAGTATTAGTTATTACAAGTATATTTTCATCATTTCAAGGCGATATTTCAAGGATTACAACCCGAGTATTTCAACACTAACATGGAAACATACGATATATATATAAGTATATATTGCTACTAGCTTATTTTATTTTTCTAATAGCAATATTTTTCCAAATTCTTGGATATATATTTTTGATAACACAAGTGTTTTTCCAAAGAATAGAGTGGTATAGGAACATGAGCATGGACATTCATAACATCATTTGGTGATCTAAATGAGATCGTTCATCATTCATATTAGGTTGCGGCAGTTAACCAATCATTGTTGTTCATTTCATATCATCGCAGTATCATCAGTTGAGGTGAGTTTTCATAGCCCCGTTTTCAATTACTTATTTGATTTCAAATCCCACGGGGGAGAATACATTGCATCAATTATTTTCGTACATGCCCAAGTATTACAAATTCCATACATTGCTTAAGTTGCCTTTATACCATATCATAACAAGTCCCCTTTTCAATATCATGGACCGTTAATTTCAAGTACTAAGCGAGAGTGAGTGAATAGATCTATTGAGGGTGACGCCTCCATTCGTGTTTGGGTTGCTCCAACGGGACGAATGCATTTCATGTCTTATCAAGTGAGTGTCTGGTAAACACTCTGTTGGGGCATTACAAAGTCTAGCTTCGGGGCCATGAGCTTAAGGGACAATGTAGCATTTTGACATTTATGTCGGTTTACTTTATACTTGTGGTTTATGTACATACGATTTAACTTACAAACCTATGATTATTCACCAACATTCGTGTTGACCGTTTTCGCAATGTATTTTCAGGTAACTAAGAGCATAAACTTCATGGCATGCATGGAGTCATTTTAGTGAGGACCTAGGATGACGCGTCTCACTTTGACACTTTCATGCACTTATGTATAATTATCGTTTGACATGTCTAAACTTATTTCTGTAAACCTTTCATGACTTTTGGGACCTATGTAATATATTCTGAATGTTTTAATAAGTCAAACGATGTGTTTTCAAAACGACACTTTAGGTCGTTCAATATTTCCTTGTTATGGTGCTATGACAGTTACACCCTCAGGCATTCCATTCCGCTGCAAGTCAGGTAAATTGGGGGTGTGACATAGTACCTCAGGAGTGCTTCTTGGGTAATGAATGGATCCAGAAATAAGAATCCTTCTTTGACCATTAATGATAATGGCTTTATGGTCATAAGACACAGAAGCCTTACATAAGCAAACACATAAACTCAACAAAAACAAGAAAAACACAACACAAAACCTCTGCATTTTCTTAAAACATGAAACACAGACACTCAGAGCAAAATGTGTTTGGTTTTCTTTTCTTTCCTCTAGTTGCAAGTAACAATAATATTCTTTTTTCCCTATCCTTCCCTCCACTTTATTCTATTCTTTTTTTTATAAAAAAATGGTTTTATGGAATAAAGAAAGATACCATGAAACACAATACTATAGTACAGCTGTGTTCTATTAATGGGTTTTAAAGATATTTATAAAAGACATGAGAAAAAATGTTGTACTAGCTTTTTTTTTTCACTGATGGAGAGTGTGAATGTGAACATTTTTTTGCTGCAAAAAATGAGTGTTTTGAGGTAAAAGTAAAGGACATTTTTTTGTGTAAAAGTGGTAGGTGGTGGGGTCACTTTCTCGTCGGTAATTCAAAAAAGTGTGCAACAGAAAGTTTTGCTCGGGGCTCGGGGCACGCTTTGATAAATTTTAAAAACTATATTACAAATTGGTTTTTATATAAAAAGTCAATTATTTAGAAAATTTATACTACAATATTTTTCGCTACAGGGACATGTGCCCCCTCCTATCTCCACCCAGAACGCCGGGTATGATGGCTCAAGCTAAAAAGCCACATGTGTGTCACATCATGCCATCTCATCATTTTTTTTTCACTTCACTTTTCACCCACACAGCGAAAACCCCCTCACCAATCACTAAAGCCAAAACCTCTCTTTTAAGAACCACCATACTCAATTAAAACACAAAAAATATTTTTTTTTTCTTTTTTTTTTTTTAATCTTCTCTTTTGGCTTGTGCCATATCCTTCACTTTCTTTTTGGCGCATGGAAGACGGTTTAGTGGCTTAGGGTTGGCTCAAGCAAAAACTTTGCCACGTATGAATGGCATTTGAGTAGCGCCATCATACCTTGCTCTCTGACACTGAATTAAACCGTAAAAAGGTAAAAACCAACCAAAACTTTATTATATTCATAGATGTTTATTTTACAACAACAATACCTAACTCCGCAAGAACATGAAATTGGGAGTCACGATGTAAACAATCATGTCTATAAGTTTAAAGGAAGGGCCCTAGGGAGACCGATCCTTGCGTAAAAGCTATTTATTTTCTTTGGCGAAATTTGAATTTAGATCATTAGCTTAAATTTTGAGTTTAATTCATAGCTTTGTTTTGTATGAGACCGAAAATATTTGAGGGTGTGGTTTAATATGGTGTTCACAATATGGGTGAACATTGTTGACTTAATTCTTGAGCATAATTTCGTATTTTCGTATGAAAAATGATTTGTATACCTAAGACCTACACCTAAAATTAGACCTAAAGATGTGATTGGTGCATTTGAAAAATTAATTGATGAGAAATGATGAAAGAGAAAAGATGTATGACATTTGTTAAAAATGAATGGTGTAGGTCTATTAATATGTCTCATTGTTAAGTCTAAATATCATAATTCTTTTCATATATTCTCGGCTAAGAGTGTAAACATTGTTGGTTATTAACATTTTTCAAATACACATGTGTTATTACTTATTACGGTGCAAGTTTAAGAGATATATAAAGCATCCATGATCTACCTATTGACTAATATACTATATTTTTATTGCATTCAAGTAATTACAAAACGAGCGATACTTTGTTTACTTTTAGTTTGATTTAAAGTACAATATACCTCTTAGGCTAGGCGTAATGGTGAGGTAACAGGGCCGCGGTCATTACTGTCACATTAGTGATTAGTCTCAACTTAGTTTTTCTTCTTTATAACTAACTTAGCGTAATGGTGACCGCGGTCACTATTTTTTTCATTTTTATTTTTTTAAACACTAAAATTAAAATTTCATTAATAATTAAAAAGGCATAACTGGATTGTAGAAGCGGAAGCATGAACAAGCATAATGACATCTTTTAAAAACTCTAGATCTTAACTTCGTCTTCCTCATTCGATGATGTAAATGATTGTATCTATTTGTTTGAGTTGAGAAGATTATAGAATGTATATAAAGATTGGGTTTGAAAGTGAATATAAAATGAAAAAAGTATTCGAGTATTTATAGAGTAAGTTTAATTAAATTTTAACGGTTAAAAAAATAGCTGTTGAAAGTGTTTTTTTCCCGCACGACTCGGTCATAAATAGGCCAAAACATCCCCCAAAGTCTCTTTATGGGACGCGTCGAAACAAGGGGTTCCCTTGGCTCGACCGATACTCACAACCAGAGCCGTATATGAGGGTGTGCGAGGCGTGCAATTATACAGGGTCTCAAAATTTGAGGGGCCTCAAAATGTAAACCTCCTAGTATACTCGGGGAGTCAAAATTTACTTTCGACAAAAAATACGTTAACGATATACTGTATGATTTGATGTTTTGTATATTTGTAATAATTAATGCTATATTGTTAAAACACTAGGCTTTTTTCTTTTTTTTTTTTTTTTTTTTTTCAATAGTTGATACTTGATATGATATACATTTGACCGTCATATTCAGTTACGACATAAATTTTTGTACAGAGCCTCCAAAATCTCAGCTACGTCACTGCTCACAACCGGCCATTACGGCTGATCCTACAAATCTATGTCTTGATTTATTCTGTACTTTTATTACAACCAACCTAAAGTAACTATTATTGTTTTATGTCTATTCTTATCTTTTTTTAGGGCTGAGCATCGGGCCGGATCCCGACTCGACCCATCCCAACTAATCCCAATCCCAAAAGTCACTTAAATCGTAAACCGAATACCGACCCGAAAGTAGTCGGTTTTTTGGCCCGGCCCGTCCCGATCCCGACCCGTCCTGAAAGTAGTCGGTTTTTGCTTGTATTTTGTCGGTTTTTGCCCGTCCTGACCCGTCCCGAATCGCGAAAATGCTAAAAATCCATCCCAACTCCCGACCCGATTAGCTATCATTCGGTTTCAGGACTATCGGTTTATGTCAAGATCGGGTCGGTTGTCGGGACCCGGGAGATTTTGATCACCCCTATCTTTTTTTACTGGATGACAGTGAGGAGGGAGAGAGTGAAGATATTTGCGGGAAAAAAATTGAGTGTTTTTAACTTTTTATGGTGCTTTCAAGCACAAGTATTTTGTTTTGGATGAAAGTGGAAGTTGGACCTACTATAAAAATATATATATCCAAGAGAAAAGTTCTTTTGCGAACTAGTTTTTTGCTACAAACTGAGGGACAAATCCCCACCATCCATCTAATTTGATCTAAAGTTGGGAATTAACCTAAGATTAAATATGCAACCTAAGTCCATGTTTTTTCCTTGTCTTTTTGTCTTTCTTATTTATTATTTTTTTTTTCTATTCAAGTTTTTTTCCCCCTTTTATTCTATTAACATTATCTTTCTTTTTTTCCTTTTGGCTTTTTTTTTTTCTTTCTTTTTTACTTTTACGTTTTTTTTCTTCTTTCTATTTACACTTTTTTTTTTCTTTTTTTAATATATGTTTTTTTAATTCATTTTTTTTCTTTTTTATTAAAAAATTCACGTGTATTTTTTTTAATTCACGTTTTTTTATATAAATTCACGTTATTTTTCAATTTCTTACGTTTTCGTCCGTTTTCTTTCATTTTTGTCCGTTTTCATACGTTTATACACGTTTTCATACGTTTTCGTCTGTTTTTTGAGTTTCCATTCACTTTTAGACGTTTTCGTCCGTTTTATAAATTTTCGTTTAATTTCAGACGTTTTTGTCCATTTTCGACAGTTTTTATACGTTTTCAGACATTATTGTCCGTTTTCATCCATTTTTTTTACGTTTTCGTCTGTTTTTAGACGTTTTCGTCTGCTTTCGTCCGTTTTTGTCCGTTTTTCATACGTTCAGACGTTTTCGTCCGTCTTCATACGTTTCGGCAGCTTTTATACGTTTTCAGACGTTTTCGTCCGTTTTCATCTGTTTTCTTTCGTATTCGTTCGTTTTCATCTGTTTTCATTCGTATTTCGTCCGTTTTCATCCGTTTTCGTCTGTTTTTATATGTTTTCGTCTGTTTTTGTCTGTTTTCATACATTTATATACGTTTTCGTCCGTTTTCATCTGTTTTCTTTCGTTTTCGTCCATTTTTCATACTTTTTCGTCCGTTTTCATATGTATTTTCACGCCTTCATACGTATTCGTTCGTTTTCATACGTTTCTAAATTTCACAATTGATATTATTAATATAACAAGTGATATTTAAGAATATCACAGAATATCACTTGTGATTTTCTGAATATCACTTGTGATATTCAAAATATCACTTGTGATTTTCTGAATATCACTTGTAATATTCAGAATATCACTCGTGATATTCAGAATATCCCTTGTGATTTTCATGTTACAAAATATTTGTTGAAAATCACTTGTGATATTCAGAAAATCACTTACGATATTCAGAATATCACTTGCGATATTCATAATATCACTTGCGATATTATAAATATCACAAGCGATATTCTGAATATCACAGGTAATATTCTAAATATCACAGAATATCACTTGTGTTATTCAGAAATGTATGAAAATGTCTGAAAACATTTAAAAACAAACAAAAATGAATGAAAACGGAGGAAAATGTATGAAAACGGATAAAAATATAAGAAAACAGACATAAATGAATGAAAACAGACGAAAACAGATGAAACCGTATGAAAACATTTTCGTCTATTTTTATGTATTTTTATCCGTTTTCAGACGTTTTCGTCTGTTTTCATACTTTTTAGCAGTTTTTATATGTTTTCGTCCGTTTTCATCGATTTTTCATACGTTTTCGTCCCTTTCCAGGCGTGTTTTTTCTGTTTTCATACTTTTCAGCAGTTTTTATACGTTTTCGTCCGTTTTCATCGATTTTTCATACGTTTTCGTCCCTTTTCAGGCGTGTTTTTACGCTTTCATACACATTCGTTCATTTTCA
The DNA here is from genome assembly GCA_030686995.1 of Artemisia argyi. Lineage (NCBI taxonomy): Eukaryota > Viridiplantae > Streptophyta > Magnoliopsida > Asterales > Asteraceae > Artemisia > Artemisia argyi. The sequence continues at coordinate 7,636,042 of CM060689.1, forward strand.
TGTGTTTTCGTCCGTTTTCATACGTTTCTGAATATGACAATTGATATTCTTAATATCACAAGTGATTTTCTGTGATATTTAAAATATCACTTGTGATATTAATAATATCAATTGTGATATTCAGAAACGTATGAAAATGAAAGAAAATGTATGAAAATGAATAAAAACAGACGAAAACATAAGAAAGTGAAAAAAACATGAATTAAAAAAATGTGAAAATCACTTATAATATTCTGAATATCACTTGTAATTTTCTGAATATCACTTTTGATATTCAGAATATCACTTGTGATTTTCATGTTACAAAACATTAGTTGAAAATCACTTGTGATATTCAGAGTATCACTTGTGATATTCAGAGTATCACTTTTGATATTCAGAGTATCACTTGTGATATTCAGAGTATCACTAGTGATATTCAGAGTATCACTTGTGATATTCAGAGTATCAATTGTGATTTTCTGAATATCACTTGTGATATTCTGAATATCACAAGTGATTTTCAACTAATGATTTGTAATATGAAAATCACAAGTGATAATCTGAATATCACAAGTGATATTCAGAAAATTACAAGTGATATTCATGTTACAAAACGTTAGTTTTTCATGTTACAAAATATTAGTTGAAAATCATTTGTGATATTCAGAATGTCACTTGTGATTTTCTGAATATCACTTGTGACATTATGAATATCACAAGTGATTTTCATGTTACAAAACATTAGTTGAAAATCACCTGTAATATTAAGAATATCACATGTGATATTCTGAGTATCAAAGAATAATACTTTTGATATTCAGAAGCGTATGAAAACGTCAGAAAATGGCCGAAAACATTTTAAAATGGACGAAAACGTATGAAAATGGACGAAAACGTAAGAAAACGGACGAATATGTACGAAAATGTTTGAAAACGGACAAAGATGTTTAAAAATGGACGAAAACATCTGAAAACATATGAAAACAGACGAAAACGTATGAAAACGGACGAAAGCATATGAAAACTGGCAAAAACGTATAAAAATGGATGGAAACATATAAAAATGGACAAAATCGTATAAAAACGAACGAAAACGTATGAAAATAGACGAAAACGTATAAAAACGGATGAAAACATATGAAAACGGATGAAAACGTATAAAATTAGATGAGAACGTTTGAAAACAGACGAAAACATAAAAAAAGGGTCAAAATCGTATAAAAACGGACGAAAACATATGAAAACGGATGAAAACGTATATAAACGTATGAAAACGGACGAAAACGTATAAAAATGGACGAAATCATATAAAAACAGACGAAAACGTAAAAAAATGGATGAAAACGTATAAAAATGGACGAAAACGTCTGAAAACAGACGAAAACGTAAAAAAACAGACGAAAACGTATGAAAACAGACAAAAACGTATATAAACATGTGAAAACAGATAAAACGGACGAAAATGTAATAAAGTGAAAAAAATCGTGAATTTATTAAAAAAAAAAAAAAAAAAAAAAAAAAAAAAAAAACTAGATTTAAAAAGAAAAAAAAAACGTGAATTTGAAAAGAAAAAAAAAGGAAAAAAAGAAAAAGAAAAAAAAGAAAAAAAAAAGGAAAAAAAACACGTTAATTGGAAGAAATTGGAAGAAAGGCAAAAAAAAAAAAAAAAAAAAAAAAGGAAAAAAAGGAGAAAAAAGAAAGAAAGAAAAACAAAAGTCAATAATAAAAAAGACAAAGAAGAAAGGAAAAAAAAAACATGGACTTAGGTTTCCCTATTTAATCTTAGGTTAATTTTCACAATTAGATTAAATTAGATGAATGGTGGGGATTTGTCCCTCAGTATGTAACAAAAACTTGGTACTTAAAATAACTCACCTCATATATCCAAAAATCATACACGGGTTCGATTTCACACCAGTTTGTACTTTGTAGTAAAGATTTATTACCACATTGCTAGTTTATTATGCTTCGTAATTTCAAAAAATAATAATAATAATAATAATAATAAAAAAATTGACATATTTATAATTTATGAAATAATGTATAGCCACCTAACATAATTTATGCAAATAATAGAAGAATCGGAAGATGTTTATTTCGAATACGAGTGTTCAAGTTCTGATGAGAACAAAGCGTGTTGATCGCTCGTGGATTTGCTAAAATTAACTTGTGTCTATTAAGTAAATGGTTTGATATTAACGAGTTAAATAACTATGTGAAAAATAATCTAAATTTTTTACTCCGACTCAATTTTCGACTACAGCTTCATCTGCAGTTATAACTATAATTAATTTCGCCAAACATGCCCATTATATTAAATTCTACTAAAGTTCAAGTCAATCCCTTAAAAGCTCAACTCGGCTAGACGTTATTCGAGTTTGAGCTTGAGCCAAGCTCAAACTCGAAGAAAAACAACATTGTCAACCAAAAAAGGTTCGAGATAAAAACTTGCCCCGTTTGCAAACTTAACCATGTTACTAATTGTACTTGAAATCTTATTAAACATTTGTTTTTTTGGTAACACTCTATGCACATTTCTTAGGGCCAGTTTGGTTGTAGGGATTTGATTGGGTTTAGGATTAAAAAGTAAAATTAAAGTATTTGGTTGATTTTTTAAACTTTGGGTTTGGATTTGTAAACCACTTTTAAGGGTGTTTGTAAAAGTAGGAGATTAGGTGGGTTTTAAGATAATTGTGAGACTAAAGTTTTGTCTTTTATGTAAAATAATGATTATATTATTTTTTAATATTTTGTAACTAATATATAAATTAAATAATATTTATTAAATAATATATTTTCTCACTCTCACTTATTTTAATATTTTTTTCTTTTTCTATATCAAATCAAAATACAAATCCTAATCTATAACTTTACATTTAAATCCAAATATAATCTAAACCCATCTACAAACCAAACGGACCCTTAACACTTTTGAGTTAAGCAAAATCTAATGTAATAATATCATACAAAATACTCATATTTGTAAAGGGAATATATTAGCTACAATGCGATTGTAGCCAACTTCCTACAATTCATGTTATAATTTGTGAGTTTTGTGGGTCCTTGGGTCTTTTTAGCGAATTCCTAATTTCTTTCTTATGTATATGAAGAATTGTAGCCAATTAGCAACAAAAAATGTAGCCAAGCTATCCCCATTTGTAAAGGGAGGTGATTTGCACACTCCAAAAAATGATTGGGACACTCTAATTAATTGTGTTGGACATTTATACCCTCACATGGGTCTCACATGGGTGAAAGTGTAAGGGCAACTGTGAGGGTATAAATATCCAAACATAATTAATTAGAGTGTCCCAATCATTTGATAGAGTGTGCAAATCATCTCTCATTTGTAAAAGTCTTTAATTATATTTTTAATAGAAAATCCACAAATGATTTCATATTTAATTGATGATGGTGAGTAAGTTAGAAATACTCCTGTTGTCCGGGTTTTGGGTTGTGGGTTGTGGATCCAATCTTGACCCATTTCTATATGAGCTCATTTTTTTGTTTTTTATATATAATTTTGTTTTTATTAAATTGACAGAAATACTTAATAAAAACTAATAAAAAATTGTGCGGTACTGAAACAAAAATGGGCCGATAGGGATGGAGGATGTAAAAAATACATACACAAATGAGCCAAGGGTACCAATAACATAGTAACTCTTTTTATATTTATTGAACCTTCCTCAGTAACCACTAACCAGACACAAAACTGTCAAATTTTGACTTAAAATCAAAGTAAGTGTTGACTTTTCATGATATTACTCTCTTTCAAATCAGAAAATTACTAGCAAAGACCTTTACAAATTAACTTGGACCAACATGACACACACCATGTGGTGCCTTTTATGAGCACACATTGTTGTTTATGTTAACAACATAATTGATTCCTTTATGGCACAATAATATTCTTTTGGCTATTTCTCTTACCCATGACCACTTGCATTATTTTGTGTGTCCATTGTATATATTTCTACTCACATTGAATGAAACAACGATATGAAAACTTTAAATTTGTTAGCTAGGACTTAAAATCATTCAATTTTTAAGAAACCGGCATGGATGGTTTTTCGGTACGTGTGGAACTATATTTGAGTCATCTTGATGACCTAACAAATACAATTGGATTGCACAAAGAATGGAGCATGCTTGTTTGTCATGTCGTTTTTGTTTCGAGCCACAATACAATACATGGTGGGACAAACTTATACAAACACGGACCAACCGTACCCCCAATCGAAGTGAAAATGACAATGTGAAATTGTTGCACGTTATTACACCCTAGAGACTTGTCGCGCCAAGCTTGTCGATTCTCGTTGACTTGAGTGGCTTATTACTAGAAAATACTCATTCGACATCCACATTCGTTTATATTAAAACTAAGCTAGAAGATATGACAAACTCGATAAAGAAAGATACCAAGAAACACAACACACTCACTCATAGCTGTGTTCAATTAATTGGTTTTTATAGATATTTAAAGGAGGTAAGAAAAAATGTTGCTTTATGTAGACTAGTACTATCTTTTTTACTACTAATGTAGTGTGTGAACATTTTTGCTAGAAAAAATGATTATTGTGTAAAAGTGATGATAAGTGGCCAGTGGGGCCTCCTTTCTCGTCGACAATTACACTGTAAAAAATTAAGTAGATTTTTTTTTTTTTTTTAACGGCTTATTAGTTGTTAGTGGTTCAGGTAGCAGTGACATTCAGTTAGGCAGTATGCTGACCCTGAACTCTGCCTGTACTTCCTCCTATTCTGCCTGAAAGGGTAAAAGTCTCGAATTTGAGATCTCCCTTAGCCAAACATCTCCTCTCAAGAAAAGTGTACTGTCTTAATGAGCTATTTATTTGACTCTTTGGTGAAGATTACTAGTAATCATTTGAGCATGTTAGTGGTAAACATTTTGGTTATCTATAGAAAAGCTTGGAAGTAACTATTAAAATATCTATTAGCCTGCGTAAGTCAAAGCAAAAAGCAACCTCAACTTTTACCGAATACCCTAAATAATCCCTTTTGTAGTTTAAATCATTTGCTCAAATTTTGAGTTTGATTTACACTTTTGTATGAGACCGGACCATGTTAGAAGCACCTTGTAGACTTGTAGTTGTCTGGTGAGTCAATTCTCGAGCATAAGTATATAATTGTCATCCCAACTCATCCTATTGTGTGACAGCATTACCACTTAAAAACATTTTGCGACTAGATATATACAAAGCTTCTATCTAACTAATCTTTAATTTAGTTTACAGTAAAGGCGTAAAACCATCCTAAACTTATGTATTTACTTTTATACTTCACTGGATGACAGTGAGGATTCAGATGAAAGAGAGTGAAGATATTTGCGCCAAAAAAATGAGTGTTTTGAGGGATGTGCTTACAAGCGTAAGGTTGGAAGTGATAATATCCAAAATTCATACACGGGTTCATTTTTTATTTTACACATGTTCATAGAATCATAGTAAAGTTTTACCACATTATATATATATACTAGCAGGGTATCCGCGCAATGCGGAGGCGGGTACCATGTGACTATATTTTGCGGCGAACAAATGTTATTCGGTTACACGTTTTTTTGTTTTGTTTTGTTTTGTTTTTGTTTTTTTTTTTTTTTTTTTTTTTTTTTTTTTTTTTTTTATAACGGTATGAATGAATGATAATTTAAAATAAAATAACTTTAACCAACCAATAATAATGCAAAATATTTATATCCAAATAAACATAAGGGACGTCATTACAAAATGAAATGTAATTTGAAAAGCTGATTGTTACCATCTTCCTTTATCGGCGGTGCATGATATATGATGCAAAACTATTTAAATGTCAGGCGTAATGCAAAAACTGACATTGTTTAAATATATATTTTGGTCATGTTTAAATCAATTTAAACATGCATTAATAGTATTCAATTTCGGTAATTAGTTAACACATAATCTCACTATTAAATATAATTTCCTTAAATCAAACACATACATTCACTTTCTTTCACCTTTTCCAATCTCAAGAATCAGCCAACCTAAAATTATAAGTTTATTTCAAAAAGCAATCTCTAGCAAATGCTAGAATCCATGGTCACCACCGCCAACACCGAAAACAACAACAACAAAATCAACTTGGCCATTCTCGTTGCTTCACACGGATACGTTGCTAGTATTTTACAAATGGGCTCTCTAAAATAGACAAATATATATAACCTTTTATCTAAAATCTAATAATAATGTTAAAATAGACCAATACGGATAACATTTTTTTAGTTCAACATATAGCACAATTTAGCCTTACCAAAACTATTAACCAACCCAAAAAATAGTTTAGCTTCTTGGTCAACCACAACAATTTCGCTGCCCACTCAACCCATCTTTAACAACCCTATAGTGACTACCAATCTACCATATAATACTAACCCTAAAGCAAATCAACCCTAATAACATTATCACTTAAACTCTGCAGCCACACAAGTAACTACTCTGTCACTTATACCTCATACAATCACTTTTCTTAGTATTATCCTAAAAACACACGAACTACTTGCAATCTTTTTTATTTAACTAATAAATATCACAAAACACAAATTAAATCATGTCCCTTTCTTTTGTTTCTTTTAGCTAAAGACCTGTACAACACACGAAATAGCCTATGTATGTTGAGCAGCTTCAAGATCTCGTTCAAGAGGTCTCGGTAAGGTTTGTTTTACGTATTTTTGTTTATCTTTTAACGAAAGAAAGAAATATAATAACAAATTTGTTATTGTCTTTTCCTTTTGATTTTCGAATATAAAAGAGAAGTGGTTGTTTCTCACAGATCTATGATGATTTTTGTTCACACACTTAAGATCTTTAAAGATTGGTAAACACTTGAACAAACACTGAGATGATTTCTGTTTGTTTTTTAGTCTTGTTTAGGTTGTAGTTTTAATTGTGTCGTAAGGAGGATGTGATTAGATAGTATATGGTGTTGTTAGTAACAGTATTTAATGTTGTTCGACTGTGTTGGTAGATGAGATTAGGATAATGTTATAGTTGGTTATATGTTTTTGGCAATTTATTTGTTCTTAGCACCCGCCGACGGCACTGACACCCAACCAAACCAAACATCCAAAGCCACCCAACCCACCGAAACAACCAAACCACGGCGATATGGTGGCTACTTCTGCAGATGGCGGCATGGTGATGGTTATTGTTGCGTCAGTAGGTGGCGTACTGGCGTATTTGTTGGTGCCGGTTGATGATGGTTTTAATGAGGGTGGTTTAGAGCAGAGAAAAAGAGTTACGGGCTCTAAATTTTTGTGTGTGTGGGGATGTAATGGGAGAGAGGAGGTCTATATATGATGTATCTTACCGTACGTTTTGAATTGGTGTGAGCTGTTACAACTTACAATGTTTTGAATTGGTGCTGTTACAATATTTTGTATTTAATTTCCAGAAAGATAGCTGAATTTTTAAGCTTTATGTGTATGTATTGAATTAATAGCAAAATTAATACAATTCTTTATGTTATTTCTGTTATAAGTATAAGTGTTGAATCTGAATTTTTAAGCCTTCTATTTATAGCATGTCTCAAATACTTTATAAAGTAGTATATATATATATATATATATATATATATATATATATATATATATATATATATATATATATATATATATATATATATAGAATCTAGATCAAATAAGATCAATCTTAAAGTTGTAAAAATAAGATCCAACTAAAATTTAACAAATGACACTCTTGTTAAAATAAAATTAATTTTTTTTTTATTGAGTAGAACTAAAATTGTGAAAGTTCCGATGGTTTTCTTTTTTAAAATGACGAAAACAAGGTGATACACTTTGATTCGACATGTAATGTATCAGGTTAGGATGATACACTTTGATTCGATATGTAAATTTATAGTTGTGTATCACTAACCTAAACTCATGTATCATTTGGTTATTAGTTGCTAAAATGTTAATTCGTATTAATACTTTATTTTTTGTGTATTATTGCTAATATGGTTATCTATAAAATGGTTTTAGTGGTTGTTTATACTAGATCTTATTTTTACTACTTTAAGTTTGATCTCACATTAACCTTCCCCTATATATATATATATATATATATATATATATATATATATATATATATATACATACACACACTAAAAGGGGAGGATGATTGGGGCAAACACTGTAGCTGTTACAGTTGTTTGTACAGTAACTTTTTTCCTTTGTACAGTACTAACGGTCGTTAGTTATTTAACGGTTGTTAACTAACGACCATTATCTTAACATTTTAAAAAAAAATTGTACGCACTTTGTCCATTATCTCAGTGGTTCATTGCAAATTTAGTCCTCATATAATTTACATAAATGGTCCTTCATGTTATACATCAATTGCAAAGTCAGTCCTAGGTAACTAACTTCACGATAAGTAGCTAACGGCAACAAAAAGAATTTCGCAGCAACGCGCGGGTACCACCACTCGTTCGTACTAGAGTATGATTTTTTTACATAACTTTGTTAAACAATAATTTACATAAATGGTCCTTCGTGTTATACATCAATTGCAAAGTCAGTCCTAGGTAACTAACTTCACGATAAGTAACTAACGGCAACAAAAGAATTTCGCAGCAACGCGCGAGTACCACCACTCGTTCGCACTAGAGTATGATTTTTTTACATAACTTTGTTAAACAATAATTTACGCTCCCATAATAAATATCGACCTTACGACTTTAGTTCATCCGAAAACAAATGTTCGTTTTTGCATATTAAGTAAGAGGATTTTCAATAAATAAATGTGATATTCATTGATTATCGGACCCTTATCTAAAATTGTGTGTTACATTTGTAGTAGACACTTTTTCTTGGTTGTTATGTTTTGAGCTTCTTCAAAACATATAGTTTGCTTTTTAGCTCTAGAATGGCTCATAACCATTTCTACATGTACTTAACTCAGATTATTTCATTAATATTTTCATCGGGTAATAACCCTTTACCCAAAAACATACCCATATATATGTAAGTCTTTAATAATAATTTTTTAAAGAAATGGTGAATGGGCTAAGGCGTAGGATTGGGAAATCCTTCTGTTGTCACGGTTTTAGGTTGTGATTATTAAGTGATAGAATATATTAAGCGGCTTAAGCCGGTGATATGTTAGTTGGCCCAAGCCCGGTGACCTATCACCCAATAGTGATTCGATATTGACCCATTTTTCTATTTAATGAACCTTCTTTATTACCTAGTCAGATACATTACTGTCTGGTTAGAACTTTTTGACTTAAAACCAAAGTAAGTGTTGACTTCCATGATTCTTATTTCTTACAAATCAGTACCAAAAACCTTTACAATTTTGGACCACATGACACCCCCATGTGATTTATGAGTGAACTAGTCGATTATATACTAACAAAATATAATTGATTCCTTTATGACAAGATAATATATTTTGGCAATTTCTTACGTACCCATGACCCTGCATTATTTTGTGTCTCGAGTATACACCGGCTAGTTTTCGCAGAAAATCGGTCAAAATTTATCATACATCTCCTCATACTGAATAAAGGCAACAGGATTCTTAAAACCAATATTTTGAAAACCGGGTTCGAAATCGACCTGGTCGAGTCACCGGGCACCGGGTCAACACGGTTTTCAATTTATTATTTTTTTTTATTTTTCCGACCGGTTCGACCACCGGGTCAAACCGGGTTTTATTTAATAAAAAAAAACGAAACCCGGCCGGGTTTAGAAAACCGGGTTGACCCGGGTCACTCAAAACCCAGCGGGTCTAACCGGTTAACCCGGTTTTAGAAACCCGGGTTTTTTTACCCATTTTTTTTGCCGGAACCGGTTAACCCGGCTGGGTCGACCCGGGTTTCAAAACACTGCTTAAAACCATTAACGTTTTACATTTATTAGATATAAGTGATGTTAGCATTATGTTTATGGTTTCTTTTGAAAATCAACAACGACAACACCCAATGTCGCTGGAGCGAGATATGGAGGAGGTGAGATGTAGACAGTCACAACCCAAACCAAGGGTAAATGGACTGCTTCCAAAAAGACCTCCGACAAATTCGTGTTTACAAGTGGAACAGAAAAAGAAACACCAATTTTGATGTATACACCCCCAATATATGAGTATAGCATTGTTACACCAGATTGATTATTCTAGTAAAGAGTCGACCCATGTTCATATATGGTGGTTGGTCATGTCGTATTCGTTTCGAGCCACAATACAATACTTGGTGGGACAGTCAAATAAACCCCACACCCCACTCTAGAGATTTTGACGAGACTATCAACAAAAGCAGTAAAACTTTGTAAACCAACAAATTCTTTAATCACAAGGCACAATTACAAATTTACATGGACTCTTCGTACTATGATCGGAAGCGAAAAAGACGATACGTAAATTTGCTAATTGTTGCACGAAACTTGTCGTCTGCCATAATGCTTCAGTGCATTTAACATCCACTTGCGTTTATATATAACAAAATTGTAACTTAAACCACTCAAAAGTGTTTGGTAAAAGGCTTATGACTATTATCATTAAAATATGAAAAGTTTCAAATTTATTTTTAGTGAAATGTAAACACCAAATTATGTACATGTAAGTCAGTCAACTCGTGTTAAGTGCAATCTTCGTCATTTTCCTAATTAAGCTAAGTCGGGTCGGTACAACATTAAGCCCGAGCTTGACCTACAAAACTCACACTACGACATTCGGTCCTTTTGGCGATGACTCGTTAAGCCTTTTGGCGAAGACAAGTCCTCGCCAAAAGGTCCCTGCTAATACCCTATGAGAATACTTTCGGCGAGGATACTTTTGAACTATTGGTGAGGACATGTGAGACCCACACACTTTTCCTGGTCAAAGAAAAGGAAGCGTGGCAAGTACGCATTTGGCAAAGACATGTCCTCGGCAAAAGTTTTACACAATTATTTAAGCTCGGGGTTGGATTTTTAATAGGTACTTTGAGCTCGACTCAGTAAATGGTAATAAAATATTAGTCAATTTATATATTCTTGATCATTTGAGTTTGGCACAACTCATATTTTGGATGATATAATAATCATGTAAATATATAAATTCATAAAAAGAGACAAAAATTAAAATTATTATAGAACGACGTGCAAAAAAATAACTTGACTCTAATCATGCATATTGATGCCTAAGCTTCTCATTTCTTGATCATTCTGGATGATAGTTGAAAATGGTCTTGGGTGTGAGTTGATTAGAAAATGTAGATATGGAGCTATGGTCTTGGTGCATTTAGGTGTATTAAGAGTTGTTTGTTTGGTTGTTAAACATACTATATGAAGGTGTCTGCTATCTTTGTTTTGAGTTGTATCAGACTTCGTAGGAAGATTATCAGAGATGTATGCTTTAGTTGTATTAGATAAGTTTACGTAGAGTAGGGGTATTTGCATCCCACATTGCCTCATGAACAAAATGACCAAGGTGGATATGATTATAAAATGAGATGCCAAACAATACATGAAAAACAAATTTCTTGGCTTCTAACCAAAGTCATTGTTGGTGTAATTTTTGGTTGCAATTACTAGTTATAATATTTATTAACTAAAGTATCTACAAAATTATCATATTTTTTGAAAGAATTTGATTTGTTGTGATATTTTAATTTTTAAAACATTGTAATTTGTATCAAATATTAGTGAAAAACTTAGATTTGGATTGGTAAAAAGCTCAAACAAGTTTGAGCCCAAACGAGTTTATAGAAGAAAGTGAAAACAAAAGACATGTTAAAAAGAATTTTGATGAAGAAAAAGGTTTACTCAAACACTTCATCGAAACAAAGTCCATCCCATCTTTGTAATCATGGTATTGTAATTTTATGTACATTTTTTTTAGTGTGGTTTTTTGTATAACCTGTTCAGAACTCAGGCTTTCAAGTTGATGTAATTGTTATTGTCGTCTTAAACAATGCGGAAATGATACATGTTCTACTTTCTAGTCATACGTCGATTGAAGAAGTTCTAGCTCATCTCAACCTAAACCGACTCGCCTATCAAATGTTTGCTCAATTCCATTACATGTGTATCACTGACAATTCGTTGAATACGTGAGATCGAAAATAATAATAATAATAATAATAATAATAATAATAATAATAATAATAATAATAATAATAATAATAATAAAGACTCAAAGGTTTCATTCTATACAAACTATTTTGAAATTCGTTGTTTTTAAACAAAGAATTATTGGTTAAATATATAGTATAAAGTTTCCTAACAAACATTCCTACGACGCACACAAGTTTCCTAAGAGCATGCCCATACGTAACTCACGTTAAAACTTAACGCAGTGCCACGTCAGCGCCAAATCAGCTTTTACACTTTAACTCAACACTTTAACTTAACACCCACATCAATAACTTAGCCTTAACTCAACTTTTCATATATTTTCAAATTCAACCCTAAACTAAAACTAATACTTCATTTATTAAAAACAATAACATTCATTTTTAAAATATATTACAATACGCACTAAAAAAAAATACCTTACGAAAAAAAAAAAAAAAAAAAAAAAAAAAAACATTTAGCATTAAAAAAAACATTACGAAAAAAAAAAAAAAAAAACTGCTTTTATAACCACAGGGACTAAATTGTAAACACCAAAATACCACAGGGACCAAAATGCAAATTCACTTTATGTTATCTCCTCTTCTTCACAGAAACACGCACACACTGCACACACACACTGCACACACACGAACAGTAAAACACACACACAAACACACACAAGAACACACACACTGCAATTTATGTATCATCTTCAATCATGGGGGGGGGGGGGGGGGGGGGCGAAATGATTTTTTTTTTTTTTTACTTTCGATGCCTTAACGTAGCGTTAGTAGGCTAACGCAAGGCGTTAACGCCGCTTTAACGCGAGATCGTGCATCAACTAACGCACCTTAACGTGCGTTAAAGGGACCTTAACGCACCCTTCCACGTTACGCATGCGCATGCTCTAACAAACATTTCTAACAACTGAAGACAACATCTATAAAGATGTCATAAGCCTCAAATGAAGGCTCCATCATCATCATCTATGGCTAATCTGCTTCTCTAGCCAATGAGTCATTTGGACGCTTGTACACATTCATCTCACGACCACTTTTTCACGTCGTCATCATTTACATCGGTGTCTCCATTGGTTGTTCCATCGGAGGTAAACAACTTAACTACATTTATATTTCCCTTAAACACACTCACATATTTGTTTTTGTATAATGATTCAGTGTGGCGTTTAACCGCTCTTGTTAAGTTGCAAAAATGGGTACCCATGTAACAAGTCAAAAAGTATGTACTAAATGTTTAACAATATGCTTAAAACTTGTCCCCTTTGATCGAAAAATGATATGTGTTCCACTTCTTCCAAACCTATGTTCAATGTACAACAATGTTTACATATTGTTACATAACTGCTCACAAAATGAACTTTTGTGATTCAAGCAGAATGATGGTGTGCTTGGCATATAAAAAAGAATTAAAGAATAAATGATCTCTTAGACTGTAACAAATATAACATAAGTTCCTTTCATATAGATAAAAAAAAAAAAAAAAAAAATATTACACCCTCAAGACCGTGACTTCATGTAAATACTCCATTAGTCCATTTTCATTCAACTCCCACATTCATTCTTAACAAGCTTGTAATACATGTCATTCGGCCAACGCATCTAAACTGCAATCACTCGAAAGTTTTATCCGACCCCACACCAATTCCAACCGCCCCCCTCGTTTTCCCTATTACTTACATGACATATATGTTAGCGTCTTAGTGCCCAAGGGTGTAATCAAGTTAAGTCGGGTCGATGTAATTTTAAGCTTGAGTTCGACTCAGTTACATTACTTCAAGGACTCTTAGTCGAGCCTTTACTTTCAAACTCAAGTGTGGTTAAGCTTTACTTGTAAACTCAAGTTTCGTTTCTTAACCGCTATATTTGGAGCTTGGCCCGACTTGAACTGTTCGAGCTAAATATTGACCGACTTGATATATTGAGTTTGGCTTGACTTAACTTTGCTGGGGTCATGGTTAGCTGAGTTAATTTAGTTGTTAGTTGCTTTGATTTCATTAGTTTTTACAATAATGCTATAAATTTAGATTAAGAATGGTATAAAAGAAATGTTGTTTGAATGCCCATGCAGCAATGCTTGTGTAACATTTCTAATTTATGGATTATCGATGTAGATTTTGTGCCTAGGGATCAAGTTCACAACTTAATATAAACTATCTCGTTTGTACAAATGAAATAAGCAGATAAGTGGGTTGCAAATAGGGGTGTTGCCATCCAAGTTGCAAGGCAAGTTGAAGATTAGATTCTCATCAAATCTTTGTATCCATTGTATCTACATTTTTGCTACATTTAACAATTTCAATTTTTAAAACATTGTAAATCTAATGTTAGTGGAAAGCTTAAGAGTGGATTGGTAAAAATATCGGAGGTGTGCGTGAGCCTCGTTTAATAGTACGTCTAGCTCCTGCCCTCTACCTAAGTTAATCTTATGGTTTATTTTTTGGTTGCAATTACTAGTTATAATATTTTAGTTACGATTTTTTATTAATTTTATATCAACCTATTATATAAAAAGAACTCCCTTCTTTGCTTTAGCAGCCTCAAAATAAGACACATCAGCATCAAATAGTTCCGCTTTGAAATGTAATACTACGTATATTCTACCATTGTATATTCGTATCACTCGACCAATTATCCCCCTCCTGGTCATTTCTCCCATTGCATTTCAATAACTTTCTCTCTCTCCAACAAAGTTATCTTCATTCTTTCTTATTTACTTGATCTGATGCTCTGAAGTAAGATATTCAATTCTAATGGTTAGTTCCTTATTCCGAATATATTAGTTATTTTTCCTCATCCTTATAATGTTGCATTTGTGTTGTTGATGGTGATGAACACAGTAGCTTTCGCTCATGCATCTTTATATTATAAGTTTTTATGTTATATATATTTGTCTACAACTACAAGTCTACAACTATGAGATGTGACTTACTTTTATTTTGCTTTTTGTCTTTCTTCCTACGTTTGCAGCCCAAATGACTCGTAGGTGATGCTGTCATTAAAAAGTTTGAGATGGTTTAGTGGTAGGAGCTAAGGAGGATCTTGGTGCTTAAATGTGCGACGGTTGAGTTGTAGGAGTTAAAGAGGATATCGGTAGCGCTATTGTTGTTGTTGTTGGGTGCCTTTTTTTTTTTTTTTTTTTTAGGTAGAAAGATGTTATGGCTATCGGGGTGGGTATGATTTGATAGGTAGAAAGAACTAAAATAGTTTTGTATTGCTAAATTGTATTTGTTATAGATGCTTTAATTGTGAGCTCACTTCAATGGTTATAGGTTACTAATTTCTTTTTCTCAATTTCTATAAACTTTAGTTTTTTATTCTTTATCATCTTCGTAATGTTGCGTTTGCATGTGTTGATGATGGTGCTCATGCAGGCATGCAGCAGGGACGATTTAGTAGACGGACCTCGACTCCTACGGTCAAATTTGCATGGCGACGGTGGCGGTGGAGGTGGAAGATAGTAGTCGCTTTAGGAGTCAACGAGATCTTTAATGGTTAGATCAGCCTTTCCTTTTCTCATAGTTTGTGCTTTTTTCTTTTTGCCTTAATTTTAAAAGTCATTTTAGAATTTAGAGTATTCTGGAGGACTGAGGTTAGAGAGACTCGATGCAATGGATCTTTGTGCTCATCATATGGAAAAATGAGAATTGTGGTGTTGCAAAGCTCACCAAGAATTTAGGCAGTTATGAAATCC
Source organism: Artemisia argyi (assembly GCA_030686995.1). NCBI lineage: Eukaryota > Viridiplantae > Streptophyta > Magnoliopsida > Asterales > Asteraceae > Artemisia > Artemisia argyi. Next base: position 7,651,808 of record CM060689.1, read on the forward strand.
ATAACCTGTGTAAATTGCATGTATGGGCTGTGGTGGTAAATTGTAATGGTGCAAAATTTAATGGAAGATGTTAACGTGGTGATGAGCAAGTAATAAATTCTAAAATCTGAAATTTCTTAATGCTTGTGAAAGAGTTATAGATTTTCTCTGCTTGTGATTGGGTAAATTGGACTTTGATATATAAGATAGTTATTCATTTTGTTGTAAATTTGTTTTATATAACTTTGCAAAGTAGGTATTAAGGTCAAGGAGCTTGCTATTTAGTTTGTAAATTGTAATTCACTTACTCGTAACCTTGAACTATGTTGATCAACAATGCTAATTATTGTTTTTTAGTTTTTTGTACATCCAATACGCGATTTAAACAAATGTGTAGTACATATTAAGTGTGGATGGTAGTAGATGAAAATTATGAAACAATTGAACAATTTTAGGGTGCGTTTGGTATGGTACTAAAGGAATGAAACTATGACTATCATAGTGATTAATGGTGTTTGTTTTAGTTGAGAGGGCCCACAACTATGACTATGAAAGTTCAATATTATCCATACTCCATATACCTCAAACTAGAGGGGAATGGAACTTTCATAGTTGAGGACCGACCACTACTATCAAACTCATACTCATTGTCATTCCTCGCAGCATACCAAACGCACCCTTAGTTTATATTTCATTCTTGGTGCATATGTGAACAGATATGTCCAGGATTAGGTGATATGGGTTGAAATACGTATCTATCTATCTTTCAAATCAAATTAATAAAAGCTATCAAAAGAAGGCAACCATTTTTCCACTCTTGCATGTTGTGAATAGTTACATATCAGCGACATACGGTTTATAGGCTACACTTACCCTCACTATTTCACCCACTCTATGTGACAACCCTTTTTCACTCATTAATTTTAAGTTTTTAACCACTACTTTTAACTAATTAGCTTTCATTTTCAGTTTCTCGCACTTGATATTAGTATCCATTAAAATGTCAACTATAATAATAATGGGTTGTGATTTAGCCCATTACATCAACAAAAGTTTATGAATGAACTATTTTCTCATTAAAGTATCACATCAAACATAAAACAATTTTTATCAATAATTTTATTGATAAGACTGAATATGCAATTGTTCATCAACTTTCAGGAATGATGTATAATTTAATATAATAGTGCTGTCCTATCAAGTGTTAATAGTTTGCATAAAATGATAGATGAGTGTCATAGAGTTGATAACATTGGATATGCACGGTTAAAATATTTGACCGGATTTTACATAAAAAAATAATGAGAAAGGTTTAGTTTGGTCTGATTTGAGATGGGAGTGGGTATATAGTGTGTACGATTGAAGTTAAAGAAAATGAGTAAAAAGGTGTGACTTTAAATCTAAACATGAAAAACTAACTTCACGGCTTTGGTAATCAGATAATATACATGAGGTCACTTGGGCCGTGCATATGCACGGCCAAAAATACTACCTAGTTGTTATATTAAAGAAAATTGACGGCTTCTCAAAAAATCATTTTTAGAAACATGGTAATTTGTACTTGTTAGAATATGACAATCAAAGTACACGTATTGCGGAAGCTAGGATCAAATATAACACATAATATTAACTAAAACATAAATAGGAACGTACCTGATGCACTTCAATTAATCTTGATCTTGTGTGATAATAGATCTATGATAAACCTCTTACCATTTTGTTTATCGATCTCTTGATAATAACTATAGTGAGTTATTACCTCGTTCTTGTACACACAAATTAAACCGTATCAAGGTTATGCAAGTAACTACACAAGTATTATTTTTGTTTAACAAAAATCGACCCACAATCCCTAGGGATGTTTGTCGATCGGTTTTAGAACAAAAGGAGAGAAGGAAAAAGTTAGTGATAATTGTGTGCACAAAAGATGTGAAAACAATGACCCTAGATTTGTTTATATAGTAATTGGATAACTTTGGGAACAAGCTAGGGCAAAGAGTTGCCCCTTTGTGGTGTTCGGCCGACCTAACCCAAGGAGGGGGGTTCTAGACCCTTCCTTGGTTACCAAATTACATAAACACCCTTTTTCTATCCTTTGTTTAACGGTCGTTAGTTCCTTTACCGTTAAGTACTAACAGTCATTAGATTCTCGTGTCTAATAATAAATATAATAAAACATTTATTATTTTTCCTTAATACTCATTTGTAATGTGTGCAATCCCAAGGTCTCATGTTTGATACTAGACATTTACACATTAATATATATACGTATATTTAACAGCTCCCACTTGTATATTTATTAATAGTAAAATGACATTGGTTGGTGATGAGGCGCAAAATGAACCGTTTTTAGGGGGTCATTTAAGCCAGGATTTGAATTTATTTGATCAAATATTGCCCTAAATCGTTCCTTTTGCCATTTTAGGTACTTTTGGAGTGAATTTTGGAAAAGGAAACATTTTCGACGTTTTTGGAGCATAAAAGTGAAGAAAACGGCAAAGTCTTAATTTTCCTTGCTGGGAACAGTACCTGACGGCGTCACATGCTCCTTAATGACGGCGTCAAGAGTAATACAAGAGGTGGAAGTGGTGACGGTCCAGTGAAAACGTGACGGCGTCACGTTTGGCCGTCATGGTTCAAGATATGGTGACGGCCCAGAACTAAATTACACATGACGGCATCAAAAGTGGATCTAGGCAATCCGATTTCATTATAGGCGGCGAGTTGACGGCGTCAGAAATTCCTTCTTGACGTCGTCACCCTGTAAAATCTATATATAGTTTTGCAATTTTCATTCATTAGGGAGGAACAATTAGGGTGTAACTTTGGAGAGAAACCCTAGTACGAATCTTACAGCTTTTTCAAGGGTTTTTACCCTTTGAAACCTTTCATGTTCAATTGAGATAAGTACTCTTTCAATTCATTCAATATGTCTATGTGTTGTTTGAATGTATCTTACGCTTGTCTTGAATTTAACATGCTAGGCTAGATCTCTTGTGTGTTTGCATAGATGTAGTGAAACCTAGATGTTAATTATAGGTTGATTGTTTGTTTATAATTGTTACGGATGATTGTATTCGATGTTAGGCTTAAGAAAACTGGCAGACTTCCATTGGTGACATGCTTGAACGTCTTAAGAAACATGATCAGAGGTGTACTATGATTTTTGGTTATATTTAATGCGTAGTAGAATTCTAATGATCCCATGTTAGAAGCTTCTAACGGCTCGACATAGGAGTGAAGTAGGATCCTATAGAGTTAGGGAATATTGTACACGGCCCTACGACTGGTATTAAGGAATATAACCCGTCATCCATGCAATTGTAACAAACTATCAACCTGTAAAAGATATCTAGGGAGTAATGAAACCTAAGTAAACACAACTCTCCCTATCATTGTTCACACCACTAGTTTAATTAGCTTTATTTTCATTTCTGTTATTTTATTTTGATTGCATCTTAGTTATTGGGTTAGTTGATTAGCAACTAATTCCGCCCACTCTTCCAAAAACCCGAGATTTTAATTACTTTTATAAAATATAAAAAAATACAAAAAGAATCATCTCTCACCTCTAGACCTAGTTTTTGGTTTTCTAATCCTAGCGACACTATTCCTGAGTTGAACGATCAATCCCCCGGTACTTGTCACTATACTATATTACAACGATCAGGTACACTGCCTGGTGGGGGTTGTAAGCTTCTCAAGATCCCTTGAGAGGTAAAGCCTGGTGCGATTCCCACGTATCAGTTGGCGTCTTGCAACACTCCAATGCCCCCAGCACGAATCGAGCTAGGTTTCATGGAAAACCTTTAATGATTCATCATTATAATTATCCTTTCGTTTCTAATACCACATTTAATAAAGATGTAAGATTCTTTATTAATATTTTGTTTCTCGTCTCTTTATGATTGAACAAAATTACCAAAACATCTGAACGTATTCCAGATAGACTTTGGGCATGGCCACGCAAACATTTTGTCAACCCTACGAGGGGCCCAGCAGTATTAAACTTCTGAATAAATCAGAAGGAACAAATTCTTTCTTGACTACAAGAATAACCCATGAACTTTGCAACACTTCTGAAAACAACCCTTATAACTCCCTGTTACGGTGAGCGGTAGATTGCTTCACAAAAATGCACTACATCCATGACTCTTACCTGGTATCTCAAGTCTGAGGATAACTTTAAATATGATTCTCACATTAAATATTAAATCATATTTTTGGGATAAGTCCTATATTCAATTCATTGAATATCATGTGAAATTGGTATGACTACGCATCAATATACTTTCAAGTATATCCTAAACCAATACTCAAATTTGTCTTAGTTTAATGATATTCCCATATCATCAATCGACAATGGACAATTTAGAATAATAATTTATTCATGGATTTAAACATGCAAATATATAATATATTATTAAGACAATGAATAAATAAACATAAACAATATTTTATTTTATTAAAATAATAATTGTACATTACATCCCTTATCAAAATACTAATCACAAATGGGCATGAAACTTTCAGCTAATCTAAGTCCTATGCCTTCAGCATGCTTATAAAGCTTGGTGCCAGGTAGAGGCTTTGTTAACTGATCTGCTAAGTTTTCATCTGTGTGAACTTTGAGCATTTCGATATCACCTATTTCGACTTGTTATCGAACATAGTGATGCTTAATCGGGAAATGTCTGGTGCCTCTCATGATTCCAGGCTCATTGGCAAATGTAATTGCAGCTGAGTTGTCGCAGTACTTTTTTATAGGTCGTCGAATCGAAGGCATAACCCCAAGCCCTGAAACAAACTTCCTAATCCAAACAGCTTCCATTGCAGCTTCTGAAGCAGCTATATACTCACTTTCTGTAGCAGGCATCGCTAGTATACTCTGCTTTCTGCTCCTCCAATTCACAGCTCCTCCATTAATGACAAAGACATAACCCGTCTGAGACTTCGTATCATCCTTATCACCTTTCCAAGAAGCATCGCAGTAACCTGTAACATCAAGTTCTGCAGATGGAGTACCCCCATAAACTAAGAACATATCTTTAGTAGCCCTAAGGTACTTAAGAATATTCTTAACAGCAGTCTAGTGAGCTTCACCTGGGTTCTGCTGATATCGACTGGTTAAATTCTGAGCAAATGCCACATCAGGCCTTGTGCTTTTCACCGCATACATAATAGATCCCACAGCCGAAGCATAAGGGACTCTCTTCATGCGTTGCACCTCTGCAGGTGTTGAAGCACAAACTTTGCTACTCAAGCCATGTTGTTCTTGCATCGGCAAATATCCCTTCTTGGAATTTTCAATATTGAATCTCTTCAATATTTTATCAATGTAAGCACTTTGGCTTAATCCAATTAATCGTTGAGATCTATCTCTATATATCTTGATTCCCAGAATAAATACAGCTTCCCCTAAATCTTTCATAAAAAACACTTTCCAAGATATGCCTTAACCTTTTGCAAACTTGGAATGTTGTTTCTAGGGGTGTAAACGAGCCAAGTCGAGTCGAGTATTGACAAGCTCGAGCTCGGCTCGACATATAATACTCGAGCTCGAAACTCGGCTCGAGCTCGACCGAGCCTCAAAATTCAAAGCTCGAGCTTGGCTCGAGCACTAAAACTCGAGCTCAAAACTCGACTCGACTCGGCTCGGCTAGTATATATTAAATAAAATCAAGTTTATGAAAAAATCACTATCAAAACACAAAAATAGCAAAACTAACTTATATTGCAGCAAACCTTTTCAAAACTAAAACCTTAACCACTAAACTTGTAGTCAAACTTGTAGACACAATCTTGAACCATTATAGATAGACAACACAAGCAACCAGTATTTCAAAAGTTAACAGTTCCAATCCCAACAAAAAACGGTGATGTTGATTACCAAGACTACCATATAAAACTAGAAACATTATACTGGTCTTCATGCATTCAAAATGGTTATGTGACTCCTGGATTAAAGTTTCTTGTTCAAGTAATGGGAATGATGACTTCAATTGGCTTCTTCTCTTTCTGAAATGTATCATATATAAAGAAAATTAGCATACTAAAATTCAATAAAAGATACTAAAATAGTAAAAGACATAAAATAGTAAAAGACGAAGAAATATTACTTTGTTCTTTCTTTTTAGTCCATGAAGGCTTCGACACCAATCTCCTCTACAAAGTAAGACTTCAACTGTTTCGGGAGCCAAAGATGCTCTATAAGTATCAAACTGGAGAAGTTTGTTTCCTTTTCTTACATTTGAAATGAGAACTTTCCTCCTCCTGCTCCTCTTCCAAATTTCCGCTATTATTAGTTGTGTGATTTATTTCATTATCTTCTAGACTCGGGTTGTCTTTTGACGTTCCTGTTGCGACGAATTGACTAGCAGAAACATTTTGCCCCAAACCTTGAAATGATGACCCGTCATTTGGAGATGATTCCATATCTAATAAAAAATATAACATGTAATATTAGTATATTACTACAAAAACCCATAGAAATGTATAAGTATAACTAATTCAATTTGCGGATAAGAACATGTATACAACTTATTGTCACTTATGATGTATGCATATGAAGATAAGAACAAAATCGGGGAACAAATACTTCATCATATAGACACAAATACAAGTGCTACAACGAAATCTCACAACAAGACCGCAAGATAGATATCAACATAACAGATCATCGTCCTAGTCCAAATAATCATTATAGGGATTCAATTATACTAGAAAAAACCAACTTGCTCAGCAAACTGTTGTCCAACTATACCAGTGCTTACCTATACACATATTAACCATTCCAACTACTTAAACTCATAATCGCACCTGGTTTTAGCAGCATTTAGTTTAAAGTAACTATGCCATGAATCATGGATACAAATATACGAATACAATAGCTAAAACACAGACTTGATCAAAATAAATGCATCAACACATTTTATATTAATAAAAAAAATAGAATCTTAATGAAATAGACAATACAATATGACCATCATCATGAATCGTTATTCTCAAATTAAATATATTTAAAAACATTGAACGCAAGTTAATTAAATAATTGGTTTCTTTGATTTGAGAGTATATCAAAACTTGTGAATGAGCAAAGTATATGACATTCCATATATTAATGAACAAAGTATATAAAATTAATGAAGTAAAAATAAGAAAATGGTTACCTGGAATTGATTGGTTGAGATAGTTGAGATTTGAAGATGACGGCACCAGTGTTTGGTGTAAAGGTAAAATAACTTTAGGGTTTTTAACTTTTTCCTTTTATATGAAAGAAAATGAAAAGTAAAAATATGTCGTATGTATAAATGAAGGGCATATAAGTAATTATAGAAAAGCTCGTTAAGGCTCACGAGCTTCACGAGCCGAGTAACTTAGAACTAGAACTCGACTCGACATCTTACACGAGTAGCTCGAGCTCGAGCTCGACTCGTTTAAAATCGAGTCGAATCGAGTATTTTTCGAGTCGATCTCGAGTTGCTCGCGAGTTGTCTCGGCTCGATTACACCCCTAGTTGTTTCCCATGATCAATATGTAATCAACATATAAAATAAGAAAAATTGCATTACTCTCACTAGCTTTTTGATATACACATGGCTCAACAAGATTTTGAGTGAATCCATACTTTTTAATCTCACTATCAAATCTCTTATTCCATTGTCGTGATGCTTGCTTCAATCCATAAATGGATCTTTGAAGTTTGCATACACGATTTGGGAATTCTGGATTCACAAACCCCTCAGGCTGCACCATATAGATGTCTTCATCTAGGCGACCATTTAAGAAGGCGGTTTTGACATCCATTTGCCAAATCTCATAGCCATAGTAAGCGGCTATGGCTATAAGAATCCTAATTGCCCTAATGTCAGCTACAGGAGAAAAGGTCTCCTCATAGTCAACACCAAAAGTTTAAGTATAGCCTTTAGCTACCAAACGGGCCTTATAGGTGTGTACAATGTCATCCATATCAGTCTTTTTCTTGTAGAGCCATTTACTCCCAACTAACTTGGCACCCGGAGGTAGGTCTACTTCTTCCCAGACTTCATTGTCTTTCATGGATTGCATTTCCCCATTCATAGCAATCTGCCATTTTTCCTTTTCAGGACCATTTATGGCAGCCTTGTAACTTGTAGGTTCATCAAGATCCCCTAGTAAGTTATCATTACACTCTACATTAAGACATAGACGTGTAGGAGCTTTCATAGGTCTAGTTGACCTACGAATGGGAACCACTTCAACTTCAGGTGGAGGACCTAAACTTTCAGGTTCCACAGGAAAGTTGGCTAGTATTTTCAGAAGGCGTTACATCTTCATGATCGTCTTCCAGATCATATACTCTCCCATTGAATTCTTGAGATATGAGCTCCTTTTCCAAGAAGTCTCCATACCTTGCAACAAAAACTTTGTTTTCAGGTGGGTAATAAAAGTAGTAACCCATAGTTTCCTTAGGGTATCCTACAAAGATGCACTTCACAGATCTTTGTTGGAGTTTGTCTGCTGAGTCACGTTTAACATACGCCTCACAACCCCAAACCTTAAGATAACACAAGTTAGGAGCTTTTCCAGTCCATAACTCATATGGTGTCTTATCAACCTTCTTTGTTGGAACCATATTAAGAATGCGAACCGCAGATTCTAAGGCATAATCCCAAAACGAAAAAGGAAGAGTTGTTAGATTAAACATAGATCGTATCATGTCTTACAATGTACGATTCCTTCTCTCAGATACACCATTTTGTTGTGGAGTATATGGAGAAGTAAGGTGCTGGACAATTCCCTCCTTAGCTAAGTAATCTATGAACTCCTGACTCAGGTATTCACCACCTCTATCAGATCGAAGAGCTTTAATCTTCTTTCCAAGTTGCAACTCTACTTATGCTTTAAACACTTTTAATGTTTCAAACACCTCATGTTTATGTTTAAGTAAATAAACATAACCATAACGGCTGTAATCATCCGTAAATGTTAAGAAGTAGCTAGCACCTCTCCTTGACACATGTCTAAGTAGTCCACACACATCTGTATGAATAAGACCAAGTAGATCATTAGCCCTTTCAATCCTATTTTTAAAGGGTTTCTTTGTCATCTTTCCAGCAATGCAAGATTCGCACTTATCAAATGATTCATCATTGATCTTATCTAAAAGCCCATCATGTTGCAGCTTTTCCATGCGAGCCTTGCCAATGTGAGCAAGTCGACAATGTCAAAGATAAGACGAATCCAGACCTTTCTTGATTCTCTTATTACTGATGCTATACATTGAATTATTTTTAACAAAAGCATTATCATTATCATTCATATCAATTTCAAACACACCATTCACAGCAATAGCATTAAAATAAAAAACAGCATTTAAAGAAACTGAAATTCCATTGCTAGAAACAGTATGATCAAAACCAAGGTTCAACAAACATGAAAATGAAATTACACCTCTAACAATTGACGGTGCATAATGACAATTATTTAAAGATAGTACTAAGCCCCAAGGCAACACTAAATTAAAACTCATATAGCTTCAACTTCTGCATGTGCTCCGTTACCCACGTGCAAGAATTGTTGTCCATAGGCCAGCTTTCTCTCAACTCTAAACCCCTGCAAGGTATTGCAAATATGAATGCCACATCCCGTATCATATACCCATTAATTCAATTTAGGAGTAAGAGTGAATAATTCAATCATAAAGAACGCACCTGAAGTACTGGGGTTACCAGCTTCATTACCCTGCTTCTTCTGTCGCAAGTCATTAATCTAGAGAGGACAATTGCGCTTCCAATGGCCCTTTTCATGACAGTTGTGACAAGCCTGATCCTTCTTGTTTGGAGGATTCACCTTGTTCTGCTTAGGGTGATGCTGTTTCATCTTGGGTTGTGGTTGATAGGCCATGACCTGCTTGCCTTTATCACCTTTCCCTTTGCCTTTGTTCACATGCAATTTCTTCTGGATTCTCCCCCCATGAATCGCCAACACTTGCGGGGTAGGAACCTTGACCTTGGCTGGTATACTTTTCTCATAATCAACAAGAAATGTGATGCGTGGGAATCGCAACAGGCTTTACCTCTCGAGGGATCTCGAGAAGCTTACAACCCCCACCAGGCAGTGTACCTGATCGTTGTAGTATAGTATAGTGACAAGTACCGGGGGATTGATCGTTCAGCTTAGGAATAGTGTCGCTAGGATTAGAAAGCCTAAATACTAGTTCTAAGTGTAGAACCCTGTAAAAATTTCTTGTAATTAAATCATTAATAAATATATAATCTTTCATTATCGTTTCTAATTCCCATTTTCTCGGAAAAATTTAAAATTTTTCTTATTATATTATTTTGGCGATTTTCACAAAATAATATAATTCACGAAAAGTCGGAATTAATCCTCGACACGTTACACGAAACTTAAACTTTTCATTTAATCCTAAACCTAAATCCTAATCCTAATTATATTTATTAAATATAATTAAAATTCACTAATTACCCTATTAATCAAACCGGACCCTTAATTACCTTCGGCCCACACACCACCTACACTATTCATAAGCCCACTAAACCTAAGCCCAAAATCCAATTTGTTTAGTTTTTCATCCGATCGACATAACCAAACCATCTCCAAAACGCATCGTTTATTTTTAAATCTTCTACACGACCCACATATTTTATTTTCCCATCTCGTTAACCTACTAGCCAACAATTAGTGTGTCAAGTCTCGAGTTCCTACGTTGAGTTTTGATACGTTTTTAAGAGGCATAGTAATCGACCTTAGCAAACCCAAATCGATTTGACCTATATTCAAAACTTAACCGTTTTGAATCTAGTTTGTTTCTAAACGTTCCTAATATTATTCCTAAGATGATTTTATGCTCAAATATTAAGGATGATCATGTATGTTCAAGTGGTACACGGTTTTGTAAATCGTATACATGGAAATATGTATGTCGACATGATGCATGAATCACCCCAACACCTCCCTTCTTTTGTGCTCTCACAAGCCTTCCTAAATCAATATTGTTAGGATTAAAAGTGACGATCATTATTGAGTCAAATAGTTAGTTAAATATATCAATGTAATAGTTAGTAAATGCTAGTTTATTAAGTTTATGTGTATTATTCATGCTTGTATAAAGTCTAAGGGCTAGTTATGTAATATGGTCAAAGATATGTGAAGCCCTAGACTACAAGTATAAATACACATGTAAGGCCTCATTTTGAGGTTGGTTCTCTTAGTAATATCAAGGTTATTATTTCACACACTAGGAGATCCCACTCACTCTCTCTCTCTACTTACTTTCTCTCTCTAGGTCTAGGCAAGATTCATATGTGAAATAGGTTGTTCTACGGTTAGACAAGTGGTATCAATCGCCTAGGGATAATTTTAGGTTGTCTTAGATCGTTTTTGGTGAAAAAAATTGGTTTTCTTGAGAAATGGTTACTGTTCACGCCATATTATCGAGTTAGGTTCTTGGTCTTATCGAGTTTGGAGCTTTCTTAGCAAGTTTGAACTTTTCTGTCGAGTTAGGATTTAAGTTCTATCGAGTTTGGGATTAAATTTCTATCGAGTTAGGTTTTTGTGATTCTATCGAGTTAGGATTTAGGACTTATCGAGTTTGAGACTAAATTTCTATCGAGTTAGCATTTAAATCTTATCGAGTTTGGACTTTTGTTTGGCGAGTTAGCCTTTCTCACCTAATCGTTTATCGAGTTAGGTTCTGTGTGGCAACTTTCTAGGGGAAACTCTGCCCAATTTTTTAAGACTTATCGAGTTAGAAACTTAATTTCCATCGAGTTAGATACTTTCCATCGAGTTTGAATATTTCCAGCGAGTTAGGATCCAAGGCTTATCGAGTTTGGGATTTGTAAGACATACCGAGTGAGACTTATCGAGTTTGGGATTTGTAAGGCTTATCGAGTTTGGGATCCAAGACTTATCGAGTTTGAAAATTTCCTGCTAAACTTATCGAGTTAGACAAAAAAAAAAAAAAAAAAAAAAAAAAAAAAAAAAAAAAAATTATTTTTCACACGAGACTTAACGTTCAATTTTTACGCGAGATTTAAATTTTGGTACAACGTTGAAAATTTCGGCCGAAAATTCAAATTTTTAGGCCAAAATTCAAATTTTTTCGGTAAAATTTGGCGGAAAAAATTTCAAAACTCAAAATTTTCCGGTAACCTTAGAATTGTATTTCTTTGTGTTTTTCAAATTTTGAGAAAGAAAATTTTCGTATTCATTTTTTGGAGGAAAATTTGAAATCACAAAAAATTCAACCGAGAACGTTTTTCAAAATTCGCCAAAAACATCTAATCTTCAACAACAACCTTTGTTATCTTAAAAGATCCTAAGATCAACTTTATCACATATCGTTAAACAATGGAAAAAGAGCAAAATGAAAGAGAGACACACGTAAGGATAAAGCTCGCAATGCACTCCAAAGAAAATTGTTTAATACATTTTGAATCAGTTAAGCTTCAATGTGTGGCCATCTCAGAAGCACGTCAACCATTATTTGGTTTATCATTTCTTAGAACTTTTGAGACACTCTTCGGATCTGAAATGGACTTTGTTACCTTCAAAACGAATCTTCAAAACAACATAGTTCAACTCGAAATGCAAATTGAACAGGGAAGTGATTGCATGGTAGGATTTAGAGAGCTCAAGACACAGTTAAAAGGGTTCATGACCATGGATTTGAGAGCATTTAAGAATTCTTGGGATTATGAATCAGCAAGCAGTTTATGGAAAAAATACTTCACTAGCATAGAAGTTGAAGTCTTTAGAAATCAATTGCTTAATCATATGCACATACTGGAAACAGTGCTTAATGCAAGATCACTTCATCTGATGGAGATGCAGAAAAAGAAGAGGGATTCAAATGAAAAAGAAAGAAGCACTTCAAGGAATGAGATTGAGAAGCTAAAACGGGAAAAAGAGCAGAAGGAAAGAGAGATGCAGTTAAAGGAAACTGAGGTGATTAAAAAAGAAACAGAGAAAGATTTTCAAAAAGAAGATGAAACGGTCAATGAGGGTGATGCATCATATGATAGTTTGGTTTTTACGGGAAGTGAGATCACACTCACTCTCTCTCTCTACTTACTTTCTCTCTCTAGGTCTAGGCAAGATTCATATGTGAAATAGGTTGTTCTACGGTTAGACAAATATAATACACATAGGAGCTAGCTTCTCCTGACATGCAAATAGTAGGAAGAGTTTTCATTGAACTTTCTTACTAACGTTATATATTAGTATATATAGTACGTTCATTGCATGCATACTCCTCATATTATTTCCCACACTTATTCACTGCAATTATTCGACCTTCAAAACCATTCTCATAAAGCTTACAAGTCGTGGGTATTGTATTGGAAGCAAAGAAAGAAATCGGGTTTGAAATAATTATATAACGATTGGGTTATATAAGCTTTGACGTGATTTCTTGTGTTCCTTTTCTACCTAGCTCGACTCTAGATCACTTTAAAAGTGTTTGTAAGTTCCCTACCTTCATTTCCAATCCATTTCATACGTATTTAAATGTTCATGCACTTTGTGATTTTTGTTTCGTACGTTTACACTTTGCACGTTTAATTCACATATATATTTGTTCGTAGTACACGAAATGTGATTAGCCTCTATCTTGGAAGGCCTAGGAATCACGTAGCACACACCATTCACTTTAGTTGTAACGTTATAATCATTTCATGCATTCATTTTAACTTGCATCCATCGATTTAAATTTAGTATAACACTTAGTAAAATTTTACAAGTTTTCAATGTTATATAAATCGACCCAACCATGTCCCAAAATCAACGTATAACTTAAAATTTAGTTTAACAATGGTACCATATCTTTTCACGACGTCATAGACCACCTAGTAAACTAATGTTTTCATGTAAACAACTTGTAAAAATAATCAAGTCTTGACACCATACACGATCCATTTTGAATCGGCACAAAATAGTTTTCACAACTAAAATTTGTTTTATAAAAACCTTAAGCTTGTCGAGTGGGCTTAACTAAAGCCCACTAAGCTTTTGAAATCCGTAAGCCCACTGGGCCAATAAGAAATGTTTTTAGAATCATAAAAATGGTCCAAAGCCAAGCCCAAAACTTTTTCTATGCCCTCGCCTCCAAAAATCTTAACGGGCCTTAAGTTTAATCGATCCAGGCCCATAAGCTATAAAAATGAGCTTTTAAAATAAATAAGCAGTTAAATAAGCTTGTCACTTAATTAATAAGCTTCGGAAAATTTTTAGAAAGTTCCATAATCATTTTTGTAAAAATTGGACTAAAAATGTAACGCGACGACACCTAGAAGGACTAAATGTGTAAACATTGAAAATCAAGGACTAAACCTGTAAATACAGAAATCTAAGATTAAAATGTGATAAAAATTAATATTAGAAGGTTTGTATTGATTATTGGACAAAGTAGAGGACTATAGTTGAAAAATATATAAAAAGGACTAACGGTGTAACGCAAGTATCGTTAGTGTAAAAATGGTAAAATTGGAAAAGGAGACAAAGACTAAACATAACTTATTTATCATTCTTATTTATTTTATATTTTTCGTCAATTTATTTCATATCATGTTTAAATTTTATTTATATTTATATATATATTATTAACTTAACGTTAATAATATATAACGATATTTTAAAAGGTTAAGATATTAAGTACGATTAAAAAGGAAAAACTTCGATGGATAATTTTAAAAATTATCTTTTGTCATATCATGCATATCACAATATTTTCACTGCACATCACTTAATCGTCATAACGAATATCTAATATTCGTTATTTTCTTTATAATTACCGAATAGTTTTTGGTCAAGTTCTTAGATAAATTTATTTATCAGGTTGTGTTTCGAAGCCGTTTTCATAAAATTCGTCCGACTTTATTTTCTTCGTTTTCAGTATCAATCAAGGTGAGTCATAGCCTCACATTTAATTATTTTCAAAAACTCCGTGAGGGGGATACATGTTATAAATAGATCACAAGTATTTTTCTGTATGATTTCCTGACTGATATATGCCTAAGTTAGCTATTGCCAAAAGACCCTTATTCATGAACCATTAATCACTGCGGTGAACGCGAATATAATGAATAGATCTATTTAAGGTTTCACAGCCTGTCCCATTAATACTTGACGGAATGCCATTATGCATGTGGTTAGTCGTATTAGTCGTGATAATTATATTTGAGTAAAAATAGGAATTGGCAAATCACCTATTACACGAGGGCAAATTTATCATTGATTTGATAAACACCCGCCGTTTACGGTATTTGTTAACGTTTGCGTGTCATGAGACTTAGTGCAATATATGAACTGCAATATCAATGTTTTCAAACTGATTGTATTTTCCAATACAATCTTGCTTGTGTATCAAAATGATTATTAAATTCAAACTCTATGATTTCACTCAACAATTTTGTTGACTTTTAAGCATGTATCTCAGGTATTTAACAGGGGGAGCAATCATGGAACGGGTGGCAAAAATCTTCAAATTATGTTTACTTTATTTCAAATATGATGTAAAATAAATGATGTTTGATTTAATTTAAAACATCAAGTTTTTATAATACTCTGATAAGGACCTATTGTATTTCAAATATTTATAAATGAAATTATGTTTTTAAAATGTCTCTTCGAGTCGTTTTCTATCATTATGACTTCGATCCTCACAGTAACACCCTAATTTCTATTCCGCTGCCGCATTTCAAATTAGGGGGTGTTACAGATTGGTATCAGAGCCATCGTTATAGAGAACCAAATGTTTTTAAACATTGAACTATAACCACACTTTCAAATAAATTAAATTTTCATCATATAAATTTTGCCCGCCATGCCTGCTTGCTACAGTACTCTGTAAGTTAATAATTAAGCTATGATATTTTGATTGTGATATGTTAAAATTTTATGATAATAAATTCTTATTCTGCGCTATTTATGAATTGTTACAGCACCGCTTATCATCCGCAAACCGATGGACAAAGTGAGAGAACAATCCAAACCTTGGAAGACATGCTTCGAGCATGTGTGATTGATTTCGGAAAAGGTTGGGATAGACACTTGCCATTAGTTGAATTCTCGTACAATAACAGCTACCATGCCAGCATAAAGGCTGCACCTTTTGAGGCACTGTACGGAAGAAAGTGCAGATCACCAATCTGTTGGACAGAAGTTGGTGATATGCAACTTACCGGACCAGAGCTAATGCATGATACTACTGAGGAGATATTCCAAATCAAGCAACGCTTGCAAGCTGCTCGTGACAGACAGAAAAGTTATGCTGATGTCAGGAGAAAGCCTATGGAATTTCAAGTAGGAGACAAAGTCATGTTGAAGGTTTCGCCATGGAAAGGAATGATTCGCTTTGGAAAACGTGGAAAGTTAAATCCGAGGTATATTGGACCTTTCAAAATTCTGGAGAGGATTGGTTCAGTTGCTTATAAGTTAGAACTTCCGGATGAACTCAGTAGGGTACACCCTACGTTTCATGTATCCCAACTCAAGAAATGTTTGTCAGACGAAACTCTCGTCATTCCACTAAAAGAGATTAGATTGGACGACAAACTAGTGTTCACAGAAGAGCCTGTGGAAATAATGCATAGAGAAGTTAAACAACTCAAACAGAATCGTATCCCCATTGTAAAGGTAAGATGGGACTCTAAGCGAGGACCGACTTATACATGGGAAAGAGAAGATAGATTCCGTGAGAAATATCCGCATTTATTTTCATAGAACGCACTTGTTAGATTTCTTAAAAATCGAATTTCGGGACGAAATTCAGAATGACAAGTGGGTACTGTAGAACCCTGTAAAAATTTCTTGTAATTAAATCATTAATAAATATATAATCTTTCATTATCGTTTCTAATTCCCATTTTCTCGGAAAAATTTAAAATTTTTCTTATTATATTATTTTGGCGATTTTCACAAAATAATATAATTCACGAAAAGACGGAATTAATCCTCGACACGTTACACGAAACTTAAACTTTTCATTTAATCCTAAACCTAAATCCTAATCCTAATTATATTTATTAAATATAATTAAAATTCACTAATTACCCTATTAATCAAACCGGACCCTTAATTACCTTCGGCCCACACACCACCTACACTATTCATAAGCCCACTAAACCTAAGCCCAAAATCCAATTTGTTTAGTTTTTCATCCGATCGACATAACCAAACCATCTCCAAAACGCATCGTTTATTTTTAAATCTTCTACACGACCCACGTATTTTATTTTCCCATCTCGTTAACCTACTAGCCAACAATTAGTGTGTCAAGTCTCGAGTTCCTACGTTGAGTTTTGATACGTTTTTAAGAGGCATAGTAATCGACCATAGCAAACCCAAATCGATTTGAACTATATTCAAAACTTAATCGTTTTGAATCTAGTTTGTTTCTAAACGTTCCTAATATTATTCCTAAGATGATTTTATGCTCAAATGTTAAGGATGATCATGTATGTTCAAGTGGTACACGGTTTTGTAAATCGTATACATGGAAATATGTATGTCGACATGATGCATGAATCACCCCAACACCTCCCTTCTTTTGTGCTCTCACAAGCCTTCCTAAATCAATATAATACACATAGGAGCTAGCTTATCCTGACATGCAAATAGTAGGAAGAGTTTTCATTGAACTTTCTTACTAACGTTATATATTAGTATATATAGTACGTTCATTGCATGCATACTCCTCATATTATTTCCCACACTTATTCACTGCAATTATTCGACCTTCAAAACCATTCTCATAAAGCTTACAAGTCGTGGGTATTGTATTGGAAGCAAAGAAAGAAATCGGGTTTGAAATAATTATATAACGATTGGGTTATATAAGCTTTGACGTGATTTCTTGTGTTCCATTTCTACCTAGCTCGACTCTAGATCACTTTAAAAGTGTTTGTAAGTTCCCTACCTTCATTTCCAATCCATTTCATACGTATTTAAATGTTCATGCACTTTGTGATTTTTGTTTCGTACGTTTACACTTTGCACGTTTAATTCACATATATATTTGTTCGTAGTACACGAAATGTGATTAGCCTCTATCTTGGAAGGCCTAGGAATCACGTAGCACACACCATTCACTTTAGTTGTAACGTTATAATCATTTCATGCATTCATTTTAACTTGCATCCATCGATTTAAATTTAGTATAATACTTAGTAAAATTTTACAAGTTTTCAATGTTATATAAATCGACCCAACCATGTCCCAAAACCAACGTATAACTTAAAATTTAGTTTAACAATGGTACCATATCTTTTCACGACGTCATAGACCACCTAGTAAACTAATGTTTTCATGTAAACAACTTGTAAAAATAATCAAGTCTTAACACCATACACGATCCATTTTGAATCGGTACAAAATAGTTTTCACAACTAAAATTTGTTTTATAAAAACCTTAAGCTTGTCGAGTGGGCTTAACTAAAGCCCACTAAGCTTTTGAAATCCGTAAGCCCACTGGGCCAATAAGAAATGTTTTTAGAATCATAAAAATGGTCCAAAGCCAAGCCCAAAACTTTTTCAATGCCCTCGCCTCCAAATATCTTAACGGGCCTTAAGTTTAATCGATCCAGGCCCATAAGCTATAAAAATGAGCTTTTAAAATAAATAAGCAGTTAAATAAGCTTGTCACTTAATTAATAAGCTTCGGAAAATTTTTAGAAAGTTCCATAATCATTTTTGTAAAAATTGGACTAAAAATGTAACGCGACGACACCTAGAAGGACTAAATGTGTAAACATTGAAAATCAAGGACTAAACCTGTAAATACAGAAATCTAAGATTAAAATGTGATAAAAATTAATATTAGAAGGTTTGTATTGATTATTGGACAAAGTAGAGGACTATAGTTGAAAAATATATAAAAAGGACTAACGGTGTAACGCAAGTATCGTTAGTGTAAAAATGGTAAAATTGGAAAAGGAGACAAAGACTAAACATAACTTATTTATTATTCTTATTTATTTTATATTTTTCGTCAATTTATTTCATATCATGTTTAAATTTTATTTATATTTATATATATATTATTAACTTAACGTTAATAATTTATAACGATATTTTAAAAGGTTAAGATGTTAAGTACGATTAAAAAGGAAAAACTTCGATGGATAATTTTAAAAATTATCTTTTGTCATATCATGCATATCACAATATTTTCACTGCACATCACTTAATCGTCATAACGAATATCTAATATTTGTTATTTTCTTTATAATTACCGAATAGTTTTTGGTCAAGTTCTTAGATAAATTTATTTATCAGGTTGTGTTTCGAAGCCGTTTTCATAAAATTCGTCCGACTTTATTTTCTTCGTTTTCAGTATCAATCAAGGTGAGTCATAGCCTCACATTTAATTATTTTCAAAAACTCCGTGAGGGGGATACATGTTATAAATAGATCACAAGTATTTTTCTGTATGCTTTCCTGACTGATATATGCCTAAGTTAGCTATTGCCAAAAGACCCTTATTCATGAACCATTAATCACTGCGGTGAACACGAATATAATGAATAGATCTATTTAAGGTTTGACAGCCTGTCCCATTAATACTTGACGGAATGCCATTATGCATGTGGTTAGTCGCATTAGTCGTGATAATTATATTTGAGTAAAAATAGTAATTGGCAAATCACCTATTACACGAGGACAAATTTATCATTAATTTGATAAACACCCGCCGTTTACGGTATTTGTTAACGTTTGCGTGTCATGAGACTTAGTGCAATATATGAACTGCAATATCAATGTTTTCAAACTGATTGTATTTTCCAATACAATCTTGCTTGTGTATCAAAATGATTATTAAATTCAAACTCTATGATTTCACTCAACAATTTTGTTGACTTTTAAGCATGTATCTCAGGTATTTAACAGGGGGAGCAAGCATGGAACGGGCGGCAAAAATCTTCAAATTATGTTTACTTTATTTCAAATATGATGTAAAATAAATGATGTTTGATTTAATTCAAAACATCAAGTTTTTATAATACTCTGATAAGGACCTATTGTATTTCAAATATTTATAAATGAAATTATGTTTTTAAAACGTCTTTTCGAGTCGTTTTCTATCATTATGACTTCGATCCTCACAGTGACACCCTAATTTCTATTCCGCTGCCGCATTACAAATTAGGGGGTGTTACACTAAGGGTGAGGGATGATTATTTTTGTGTTTTTATATTTTTTAGAAAGCAATTAAAATTCTCGGGTTTGAAGGATTTGGGCGGAATTAGTTGCTAATCAACTAACCCAATACTAAGATGCAATCAAAATAAAATACAAAAAATGAAAATAAACTAAATTATATTAAAGTTGTGAGCAATAAGTGGAGAAAATGTGTTTACTTAGATTTCACTACTCCCTAGACATCTTTTACACGTTAATTACTTGTTATAAATGCATGGATGACGGATCGTATTCCTTAATACCATTCATGGGGTGGCACACTTAACTCCCCAATTCTATGAGCTCTTATCTCCTCCTACACCATGCCCAGCACAACTATAGGGATTGTAAACAGTGGCTCATGCATTAAATACAACCAATAAAGACCTAGTGCGCATCGGTTCATGTTTCTTAAGACGTTCAAACATGTTACCAATTGGAGATCTGCCAATTTTCTTAAGCCTAACATATAAATCATTCATCCAAAACAACTATAAACAAGTAATCAACACATAATTAACATCTAGGTTTCATTAGATCTAAGCAAACACAAGATAGATCTAGCCTAGCATGATGGAATTAAGACAAGAACAAGATATAGACAACCAACACATAGACATATTAATTGAATTGAAAGAACACTTATCTCAATTACACATGTAAGGTATCAAGGGCTTGGAACCCTTGAAAAACCTGTAAAATTCGCACCAAGTTCGTACTTAGGGTTTCTCCAAAACTTCTCTCCTTAAATGTGAAAAATTAGAAAACTATATATAGGAAAAGAGGTCTGACGGCGTCAAGACAAAGCTTGTGACGCCGTCACATCGCCGCCAAAACTATTCTCGGACTGCCTTGATCTACATTTGACGCCGTCAAGACTTAATCATTTCCAGGCCGTCATGACTTTTACTCTTGACGCCCTACCTTCATGACGCCGTCAAATCTCTTCTGGATCGTCATGGAATTTTGCTCTTGACGCCGTCAGGGAGTTACTCTTGACGCCGTCACCTACTGTTCCCAGCATGGAAAATTAAGACTTTGGCGTTTTCTTCACTTTTATGCTCCAAAAATGTCCGAATTGCTTCCTTTTCCAGATTTCACTCCCAAAGTACCTAAAATCACAAAAGGAACGATTTAGGGCAATATTTGATCAAATAAATTCGAGTTCGGGCTTAAATGACCCCCTAAAAACGGATCATTTTTCGCCTCATCATATACCCTTACACTTGAAATTTGCTTGTCCTCAAGCAAATGCGCTTTTATTCTACTAAAAACACAAGTTAGGTGTCATTTAACACTAATCTAAAAGTAATTACAACAAATAATTGTTCCACTAAAGACCAATAGACAAGCACGGAGGTCATACACAAGCACCTCACAAATAGTGTTTAGATACTCACATCTCTTGGGTGTAATAAAGTGTAAATTACAATATGGAAACGGAAGATATCTCTCACTACCTGTCATAGCAAAATAGATTACCATAGGCTTGGGAAATGATCAAACCTCCACCACATGGCGTAAGCACCTATGATAAACTATCAAAGAGGTCTTTTAAAGGGTTGTAACGTTAGGTATAGGGATATGAAATACACGGTTTTGTTGGATAAAGGAAGTTTTACTGGTGGCGAGTTAACAATCTTGGTCAATCACATGTACAATATGGCGTTGCTAAACCAAGACTAGACTCGACTTATGCTAATAAGTGAAAAATAACAAAAATATAAAATAAACATAGAATGAAACGGGATGGTAGTCCGTATGCTTTTTCTCTTTTTCCTTTTTTCTATTTTTTTTCTTGATTTTTCAATTTTTTTTTTTTTTTTTTTTTTTTTTTTTTTTTTTTTTTTTTTTTTTGCATACACTCTTACCCTACCATCCAAAATAATACATCATAGGGAATGAACATTTCCCTTACACTTGAATCTTTACATACTTAATTTACAATTAACTAATCTAATGACTCGAATTAAGAAAATTAAAACACTTGAAGCACTTTTAAGATTATCGTACATATGGGGGTAATAAGTGATGTTCTTCCCCATTACTCCATAAAATAAGTACTTACCCATGAGTCCCAATCGTCCCAAAACAATATATACAAGAATATGACTCGACTTAGCAACCATATAATCAATTAGAAAGTTAACTTAGGGTTTAACAAATAACAATAATGCACTAAAAATGAGCGCATACACGGAAGGCTAAGGCGATTTGGTTGTACATTTAAGTGGGGTGTAACAAATTTTTCCTTTAAGTAAACTGCTTAAAGTTAGAAACGAAAAGATAGGCTCGGAGGGGTGTACTTGGGGTTTCGTGTACTAAAAATGAGTACAACGCTAAGGGTGTGGGAAAAATTAGTTGACTTAACTAGCCAAGTAATATGACTTAAATGGTCAAGTAATTATAATACGGGTTTAACACGAGGGTGATCCTAATGCCTCTTATCATGTAGTAAATCCTACCACACTAATGTAGTCTCACTAGCGGTCTCGGGATGCATCACTAACGCAAGTTCTAGAATCTAAATGCTACCGGTACACTCATAAACACTAATAATGAATGCTTTTCCTATCAAATCTACAGGCGAACCTCACATATTTGGGTGGAAAATTTTTCTGAATATACGGTTATGTGCTAGTCATACAATCTCCTATCCATGAGACGCTTGCTATGGCTAAAGTTTCACTCCTAAATGTTGTAAAAATTTTTAAATTTGGCGCTAAAATTGCACTAACAAGTATTTCTCATAGTTTTATTACACATCTACCATTAAACAAAACAAACTCAAGCGAAAGTGCATATGTAAGGTATCATCTTTTTACCCTCCCCTTACACTTAAGATGAACATTGTCCCCAATGTTCAAGTAAAGAATGTAAAAGTGAAATAAGTAAAAAGAATGAAATCAAATACTCCCCTGATTCGCTCGGTATGGATAATAAGATGGCCAGGTTAAATCTTCCTCCAAGAAAATGAACAATCAAAGCTTCCCTTCCAGAATATAAATCATCTTCTTGTCATACATAACCTGTAAAACCTGATAAAATAGACAAGACAACCTCGCGTAAAATCGGCGGCATCCTATATAAGTTACTAAATCCTAGAAAACAAGATAAGATATAATGCTTGTGGAATGAAGTTTGCAGATCTCCTGGAGATTATAAAACTTAATAATTCACAAAAACTATAAGACTCCGTTAGAAAAACAAAACTGGTAAAATTTCCAGATTTTTACACTTGACGCCGTCAAGTGTAAACTCTTGACGCCGTCAGAAGTGACCTGCAGAAATTCTTATGTTAAGTTTCCGGAAAATTTCTAGAAAAACTTGGTCCTACTTCCTGGAAAATCCTGCAAAACTTCATTATGACTCAATACAAGCATTTGACTCTAACAAATACGAATATACATGTTCACTTAATATTGTGGAGAATCATGATCGGTTTGTTTCTTAAAAACATATTTGGGGAGTTAAGACTAGGCCAAAACAACAAAGTAAAGTATTTTCAGTATTTAGTTTAGAAACATGATCTACTAACAATAAAAATAAAACATGCATACGGAAGCTTATAACAAACAAACAAATAAAATTACACAAAACATGGGTTGCCTCCCAAGAAGCGCTTTTCTTTATTTACGAGTCTTGTAGCTAGACTCAAGGTCATGGGTTACTACGTGACCTCATCATTGGTTCCACTCTCTGATTGTAGATATTCCTTGTAGAAACTAATCACCTTTTTCTCAACCGCCCCCATAATCATTTGGGAAAATTCTTTATCGACTTTATACCTAGGTCCAAGGGCCAAGCAATCTTTGTAATAAAGACTCCTTTTTTCCCATACATAATCCATGCCCTTTTTCTTATCCTCCTCATTAGTATCCTCAAAAGCACCAACGTTGTCCTTATCAAAACGGGATATAAATCGCAATTCTTTCATCCTATTAGGCATCCTATAAGTGATACTATCGGTGTTACTTGCAAATCGGATCGTTCCTTCTATCTCATCATATTCCAACTTAGACTCCTCAACAAATGGTTTGCCAAACACAACATTAGATATTCGACAATCAATAACATTAGCAAGATCCTCCACAATCATAAAGTCGGTGACAAAAGTGAAATTACCAACAAAGACATGTAAACCTTTAACTCTCCCGACAAAGTTACAAACTCCACCGGGGTATTTGGGATCCCTTCTAGGTTCAAGTCTTGTTTTCACTATATCATTATAAACAGTTGAGGACATAATGTTGATTGGAGATTTAAAGTCAATGTAAGCATTGCTAATGTGCCTATATCCAATCATACATGGTATCTTAGCATTCTTAGGATCGCCTCTCTTGATCTTAGGTTCGATTATGGTGAAAGGAGATCGCGGGTTATCAATAAGATTATTATAATATGCAATCTCCTCCTTAGTGGGGTATAGATTAAAATAGTCATTAAGCTTCGGATCTATTTCCCCCTCTTCAAGTCCCTCAATAACATTCACAAAGTCATTAGGTCCTAGGTCCTCATTTGAATACAAGGCGGTCGCTAGGTCACTAAATGCATGTTCGAGCTCAACCTTGATCAAACTATTAAGCTCCCTAAGTTCCCTGATCTCACTCTCAATTTGTTCATGTAACAAAGCCACTTCTCTAGGGGAAAGGGCTGGATTCGCGTTTTCCATAATGGTCAACGGAATAGTCAATGAATTTGATTTACTAACAAAGGCACAAAGAAAAAGATAGACTAAAGAAAACCAAAAAATAAAAATAAAATCTTACTAGAAAGGAATCTAGCAAGTAGACCTAATAAAAAGAAATTCTAACCTAGATAATAACTATTCCCCGGGCTGCGGAGCCAAAAACTTGATGCGTGGGAATCGCAACAGGCTTTACCTCTCGAGGGATCTCGAGAAGCTTACAACCCCCACCAGGCAGTGTACCTGATCGTTGTAGTATAGTATAGTGACAAGTACCGTGGGATTGATCGTTCAGCTTAGGAATAGTGTCGCTAGGATTAGAAAGCCTAAATACTAGTTCTAAGGGTGAGGGATGATTATTTTTGTGTTTTTATATTTTTTAGAAAGCAATTAAAATTCTCGGGTTTGAAGGATTTGGGCGGAATTAGTTGCTAATCAACTAACCCAATACTAAGATGCAATCAAAATAAAATACAAAAAATGAAAATAAACTAAATTATATTAAAGTTGTGAGCAATAAGTGGAGAAAATGTGTTTACTTAGATTTCACTACTCCCTAGACATCTTTTACACGTTAATTACTTGTTATAAATGCATGGATGACGGATCGTATTCCTTAATACCATTCATGGGGTGTACACTTAACTCCCCAATTCTATGAGCTCTTATCTCCTCCTACACCATGCCCATCACAACTATAGGGATTGTAAACAGTGGCTCATGCATTAAATACAACCAATAAAGACCTAGTGCGCATCGGTTCATGTTTCTTAAGACGTTCAAGCATGTTACCAATTGGAGATCTGCCAGTTTTCTTAAGCCTAACATATAAATCATTCATCCAAAACAAGTATAAACAAGTAATCAACACATAATTAACATCTAGGTTTCATTAGATCTAAGCAAACACAAGATAGATCTAGCCTAGCATGATGGAATTAAGACAAGAACAAGATATAGACAACCAACACATAGACATATTAATTGAATTGAAAGAACACTTATCTCAATTACACATGTAAGGTATCAAGGGCTTGGAACCCTTGAAAAACCTGTAAAATTCGCACCAAGTTCGTACTTAGGGTTTCTCCAAAACTTCTCTCCTTAAATGTGATAAATTAGAAAACTATATATAGGAAAATAGGTCTGACGGCGTCAAGACAAAGCTTGTGACGCCGTCACCTCGCCGCCAAAACTATTCTCGGACTGCCTTGATCTACATTTGACGCCGTCAAGACTTAATCATTTCCAGGCCGTCATGACTTTTACTCTTGACACACTACCTTCATGACGCCGTCAAATCTCTTCTGGATCGTCATGGAATTTTGCTCTTGACGCCGTCAGGGAGTTACTCTTGACGCCGTCACCTACTGTTCCTAGCATGGAAAATTAAGACTTTGGCGTTTTCTTCACTTTTATGCTCCAAAAACGTCCGAATTGCTTCCTTTTCCAGATTTCACTCCCAAAGTACCTAAAATCACAAAAGGAACGATTTAGGGCAATATTTGATCAAATAAATTCGAGTTCGGGCTTAAATGACCCCCTAAAAACGGATCATTTTTCGCCTCATCAAAATGCGAGTAATTCTGAGACTGTCTTCCCCGAGCAGTGTATGTTGAAATTCTACACAAAACCAGCAAAGTCCTTGTTAAGGGACCTGTTGATCAAGTGCACTTGTACATTGTGGGGGTAACCAAATCTAATTATGTGAAGCTGATCAAAAGATTCTTTCATCTCAGTCACATAATCATCAACTGGTTTACCATCACCATGCTTGCAGTTGTGTAGCTTGTCAAGTTCATCATACAATTCAACTGCAGGAGATTTCTCATAAGACTGCTTAAGCACTTCAAGCATGTCTTTAGGAAAAAAGTACTCAAACTTCTTTTGTAACTGAGCACTCATGCTAGTGAGCATTAAACAAGCAACCTCATTAAACTTAGCATGCTCCACCCTCCAAGCTGCCCTAACATCTTCTGGTTCAGAAATTGCAGGCTCAGCTGGGCATTCATTGGTCAAGTAATTGAGCTTACCGCCCGCCCTCAAGACAATTCTGAGCGAGCGGTGCCAATCATTAAAATTCTTTCCAGTCAATTTTTCCCTTTCAAGATGACTCTTGAAAGCAGAAATCACAGTTGGGTTATCAGGTTGAGCCATATCTACAGATAAAAGTTCAAACATTAGTATTTTCGATAATAAATATCTTCAAGAAAATAAAATACCCAAAGGCTATATTCATATAACCAACAAATTTTCTTGAAAATCTAGGATCCAACTTTACATAGATTCCACCACATCAGTTGATCTGCTAGTGGTGAAAGTATAAAAGATGGTAATCTGTCGAACAATAATTGGAAAACAAGATTTCCAATTCCTAGACCATTATGGGATTTACATCAAATTGATTCATCAATTTGCCTTGTAAGCATGTTTCATCCCATCTCATGCCTTAAGTTCTAGGTCTCACGCACAACTTAATTAAGTCGTCTACCTTAGAAACTGTAAAATTACTATCTATGGTCTCACGCATTAACAGAATTTTACCTTGTTATAATAATTTAGCCTAGGTCTCACGTTTACTAAATTAAAATTCCAAGTGTTCCGTATAGATAGATGGCATATAACTTAAATTTTAGGGTATTCAATTTTGATGTGTTAATCAAAATATGTATAAAGATGCATGCACTCATCTTTATAGCATAAGTTTTCAAAAAAAAACTTTTTATTACCAATTCTTGAAATTAATACACAAAGTTTTACTTGAGGTTTTAAAAAAACCCTAAGATGACTTTTTACAAGAATGATTTTAAAGGAAATTCGTTTAAGACATATTCGTAAGTGTGATAACCAAGGCAGACTTTAAGGCTCTTTCCAAGCCTTCTTACCACGACTATGAATTTTGTCTTAAAAGAGTTACTTTTAAAAGCATGTTGTACAAAACATCAATCAAGCAAAAGTTTATTGATTCAATCTCAAAACATGTAATAATGTATGAATCTTGCTAGTCTCGCCTTGGAGCGAATTACCGTGCGAAGCGAACCGTTGTTGGCACATAAGACACCGCAAGATTCAATCTTTATCACTTAAGGTTTCACCATTATTAGTCCATATTATTTTCTTGATAAAAATCACCCTTTTATTTCTTACATCATGTCAAACAATTAACAATAAAACAAGTAATTAAAGAAAAACAAAACAACTAATAATAAATAAAGTGAAACAATTAGCCACATGCAATCTTTATTAGAAAAGATCCTAACAAAATCAATTCTAGGTTTTAAATGCATATAATCAACTAGGGCCTTCACCTCTTGATGGAGATGAGTCACATACATTGACAAGTCAATTGTGTAGGCCAAAGCTAATCATATACCACATAGCACGTAAATTGATTTTAATATATATATATATATATTGGAGTCTTCCCCAATTTTAGATCTATCTAAAACATGTGACAATTAATAACAATTAATAGATCCATGACTATCATGCATGATTCGTCACGAATTAAAACATAACAATTAGCACATAGGTCACAAGATACGTCCACATAACCGGTTAAAGACATAGGGTTTCTAGTGATTACATATTAATCAAAAAACCACAAACCTTAATTAGGGTTTTTAGTGGAAATCGCCCCCCCCCCCCATAAATTTGGGTTAGGGTTTCAAAAAATTTAAAAGAAAAAACCCTAGATCAAGCATGTATCTAAAACAATTAAAGATCCGATTTTTATTACATTTTAGTAATCAATTACATGTTATACATGGCTCGTGATGCCACTGTTAGAATATGACAATCAAAGTACACGTATTGCGGAAGCTAGGATCAAGTATAACACATAATATTAACTAAAACATAAATAGGAACGTACCCGATGCACTTCAATTAATCTTGATCTTGTGTGATAATAGATCTATGATAAACCCCTTACCGTTTTGTTTATCGATCTCTTGATAATAACTATAGTGAGTTATTACCTCGTTCTTGTACACATAAATTAAACCGTATCAAGGTTATGCAAGTAACTACACAAGTATTATTTTTGTTTAACAAAAATCGACCCACAATCCCTAGGGATGTTTGTTGATCAGTTTTAGAACAAAAGGAGAGAAGGAAAAAGTTAGGGATAATTGTGTGCACAAAAGATGTGAAAACAATGACCCTAGGTTTGTTTATATAGTAATTGGATAACTTTGGGAACAAGCTAGGGCAAAGAGTTGCCCCTTTGTGGTGTTCGGATGACGCAACCCAAGGAGGGGGGTTCTTGACCATTCTTTGGTTACCAAATTACATAAACACCCTTTTTCTATCTTTCGTCTAACGGTCGTTAGTCCCTTTTACCGTTAAGTACTAACGGTCGTTATATTCTCGTGTCTAATAATAAATATAATTAAACATTTATTATGTTTTCTTAATACTCATTTGTAATGTGTGCAATCCCGAGGTCTCGGGTTTGATACTAGACATTTACATATTAATATATATACGTATATTTAACAATACTAATATCTTAGTTATAAGAGTATCTTTTAGACAATTTGAATACCGTCTAATGAACTAGGCGTAACTTTTAACAATATTTATTGTATCACCAAGTTTTGACAAAAAGAAAAACATGAGAATTGATATGATGTTCACTTTAGAGTTGAAGTCACACTTGCATAGTTGCATACATAACAAAGGATGATCTATGTGACAGTGTGATTCTGTCTTGTTACAGTTTCTAGTTTGATAATAAACTACAAGTGTCCACAATGGAGTGTATGGTAATAAGATATGCGAGCTTAACGAATTGACAATCTTACAACCCGTAACCCGTTGATGGATACTTTTTTGTACAAGTGAAACTCAATCCGAGTCATCTTTCGTGATTGTACAGCTAAAGCGAGTTTCCCAAAGAGTCTCAACTCACGAGATTCAAACTTAAAACCTCTTAAAATTCAAAGTGTGTGTAATAAATGTATGCATCGTTAGTTTAATGTATCTTGACTTTGTCATTTTACATTGTATTGTGCCTCAAATTTGGAAGCCTATCAGGTTGGTGGGTCTAGTAAACAGTCTAGACACATGTTCATGGTGGTTTGATTATGTTGTTTTTGTCTGGAGCCACATTATTGTTAAAATTTTGTATAAATATTAATACTCGTATGATTAGAATCGAACTCGAGACCTCGGTATTGCACACGATACAAATGAGAGTTAAGAATAATAATTGATATATATATATATATTAATTGTTATATATATATATATATAAAATTATTTTGAAAATAAGAAATGACTAACGGTCGTTAGTACTTAACAGAATTGACTAACGGTTAAATTTGAAGGACTAGATTGTAATTAGGAGGCAAGAAAGATCCAGAAGGATCCTTTGGGATCCTATGGCCGGTCGAATGGAAGGAAAAGGGGCAACCCTTTGCCCTAACTTGCTCCCAAAGTCACACATCTAGTATAAATACAATACAGGGGTTATTTGTTTTTTTATCTTTTGTGCACACACACATAACCCTAAAAAGATTTTTCCTTAATTTGTTAGTAGTTTGTGTGTACAAGAACGAGGTAGCAACTCACTATAGTTGTTATTAAGAGATCGATAAATAAAAAGGTAAGGGGTTTATCATTGATCTAATTAAACCCTAATTAGGATTCTTCAATTGTTCAAGAATTTAAGATTGCATACGGTACGTTCTCTTTTATGTTTATGTTAACAATTATGTGTTATACAAGATCCTTCGCTTCCGCATACGTGTTTACTTTGATTATGATTGTCATGATATTAAAATTCTAACAGTGGCATCACGAGCCATGTATAACATGTAATTGATTACTTAAACATAATAAAAATCGTATCTTTAATAGTTTTAGATACATGTTTTGGATCTAGGGTTTTTTCTTTAAATTTTTCGAACCCTAGACCTAATTTGGGGGGGGGTCGATTTTTTCCATGAACCCTAATTAGGGTTTGTGGTTTAATTGTAATTAAATTAGAAACCCTAGGTCATTAACTAGTTAATTGAACGTAGTTGTGACCTAATTCCTAAGTGTTATGCTTTGATCCATGACAAACATGAATGTTAGTCGTGGATTGTTAATTGTTTTAATTGCTAAGATTTGTCACATGTTTTTGATAGATCTAAAATTGGGGAAGACTCCAATCTAATAAAATCAATTTATGTGCTATGTGGTGTGTATATTGACTATGGCCAACGCAATTGATTCGTCAATGTATGTGGCTCTACTTCCATTAAGAAGGGAATGCCTAAGTTGATTACATGCATAATGAAAACCTATAATTGATTTGATTAGGGTTTATAACCAAGTATGCATGTGACTATTTGTTTCACCTTTATAATTGTTATTTTTATTAGTTGTGTGATTTGTCTTTATTACTTGTTTTATTGTTTTATTTTGTTGGACACGTTGTAAGCAATAAAAGGGTAATTTTTTATAAAGAAAATAAATTGGACTAATAATGGTGAAACTTTAAGTAATAAAAATTGATTCTTGCGGTGTCTTATGTGCCGAAAGTGGTTCGCTTCGCACGGTAATTGGCTCCCAAGCGAGACTAGCAAGATTCATACTTTATTACATGTTTTAAGATTTAATCAATAAACTTTTGCTTGATTGATGTTTTTGTACACATGGTTTTAAAAGTAAGTCCTATAAGACAAATTCATAATGTGGTAATAAGGCTTGGAAAGAGCCTTAAAGTCTGCCTTGGTTATCACACTTATAAATGCGTCTTAGACGATTTTCTTTTATCTCCATTCTTGTACAATATCATCTTAAGAGCGATCGGTAAGATCATGCAACTCATACGTTAAATGTTAACGCACCACAAAAAATAGCCATGTTAACTTACCGGGCTTGATGGTCAAATGCAAGTTAACTTGGTGCGTTAACGCCTTAACTTACGTTAAGGTGACTTGTTTGCTAAAAAAAAGAAAAAAAAAATAATAATAAAAAAAATAAAAATCCCACCCCCTTCTAACGGGGTTGAAATTGAAAATACTAATTGAGGTGGAGGTAAGTTAAGGTGAGTTAAATGTAAGTTATGTTACCGGGGTTGAAAGTCAAGAGTTAAGGTTAAAAGGTAAAAGCTGATGTGGCGCTGACGTGGCAGTGCGTTAAGTTTTAACCCGGGGTAACCTTACCGTGTGCTCTAAGGGTGATTTACCTCAAATAAGAATCTCAGATTGTGTTATGTTGTGAGTATTATGCGGATAGATGAAAAAGAATGATCAATTTGATCACATGAAAACAGAGGATGAATTAATAACATTGGTATTGGTATTGGCTTTTCTTATTTAAAGGATATATTAGGCATTACATATTTATAATATAATTCGTTATAATTTTTTAGATGGGAATTTTCGTCAATATACAATTTTCTAGTGTAATTTTGGACGGATTTGGTTTAAATCAAGGTTGCAAAAATCGCGAATCGATAGTCGGGCGGTCAACCACCTTGTAGCTTGTAACCGGTCTAGGAGTAATTAATCAGATTGGCATTACTAACAAATTTTAGTTATTTCCGGCAAGTTTTGTGTATTTTTGGTGAGTTTTAGGTATTTTCGGCAAGGTTTTTTCTAAAAAACAACTTATAACATACTTAAACAGTTACTATAAGTGATCAAAATAAGTTTACAATGAGTTTTGGTACTTCCGGCAAGATTTATAGGTTTCCGGCAAGGTTGACCACCATTGATCGCCGTTGACCACGGTTGACCTATTTGTTTGACCTAGTTACATAAATTGGCAAGGTCGGTGACATTGTAGCACCTAATCGGCGATTAATCGGTCTTGTAGACTTTTTTTGCAACACTGGTAAAAATAAAAAAGGAAATATGCTTGAACGGCATATAAGTTAGTTTTCATATATGGGCGGTCTCATTGAAAGAAAGTTAAAATTTGCGTGGCCTCCGCGTACAAAATCCAATTTATTTTTGCAAAAGGTGAATATATCTAATTAAAATCAACACTGACAAGCAGCGCCGGTCCTTAGCTTTTTGAAGCCTTGGGCGAGACTAACGAAATATGCCCTGGTATATATAGCAAGGCCTGATTTTGATTTTCCGAATATGATAGTGTTGGTTCAATATTTTTAAATAACTAAAATGAGAAATAATACTTCATGATTGACATCATTTTCATAAAATAATTACGAGTACTTTTAACATGTGTTTCTGTTTTGCTATCATTTTATTTGTAAAATAAACATAAACTAGCTGGGTAGCCCGCGCGTTGCGGCGGGTGTGTTTTGTGTTTTGTATTTTTTGAGTTGTACGGTGTAATTAATACTTTTGTTATTTGAAGTATGCATATGTTTACTTGGAAGCATAATTTGTTTATGTTTTTTTTTTTTTTTTTTTTTTTTTTTTTTTTTTTTTTTTTTTGCGTTGCGGTTGAATTTTTTTTTCTTCATTTTTTCAGTTGTTGAATTTTTTTATAGATGTATGTGTTGTACTTATATGACCGAGCTTTATATATATATATATATATATATATATATATATATATATATATATATATATATATATATATATATATATATATATATCTAAAAAATATATATATAAGAATATAGGTATGCATATATTTCGTGGACAATGGCGCAAGTTTCGTAATTTTTCGAGTTCGTTTGCTATGTCGTTTGGACCCCGAAGCGTTTATCGTTAGAAGTTTATTACGTTGGCAGTTTTGGTCCCTTGAATTACTTTTTCATTTCACCCTACACTTTCAATTTTAATTCAAAAATCACCCTATAACTTTTCTTAATATAAATACCCCACAAATACCATTTTTTTTCATTTTTATTTATTATAAACACACACATGACACACCCACTCAAAACTCTCTCTCTCTCTCTCTTGAATTATCCGGCCGCCGCCCACCCACCGAATACCAGCAGATTCCGGCGCCGCCGCCGGAATATTTTTCTGACCACCTAATTTTCTTGCACCAACTTATAGATCGTGATATCCCCGTGACACCCGTACCACCTACACCTCTTGGCTCCCCCTCCAACCTCCTCTACGCGCCACCACCGAACACCATCATCACCACCCAGACTCCGGCACCCCCTACCTTGTTTTCCGACGGTAATACGCGTCCCCACGCGGCCTTATATTTATTTTTAACAAATATTTTTGAAACCCTAGTTTTCCTAAATCTTTATTAAACCGATTTTAATGTTAAATATTTTATAAAAATGATGTTATTAACGTTTTTAACATCAAAATTCGTGTGGATCTCTTTTGGTTCTTGACTCGGCCGCGAGCCGGAATGGAGTCACCGAGTAATGTAATAGAAACTTGTGTTTGGATTTGGATTTCGAGGTTCCGTTTGGCCCGTTTTATGTTTGTTGCTGTTTTAGTTGTAAAAAAAAAAAATAAAAAATAAATAAATAAATAAAAAAACTGTAGAATGCACTGTTTAGTCAACTGTGCGGTACAATTTTTTTTGCACAAATGTTACTGTTTAATCAACTGTGCGGAACAATTTTTTGATGCACGTGTACTGTAGAAGCTATCCCGGGCTTTTAATATATTTATAATGGGTAAACATTTATGAAGATATTATTTATACATATTAACCGAAAAACATAAACTAAAAAAGTATTACGAAATGCATAGTAAAATCATGCTTGCTTAATGTTTACCCATTTTACTTAGTTTGTCTTTACCATTGAGTGATACTCATGAACATATCCGTGCAAAATATCTTAGGCTAGGTGCAATAACCGGCCTCTACCTCCACTCCTCACCATTCACACTATTGTGGACACCATTCACACGCGTGAGTATGGGAGAAAAAGAAGAGTGAGTGGTGACAATGGTAACCACTTGGTACTCGTGCAAGTTTTTATTATTTATTTGATTTGTGAGTGTGTGTAAAGTATTTTATGAGGTGTGTTTGAAATGTGAGAGGAGTGATGACCATTGTGAGTGAAAGATGAGGAGATGCTATGCTGAAAGATGATGTGATGCTGAGGTGGAAGGTGAGAGAGTGGTGATCATTGCATGTGTCCAAGGTTATAAATAATGCGAGACGTGACGTGACGACATTACCATGCCTCACGCCTTAGCGGTTAAGGCGAAGCTTTTGCTTTTATAAAGCGTGACATAAGACGACCCAAAATATGAAATTGTTTATATATTTATATTATATTTCATATATA
The DNA here is from genome assembly GCA_030686995.1 of Artemisia argyi. NCBI lineage: Eukaryota > Viridiplantae > Streptophyta > Magnoliopsida > Asterales > Asteraceae > Artemisia > Artemisia argyi. Next base: position 7,686,844 of record CM060689.1, read on the forward strand.
TCAATTTTACAAAAAAGAAGTTGCATAAGGCGGCATAACGCGTGTCGTGACGGCACAATCAAACCTCACGCTATTATGAAGCCTTTGCACGCCTTTTAGAACCATGCATGCATGCGTCTTATAATATTAGACACCTTTCATTAGTACTAGTACGGTTTTGAAATTTATTCTGGTAGATATTATAAACGCGTTATGTATTAATGTTGTAGTAGTAGTTAGCAGTTAGCACTAGTACGGTTTTGAAATTTATTTCTGGTTGATATTATAAATGCGTTATGTATTAATGTTGTTGTTGAATGGTAGTTACTAAGAAGGTGTATGTTATAACGATGTTTGTTGTTTTGTAATTTACTCCAATAAAAGTTCTATTACTCGTAGACCCAAAAGTCGAAAAGTCTATTCTTTACAGTACAATAATGCAAAAAGTAGAACTCCACCATTAAAGATAGGGGTCACAAGCTGGAACCCACACGGTTGTTCACATCTTCAATATATAGAAACACAAACCAAACAGATTTTATGTATATCACCCAAACACTACTTTCACTTCTTTCTGTAACAAACTAACAACCCACAAACCCTTTTTTTTGTTCAGATAAACAAACATGATGTCTTCAGTCAATCATGACGACTTTGCTCATTTAAAAATCCCCCTTGCAGATGTTCTATCCGCCACTGACAACTTTGATGACAAAAATTTATTCGCAAAAGGTGTTTTTGCAAATGATTACAGGGGACAGCTCTTGTGGTCCGGTGAGTTGATTCAAATTCATGCTCTGAGGTGGAATAAAGAATGGTATGATGAAAATGAACAACTGTTTTGGACAGAGATTTCATTGCTTTCTTCTCTCAAGCATAAAAATCTTGTTTCATTTGTTGGGTTTTGTGATGAGAATGATGAGAAAATCATCATTACCAGGCTTGAGACGAAGGGAAGTCTCAGCAATCATCTAAGTGACCCGATGCTTTTGACATGGGTGCGAAGATTGGAGATATGTGTCGGTATTGCGCAAGCATTGAGCTACATTCATTATGACGAGCCACGCGATTTTAGCGTAATACATCGAGACATCAGCAGTGCCACAGTTTTATTAAATGATAAGTGGGAGCCCAAGTTATCTGCATTTAGACTTTCCATGAAGATTGAAGCATGTCAGAGGCATCATTCATTCTGTGTTGACGAAGTTTGGGGTAAGGAGGGGTATACAGACCCAACATATATAGAGACAAAGAGGTTGAGCCACAAGTCAGAAATGTACTCCTTTGGGATAGTATTGTTTGAACTACTGTGTGGTAGGAAAGCAGTAATTGACGATCGAGATAATAAGTATTTGGGTCCCGTGGTGATTACCCATTATAGAGATGAAAAGCTCAATCAAATAATTGATCCGGGTCTACTGAAACAAATGGACCCGCAGTCATTCGAGATCTTCGCGAAAACAGCATATGACTGCTTGAATGACGAACCATCGCAACGCCCAAATATAGATGAGATTGTTCCAAGACTAGAGAAAGTGTTGGAACTCGCACGCCAAAACAGGCCTGTAAGACTTCTTTTTTCTGTTTCATCTTTCTATCACAATAATTAATAGCCCTTTGATATTATGTCTTCCGGGACCTTACTGAATATTACTACCCCCAATCTGCAATGCTATATAGTTACTGGTATGAATGTTATATAGTTGGCTTCATGAAAAAAGTCAACCTATTGCAGTTTCGACTGAAAATTATATCAATTCGTGAAGTTGAATTTTGCAATGCTAAGAAAAGTGAAGGACTCAAATACAAACGGGAATTTATAGTTGATTGCTAAGAAAAATCAAATACAGTATGATTTGTTAATAACTTATTTAGATATAAAAAACGACTTTAGTGTTTAATTCAATTATCAATGGGAAAGAGGAATAAAAGAAGGGACGTTTGGTGGAAGTCACTTATATACATAATGATAATGATGATGATGATGCATCTCACATCCTTTTGTAACCTAAACTCTGTTTTTGTGATAGATACACACTTCACCCAACCACCTTGCTCATCTAAGAATCCCCTTTGAAGATATAGAATCCGCCACCAACTACTTTAAAAATGATGTTGGAGAAAGTGACTTTGGAAAGATATCTAATAAAGAATGGGATGATGAAAAAGAACAACAGTTTTGGACGGAGATTTCAATGCTATCTAGTCTCAAGCATAAGAATCTTGCTTCTATTGTTGGGTTTTGTAATGAAGTTGGTGCAGAGACCATCATTTACAAGGATTGTTCCAGGAGAAGTCTCAGTTTCTATCTAAGTGACCCGGTGTTGTTGACATGGGTGAAAAGATTGAAGATATCTGTGGGTGTTGCGCATGCATTGAGCTACATACATTATGACGAGCCACGCGATTTTAGTGTTATACATCGAAACATCAGTAGTGATGCAATTCAATTGAATAATGACTGGGAACCCAAGTTATCAGAATTTCAGCATTCCATGAAGATTAAAGCATCTGAAAGAAACCATTCTTTCCATACTGATTCAGTTTGGTCTACGAAAGGGTATACATGCCCAACATATGTAGACACTAGCAATGTGAATCACAAGTCAGATATCTACTCCTTTGGAATGGTATTGTTTGAACTACTGTGTGGTAGGAAATCAGTAAGTGACGGTCAAGATAATAAGTATCTGACTCCCGTGGCCATTTTTCATTATATCGAGAAAACACTCAATGGTATAATTGACCCGGATCTATGGAAACAAATAGATCCGCAATCATTTGACGTTTTCGCAGAAACAGCGTATAGCTGCTTGAACGAAGAACAATTGCAACGCCCAAATATAGATGAGATTGTCGCAAGACTTGAGAAAGCATTGGAACTCCAAATGGCAGGCGAAAATAGGCCTGTAAGGCGTTTTTTTCTCTCTTCAAATTTGTATATCTTAATAACTATTCTATTCAGAATAACTTAATATTAATATTTAATAATGATAGTCTACTTATTACTATATTTATGATGCTAAAGGAGCACTCGGTAGTTGCGGCCAAAGTTGAAGGTACATCATCCGGTCAAGAGAAGGTAATTTTTCTTATAACTCTTTTGTTAAGTCACTGATCGAAATTTCAAAAAAGAATTGATATTCTCCTGTTTTCTAAAGTTGGGGAAAAATCACATTTGCCAGCTATTGATCTAACATCTAGCTATTCTCGAGTGTAATCCACAAGATCCTCTTTTTTTAAGTAACTCGCAACATTTTCTGTTCTTGGATAAATTTTTATAATTGAGTAATTTACCTCAGTTTAGTGTTTCAACCTGCGAATTTGCACAAATGGTAATGGTGTCTTGTTCTATACATATAGGGCTCAGTGACCTCCATCTTTAGAGGCGTTGAATCCCATATCAGCAAAAAGCCAATGTCTTCCCTCAAAGATCTTTCTCATTCACACATCAGCTTTGAAGATATAAAATCCGCAACCAACGGTTTTGATCATGAAAATGTCATTAAAGATTTTGGGTTTGGAGAGATTTACAAAGGCCGTCTCTTGCGTTCCAAACAATTCATCGATATTATTGTGAAGTGTTTCCCTTCTAAATTTGTAGATGATAACAGAAAAACAATTTGGACGGAGATTTCAATGCTTTCTAGTCTCAAACATAAGAATCTAGTGTCTTTAATTGGGTTTCATGATGGGATCAATAAGTTTATCATATACAAGAAGGAGGCTAACGGAAGTCTAGACAGATATCTAAAGGACCAGACCCTCAAATGGATGCAAAGGTTGAAGATATGTGTTGGTGTTGCAAATGCATTGAGTTACATCCATTATGATGTTGGACGTGATTTTAGTGTCATACATTGCAACATCAAGAGCTCGAAGATTCTACTAGATGACAAATGGGAACCCAAGTTATCTGGTTTTGAGCTATCGTTGAAAAATACAGTAGCTCGGAGGCAGCGTCTTATTCTTTCTCGTGATATTGTTGAGAATGTATACCTAGACCCAAAATATAAAAGAACTGGAGGCGTAACCCACAAGTCTGATGTGTATTCGTTCGGTGTTGTATTATTTGAAGTCTTGTGTGGAAGGAGTGCAGTTCTTCCAGATGAAGAGTTGGGAGAGGGGTTATTAAGTCAACTTGGCAAATCTGATTTAGATGATATGATTGATCCACATTTACGAGAACAGATGGACCCTGAAGCATACAAAATCTTCTCAGAGACAGTATTTTACTGCATACAAGAGGAACGAGCAAAGCGTCCGCATATAGATCAGGTTGTCAATAGACTTGAGAAAGCTTTGCAACTCCAACGGAAACGTGAAAATCCTGACAGTACATCATCCAATCGTTTGAAGGTAATTAATTTTCTTGAACTCTTAATTTGAGGACGATTACGCATTATCCTAATTAATAAACAAGAGCTACAAATATTATTAAGTGTTGGTTTCTAGTTTAACGTATAACCACTATATCCTCATTGTAAGATTTTTTTGTACAAAAAGATGAGTAATAATGTAAAAAACTGTATGCATGTGATTTTGATTTACATTATTATCTTTCTTAACATTGTATTTTATATTCCATAGAATATAATATTAAATTATAACTAAAAATATTATATAAAACTAAATTATTGTAATGTATGTGGTGAATATGAAAGTAAGAAATAGTTTGTTACATCAAATTTGAAAGTAATGATGTAATAAGCATGTTCAGTTTTTCAAATTGAAAATATGTATTCAAAGTAAAAGTATTTTAAATTTTAGGGGGAACTGCATAATCATTTTTGTGAAATACTTGAATAGGCAATCATATTAGTGTTTACCGTTTACAAAAGAATAAAGGTAAGATTATGCATTTTACGGGGAAGGAACAAGTATAGGTATGGAAACTACAAATGAGGCCTCTAACCTCTTAAATTAAGAAAATATTGACTATTATGGAAAATTTAAAACATAATATACTTAGACATGTATAAATAGTAATGGACATATACTAAATCGGAGGCCACCTTACAAACAGTGGCTCTCTGCGGTTGCCCCACTTGCACATGCTAATCACTGCAAGTGTAGGTTTGGTTTAAGGACTTAAAATGATCATACCCAAAAGCCGAGGGTTTTCTAAAGTCAACAATCTTTTAGTGGTATGACTATTCTTTTCCTAATTTCACATAATATGACCTACTTTGTCTTTTCTATTTTTATTAGACAACCACTAATATAATGTTACTCTTTTCCTTTTGCACCCAAGAAGGAAACCAGTAACAACATAAAGATAAAAACCTTCAAGAGGGAGGAATAATTAATTAAAAGACAAGAAATCTTCATTTTCAATTTTGACATTAATTTTAGGGATGAAATCATTTTCCTACTAGTTAACTTGAAACAAATCATCTGTTGCTTTTGAATGTTTTAATACTTTCTAAATCTTAGTCAATTATAAAAACTTTTTCTTTTATTTCACTCCAATCCTTACTATCATTAACGAGGTGATGCATGACTCTATATTGTTGCAGGAGAAGAACTTTGAACACTTTAAGATTGGACTAGATGTTATAAAGGAGGCTACCGAGAATTTTGACGAAGCACATTGCATTGGGTCAGGCGGATTCGGTAAAGTATACAAAGCAGATCTTGAACATTTCGATAGCAGTAATTCCTTGTCGATAGAAGGTGTGAATAAGTCTAAGTCTGTGTGGCGGCGGGTTCAAATCTCGTGGATTAGTTGGCCAAAACGTTTGAAATCATGGTTACCAAAAAAAAAGAAAAAAGAAAAAGGTGTGAATAAGTGTGATTTACCAAGAAAACGAAGCACGGTAGCCATAAAGCGCATTCACAATCAAGAAGGAGCAGAAGGGTTCATTTCAGAAATTGAAACTCTAACTACTTGTAAGCATGATAACATAATCTCTCTTCTTGGCTATTGTTATGAAGGTAACGGTGCAATGATCCTGGTTTATGAGCATGCTTCGAAAGGTAGTCTTGAAAGCTATTTGGGAAGCAGTGATAGAATGACTAATCTTAATTGGGTGCAACGTCTAAATATATGTCTTGATGTTGCACATGGTTTGGAATACATTCACAACAACACAGATCATGGCAAACAAAAGATGATACATCGTGACATCAAGAGCGATAATATTCTATTGGGAGATAATTGGAAGGCAAAGATTGCGGATTTTGGGCTCTCCAAATTCCACCCAGCAGATCAAGTGGCCAGCACTATCTATACCAATAGGATTGCAGGTACATATACGTATTTGGATCCAGAATATGAGAAGGGTGGTAGATTAAATAAGAAATCAGACATTTACTCGTTTGGAGTAGTGTTGCTTGAGATCTTGACTGGGAGTTTGGCCTATGATTCTGTATACACCAATGTGAATGACAAGGGAATTGCACCCATTGCGAGAGATCATTTTGAAAAGGGAACAATAATGGAAATTGTTGATCACAAGATAAAGGAGGAGACCGATGAACATGTCTTTTCTTTAAGTAAAGGACCCAATAAAGAGTCTTTGGACATCTTTTTAGAGATCGCATTTCGATGTGCCGCAGAAACTCAAGCACAACGTCCAACAATAGAAGTTGTCATCCATGAACTCAAAAAAGCGTTAAACTCTCATGTAAGTAAATAATTTATAAGACAACTTATTAATTTCTTCGTATTCTTGATAGTAAAATGTGACATATCATACATTATACTTTGTGTAAACAACATTTTCTCACACTGTTACTCATTATTAGATCTTTTTTTTTTGAGGGTATCTAACTATTTCACTATATACAACAAATCAATCTCATAATGTCCTAAGCATGACTCACCCGCAACCAACATTTGGTTGGGGAACATTCTCACATATGGGGTACCATTTGGACACAAGCCTTTGGTACCCAATTAAGATCTTACCGTTTAAGTTTATTCTTATTTCTTAGTAGTTAAGATTTGGGATTTATTGTTTTGATCTTAAACTTTTATGTAAACATAATAATTTAAATTTATAACGTGCTAATGAGTCGCCGGTAAACCTACTCACTCTTTTCTTATATGTGTGTGTATATATATATATATATATATATATATATATATATATATATATATATATATATATATATATATATATATATTTTCTTTAGTGTAGAAATTGCAACAACCAACCTTGATTTGCAACCATAACTTTGACATGAACTTGGAGACTGAAAAAAATTAAATTTTGATTTAACAGAATCCTGTATGGCAAGTAGTTTCAGTTTGTTTTTGACTTACTACATCGACTGACTGTCTGATGATTCAAATTCACAGGAGAACCACAAAGACGACCTCAAACTGTCACTTAAAGACATAAAGTTGGCGACACAAAACTTCAGCCAAGACAATATCATTGGACAAGGAGATTTTGGGAAAGTATATAAAGGAGTAGCTACTCACACTCATGGACATAACATCTTTTTTGCTGCAAAGCGCTTGGATAGGAAGTCTGCTGAAGGAGAAGCTGAATTTATGACAGAACTGGAAATCCTTATGGAGTATAAACATGAAAATGTCATTGGTCTTGTAGGCTATTGTGATGAAGAGGATGAGAAAATTATTGTTTACGAGTATGCATCGAGAGGAAGTCTTGATAAGTACTTGGACAATGATAGTCTTACGTGGGTAATGCGGCTAAAAATATGCATCAATATTGCAATCGGGTTGGAGTTCCTTCATGGAAAGGGTTCAAGTCCAGAAATGGTGATACATAGGGACATCAAAAGCAGCCACATACTACTGCTTGATGATTGGAAAGTAAAAATTACTGATTTTGGGCTTTCCTTAGTTTGTCCAACAAATCAGGATGCGGGCTATGTCATCGACAATGTTATAGGCACAATTGGCTATCGTGACCCACTACATTCGAAAACAGGCTACTTAACTAAAGAATCTGATATATTCTCACTGGGTGCGGTTTTATTTGACATATTGTGTGGGAAACTATCATCCATAGAACTAGACAATGAGTATCTTTATTTACCCTTTTTGGCTAAACAACACTATCATGTCAGAAAACTTGATAAGTTAGTGTTTGAGGGTATCAAAGAACAAATTGTGCCACAATCATATACTACATTTACAAGGATTGCCCTTCAATGCTTACATCACAGGAGAGAAAGTCGGCCAACAGCAGGTGAAGTGATAATACAACTTAAGAAAGCATTGGAATTCCAAGTAAGTTTTTATAATTATTTCAAATTAAGCTACCATTTCTTTCACATACAGATCTAAAACTATATTTATGGATACTCAAATAGGTTGTGCACTTCTATTGTTCAAACAAGTGTTGTTGAACCATAAAACACGATAAATAAATCAAATGTCAAAACGAAAAAGACAACAAGTTTCCATGATCCAGAAAAAATGTGCTGTCTATGTTTAGTAGAAGTTCTTTAGTTGTTTCTTCAATGATAGGAATGTAAATGTATGAAATATGAGCTTATTAATGAATGTACAGGAGGATTATGAGATATGGGAGTCGAAATTGCCTAAAGACTACAACGAAATAATCCAGATGTCAAAGTGCCCTGAAGATTATTCTACCATCAAGAAAGAGGATCTTTACAACATCTTTTCTAAAGGAATCCTCCTTCAACAGGACAAAGTGGTAATCAGTTCATTCTCAAATCTCAGTTATATTTTAGTGCATCCTGTGTTCTATATATCCTTTAGTTTATTAGGGATGAATCAAAATCACGCATGCATTTACACATCATAACATTGAGTAATTTTTTTTTTTTTTTTTTTTTTTTTTTTTTTGTGTGTGTGCGTGTGTAACAGTTGCTGTCATTTGATGGTATTGGAGAAAGAAATGCAGTGGTTTCGGCAACAATGTTTTCCTACAAAAACAGTTGTCCACATAAGTGGAAATCTCTTCCAGAAACAAGGTTATTCTCTCTACCTCTGTTGGTACATATACATTGTTGTTAGATGCATAAATTTCTGCTCTAATCTACAATCTAATATGATCAACAACTTTTAGAATGAGAAATACAAAATTGTTATACTCGAAGAAGAGTAATAGTAGATGCTTTGTAACTTGTACACGTTCAGTCCTACAACTTCTTGTATCTTTATATATCAACTCTAAAGTCTCTTCGCTTTACTTTATTTATACGTTGAACTTTGATATTTATAAGTTTATAATAATTAGGTAAAAATGATCAAGCTTAAGGTTGCATGACATGTACTTTTTGGCTCATCAAAAGGAATGGAAATTCAATCTTTAGACAAAATTATATTTTGGATAGGAATTGGATTACATAGTGCCCATTTTGGAGGAAAAACTGTATTTTATGTTAACTTAAATGACTGTTCTTCCTATATAATACATAAAGTATGCATTTATGGAATTCATATATAAGATTTTAGAGTCTTCTTTACTGATTCTAGTAGTCTCAGATTTGGAATCTGGGGTGTTATGTATGATATCTACATGTTACTTGTAGTCGATATGTACTATGTTGCTTGACTCTGTATTTTTTTTCTTTCAAAACGTGGTTGAGTTATGCCCTGTTTTGGGCCATCTGTTTGCACGGCCATGAATCATAGTTAATTAATTATATATTTATTGATACAATAAGTTTCTGTTTTGAATTTAAGTCTTTTCCTAATTCCCAAAGAAATTGTTTTCTCAATTTTTTTAGTTTAAAGAAATACTAAATTCTAAAGTAGAAGTGTACGTCCGGGGGAATAATGGTTATGACTGACTCGGACTTGAATATTTATAATATGTGCAGATTCGAGTCAGTAGTGGAGATGTCAGATGTTTCCAATTTGAACATCGAAATTAAGACAGATACTCGATTATTATCTCCGGATGCTGTTTATGGGGTCTATTTACTCTTCAAATTCTGTGATTCAAGAAAAGTTTCAACTAAACCGATGTATGTTAATTTAAAGTATAGAGTCGGCTCCGAAAATCTACATGCATATTTTGCAAAACAGAGAGACGAAGAGTGGCTGATGATTGAGTTGTACAGATTCTTAAATCAGAATGAAGATGTCATGTTTACGTTTCTAATAGAGAGCTTTTCGTCGTTCTATTGTGGAGATGGTGCGATTTATGTCGAAGGCATTGAATTTCTAGCCATTGACAAAGTGAGTTTAGAAATATACCTTGGCTCCATTCTAAATTATTTGTTTATATATAAAAATCATGTCTATGCTGCATATTTAACACGATTGTACATAGGTGAAACATGATGAAATCAGAAAGTTGAAGGATGTCTCGGAATCAAACTTCAATGTGGATCGCGTGCAACAATTGCCAGCCAACTTTGAAGAAATATTTGAGATACACAGAAACTATGATGAGTTGTTTTGGTTGGGCGAAGTAAACGGGAAGAAACTTCTTGTGGTTTCGGCAAAGGCAGCTCTATACAAATTTTCTAATGCGGATCTCTTTGCTTCAAAACCATCATCCCAGTCAAGGTTTGCTTATTGAACTAGATTTGGCATATTCACATTGTTTCTAGTATTTAATCATAATATATATCGTACATGCAGATTTCAAGAGGTGATTGAGCTTTTGCCACAACAAGTATTCTATATTAATTGCACGATAAGAAGTCAAATGTTGTCGGCCGATACAGAATACACGTGTTATCTTGTATTCAAGCTTTCAGAAGAATGTCAGGGGCTGCATACTCCGGTGAAGGTACGAGATCTACTCCACCAAGTAAACGAAGAGGCTGAAATTTTCTATTTTATTACCCCAAGCCCACTGAATATAAATGATATCACACGGGTTCCAAAACAAAGGGAAGATGGATGGATGGAGATTCAAGTGTGGAAATTTAACTCGACTCATAATTTCGAGGATGACTCTCTTTCTATCAATATGAAGTTTACAAGTCATGAAGGAACTATGTCTGGCCTCATCATATGTGGCCTTGAGTTTCGGCCAACGTTTATTACTACAAGCACGCTCAATTGAGCCTTTATTTTCAAACTCAAGTGTGGTTAAGCTTTGCTTTGAAACTCAAGTTTGGTTTCTTAACGGATACATTATGAGCTTGACCCGACTCGACTGTTCAAGGTAAATATTGACCGACTCGATATATTGAGTTTGGCTTGACATAACTTTGTTAGGGTCATGGTTAGCTGAGTGAATTTTGTTGTTAGCTGCTTTGATTTAATTAGTTTTTAAATGGTATAAAAGAAATGTTGTTTGAATGCTCATGCAGCAATGCCTGTGTAACATTTCTACTTTATGGATTATCGATGTAGATTTTGAGCCTAGTGATCAAGTTCATTACGTAGTATAAACTGTGATCTAGTTTAAATTGCATTATAGATTTTCATCAGTAGTGTAGAGTGGTATTTGCATCTCATGAACAAAATGATAAGGTGGAGATGATTATAAAATGAGATGCCAAACAATCCATGAAAATCATATTTATAGGCTTCTAACCGAAGTCATTGTTATAATATTTATAAATCACAGAATCTACAAAAGATTAATTTTATTATATATCAAATAAAATTTATTTTTTGTGATTGTTTGATTTTTAAAACATTGTAATTTGTATCTAATTTTAGTTAAAAGCTTATGATTTAATTGGTAAATTTCGAATAAGTTGAATGTTTGTGGGTATGTTTGGCACGAAGCGATGTGGAGCTTTTTGCATCGGTGAGTAATGAGCATTTTGATTTTTAGTAGTCGTTTGTCAAAAGAGCGGTGAGCTTTGCTATTTTTAAAAAATGCTCATTTTCCTATGCTTCCTTAAAAAGCGGTGAGCTGAGAAATTCTACTTTTAACAAACACACCCTGAACCCCATCTAATAGTCGAGCTCGAGCTTTATATATAAAGATCGACAAGCTTTGCGAGCCTAAGCTATATAACTAGAAACCAGGTAAGTATATTCTCATATCAACGACCATTTCAAGTTCTCAACTCGTTGTGTGGGTCATGCATCAACATCGTCTCATGTCATCTCGAAGCAAAAGAAACCGATCCCCCATTATCAACTGAGTATATGAAATCGATATTGTTGGATAAATTGGAAGTGGATACAAAAGTAAATTGATGAAGAAGAAATTTTGTTCACACAATTTATTCGATCAAGGTTCATCCCGTCTTTGTAAGCATTGTATTGTAATTTTGGATTGATACATCTTGTTTTTATCGGTATAACTTGTGAAAATGATCATTTTAGCTTTCAAGTTGGTGTAATTGATGTTGTCGTCATTAAATTATGCGTAAATGAAATGCGTTCTACTATTTTCGAAGAGTTTCATTATACGCTAATGTATGGATTGCGTTTCATATATAGTTTACTCACGAGAGAACACAAACTACAACATTATTTTTCATTTCTTTTTCTTCCTAAGTCGAGAACACAAACTACAACATTATTTTCTCTTTTTTACCTATATTTTCTCTCTCATAAATCTAAATCAATGAACACTCGATATGACAAATTATAAGGCAAATTACAGCCCAATAACTTAGCCGGTTAGCCCTATAGCTTGACACCACAACCTCCATCGAGTTATAAGGTCTCGCGTCAAATTTACCAACTGAGTTACATGGTATTTCTTATTTATTTTTTGTGTTCTATTTTTGTTTTATTGGGTTAAAGTGTGGGTGAGTAGGTGTCTTATAACTTGAGTGGCCGAGAGGTTAAGTTATAGATACTGAATTATTGGAGAAAAATGTTGAAATGACATCATTTTTTGCTATAAAATGAGCATTATGACTCATGTGCACCCAATGCTCTTAAAATAAATTAAATGCACATAAGCATTTTATATCTAAACTAGCTTAAAGACCCGTTGACACCGGGTAATTTTTTTAAAGAAATAGAAAAATGAGATGATAAGAAAAGTAATAACGTAAATTTGTTCCATTTAAAATAACAAACGTCCAAGCTTGAGGTCTCCAAAATTTATTGTGTTAAGTAGCAAAAGATGTGTGTGAGTCACCATCGATTTACAACCATAGCGTTGGCGAATCTAAAGTAGATTGAGTCGAACATAAAATGATGTGTGTGAGCGCCTATCTATTCAAAACTCAATCTTTGCGATGATGATAGACCTTCAAGTACTTCTCTACATGTAGACTTTTTCCTATGTATATGATAAATTTTTAATCTTTTATTGGTTTAATTGGTGTGGAATTGTGAGATGACCATACGACACAAATTTTAAGTTATGTGATGAATTTAATTAGTATCTTATGGAGCATATGAATAGTATAATCAAGTTCATGTTTTCCAAATTACTGTAAATGTGAATGAAATAATAAGGAAACAACTAATAAAATATTAGTGAACCAAAAAATGTAAACTTGTTATATTAACATTCGAAATCAACAATTCGACATAGGGAATTAAAAGTTCATACACTCATAAAAAGCTAATAATTAAATTTTGGAGATTTCTCCGGGTCAAATGCCAAATGTGCATTTTCGTAATCAATGGCATCGAAACTCTCCTTGTCACTGAAAAAGCCCACATCAGTCGAATCCTGTTCAACTGAACAAACGCGCGCCTTTGACGGAGCATATTCCTTCGCATCTTTAGCAACTTGAAGCAAACTTTTTTTTTTCCAGAAATCCACCACTCGTACCACGTCAACATATTTCATTAATATATAAAAGAAATAATGAGATAAAAACGTGAATTATTCGACAATCAATTAAGTTTGTAACAATTAAAATAATAGACGTCAATGCATTGTCGTCTCCAAATTTGATGGTCTTGAATAGCAAATGACGTTTGTGAGCGCTAATCAATATAACAGCCAATGTCCACTCGGTGTACACCCAATAGTCCATAGAAACACTTTAAACAACCACATATAGTTGTTCATGTGTGAATACCGGCTTTTGTAAAGGTAAACAAATGTTCTGTCTTTATAGTAAGTATTTAGCTCCACTAATCCTTTAAAGCATAGAACCCAAGCAATTCCAACTTCTGCAAATAATAAAAAAAAATTAAAATGGATACTCAAAATATAATGGTAATTAAGTTACACAAAGACGCATAAAAGAAGGTTAACAAAATAAGGAAGATTGTGATTATTTTATGAATCAACATACAATCATGTTTCACATCCATTTAATGTTTTTGCTAATTAAGTTTGAGAACATTTCTCGCATACAAAGAGTAGAAATAAGGTAACAACAAAATAAATAAAATCAGTAACAACAAACACAAATAACATTTCATAGCATTTTATAAAAAACTTATAAACATATAGTAACTTTTATTGATCCGTGAATTCAAGGGATTAAATGAAAAAAATGTGAAATAGCAGTTTTGAATTTATTATGAAAAAAAAATATATATGTTTATATAAAGGATAGCTTAAAGACCCGTGGATTCATGAGATTTTTAAAGAAAAATATGAAAATGTTACTTATTTTATCTCTTTACAATACCATTTTGTCCCAAAATACTATTATGAAAATGTTAATGTTACTTATTTTATCTTTTTAATTATGAAAATGACTTTTTTTTTGGATGTTTGTCATTTGCCAAAATTTGTTACGTAATGTTTTCAGTTGGCATATTTTTGTCCCAAAATATGAAAGTGCTTAAAATACTAATTTAGTAGCTGCTTGTATATATATATGAGCATAAGTTTATGATTGCATATTTGTTGGACTACGTATTTGAAACACAAAAATCCCTTTTTATGTTTCCAGATTTTTGTCTCAAAATATTTGTTTATTAACTTAATTTCTTAAATATTGATAAGATAAGATATACATGTTGGCAGATTTTTGTCTCAAAATATTTGTTTATTAACTTATTTGTTGGACTCGTATTTTTAACACATAATCTTCAACAAATTGAACGATGTAGATATCCAACAAACTGGATAGAATCAGTTCAGATAAACATCTTTGTGACCATCAAATGCCTCTTAGAGTAAGAAAAGCAAACATCCTTGAAAAAATAATGATTTCGTAAACAATTATTGTTAATTTAGACAATGTGACAACAACCTCTTTTGAACCGGAGTAAGCAAGACCTCTATGTAGCTCTTGATGATCAAGACCTGATATAGATGAGATATTGATGACTGAACCTCCTTGATTTGCATCACACATATATGTACAACATATTTTGCTACTAACCATGTTCCTGTCAAGTTGGTTCTCATGGTACTATTCCATCCTTCTTCCGACATCTCCAATGGACTTAGCACATTACCTGAAAACAAATACATAATCAAAATTCAAAGCTTGAGTCCTGAACAGGATTACACCATCATTTCATTAGTTTTTGGATTATCTGTTAGGCGTTGAGGAAACTGCACATCTCTTGCTCAAATTAATGAGACTATAAGATTCAGAATTACTAACAAAGAAAGATAATAGTCCTGATGGGCGATGGTGATTTATATCTACCCATAAGTCGAGCCCAAAAATTGGTGTGCATTTCATAACTGTGAGTTCAATGTAGGTGACTACATGAATAATTAGTTACCTACGCAACATAAATATCTATGTTTCCAAGAGCACCACCAACATATACAAAATCTGAATCAACCATCTCCCCTGGTCCATTAGCTATGCAACGCATTCTCGCAATTTGCCATAAGAGGACATTAGTAGCTAAAAATAACAAATGAGCAACTTAATGTGTTTAATCAGTATGAAAAAACAGCTTTGTTGTTACCAAAACACAAAAACAAATGTGATGGTTTTTCTCTAATTTATGCACTTATCACTTGGAGTTCAAATAGACTTCTACCCTAAGATGGGTTTAAGACATATTCTCGTATTTAAAATAAACATAAGCAACAACATTTATATAAGAGATATTTTTTATTTTGAAATGATCGATTCCTTACATTCTTAGTGTTGTGCCTCCTGCATCCTTGAAACAAATTGAAGATAATAACATAACAGGTTTAATGGGAAGTCGTTAGATGGTAGATCGACATTTTACAATGCATGTAAAGTTTACACTAATCTAAAACTAATCAGCAGACATGTGGATTGGAAAGTTGCCATATAGATAGTTAAGAACTTTTTATCAAAACCTTGGGGAATAGTAAAACGATAACCGCCAGAAAATGGGAAGACCTATGAGGACGTTTAAGGTATCTTGAATGTAATCGTAATTTACAGACTTCAAAACCCGAGAATGAAATAGTTGGTTTTTACTGATTCAAGTTACCAGCATGTCAACCAAAGTAACGAAAGTGAAACTGCCTACATGGAACCTATAAAAAGATAAAGGGTAGTCACTAACGTTGGCGTACAGGTACTGGTGTGGTTGATGATCCGCAGTCTGTTGTTGAAGGACAACCTTGTGAAGCGTGTGGGCCTACAATGCTGAGAGCATAAAATGACTAAGAAACCGACAATCCAGTTTGTGATAAGATTTTAGAATCCTCATATCTTAACATATGAACCAACCTGCACGCAACTCGCTGAACCTCTTATTGCCAGCACCATATTTATAACGGTGAGTGACTGCAATTTGAAAGGTACAATCATCATACAATTATATGGACGAATATATTAGAAATGACGGAAAGTGCCAGTGACGGAGGGTGTCTTACATGAAAGTAAACTTGATATGGTTCGTGTGATGTTGCAGGACGTGGGAGTGGAATCTCGCAAGCCTATGACTGCAATTACTAAGCAAACAATAAAGAAACTTGGAGACCTGCTCACATAAAGCGTGTACTGCCATACCATAACATTTGAATCTGATTCAAAATATCTGAAGCATGTTACCTTCTGGCGGTCATGTTTGTTGGTTGACAGTTTGTTATTGCATATGGTAGACGTGACCAGAAATGGTTTCACAAAGCTAAACATATTGTGGGTAACCCCGCCTTCTCATCTTAAGTCATAGTCCATTGTTAAAGGCCGAAGATAACTTGTTGTTGGTATCCTGTTGCCAACGCGGCCAACAACCATCTCCACTGTTTAAATATCAGAACCAACAAAAGGATTTCCCAACACAGAAGCTTTGTTCCCATGTAAACCACTACAACCCTTTGTTGTTCCTCTATTGATACCTATGACAACACCAACTGTCAGCATATTGGTATTATCTCATGTGAAATTGCATATGCAAATGGATAACTGAAAAGTAATCGTTCAATATAAACGCAACAAATCTAGTCATATTTTTTGGTCTAAAAAAAGGTGTTAAAATCTTGTTAAAGAACTAATACTTTGACATAAAAGAGCCAACGTTTCAATAAACCCAAAATATGTATGAAATATAAGCCGAAAACATAAAAGCTTAAACAAACACCCCCTTAGTTGACTTACCATATGATTAACCTTAGTGTATAGAGTTTTTTGTTGTAAAACAATCAATAGTACGAATTCCCAAACACACCCATATCCAAATCTGTATACCAAATTGACAGTCAAAATCGCTATATGTGTTAGAGACAACACCATTCTAACTGAACGGGAACTAACAAAATAATTTGATAACTGTCTCCCAAATGTTAGAGACTATGCTGCTCATATATTTTGATCAAATTGTTGAGACTAAAACACATATGGAGCAGTTAGTTTACATACCCTTATTAGATAACACCAACCAAAACAAAGATATATAAAAATTAATAATAAATGTGATTATTCTTATAACCTAAATTCAACACAACAAAACAAAAATTAAAAGGATTAATGTGCGAACAACATACCCTTTGCTTCACACACTGTTGGATACACTCATTTATCCCTGCTACAACATTAATAAGATTCCCAAACAATGTTTCTTTCATGAGATAGAGAGGATGGACATAAGAATCTTCATAAATCGATATTAGTTTAAAACTTGAGAGAGAGTCAATTAACCATTACTCGTGTAATAACAAAACACAATAGGAGCACAATCCAAATAACTTCCATGCCAACCTGAAAACATTAGCTTTCGAATAAAAAAAAAAAACCCAACTTGGTGCAGGGTACGATACCGGTTTAGTGTGAATGGTATGATACTCTATAAGCTTTACCTTATTCAGCATTTCATCAAAAAAAAAAAAATTTTTGTGCATTTCATGAAACACCCATTTTGAATTAAAACTTAATTGATGAAAAAAAAATTTGAACCATAACTAATGACAAAAAAGCCATTCCAGTGTATAAGCCAAAAGGATCATGAACCTGCAAAAAGTAAATAAAAAGCTTGTTAACTTGAAATCATAATTTCAAACATATAAAAGAGAAACACTTATTTTTGCATCTATCATATGACGAATAGTTCATTTTGAAACAATATATGATACTTTATCCATCTTTGATCAAAACCTTTTTTCTTTTCCCCACAATAACACCAATACCACATAACGTGACTTGTGTTGACTGTAAAATTAACAGAAAACAACATCTTCTACATGTTGAAATAAAACAAAAAAAGAAGAATCATTCATACAACGCAAATTAGTAAAACCACTTTTTAAAAAAGCAATAAACATACCTTTTCATCACGATCGGTTAAGAAGTTCGAGTGATGTTAGGGACCGTATGAAAAGAGGCTTGACGGATTGATTTGAAATGAATACCATTGTTAGCGACATACACAGCTTTGAGCGCAATCGTATCTTCCTGGTCAAGATCATTAAAACACTCACTCGAATGCCCTCAATCAAATTCTACCTACAAAAATAAAATTATTCCATAAACAATCAACCAAAACAAAGATATATTTAAGTTAATAATAAATGTGATAATTCTTGTATCCTAAATTCAACACAACAAAACATAAATTAAAAGGATTAATGTGTGAACAACATACCCTTTCCTAAGTTTCTGTTGGATACACTCATTTATCCCCTGCTACAACACCGATTAGATTCCCAAACAATTTTTTTTCAACAAAAATTGATGGTTTCTTTCATGAGACAGAGGATGGACATAAGAATCTTCATAACCAAAACCAAAATCAGAAACTTTTGCTCTCATATCATCACCAAGAAGAATATTAGACGACTTTAAGCCTCGATGAATAAAGCTTTGTAGTGCCAAACTATGCAAATGCTTGACAATGTTCAGGAAAGTAAAAGCATTGTGGAATGGCTATCAACATACATCTCCGAACCTTAAATCACAATATTGCACTACACATAAATATGTATAACTATTTACACTACACATAAATATGTATAAAGTAATATCTTATTGTTTGTGAATAAGTAAGAGGCCACTACTGCCACCTGTTTATACCTCTCTTCATATTTCTTAGCAAGCATCTCATCCTGGAGTATCACAGAAACATTTCATCAAACACGTTGCCCTCTTTAATTCATTTACAAACATTTGATCTTTAAATTCATGCACAAACATGTATCACAAAAAAATGATTCCAATATTTAGATCTACTATATCTAACCACACTGATATTCATAATGAATGGAAAATTCAGAAATAACAAATTAACACATCAAACTAAAGAAAAGAAGAAAACTTGATACTTACAAATGTTTAGATGCGGTGATTGCATTTAACCTGCATAATCAAAAAAGAAAATTATCATTTTTATTGAATTGAATTTAATCAAAGCCAAATATATTATTAATTGCATCAAAACCCTAAACAAAAACAACACATCAAATTAGTTTTACAACTGGATTTAAACACAAACCATAAAAACATCAATCGAAAGAAATATATAAGAAGCCCTAATTTTTTAAAACCCTATAAGCATAGAAACTGTTGTGAGTGGTGTTATTCAATTCGTGTAGCTTGTAGGAGAAGAAGAATCATTGAGAAACCCGATTGAAAATCATGAATGCTATTCAATTGTTTACAAAAATAAATCATAAGAAGAATCATTGAGAAACCTGTATTTATCGCCCTTTACTACTTTCCAATCTTAGATTCAAAACGTATACTGACTTTCTCCAATTGATTGTGACCAACAATTGCATAAACCTCTTGTACATCCGATCTAAATAAGGAAGAACACGTAAGAACATTAAACGGATTTTTAATGCTTCGCGCTTTAAGAACTTGTCCAAAACCATCGTTTATTAGATAAAATAGATCATGAATTAAATCCACGTGGGCACTAAAAAGCCAAATTAACAAATAAGTTCAAACAACATTGGTAATAGACGAGTCAAAAATCAACACATAATATGTCTAACTCATGAGCACTTTAAATCCAAATTAAGCAATGTGACATATTGGTTTGACATCCTAATGTTGTTACAACAACATACAAGTTCAAATATTCTTTGCTAAACATTTTTGGGATGATCATGAAAAAAGTTCGTAAACAATGACAGTATATCGTAGTTAGATCACATATATTCAAATCAAAGACTTGCATTTCTTGAATAATTTGACCATAAAAAACATCATTCATTTACATAATATCTATAATCATGTGAGTCTTTTTTCCTTAAATAATGTTACCCTTATCATGTTTATGTTTGGCACAAAACTTATGAGTATTAGAGTTTGGGTCATATTAATCTCTAATAATGAGAATTTGTAAGAAAGTTTTTTAAAATAAGGTAGTTTTTAAAAGGGAAATTGACAAAAAAATGCATCATATTTGCCACTTTTTGTCATTGTATGTAGCGTCATTTTTTTTATTATAGCACTAACTTTTGAAATCCGTGTCATTATGTGTACCGGTGACATGTTTGACCCGTGGAACAGGTTGAGTTAACGATCGTTCGTTTTATTATTGCAGCGTTAGTCCTTTATACTAACAACCGTTTATAAATAACTAAATAAAGCCTGTTAACTTAACGATCGTTTATTTTATTATTGCAACGTTAGTCTTTTACACGTTTTCGACCGTTTTTACACGTTTTCATCGGTTTTTACACGTTTTTGTTCGTTTTTGTCTGTATTTACACGTTTTCGTTCGTTTTCGACCGTTTTTACACGTTTTCGTTCGTTTTCACACGTTTTCGTCCGTTTTCGCACGTTTTCGTCCGTTTTCGCACGTTTTCGTTCGTTTTCGCAAGTTATCGTCCGTTTTCACACGTTTTCGTCCGTTCTATTACGTTTTTGCCCGTTTATGTCTGTTTTCGCACATTTTCGTCTATTTTTACATGTCCTTGAATATGTATAATCATTTTATGCACAGTCTATCACTACAAAAAAAATTCCAAAAAAATATTTTAAAAAAAATATAGAAAAAAATGTTAAAAAATAAAAAATAAAAAAATGTATACAAAAATTTTAAAAAATAGAAAATTAAAAAAATCAAAATTTTTTTTGAAAAAATAATTTCAAATTTCTTTTTAAAACATTTTAAAAAAATGTAAAATATATTAAAAATAGAAATAAAAATAATTTATAAAAAATTTTAAAAAATTAAAAAGTATTCAAAAAAAATTTCGAAAAACAAAAATTAGAAAATAAAAAAAATTTAGAAAATAATTTTTTAAAATAATTGTCGAAAAATATTTTTTTTAAATAATTATCGAAAAATAATCTATTTTTAAATAATTTTTCAAAAATTTTATTTCTAATTTTTGTTTTTCGAAAAATAAATTTTGAATTTAAAAAAAAAAAAAATTGGTAACTTTTTATTTTCTATTTTTATTTTTATTTTTTTTCTAATTTTTTTTAATTTTTTTTTAAATGTGAATTTTTTTTTCTAAATTTTTTTTATTTATTTTATTTTTTAATTTTTTTTATAAGAAAAACGAATGAAAATGTATAGTAATACGGACAAAAATGGACGAAAACGTGCGAAAACGAGTAAAAACGGACGTAAACGTGTAAAAACGGACGAAAACGTATAAATACGGAAAAAACGGACGAAAACGTGCGAAAACGGACACAAACTTGTAAAAACGGTCGAAATAGAACCAAAACGTGCGAAAACGAACGAAAACGTGCGAAAGCGGACGAAAACGTGCGAAAACATGTAAAAGTGGACGAAAACGGACGAAAACGGACAAAAACATGTAAAAACGGACGAGAACGTGTAAAAACGGACGAAAACGTGCGAAAACGTGTCAAGGGCTAACGTTGCAAAAATAAAATAAATGATCGTTAAGTTAACATGCTCAATTTAGTTATTTATAAACTGTCGTTAGTATAAATGACTAACGCAGCAATAATAAACAAACGATCGTTAACTCAACCTGCTGCAACAAGTCAAGCAGTTCACCGATACACACAATGACACGGATTTGAAAAGTTAGTGTTACAATAAATAAATAAAAATGACGCTACATACAATGACAAAAGGCGGCAAGTATGATGCATTTTTTTGCTAATTTCCCTTTTTAAAACAAGTTTTGTTTGACACAAACTTTTTACAACTTTTAATCTTTCTAAGAGTTTATAAAACAAGCTCGTTTAAGGTAACTTTTAATGGAGCATAAGCTTTTACAGGTGTTCATTAACATAAATACTATCATGTATTCATATTGTAAACTAATGTTTGCAACTTAAGCTTTCATAAAATTAAGCTCTTATGAGTTATATCAGTCTAGTTCCATCACATTTCGCAAAAAATAATATGATCTTTATTTTTTTAACAACATCGATTGACATGACTAATATATGTGAGTGCATTCTATTAGTGACAAGAGAGAGACATCATTCTTCACAAACCTAAAAATCAAATCACTGACACGTCGATTTAGGCATAAAAATTAGTTACACTTTCACATAGGTCTCCCGCGAAACCCTTAAGGCCTTAAGTAACTAAGATAAATTGAGATCGTTTGTATTAACATAACCGGTAACACTCCTTTACAAATAAAAGAGTGAGGTCTAATGACAGACCAAGTTTTTTTTGTTTTTTTTTTTTTAGAGAGAATACTATCAGTCATGTTTATATATCATTTTCAGAGTGTTTTTGTTTCGGCTTATATAATGGGCTTATGACTTATTTTGTTTTGAGATTATGTTTCATAAGCTCACTTTTTATGGCTTATTTTGAAACTTTTCGGCTTATATCTTTTATATAATAAAACAAAACTCCTATTAGGAATTTTTCATTTCAAAAAATATAGATAAGATGCAATGAATAATATGATTAAAATTTTTAAATAATTATATTTAATAAGAAAAAACTATAATTAAACATCATAAATCAAACAAAACAAAAATTAAATTATTTGTTTTTTAATAAATAAAAATATATGATTAAAAAAAAAAAAACAAAAACAAAAAAAAAAAAACTGCTTGCGCGGGCATTATAACTTGTATAAGCTTATATAAACAAACACCCCTTTCTTCTTTTTTAAAGTCATGTAGTCGTGTTCAATTATTCTAAAGAAAGCAGTTGAAGAAACGGATCGATCGTGGTGACTTGTAACAAACAAACAGCTCAACAACAACAACATCCAAATCATCAATGGCTACTGAATCTGCTTCTTCTCCGGCCCCACCACCACCGCCAAAGGTTAGCAGGTCCAAGTTCATCCGGCCTCTTCTCCTCGCCCTCAATTTCTCCCTCGGAGGTACATTTCAATTAAAACCCACTTACCTTTCATACTTGTTCTAAGCTATATCCGCCCAAGACCCGGCTTTATCCGGCCATGACCAGGTAAAGACCTGGCTATAGCCGGGTCTTTCCCGGAATAGCCGGGTCTTGGCCGGATACAGCTGGGTCTTGGCCGGATGCAGCTGGGTCTTGGCCGGATATAACTTTCAAATTATGTTCAAAATGTCACACGTTCTAAAAACTCGAAGCGTGACTAGTCATCTAATTTGTGACAACTGACAAGTATTGACGCAACTCATACTTTCTAACTACAAGTTTCTGAACAATGAAACATACGGTTCAGAAGGCAAAGATGCCGACCAATATACATTCACCTAACCTTCACAAATGGAGTTTAATTTCGCATGTTCCAAGAATGTTAAACGGAAATCGAGTCTTGAACATATCTTTATAACAGTTGCGCGTTTCTTTACTATACCACAACTTCAGCAAAATTATCGGTTGATCCTCGTAAGAGATCACTACTGCTAGGAAACACGATGGTCAAATCTTTTATCTACACGAATAGCTTGGGGGTTAAAGGGGACTTGTCAGAACCATGGCCCCGTAGCCTTTTAAGTGAATTAAAAGGAGTGTTAGAGTTTCAATGCTTGTTTTAGGGTGTGTTTGGCACGGTTAGCGTGATAAAAAGCTTGTTTTAGGGGACTTGTCAGAATCTGCTTCTTCTCCGGCCCCACCACCACTAAAGGGTCGCCGGTCCAAGTACATCTGGCCTCTTCTCCTCGCCGCCAATTTCTCCATCGGAGGTACATTTCAATTTATAAAAACCCACTTACCTTTCATACTAGTTCTAACCACTATCTCTGTTTCTAAGTTATATCCACCCAAGACCCGGCAATATCCGGTCAAGACCCGGCTATATCCGGCCATCACCCGGTTGTTCCGGTCATGACCCGGATATTCCGGTAAAATTTTGTATCTACATGAATAGTTTGGGGGTTAAAGGTCTAGTCAGAGCCATGGTCCCGTAGCTGTTAGCAGTAGTTGTTATTAAATTATACTTGAGTAGTAATGTGTAAAGTGAATTAAAACTAGTGTTGGAGTTTCAATGCTTGTTTTGGGGTGTGTTTGTCACGGTTAGCGTGATAAATAACATTCATTAAAATTGTAACGCTACCTTTTCTAAAACAAGCACTTTCTTTACCAAACGCTTTTATAATACAAACATTACTGCTACGGCTAGTTTTGCAAACATAGTAACTTCTTTATATTTAGGTTCAAAATGGAATTAGGATGTCTGGTGTCTTATTTTGTGTGTTTCAATGAAAGAACAATCGATCATGCTGTAGATTTTGGAAAGTTTGTTATCTAGTTCTATGGTTGTTATTAGCTTTTGATTTTCATTTCATTTCATTTCATTGTCACTTGATAGAGAACACAGATATATGTTGGTCATTTTACGTTATGGTTATAAGTTCCTATTCGGCTCTAGACCTCTAGTACGATATCTGCAACTTCTTTTGGCATTTAAGTGATGTTGTCTATCTTGACTACTTGTTAGTTATTGTCATTGTGTGATTATAGGTGTTTATTCATCCATTTCTTCGGTAAAAACCGAGTAAGTTTTACCAAGATGACTGTGCATTCGTGATTTTAGTTTATATGTGAAGGTGGTGCAAGTGGACCTTAAATAAGTGATGCCTGAGCTTTTGATAGAACTTGAAGCGAAATTACTTGATTAAAAATAAGAACAATACAAATAGAAGCCCTATTCGAGAGGGGTGATCTCCCAGTACAAGGTATGAAACCTCACTGCTAATAATAAAGAAAACTATACCCTAGAAAAGTAAAGACTGACACTACTTAAACTAGAACAGTTGAGCAGTTTATTCCTCCCCTAATTCAGTGGGTTAACCCCCCACTATCTTGAGTTTTGAATGCTACTTTCCCTCCTAATTTCCCTTCACCTCTTTTCCCTCTATCCACTTGTAACTGGGCTTGACTTGACCCAACTTGACCCGACCCACTGTGAACCCGGTTTGTATCAGTACATCTGGCCCCAAGAGACGACTTGTCCTCAAGTCGGGTTAGAGGAAACTGAGCTGCTAGTCCATTATTGTCCTACTCCACTATTTCAGAAGTGAGGTGGCTAAATGTTGCAGACAGTTGGAGATTTGGGGGAAGTCCCTGTAAATTGTACTCCTTGCCATCTATAGTGAACTTCATGAACATCTCCTTCCAATTTGCTTGAACTGTGTTAAGTGTTGCTAACCATTGAATACCGAGTACCACATCGGCTCCCCCCAAGGCAAAACGATAGAAGTTTTGTTTTACCAAGTCAGAAACCTGCAACACAACATCGTTACAAATCCGGTTGCATCGGAGGACATCACCATTCCCAATTTGGACGCCAAAAGGAGAGATAAAGTGGGTGATGAGTTTCAGCTCACTGACTAACTTATCCGAAATGAAATTGTGTGTGGACCCGCTATCAATCAGAATTAGGACTTCAGCCGTGAAGTTTCATGGTTGTTAGAGAAGACTGACCGAATAGTGCATGGAGGCTGATCCTAGCCAATTCACTGGTCTTTTGGAGTTCATTTTCCGCTGCTCCTTCCCCCTCATCAGCAATCTCAAGAAATTTGAAAGTCCCCGTTTTACAACGATGTCCCGGACCATATTTATCCCTACATCGAAAGCATTCCCCGCGTATATACCTGCCTTGTTTTTCAACATCAGAAAGACGGCCTTCAGTAGTCGACGGCAACAAGCTGAAAGTTTCTGTTGGTTTCGAGGGTACCGGTTCTATTTTGGCTGAGGAAGGAAGACTTTTCCCAAATTTCGTGTGAACAACCTTGGATTCGAACTCGATAGCGATACTCATAGCCTTGTAGTCCGTTTTCGGTTTGTGGATTCTGACATCAGCTTTGAGATCATCTTTGAGACCGTTAAGGAATACCCCTAATAGGCAGTGTTCGGGCCAATTAGTAACCCGGGAGGACCGTTTGGTGAACTCTTGCCGGTACTTTTGTATTGTACCTGTTTCTTTGATGCTACACAAATGTTCATCGGGGTTTTGGAACTCGGCAGGACCGAAGTTCTTCTGGAGAGCACGAACCAAGTCTTCCCAATACTCAATATTTTGATCGGTAGAGAGCCATGAGTAGAGAGCCATGAGTAGAGATCCAAGGCATCACCCTCTAGATGCATTGCTGCAACATCCACCCGTTCCTCCTCCGGCACGTTGTAATACCGGAAATATTTTTCTGCCTTGAGAATCCAACCGCGAGGGTCTCCATTACTGAAAGTGGGGAAATCAATTTTGTTATAAGGTCGATAGTGGCGCTGATTACCACGAGATGAACCTTCGTCTTCAAATCGGTTGAAACCGCCACTTGATTTATCCTTCTGTTTGGTTTGTTGCGCTTTGATCACAGCTACTTCTCGCTGCAGTAATTCCATAGATGATGTTATGGCTGCCAATTGAGCAGCCACTGGGTCTGGGTTGTTGGGGTTGGAATTGTTTGGATCTGAGTTACTCCTGGTTTGAGGGCCATTTGTGTTTCCCGGCATCGGAACCAATGATAGAACTTGAGGCGAAATTACTTGATTAAAAATAAGAACAATACAAATAGAAGCCCTATTCGAGAGGGGTGATCTCCCAGTACAAGGTATGAAACCTCACTGATAATAATAAAGAAAACTCTACCCTAGAAAAGTAAAGACTGACACTACTTAAACTAGAACAGTTGAGCGGTTTATTCCTCCCCTAATTCAGTGGGTTAACCCCCCACTATCTTTAGTTTTGAATGCTACTTTCCCTCCTAATTTCCCTCTATCCACTTGTAACTGGGCTTGACTAGACCCAACTTGACCCGACCCACTGTGAACCCGGTTTGTATCAGCTTTAGTGTGCAACAATCAAAATTTCCTTACATTATAGAATATATAACTTTGCAGCTTTGTTTTCCAGATCCCCTATTAATAGATTGCTTTTAATATCCCGGATACATTGTCTAAGTGACATTATACTTGCTTGATCCCAAAATAGTTGCATCTTTGACTTGCGCTAATATTGTGACTTGATTAAGCTTTATGCTCTTCAGCCACATTTATTTGTCAAACAAGTCATTAACTCCTTTATAATAATGCACAGCCTCTTAGAAGTGAAATGTATAGCTCACTGCAGATTATAGAAGTTCCACCTCATTTCTTTCTCTGTGAGTAACAAGGGAAAAGATAGATGATAAATATCTTACCCTTGACATCCCAAAACATGACGGATTACTAATTTAGTAAATCTGTGATTTTTTTATAAGCTTTAAAGGTATCAAAATGTTCAAGTTAGACCAAATCAACTGGATATCAATATGCAGTGTGCAGATTTAATTAGAAAAATTTGGGCTCATTTAATTTCGCATATCAACATGTTCGAGTTAGAGCAAAGCAACGGAGCCCTGGATGTACATTTGTCAAAAAAGTTATATTCTCTTCATCTTTCTTCCATTTCCTTCGAGTTTTTTAAATACAGAATGATTCAATAATTAATAAGATCTAAACAAAATAAATAATGTGTTTCTTCCATTTCCTTTAACAAAATGTCATTCTTGATGTTTTATAGCTTACCTTTTCACGAGAACAAATGAGGAGAAAACAGAGGGAGATGCGCATGCAACTGGTGTTACTTCATCTCCTACATCAACCGCTATTTCAACTGCTGCAGTGAACAATGTACCAACATCGCCTCCTGCCACATCGGAGCCAGTGACACAAATCCCCGTGGATCAGCAGATAGAGCTCTTCAAGTGGATATTGGAGGAGAAAAGGAAAGTAAAGACAAAAGATCCTCAAGAGAAGAAGAAAATTGATGAAGAAAAAGCCTTACTCAAACAATTCATCCGATCAAAGTCCGTCCCATCTTTGTAATTACTGTACACATCTGGAATTGTACATACTTTGTGGAAATTGAAAATTTCGGGCTTTTAACAATATTTATTGTACCACCAAATTTTGACAAAAAGAAAAACATGAGAATTGATATGATGTTCACTTTAGAGTTGAAGTGACACTTGCATACATAACAAAGGATGATCTATGTGACAGTGTGTTTCGCCTTGTTACAGTTTCTACTTTGATAATAAACTACAAGTGTCCACAATGGAGTGTATGGTAATAAGATATGCGAGCTTAACGAATTGACAATCTTACAACCCGTAACCCGTTGATGGATACGTTTTTGGTACAAGTGAAACTCAATCTGAGTCATCTTTTGTGATTTGACAAGTAAACATAGGACTTCAAAAACGATCTCACAAGACCCATAAAGCATGGTAAATCACTAGACTTCAACCATTCTAGATGTTACAGCTAAAGCGAGTTTCCCAAAGAATCTCAACTCACGAGATTCAAACTTAAAACCTCTTAAAATGCAAAGTGTGTAATGAATGTATGCATCGTTAGTTTAATGTATCTTGACTTTGTCATTTTACATTATATTGCGCCTCAAATTTGGAAGCCTATCAGGTTGGCGGGTCTAGTAAACAGTCTAGACACATGTTCATGGTGGTTTGTTTATGTTGTTTTTGTTTGGAGCCACATTACAATACATGGTGTGCCTCAAATCAATGCCAACCGACTCCATGAATGCCCCTATTACTTGGGCGAGAGATGTGCTAGCTAGTGTCTCGGTTCCTAGAGGTGTAATCAAGCTAAGTTGAGTACTCGAGTCGATAAAAACTTGATTGCAAAACTCGAATCTAGATCTAGACTTTATATTCAAACTCGAGTTTGATATATATACTTTCGAGCTCAACTGGACTTAGATCAGGTCGATTTCTAGTAACTACATTATCTACATATAGTTCAAGTCTCAATTGAAATATTTATGCGTGAATCTTCACGCATTTGCTTGCTTGGTTTGATCAAACTCAATCTTACCTGACTTATAATTAGTCGATGTCACCAAAAAAGGTAAGTAGGTAACATCTACTTACTCCTACGTCAACTGCCATTAACCGCTTCATTGGGCCATACCTTAACATTGTCTCATGCATCCCCGAAGCCACAGATATCAATCCCTATGGATCAAAGATAGAGCTCTTCAAATGGATATTAGAGGAGCAAAGGAAAGTGAAACGATCCTCGAGAGAAAAAGAAATTTGACTAAGAAAAATTTTTACTCAAACACTTCATCGAAAAAAGTCCATCCTGTCTTCGTAATCCTTATATTATAAAATTGGCAATGTAGATTTTGTTTATAATGTAGTTTTTGTATTTGTTTAATGTTGTATAACTTGTGCAAAATGGATCATTTAGGCTTTCAAGTTGATGTAATCATAGTTATCGTCGTTAAACAATGCGGAAATGATATATATTCTACTTTCGACTCGCAAGCCTATTGAAAAAACTCAACACAACTAAAACCGCATCGATTGTTAGTTTCTCAATTGCTTGCTCAACTCGCTCACTCGTGTGTCATTGACAATTCACATTTTCTTTTAAAGATCAAACAAAACAAAACTATCCAAACGGCAAACGCGTATATTAACTTTTACGTTTATATCAAAGGAAAAAGGAAACTTCTTTGAATATGTGAGAACGAAAAAAGAAAAAGACATATTTCTGTTCAAACATTGTCACCTGTAACAAACATTTTCTAACAAATGTTTTATTCGAACAATGTTGATTCAGTTTGTTTCAGTAGTGTAGACTAGAGTAGGGGTATTTGCATCCCACATTGCCACGTGAACCAAATGACCAAGGTTGAGGTGACTATAAAATGAGATGCCAAACAATCTATGAAGTACATATTTCTTGACTTCTTATGAAAGTCATTGTTTTGCTTTAATCTTTGGTTGCAGTTACTATTATAATATTTAATTAGGGCCCGTTTGGTTGGGTGGTTTGGATTGGGTTTTGATTTTAAAAAACAGAATCCGGAGTTTGGTTCCTGCTTTCACTGTACGATTGGAGATTGAATTTAAAAAAAGTATACTGTGTCAAATCCTTGGCCAATAGGTTGGTATCCTGACATTTTGTGGGCCCCCAAATTTTCTCTCTCTCAGCATCTCTCTTTAATTATATTATAAATTAATAAAACTAATTTAAAATACTTTTATTAATTATTAAAATAATATTTTTTAATTTAATTATTTATTGTATTTTTCTCTCTCCTCATTTAATTCAAACCTATACTTAAATCCAATTTCTTTCAAACCTTTCCCAAATCCAAATCCAATTGCAATCCCACTTACAAACCAAACGGACCCTTAGTAATTCGGGTAAAAGTATCAATTTTATTTTATTATAATTGATACTTTTGTTTAGAATTCATTAATAAAAACATTGTAACTTGTTTTCAAATTTAAGTTATAAGAGTATCTTTTGACGATTTGAATACCGTTTAATAAAACACTTGAAACTCAAAAGTGAACGTGAGAGATACCGGCCCGAAGCCAAATAAAAAACGGATGTTGGAGGAGAAGAAAAAAAGAAAACAAGATCCTCAAGAGAAGAAGAAAATTAATGAATAAAAAGCTGCTTAAGGAATTAATCCGATCAAAGTACCTACATTCTTTGTAATCATCGTATCGTAGGATTGAAATTGTACGTTTTCTTTATAACGGATCATTGTGGTCAGTTTGTATTTGTTTGATGTTGTCCAACATGTGAAAAAGGGATTGTTCGTGCTAGCAAGTTGATGTAATTGTTGTTGTCATAAAACAGTGCGGTAATGAAATGTGTTCTATTTTCTTCCAAGCCTATGTCCAATGTACAACAATGTTTAAACTGGGTTACATAATTGCTCACAAAATGAAAATTTTTGATTCAAGCAGAATGATGGTGTGCTTGACATATAAAAAAGAATAAAAGAATAAACGATCTATCAAATTTTGTAACAAATGTTACATATGTTCCTTTCATATAGATTAAAACAAATATCACACCCTCAAGCAGGGGTGTTCATCGATTCGGTTATCGGGTTATGCGATTAATTTTTTTGGGGTCAAACCAAAAACCGAACCGAACCGAACTGAACCGAATTCAAATTTGATTCAACCGAACCGAAAACCGAACCGAATAACCCGAATTATATAATTTTAATTATTTTTTCATTTAATTATATATATTTTTAAAACAATTTTTTTTAAGCTTAAATAATGTTATATTTATACTAAAAAGGACTTTTAGTGATTATTTTTATATATAAATACATCATAAAATATATATATATATTTATATATTTTCGGTTTTCAGTTTTCATTGCCAAACCCATATCCAAACCGATAACCGAATATTTAGTTTGGTTCGGCTCGGTTTTGACCAATTCGGTTTGGTTATGAATTCGGTTCGGTTTTTTCGGTTCGGTTCGATTTCGGCTTTTGGTTATTGTGGATATTACCCGATCTGTGAACACCCCTACCCTCAAGACCGTGACTTCATGTAAATAATACTCTAAAATAGTCCATTGACATTCGATTTCAACCTATTTACTTCGATGGGCCGATCGAGTTATGTTTCATCTTTAATGGACCAAACTAGTAAATTAAATAAGTCGCTTAAAACAAAATGGGTTGTAACTGGTCGCAAGTCTTCCAAATTGTATTGCGTTGGATTTTAAAATTTATTTTATTAAAACTGGGTTATCAATGTACTAATATGATTTTTGTAATCGTAAGTCCCACTAATTATCAATCAGCAGCTTTAAAACTTGATATTTTTTAGGTTGACCTGTACTAAAACTTGTTTTAGCCACAACCCGTGTTAAGTCGTTACTACTAGTACGGTTTTGAATTTATTTTATTTATTTATTTTTTTTGAACAAGTAGATATTATAAACGCGTTATGTACTATTGTTATAGTTGAATGGTAGTTACTAAGAAAGTGTACATTATAATAATGTTTGTTGCTTTGTAATTTACTCTTCAATAAAAGTTGCTATTACTCGTACTATTTACTCGTAGACCAAAAGGTCAAAAAGTCTATTGTTTACAGTACAATAATGCAAAAAGTAGAACTGCACCGTTAAAGATAACAAGCTGGAACCCACACACTTGTTCACATCTTCATCAATACATACAAACAGAAACCGAACTGATCTATGTGTATCACCCAAACACTACTTCACTTCTTTCTGTAACAACCCACAAACCCTTTTTCTTTTCAGATTAACAAACATGATGATGTCTTCAGTCAATCGTGACGACTTTGCTCACTTAAAAATTCCCCTTGCAGATGTAATATCCGCCACCAGCGACTTTGATGACAAAAATGTAATCGAAGAAGCTGTTTTTGGAAATGCTTACCGGGGACAGCTCTTGTGGTCCAGTGAGCTGATTAAAATTGATGCTCGGAGGTTTAATAAAGAATGGTATGATGAATATGAACAAAAGTTTTGGATGGAGATTTCATTGCTTTCTTCTCTCAAGCATAAAAATCTTGTTTCATTAGTTGGGTTTTGTGATGAAAATGATGAGAAGATCATCATTTACAAGCTTGAGACCAATGGAAGTCTCAGCCAATTTCTAAGTGACCCGATGTTGTTGACATGGGTGCGAAGATTGGAGATATGTGTTGGTATTGCGCAAGCGTTGAGCGACATTCATTATGACGAGCCACGCGATTTTAGCGTAATACATCGAGACATCAGCAGTTACTCAGTTTTATTAAATGATAAATGGGAGCCCAAGTTATCTGGATTTAGACTTTCCATGAAGATTGAAGCATCTCAGAGGCATCATTCATTCCATGTTGATGAAGATTGGGATATGGACGGTTATACAGACCCAACATATATAGAGACAAAGAGTTTGAGCCACAAGTCAGATATCTACTCCTTAGGGATAGTATTGTTTGAACTACTGTGTGGTAGGAAAGCAGTAATTGACGATCGAGATAATAAGTATTTGGGTCCCGTGGCCATTGCCCATTATAGAGAGGAAAAGCTCAATCAAATAATTGATCCGGGTCTACTGAGACAAATGGACCCGCAGTCATTCGAGATCTTCGCGAAAACAGCATATGACTGCTTGAATGACGAACCATCGCAACGCCCAAATATAGCTGAGATTGTCCCAAGACTAGAGAAAGTGTTGGAACTCGCACGCCAAAACAGGCCTGTAAGACTTATTTTTTTCTGTTTCATCTTTCTATCACAATAATTAATAGCCTCTTGATATTATGTCTTCCGTTGTTGGACCTCACTGAATATTACTACCCCCAATATGCAATGCTAACAAAACTCAAGTTATTTTAAGAAAACTGTGGCAGGCGTTTGGCCTATCGAATAGCAATTTGATGTAAAGTTGTATTAAAAGTGTACCACTTGAGACTATTTTGCTTTCAAAAAATCAACGTCAGAAGTTTGGAATAGCTACTACTTTGACTCCAAAAGAAATGTATATAGGATATGACTTTGACAATAATATCTTCAGGGGCAAAAGGTAATGTAACATCCCCAAAATCAAACAGCAAAACAACTTCATTGTAAAAAAATATTACTGGTATAAATGTTATATAGTTGGCTTCATGACAAAAGTTAACCTATTGCATTTTAGACTGAAAAATATACCAATTCGTGAAGTTGAATTTTGCTGCTAACACTCTGTTCTCTAGATTCATAAGAAAGAAAAAAAAGCGCAACAAATTTAGTGTTTAATTTAATTATCAAATGGCAACAAACTTTTTCAAATGTACCGATGTGATACGTGAACTTTGAAAAAGTTGTGTAAAACTGTAAATGTAACAAACTTTCATAAAATGTTCCAATGTGCATTTTGATACTGTGTCATACCCAAAAGCCTGGCACGTGACACCATTTATAACATGACACATCATCAAAATGTGTAGATTACAACATTTTATGAAAGTTCTTTACATTTACACAACTTTTTCAGAGTTCACGTACTAAAACGAGGCAATGGAGAAAGTTTGTTGCTATTCTATGACCAGATGCCATTAAAAAAGAGGATTAAAAGAAGGGATTTTGGTGTTAGTCACTTATATACATGATGATAATGATGATGCATCTCACATCCTTTTGTAACCTAAACTCTGTTTTTGTGATAGATACACTCTCCGCCCGACCACCTTGCTCACCTAAGAATCCCCCTTGAAGATATAGAATCCGCCACCAACTACTTTGCAGAAGAAAATGTCACGGGCAGAGGTGGATTTGGAAAGAGATACAAGGGACAGCTCTCTTGGTCCGGTGAGTTGATAGATATCATTGCTCGGAGGTTAATTAATGAAGAATGGGATGATGAAAAAGAACAGTTTTGGACGGAGATTTCAATGCTATCTAGTCTCAGGCACAAGAATCTGGTGTCTTTTATTGGGTTTTGTAATGAAGTTGGTGCAGAAACCATCATTTACAAGCGCAATTCCAGGGGAAAGCTCAACAACCATCTAAGTGACCCGGTGTTGTTGACATGGGTGAAAAGATTGGAGATATCTGTGGGTGTTGCGCATGCATTGACCTACATACATTATGACGAGCCACGCGATTTTAGCGTTATACATCGAAACATCAGTAGTGAAACAGTACTATTGAATAAGGACTTGGAACCCAAGTTATCAGAATTTCAGTATTCCATGAAGATTAAAGCATCTGAAAGAAACCATTCTTTCCATACTGATTCAGTTTGGTCTAGGAAAGGGTATACATGCCCAACATATGCAGACACTAGCAATGTGAATCACAAGTCAGATATTTACTCCTTTGGAATGGTATTGTTTGAACTACTGTGTGGTAGGAAATCAGTAAGTGACGGTCAAGATAATAAGTATCTAGCTCCCGTGGCCATTTTTCATTATATCGAGAAAACACTCGATTGTATAATTGACCCGGATCTATGGAAACAAATGGATCCGCAATCATTTGATGTTTTCGCAGAAACAGCGTATAGGTGCTTGAATGAAGAACAATCGCAACGCCCAAATATAGATGAGATTGTCGCAAGACTTGAGAAAGCATTGGAACTCCAAATGGCAGGCGAAAATAGGCCTGTAAGGCATTTTTTTCTCTCTTCAAATCTGTATATCATAATAACTATTGTATTCAGAATAACTTATTATTAATAATTAATAATGATAGTCTACTTATTACTGTATTTATGATGCTAAAGGAACACTCGGTAGTTGCGGCCAAAGTTGAAGGTGCATCATCTAGTCAAGAGAAGGTAATTTTTCTTATCAACACTTTTTGTAAGTAACTGATCCAAATTTCAAAAAGAATTAAGATTCTCCTTATGGTGAAGGTGTGAAGCCAATGATAGGCCACAATGTGTCTAAAGTTAGGGAAAAATCACATTTGCCAGCTATTTTTCTAGCATCTAGCTATTCTCTAGTGTAATAGACAAGATCCTCTTTTTAAAGTAGTCCGTATCTCCCAACATTTTTATTCTTTGATAAATGTTTATAATTGAGTAATTTGCCTCAGTTTAGTGTTTCACCATGTGAATTTGCACAAATGGTAATGGTGTCTTGTTTGATACATATAGGGCTCAGTGACCTCCGTCTTCAGAGGCGTTGAATCCCATACCAGCAAAAAGACAATGTCTTCCCTCAAAGATCTTTCACATTTACGCCTCAGCTGTGAAGATATAAATTCCGCAACTAACGGTTTTGATCATGAAAATTTCATTAAAGATTTTGAGTTTGGATGTATTTACAAAGGCCGTCTCTTGCATTCCGAAAAGTTCATCGATATTATTGTGAAGTGTTTCTCTTCTAAATTTGTAGATGATAAGAGAAAAACAATATGGACGGAGATTTCAATGCTTTCTAGTCTCAAACATAAGAATCTGGTGTCTTTTATAGGGTTTCATGATGGCAAGAGGAGTAAGTTTATCTTATATAAGAAGGAGGCTAACGGAAGTCTATACAGATATCTAAAGGACCAGACCCTCAAATGGATGCAAAGGTTGAAGATATGTGTTGGTGTTGCAAATGCATTGAGTTACATCCATTACGATGTTGGACGTGATTTTAGTGTCATACATTGCAACATCAAGAGCTCGAAAATTCTACTAGATGACAAATGGGAACCCAAGTTATCTGGTTTTGAGCTTTCGTTGAAAAATACTGTAGCTCGGAGGCAGCGTCTTCTTCTTACTCGTGATGTTGTTCAGAATGTATACCTAGACCCAAAATATAAAAGAACGGGGGGTGTGACCCACAAGTCAGATGTGTATTCGTTCGGTGTTGTATTATTCGAAGTTTTGTGTGGAAGGAGTGCAGTTCTTCCAGATGAAGAGTTGGGAGAGGGGTTATTAAGTCAGCTAGCCAAATCTCGTTTAGATGATATGATTGATCCACATTTACGAGAACAGATGGACCCCGAAGCATACAAAATCTTCTCAGAGACAGCATTTTACTGCATACAAGAGGAACGAGCAAAGCGTCCGCATATAGATCAGGTTGTCACTAGACTTGAGAAAGCTTTGCAACTCCAGCGGAAACATGAAAATCCAGTTGACAGTACATCATCCAATCGTTTGAAGGTAATAATTTCCTTAAACTTTTAATTTGAGGCCGATTACGAATTATCCTAATTAATAAACAACAGTTATAAACAACAGTTACTACTATTATTAAGTGTTGTTTTCTAGTTTCAAGTATAACCACTTTATCCTCATTATACAGTTTTTTTTTGTACAAAAATATGAGCAATAATGTAAAAAACTGTATGCATGTGATTTTGATTTTACATTATTTTTTTTCAACATTGTATTTTATATTTCATAGATTATAATATTAAATTATAACTAAAAATATTATATAAAACTAAGTTTTTGTAATGTATGTGGTGAATATAAAGGTATGAAATAGTTTGTTACATAAAATTTTAGTAGTGGGTTCATTCTGAATGCATACAGAAGATCTTTTCAAGGATGTAACTCTTAAGAAAGTAATGATGTAATAAGCGTGTTCAGTTTTTCAAATTGAAAATATGTATTCAAAGTAAAAGTATTTTAAATTTTATTATACCATAATCATTTTTGTGAAATACTTGAATAGGCAATCATATTAGTGTTTACCATTTACAAAAGAATAAAGGTAAGATTATGCATTTTACGGGGAAGGAACAGGTATAGGTATGGTTTAAGGACTTAAAATGATCGTAACCAAAAGCAGAGGGTTTTCTAAAGTCAACAATCTTTTAGTGGTATGACTATTCTTTTCCTAATTTCACATAATATGACCCACTTTGTCTTTTCTATTTTTATTATGTTTTTGTCCCTTGGACAACCACTAATATAATGTTACTCTTTTCCTTTTCTCTAGAAACAGCAAAACAATTTTACAAAAGGCACCCAAAGAAAACCAGTAACAACACAAAGATAAAAACCTTCAAGAGGGATGAAATCATTTTCGGACTAGTTAACTTGAAAAATGAACTGTTGCTTTTGAATGTTTTCATATTTTCTGAATGTTACTCGTAATCAATTATTACAATTTTTTTTTTTTTTTTTTTTTTTTTTTTTTTTTTTTTTTTTTTTTTAATTTCTTACTAGCATTAATGAGGTGATGCATGACTCTATAATGTTGCAGGAGAAGAACTTTGAACACTTGAAGATTGGACTAGATGTTATAAAGGAGGCTACCAAGAATTTTGACGACGCACATTGCATTGGTGTGACAACCGGCAGTTTAGGGAGCTATTTTAAAAACCCGCATTTCAATATAAGTTCGTTTATAATTTTTATTTGAAATTTTCATTTCACGACGAACTTGTAAGACCTATTTTATGGATATTTTATTTAATGACGTTATGGAATTCATGAATTATGTTCATAATTCATTTTTGATTATGTGATCGGTGATGTATATTTGAATTCTCACTTGGTACTACGTTGACTTTGGCACTAGGATTACCTAACGATAGTTTTATGATTCGTCTTAACGAGTCCGTTATATATTTTAATTAATTACGAGAGGTTCTCGTGTGATATGGAAATTTTAAAATGAGTTCGGGTTCGGGCCACGTGTTTTTATAGTTACCCGCGTTACCCGCTTCACCGTAATAATATCTTTATTATTACTATTATTATTATTATTCTTATCATTATTATTACTTTTTAAAAAAAAAAAAAAAAAAAAAAAAAAAAAAAAAAAAAAAGAGGTATAAGGGTGTGGTTCGGTTCACAGTTAACACCACACACACAAACACAAAATTTTCACTCTCTCTCAAACTCTCATCTCCCTCACCTCTACTATCCTAACCTTAACCGCCCTTAAATATCCGGCCACACCACAGCACCACCGCCGCTCACCACTCTACACCACCACCATATTCTTGATCTACATCATCTAATCTACTAGATCTACAACACCACGCGCCTCCTACCACCATTTTTATCACACGAATCACCATTTTCTTCACCACTATTCGTTGTTTTTTTTGAAGGGAGATCACGGTTTTGAGCTTCTAGATCGAAGGTGAGACGAGTTTTCACTCGTATGGTTAATAAAATCGTGACCTAAGGTCACGACTTGATGACCTTCGAATGGGTTAACATTTGTGGACGCGTATTACAAATGGGTTTTGGTTGAAAACGTTTTTCTTAATAGTTTGGTATCCGGGTTGGTTTGCTCGATGAGTTAGTTCGAACCGTGAGTCTAAGACTCACGGCATAGTTCTTGATCCGAGCGTATGGGCTCGATCTGCTTATCTTCTTGATCTTGAGGTTGTGGTTTCGTATGTTGTTGCGTTGGATTGTTGTTCCGACTCGTTGGAGTCGCGGCTTAATGCCGAGTATGGTTAAATGTTGCCAAGACCTTTGTGGTCGATTTGGCAGTCGGGTGTGCTCTTTGGAGCTTATATTTTGGTGACCCTTGGTTTGTTCTTCGAGCCATGGTGCTCGTGATGTGACCGAGACTCAATTGAGTCGTATAGCCTCGGGTTCGGCTTGGTAAACCGACCCGAACACTAACTAGGTTGATGTTATTTTTGTGCTAATTGTGAACTATTTGTTATATTATTATTTCTTATGATTGTTTTTGGTACAAGATTGTTGTTGTGGTATTATTTTCTCGGCCGTATGCATTGGGTCGAATTGGATATTGGTTATGGTTTTGATATTGAGAAGTTGTTGTCGATTGGTAAGTGTGGATGAGGACCGGTTATTAGACGGTCGTTAGATGACGGAGATAGGTTAGTCGGGTACCGTAGTCGGACCTTATTGTTGTAGCCCGTGGTTGAGATTGTGATTGGACGGAGATTTATTATTTATGACTTTTCCTTATTGTTGGACTTGGACAATGAGCCGAGGGTCATGACTCGGACATATGACCATTTCGTATAACTCAATAACTATTAAAATTGAAACGAGAATAATAAAACTCGTAATAATCATTATTGATAATATGAACGTTTATATGAAAGTATATACGTGAATAACGTATATATATAACTATATAAACGCGTATATTAATAATAATAATAATCACGAGTCGTATTATAAATAATACGATTAGATATATATTAGGCTACGAAAGTGGCGTAATATTATTAAACGTATTATTATTATAAAAATTGTGTTATAAACGGGAAACTCCCGACAATTATGAAACGTTTAATAAAAAGTCATTTCGGATATATAACGAATAAACTTATTGAGTTAGGCGAAATTGTTGTCACTCGGGTCCAGGTAAGTTATTATCTGTGACATTCGTGTTGTCTCGGATATATGACGACTAATATAGACGTTTTCTATAAGTAAATAACCACTCAACCGTAAGATTGAGCCGGGTTGTTTGGTTATATGAAACGAATATATTAGTGGGCATCGTATCCTACGACACCCATAGGTTGTAGTATATGTAAAGTGTAATAGATTGCGAGTGTATATATCGGGAAATCTGGCCAATTTGACGATATATACGAGGAATTTATTAAACTGTGATATATACTATATAGTAATTATGTGCTATGTGTTTTATATGTGCTTTAGATTGGGTGTAATCTTGGAACGGTATATTACGTAAATAAATATGAGGATTATCAAATCGACGGATTTGGTAAACTTTGGCGATTTATTTAAATGATATATTGGGCTAATATTAGATCTATAGTTTATTATATGTTCTACGTGTGATCTTGTTGGTTTGTTTTGAGTCGACCCACCACCCGTATGGATACCAAACGCAAATACACCAAACTAATACGAAATGGATTTTCGGAAATAAAACGGATTCTCGTCCGGGTTTGGGAATATTATATATTTGAGGAAATGATTTCTGAAAGAGTTAATATTGTTAGGTCGTGCCAAGTCCGTAGTTGCTGTTTCGTGAGTTATCATACATCTTATTGCTACCTACCTCGTCTTGCTATTTTCTGGACTTGAGGTGAGTCATAGCCCCACTTTTTACTCTTGAACTATGTTTTCAACGATTGGGGTGAGAAACGTGCAAATCATTTTACGTGGACTATTACCGCTTTTATATTCTTTCTAAACTTGCTATGCGTATGAACTAGGATCTATTGTCAGCTTTAGTCACACCTTTTGTGTGTACTATTCAAGGTTGGCTTATTTGGTTATTTGGATTGTCAGCTTTAGTCACATATTTGTTGTGTGTACTATTCAAGGTTGGCTTATTTGGATTGTCAGCTTTAGTCACATAGTTTCGTGTGTACTATTCAAGGTTGACTTATTAGATACTGTAGTGTGCACCTATAGGTTATTAATACTCCGGAGGTTATCCGAGTATTTATTGGTATTGCGGGGGTTACCCGAATATCTATGTTAGTACGGAAGGGTATCCGTGTGTTATGTTGAGAGCGGAGGGTATCCGCAGGCTTTTAGCGAATCCTTAGTCTAGCTAGCAAGCGTTTTGCGTATATGTCCACTATATTATTAGTTGAATTTAAACCTATGATCTCACCAGCGAAAGCTGACTTTTAGCACGTTTTCTCAGGTAATTAAGTGTTGAGGTGCATGCTTGGATT
Organism: Artemisia argyi; assembly: GCA_030686995.1. NCBI lineage: Eukaryota > Viridiplantae > Streptophyta > Magnoliopsida > Asterales > Asteraceae > Artemisia > Artemisia argyi. Next base: position 7,728,168 of record CM060689.1, read on the forward strand.
GGAAGGCTCGGCTGAGGCACACGGTTATGGATCTATATTTTCTAAACTCTGATAATTAAATTTGGACCTATTGCTATTTTATTTTGGGCCTGACTCTGAATGATGTTGGGATAAATGTAAACCTTAAAACCCCGTTTTGGTTGTGTTTTTATTATGTTTACTTTATCTCGTTCTATATTGTCTTGTGTTGGATACCAATCCCCGTAGCACCCCGAAAGCTTGTTGAGTCTTCCGCTGTATCAAATTTTGGGGGTGTTACAATTGGGTCAGGCGGATTCGGTAATGTATACAAAGCAGATCTTGAACATTTCGATAGCAGTAATTCCTTGTCGATAGAAGGTGTGAATAGGTGTGATTTACCAAGAAAGCGAAGCACGGTAGCCATAAAGCGCATTCACAATCAAAAAGGAGAAGAAGGGTTCATTTCAGAAATTGAAACTCTAACTACTTGTAAGCATGATAACATAATCTCTCTTCTTGGCTTTTGTTATGAAGGTAACGGTGCAATGATCCTGGTTTATGAGCATGCTTCGAAAGATAGTCTTGAAAGCTATTTGGGAAGCAGTGATAGAATGACTAATCTTAATTGGGTGCAACGTCTAAATATATGTCTTGATATTGCACATGGTTTGAAATACATTCACAACAACACAGATCATGGCAAACAAAAGATGATACATCGTGATATCAAGAGCGATAATATTCTGTTGGGAGATAATTGGAAGGCAAAGATTGCAGATTTTGGGCTCTCCAAATTCCACCCAGCAGATCAAGTGGCCAGCACTATCTATACCAATAGGATTGCAGGTACATATATGTATTTGGATCCAGAATATGAGAAGGATGGTAGATTAAATAAGAAATCAGACATTTACTCGTTTGGAGTAGTGTTGCTTGAGATCTTGACTGGGAGTTTGGCCTATGATTCTGTATACACCAAGGTGAATGACAAGGGAATTGCACCCATTGCAAGAGATCATTTTGAAAAGGGAACAATAATGCAAATTGTTGATCACAAGATAAAGGAGGAGACCGATGAACATGTCTTTTCTTTAAGTAAAGGACCCAATAAAGAGTCTTTGGACATCTTTTTAGACATCGCATTTCGATGTGTAGCAGAAACTCAAGCGCAACATCCAACAATAGAAGTTGTCATCCAAGAACTCAAAAAAGCGTTAAACTTTCAGGTAAGTAAATAATTTAAAAGACAACTTATTAATTTCTTCATATTCTTTTTTTAAGGGTATCTAACTTTCTCACTATATACAACAAATCAATCTCACAATGTCCTAAGCGATTTATTGTTTAAGTTATTTCACCGGGTATAAACCCTTTACCCCAAAAAAAGGTTTTGGGATTTATTGTTTTGATCTTAAACTTTTATGTAAACATAATAATTTAAATTTATAACGTGCTAATGAGTCGCCGGTAAACCTCCTCACTCTTTTCTTCCATGTATATATATATTTTTTTGTTTAGTTTAGAAATTGCAACAACAAACCTTGATTTGCAACCATAACTTTGACATGAACTTGGAGACCGAAAAAAATTAAATTTTGATTGAATAGAATCCTGTATGGCAAGTAGTTTCAGTTTGTTTTTGACTTACTAAATCGACTGACTGTCTGACTGTCTGGTGATTCACAGGAGAACCACAAAGACGACCTCAAACTGTCACTTAAGGACATAAAGTTAGCGACACAAAACTTCAGCCAAGACAATGTCATTGGACAAGGAGATTTTGGGAAAGTATATAAAGGAGTAGCTACTCACTCTCATGGACATAACATCTTTGCTGCAAAGCGTTTGGATAGGAAGTCTGCTGAAGGAGAAGCTGAATTTATGACAGAATTGGAAATCCTTATGGAGTATAAACATGAAAATGTCATTGGTCTTGTAGGCTACTGTGATGAAGAGGATGAGAAAATTATTGTTTATGAGTATGCATCGAGAGGAAGTCTTGATAAGTACCTCGACAATGATAGTCTTACGTGGGTAATGCGGCTAAAGATATGCATCAATATTGCAATCGGGTTGGAGTTCCTTCATGGAAAGGGTTCAAGTCCAGAAATGGTGATACATAGGGACATCAAAAGCAGCCACATACTACTGCTTGATGATTGGAAAGCAAAAATTACTGATTTTGGGCTTTCCTTAGTTTGTCCAACAAATCAAGATGCAGACTATGTCATCGACAATGTTAAAGGCACAATTGGCTATCGTGACCCACTACACTCGAAAACAGGCTTCTTATCTAAAGAATCTGATATATTCTCACTGGGTGCTGTTTTATTTGACATATTGTGTGGGAAACTATCGTCCATAGAACTAGACGATGAGTATCTTTATTTACCCTTTTTGGCTAAACAACACTATCATGTCAGAAAACTTGATAAGTTGGTGTTTGAGGGTATCAAACAACAAATTGTGCCACAGTCATATACTACATTTTCAAGGATTGCCCTTCAATGCTTACATCACAGGAGAGAAAGACGGCCAACAGCTGGTGAAGTGATAAAACAACTTAAGAAAGCATTGGAATTCCAAGTAAGTTTTTGGCTAAACAACTCTTCTATTGTTCAAACAAGTGTTGTTGAACCATAAAACATGATAAATAAATCAAATGTCAAAACATGATATATCTTAATATAAGACAGTTTTTTTTTTATCACTCAAAACAAAAAATAAATCAAATGCCAAAACGAAAAAGACAACAAGTTTCCATGATCCAGAAAAAATGTGTTGTCTATGTTTAGTAGAAGGTCTTTAGTTGTATCTTCAATGATAGGAATGTAAATGTATGAAATATGAGCTTATTAATTGTTTAATTAATGTACAGGAGGATTATGAGATATGGGAGTCGAAATTGCCTAAAGACTACAACGAAATAATCCAGATGTCAAAGTGCTCCGAAGATTATTCTAACATCAAGAAAGAGGATCTTTACAACATTTTCTCTAAAGGAATCCTCCTTCAACAGGACAAATTGGTAATCAGTTCATTCTCAAATCTCAATTATATTTTTGTGCATCCTGTGTTCTATGTATTTACACATCATAACATTGAGTCTAACTTGTTTTTTTGTTGTATAACAGTTGCTGTCATTTGATGGTATTGGAGAAAGAAATGCAGTGTTTTCAGCGACAATGTTTTCCTACATAAACAACTGTCCACATGAATGGAAGTCTCTTCCAGAATCAAGGTTATTCTTTCTACCTCTGTTGGTAAATATACATTGTTTGTTAGATGCATAAATTTCTGCTCTAATCTACAATCTAATATGATCAACAACTTTTAGAATAAGAAATATAAACAACTGAGTTTCATAAACAGATATAATACAAAATTGTTATACTCGAAGAAGAGTAAATAGTAGATGCTTTGTAACTTGTACAGGTTCAGTCCTACAACGTCTTATATCTTTATATATCAACTCTAAAGTATCTTCAAGCTTTAGTTTATTTATACGTTGAAACTTGATATTTACTGAAAACACACAAAAAACTTTATAAGTTTAAAGCATAATAATCAGGTCAGAATGATCAAGCTTAAGGTTGCATGACATGTACTTTTTCGCTCCTCAAAAGGAATGGAAATTCAATCTTCAGAAAATTATATTTTTGATAGGAATTGGATTACATAGTGCCCATTTTGAAAATTAATTAATTAAAAAAAAAACTGTATTTTATGTTAACTTAAATGACTGTTTTTCCTATATAATACTTTAAAGTATGCATTTATGGAATTCATATATAAGATTTTAGAGACTTCTTAACTGATTCTATTAGTATCAGATTTTACATATATATGATATTTACATGTTGCTTGCAGTTGATATGTACTCTGTTGCTTGATTCTGTATTTATTTTTTTTCAAAACATGGTTGAGGTATTCCCTGTTTTGGGCCCTCTGTTTGCACAACCATGAATCCTAGTTAATTAATTATATATTTATTGATACAATAAGTTTCAGTTTTGAATTTAAGTCTTTTCCCAATTCCCAAATAAATTGTTTTCTCGTTTATTTTGGTTTAAAGAAATACTAAATTCTAAAGTAGAAGTGTACCTCCGGGGGAATAATGGTTATGACTGACTCGGACTTGAATATTTATAACATGTGCAGATTTGAATCGGTAGTGGAGATGTCCGATGTTTCCAATTTGAACATCGAAATTAAGACAGATACTCGATTATTATCTCCGAATGCTGCTTATGAGGTCTATTTACTCTTCAAACTCTGTGATTCAAGAAAAGTTTCAACTAAACCGATGTATGTTAATTTAAAGTATAAAGTGGGCTCCGAAAATCTACATGCATATTTTGCAAAACAGAGAGACGAAGAGTGGATGATGATCGAGTTGTACAGATTCTTAAATCAGAACGAAGATGCCATGTTTGAATTTCTAATAGAGAGCTTTTCGTCGTTCTATTGTGGAGATGGTGCGATTTATGTCCAAGGCATTGAATTTCTAGCCATTGACAAAGTGAGTTTAGAAATCCCTTGGCTCCATTCTACATAAATTTGTTTATAAATAAAAATCATGTCTATGCTGCATATTTAACATGATTGCACGCAGGTGAAACATGAAGAAATCGGAAAGTCGAAGGATGTCCAACAAGTATTGGAATCAAACTTTGTTGTGGATCGTGTGCAACAATTGCCAGCTAACTTTGAAGAAATATTTGAGATACACAGAAACTATGATGAGTTGTATTGGTTGGGCGAAGTAAACGGGAAGAAACTTCTTGTAGTTTCGGCAAAGGCAGCTCTATACAAATTTTCTAATGCAGATCTCTTTACTTCAAAACCATCATCCCAGTCAAGGTTTGCTTTTATGAACTAGATTTGGCAAGGTTTGCTTTTATGAACTAGATTTGGCATGTTTTCCTTTGAGCAGTAAACTTTTCTAATTGTACATTCACAATGTGCACATCTAATCTTATCCAAATATTTGAAAATGTTTGTTTTACCAAAAAAAAAAAAAAAAAAAAAAAAAAAAAAAAAACCCTAAATTTGCTAATTTAAAGCCAATCTTCTTTGTTGTCTGGTAAAATACTGAATATTCGTGCATAAATGGTTGATAAAAGTATCACATCTTGGATTTGTCTTTTTGTGTCTTCAAAATTTACATGGTTTCTAGTATGTAATCATAATATATATCGTACATGCAGATTTCAAGAGGTGATTGAGCTTTTGCCGCAACAAGTATTCTATATTAATTGCACGATTAGAAGTCAAATGTTGTCGGCCGATACAGAATACACGTGTTATCTTGTATTCAAGCTTTCAGAAGAATGTGAAGGGCTGCATACTCCGGTGAAGGTACGAGATCTACTCCACCAAGTAAACGAAGAGGCTGAATTTTTCTATTTTATTACCCCAAGCCCACCGAATATAAATGATATCACACGGGTTCCAAAACAAAGGGAAGATGGATGGATGGAGATTCAAGTGTGGAAATTTAACTCGACTCATAATTTCAAGGATGAGTTTCTTTCTATCTATATGAAGTTTACAAGTCATGAAGGAACTATGTCTGGCCTCATCATATGTGGCCTTGAGTTTCGCCCAACGTTTATTGGAAACGACAACGATATTCAAAGATAGAGAGAAAAAGAGAGAATGCTACAAGATGAAGCCCAAAACCCACACATCCAGCATAAAAAAGATGAGAATCGACAGTGCTATGAAACCGTTAGATCACTAGGGTTTAAAATATTTTGTTTTATTTTATTTTTATTTTTATTTATTTTATTTTATTTTTATTTTTTTGTTTAGAGAACGACAATTTTACTATCTCACAATATTTACACCGCAAATCTATCTCACATGTTTTAAGCAAGGCTTGAACCAACAACTATTTGGTTGGGGAGCTTCTCACATACCATTGGGTACCATTTTGATTTAAAATCATGTTGTATGGATCGGAGAAGCTCTACTTTGAGGAGTAGTTTTCAATCCAAAGACGACATTTTCTCAAGAGAAAGAAAGTTGTATTCGTAGTTAGCTTAATAAAGGCTTATTGCCCCGTACTTGTTTAGGAAGAAATTACAAAACTAGGATGATATATGAAAAGCAGAAAAGGTGGCAAAATGCAGGATGATTTACTTTTTTTTTATTTTTCTCTATTATCTCTAGTTCTTTACCTGTATAATCTTTCGTATATCTTTTACTAGTTAAAATGCCCGTGCACGCACGTGGCTTAGACAAAAAGTTTTGATAAAATATTAATGTTGTTAATTTGATTTTATAAAGTAGTTTTGTATTTTTTTAATAGAACATGTTATTCATATATGGTGGTTTTTTTTGTAACCTAGTTATTTATTTTATTAGTTTTGTTAAGATGTAACATTTGCATACAAAGTTTCAACGTGTGTTAATTGTTAACTTATATCACTTCATTTAAACCAAGTATAAAACCTTTCATGAGACATTAGATAATACTATGAATATGTGTGCATAATGTATCAAGATATAACCAAAATCATGTCTTAGACTTTAAAAAAAAAAAACTCAAAGATCAAACTAACATTGGCTAACTTGCAACCAAACACACCAATTACAGTTAAGTAAAAGAGATTTTGATATAAATTTGAGCTAATATAACTTTATTTTTTTAATCTATTTATTGAAGGCGATTTAACGAGTTAACATCCATTTCGAACTTAAAAAACTCAAGTTTTGTCCTTCCATATGAAAAATGAATAAGTATACTACTAAAATTAAAATATTAAAAAGTAACTCAGTATCATAAATCCATCACATATGGAGTAGGCTTGCAATGCATGGAAGTCAACTGCATATTGTCCCTCCTCGGTCAGCTTGCTGGTCAAAACGGTGTAATCTCTTTGGTTCCCTCTGTAATATTTGAATCAATCAACCATAGTATCTTAATAAAACTCTACTTTGGTCATATGCATTTCTGATTCTAACAAATATGATGGATGTGGTCTAACAGTGAATGATTTAGTCTCATTAGTGGTTTCCATTTAGTACGATCAGTATCAGGTTCCTATGCGCTAAAAAAATGATGTTCATTGTCTTAAAAGTGATACATGAATAAGGCGGGTGGATGTATCTTTTGAGAATGTGATAGTAATGCTCAAACAGGCATTGAACATGGACACGTAAATGAGCCATTGCTTCCTTTAACTCATCATCAGTTTCTCCAAGCCCCAACATTATAGAAGTCTTGGTGATCATTCCCTCCTTGCTAAGTTTTTCATGTTTCAAGACTCATAAACTCCTCTCATATCTACACCAACAACAAACTTTCTATCTTAGCTTTTACTAAGAATCGATATTCGGTTAATCACTTTCTCATATAATGCAGTGAAACTGGCATCCAATACCAAAAAAATCAACAATAATGCAAGAAATTTAATACGCAGGCATGCGTATTAAGGTGTATGTAAGAAAACATACATGTTTTATATGAACATGCATGTTTTCTAATGCATAATTAGAGTTCTCGTAGTTCTCACACTTAACAGGGTTCTGAAAATAAAGCCCCCTATATATATATATATATATATATATATATATATATATATATATATATATATATATATATATATATATATATATATATATATATATATATATATATATATATATATATATATTCATTTAGACATATTATCAAACAGTTGGTGTTCATAAAAGAAAAGTTGTCATTGTCTCAACCTCACTTCATATTGTTTGCCAAAGAGATAAAAGGTAGAAATGATATACAAAACATTAGAACAATGCTAAAATAAACCTCAAAATTTGGGAGTCCAAAATGAAACCTGATGTTGAAGCAATGTCCAGAAAGGACCTCATCTAATTATAATTTACAGAAATAAAAATTGATAGAGAAATAAAACCGAGCCAAAGTAACCTTTACTCAAACATCTAGAAATGAAATCGAAATCAGTCTTGCTTGGATGAAAAACATTGAGAAACCCCTGCAATAAAGAAGATGGATAAATGAATTAAACAAAAGATTTATAAAAACAAATGAAGAAGAGAAAAAGGGAAATGGTTAACATTTTGTATGTAGCCTGACGAAGAAAGATCAAGAGATAGATTCAAATGACTTATTGTAATTGAAAGAATGGATCGAGTGATGAGAAGTAGATACCTAGTGGATAGGAACCTCCTAAGTGTTTGGATGGTGTGAGTGGGTGGGATAATCAAATGAGGTGGTTTAGATGGAGACCCCGGGTAAAACTTAAAGCGCCGTATCAGCTTTTATCTTTTAACCTTAATTTTTGACTTTTCATTTAGGTAACATAACTTACATTTAACTCACTTTAACTCACCTCCACCTCAATTTACAAATTAACCCCTTAACTATTTCATTCATTCAACAACCCAAATATTTCATTAATAACCTTAAAAATTACTCTCTCTGTCCTTAAATAAATGTCCAGTTTGACTTTAAAAAAACTTTGACCTTTAATATTTTTTTGTGTTATGTAATACTAGCAGGGTACTCGCGCGTTGCAACGGCGGGTACCCTAAAATAATTTTTTTTGATGGAATTAATAAAAATGTCACGCGAAGTCATTCCGACACTTAAATTTGCCTCGAGAACGAAATATTAAAAGATTTGGTAAACTACACTTCCTACCCTAGCATATATTTACAATCTTAGTCCCTAAGGATGCAATAGGGTTCGCACAAGGTCCAAAACACTTTCCTATATAAACCTTATTATACCCTCACTAAGTGTTTGACACCCTTTCTCTCTCAAACCAGCCGCACCCTATTTCTTCTTCTTCTCCAGTCGTTTTTCTGGCCAAACAAACACCACCGCCGGCCACTTAAACTCACCGCCACCAACACCACTCTCCTTACAACCTCCCCATCATTTTAACGTACATCACGCACTAAGAAACACCTCCCAACACCATGATTAACACCACCACAGCTCGAGTTCATCACCAAACCCACCTCTCTCATTTTGTTGATACCGGCGGTTGAAGGTAGGAAAACCCACCACCCTTTTTGTCTTTCTAGCGGGTGTGGGGGATAAGTACATGAATTTTCAAGAGTTTTTTTATTAAATAAAGATTAAAACTAATAAATATGAAGTTAAATAATTGTTTGGTATCATTTTCTTTCTTTTTTTTGTTGTCGTTGTTATTGAGTTGCGAAAACAAGGGATGTCGTGAGCTTGAGCTCACAGCCTTGTGTATCGAGTCGATTTTTATAAGTCTGAGTCTTTGTGTAACACCCCCAAAATTTGATACAGCGGAAGACTCAACAAGCTTTCGGGGTGCTACGGGGATTGGTATCCAACACAAGACAATATAGAACGAGATAAAGTAAACATAGTAAAAACACAACCAAAACGGGGTTTTAAGGTTTACATTTATCCCAACATCATTCAGAGTCAGGCCCAAAATAAAATAACAATAGGTCCAAATTTAATTATCAGAGTTTAGAAAATATAGATCCATAACCGTGTGCCTCAGCCGAGCCTTCCAATCCAAGCATGCACCTCAACACTTAATTACCTGAGAAAACGTGCTAAAAGTCAGCTTTCGCTGTTGAGATCTTAGGTTTAAATTCAACTAATAACATAGTGGACATATACGCAAAACGCTTGCTAGCTAGACTAAGGATTCGCTAAAAGCCTGCGGATACCCTCCGCTCTCAACATAACACACGGATACCCTTCCGCAATAACCACAACACACGGATACCCTTCCGTAACAACATAGATATTCGGGTAACCCCCGCAATACCAATAAATACTCGGATAACCTCCGGAGTATTAATAACCTATAGGTGCACACTACAGTATCTAAAGAAGTCAACCTTGAATAGTACACACGAAACTATGTGACTAAAGCTGACAATCCAAATAACTAAATAAGCCAACCTTGAATAGTACACACAACATATATGTGACTAAAGCTGACAATCCACCAATAACCAAATAAGCCAACCTTGAATAGTACACACGACATGTGTGACTAAAGCTGACAATAGATCCTAGTCCATACGCATAGCAAGTTTAGAAAGAATATAAAAGCGATAATAGTCCACGTAAAATAATTTGCACGTTTCTCACCCCAATCGTTGAAAACATAGTTCAAGAGTAAAAAAAGTGGGGCTATGACTCACCTCAAGTCCAGAAAATAGTAAGACGAGGTAGGTAGCAATAAGATGTATGATAACTCACGAAACAGCAACTACGGACTTGGCACGACCTAACAATATTAACTCTTTCAGAAATCATTTCCTCAAATATATAATATTCCCAAACCCGGACGAGAATCCGTTTTATTTCCGAAAATCCATTTCGTATTAGTTTGGTGTATTTGCGTTTGGTATCCATACGGGTGGTGGGTCGACTCAAAACAAACCAACAAGATCACACGTAGAACATATAATAAACTATAGATCTAATATTAGCCCAATATATCATTTAAATAAATCGCCAAAGTTTACCAAATCCGTCGATTTGATAATCCTCATATTTATCTACGTAATATACCGTTCCAAGATTACACCCAATCTAAAGCACATATAAAGCACATAGCACATAATTACTATATAGTATATATCATAGTTTAATAAATTCCTCGTATATATTGTAACAATTCGCAATTTCAGGTTAATTACCATTCCTGGAAAATTTCACTATTCACTTTTACTATTCATTTTTCCCGAAACTTTCCCGAAAGTTGATTTTCATTTGATATTCTCGAGTGATAAATCATTTCCATGACAAATTAAATGTTTGACATTCGTCAGATCATTTTCGTGAAAGTTATTAAGGAATTACACGTTTTAGGGTAAAACGTCATTCAGAAATTCTACGTACAACGAAACTCGACCGCGTTAAGTGACCCCGCATCAGAAAAATGTTTGACACACTCATGATTTATTTGAGAATTAATTGTGACTGAGAAAAACATGACCAAAGACTTCCCAGCAGGTCACCCAAGTCGGTACTACTCTCACATGAGCACGCTTAACCGAATGGGCGATTAACCGTTAGACCACAAAACGAGTTTCTAAGACGTTTTGAGTTTTCAAACTTATTAGAAAAAGTCAACATAATTTTTCCCTCCTCCTTTGACCAAAAGTCATTCCTTGATTTTTAGGCTTACGGTTTGATGTCTAAAAGACATTTAACACCAACCGACACTAGACTGAGCCCAGTCTAGACATTATAAGTCATTTTAAATCATTTATATCATATTAGAAAAGTAACATTTTACTTTTCTCAGTTTTACGTAAAATTCGTACATTTTACGTATTACGCGTTTTAGACCCGTGTTTCCAGTTTTTAGCAGGGTTTACCACCCAAACGGAACCTACCACTCATTTTATATTTTATTATGGAACTTATTGACATGTTTATCAATACTTTAAAGTTTCATAATTTTACGACACCCGGTTTTACGTTTTGAGGCGTAACAACTTACGGTTTGCATTTCCCGGAGTCAAGTTTCATCCTAATACTTAGGATAATACCAAGCAAAAGCCAAAGCTTGCTCTCCAAGCTCATGAAACCGGCCTAGGGGGGGGGGAGTCATCCCCATGTGGCTTCATCTCATAAATTTACCCCTAAATCAACACTTAATTACAACTTGGTCACCAAGTTGTAACACTTTCCTAGTAAGCTTCCTAACCTCCTCATTTTTGACTATAAATACTCCCTCCCATCCCCTTTGTTGCCGTGCATCCCCAACCCCATAACCATCCCATTCTTAGCTCATTTCCTTCTAGTTTCATGCATGGTTCAAGTGATTCTTCAAGGTTGAAACCCTAGATAGGTTATCATTCATCAAACACTTCCATAACCTCATATACTTGGTGATTTCTCTTGAGTTTAAATCCACTCAAGTCACCTAAACCTTCATCATCCATCTTTCAAGAATACCAAGGGTAGAAAGATTGCATGAAGTGAAGTGGGTTGAAGCAAGTCTATCAAAGTCCTATCCTTACATGTTAACTTCCTTTCATCTTTGAAAGCCAAAAGTTGTGAGCCAAACCCTAACTTGATTCTTGTTAAATAATCATGTTCATGTTATTTACATACTATTTGTGCTATATATTGTCTTGTATTAATGTCCATGATGTATAAAAATGACTAAAACAAGTATTGATACATATATGTAACTTATGTTATTCAAACAAGTAAACTAGTGACCTTCTTGGAAAACCACGACCAAAATGGTAAAAATATGATATTGGATCATTACATATTGTAGTAGAGGACTTAACAAGGAAACCATAGCAATTTGAACCACCCAAAACGAGTATACGAGTCAAAAGTTATGGCGATTTGAAATTACCAAAGATTTCCGGCAAAACTGCCAAATAGCTTCCTGATCAAATTTGGGTTTTGAAAGTCATACTTCTGGTCCGATTCATCAAAAAGTTAAAACACGAAAGTTGTCCGGAACGACGTTTTCGTTCAGGAATAAAGAAACTCGAGACCTAAAAATGCTTTCCGAGTGATAAAATTCTTCAAAATTCTAAACAGCCCATTTTTAGACAAAGTCATTACATATAGGTTATGGTTTATGAAGACCAAAGGGGTCTTATGACCTATAATCAAGACCACCACCATGGATAGAGCCAAGGTTGTGTCTCATGACCTTGAAACAAGGACTAAGGGTCATGGCTAGGCCATGACGAAATGACCATAACAACTTACATAGGCGTAAACATGAAACAATGAATTAGGCGATAACATGAACAAGCAATTTGGATCTACTTCACCTAAAAGGAAACCATGAGATTTTACCAAGAGAAAATGGTCATTCAAGACTTATGAAACTACCCCTAATAACAATCTTCATGTACTAATAAACTTTCCTAAGTTTATTCAAATATCGGACATGTAACTTTTCGGATCAAAACTTATATCTATATATTTCATCAACTACTACAATAGTAGGGAGCCTCATGTGAGGAGTTCATTATGTAAGCCGTCGAGTTGAGTTGTGGATTTACGAATTAAAGTGTCCTGGCTCCTCGAACGCTTACTAACATGACTTCTGAATTATGTCGGCCCGAACGGTAGTGAACGATATACCAAAACATACATGTTTCATGAATCTTTCTTTCAAAGACTTATACTATACATCATACCACATCATGGACTAAGTGAAAGATATATATATATATATATATATATATATATATTGGCATGTTTATGTCTCCTTAGACATTACTCCGATCCTAAGTCGCAACATTCGATTATAGGTTGCTCGTAGAAACCTACACGATTCAACCGTTACATTCATTACTTGCTATCTTAACTTAAGGTGAGTTCATAGCCCCACTTTACATTACTTCAATGTTTTACAAACCCTTGGGGGGAATACATGCTATCATTTTTCTACTCGAACACAATGCTTTCTACTGTCTGTTATTCGACTATGTTTTATTATCACTAAGTAACATCCTTGCCAAACCAAGATCCCTTAGTATGAACCATTTAATCACTTGCGAGGGTTACCTGCAAGTGAGCGCGAATATTGTGAATAGGCCTATTGGGATTGACGAATCCCATTTGTTTTGATTAGTTCAAACAAATGCATTAATATTTGAAACATTAGGTATGACGGCAAAGTACCTACCGGGATAAATCTGCCAATCGATATTGGTACACTTTAACGTTTTGGTTTCATAAGCTTAGTGTATAATACATTTTATGGGCGTATAATAACGTAGCCTACCTGTTTTGTTTTCCAAACATTGGTGTGAGTCTACAGCTCACACTACGATTATTGTGTTCAAACGATTTACCTACAAACACTACGATTATGGTGTTCAAACGATTTACCTACAAACACTACGATTATGGTGTTCAAACGATTTAACTACCAACACATTGTGTTCAAACGATTTAACAAACTCTATGAATATCACTCAACCTTTGTGTTGACCTCTCAAGCATGTATTTCAGGTTCATGACGATCAAGGATGGCACGGAAGGACACGGATACTCAAGAGGGCTATAAATTTACTTATCATTCAAAAACTCATTTATTATACATTGTAAACATGGAACCAATTGGGACCTCATTTTGTAAATCTCTGATATTTATACAATTTGAATGATAAATCTTTTAAAATGACTCAATTGGAGTTCGTTTTCTATTATTGTGACTATTGTGCTGTCAAGTAACACCCAGTTCGAATTCCGCTGCAACCATGAATTGGGGGTGTTACAGATTGGTATCAGAGCCATGGTTATAGAGAAACGGGTCTAATTGAGACCTAAACTATAACTACAATTACAAGCAAAAACATTTTATAGCCTTCCGCTCTCCGTGTCTTCCATCCTCCAGACGATTATGGACTTATTAAGCATTTTATGCTACATGAACATATAAGTATATTTATATATACATTCGAGTTATTTTCAATCATTTTATCTAAACATATCTACACATACCTATTCTATGGCATTTCGACACAACTACATTCTCCCAATCATGTTCCTACTCCAACATTTTATGTCCAAGATATTGTAACGAATTACGATGGTCTTTTCTATTTTCCGGACATTGTATGATACAATGGTCTTAATCATTTCTCAAATGTTTTGAGTCACACAATTGTCTAACCTACTTCCCAGACATTGTGAATTGCACAATGGTCTAACCTACTTCCGAGACATTGTGTTTTGCGCAATGGTCTCTAGAATTATTCCATCACATCATCAATATCATTTCATATGATACCAAAAACCCATCACAATTTATCGATTTCCAAACAAGAAATATGAGATTTCTAAAGGACAAACAAAATCCATTACCTACAAAAGCTGAAGTTCAGCTCTACATTCATCAAAGTTTTCTTATGAAACATTCATTATTAAAAGTTCGTGATCCTGGCCAAGTATGTTCTGTTTTAGAACTACTTAAAACTTCCTTTCCATACGTACCTACCCTTACTATCTTCTATGCAATGGAATATGAAAACATACGTTACAAGTCTTGTATGGACGGGACTTGCAACTTAAAGGTTTGACATCGCCTTTGTTAGTGGACAGTTTCCCGAAAGCAACGGACATATCACAAGTATACCTAATTTAGGTATTTGAAAATTTTATCGAACCTTGGCTAAATATAGACTAGTCACCTATATTTAACCTAGGGACAGTGGAATATAGTCTGACTAACTATATTCGACTTAAAATTTTCAAATACTGAGAATAGTTGTACTAGGGTTATGTTTAGATTGATTTCCTACATGAACACGATAAACCACCATAATACATTAAAACAATCTAGAGACACGATAGTGTCTTACCACTCAGCGAGATCTTAACACCTTATTTGTATGATCTAAATTCATTCTTGAAAATTTTCATTTATGAGATAATCCGAACTACTATCTTGGGATAGTTATCAATTATTCTCTTCATCCTGTAGAAGTACTATCCTGTTTAGGTCCTAAGGATACCATTCCATCATAAACTTTTAAAATCTCTTAAGATTTTTAAAGCAAACTCAACATCTATACCTAACAGTATTAATGTTAAGCATACATTACACACTTTTGTTCATCAACATATCACAACATTATCGTCACAACCGTTGGAACCACAAGCTCATTAACAGATCTTGATGCACTTTTAAAGCTCAAATCATCCTTAGTTACATCACAAGCACGCTCATCAGCTTTACAAGATTGAATATTCATCTTGTACTTTTGCTACACCAGTGTTATCTCGTAATACACTACCTTGTAACTCACCGGCTAAGTATGAATGTTGGGTTGGGAATTCTTAAGTAGGATGATTTGTAATTGTTTGAATGGATTGGGATGCCTTTTCATTTAAATAAAGAAATTATAAATCACCGAACCATAAGTTTATATTCCTCTATTTACATTGTTTGGGATGCCTCTCTATGTAAATAAAGAATTATAAACAAGTGGGCTTATTTGTGTCCGAAATAACATAAGTATGAAGTCAACCTACATTATATTGCTCGGGTATGGCTTGATACCTACATTACATTGCTCGGGTATGGCATGATACCTACATTACATTGCTCGGGTATGGCATGATACCTACATTATATTCGCCACAAGAAATCCTATCTTTTCACCGACATCGCTTCAAACCATGACATAAACACTAGGTACAACAACCGATTACCTACTAGAATATGATTGCGACTACTATCCCAATTTCCATTGATATTCCACTACTATATCAATTTCCATTTATTGGATTCCTATGTAAATTGCTATTGTTGTTCAACTGTTATATCAATTGCTATTGATACTTGACAACTATATCAATTTCCATTTTGATATTTAACTATATCAATTTCTGTACAACTACTATATCAATTTCTATTAATAATCGACTGCTATATCAATTTTCTTTGATATTCGACTATTATATGGATCTCTACTGATATTCAACCATGTTATCAATCTCTATTGACACACCATATTCTGAGACAAATCAAACTATATCACTAGTAATTCCAGACTTTGGTCCTCATAAGTAACCACACATCTTTATCGACACCACTCCAACATATGACACACATAAGGGGTAGAGACTGTAACAATTCGCAATTTCAGGTTAATTACCATTCCTGGAAAATTTCACTATTCACTTTTACTATTCATTTTTCCCGAAACTTTCCCGAAAGTTGATTTTCATTTGATATTCTCGAGTGATAAATCATTTCCATGACAAATTAAATGTTTGACATTCGTCAGATCATTTTCGTGAAAGTTATTAAGGAATTACACGTTTTAGGGTAAAACGTCATTCAGAAATTCTACGTACAACGAAACTCGACCGCGTTAAGTGACCCCGCATCAGAAAAATGTTTGACACACTCATGATTTATTTGAGAATTAATTGTGACTGAGAAAAACATGACCAAAGACTTCCCAGCAGGTCACCCAAGTCGGTACTACTCTCACATGAGCACGCTTAACCGAATGGGCGATTAACCGTTAGACCACAAAACGAGTTTCTAAGACGTTTTGAGTTTTCAAACTTATTAGAAAAAGTCAACATAATTTTTCCCTCCTCCTTTGACCAAAAGTCATTCCTTGATTTTTAGGCTTACGGTTTGATGTCTAAAAGACATTTAACACCAACCGACACTAGACTGAGCCCAGTCTAGACATTATAAGTCATTTTAAATCATTTATATCATATTAGAAAAGTAACATTTTACTTTTCTCAGTTTTACGTAAAATTCGTACATTTTACGTATTACGCGTTTTAGACCCGTGTTTCCAGTTTTTAGCAGGGTTTACCACCCAAACGGAACCTACCACTCATTTTATATTTTATTATGGAACTTATTGACATGTTTATCAATACTTTAAAGTTTCATAATTTTACGACACCCGGTTTTACGTTTTGAGGCGTAACAACTTACGGTTTGCATTTCCCGGAGTCAAGTTTCATCCTAATACTTAGGATAATACCAAGCAAAAGCCAAAGCTTGCTCTCCAAGCTCATGAAACCGGCCTAGGGGGGGGAGTCATCCCCATGTGGCTTCATCTCATAAATTTACCCCTAAATCAACACTTAATTACAACTTGGTCACCAAGTTGTAACACTTTCCTAGTAAGCTTCCTAACCTCCTCATTTTTGACTATAAATACTCCCTCCCATCCCCTTTGTTGCCGTGCATCCCCAACCCCATAACCATCCCATTCTTAGCTCATTTCCTTCTAGTTTCATGCATGGTTCAAGTGATTCTTCAAGGTTGAAACCCTAGATAGGTTATCATTCATCAAACACTTCCATAACCTCATATACTTGGTGATTTCTCTTGAGTTTAAATCCACTCAAGTCACCTAAACCTTCATCATCCATCTTTCAAGAATACCAAGGGTAGAAAGATTGCATGAAGTGAAGTGGGTTGAAGCAAGTCTATCAAAGTCCTATCCTTACATGTTAACTTCCTTTCATCTTTGAAAGCCAAAAGTTGTGAGCCAAACCCTAACTTGATTCTTGTTAAATAATCATGTTCATGTTATTTACATACTATTTGTGCTATATATTGTCTTGTATTAATGTCCATGATGTATAAAAATGACCAAAACAAGTATTGATACATATATGTAACTTATGTTATTCAAACAAGTAAACTAGTGACCTTCTTGGAAAACCACGACCAAAATGGTAAAAATATGATATTGGATCATTACATATTGTAGTAGAGGACTTAACAAGGAAACCATAGCAATTTGAACCACCCAAAACGAGTATACGAGTCAAAAGTTATGGCGATTTGAAATTACCAAAGATTTCCGGCAAAACTGCCAAATAGCTTCCTGATCAAATTTGGGTTTTGAAAGTCATACTTCTGGTCCGATTCATCAAAAAGTTAAAACACGAAAGTTGTCCAGAACGACGTTTTCGTTCAGGAACAAAGAAGCTCGAGACCTAAAAATGCTTTCCGAGTGATAAAATTCTTCAAAATTCTAAACAGCCCATTTTTAGACAAAGTCATTACATATAGGTTATGGTTTATGAAGACCAAAGGGGTCTTATGACCTATAATCAAGACCACCACCATGGATAGAGCCAAGGTTGTGTCTCATGACCTTGAAACAAGGACTAAGGGTCATGGCTAGGCCATGACGAAATGACCATAACAACTTACATAGGCGTAAACATGAAACAATGAATTAGGCGATAACATGAACAAGCAATTTGGATCTACTTCACCTAAAAGGAAACCATGAGATTTTACCAAGAGAAAATGGTCATTCAAGACTTATGAAACTACCCCTAATAACAATCTTCATGTACTAATAAACTTTCCTAAGTTTATTCAAATATCGGACATGTAACTTTTCGGATCAAAACTTATATCTATATATTTCATCAACTACTACAATAGTAGGGAGCCTCATGTGAGGAGTTCATTATGTAAGCCGTCGAGTTGAGTTGTGGATTTACGAATTAAAGTGTCCTGGCTCCTCGAACGCTTACTAACATGACTTCTGAATTATGTCGGCCCGAACGGTAGTGAACGATATACCAAAACATACATGTTTCATGAATCTTTCTTTCAAAGACTTATACTATACATCGTACCACATCATGGACTAAGTGCAAGATATATATATATATATATATATATTGGCATGTTTATGTCTCCTTAGACATTACTCCGATCCTAAGTCGCAACATTCGATTATAGGTTGCTCGTAGAAACCTACACGATTCAACCGTTACATTCATTACTTGCTATCTTAACTTAAGGTGAGTTCATAGCCCCACTTTACATTACTTCAATGTTTTACAAACCCTTGGGGGGAATACATGCTATCATTTTTCTACTCGAACACAATGCTTTCTACTGTCTGTTATTCGACTATGTTTTATTATCACTAAGTAACATCCTTGCCAAACCAAGATCCCTTAGTATGAACCATTTAATCACTTGCGAGGGTTACTTGCAAGTGAGCGCGAATATTGTGAATAGGCCTATTGGGATTGACGAATCCCATTTGTTTTGATTAGTTCAAACAAATGCATTAATATTTGAAACATTAGGTATGACGGCAAAGTACCTACCGGGATAAATCTGCCAATCGATATTGGTACACGTTAACGTTTTGGTTTCATAAGCTTAGTGTATAATACATTTTATGGGCGTATAATAACGTAGCCTACCTGTTTTGTTTTCCAAACATTGTTGTGAGTCTACAGCTCACACTACGATTATTGTGTTCAAACGATTTACCTACAAACACTACGATTATGGTGTTCAAACGATTTACCTACAAACACTACGATTATGGTGTTCAAACGATTTAACTACCAACACATTGTGTTCAAACGATTTAACAAACTCTATGAATATCACTCAACCTTTGTGTTGACCTCTCAAGCATGTATTTCAGGTTCATGACGATCAAGGATGGCACGGAAGGACACGGATACTCAAGAGGGCTATAAATTTACTTATCATTCAAAAACTCATTTATTATACATTGTAAACATGGAACCAATTGGGACCTCATTTTGTAAATCTCTGATATTTATACAATTTGAATGATAAATCTTTTAAAACGACTCAATTGGAGTTCGTTTTCTATTATTGTGACTATTGTGCTGTCAAGTAACACCCAGTTCGAATTCCGCTGCAACCATGAATTGGGGGTGTTACATATATCGTCAAATTGGCCAGATTTCCCGATATATACACTCGCAATTTATTACACTTTACATATACTACAACCTGTGGGCGTCGTAGGATACGATGCCCACTAATATGTTCGTTTCATATAATCAAATAACCCGGCTCAACCTTACGGTTAAGTGGTTATTTACTTATAGAAAACGTCTATATTAGTCGTCATATATCTGAGACAACACGAACGTCGCAAATAATAACTTACCTGGACCCGAGTGACAACAATTTCGCCTAACTCAATAAGTTTATTCGTTATTTATCCGAAATGACATTTTATTAACCGTTTCATAATTGTCGGGAGTTTCCCGTTTTATAACACAATTTTTATAATAATAATACGTTTAATAATATTACGCCACTTTCGTAGCCTAATATATATCTAATCGTATTATTTATAATACAACTCGTGATTATTATTATTATTAATATACGCGTTTATATAGCTATATATACGTTATTCACGTATATACTTTCGTATAAATGTTCATATTATCAATAATTATTATTATGAGTTTTATTATTCTCGTTTTAGTTTTAATAGTTATTGAGTTATACGAAATGGTCATATGTCCGAGTCATGACCCTCGGCTCATTGTCCAAGTCTAATAATAAGCAAAAGTTATAAATAATAAATCTCCGTCCAATCACAATCTCAAACCACGGGCTACAACAATAAGGTCCGACTACGGTACCCGACTAACCTATCTCCGTCAATCTAACGACCGTCTCATAATCGGTCCTCATCCACACTTACCAATCGACAACAACTCCTCAATACCAAAAACCATATCCAAATCAACCCATATGTATTCGGCCGAGAAATAAATACCACAACAATATATACCAAAAACAATCATAACAAATAACAAATAGTTCACAATTATAACAAGAAAAATAACATCAACCAAGTTAGTGTTCGGGTCGGTTTACCAAGCCGAACCCGAGTCAACACTTCACCACAACTAGTGTGGGTCCCACCCGAGACCTCCATGGTCTTGGCTAGCTCTAAATGAGCCAAACTAACCACACGACCTACTAGGGTCGTCGGCCAAGAATCCATTCGACAACCATGGTCAACCATGACCAACATGAATCGGTCAAACCGCAAGAATGAGGATCCAAACATCCTCATTCGATCACCAAGAATCAACAAGATCAGTTAATCGGAAGAACAAGCTCAAACCGAGGGTATCACCCTCGGGTACACCTCGACCCGACGAAAATAAACCAAACCCGGATACCAAACTTCTTTTAAAACCATTTTTATTGAAAACCCACATGATTCTTGTAACAAGAATCATAACCCTAAGAAAAAATAATGAAATCCGTGACTCTTAGTCACGATTCGAACCCACAACTCGAGTTAAAACTCGTCCTACCTTCCAAAGCAAAGCCAAATCGAGGAGATACTCAAGAAATAATAAGAAAATGATGATGAACTCGTGATAATATGATTCGAATTTGATGTTAATGTAGGAGTTAGGGCGCGTGTTATAGCTCAAATGAAAGATCTCGACGAGATGGTTAAAGTGGTGGTGTTATTTTTGGTGTGGGAGTGGCCGGCCAAAGAGGGCGGCGGCTAGGGTTATCAAAGAGAGGAAAAGGAGAGATGAGAGGTGAGAGAGATAGTAAAGTTGGGTTTGTTTGTGGTGTGTGGGTGAAAACCGGACCACACAACCTTTATTAACTTTTCTCTTTTTTTTTTTTTTTTTTTTTTTTTTTTTTTTTTATATAAAGTTAATAATAATAATAATAATAATAATAATAATAATAATAATAATAATAATAATAATAATAATAATAATAATAATAATATTATTATTACGGTTGAGCGGGTAACGCGGGTTATTGTAAAAACACGTGGCCCGAACCCGAACTCATTTTAAAACTTTCATACCACTCGAGAAACTCTCGTAAATAAATAAAAATATATATCGGACTCGTAAGACGAATCATAAAATTGTTGTTAGGAAATCCTAGTGCCAAAGTCAACGTAGTACCAAGTGAGAATTCGAATATACATCACTGATCACATAATCAAAATGAATTATGAACATAATTCACGAATTCCATAACGTCGTTAAATAAAATATCCATAAAATAGGTCTTACAAGTTCGTTGTGAAATGAAAATTTCAAATAAAAATTATAAACGAACTTATATTGAAATGCGGGTTTTAAAATAGCTCCCTAAACTGCCGGTTGTCACATCCTCCCCGTCTCAGAAGGAAACCCGTCCCGGGTTTCACTCGGAAAAGTTTTCATCTACGAAGTGAAAAGCTTCGGATATCTCTTCCTGAACTCGTCCTCACGTTCCCACGTATATTCTGGTCCATGTCGGGAATTCCAACGAACCTTGACGAGCGGAATGCGACTCCTCTTGAGTCGTTTAACTTCACGATCTAAAATCTCAATCGGTTCCTCCACGAAATTCAGTTTCTCATCAACACGAATGTGCCTCATTGGAATGACGGGCATTTCATCAGAAAGACATTTCTTCAAATTACTCACGTGAAGCACGTCGTGAACTTTGCTCAGTTCAGACGGTAATTCCAACCTATAAGCCACGTGCCCAATTCTTTCTAAGATCAAGAATGGTCCAATGTAGCGTGGGTTGAGTTTACCACGTTTCCCGAAACGTATTACACCTTTCCAAGGCGAGACTTTCAGCATTACTTTGTCTCCAACCTGGAACTCTAAAGGTTTACGTCTCTGATCGGCATAGCTCTTCTGCCTATCTCTGGCCGCCTGCAACCGATCACGAATCTGAGTCACTTTCTCGGTAGTTTCCAAAATAAGCTCAGGGCCTGTAAGTTGACTATCTCCAACTTCTGCCCAACCAATAGGCGAACGACACTTTCTGCCATACAAAGCTTCGAATGGTGCAGCCTTAAGACTTGTGTGGTAGCTGTTATTATAGAAGAATTCCGCAAGGGGCAAATACTTCTCCCAGCCTTTACCAAAGTCTATGATGCATGCACGAAGCATATCCTCTAGCGTCTGAATGGTCCTCTCACTTTGACCATCGGTTTGGGGATGATACGCAGTACTCATATCAAGCCTCGTCCCCAAAGCCGTTTGAAGTGATCGCCACAAAGCTGACGTAAAACGGCTATCACGATCTGAAATAATAGATATCGGGACTCCATGACGCGAAATAATTTCCTTCACATATAACCTTGCAAGCTTATCCACACTATCATCTTCACTAATAGCTAAGAAATGAGCAGACTTTGTCAGACGATCCACAATTACCCAGATAGCGTCACAACCGCTAGCTGTCCTCGGTAACTTGGTAATGAAGTCCATAGTAATCCGCTCCCATTTCCATACTGGAAGTTCTGGTTGCGTTAGTAGTCCTGACGGTCTCTGGTGTTCAGCCTTAACCTTGGCGCATGTCAAGCACTTACTAACGTACGATGCTATACTTGCCTTCATATTTGGCCACCAATAGAACTTCTTAAGATCTTGGTACATTTTATCGGAACCAGGGTGAATGGAGTATTTTGACTTATGCGACTCATGCATAATCAATTCTCGAATTTCTCCATATAACGGTACCCAAATCCGCTCTTCAAAACATAATAATCCATCAGAACGCTTAACAAATCCTTTCTCATTATCAGCCATCCCAAATATATTCTCGGCAGATCTATTTTCTGCTTTTAACGCTTCCGTTTGAGCTTCGAGTATTTGAGATGGTAATGGCGATACGATAGTCATTCCCAATGACCTAACTCGTAATGGTGGTACTCTTTCCTTTCGACTAAGAGCATCAGCAACAACGTTTGCTTTACCAGGATGGTAGCGAATTTCACAATCATAATCGCTTAGCAACTCGATCCAACGTCGTTGTCTCATGTTGAGCTCTTTTTGATTCAAGATGTGTTGTAGACTTTTATGGTCAGTAAATACGACACACTTGGTTCCGTACAAGTAATGTCTCCATATTCTTAAAGCAAAAACCACAGCACCGAGCTCCAAATCATGGGTAGTGTAGTTTTTCTCATGCTTTTTGAGCTGTCGGGAAGCATAAGCTATCACCTTCTCTCGTTGCATTAACACGGCTCCTAAACCTTTATGTGAGGCGTCACAATAGACGACGAAATCCTCGTTACCTTCTGGTAACGCTAAGATAGGAGCGCTACACAACATTTTCTTAAGCAATTGAAACGCTTCCTCTTCTTTATCCCCCCATTCATACGCAACACTCTTTTGAGTCAATTTGGTCAATGGTTTAGCTATCTTCGAAAATCCCTCGATGAATCTTCGGTAATAGCCAGCTAAACCCAAAAATTGACGAACTTCGGTTGGGGTTGTAGGTGCAGCCCAATCTTTTATTGCTTCAATTTTTGCAGGATCCACGTGGACTCCTTGTTTATCAATCACGTGACCCAAAAATTGTACAGTCGGAATCCAAAATTCGCATTTCGAAAACTTGGCATAAAGTTTCTCCTTCCTGAGCAATTCCAAAATGAGTCTTAAATGCTCCTCGTGCTCTTTCTCACTCTTTGAATAAATCAGAATGTCATCGATGAATACAATCACGAACTTATCCAAGTATGGCTTACACACACGATTCATGAGATCCATGAATATTGCTGGTGCGTTAGTCAACCCAAACGGCATCACCTGAAACTCGTAATGCCCGTAACGGGTTCTGAAAGCCGTTTTTGGAATATCCTCCTCACGAACTCGAAGTTGATGATATCCCGATCTCAAATCGATCTTCGAATACACACTCGATCCTTGAAGCTGATCGAACAAGTCATCGATCCTAGGTAACGGGTATCGATTCTTCACCGTTAACTTATTCAACTCTCTATAATCAATACACATACGAAACGATCCATCCTTCTTCTTCACAAATAAGACTGGGGCTCCCCAAGGTGAAGAACTTGGTCTTATGAATCCCTTTTCGGCTAACTCCGCCAATTGTTTCGACAACTCTTCCAGTTCGGTAGGTGCAAGACGATAAGGTGCTCGTGCTACAGGTGCAGCACCAGGTATCAACTCAATCTGAAACTCCACTTGTCTAGTCGGTGGGATTCCCGGCAAATCTTCGGGAAACACATCAGGAAAATCACGAACTATAGGTACATCTCCAATGCACCTTTCCTTTTTCTTCGTCTCTCCCTTCTCAGAAATTTGAGCTAAGAAAAGATAACATCCCTTCTTTATTAGCTTCGGTAACTTAGTGCAAGAAATCACCGCCAATCGGGATGGGCTCCTAGAATCCTTTCGGTCTCCTAATATATTTAGGACCTCCTTTCCGTATGGTACACGCACGATCTTCTCGTCGCAAAGTATGTGAGCACGATACTTCGACAACCAATCCATACCAATGATTACATCAAAACTTCCTAACGTGACGGGTAGAAGATCTATGTTGAAAGGGTGGTTCAAGAAATTTAACGTACAACCGCGAATGATGGTATTAATCCTTTCTATGTTTCCATTAGCTAACTCAATATCATATCCAATTCCTAAGGCCATCGGGGGTTTCTCTAGTAAGGGTGCAAATGTAGTGGACACAAAACTTCTATCGGCACCAATATCAAATAGTATGGAAGCATAACGATTATTGAGAAGGAACGTACCAGTAACGACGTTCGGATCTTCTCCTCTCTCGTTCCCGAGTGCATACACTCTTCCCTGAGCAGCTCCAGCTTCCACACGTTGGTCCCCATTATCTTGTCGCCCACGATTTCCTCCAGCTCCACGGTTTTCATAATTGTACCCATTACCACCCGAGCCTTGATTTCCACGGTTCCGCGATTCTCTACACTCATTCCTATAGTGTCCCTTCTTTCCACACCCATAACAGGTAACATCTGCCTTGTTTCTCATCTCAGGAGCAGCTTGAACCATTGCAAGAGGTCGAGCTCTACAGTCCCTAGCTGTATGTCCTTTCCTTGAGCAATTCTGGCATTTCACACTACACCATCCAGTGTGATGCTGATGGCAACGATCACACTTGGGTGCATCACCGTTCTGATTCTTCTTATCTCCATTCTCAATAGCATAAGCCTTAGCTTGTCTCTTGCTTCGGTGATCATTACTCTTAGAGTGACGGTCTCTCTTTCTCTTTCCATTCTTCTCCTTATCAGCTTCTTCTAATTCCAACGAATCCATAAGTTGTTGAGCAATTGTGATTGCCTCATGGATGTTTGTAGGCCTAGCAGAAATTACATCATTCCTCGTAGCTACAGGCAATCCATCAGTATACCTCTCAATCTTTTGAGTCTCGGTTTTCACCATATCAAGGCACAACAAGGCTAACTCCTGGTAATGACGATTGTAAGTCGCCATATCATTACCTTTCACCTTGTGGTTCCAAAACTCAATCTCTAGCTTCTTGACCTCATTCCTTGGGCAATAAGTCTGAATCAACAAGGACTTAAATTGCTCCCAAGTCATAGCATATGCTACATCACTCCCAACTGCATTTCGGTAGTTGTTCCACCAAGTCAAAGCTTCATCCTTGAAAGTAAAAGAAGCAAACTTTACCTTCGCATTCTCCGCACAACCACTGACATTAAACACTGACTCAGTCTTCTCAATCCATCTGACTAAGTAAACCACTCCTTCATTTCCACCAAACTCAATGGGTCCACAAATCTTGAATTCCTTGTATTGACATCCATTAGCACGAACAGGTGGAAAAGTTCCAGCAGAATTGTTGGAATGATTTGACTCAGCGAGTAGTTCAGCAACTCTTTGCTTCACGAGTTGGTTGATCATTGCTTGATCCACAGTAGGTGCGTTAAGTGGAACATGACCATTGTCTCCCTGAACATCAACATTTTGATTCCTGTTGTTACGGTTAGTGGTGTCCAGGTTGTCAGGAGTAGGGGTTTCAACATTTCGAGTAGGTCGACGACCTCGACGAGCAGGAGTAGTCACAGCAGGACCAGTCCTGGTAGACCTAACAGGGTTTCGACGGGGTGCCATTGATCTATAACATCACACAAGTTCATGAATCTCCATTAGAACTTATCGACATGCTCAACAAAACATCTCAACGAAATCAAGTCATAGAAAGAATGGCAACGACACGCTATGTAATAATAAGCGAATAAGGACTCAATTTCCATAACACCCAAAATCACATAATGCCATATGCTAATAACCATCAACCATACAATAGCGATATATATCGTTCCAACTAGCGGATAACACAAAACATACTAATCGTTCCAAAAGAGACGAATACCGAACAAAATACATCAAAATATGATAACTAGCTTTTCTAACCGAACACTCCTCGGCTAAGAAAGCAACAAGATAATATAACTCAAACAACTAGCCACGTGGCTGATGGAGAATTCTCAACTCCTGCCTCAAGCCATCAAGATCCCTCCATAACGATCCTAACTCCACGCTATGGGTGTCTCGGTCTCTCTTGAGGTCAGCCACCTCCTTCTCTAGCTCGGCATTCCTTTGCCAAAGCTTGCGGTCGGCCTCACGAGCAGTAACGAATCCTCGCTGCAAACTATCGATATGCTCGTGGACATCCATCATAACTCTCCTCAGCTCAGTAGCCCTGCCCACAGCGACAATCAAATCAACTCTCAAATCTGCTAGAAACTCTCCAATAACTCTCTCAAGTCGATCAGATACACGTGCAACTCTGTCACTAAGCTCAGTAATCCGAGCCCACAACCTGCCAACCTCACCCAACTCTGCATGCTCAGCAGAAATCTCAGAAGATGCATCCGACTCAACGGGACTACCAGGTGGCAACTCAAACAAGAACGGATGATCAGGTGAATCGGGCTCAATCGGGTGTACAGGTGAATCAGGCTCCTCAGCCTGAGCTGGTGGTGCTAACTCATCATCATCATCATCAGGCATCTCATCCTCCTGAGGGTCATCCTCCTCCTCAGGGTCATCATCATCACCATGCTCAGCCTCCTGAGGGTCATCCTCCCGCTCAGGGTCATCAGCCTCATCCTCACCCTCGTACTCCTCCTCCTCATCGGAAGAGTACCTCATCACTCGTCGTCACCTACTAGGTGAACCATGTGGAGATGTAGTAGGTGATCTAGGACGATGACGCAATGATGTGGGTGGCGCCTCAGACAGAAGAGAATGAGCATCAATCTGTAAAGGTGATGGAGTAGGGCGTACCGACATGCGTGCCGTAGCTCGGTGGGCAAAGCGTGGTGCCACACGAGCCAAAGCCTGATGAAGAGTAAGCTGCCTCGATGTACCAGGGAGCCCTAGAGAAGATGAGGGTCCCTGCGTAGATGCAGCAGGTAGTGCTGAAGTAGAAGCTGCCTGTGACACAATAGCTGAAGACATGGCCATCTGGTAAGGGTCATCAGATGCCATAGTGAACTGTGCAGGTAAAACTGGTGCAGTAAGGATGTCCTCGACGACATCAGGCATATGGGAGGCCATAGTCTGTGACAACGGCGTAGGGTAGGTGTAAGTGTTTCAAAACAACTTAAATCACAACTCATAAAATCGTACCAAATATACACATCAAATAATACCATATAATCTTAATAAAAGAATTTCAAACACCGCATTCCTAAAAATGTTTATAAAACATATAGACCGTATAAATCCTCGAGAACGCCATCTTATTACTAAAATCCATAAACCTCAAATCATCTCAAATATCTCATAATACCTCAAATAATAGAAGATGCTTCGGCTTGGCGGGCTGGCGGGCGGTAGTCAAGGATCATTTTCTATAAAAATACGGTTATAGTTTAGGCGTTTATTTACCTAGTTCTCTATAACCTTGGCTCTGATACCAATCTGTAACACCCCCAAAATTTGATACAGCGGAAGACTCAACAAGCTTTCGGGGTGCTACGGGGATTGGTATCCAACACAAGACAATATAGAACGAGATAAAGTAAACATAGTAAAAACACAACCAAAACGGGGTTTTAAGGTTTACATTTATCCCAACATCATTCAGAGTCAGGCCCAAAATAAAATAACAATAGGTCCAAATTTAATTATCAGAGTTTAGAAAATATAGATCCATAACCGTGTGCCTCAGCCGAGCCTTCCAATCCAAGCATGCACCTCAACACTTAATTACCTGAGAAAACGTGCTAAAAGTCAGCTTTCGCTGGTAAGATCATAGGTTTAAATTCAACTAATAACATAGTGGACATATACGCAAAACGCTTGCTAGCTAGACTAAGGATTCGCTAAAAGCCTGCGGATACCCTCCGCTCTCAACATAACACACGGATACCCTTCCGCAATAACCACAACACACGGATACCCTTCCGTAACAACATAGATATTCGGGTAACCCCCGCAATACCAATAAATACTCGGATAACCTCCGGAGTATTAATAACCTATAGGTGCACACTACAGTATCTAAATAAGTCAACCTTGAATAGTACACACGAAACTATGTGACTAAAGCTGACAATCCAAATAACCAAATAAGCCAACCTTGAATAGTACACACAACATATATGTGACTAAAGCTGACAATCCACCAATAACCAAATAAGCCAACCTTGAATAGTACACACGACATGTGTGACTAAAGCTGACAATAGATCCTAGTCCATACGCATAGCAAGTTTAGAAAGAATATAAAAGCGATAATAGTCCACGTAAAATAATTTGCACATTTCTCACCCCAATCGTTGAAAACATAGTTCAAGAGTAAAAAAAGTGGGACTTGGCACGACCTAACAATATTAACTCTTTCAGAAATCATTTCCTCAAATATATAATATTCCCAAACCCGGACGAGAATCCGTTTTATTTCCGAAAATCCATTTCGTATTAGTTTGGTGTATTTGCGTTTGGTATCCATACGGGTGGTGGGTCGACTCAAAACAAACCAACAAGATCACACGTAGAACATATAATAAACTATAGATCTAATATTAGCCCAATATATCATTTAAATAAATCGCCAAAGTTGACCAAATCCGTCGATTTGATAATCCTCATATTTATTTATGTAATATACCGTTCCAAGATTACACCCAATCTAAAGCACATATAAAGCACATAGCACATAATTACTATATAGTATATATCATAGTTTAATAAATTCCTCGTATATATCGTCAAATTGGCCAGATTTCCCGATATATACACTCGCAATTTATTACACTTTACATATACTACAACCTGTGGGCGTCGTAGGATACGATGCCCACTAATATGTTCGTTTCATATAATCAAATAACCCGGCTCAACCTTACGGTTAAGTGGTTATTTACTTATAGAAAACGTCTATATTAGTCGTCATATATCTGAGACAACACGAACGTCGCAAATAATAACTTACCTGGACCCGAGTGACAACAATTTCGCCTAACTCAATAAGTTTATTCGTTATATATCCGAAATGACATTTTATTAACCGTTTCATAATTGTCGGGAGTTTCCCGTTTTATAACACAATTTTTATAATAATAATACGTTTAATAATATTACGCCACTTTCGTAGCCTAATATATATCTAATCGTATTATTTATAATACAACTCGTGATTATTATTATTATTAATATACGCGTTTATATAGCTATATATACGTTATTCACGTATATACTTTCGTATAAACGTTCATATTATCAATAATTATTATTACGAGTTTTATTATTCTCGTTTTAGTTTTAATAGTTATTGAGTTATACGAAATGGTCATATGTCCGAGTCATGACCCTCGGCTCATTGTCCAAGTCCAATAATAAGCAAAAGTTATAAATAATAAATCTCCGTCCAATCACAATCTCAAACCACGGGCTACAACAATAAGGTCCGACTACGGTACCCGACTAACCTATCTCCGTCAATCTAACGACCGTCTCATAATCGGTCCTCATCCACACATACCAATCGACAACAACTCCTCAATACCAAAAACCATATCCAAATCGACCCATATGTATTCGGCCGAGAAATAAATACCACAACAATATATACCAAAAACAATCATAACAAATAACAAATAGTTCACAATTATAACAAGAAAAATAACATCAACCAAGTTAGTGTTCGGGTCGGTTTACCAAGCCGAACCCGAGTCAACACTTCACCACAACTAGTGTGGGTCCCACCCGAGACCTCCATGGTCTCGGCTAGCTCTAAATGAGCCAAACTAACCACACGACCTACTAGGGTCGTCGGCCAAGAATTGATTCGACAACCATGGTCAACCATGACCAACATGAATCGGTCAAACCACAAGAATGAGGATCCAAACATCCTCATTCGATCACCAAGAATCAACAAGATCAGTTAATCGGAAGAACAAGCTCAAACCGAGGGTATCACCCTCGGGTACACCTCGACCCGACGAAAATAAACCAAACCCGGATACCAAACTTCTTTTAAAACCATTTTTATTGAAAACCCACATGATTCTTGTAACAAGAATCATAACCCTACGAAAAAATAATGAAATCCGTGACTCTTAGTCACGATTCGAACCCACAACTCGAGTTAAAACTCGTCCTACCTTCCAAAGCAAAGCCAAATCGAGGAGATACTCAAGAAATAATAAGAAAATGATGATGAACTCGTGATAATATGATTCGAATTTGATGTTAATGTAGGAGTTAGGGCGCGTGTTATAGCTCAAATGAAAGATCTCGACGAGATGGTTAAAGTGGTGGTGTTATTTTTGGTGTGGGAGTGGCGGTGTGACGGTGGTGGCCGGCCAAAGAGGGCGGCGGCTAGGGTTATCAAAGAGAGGAAAAGGAGAGATGAGAGGTGAGAGAGATAGTAAAGTTGGGTTTGTTTGTGGTGTGTGGGTGAAAACCGGACCACACAACCTTTATTAACTTTTCTCTTTTTTTTTTTTTTTTTTTTTTTTTTATATAAAGTTAATAATAATAATAATAATAATAATAATAATAATAATAATAATAATAATAATAATAATAATAATAATAATAATAATAATAATAATAATAATAATATTACGGTTGAGCGGGTAACGCGGGTTATTGTAAAAACACGTGGCCCGAACCCGAACTCATTTTAAAACTTTCATACCACTCGAGAAACTCTCGTAAATAAATAAAAATATATATCGGACTCGTAAGACGAATCATAAAATTGTTGTTAGGAAATCCTAGTGCCAAAGTCAACGTAGTACCAAGTGAGAATTCGAATATACATCACCGATCACATAATCAAAATGAATTATGAACATAATTCACGAATTCCATAACGTCGTTAAATAAAATATCCATAAAATAGGTCTTACAAGTTCGTTGTGAAATGAAAATTTCAAATAAAAATTATAAACGAACTTATATTGAAATGCGGGTTTTAAAATAGCTCCCTAAACTGCCGGTTGTCACACTTTGTCATAGATTCGTGTCTAGGTTAAGATGGAGGGTTTGATTCGCTCTAAACAGTCAACTTAAATTGACCAAGTATATGGTCAAGAAAGTCAAGCTACCTAGACCAATGCTTCCGGGTAATATAGTGTTTCACCAGGTCGTTATGTCTCGACGAGGTGTGGATTGTGCTTTAGCGTGCTTGTGATCGGCTGTTTATTCACAGAAAAGGGTTGTGATAAGAATTATTTGGAAATTATTAACAAAAATAGCTTAGGAAAGCTATGTGATTGATTACTGAATTAAGATTAAGGAGAAACGAGCTAAAACCTAAAAATGTACGTTTTAAAAAAACGTACACTGACGAACGTGAAAGAAAGTACAACTGATGAACTGAAAAGGCTACGAGTGTGAAATTATTATTTTTACAATCCTAATAAATAAAGAAAATTTTTATAAAAAGAAAAATTATTTTTACACTATTTAATTATTTATTATTAATTAATTACTATTTATTTATTTATTAACTAATTATATTGATTTAAATTATTAAAAATTACTAAAAAGACTTAGATAATTAAGAAGATTTTTATATCTAATTAACCATCACAGGAATCTAAAAAATTATAAAAAGTTGATTTTATGTATTTTTAAACTAATTTACTAATTATTATTCTAATAATTAATTAATTACCAATTAAACTAATTATATTCTAAAAAATAGAAAATGAACAGTAGAAATTCTAGAAAATTTTATAAAAATGTTTTAACTTATATAAAAGCTAGAAAAATTATAAAAACCAGGTGTTACTTAATAAAATCTAATTATGCTATTTAATTCTTAATTATTAATTATTAATTAATAATTAATTAAACTAAAATTAATTTTAAAAACCACTAAATGACAAAAGAAAAATCTGAAAAAATTTCTAAAATTACTTTAATCTAAAAGAGAATTAATAAAAATATAAAAAT
Organism: Artemisia argyi; assembly: GCA_030686995.1. NCBI lineage: Eukaryota > Viridiplantae > Streptophyta > Magnoliopsida > Asterales > Asteraceae > Artemisia > Artemisia argyi. The sequence goes on from CM060689.1 coordinate 7,761,595, forward strand.
ACTAGAGTGCTTATAAATAAGCTAAAAAGATAATTTCTATTAAATAGAAGCTATCACTAAAATTAAATTTGGTTTTTTGTGTTTTTTCTTTTTCCAAACTATTTTTACACTAAAAACTAATAACTTTTATAAAAACACTTTTTATGAAACCCAGAAATAAGCACTTTGAGTGCTTATTAGTCCAACAGTTGACTTACTTTGACCACACAAGGAATTAAGCTCAAATGGAATTATGTGGCGTCCACAATGGTGGATTCTGCTTCACTTAAGTTATATAAACAAGTAAAAGCAAGATTCAAACAATTAAGCTAGCTGAATAAGCCAAAAGACCACAATAAGCACTTGCTTATTTGGAAACTGGGACAGAAATGGGACACACTTGGGAAGTGATTTCAAGTGGGGTCCACAGGGTCTAAGATCAAACTATTGGTCAAAACTTGAAGCTTGCTAGGAGGGGGGTTGGGAGAACCCAAAATGGATCAGTGGGACCCACTGAGGTGGCCACAATCAACCACCAAAAGTGTGGTGGTGACTGGGTGGTCTGCTGCATAGGGGAGTCTCTTCCCCTGCAGCTTTCTTTGAAGGGCAATTTAGTCCACAAGAAAAATTCACAAAAATACAACAGTTATAGAAATCTCAAGTTTAGCTGATAGATTATACACCCAATAAGTTTCAAACCCTAAAACCCTACACAAAATTCAGGAAAATTCATGCCATTTTTGAGATTTCTGACCAAAGCTCTTTTTGACTTTTTCTCTTTTAACACAAAGTTGACCAAAATGAGATTGGACTAATTAACAACAATAGGACGGATACCACCTCCTGTTTGACCAGCGGTGTGAGAGGAGCACTAGCAATATACTCACCCAATGCCCTGGGGCATTTACCATCAAGAAAAATATTCACCGCCTGGGTGATAGAAATGATTAACTCATCATAAATAGCCACAGCAGCACCACTTAAACAATCCAAAAGGTGTTGAGCACGCAAACCATCATGACCACAAGACGTACCACGAGGGAAACTCATATTCATATCAAGAATCACAACAGGAGGTGCAATGTGGTGATGATGATCAATAGGTATATGCGGCAAAGAGGGAGCAGACTTAAAGGGGTGCTTAACCTTTAAGTCCTCAAGAGTAGCATCATCATAAGGCACAACACCTGAAGAAGAAAGAACTCTAACAGCTGCAGTATAATGTCCATCACAAATCTTCCTCTTACACTGCTTTACATGACGCTTACCAAAATCCAAAACCCCCTTATCAATATTAGACCATGACGGGGAGGGTTCAACTAAAACCTCCCTCACAAGCTGTGAACTACCACCAGGCGTGCCCCAAGAACGAATGGCATTAGTAATATACTCTTCCTGGCTTTGACGTTTAATAGCATACCTACACTCTGTATTACTCATTGGGCGAAAGGTTTTAAGGAGACAAAGAGGTAAGACTAACAAACTAAGCCAGCAAGAAATGTCATCAGGCGTGCAAATCACCTTATCAAGAGCTCCTTTCAATACCCGAGAGAACCCCAAACGACACTTGGGAGGGATGGATTTAACAGTACGTAACCCCTTAGAAAACAAAGTGTCAAGAAGAAGCAAATCAAAACCACCATGTAGGTCATGCATTTCAGGGTGATCGAGCTACTCGGAACAAGAAGGAACTTGTGGCTTTGCAAGGTCATAAAGCACGAACCGAAAAACACCATTACCACTATCAGGAGGTTGCATAAAGTCAGAACCCTTTCTATGGCGACATTTAGACCGAAAAGTATCCGTTTTGGAATAAAACACCACATAACCAGAAACCCATACACTTAAGAGTTACCTTGGCCCTCGCAAAAACACTCAAATAAGAAAGAAGGGAGTGTTTAGTGAAAGCTTGCGCCTCACAACTACAATGCCGATCACGAAAGTATCTGATCCAAGAAGTCTTGGTAAGGCCATTTCCACCGCCATCATGACACCCACTAAGGCCTACAAATGGGCAATGGGATCGCACAACCGGCATATCACCACAAGACACCACAAAAAACAACCAGGCCTAGAAGGAATGTCACCACAAAACCAACAGCAACAAACAATCCCAAAGCCTTGAATAAACTACCACGGTAGCAAGGAAAACCACAAACTATCAAAGTAACAAAGCCTTGATGAAACCAGTAACAACAAACCTTTGAAAAACAAAACTGTACGTAATTCTGAAACACGACCAAGATAACACACTAGTAACTTAGAACCATGATATCATATCATAACACACTAAAGCCTCAGAAGCATGATACCACAGCCCCACAGAAAACCATAACCACGGCTGAACAACAGAACCTAGAAACTGATGCTTACACTAGAACCTCAGAACCACGTACTACAGAGCCCCGAAACTAATGCCACAGAGAACCAGGATACCACAGATCCACAGACCACAGAACAAACAGGAACAATATATTTATACCAGATAACAACTGGTCCAAAGTAACGACAGGTGAGATACAATGCCATGTAGGGGATCAGTCGAACCACCACAAAACAACCGTGGAGGCCACAAACCCACTAACAAGACCACGATATCAGCACAAACAAGTAGTAGCAACACACGAATAGGAATACAAGGATCTCAAGAAACGAAACCCAGAACATGCAAAAACGAAACACTAAAAAAAACTAAAGAAACAGTACCGAAGGAAAGAGAGGTATAGACACCGTTGGGATCACCAATAATCAACTGAGAATGTTGAAAAGAAGTGGTAGGGATGAGCGGGAAGAAGATGCGAGATCATTATATATTATTATTATTATTATTATTATTATTATTATTATTATTATTATTATTATTATTATTATTATTATTATTATTTTTATTATTATATCTTATTATTATTATTATTATTATTATTATTATTATTATTATTATTATTATTATTATTTAGTTGTGGAAAGAATTCATTTCTTTATCAAAAGGATAGGAAACCAACTCTACACAAAATACAAAGGAACCAAATCCTATGAGTTACAATTCTCCACCTTTTATTTATTTGGGGTACCAAACATAAGAAATGAATTGATTTTCATTTCCCCATCCTCAACTTTTTTTACCAAACATGCCATTAGGTTCCGTTTGTTTTCAATAGTGTAGAGTAGGGGTCTTTGCATCCCATGTTGCTCTCATGAACCAAATGACCAAGGTGGAGATTATTATAAAATGAGATTCCAAAAAATTCATGAAAAGCATATTCTTGACTTCATATCACTCATTTTTTGGTTGCAATTGCTAGTTATACCATTAATATTTATGAACTACATTACTCAGAACAATCAATTTTATTTTATAATAATAATAATAATAATAATAATAATAATAATAATAATAATAATAATAATAATAATAATAATAAATAAATAATAATAATAATAAATAATGTTTTGTGATAATATAATTTTTGAAACATTGAAATTTGTATCTAGTATTATTTGAAAGCTTAGGATTCGATTAGTAAAAATATAAAAATAATAATAATAATAAATTGATGTTTTGTGATGATATAATTTTTAAAACATTGTAATTTGTATCTAATATTATTTGAAAGCTTAGGATTCGATTAGAAAAAAGCTCAAACGAGCTTAGTCCAAGCGTGAGACTCATTTAGTAGTCCGGTTCGAGCCCGAGCTATATATATAAAGATTGACAAGGCTTGCGAGCCTAAGCGATATATAATTATGTATAAACGAGCACGAGTATAGTGTGCTTAATGAGACGAGTTTCATTTGAGTTACTTAATTACTTTAGTGAGACATGCATCAACATCGCCTCCTACTGTCATAGAGCCGGTGAAACCATTCCCCATGGATCAAAAGGAAAGTGAAAAGGCAGAGCCGGTGAAACCATTCCCCATGGATCAAAAGGAAGTGAAAAGGCAGAGCCAATGAAACCATTCCCCATAGATCAAAAGGAAAGTGAAAACAAAAGATCCTCAAGCGAGGAACCATTCCCCATGTATCGAAAGGAAAGTGAAGACAAAAGATACTAGAGAGAAAAATTAATTTGTGATTCAATATAAGAAGAAGAATGATGGCGTTCTTCGCCATGTTAAAAACAAATGATCTCTCAGACTTACTAACATTAAAAGGCGTTGAGAAACATATCGCATAGGTTCCTTTCATATAAAAGAAATCAATCATTACATAAGTGATTTCATGTCAATGCTCTCTTAGTCCATTGTCATTCAACTTCCACATTCATTTCTAACAAGATTGTAACAATACATGTAATTTGGCTAAGGCATCTAAATTGCAATCATTCGGAAGTCTTATCCAACCCCACACCAATGTCAACCGTTCTCCTCGTTTTCTCTTTTACTTATATGACATATATGTTAGCGTCTTAGTGCCCAAGGGTGTAATCAAGTTAAGTCGGGTCAATATAATTATTTGCTTGAGTTCGACTCAGTTACAATACTTGAAGCACACTCAATTGAGCCTTTATATTCAAACTCATGTTTGGTTTCTTAACCGATACATTTTGAGCTCGGGCCCGACTCAATTTTTTCAGGTAGCAATGGTAGTGTAACATTTATAGTTTTTGGATTATCGATGTAGATTTTGTCCCTATAGATCAAGTTCATAACGTAGTACAAACTACCTCATTTGTTTGATCTAGTTTAAATTGCTTTATAGATTTCTAAGATTTTTGTTGCAACAATGTTGATTTCAGTTTTTTTCAATAAGTGTAGAGTAGAGGTATTTGCATCCCACATTGCCTTATGAACCAAATGGTCCAAGGTGGAGCTGATTATAAAATGAGATGCCAAACAATCCATTTAACACATATTTCTTGGCTTCTAACAAAAGTTTGCTATGTTACTTTATTTTTTCTTTCTTTTTTGTGCAATTACTAGTTACAATGCGTTAATTTTTTTTAATTAAAAAATTGATGTATTGTGATATTTTTTATTTTTAAAACATTGTAACTTGTATCTAATATTAGTGAAAAACTTAGAATTGGACCAGTAAAAAAGCCATATAACTATTTACAGAGTATAAATGAAGCGATATAACTATGCATAATTGAGCTCGATCATACTGTGCTTAAGCCACATTTTTTTTTACGTTTATATCATAAAAAAGGAAACTCCTTTAAATATGTCAGATCAAAAAAAAAAGTTTCATTCTATACGAACTATTTTTGTAATTCATTGTTTTTAAACAAAGAATGATTGGTCAAATATATATTAAGTTTTCTATTGTAACATTGTCACTCGTAACAAACTTTTCTAACAACTGAAGACATCTATATAGATGTCACTCGGACGCTTGTACACATTCATCAGACGACCACTTCTTCACGTCGTCATTATTAGCATCGGTGTCTCCGTTGGTTGTTCCATCGGAGGTAAACAACTTAACTACATTTATATTTCTCTTAAACACATACACTCACATACATATATAGGAGTAGTTATATAGTGATTTCAATTACGTTTCCCTTGTTAAAGTATTGCAAAAATGGTACGCATGTAACATGTCAAAAATATCTTACGTGAACTATATTTTTAGAAGTTGTTCCCTTTGCTTGAAAAATGTTTCTGTTAACATAATACATTATTTTAAAGCCTCTATCCAAGTAATATTAATCTTTTTAATAACATATTGTCATTCTTTAAATGGATGTTGGAGGAGAAAAGAAAAGAGAAAACAAAAGATCCTCAAGAGAAGAAGAAAATTGTTGGACAAAAAGCTATGCTCAAAGAATTAATCCGATCGAAGTACATCCCGTCTTTGTAATCATTGTATCGTAGATATTGGAATTGTACATTTTGTTTATGACAGATCGTTTTGGTTAGATTGTATTTTTTTGATGTTGTATAATATGTGAAAAAGGGATTGTTCGTGCTAGCATGTTGATGCAATTGTTGTTGTTGTCATCAAACAATGCGGGAATGAAATGTGTTATACTCTCTTCCAAGGCTATGTACACTCACTGGCGTAGCCAGGATTTTATCTATGGGTAGGCCGAGATGTAGTTCAAAACAATAATAGTCGTAATTTTTTATCTTTCGATAAACTTAAAAGCTAAATCTCACTAGTGGTTAATTTTTGTTAGAGTTTGACAATCAATAAACACATTATGCGGAAGCTAGGATCAAATATAACACATATAAAGATTAACTAAAACATAAATAGTAACGTACCCGATGCACTTCAATAAACCTTGAACTTGTGTAAAATAGATCAATGATAAACCCCTTACCGTTTTGTTTATCGATCTCTTGATAATTACTATAGTGAGTAATTACCTCGTTCTTGTACACACAAACTACCAACGAATAAAGGTTTATGCAAGTAAACGAAAAACACTTGTTTTGCTTTGGAAAAAATCAACCCAAACCCTAAGTGGGGTTGTGTGCCGATCGGCCAAGAAAGAAAAAGAGCAAGGGAAACTTTTAGGGTTTTGTGTGTGTGCACAAAAGATGTGAAAGTCTAACCCTTAGCCTTGTATTTATACTAGAGTTATCTTGGAGTCCAAGTTTGATGTGGGTTGGGTTTCCCCACCCTTTGTTCGACCGGCCTAGGACCCCTAAGGGGATTCTAGATCCTTCTTGGCTCCTAGTTACACTCTAGTCCTCGTTCTTTCATTAATAATGATAGTTAATACTTACAGTTAATATTTAACGATCATTAAGTCCCTCAAGTGTTTATTAAATACATATATACGATACATTTAACATATATATATTTATTATACTTTATTCTTATTTGCAATGTGTGCAATCCCGAGGTCTCGGGTTCGATACTAGTCATTTACTTATTAATATTTATACGTAACTTTTAACAGCTCCCACTCGTATATCTATTAATAGTAAAATGACATTGGTTGGCGTCTTGCAACATTCCAATGCCTCCATTTCGATCCGAGCTAGGTTTCCTGGAAAATCTTTAATGATTCATCATTATAATTATCCTTTCGCTTCTAATACTATATTAATAAAGATGTGAGGTTCTTTATTAAATTCTGTTTCTCGTCTCTTTATGATTGAACAAAATTACCAAAACATCTGAACGTATTCCAGATAGACTTTGGGCGTGGCCACGCAAACATTTTGTCAACCCTATAAGAGGGCCCATCGGTATTAAACTTCTGAACAAATCAGAGGGAACAAATTCTCTCTTGACTACAAGAATAACCCATGAACTTTGCAACACTTCTGAAAACAACCCTTATGACTTCCAATTACGGTAAGCGGTAGATTGTCTCACAAAAATGCACTACATCCATGACTCTTATCTGGTATCTCAAGTTTGAGGATAACTTTAAATATGATTCTCACATTAAATATTAAAAAATATTGTTGGGATAAGTCCAATACTCAATTCATTGAATATCATGTGAAATTGGTATGACTACGCATCAATATACTTTCAAGTATATCCTTAACCAATACTCAAAATTGTCTTAGTTTAATGATATTCCCATATCATTAATTGACAACGGACTATTTAGAATAATAACTTATTCATGGATCTTAAACATGCAAATATAGGATATATTATTAAGACAATGAATAAATAAACATAAACAATACTTTATTTCATTAAAATAATAATTGTACATTACATCCTTTATCCAAATACTAATCACAAATGGGCATGAAACTTTAAGCTAATTTAAGTCCTATTCCTTCAGCATGCTTGTAAAGCTTGGTGTCAGGTAAAGGCTTTGTAAATTGATTGGCTAAGTTTTCATCTGTGTGAACTTTGAGCATTTCGATTTCACCTATTTCAACTTGTTCTCTAACATAGTGGTGCTTAATCGGGAAATGTATGGTGCCTTTCATGATTCCAGGTTCATTGGCAAATGTAATTGCAGCTGAGTTGTCACAATACATTTTTATAGGTCGCTGAATCAAAGGCATAACCCCAAGCCCTGAAACAAACTTCCTAATCCAAACAGCTTCCATTGTAGCTTCTGAAGCAGCTACATACTCACTTTCTGTAGCAGACATTGCTAGTACACTCTGCTTTCTGCTCCTCCAATCCACAGCTCCTCCATTAATGACAAAAACATAACCAGTCTGAGACTTCGTATCATCTTTATCACCTTTCCAAGAAGCATCGCAGTAACCTGTAACATCAAGTTCTGCAGATGGAGTACCCCCATAAACTAAGAACATCTCTTTAGTAGCCCTAAGGTACTTAAGAATATTCTTAACAGCAGTCCAGTGTTTCTCACCTGGATTCTGCTGATATCGACTGGTTAAATTTTGAGCAAATGCCACATCAGGCCTTGTGCTTTTCACCGCATACATGATAGATCCCACAACCGAAGCATAAGGGACTCTCTTCATGCGTTGCACCTCTTCAAGTGTTGAAGCACAAACTTTCTCGCTCAAGCCATGTTGCTCTTGCATCGGCAAATATCCTTTCTTGGAATTTTGCATATTGAATCTCTTCAATATTTTATCAATGTAAGCACTTTAGCTTAATCCAATTAATCGCTGAGATCTATCTCTATATATCTTGATTCCCAGAATAAATGCAGCTTCCCCTAAATCTTTCATAGAAAAACAACTTCCAAGATATGCCTTAACCTTTTGCAAACTTGGAATATCGTTTCCCATGATCAATATGTCATCGACATATAATATAAGGAAAATTACATTACTCCCACTAGCTTTGTGATATACACATGGCTCATCAAGATTTTGAGTGAATCCATACTTCTTAATCTCACTATCAAATCTCTTATTCCATTGTCGTGATACTTGCTTCAATCCATAAATGGATCTTTTGAGCTTGCATACTGATTTTGTCTTTTTGTAGTATATATAATTTTATTACCGAAGAAACACTCGTGAAAGTATGTTCCCCGGGTCGTTACGTCCCAACGAAGGTAAGACGGCGATTGAGTCGGCTTTGAGTCGCGTGATTGTGAAGTGAATGGAATTAAAAAGATGATTTGGTTGGTTTTTGATTACACTACTAAAAGGATTTAAAACACAGTTAAAGTAAAAAGAAACAATAAATCGACGCAAAGAAAACAAACAAATAAAACAAGCATTGGATAAAATAACTAAAGAAAAACGAGATTTAAAACGCGATAAGAAATTAAGACTGGAAATGAATTTAAAAACAATATGTTTGCAAAGCGACGTGAATAAGTTCATCAAGTGTGGGCCAAGGATTGACGGCGAATTATTTTCCTTAAACAAGACTATTTTCTCACAACGTTGGTTTATTTTGAAAATAATCCTTTAAAAAGAAAATAATTACTAGATGTGTAATTTGATAATTCTCCGGCTTTTACCCTTCAAATAATAAAATCACAAATCTAAATAATCATAACGATTATTAATCTCGATCCCCTTTTATATCCACACTTAACTCACAAGCTCGTGTCACTAAGCAAACACTAATAAACTACTCGAAACTCATATTAATAAAATAAAGTTACTTGATAAAATAATAAGATATAAAAGAAAAATAACGTAAAAGGAAAATAATATTTTTGGCTTTTTAATTTTAACAAATGAAAATGATTTAAAGACTAATTAAAAAGGAAATAAGTAAAAGAAATAAAAAAAAAAACTAATTATTATTAAACTATAAATTTTTACTAGATGACGTTACTAAATAAAAAATACTAACCTGTTATATAATAAATCCTAACTTGATAAATTTTAGAAAAATTCGGCAGAGTTTCGTTTAGATATTAAGCATAAGAGAACCTCACTCGATAAACGATGAGGCAATGATTATCGAACTCGATAATCTTGGATAACTCGCCAAAAGAAATGAAACTCGATAAAAACAATGCTTGATAAAATAAAATAAAATAAAAAGTAAAAAAATAACAAAGAAAAGCATCAAACTCGGTATGCCAAAAAACGTAACTCGGTATGCCACTTTTCTCAAACTCGATACTACTACTTTGCTCAAACTCGATAATACTAAACTTCTCGAATTATAATTGCAATTTAGTCCCTGACCGAAAACGAAAATCGATAAATTGCAAAAAGGTCCCTAGTTTAAAAAAAATGAAACTCGAAAGATTTTATTGTTTTCTAACTCGATAGATTGATTTTTTTTCTTTTTTTTTTCGTAACTCGATATGAATATTTTTTTTCTAACTCGATATGATGTTTTTTTTTATAACTCGATATGAATTTTATTATTTTTGCAACTCGATAAAATAAAATTCAAACTCGATAAGAACCATAACAAAACACCATTTTGATCCAAAATAAAGCCTAAAAACTAATGTTTTTCACCAAATCTTTCACTAATCAAACTAGTTTAACCATAAACTTTAAATCCCACCAATAAAAACAAGAATTTAACAACTAAAAATTAAAGATTTTTAGAGAGATAAAGCTAGAGAGAGAAAGTAGCATAAAAAAATGACTTCATCAAAATAAAACTACACTACTCCTACTACTATGAGGACCAACCCTCAACAACCCTAAGACTAACCCCAAAACTAACCAACACTAAAAACTAACCAACCTCTCAAATGAGGCTTATGAGATCTATTTATAGGCTAGGGGCTAGGGCTTCTCTTAACTTTGCCATTATTGCATATTTAGCCCCTAGACTTTTACAAAATCATGAAAAGCTACTTAAAACTCATTAAAATGCGACTAATATGACTTAATAATTAACGTAATGATCTTGTAGCTTGGAGGATTCGAGTTGACTTTTCTTCCAAAGTTCTTCAAAGGACTAAAGTTGACAACTTGCTGAAACTTGGAGGGCCATTATTGTAAAGGTCTTCATATTTCAACTAAAAGTCTCTTTTGTTATTCTCTGAATATCTAAGGATTACTTTTGTCATTTTGGGCTTTTCTTGGATAAATTTCTTTCTCGGCTTCGGCTTTTTACCTTTTTTCCAATCTCGTGCTCGTTTTTGTCGGTTTTTTGCTTGTTTTTGTTCATTTTTCACATATCCGTACTTGCACATACACAAATACAAAAACATACATTCTCTTAGCATATTTGGTTAGTATTTGGGGTATTTAGTCTGATTTAAGGTCTAAAAAGGATGTGTGATTAAGCACTCATCAAAATCCCCCAGACTAAGGTATTGCCGTGCCCTCACGCAATGTCATCACCTCACGCTTAAGAGATAAATAATTTCAAAACCTCTCTTTACTGACGTTGTAAAGTAGCAATGATGTTCAAAAGAGATAGTAAAATCATTTATTCTAAAAAACGCTCCGTTTTCCGATTTTCAGGAATAACAACTACAACTACTATTTTTGTAATTTTTTTTTCATTTATATATGTGACGGTTTGCCTTGACTTTCATTATCAATTCTTATCTGTTGATAATTTTCAGGGTCAACGAGTAGAAACACTTCTCACAGAGAAGAGACCGTACGGATAAAAATCGTCATCCTTGATTTTTCACAAGCTCCCAAACTAAGCGTAAAATCGAGATCATTGTTTATCCAGAAGTTAGATGCTAAGACTGCCCACTAAAGTTACTTGTGTATTACCTCTTGTCCCCAGGTCCTAAGTTTTGTATCTCAAGATTTTAATTGTGAGAAATGAATTGCTTCACATTTTCTCGTTTCGATATTTTTTAGTCCGATAGTGATACCTAAGTTAAAACGATAAGTAGTTATTCATTTTCTCTTAAGAACCACTGCAATAGAAATTCGGTCCACATCAAGGAATTTGGGGTACATACAATATCAAAGATATAAGTTGCGGAGTACAATCACGTGCACCTCATGTGACTGATTACTAATCACTTATCACATGCACCTCACGCGCCAACAACTTATTTACATACATAAGCTCTTATTCGATACAACTTCAACTTTCACTTTTCTTACTTTTTTCACTCTTTTCATATTTTTTCACTTTTTTTTCTTTCTTTCTTGATTTTTCTCTCATAACATCAATGGAAGCTTATTGGGTAGCTCCAAAACCACATAGATAATCAACTTTTGACTTTTGATTTTTTTTACTTTTTGCTCTTATTTTTTATGTTCCTTGATATGTACCCAACTTCTAAAGCAAAAATTCTCTTAAGAAAATAAAGAACTAAATATTATTCAAACCGAAATACCACTAATTAACCTAGAACATCTATTATATATGGGTGACGTTTCTGATGGGAACAAGGAGGCCACAAGTACCTCTTGTGGGTTTTTTAAATCCCAGTAATGCGATCCGTGTATAGCACGAAACTTCTAAATAAACTCTATCATTCCTCGATCTCCGCAAATTTAAAATCCCAAATAATGAGATCCGCGGATGCTTAGCCATAATCTTTTGATTATTTTGGTTAAGGGAGACGAGCTAGGGCTCAACACGCCCGGTCAAGTCGGAACATTTATTTCTACTCTCGCCGGTAGGAAAGTCAAAACAAGGTGTCAAAACTTATTATTCATATCATATACATTTTTTTTCTTCTTTCTTTTTTTTCATTTTTCATTTTTTTTTTAATATAAAGCGGTGACAAAAATTAAAATTTTTGATGGAAAACGGAGTTGCGTAAGTTAAACAGCTCAGACGATGGTACAGGTCAAATCGAATCAAAGATTCAACCCCCCCCCAGACTAAAGTGAAACATTGTCCTCAATGTTTTAAGGGTACGGGTAATCCTACGTAAAATCTAAGGCCGTTTATTAATTATGCCAAGAGATAAACGTTAGTCGATAAGATTTTGGATATGGTGAATTTCCGAAAGAGCAGCGAAGGATGAGACTCGAGTGGAGAGAACGACAAACCACGAGCACGAGAGTCCTCAAACTTCGGGGAAATTCCTGAACATTCAAAAACAACCACGAAAACAAGAGTTTGGAAAGGGTCGCCCCCCTCACGTCACGTTATTAAAGAAAATAGAAAATTAAGAAGATGAAATGGATAAGCATGGGGTGCCTCCCACGAAGCGCTTGTTTTTTTTTACCGAGTCACATGAGCTTGACTCGATCCCCGAATTAATTTGTCCTTGGGGAGAGCAGATAAAACGGACAACCGGCATAAACGGAGATGCCGGGGTCAAAAACAGTATCCTCACTCCCGGTGGAGTGGAAAAGTGAAGAAATGAGGGGATAAGCAAAGAACGGATAAAACACCCAGATGATAAAAGCAAATTCAAGTTCAGAATCATGGGTGGGTTGGGTGGGTAAAATATCAAGCATAGGAACATCATGTTCAGAAATCTCGTCCACCATTTCAAAAATATCTTCATTCGTATCTGATTCAAAAACTACATCGGGTGGTTTCGCGGGCGGACGAGAAGAAAGTGAATCGAAAAGAATATCATTCTCGTCATTCTCAATACCCGGTGGTATCGAGTCATCCGCAGCAGGAAATGGATCGACATCCTCTAAAAGAGGGTCACGTGACGGATTATCGAAAATAGGAATAGAATCAATCTCAAAGTTAAAGCACTCATAATCCGGAAGAGAGATATCAACATGAATAGTGGGATTGCCACTACTCGTCTCTTCAAATCGAAAAATTTCAAGCTCGGGTAAGAAATCACTATCCATAACGGGGATAGGAGAAAAAGTCGGAGGATCTTTCAACGGCTCGATCTTAGAAATGAGAAGATAAACTTTGGATAATTTGTCACGAAGAGTTTCATCTTGAATTTCTGCATCATCATTATCATCGATATCTCCACAAGAATCTTCATCACTCGTAGTATACTCATTGTGAGAATCGAAATAACTTTCAACTTCATCAAAATCTTCATTGCTCATCGGAGGGAGAGAAGTTGACGGTTCTGCATTCAATAATTCTTCAAGTAAACGAATATCCCCCTCCGGATCAAAATTAGAATCGTCAATCATTGTCGGAATGGCATCACTAGCAAGAAATGCCTCGATCTCATCTAAAACGGCATCACTCCCTTCAACCGGTGTGAAAGAAGGATGGAAAGAAGAATCACCGTTAGAATTTTCCCCGGACTCACTTTGGATTGGAACGAGGTTCTCAACACTTGACTCATTGAATTCGTCAGATTCCGTTGCCGGAATAGTGTCAAGAGGCTCGTCCCCCATTGTTAGAGAGTCCACTGGTTCTACGGGAGAAGAGATAGAATCATTTTGAGGATTTAGATTGATCGTAATCGTGGAACTATCATCATACAAACAACACTCACAAAATTGGAACTTTCTTTCTTCAACAAGAGGTTCTTCCATCGATTTCTCATTTGGCTCGGGAGTATGCGTATAACGATTAGTCACCATTTCTTTCAACTTATCCATCATGGATTTAAGTTCAAAAATATCATTATTAAAATCGGAAGTTTGTGGGGGTTGGTAAAAACCATTAGAATCGTAACAAGAATTAGGTTCATGATAAGAATTTTCAAACGATCCCCCACAATGTTCAAAACTCGATGTATTTTGAAATGAATCACCATTGTAATACGAATTTGGCTCATAAAAATCATTTTGAGGATAACAATCAAAGCTCGGATTGTAATCGAAAGACGTATCAGCATTCGGAGCATAACACATACAATCGGTGTATCCACATACATCACAAAAACATCGCCCACACGACATTCCTTCTTCGGACGGTTTTCCACAAATATAACAATAAAACGAAGGTGGTGGTGGTGTATAGAAATTGGGAATGTTTGACGAATTGTTGAACGAATTTTGATCATACGTGTGAGAATTACAATTCAAACAAACGCCATCATGAATATTGTCACCACATTGGTCGCATGTACACCACACACACAACCCTCCGAAGAACGGTTCTCCACAATTAAAACAAGTCGGATCCATAAGAATTATCGGTTTAGAGGGTTAAAGAAGAAGAATCAAATGATAAGAGGATAAGAAGATTATTTTTGGTTTTTGTGTATCAATAAAACAAATAAAAATAAAAGTGAAAATCAAATATGAAAAAGAAAAAATATTTTTGGATTTTATATTTTAAAGAAACTTAAAATTACAATCTTTTTGGTTTTTATATACTTTAATTTTTTTTTTTTTTTTTTTTTTTTTTTTGAGAATTTTTACAAAAAACGATAACTTCTCGGGAGAAGGGTCTTCAAATCACCAACAAACGATACAAGTACAACGCTTTCGTTTCAAACCTTCCCCGGCAGCGGCGCCATTTTGATTTTGTCTTTTTGTAGTATATATAATTTTATTACCGAAGAAACACTCGTGAAAGTATGTTCCCCGGGTCGTTATGTCCCAACGAAGGTAAGACGGCGATTGAGTCGGCTTTGAGTCGCGTGATTGTGAAGTGAATGGAATTAAAAAGATGATTTGGTTGGTTTTTGATTAAACTACTAAAAGGATTTAAAACGCAGTTAAAGTAAAAAGAAACAATAAATCGACGCAAAGAAAACAAACATATAAAACAAGCATTGGATAAAATAACTAAAGAAAAACGAGATTTAAAATGCGATAAGAAATTAAGACTGGAAATGAATTTAAAAACAATATGTTTGCAAAGCGACGTGAATAAGTTCATCAAGTGTGGGCCAAGGATTGACGACGAATTATTTTCCTTAAACAAGACTATTTTCTCACAACGTTGGTTTATTTTGAAAATAATCCGTTAAAAAGAAAATAATTACTAGATGTGTAATTTGATAATTCTCCGGCTTTTGCCCTTCAAATAATAAAATCACAAATCTAAATAATCATAACAATTAATAATCTCGATCCCCTTTTATATCCACACTTAACTCACAAACTCGTGCCACTAAGCAAACACTAATAAACTACTCGAAACTCATATTAATAAAATAAAGTTACTTGATAAAATAATAAGATATAAAAGAAAAATAACGTAAAAGGAAAGTAATATTTTTGGCTTTTTAATTTTAATAAATGAAAATGATTTAAAGACTAATTAAAAAGGAAATAAGTAAAAGAAATAAAAAAAAACTAATTATTATTAAACTATAAATTTTTACTAGATGACGTTACTAAGTAAAAGATACTAACCTGTTATATAATAAATCCTAAATTGATAAATTTTAGAAAAATTCGGCAGAGTTTCGTTTAGATATTAAGCATAAGAGAACCTCACTCGATAAACGATGAGGCAATGATTATCGAACTCGATAATCTTGGCTAACTCGCCAAAAGAAATGAAACTCGATAAAAACAATACTTGATAAAATAAAATAAAAATAAAAAGTAAATAAATAACAAAAAAAGCATCAAACTCGGTATGCCAAAAAACGTAACTCGGTATGCCACTTTTCTCAAACTCGATACTACTACTTTGCTCAAACTCGATAATACTAAACTTCTCAAATTATAATTGCAATTTAGTCCCTGACCGAAAACGAAACTCGATAAATTGCAAAAAGGTCCCTAGTTTAAAAAAAACGAAACTCGAAAGATTTTATTGTTTTCTAACTCGATAGATTGATTTTTTTTTCTTTTTTTTCCTAACTCGATATGAATATTTTTTTTCTAACTCGATATGATGTTTTTTTTTCTAACTCGATATGAATTTTATTATTTTTGCAACTCGATAAAATAAAATTCAAACTCGATAAGAACCATAACAAAACACCATTTTGATCCAAAATAAAGCCTAAAAACTAATGTTTTTCACCAAGTCTTTCACTAATCAAACTAGTTTAACCATAAACTTTAAATCCCACCAATAAAAACAAGAATTTAACAACTAAAAATTAAAGATTTTTAGAGAGATAAAGCTAGAGAGAGAAAGTAGCATAAAAAAAATGACTTCATCAAAATAAAACTACACTACTTCTACTACTATGAGGACCAACCCTCAACAACCCTAAGACTAACCCCAAAACTAACCAACACTAAAAACTAACCAACACTAAAAACTAATCAACCTCTCAAATGAGGCTTATGAGATCTATTTATAGGCTAGGGGCTAGGGCTTCTCTTAACTTTGCCATTATTGCATATTTAGCCCCTAGACTTTTACAAAATCATGAAAAGCTACTTAAAACTCATTAAAATGCGACTAATATGACTTAATAATTAACGTAATGATCTTGTAGCTTGGAGGATTCGAGTTGACTTTTCTTCCAAAGTTCTTCAAAGGACCGAAGTTGACAACTTGCTGAAACTTGGAGGGCCACTATTGTAAAGGTCTTCATATTTCAACTAAGAGTCTCTTTTGTTATTCTCTAAATCTCTAAGGATTACTTTTGTCATTTTGGGCTTTTCTTGGATAAATTTCTTCCTCGGCTTCGGCTTTTTACCTTTTTCCAATCTCGTGCTCGTTTTTGTCGGTTTTTGGCTTGTTTTTGTTCATTTTTCACATATCCGTACCTGCACATACACAAATACAAAAACATACATTCTCTTGGCATATTTGGTTAGTATTTGGTGTATTTGGTCTGATTTAAGGTCGAAAAAGGATGTGTGATTAAGCACTCATCACATACACGATTTGGGAATTCTTGATTCTCAAACCCCTCAGGTTGCGCCATATAGATGTCTTCATTTAGGCGACTATTTAAGAAGGCGGTTTTGACATCCATTTGCCAAATCTCATAGTCATATTAAGCGGCTATGGCTATAAGAATCCTAATAGCCCTTATGTCAGCTACAGGAGAAAAGGTCTCCTCATAGTCAACACCAAAAGTTTGAGGATAGCCTTTAGCTACCAAACGGACCTTATAGGTGTGTACAATGCCATCCATATCAGTCTTTTTCTTGTAGAGCCATTTAATCCCAACTAACTTGGCACCTGGAGGTAGGTCTACTTCTTCCCAGACTTCATTGTCATTCATGGATTGCATTTCCCCATTCATAGCTCCATGCCATTTTTCCTTTTCAGGATTATTCATGGCAGCTTTATAACTTGTAGATTCATCGAGATCCCCTATCAAGTTGTCATCACACTCCATGTTGAGACATAGACGTGTAGGAGCCTTCACAGGTCTAGATGACCTACGAACGGGAACCACTTCAACTTCAGGTGGAGGACCTAAACTTTCAGGTTCCACAGGAAGTTGGCTAGTGTTTTCAGAAGGTGCTACATCTTCATGATCGTCTTCCAGATCATATACTCTCCCACTGAATTCTTGAGATATGAGCTCCTTTTCTAAGAAGTCTCCATACCTTGCAACAAAAACTTTGTTTTCAGTTGGGTAATAAAAGTAGTAACCCATAGTTTCCTTAGGGTATCCTACAAATATGCACTTCACAGATCTTTGTTGGAGTTTGTCTGCTGAGTCACGTTTAACATACGCCTCACAACCCCAGACCTTTAGATAAGACAAGTTAGGAGTTTTTCCAGTCCATAACTCATATGGAGTCTTATCAACCTTCTTTGTTGGAACCATATTAAGAATGCGAACTGCAGATTCTAAGGCATAATCCCAAAACGAGTAAGGAAGAGTTGTTAGATTAAACATAGATCGTATCATATCTTGCAATGTACGATTCCTTCTCTCAGATACACCATTTTGTTGTGGAGTATATGGAGAAGTAAGGTGCTGGACAATTCCCTCCTTTGCTAAGTAATCTATAAACTCTTGACTCAGGTATTCACCACCTCTATCGGATCGAAGAGCTTTAATCTTCTTTCCAAGTTGCAACTCTACTTCTGCTTTAAACACTTTGAATGTTTCAAACACCTCATGTTTATGTTTAAGTAAATAAACATAACCATAACGGCTGTAACCATCCGTAAATGTTAAGAAGTAGCTAGCACCTCTCCTTGACACATGTCTAAGTGGACCACATACATCTGTGTGAATGAGACCAAGTAGATCATTAGCCCTTTCAATCCTATTTTTAAAGGGTTTCTTTGTCATCTTCCCAGCAATGCAAGATTCGCACTTATCAAACTATTCATCATTGATCTTTTCTAAAAGCCCATCATGTTGCAGCTTTTTCATGCGATCTTTGCCAATGTGAGCAAGTCGACAATGCCAAAGATAAGACGAATCCAGACCTTTCTTGATTCTCTTATTATTGATGCTATACATTGAATTATTTTTAACAAAAGCATTATCATTATCATTCATATCAATTTCAAAGACACCATTCACAGCAATAGCATTAAAATAAAAAACACCATTTAAAGAAACTGAAATTCCATTGCTAGAAATAGTATGCTCAAAACCAAGGTTCAACAAACATGAAAATGAAATTACACCTCTAACAATTGACGGTGCATAATGACAATTATTTAAAGATAGTACTAAGCCCGAAGGCAACACTAAATCATAAACTCCTATAGCTTCAACTCCTGTATGCGCTCCGTTACCAATGTGCAAGAATTGTTGTCCATAGGCCAGCTTTCTCTCAACTCTAAACCCCCTGCAAGGTATTGCAAATATGAATGCCACATCCGGTATCATATACCCATAAATTCAATTAGGAGTAAGAGTGAATAATTCAAGCATAAAGAACGCACCTGATGAACTGGGGTTACCAGCTTCATTCCCCTGCTTCTTGAGTCACAAGTCATGAGTGTAGAGAGGGAAATTGCGCTTCCAATGGCCCTTTTCATGACAATGGTGACATGCCTGATCCTTCTTGTTTGGCGGATTCACCTTGTTCTGCTTAGGCTGATGTTGCTTCATCTTGGGTTAAGGTTGATAGGCCATGACCTGCTTGCCTTTATTACCTTTCCCTTTGCCTTTGTTCATATGTGATTTCTTCTGGATTCTCCCCCCATGAATTGCCAACACTTGCGGGGTAGGAGACTTGACCTTGGCTAGTAGACTTTTCTCATAATCAACAAGCAATGCGAGTAATTCCGAGACTGTCTTCCCCGAGCAGTGCATGTTGAAATTCTGCACAAAACCAGCAAAGTCCTTGTCAAGGGACCTGTTGATCAAGTGCACTTGCACATTGTTCGGGTAACCAAATCCAATTCTGTGAAGCTGATCAAAAGATTCCTTCATCTCAGTCACATAATCTTCAACTGGTTTACCATCACCATGCTTGCAGTTATGTAGCTTGTCAAGTTCATCATACAATTCAACTGCAGGTGGTTTCTCATAAGACTGCTTAAGTACCTCAAGCATATCTTTAGGGAAAAAGTACTCAAACTTCTTTTGTAACTGAGCACTCATGCTAGTGAGCATTAAACAAGCAACCTCATTAAACTTAGCATGTTCCACCCTCTATGCCGCCTTAACTGCTTCTGGTTCAGTAACAGCAGGCTCAGCTGGGCATTTATCGGTCAAATAATCTAGCTTTCCGGATGCCCTCAAGACAATTCTGAGCGAACGGTGCCAATCATTGAAATTCTTTCCAGTAAGTTTTTCTCTCTCAAGATGACTCTTGAAAGCAGAAATCACAGTTGGGTTATCGGGTTGAGCCATATCTACAGATAAAAGTTCAAACATTAGTATTTTCGATAATAAATATCTTCAAGAAAATAAAAATACTCATAGCTATATTCATATAACCACCAAAATTTTCTTGAAAATCTAGGACCTAACTTTACATAGTTCCACCACATCAGTTGATCTGCTAGTGGTGAAAGTACAAAAGATAGTAATCCGTCGAACAATAATTGGCAAACAAGATTTCCAATTCCTAGATCATTATGGGATTTACATCAAATTGATTCATCAATTTGCCTTGTAAGCATGTTTCATCCCATCTCATGCCTTAAGTTCTAGGTCTCACGCACAACTTAATTAAGTCGTCTACCTTAGAAACTGTAAAATTCAATTATGGTCTCACGCGTTAAAAGAATTTTACCTTGTTATAGTAATTTAGCCTAGGTCTCACGTTTACTAAATTAAAATTCCAAGTGTTCCTTATAGATAGATGGCATGTAACTTAAATTATAAGGGTATTTGATTTTGATATGTCAAATCAAAATATGTATAAAGATGCATGCACTCATCTTTATAGCATAAGTTTTCAAAAAAAACTTTTTATTTCCAATTCGTGAAATTAATACACAAAGTTTTACTTGAGGTTTAATAAACCCTAAGATGACTTTCTACAATTATGTTTTTAAAAGTAATTCGTTTAAGACATATTCAAGATTGTGATAACCAAGGCAGACTCTAAGGCTCTTTTCTAAGCCTTCAAATCACGGTTATGAATATTGTCTTAAAAGACTTAATTTTAAAAGCATATTTGTACAAAACATCAATCAAGCAAAAGTTTATGGATTCAATCTCAAAATCATGCAATAAAGTATGAATCTTGCTAGTCTCGCCTTGGAGCGAATTACCATGCGAAGCGAACCGTTGTTGGCATCTAAGACTCCGCAAGATTCAATCTTTATCACTTTAGGATTTCACCATTATTAGTCCGTATTATTTTCTTTATGAAAATCACCCTTTTTATTCCTTACAACTAGTCCAACAATTAAGAAACAATAAAAAGACAAGTAATTTAAAGAAAAACATAACAACTAATAATAATAATAGTGAAACAATTAGCCACATGCAAACCTTGTTAAAAAGATCCTAATAAAATCAATTCTAGGTATAATCATGCATGTAATCAACTAAGGACTTCTCCTCTTGATAGAGGAGAGTCACATACATTGAATAATCAATTGCGAAGGCCAAAGATAATATACACACCACATAGCATATAAATTGATTTTAATATATATGTATTTGAGTCTTCCCCAATTAAAGATCTATCTAAAACATGTGACATATAAATCAAAACAACAAGATCCATGACTAACATGCATGTTTTGTCATGGAATAAACCTAACAATTAGCACATATGTCACAAGTACGTTCAAATAACCGGTTAAAGACCTAGGGTTTCTAGTGATTACAAATAATCAAGTTAAACTACAAACCCTAATTAGGGTTTTATGTGGAAATCGACCCCCCACCCAAAATTAGGGTTAGGGTTTAAATTTTATTAAAAAGAATTTAAAGAAAAAAACCCTAGATCAAAAACATGTATCTAAAACAATTAAAGATTCAATTTTTATTACGCTTTAGTAATCAATTACATGTTATACATGGCTCGTGATGCCATTGTTAGAGTTTGACAATCAATAAACACATTATGCGGAAGCTAGGATCAAGTATAACACATATAAAGATTAACTAAAACATAAATAGTAACGTACCGGATGCACTTCAATAAACCTTGAACTTGTGTAAAATAGATCAATGATAAACCCCTTACCGTTTTGTTTATCGATCTCTTGATAATTACTATAGTGAGTAATTACCTCGTTCTTGTACACACAAACTACCAACAAATAAAGGTTTATGCAAGTAAACGAAAAACACTTGTTTTGCTTTGGAAAAAATCGACCCAAACCCTAAGTGGGGTTGTGTGCCGATCGGCCAAGAAAGAAAAAGAGCAAGGGAAACTTTTAGGGTTTTGTGTGTCTGCACAAAAGATGTGAAAGTCTAACCCTTGGCCTTGTATTTATACTAGAGTTATCTTGGAATCCAAGTTTGATGTGGGTTGGGTTTCCCCACCCTTTGTTCGACCGGCCTAGGACCCCCAAGGGGATTCTAGATCCTTCTTGGCTCCTAGTTACACTCTAGTCCTTGTTCTTTCGTTACTAATGATAGTTAATACTTACAGTTAATATTTAATGATCATTAAGTCCCTCAAGTGTTTATTAAATACATATATACGATACATTTAACATATATATATATATATATATATATATATATATATATATATATATATATATATATATATATATATATATATATATATATTATACTTTATTCTTGTTTGCAATGTGTGCAATCCCGAGGTCTCGGGTTTGATACTAGTCATTTACTTATTAATATTTATACGTAACTTTTAATGATTTTTACATTTAATGGCAAACTAATATACATTCTTGCAATTTTTATTGGGTGGGCCATGGCCTATCAAGGCCTCCATGTAGCTATGCCTCTGTGTACACTGTATATCAAAATTTGGATTGTGTTTCATAATTGGTCCCAAAATGAACTTCAATGATGCAATAGACCGAACAAGAAGAATGACGACATACTTCGATCTTCTTCTCATTGGATCTCATGGAACTTGTCTTCCACCATCGACTTAAGACTTTGTCAAAAAATAATCAATTGTCATTCAACTTTCACATTCGTTTCTAACAAGATTGTAACAATACATGTAATTCGGCAAACACATCTAAACTGCAACACTGAGAAATCTTATCCAACTCCCCACCAATGCCAACCGCCCCCTCGTTTTCCTATTACTACTTACATGACAAATATTTTAGCGTCTTAGTGCCAAAGGGTGTTAAGTCGGGTCGATATAATTTTAAGTTGGAGCTCGACTCAATTACATTACTTCAAGCATGCACATTTTAGCCTTCATTTTAAACTCAAGTGTGGTTAAGCTTTACTTTCAAGCTCAAGTTTGGTTTATAGATTCTAAGCTTGGCCCGACTTGACTGTTCATGGTAAATATTGACCGACTCCATATATTGAGTTTGGCTTGACTTAACTTTGCTAGGGTCATGGTTAGCTGAGTGAATTAAGTTGTTAGTCGCTTTGATTTCATTAGTCTTTACAATAACGCTATAAATTGAGATTAAAAATGGTATTAAAAATTGAGATTATAAATTGTAGAGTACGGTATTTGCATCCCACATTGCCCTCATGAACCAAATGACCAATGTGGAAATGATTATAAATTGAGATGCCAAACAATCCATCAAACACATATTTCCTAGCTTTTTCATAAAATCATTGTTATGGTTTATTTTTGGGCTGCAATTACTAGTTATAATATTTGTGAATCACAATAATCTCAAAATACTATCTTTATTAAAAAAATTAGTTTCTTGTGATAATGTGATTTTTAAAACATTGTAATAGGCAGGGACGGAATCAGAAGACAAAGTCACCGGATGCATTTATGAGAAATCAAACAAGACTACATGCATAACTTTTTGGGACCAAGTGCATTTATAGAAAAATAGAGGTTTTATAACAAAATTAACACTACGAGACAAAAATTCATGGGTGTCCTGGGACCCCCGGGACACCCCTGGTTCCGTCCCTCGTAATAGGTATTCAATATTAGTGAATTAGATCGGTATAAAGCTCAAACAAGATAAGCCTAAATGAGCCTGAGCCTCGTTTAATAGTCAAGCTCGAGCACGAGCTTTTATATAAAGATCTACAAGGCTTGCGAGCCTTAGTGATATAACTATGTATTATTGAGTTCGAGCATAGTGTGCTTAACCAGCCGAGTTTCATTTGAGTTACATAATTACTTTAGTGAGCCATGCATCAACATCGCCTCTTCTTGTCACATAGTCAGTGAAACCAATCCCCATGGATCCTTAAGGCTTTCAAGTTGATTTAATTGTTGTTGTCATTAAACAATGCGGAAATGATATTTGTTCTACTTTCTACTCATAAGTCGAGTTAAGAAGTTCTAGCTCGTCTCAACCTAAAACTGAGTCGATTATTAGTTTCTCAAATGTTTGCTCAACTCGATTACATGTTTACCATTGACAATTCATACTTTTTACATTAGAGACAAAAATGAAACTTCTTACGAGACACAATGCAATACATTATACATGGTGAGGCAGTCAAAATAAACCCCACCGCGACGCTAGAGATTTTGTCGAGACTATCAAACGCAATAAAACTTTGCAAAGCAACAACTTCCTTAATAACAAGACAAACTTATACAAACACGGACCAACCATACCCCTAACCGAAAGCAAAAAAGACAATGTGAAATTGATGCAACGTTATTGCACTCTCGAAACTTGTGGCGCCAATTCTCTTTGACTTGAGTGACTTATTACTTGAAAATACTCATTCTCTAAAAGGTAAAGAATGGTGGGATCACCTTGGTCCCATGGATCATAAGGATGCCAACCGGACCCTCCCTCAAGGATCCGGCCCCAGGCAATCAGCACCTATCCCAATGACTCCCAATGACTGTACTTATCAGGATGTGGGTTTTGAACCCTGGCCATTTTCTCTAATAGGCCCCTCCTTGACCAGTCAATATGATTTAGAAGATGATCTAAATAATGCATTGCCTTCAGAAAACACTAGCACACTTCCTATAGAACCGGAAAGTCTGGGTCCTCCACCGGAAGTTGAAGTAATTCCCATTCGCAGATCTTCAAGATCTGTGAAAGCTCCTGACCGTCTATGTCTTAATGTAGAGGTTGATGAGCATACACTAGGGGATCTTAGTGAACCTACTAGTTATAGAGCCGCCATTAATAGCCCTCAAAAAGCTAAATGGAAAGCTGCTATGGATGGGGAAATACAATCCATGCATGACAATGAAGTCTGGGAAGAAGTTGACTTACCTTTTGGTGCCAAGGTAGTTGGGAGTAAGTGGCTTTACAAAATCAAGACTGACATGGATGGATATGCACACATTTATAAGGCTCGTCTAGTTGCAAAAGGTTTTACTCAAACTTTTGGAATTGATTACGAGGAGACGTTTTCTCCTGTAGTAGACATAAGAGCTATAAGAATTCTCATAGCTATAGCAGCGTACTATGACTATGAGATTTGGCAAATGGATGTGAAAACCGCTTTCTTAAATGGTCATCTAGATGAAGACATCTATATGGCACAACCAGAAGGGTTTGAAAATCCAGAATTTCCAAATCGTGTTTGCAAGCTTAAGAGATCCATTTATGGATTAAAGCAAGCATCACGACAATGGAACAAGAGGTTTGATGCTGAAATTAAAAAGTTTGGATTCACTTAAAATCTTGATGAGCCATGTGTGTATCACAAAGCTAGTGGGAGTGATAATGTAACTTTCCTAATTCTATATGTTGATGACATATTGATCATGGGAAAAGACATTCCAAGTTTGCAAGAAGTTAAGGCATATCTTGGAAAGTGCTTTTCTATGAAAGAATTAGGAGAAGCTGCATACATTCTGGGAATCAAAATCTATAGAGATAGATCAAGGCGGTTAATTGGATTAAGTCAAAGTGCTTACATTGACAAAATATTGAAAAGATTCAATATGCAAAATTCCAAGAAAGGATATTTGCCGATAGAAGTAAAACATGGCTTATGTAATGAGTTTTGTGCTTCAACACCTGCTGAGGTGGCTCGCATGAGTAAAGTTCCTTATGCTTCGGCTGTAGGATCTATTATGTATGCGGTTAAGTGCACAAGGCCAGATGTGGCGTTTGCTCAAAATATTTCCAGTCAATTTCAATAGAATCCAGGTGATAAACATTGGATTGCTGTTAAGCATATTCTTAAGTATTTGAGGAATACAAAAGATATGTTTTTGGTATATAGTGGAAATCCAGCTGCAGAACTTTGTGTTACAGGTTTCTGCGATGCATCCTTTCAAAGTAATAAAGATGATTCGAAGTCTCAGACGGGTTATGTCTTTGTTATCAATGGAGGAGCTGTAGACTGGAGGAGCAAGAAGCAGAGTACGATTGCGATGTCTGCAACAAAAGCTGAATACATTGCTGCTTCAGAAGCTGCTATGGAGGCTGTTTGGATTAGGAAATTCGTTTCTGGGCTTGGTGTTATGCCTTCAATTGAATTACCTATTAATATGTATTGTGATAATTCTGCTGCAATCATATTTGCCAATGAACCTGGAGTCATGAGAGGCACCAGACATTTTCTACGGAAGTATCACTTTGTTCGTGAAAAGGTTGACGAAGGTGAAATAAATCTGTTGAAGGTTCACACAGATGAAAACTTAGCTGATCCGTTCACTAAGGCTTTGGCGAAAGAGAAGCTTAATGAATTAGCCAATGGAATTGGACTTAAATTAGCTAGTAGTTTCATGCATAACTGTGATTAGTATTTGGATAAAGGATATTGTAAACAATTATTATTTTAATGAAATAAAGTATGTTGGTATGTTTATTTCTGTTATTAATTATTGTTGTCCTATTTTTGCATGTTTAAATCCATGAATAAGAGTTATTCTAAATTGTCCGTTGTCAGTTAATAATATGGGAATATTATTAAATTAAGACAAATCTGAAGTTGATATAATATACTTAAGTATATTGATGCGTAGACATGTCATTTCAGACGATATTCGATGATACTGAATATAGGACTTATCCCAACTATATGATGTTACTTTATGGATCTTGTCATTAAGTAAATCATAAGAAGTTATCCTTAGACTTGAGATACAAGATAACGGTCATGAATGTAGTACATTTTTGTGGAACAACTTAACACTATACGTAACTGGTAGTCATAAGGGTTGTTTTCGGAAGTGTTACAAAGTTTGTGTGTTTTGCTTGTAATCAATATAGAATTTGTTCCTTCAAATTAATTTTTGGAGTTTAATACTGCTGGGCCCCTCGTAGGGTTGTCAAGGTGTTTGCGTGGCCATGCCCAAGGTCTTTCTTGAAAGGTTCAAAAGATTTGGTAATCTTGTCAATTTCTAAAAACGAGAAACAGAATGGTTAATTAAGGAATGACCTAGATCCATATCCTTATTTAACACGGTATTAGAAACAAAGGGATAATAATAATGAGAAATCATTAAAAGGTTTTCCAGGAGCCTTACTCAAGTTGTACTAAAGGCATCGGCGTGTTGCAAGACGCTAACCGATGTGATCACACTATTATGATATGTCTAAGTGGGAGCTGTTGGTTTTATAGACAAAATAATAATAGTCGTGTGTTAGGATCGAACTTGAGATCACGGGATTGCACACAATACGTATGAAGAGAAAATGTAATAATTATTTATAATATGTTATAATTAATTATTAAACACAAAACAAATAAATAATAATTAGTATTATTGATTAATGAATAATTAATTATTAAACGAAGATTAGGAAAGTAATTACTAGACAAAACATGGAAACAAGAGAAGGTTCCGGAACACCCCTTTGGGCTCCAAAACCGATCGGCAAGGGGGTAAACCCACCTCCTTTGTGCCTTGAGCTCCAAGTCTTGTGTAGTATATAAGCAAACCCAAGATGTAGGTTTTTCTCATAACTTGTACACACACATCTTGGTGTTTTCTTCTCCTTTTCTTTCTTGGTCGATCCACAAACCAAACACCCCTAAGGGTTTCGATTTCTTGCATCTAAAAAAGGGTTTTGTGTTTTATTACTTGCAAATACTTTTCTTGAATTAGTACGTGTGTACAAGAACGTGAATCAAACACACTATTGTTTGATTCTTGGATTGAATTACAAAAAGGTAAGGGGTAATTCTTATTATCCTTATAAACCCTAATTAGGGTTCATTGGTTCCGGAAGATTGCATTGATTCTTGTTCGGGCTAGAATCACTACGGTATGTTTACGATTTAAATAATTGATTAATTAATTACATGTTATTCGATCTATTATAATTGCTTCCGCTCATGCTCACTTTGATGTACTTGGTTTATTTATATGAATGTCATGATGTAATAATTCCAACAGTGGCATCTAGAGCCGTTATAATGTGTAATTAATTATCAAAACGCATAAAAATTGGATCTTGATTCGTTTAGTTACATGTTTTTAGGGTTTATTTGTTAGAATCCCTAACCCTAATTTTTTTTGGGTCGAATGACCTTTAAGGGTTATTAGGGTTTATGGTTTTAATTTTTTAATTTGATTAGAAACCCTAGGATGTCATGTAATTGTTATGCGTTTTAGTAAACGATCTTGGTGCAATGTGTTAATTGTTAAGCTAAATCCATGGAAAAGTGCATATTTGCATGGATTTTTATTGTGTTATAATTTAAATTGTTTAAATTGTTTATATGAATTAATGGTTAAGTTATATTAAACATGTAAATTTTAATAGATGTCAAATT
The DNA here is from genome assembly GCA_030686995.1 of Artemisia argyi. Lineage (NCBI taxonomy): Eukaryota > Viridiplantae > Streptophyta > Magnoliopsida > Asterales > Asteraceae > Artemisia > Artemisia argyi. The sequence continues at coordinate 7,790,267 of CM060689.1, forward strand.
GGGAAAGACTCCAATATTAAGTAATCAATTATGTGCTATGTGGTATTTATTTAATTTTGGCTTACGCAATCGATTTATCGATGTATGTGGCTCTTTTTCCTAGAAAAAGAAATCCCTAATTGAATTAATACGTTATACGCCTAGATTTGATTATTAATAGGACTTTTGAATAAGATTTGCATGTGGCTACATGTTTTATACATATTTAATTGTTATGATTATGTATATGTGTTTATTTAGTTGTTTTATTTTTTTATTGCATATTACTTGTTTTGTTTATTTATTGTGTTAGACATGTTTATATAAACGAAAAGGGTAATTTTTTGAATAGAAAAATAATACGGACTAAATAATGGCGAAATTGTTTTGGTTTTTAAGAGTTTAAAATTTCAAAGGATTGGTTGATTGATGTTTTTGTACGTAATGGTTAAATAGGCTCGACCGAAGTTTACACACTACAAGATGGGTATAAGGATGGCAACGCATTAAATTGTGGCCTTAGATAGACAACATTCTGTCTTAACGCTCGTTTGTGTGTAAATTAGACTTACCGAACAACCATTACATGTACATTTTCATCTTAAGGGTGAATAATCCACAATTCCACAATGATTATCCGAAACACTAAGCTTTTGGGCTTATGCAAAAGTACGATATAGTGGACGATAATTGATGGTTATTCTTTAATTGGTGAACCCGATACCTCAATCAAAACTTTGTTATTTTACTCTTAGCTAATTGGTAATAAAAATGTTTTGTAAAACCAATGTTATGAAGTTGTATGCATGCTTCTTCATACATTATTTTGATCACATCAAAAAATTAATACATTTATAAAATTAAGTCGAATGCCATCTAATTAAGAACACTTGAAGTTGTAATTTACGTCATGTGAGAACTTGGCGAGATTGCAATGGAGAGGTAAATTTCATAAATTCATTGCTAGCAGATCAACTGATGTGATGGATTTGTGAGTTTGCAGTTTTTAAGTTAGACGACTTAAATTGAGTAGGAAGTGAGACTTGGACTCAAGGCATTAAGATGGGGACTAAACATGCTTACAATACAAATGTTTTGTGATTGTAAATCCCATAAATCTAGGAATTGGACAAATGTTATGCCAATTACTTGTACGACAAGTTACCTCATATTGTACTTTCATTACTAGCAGATCAACTGATGTGATGAAACTATGTTTATGGAGGATCCTAGTTTTTCAAGACTATTCTATGGATTTTATTTTCCTTGGGTATTTTAATTTTCTTGAAAAAATTGTATTATAAAAAATACTAATGTTTTGAACTTTCTTTATCTGTAGAAATGGCTCAAACTGATAACACCAACTTTCGTTCTGTGTTCAAAACTTATTTTGAACGAGAAAAATTGACTGGCTCGGAAAATTTCAATGATTGGTACCGTTCACTAAGGATTGTCCTGCGAGTGACTGGTCAACTCGAAATCTTGAAAACGCCTTGTCCTGCTGAACCTGAAGGTGTGGCAGCAACTGATGCTGCTAAGGCCAAATGGAATCTTGATTGCAATGAACATATTGATGTGGCCGCAATGATGTTAGGGGCTATGTCCACACCTCTTCAAAGGCAGTTTGAGGAGTATTTCCCCATGAACATGATTGATGAACTCAAGAAACTCTATGAGAAACCATCAAATGTAGAGATTTACGATTTGATGGAGGCTCTACATTGTTGTAAGCAAGGGGATGGTGAACCTGTGAGTGCTCATGTGTTGAAGATGAAAAGTTTCATGGATCAACTACAAACACTTAAGAAACCCTATGACAATGATATGGCTGTGAACTTAATCAATGGGTCCCTTAATAAGGATTTTAATGGTTTTGTGAGGAACTTCAATATGCATTGCGTGGGGAAGGCAAGTAAGTGAATTGCACGCACTGCTCATTGATTATGAGAAAGGGTTGACACAAAAGGCTCCTATGCCCCAAGTTCTTGCTATACAAGGGGGTAGAATTAACAAGCCAAATGCGAACAAGAAGAAGGGTAAAGGAAAGAAGAAGGCTGATAAGAATAAGCAGGTTATGGCTTATCAACCACCTCAACCTAAGAAGAACCCTCCTGTCAAGAATAATCCAAGGAAGGATCAAGGATGCCATTACTGCAAGGTGATGGGCCATTGGAAGAGGAATTGTCCTCTTTATCTCGATGACTTGCGAAACAATAAGGTTAAGAAGACTGGGCACATGGGCGCCAACACTTCAGGTAACTTATTTGTCATTGAATTATTTAATTTATCTCGAATAATAAATTCCTGGGTATATGATACTGGATGTGGTATTAATATTTGTAATACATTGCAGGGGTTTAGAGAGGAAAGGAGACTAGCTTATGGGGAGCAATTTCTGCATGTGGGAAATGGAGCACAAGCAGCAGTTGAAGCCATAGGAATGTTTGATTTAGTTTTACCTTCGGGTTTAGTACTTTGTTTAAACAATTGTCATTATGCACCTTCTATAATTAGAGGTGTTGTTTCCTTTTCATGTTTGTTGGATCTTGGTTTTTCTCATTCTATTGATGGCAATAAAATTTCTGTTTCTTTAAATGGTGTATTTTATTTTAATGCTATTGCTGTGAATGGTGTGTTTGAAATTGATATGAATAATTGTGTGACTTCCAACAATAATAATAATTCGATGTACAACATAAGTAAGAGAATGAAGTATGACTTGAATTCGTCTTACCTTTGGCACTGTAGACTTGCCCATATAGGCAAGACTCGCATGCAAAAGCTGCAACGTGAAGGGCTTTTGAATAATATCAATGATGAGTCATTTGATAAATGCGAATCTTGTATTTCTGGGAAGATGATGAAAAAACCTTTTCATAATAAGATGGAAAGAGCTTCAGATCTACTTGGTTTAATACACACGGATGTGTGTGGACCACTTAGACATGTGTCAAGGAGAGGTGTTGTCTACTTCTTAACTTTTACGGATGATTTCAGCCGTTATGGTTATGTTTATTTACTTAAACATAAACATGAAGTGTTTGAAACATTTAAAGTTTTTAAAGCAGAAATAGAATTGCAATTGGGAAAGAAGATTAAAGCTCTTCGTTCTGATCGAGGTGGTGAATACCTTAGTCAAGATTTTAAAGATTTCTTAACTGAGAATGGAATTGTCCAGAATCTCACATCTCCATATACTCCACAACAAAATGGTGTATCTGAGAGAAGGAATCGTACATTGTTGGACATGGTTCGATCAATGTATAATCTAACTAATCTTCCTTTGTCTTTTTAGGATTATGCTCTTGAATCAGCTGTTCGTATTTTGAATATGGTTCCCACCAAGAAGGTTGATAAGACACCATATGAAATATGGACTGGAAAAGCTCCGAACTTGTCTTATTTAAAGGTCTGGGGTTGTGAGGCGTATGTTAAACGTGACTCACAAGATAAACTCCAACAAAGATCTGTAAAATGCATTTTCGTAGGATAGCCTAAGGAAACTATGAGTTACTACTTTTACTACCCACCTGAGAACAAAGTGTTTGTTGCAAGATATGGTGATTTTCTTGAAAGTGAATTTGTGGTTCAAGAAATCAGTGGGAGAGTATATGATTTAGAAGATGATCTAAATAATGCATTGCCTTCAGAAAACACTAGCACACTTCCTATAGAACCGGAAAGTCTGGGTCCTCCACCGGAAGTTGAAGTAATTCCCATTCGCAGATCTTCAAGATCTGTGAAAGCTCCTGACCGTCTATGTCTTAATGTAGAGGTTGATGAGCATACACTAGGGGATCTTAATGAACCTACTAGTTATAGAGCTGCCATTAATAGCCCTCAAAAAGCTAAATGGAAAGCTGCTATGGATGGGGAAATACAATCCATGCATGACAATGAAGTCTGGGAAGAAGTTGACTTACCTTTTGGTGCCAAGGTAGTTGGGAGTAAGTGGCTTTACAAAATCAAGACTGACATGGATGGATATGCACACATTTATAAGGCTCGTCTAGTTGCAAAAGGTTTTACTCAAACTTTTGGAATTGATTACGAGGAGACGTTTTCTCCTGTAGCAGACATAAGAGCTATAAGAATTCTCATAGCTATAGCAGCGTACTATGACTATGAGATTTGGCAAATGGATGTGAAAACCGCTTTCTTAAATGGTCATCTAGATGAAGACATCTATATGGCACAACCAGAAGGGTTTGAAAATCCAGAATTTCCAAATCGTGTTTGCAAGCTTAAGAGATCCATTTATGGATTAAAGCAAGCATCACGACAATGGAACAAGAGGTTTGATGCTGAAATTAAAAAGTTTAGATTCACTCAAAATCTTGATGAGCCATGTGTGTATCACAAAGCTAGTGGGAGTGATAATGTAACTTTCCTAATTCTATATGTTGATGACATATTGATCATGGGAAAAGGCATTCCAAGTTTGCAAGAAGTTAAGGCATATCTTGGAAAGTGCTTTTCTTTGAAAGAATTAGGAGAAGCTGCATACATTCTGGGAATCAAAATCTATAGAGATAGATCAAGGCGGTTAATTGGATTAAGTCAAAGTGCTTACATTGACAAAATATTGAAAAGATTCAATATGCAAAATTCCAAGAAAGGATATTTGCCGATAGAAGTAAAACATGGCTTATGTAATGAGTTTTGTGCTTCAACACCTGCTGAGGTGGCTCGCATGAGTAAAGTTCCTTATGCTTCGGCTGTAGGATCTATTATGTATGCGGTTAAGTGCACAAGGCCAGATGTGGCGTTTGCTCAAAATATTTCCAGTCAATTTCAACAGAATCCAGGTGATAAACATTGGATTGCTGTTAAGCATATTCTTAAGTATTTGAGGAATACAAAAGATATGTTTTTGGTATATGGTGGAAATCCAGCTGCAGAACTTTGTATTACAGGTTTCTGAGATGCATCCTTTCAAAGTAATAAAGATGATTCGAAGTCTCAGACGGGTTATGTCTTTGTTATCAATGGAGGAGCTGTAGACTGGAGGAGCAAGAAGCAGAGTACGATTGCGATGTCTGCAACAAAAGCTGAATACATTGCTGCTTCAGAAGCTGCTATGGAGGCTGTTTGGATTAGGAAATTCGTTTCTGGGCTTGGTGTTATGCCTTCAATTGAATTACCTATTAATATGTATTGTGATAATTCTGCTGCAATCATATTTGCCAATGAACCTGGAGTCATGAGAGGCACCAGACATTTTCTACGGAAGTATCACTTTGTTCGTGAAAAGGTTGACGAAGGTGAAATAAATCTGTTGAAGGTTCACACAGATGAAAACTTAGCTGATCCGTTCACTAAGGCTTTGGCGAAAGAGAAGCTTAATGAATTAGCCAATGGAATTGGACTTAAATTAGCTAGTAGTTTCATGCATAACTGTGATTAGTATTTGGATAAAGGATATTGTAAACAATTATTATTTTAATGAAATAAAGTATGTTGGTATGTTTATTTCTGTTATTAATTATTGTTGTCCTATTTTTGCATGTTTAAATCCATGAATAAGAGTTATTCTAAATTGTCCGTTGTCAGTTAATAATATGGGAATATTATTAAATTAAGACAAATCTGAAGTTGATATAATATACTTAAGTATATTGATGCGTAGACATGTCATTTCAGACGATATTCGATGATACTGAATATAGGACTTATCCCAACTATATGATGTTACTTTATGGATCTTGTCATTAAGTAAATCATAAGAAGTTATCCTTAGACTTGAGATACAAGATAACGGTCATGAATGTAGTACATTTTTGTGGAACAACTTAACACTATACGTAACTGGTAGTCATAAGGGTTGTTTTCGGAAGTGTTACAAAGTTTGTGTGTTTTGCTTGTAATCAATATAGAATTTGTTCCTTCAAATTAATTTTTGGAGTTTAATACTGCTGGGCCCCTCGTAGGGTTGTCAAGGTGTTTGCGTGGCCACGCCCAAGGTCTTTCTTGAAAGGTTCAAAAGATTTGGTAATCTTGTCAATTTCTAAAAACGAGAAACAGAATGGTTAATTAAGGAATGACCTAGATCCATATCCTTATTTAACACGGTATTAGAAACAAAGGGATAATAATAATGAGAAATCATTAAAAGGTTTTCCAGGAGCCTTACTCAAGTTGTACTAGAGGCATCGGCGTGTTGCAAGACGCTAACCGATGTGATCACACTATTATGATATGTCTAAGTGGGAGCTGTTGGTTTTATAGACAAAATAATAATAGTCGTGTGTTAGGATCAAACTTGAGATCACGGGATTGCACACAATACGTATGAAGAGAAAATGTAATAATTATTTATAATATGTTATAATTAATTATTAAACACAAAACAAATAAATAATAATTAGTATTATTGATTAATGACTAATTAATTATTAAACGAAGATTAGGAAAGTAATTACTAGACAAAACATGGAAACAAGAGAAGGTTCCGGAACACCCCTTTGGGCTCCAAAACCGATCGGCAAGGGGGTAAACCCACCTCCTTTGTGCCTTGAGCTCCAAGTCTTGTGTAGTATATAAGCAAACCCAAGATGTAAGTTTTTCTCATAACTTGTACACACACATCTTGGTGTTTTCTTCTCCTTTTCTTTCTTGGTCGATCCACAAACCAAACACCCCTAAGGGTTTCGATTTCTTGCATCTAAAAAAGGGTTTTGTGTTTTATTACTTGCAAATACTTTTCTTGAATTAGTACGTGTGTACAAGAACGTGAATCAAACACACTATTGTTTGATTCTTGGATTGAATTACAAAAAGGTAAGGGGTAATTCTTATTATTTTTATAAACCCTAATTAGGGTTCATTGGTTCCGGAAGATTGCATTGATTCTTGTTCGGGCTAGAATCACTACGGTATGTTTACGATTTAAATAATTGATTAATTAATTACATGTTATTCGATCTATTATAATTGCTTCCGCTCATGCTCACTTTGATGTACTTGGTTTATTTATATGAATGTCATGATGTAATAATTCCAACACATGCATCAACATATCCTCACTCACAAAGCCAGTGAAACCAATCCACATGGATCAACGGATAGAGCTCTTCAAATGGATATCGATGTAGAAAATCTTTACTCAAAACACTTAATCGAAACAAAGTCCATACCATCTTTGTAATCATTGTATTATAAATTTATGTACATGTTCATCTGACGACCACTTCTTCACGTCATCATCATTTGCATCGGTGTCTCCATTGGTTGTTCTATCGGAGGTAAACAACTTAACTACATTTATATTTTCCCTTAAACACACTCACATATTTGTTTTTGCATAATGATTCAGTGTGGCGTTTAACTGCTCTTGTTAAGTTGCAAAAATGGGTACCCATGTAACAAAGATTTAAAACTTGTTCCCTTTAATCGAAAAAGGATATGTGTTCCACTTTCTTCCAAACCTATGATAAATGTACAACAATGTTTAGATTATGTTACATAACTGCTCACAAATTGAACTTTTGTGATTCAAGCAGAATGATGATGTGCTTGGCATATAAAAAAGAATTAAAGAATAAACGATCTCTTAGACTTTGTAACAAATATAACATAAGTTCCTTTCATATAGATTTAAAAAATATTACACCCTCAAGACTGTGACTTCATGTAAATACTCCATTAGTCCATTTTCATTCAACAAGCTTGTAACAATACATGTCATTCGGCCAACACATTTAAACTGCAATCACTCGAAAGTCTTATCCAACCCCACACCAATGCCAACCGCCCCCTCGTTTTCCCTATTACTTACATGACATATATGATAGCGTCTTAGTGCCCAAGGGTGTAATCAAGTTAAGTCGGGTCGATATAATTTTAAGCTTGAGCTCGACTAAGTTACATTACTTCAAGCACTCTCAGTTGAGCCTTTACTTTCAAACTCAAGTGTGGTTAAGCTTTACTTTCAAACTCAAGTTTGGTTTCTTAACCGCTACATTTGGAGCTTGGCCCGACTCGAATTGTTCGAGTTAAATATTGACCGACTTGATATATTGAGTTTGGCTTGACTTAACTTTGTTGGGGTCATGGTTAGCTGAGTTAATTTAGAGCACTGGGTGCAGTGAGCCCCTTCACCTCGTCATTTGGGGCTCACGGGGTGCCACATCACTTTAATAAACCTCCACAACTAACCTCAATTTACTCATTTGGATCCCACCACTACCTATTTTATTTTCTTTACTCAATGAGTAACATACCAAATCTGACAAACAAGGACGAAAAGGACGTTTATTTGCTTCGTCGTGCAGACAAGTAGTAACAAAGTGGCAAGCTACAACAAGCTCACCTGGTGTGGTGAAGAGGTGTGGCAAGGGTGCCAAGTCACTGTGGCAAGGGAAGTGGCGAGCTGCACCCAGTGCTCTTAGTTGTTAGTTGCTTTGATTTCATTAGTTTTTACAATAACGCTATAAATTGAGATTAAAAATGGTATAAAAGAAATGTTGTTTAAATGCTCATGTAGCAATGCTTGTGTAACATTTCTAATTTATGGATTATCGACATAGATTTTGTGCCTAGGGATCAAGTTCACAACTTAATATAAACTATCTCATTTGTGTGATCTAGTTTAAATTGCTTTATAAATTTGCATCCCACATTGCTCGCATGAACCAATTAACCAAGGTGGAGATGATTATAAAATGAGATGCCATACATTTCATGAAACCCATATTTTCTTGACTTCTTAAAAAAGTCATTATATTATATTACGGGGTTTTTTTTTTTTTTTTTTTTTTTACAAGTTATAATATTTATTAAATGAAAATAATTATAGTATCTCCAGCCCTATACCTAAGTTAATCTTATGGTTTATTTTTTGGTTGCAATTACTGGTATAATATTTTAGTAACGATTATTATTATTATTAACCTTTTTCTCTTTTTTTTTTTTTTTTTTTTTTTTTTTTTTTTTTTTTTTTTTTTTTGGAGTTTTTCAATTTTATATTTGTTACATTAAAGAAAATTGATGACTTCTCAATAAACCATTTTTGGAAACATGGTAATTTGTACTAATATGTTAGTTATAAGAGTATCTTTTTGACAATTTGAATACCGTTTAATGAACTAGCTAGGCATTACTTTTAACAATATTTATTGTACCACAAAGTTTTGACAAAAAGAAAAACACGAGAATTGATGTCCACTTTAGAGTTGAAATCACACTTGCATACATAACAAAGGAATGATCTATTTGATAGTGTGTTTCGTCTTAACAGTTTCTAGTTTGATAATAAACTACAAGTGTCCACATATGGAGTGTATGGTAATCATGTAAAGTGTAAAATAACACAAGTTTAATAAGACATGCGAGCTTAACGAATTGACAATCTTACAACCCATAACCCGTTGATGGAAAACAAATGTGAAATTGTTGTACGTTATTACACCCTGGAGACTTGTGACACAAATGTTGTTGATTCTCGTCGACTTGAATGCTTAATAGAAAATAATTATTCAGCATCCACATTCGTTAATAACGAGATTGTAACAACATGAGTATACTTATCCACCCCCGAAATCAATGCCAACTGACTCCCTGAATGCCCATATTACTTACTTGGGCGAGAGATGTGCTTGCTAGTGTCTCAGTTGCTAGAGGTGTAATCAAGCTGAGTACTTGAGTCGATAAAAACTTGATTACAAAACTCGAAGCTAGATCTAGACTTTATACTCAAACTCGAGTTTGATACTAGCTTCAAGCTCAACTGGACTTAGATCAGGTCGATTTATAGTAACTACATTATCTACATATGTGTATAATAATTGTTAAAATATTGGATAAATATTAATATGTAAATGTCTAGTATCGAACCCGAGACCTCGGGATTGCACACATTACAAACGAGAGTCAAAGATTAATAAATATTAATTGTTAGTTATATTTATTAATAACACAAGTTTAAGGATTAATGATCGTTAGTTATTAAATGTATGGACTAATTATCGTTAAAAAGAAACGGAAAGGACTAGACTATAAATTGGATGACAAGAAGGATCTGGAACACCCTTTGGTGTGCATGGCCGGTCGAACCAAGCCCAAAGGGGTCAACCCATGTCTTTGTCTTGCTCTCCAAGATTTAATCTAGTATAAATACAAATCAAAGGGTTATTGTTTGGTAATCTTTTGTGCACACACAATACCCTAAATTTGTGTTTTTCTCTCTTGTTTATTCCAGCCGATCGAATCCCTAAACCCTTAGGGTTTGATCGAAACTTTTTATATCAAAATAATACTTGTGTTTAATCTTGCAATTAATTTGATTCGGTATTAGTTTGTGTGTACAAGAACGAGGTAACAACATACTTTTGTTGTTATCAAGGGATCGATTAACAAAACGGTAAGGGGTTAATCATTGATCCATATAAACCCTTATTAGGGTTCATCACATGTTCAAGATTATTTATTGATTCTTGTTTTGCTAGAATCACTAAAGGTACGTTCCTATTTAATTTATGTTAATCTTTTATATGTTATAGATGTTCCTACGCTTCCGCATATGTGTTTACCTGTTTATATGATTGTCATGTTATTAAATTCTAACAGTGGTATCACGAGCTTGCTATAACATGTAATTGATTACATAAAACACATAAAAAATGAATTTTGATTGTTTTAAATACATGTTTTGGATCTAGGGTTTTATTTTTTTTAATTTTTTCGAAACCCTAACCCTAATTTTGGGGGGGGGGTCGATTTATTCCATGAACCCTAATTAGGGTTTGTGGTTTTATTAATTAATTGGATTAGAAACCCTAGGTTGCCTACATGTTTATGTGTTATTTGGGCGTATCCTTGACCTAATTGGTAATTGTTATGCTTTGATCCGTGACGAAACATGCATGTTAAACATGAGTTATTAATTGTTTATTAATTGTTAAGCTTTTTCACATGTTTAGATAGATCTAACATTGGGGAAGACCCCATAATTATTAAAATCAAGTATGTGTTATGTGGTATGTGATTAGCTTTGGCCTACGCAATTGACTTGTCAACGTATGTGGCTCACTTCCATTAAGAGGTGAAGGCCCTAGTTAGTTATATACATATAAAAACCTAGAATTGATTTTGTTAGGATCTTTTCTAAAAAGATTGCATGTGGCTAATTGTTTCACCTTTATAATTGTTATGTTATTAGTTGTTTTGATTTGTCTTTATTACTTGTTTTATTGTTTGATTGTTGGACATGTTTGTAAGCAATAAAAGGGTAATTTTATAAAGAAAATAATATGGACTAATAACGGTGAAACAAAAGTGATAAAGTAAGAATCTTGCAAGGTCTTAAGTGCCGCTAGTGGTCCGATTCGCACGGTAATCAGCTCCCAGGCGAGACTAGCAAAATTCATACTTTATTACATGATTTTGAGATTGAATCCATAAACTTTTGCTTGATTGATGTTTTGTACAAATATGCTTTTAAAATTAAGTCCTTTAAGACGATATTCATAACCGTGATTTGAAGGCTTAGAAAAGAGCCTTAGAGTCTGCCTTGGTTATCACAATCTTGAATATGTCTTAAACGAATTACTTTTAAAATCATAATTGTAGAAAGTCATCTTAGGGTTTATTAAACCTCAAGTAAAACTTTGTGTATTAATTTCACGAATTGGTAATAAAAAGGTTTTGAAAACTTATGTTATAAAGATGAGTGCATGCATCTTTATACATGTTTTGATTTTCACATCAAAAATTTATACCCTAAAATTTAAGTTACATGCCATCTAACTATAAGAAACACTTGAAGTTATTATTTAGTAAACGTGAGACGCAGGCTAAATTTTAATGACAAGGTAAATTTCCGAGTGTGCGTGAGACCACACATGGAGAATTTGCAGTTTCTAAGTTAGACGACTTAATTAAGTTGATGCGTGAGACCTAGAGCTTAAGGCATGAGATGGGATGAAACATGCTTACATGACAAATTGATGAATCAATTTGATGTAAATCCCATAATCATCTAGGAATTGGAAAAGTGTTTGCCAATTATTGTTCGACAGATTACCATCTTTTATACTTTCACCACTAGCAGATCAACTGATGTGGTGAAATCTATGTAAAGTTGGATCCTAGATTTTCAAGAAAATAGGTTGGTTATATGAATATATCCTTGGGTATTATATTTTCTTGGAAATATAAATTATCGAAAATACTAAAATTGAATTTTGTAAATTCTTTAAATGTATTAATGCAACTCAAAACCGTAAACGTAAGTTATTCTTTTAATTGATCTACACCCATTTGGGTTTTTGGTTAGAGTCAATATTTACAAAAAGAATAAATATAGTCTTCTTTCCATTAGGAGAAGTGTGAGACTTAAATCCTATTTCTTTTCATGAATGAGAAAGGTATAATAGGATGATTAGAATTGTCTAAATTCTAAATACATAACTCATAGCAAACTTTAATAGTAAGAGTATATGCACCTTATGAGTTATTAAATTAGAAGCTAGACTGATTACTGCATAATGGTAAAAGACGAATTAGATTATTTTATCTAGTTGTTTTGGTTTGACCATTTACAGATACTACATACAATTGTTGGAATGGTAAATCTATAAAGGAAGAAATTGCATGCCCAGATTTTTTTTCAAGTTAATAGTTTGGAATGTGATGAATCACATTTATGTAGTAGATTACATCCTTTTATAACCTATATAATTGTTTGAATGGGTTTTCTTAAAAGATGTAGGAAAGTAAACAAGTACACTATTTCCTTTCACTGATTAATGAAACATTTACAATGTTGTCAAATTCAGTGGGAGTACTGTGTTCTTATGGCTGAATAAGGGATTATTATAATGTTCTCTAATTCAGTGGGAGTTACAAAGACTTATTGTCTTGATTGTAACTTAGATTATCTTTTGAATATCTCAAGGTAATTACTTTCCAAATATAGACACTAATATTTTCAAGAATAGTCATGTACGTTTCCTTGATTGATTGAGTAAACTCTATATCTACTAAGTTATGTTAATGACACAAATCATATTGTTCAAATTAACAAACGCGTGCGTGTTGTTTATATGATACATGGTGTTGTACCATGCACAAGTGGGAGAAATCTTCATTATGTACAAAGTACAACACATAAGAATATGATTTAACGGATTCTCTTAACTGCAAAGTAAGAGACTATAGTTCTAATATGATTTAAATAAATCTAATCTAAGAAACACTTGGTGTTGAAATTTAGCAAACGTGAGACGCAGGCTAAATATTAACAACAAGGTGAATTTCCATGTATGCGTGAGACCAACATGGATAATTTACAATTTCTAAATTAGACATCTATTAGAACATGTGTCAATAACAATACTACTTCAACTTTAACATTTATGTATTATTTGAATGACATAAATACATGAAGCAATATAATACTACTTCAATAATTATGTATTCTAAGAATGACATAAATAAAAATGAAGTAGTGTGTTAACTTGAAAATATTAATGAAACCAAATGATGGTGTTCATGATTATTTTAATTATACATGTTTATACATTATTGTATATTTATAAACATGAAGTCTTCTAAGTATTACAAGACTTATAATAAAGTAAGACGTTAGCTTGTTATGGTCTTTTAATTAAGACATATACAAGAAGTCATTGAGATGATTAATGATTAATAACGGAAAGTGGGAATATAACACGTTCATGTTTTGAAGAGACATGAACATGAAGTGACTTGATCAAAAGTGCTTGTGTTATATAAAAAGCATGCAATTGGTTTGGAAATACTATTATATCATTAAGTTGACTTAGTTGGTAAATAGGTATGCCAAAAGGAATATAGTTATCTTATATATATTGTTAGATCTTCTTACAATATTTATTATAATTTAAATACCAAATTATAATGGTATGTTAAGTTAGGGAAATCAAACTCTTGTTAGAAGTTTGATTAAAGATAATTATGATTTCTTTTCTTCCGAAAGTTATCAAGGTTAGAAAATTGAGTATGTAATGAATATATTCAATTAGACTCCTAGAAGATTAATAAGACATTATGAAATGTGATGAATCACATTAAGTCTTAAATTGGAGTCCTGAATTTGTTAACATACTTATGTGAAGGTCATTAACAAAAGAATGTCAGGAACTGTCAATATGTATTTGTAATATCCCAAAAAGATAATATTGTATTGTCACTTTAAATGCTAAGTATTTATATTCTATATAATACTAAAAGCAAGTGGGAGTATTTTATCTTAAAAAGATAAAATTACAAGATACATAATCTTCTAAAACCACACTAGTTAAAATCATGATGAGGCTTAACATGTAAATGATAAATCTCAAGATGATGGAATTCTCATTCATAGATCCACTTGGATATCTCATATATTTAATTAATATGCTGACGATTATATGATGTAGTATTACCAAAATAATGAATTGGGTAAATTATTCATATTATGAAAATTGGAGATGCTGTTCATAAAGATATTCAAATTTTAAATTTGATTTATCTTAATTCTTAATGGTTAGAGAATGAAGATGAGTTTATTCAAAGATAAGTAACCCTAGAGGTTTAAATCTTTGTGTAGAAATCATATGGACAAAAATTGTACGCATATCTTAATGCATGTCTTATGACAAGATTATTAATCATACTTAAGCAATTAACTATGATTGAATACTCTTTCCTAAAACACATTAGAGATACAAAGATGGTAATTGTTATACTTAATTTCATGAATATGAAATTTGACAATGAAATATAAAAACTCTTTTTTGAATAATTACTTAAGCGAGGACAATAAGTAATTAAAGGAGTTTATGAATTCAAGTAAATCTTTGGTAGTGTACAAAGTGCAATAATCCATGAATGGATAAATGCATGCTTTTAGGAAATTGCTCTTAATTTTAATTATTATATCCATGAATTGGTTTATAATTGAAATAAGATAATTTCTAAGTATTCCTGAAAACTAGTGGGAGTATTATGTTTGATTTACTAAATCATATATATTGTAGAGTAACATTCCATATAAGTAAAAAGTTAGACTTAATTTGGAGTGAAACTTTACTTGAAAGATTTAGGAAATAAAACATACAACCTTGAAACTAAAGTTTATTATTAAACGAACAAGTGCGGTAAATAAAATTCTAAATAGAATATGATATATCATTTTGGAAGACTAAATGGATAAACATATTTGTAAAGATCAAACATGAATAAAATCTAAGTTTGACTGAAGGATTTTCATGTGCATTATATTATTGTTGTATCATGTTTAAGTGCTTAATGATTTGACAATATTTGATATCCAATTAAAAGTTATTATATAACTTGTGTAATAGATATTCTAATGGAAAATGTTTGAAATTAGAATAATGATCCTTAACCTGGAATAGCTCCTAAACATTACACAATGGATATTAAGTTTACGGAAAATTTTAAAGAGCATATTGTGTTTAATATACAATGATGCTGGTTTAATTGAGATGACACTCAATGACTAGTCATGAAGGATTTCATGAGAACTAGTTGTGCTCAACTAAGAGCATAGTTGCATTAAACATTAAAAGAATTAGAATACTTTAAACTTTAAAAGGTTTGAAAGTTTGATTGTCATAAGTTGGTGATTGAGGATATCACACCATTTATGAAAAATTATGTGGCTATATGAAGATAGTTGGATTTACACATACAAGAATTTTAATTATTGAATTCTTGAAAGAAGTATTCTCAAAATTCGGATAGATCATAGTTAGATGAAATAATGCCTTGTCAACAAGTATGATTGTCATTACTTGAGACATAATTGTCTTCAAGTTATTACTTGAGGAAAATTCATTAACTAGTATAATCATGCATTGATCTATTTTGGTATTTGGATAAAGGACATTAAGCAATTATTATTTATAATGAATTAAAGTACTTAGTATGTTTGTTTTCATAAATAATATATTGTGTCCTATATTTGCATGTTTAAAATCCGTGAATAACTAATATTATTCTAAATTGTCCATTGTCGATTAATGATATGGGAATATCATTAAACTAAGACAAATCTGAGTATTGGTTAAGAATATACTTGAAAGTATATTGATGCGTTGACATACCAATTTCACATGATATTCGATGAATTGAATATAGGACTTATCCCAACTACATGATTTTACTTTATGGATCTTGTCAGTAAGTAAATCATGAATTTGTTATCCTCAGACTTGAGATACCAGATAAGAGTCATGGATGTAGTGCATTTTTGTGAAGCAATCTACCGCTCACCGTAACAGGGAGTTATAAGGGTTGTTTTCAGAAGTGTTGCAAAGTTCATGGGTTATTCTTGTAGTCAAGAAAGAATTTGTTCTTTCAAATTTGTTTTGAAGTTTAATACTGCTGGGCCCCTCGTAGGGTTGACAAGATGTTTACGTGCGCACGCCCAAAGTCTATCTGGAATACGTTCAAATGTTTTGGTAATCTTGCTCAATTATAAACAACGAGAAACAGAATTGTTAATTAAAGAATGACTAAGATCCATATCTTTATTAACGTAGTATTAGAAACAAAAGGATGATAATAATGATGAATCATTAAAGGTTTTTTCAGGAAAACTACCTCGAGTTGAACTAGGGGCATTGGAGTGTTGCAAGACGCCAACCAATGTCATTTTACTATTAATAGATATCCAAGTGGGAGCTGTTAAAATATTGGATAAATATTAATATGTAAATGTCTAGTATCGAACCCGAGACCTCGGGATTGCACACATTACAAACGAGAGTCAAAGATTAATAAATATTAATTGTTAGTTATATTTATTAATAACACAAGTTTAAGGATTAATGATCGTTAGTTATTAAATGTATGGACTAATTATCGTTAAAAAGAAACGGAAAGGACTAGACTATAAATTGGATGACAAGAAGGATCTGGAACACCCTTTGGTGTGCATGGCCGGTCGAACCAAGCCCAAAGGGGTCAACCCATTTCTTTGTCTTGCCCTCCAAGATTTAATCTAATATAAATACAAATCAAAGGGTTATTGTTTGGTAATCTTTTGTGCACACACAATACCCTAAATTTGTGTTTTTCTCTCTTGTTTATTCCAGCCGATCGAATCCCTAAACCCTTAGGGTTTGATCGAAACTTTTTATATCAAAATAATACTTGTGTTTAATCTTGCAATTAATTTGATTCGGTATTAGTTTGTGTGTACAAGAACGAGGTAACAACATACTTTTGTTGTTATCAAGGGATCGATTAACAAAATGGTAAGGGGTTAATCATTTATCCATATAAACCCTTATTAGGGTTCATCACATGTTCAAGATTATTTATTGATTCTTGTTTTGCTAGAATCACTAAAGGTACGTTCCTATTTAATTTATGTTAATCTCTTATATGTTATAGATGTTCATACGCTTCCGCATATGTGTTTACCTGTTTATATGATTGTCATGTTATTAAATTCTAACAATAATTTCATTTAAGTTTAAGTGTTCTTGTTACATTTTTTTTTCTTCCAGAAAAAATAATTCATATTAGCACCAAAGGGCCTTTAGCCCATCTATAGTTCAAGTTTCAATTGACATATTTATGCGTGAATCTTCACGCGTTTGCTTGCTTGGTTTGATCAAACTCAATCTTACCCGACTTCTAATTAGTCGATAAAGGTACTGTGAGTACGTAACATGACAAAAATTGTCAACCGTGGGTCAAACGAATAAAACCATACAGCATTTTATACCCCAATTCTTTTTCGAAGTAATAAATGATTTATAAGATTATACAGCAAGATGTGCCTCCAGAATTGGCAGTTACGTCTACTCCTACGTCAACTGCCATTTCAACCGCTTCATTGGGCCATACCTTAACATCGTCTCCTACATCCCCGAAGCCAGAGATACCAATCCCTATGGACTAAAGATAGAGCTCTTCAAATGGATATTAGAGGAGCAAAGGAAAGTGAAACGATCCTCGAGAGAAAAGAAAATTGACTAAGAAAAAGTTTTACTCAAACACTTCATCGAAAAAAAGTCCGTCCCGTCTTTGTAATCCTTATATTGTAAATTTGGCAATGTACATTTTGTTTATAATGTAGGTGTTTTTTTTTTTTTTTTTTTTTTTTTGATGTTGTATAACTTGTGCAAAATGGATTGTTGAGGCTTTCAAGTTGATGTAATCATAATTATCGTCGTTAAAGAATGCGAAAATGATATATATTCATCTTTCTACTCGCAAGTCTTCTGAAAAAACTCAACTCAACTAAAACTGCATCGATTGTTAGTTTCTCAATTGCTTGCTCAACTCGCTCACTCATGTATCATTGACAATTCACATTTTCTTTTAAAGATCAAAGAAAACAAAACTATCCAAACGGCAAACGCGTATATTAACTTTTACGTTTATATCAAAGAAAAAAGGAAACTTCTTTGAATATGTGATCGAGAACGAAAAAAGAAAAAGACATATTTCTTTACTTATTTTATTTTTTTTATATTTTTTTTTTGAAGGCAACAATAAAAAAAAGAACTCAAAAGAAGAAAAGACAATATAAGACAAAGCATCTCTCCTCAATTAAACAAGCTACTTAAAAGAGGAAGAGACCCAAAGAGAAAAACAAAGGCAAACTAAACAATACAAAGCAACCTAACGCACCAAAACTAACTCACAGACTAAATACCAAAAGACCACATGTAAAACCCGAAAATTTTAGACTTGATAAATACTCAGAATACCCCTATAATTTTAAACTTTTGATGATTATAACTTAAGTATGTAAATTCGTTAATATTTGAACCACCAACGTTTATTCGAATAAATAAAACTTATGAGAAATAAACGGTACACGTTTTAAATCCTCACTATCCTAGCCGATTCTATAATTCATTTGTCACAACGTATGAAGGCTTGTATACGGACTACATTCGTGATTGACTATTCCCCTCTAATTACTCCACAATTTCGGCTACATTCCATTTATATACCCACGATTTGAGAACACACCCATTATTTGCCCTTTATCCTAACCTTAGATAACACTTCCAGTATTACCTTCCTTTTTCTCAATGCACACGTTTTGAAAGATTGGTTTTATTGTGTATATCATTTTCATTTGTTAGAAGATGCGTATGTCTATCCTTGCTTCAACCAAAAACACGACATTCCTTTTTCTGTCACACTTTTTGACAGGTTTATTCCCATTCCATTTACACATATACGACCGGTAAATTTACTCGAATGTATCTCCTCCCAAACCGTGTGAAACCCTAAATATCTAAACACTCCAATACAACGACGGCTGCATGCTTTTTCTTTCTCCTTCCTGATCGATCAAAAACATGTGCAAAGGAGGTTCACCAGTGGTCTTATTGAGAGCTTGTGACCATGGTTGCTGTGGTCGACTAGGGCGTTGTGCGTGGGTTGTCTTTTGCATGTTCTGTTCGAATAAGAGTGGTGTACATGGGAATTATTTCTGGTACGAATAGAAGGAAGTTTTGTTTGAGGGTTTTTGCAAACTATTCGAGGGTGGTTTTGGTTGTGTTACGGCTGGATTATAGTTGGTTTTCGACCGTGTCTTGTGCTTTGCTTCTCTTCTCGTTATCATCGCATCAAGGTAATGTATTATAACCTGGTTCGATTCTCGTTTGATGGATTCAGTCTCGATCATTTTTCTGTTTTTATTATCGAACATAATATCATCATATATAATCTTAATCGCAACGCATATATATAACAAGAATACTACAACATCTTTGATCGACTAAAGTATGAATACGAGGGTGTGTATTTTTGGTTTTTCCTTTTGTGGCTTGACAGGCTTGGGTTTAAACACTACACATGAAATCGATTGGTTAAGACTCAAAACAGACTCACATAAAATAACGAGAACATACATGATTATTCGAATGGATATGGATCACATAAAATCATAAAGTCATACACCCTTTTTGAATCTGTTTGGCATCACAACTCGCGGACTGTTTTGCGTCTTTTTTTTCCAACCTCATGCCATCATGCATATAACCTTTTACAAGCCTAATATCTAGTCATTATTGCCTCGTTTCTGGCTACATGAAATCAGAAACCTATGCACCTAGTAATGTTGGTTTGTGTCGTATGTTATGGACCTGTTTGGTGTCCACTTTCCAGCCCTTTGTGTCGACATAAGTTACCACAAAAGAAGCCTAAAATCTGTTGTATTGGATTAGTTATTGAAACATACAAAATCTGTTGTATTGGATTAGTTTTGTTTGTGAAATATATTGGATGCATGGGATCACGTGGGATGGTTTAAACATGTGCATGAACTGTTTCGAAAAAAAAAGTGTTCCATGTAAATTGTGGTGGGTCGAAATGAACTATAAGAGCGCTAGGTGCAGCAACAAGCCCTTGGCTCCCCATTCGGGCCCCACCATGCCACATCACCAAAACACCTCAACTTCAACAAACCACAACAAACCCCCCTCACCAAACAACAAACCTCCACTTCCCCATTCGGGCCCCACCTCTTACACATTTATTTTTTTATTCATTTCATTAAATAAATTAAATCCATTTCACAAATACTAAAAAATAACAAAACACATTAATTTTATTTCATCAAAATTAAAAAAAAAAAAAAAAAAAAAAAAAAAAAAAAAAAAGTGTAACAAAAAAACAAAAAACCATATTTCTTTTTCTTTTTCTTCTCCAAACAAAAACAACAACAACAACTCAACTGCTGCTTTTTCTTTTTCTTCTCCAACCAAAACACACACAACCAAAACACACACAAAACACCATTTTTGGTTTCTGTGATTCGACCCAAACCCAGAAAACAACCCAACGAAAAAGAAAGAAAAAAAATAACCTGCCAACCTGTCAGAAACTTACCTTCGCCGTGGCCACGACGAGATTGCCATCGGCGAAGAACGGCGAGGCCCAAACGGTGTGGCGGCGAGCAACGGCTCGCCGTTGGAAGTGCCACATCGGATGGCGAGCTCCCCTTCGCCATCTGCACCTAGCGCTCTAAGTATTATATACAAACTGGTTTTAAAAAGGTGTGAGTTGTGTGAGTTGGTACACGAGTCGTGTGATTATGCATGTTATAATAACATATTTTGGTCGTCGCGGTCTAACATTAATGTCAAGGATACGTTAATAAATTATGAATGATGGGGTCTAAAATTATCACTTTAATATAAAATTAGAGTATAAACTTAAAAATAATTTTAATTGACGTTTTTAATATTTAATTTTGATAATTTACATTTTGGCCCTAAACTTTACTAAATTGACATAATTAACTCTAAACTGCTATAATTGTCATTTTAACCCTTAAATATTATTAATTGTCAAGTATAACCTTAAAGTATTAAATTACTAATTCGAGAAACCTAATAATATGGAAACTTACTAAATCGGGAACGTTACTATCTTTGGAAAACTGCTATAAATGAAAAGTTACTAAAAATAGAAAGCCGACTAAAAAGCGTAATTTGATTTAAAATAAGTTATTAATAATAAGCCGATCATTAATTCGTGTAGATTCGCTGGAGAAGGAGTGACTTCCTATTCTTATATTATGTTATGATTTCGTTGGCGGTTTAAGGTACAAATATTATGTCTCTATTCAGTAGAGATTCCCTTCAATCTATGTTACTATGATCCTTTGCCATTGCTATGTTCTCTTTTGGTTGATCCTTTGATATGATTCGATTGCTATCCATTTTGTTTGATTACCTGATTACTATATCGTGGTTGAGATTTTGTTTGATTATGATATGATTCGTTTGATATGGATATGCTTTGTTGATATGATTTTGTTCTTATGCCTGAGCTTGCACTATCCATGGAGGTACCATGAGCGTGTCAGTGACGGCACCACTGGCATGACACTTTCTGGGGAGGTGTGATTGATCCCTGGCATTCCCTTTTGTTTGATATATATGTGTACACTGGCCAATTAGTTATATATGTGACCAGTCATGAGCTGGCATATGTATTTTGTTTGATTCAGGGAGTGTATGGATGCATCCTAGGCTTTGTTTGTTATGATTAGGTAGTGACCGGCTGTACATGCCTTGTACCCCTTTCACTTTTGGTACAAGTGAGGTCGCCCCTCCTTGTACAACTTATGATTTGACGGATATGTGATTATGTGATTTGAGATCTATCGATTACCTCGGTAGGTCGGCTCGTGGTTTTTCTATGATTCGTTTGTCCATTCAAGTACCTTGTTTGGACACTTCTTTGTTTATACTTGCTCATTACTTTTCCCTTATGATTATGCCTATGTGATATATCTTTGACACTTTGTTTCCCTTTGACTCATGATATTCGTTCAGTGTATGTTTATCTCTTATGCATTTGACAGATGATATCCTTTTCAACAGGAGCTTATGATTCCCTTTTCTATTACTTATATACATTTAGATTATCCGTTTGTTTTGCTATATATCTGTTCATTGGGATTTTTAAGCTCAGCCACATTTTCCTTTCATGCGGCAGGTTTTAGGTTGGAAGCTGGGTTTGGGTAAAGAGTGCATAGGAGCGTTAGTGGACTACCCGATGATTAGAAGCCCATTTGCTTTGGACTTAGATTTTGATCCAGTTAGATTTTGTTTGGTTTTTATTTTATCTTGTATAGAGTTTTTTTTTTCTACCCTTGTATACTTTGTAACTTCATGTTTATAAGTTTTCCACTTGCGTTGTATGCTTGTATTCTTTGATATGTCACCATACCACTTAAAAAACACCCTCTAAAACATTCTGCACTTTCCCACTTAAACGAAGGTTTGAAAGCCAAATAAACCAATCATCGTAAGACTGAAAATCTGTAAACGGGAAATCCCACCACTTACTCATCTTTGCAAGAATATCACGAGCCATCGGGCAAGAAAAAAGAAGATGGGACACTGATTCCACAACTAAATCACAAATCGGACATGTTATAGAATGAATATCTATACCACGTCGAGATAAATTCAAACGGGTGGGCAAACTATCCTTTTGAACTCTCCAAGCAAAGATGTTTATTTTAACAGGAATCTCCTTCACCCATCTCGTAGGCATTAGAGATTAACAACGAGTCATCCAATAGATTTCGAACCGACTTAACTGAAAAAACGCCATCGCCTGTTAGCGACCAAGCCCATCTATCCTTCATTTGTGCCAGGTGGATGGTAGCTAAACAATTTACCAGATCTTCATATTGTTCCGATTCGATCCCTCCCCTTGGACCGCGACGAAAAGAAGACGAAACAGAATCTGAGCTTAGTTTCATTTGCGATGGAAACATGCTTACACGTTGTTAATAAGTTTTCTATTTAACTGTTTTCATTGCGACGAAAAAAGACCACATGACTTAGGCACCATTTAACTGTTTCAAACATTGTCACCTGTAACAAACATTTTCTAACAAATTACTTAATAAGTTTTCTATTTGACCAATGTTGGTTCAGTTTTCTTGTAGTGTAGAGTAGGGGTATTTGCATCCCACATTGCCCTCATGAACAAAATGACCAAGCTGGAGATGATTATAAAATCAGATGCCAAACAATCCATGAAACAAATATTTCTTGGCTTCTAACCAAAGTCATTGTTGGTGTATTTTTTGGTTGCAATTGCTAGTTATAATATTTATTAACCATAGTAATTAAAAAATGATCAGATTTTTTCAAAAAAAATTGATTTTTTGTGATATTATGATTTTTAAAACATTGTAATTTGTATCTAATATTAGTGAAAAACTTAGATTTGGATTGGTAAAAAGCTAAAACAAGGTTAGCCTAAACAAGTTTATAAAAGAAAGTGAAAAGAAAAGACATGTTAAAAAGAAACTTGATGAAGAAAAAGGTTTACTCAAACACTTCATCGAAACAAAGTCCATCCCATCTTTGTAATCATTGTATTGTAATTTTATGTACATTTTGTTTTTAATGTGGTTTTGTTGTATAACTTGTGCAAAATGGATAGCTCAGGCTTTCAAGTTGATGTAATTGTTATTATCGTCATTAAACAATGCAGAGATGATATATGTTCTACTTTCTAATCATAAGTCGATTCAAGAAGTTCTAGCTCATCTCAACCTAAATCGATTCGACTATCAAATGTTTGCTCAACTCCATTACATGTGTATCACTGGCACTTCACGCTTTTTTGTTATACATATGTATTACGTTTGAGAGAAAAAAAAATAATAATAAAATAAAAAACTTTTCATTCTATACGAACTATTTTTGTAATTCGTTGTTTTTAAACAAAGAATTATAGGTTAAAATATACTCCTATGAAGTTTTCGTAACAAACTTTTCTGGAACAACTGAAGACAACATCTATAAAGATGTCATAAACCTCAAATGAAGGCTCCATCATCATCATATATGGGCATATGGCTAATCTGCTTCTCTAGCCAATGAGTCATTCGGACGCTTGTACACATTCATCTGATGACCACTTCTTCATGTCGTCATCATTTACATCGGTGTCTCCATCGGTTGTTCTATCGGAGGTAAACAACTTAACTACATTTATATCTCCCTTTAACACACTCACATGCATTTGTTTTTGTATAGTGATTCAGTGTCACGTTTAACAGCTCTTGTTAAGTTGCAAAAATGGGTACCCATGTAACTATAGGTGTCATTCGGGCTGACCCGACCTGAGTCAATTAGGGTCGGGTCAATCGGGTCAAAAATTACATTCGGGTCAATCGGGTCAACCCGAATTGACCCGAGTTCTAAACAAGGTCGGGTTTGGGTATATTTTTTTTAGCCTCAACCTGACCCGAACCCGACTAACCCGGTTAAACTAACACTTTACAATGTAAAAATACTCGGGTTGACCCCGAACCCGAATTACCCGATCCGAATTGACCCAACCCGAGTTGAGCCGAACCCGAATTGACCTGACCCGAGTTGACCCGAGTTCTAAACAAAGTCGGGTTCGAGTATGTTTTTTGAAGGCTAGACCCGAGTTGACCCGAACCCGGCTGGGTCAACCTGAATGACAGCCCTACATGTAACAAAGTATGTACTATATGATTAACGAGGACAATATTTTTAAAACTTGTTCCCTTTCATTGAAAAATGATATGTGTTCCACTTTCTTCCAAACCTATGTTCAATGTACAACAATGTTTAGATTGTATCACATAGCTGCTCACAAAATGAACTTTTGTGATTCAAGCAGAATGATGGTGTGCTTGGCATATAAAAAAGAATTAAAGAATAAACGATCTCTTAGACTTTGTAACAAATATAACATAAGTTCCTTTCATATAGATATAAACAAATATTACACCCTCAAGACTGTGACTTCATGTAAATACTCCATTAGTCCATTTTCATTCAACTCCCACATTCGTTCTTAACAAGCTTGTAATACATCTCATTCGGCCAACGCATCTAAACTGCAATCACTCGAAAGTTTTATCCGACCCCACACCAATTCTAACCGCCACCCTCGTTTTCCCTATTACTTACATGACATATATGTTAGCGTCTTAGTGCCCAAGGGTGTAATCAAGTTAAGTCGGGCCGATGTAATTTTAAGCTTGAGCTCGAATCAGTTACATTACTTCAAGGACTCTTAGTTGAGCCTTTAATTTCAAACTCAAGTGTGGTTAAGCTTTACTTTTAAACTCAAGTTTGGTTTCTTAACCGCTACATTTGGAGCTTGGCCCGACTCGAATTGTTGGAGTTAAATATTGACCGACTTGATATATTGAGTTTGGCTTGACTTAACTTTGTTGGGTCATGGTTAGCTGAGTTAATTTAGAGCACTGGGTGCATTGAGCCTCTTCACCTCGTCATTTGGGGCTCACGGGGTGCCACATATCTTTAACAAACCTCCATAACTAACCCCCTCACTAACAACAAACCTCCACAACTAACCCCTCACTAACAACTAACCTCAACTTACTCATTTGGGTCCCATCACTACCTATTTTATTTTCTTTACTCAATGAGTAACATACCAAATCTGACAAACAAGGACGAAAAGGACGTTTATTTGCTTCGTCGTGTACACGAGTAGCAACAAAGTGGCAAGCTACAACAAGCTCACCTGGTTTGGTGAAGAGGTGTGGCAAGTTTGCCAAGTCACTGTGGCGAGGGAAGTGGCGAGCTGCACCCGGTGCTCTTAGTTGTTTGTTGCTTTGATTTAATTAGTTTTTGCAATAACGCTATAAATTGAGATTAAAAATGGTACTATAAAAGAAATGTTGTTTAAATAATTAAATGCTCATGTAGCAATGCTTGTGTAACATTTCTAATTTATGGATTATCGACATAGATTTTGTGCCTAGGGATCAAGTTCACAACTTAATATAAACTATCTCATTTGTGTGATCTAGTTTAAATTGCTTTATAAATTTGCATCCCACATTGCTCGCATGAACCAATTAACCAAGGTGGAGATGATTATAAAATGAGATGCCATACATTTCATGAAACCCATATTTTCTTGACTTCTTAAAAAAGTCATTATATTATATTATGGTTTATTTTTTTTCCCGATTACTAGTTATAATATTTATTAAAAGAAAATAATTATAGTATATCACTTTTATTTTATTAAAAATATATTGATGTATTGTATTATTTCAAATTTTTAAAACATTGTAATTTGTATCTAAGCTTAGTGGAAAGCTTTGGAGTGGATTGGTAAAAATATCGAACGAGGTGTGCGTGATCCTCGTTTAATAGTCCAGCTCCGGCCCTCTACCTAAGTTAATCTTATGCTTTATTTTTTGGTTGCAATTACTGGTATAGTATTTTAGTAACGATTATTATTATTATTATTATTATTATTATTATTATTATTATTATTATTATTATTATTATTATTATTATTATTATTATTATTATTAACTTTTGTTTTTGAGTTTTTCAATTTTATATTTGTTACATTAAAGAAAGTTGATGCCTTCTCAAAAAATCATTTTTAGAAACATGGTAATTTGTACTAGTATGTTAGTTATAGGGATAATTCCAATTTTATGCCTAAAATCGAATTTAGTACCACAATTGAGTCACAAATTATGCAACTTCCATTTTTGGTCATGTGCTACCTGTGCGACTCCATACATTGCTTGACACGTGGCACAATACATTTTTCATATCAACTATTCATTAATCATTATCTGACCCCACTAGTATTTTGTTTTATCTGAACCAAGTGTGCGACCGGAGGCTGTGCTACTTGGCTAAGGGTGCGACTGGCGGCTCAGAATCTAAGAAAGATTTTGTGCCGCCAGTCGCACACTTAGTCAAGTAGCACAACCTCCAGTCGCACACTAGGTTCAGATAAAACAAAATAGTAGTGAGGTCACATAATGATTGGTAAATAGTTGACATGAAAGATGTATTGTGACACGTGTCAAGTAATGTATGGAGTCGCACAGTCGCACAAGTAGCACATGACCAAAATTGAAAGTTGCATAATTTGTGACTCAATGTTGGTTGTAAATCCGATTTTATGCATAAAATTGGAATTATCCCTTAGTTATACGAGTATCTGTTAGACAATTTGAATACCGTTTAGTGAACTACGCATTACTTTTAACAATATTTATTGTACCACCAAGTTTTGACAAAAAGAAAAACATGAGAATTGATATGATGTTCACTTTAGAGTTGAAGTCACACTTGCATACATAACAAAGGATGATCTATGTGATAGTGTGTTTCGTCTTGTTACAGTTTCTAGTTTGATAATAAACTACAAGTGTCCACAATGGAGAGTGTATGGTAATCATGTAAAAATGTAAAATAACCAGAGACGACCCACGATATTTGAGAGTGTGTTGCATCTTTCTTTTTTTTTTTTTTTTTTTTGTTTTTTTTTTAATTTATTTATTATTATTTTGGTTATGAGTTCTAAAGTTGTCATATAAAAAATTTATTAGGTAAAATTGACGGTTTCACGTGCCCAGAAAAAATGTACTTTATAAAAAATTTACATTTCGTGATCTAAAATCAGGTGTGGCCTATATCACACGCAGCTCTCATGTGGGTCCGTCCCTGAATATAACACAAGTTTAATAAGACATGCGAGCTTAACGAATTGACAATCTTACAACCCGTAACCCGTTGATGGAAAACAAATGTGAAATTGTTGCACGTTATTACACCCCGGAGACGTGTGACACAAAAATGTTGTCGATTCTCCTCGACTTGAGTGCTTAATAGAAAATAATTATTCAACATCCACATTCGTTAATAATGAGATTGTAACAACACGAGTAATACTTCCAACTAATCTAAATTGCGATCACTCGGAACACTTATCCACCCTAAAATCAATGCCAACCGGCTCCCTGAATTACCCTATTACTTACTTGGGCGAGAGATGTGCTAGCTAGTATCTCAGTTCCTAAAGGTGTAATCAAGCTAAGTTGAGTACTTGAGTCGATAAGAACTTGATTACAAAGCTCGAAGCTAGATCTGGACTTTATATTCAAACTCGAGTTTGATATACTTTCAAGCTCAACTGGACTTAGATCAGGTCGATTTCTAGTAACTACATTATCACATACTAGCTTATAGACCCGTGGAATCACGGGGTTTTTAAAGGGTTTATGCATCAAAAAATTAAGTGCGTGAATAAAGTAAAAAATAACAACAAACGTAAATGGTGTGAAATGTTCTTTTAACGGAATAATAAGTTATAAGTCAATGATAGTATAAACTACTATGCTTGTAAATATCCATGTCATAAACGTCCATTGTCTCGTGATCTCCAATTTTGATGATCTTGGGAATCAAATGTATGTAATGACTATTGTAATTTCATTCAACACACGTGAACACCTAATAAGTTGAAAAAATGTGTAAGTAAAATAAGTTTATGATCAATAATAAGTGTAAATACAAAAATGGCATAAAACATGTCATATGTATATTGTTCATACCTATTGACCGTTGATCATAGTACATGGCAATGAAGCAAAATAATACAAACAATTTGACACCAACACGTTAATTCTAATATCCCTTGGCCATAAAGTTGTATCGGTATATGAATTATTACTTACCAACTTAAGCAATTGCTAGTAAGAGCTCATAGATTGTGATTATATGACAATCAAAAAGTTCAAGCAGTACACCCAAATAAAAAAGCAATGCTCATATTCATAAAAGACATACTTATACCAAACAACCATGGTGACTGCAATAGCTAAAAAGGATTTACATGCATTATCAAAATAATAACTAAAATGCACCACAGAAACCATGAGTTTCACTTTTATGGATACTTAGAAGAAATCAAAATAAGTCAAAAGAATTCAACTAACAGCGCTAATTGAGAATCAATGAAAAATCTTGAGTAACATGTTGAAAACCTTATTCGTTGAATAAGCATTATGCCATTAGCTCCTAAGAAAACACATGAAATCATCCTTGCTAAATATTGATGAGCAAATCATGTTATAAACCTTTCTTATAAACAACACAGGGGTAAACTTGAGCTCCTCCTCAGTCCTCACTAATTGTAACTGAAAGCATAATAATGAGAAACTCAGATCTCTCCAAAAAAAAATATTTACTCCAAATCTAATACCTAAATGTTTCTGTCACAGTTAGTCAATGAAGAAAAAGATAAATCTTTACCTATTTAAATCAATTCTACTATATTCTTAGCTTTCCTAGAGTGTTGCAGCATTACTATAGCAACATATTTGAAGTTTCAAGAATAAATAAAACTTATACTAAATAGAAGCCATTGTAAAATCCTAAACCAAAATTGAAGAACAGTTTGGGATATATGTCGTTAACTACAGAATGAAAATACCTGAAAAAGATCCATCGACATATATATACCGGATGTTGACATGATCATCAATTCAACTGTTCAACTTTGAATTAATATTTCCAAACCTTGAAGATAAAGAAAAGGACCAACATGAAGTCAAGTTCAAACAAATAGATAATTAGTTAACTCCGAGTACACCTATAAAATAAATCAATTAAAGAAGAAAAACCGTGTCACGGTGACACACCACACATACATATGTATAACTGCAAAATCATGAGACCTTGCAAGCGTAAAAGTTTAGAAAAGTAAATCAAAATTATACTCCTTTATTTCTTCAAATGAACATTAGCAAAAATGCAGCATCTTTGATAAAAAGCACCATTTCTAAAAGTTCTAAAAGAAGTGATAATCTTATAATAAAACAACCCCGTACACAATGACCTTTCTAGCAAACTACTATGTTTTCTTCTATAATCAATATGTCAAAATAGTACTTATGGAGTAAAATAGTGTTTCTTGCATTAGACATAAAACTCCTTAAATTCAACATTGCACACAATTTTGCCACAACTTGCTCTTATACAAAAAGATTTATAGACTATCGATTTTATCACAACTTACGCTTATCAAAATCTATCCCAAAAAGGTATTTATTTTGTCAGCTCATCAAACTCTTTTTTCTTGGAAAACCTTTTTCCATATAATACCAATTGAAGTGTATTAATTACTAAACATAGTTGAATAAAAAACCAACCCGACCAAAGAACTTATTTATCAAGGCAACTCAAAGAAACAAAAAATAAATATACAATCTGACTACCAAATATCAAGACATCAACTATCAACGTGAAGATACTCACTTTTTGAATACACAACAAAGGTTTCACAAAAACTGATGTTGTACAAATCAAGAAAAGTATATGCAATAAAATGATGAACCAATAGCATGAAACAGATTGGTAACTTAGTAACAATGTAGGAGACAACTATTATGTACTAAGTTTGTTTATCTCCGAAGACATTAACCTATTTGATCAACACTAAAGTCACTTAATATTGTGTTTACCCCAAAAAAAAACCACTTAAAGTTGTATAATATCGATGAGGAAGATGAATGCCAATAGCTTTTAGTTTTTTTTTAAAAAAAATGTAAGTGTTAAAGCTCTCACTATGGTTATCAACTGTTAAAGCTTTGGCTGTAAAGAATCCCCCAAAATGGAAAACTAAAACTATGTTGACCGGTTGTGTGACCCACCCACCTTATCACCTCTATTTAAGAGTAAATAATAAGCAAGCCAAAGACATATTCTGAAACCAAGCATCTAAAATTAGTAACCGAATGCATAGGTGACACAAAGAAGATGAAGGCTTACTTCTTTTTTATGTCACAAGCCTAATAAATCTTGTATTTTACGGCCCTTCTCCCTTCTAAATGAGAAAAGATTTAATATGACTCAAAATACTGTGAAATAACATAGGTTACCTGTTGTTACACCTCCTAAATGAGAAAAGATTTAATATGAATCAGAAGTATGTAAAAAGTTGAGTCACCAGGTTGCTACAAACAGTTATGTTGTAATATATAACTTGAAAGACTAAGTTTTACCTTAAATCCTTTTTTCATGACATCAAGGGGATGTCAAACTATCTTGGTGCAAAATAAACATGCAAGGCCACAATACAGAACTTAAAAAAAATCAAGTTGTGTATTTGAAGGAGTGCACAAGATAGGAATACTTAGTCGAACAGGCAATGAAAAAATGACTTTGATTTGGCCAAACCATGTTTCTTAACTAAAAACTATACCTACAATACTATGCAGAAGTATACGTTGCCACATTGTCTGGATGTAGAAAACGTTTAGCATACCACCTACAACAAATTTCATCCACCAGATGAACAATACATGATTAAATATGTAAATTTTCTAAAATATGCAAAATATACCATTTAGTTTGTTTGAGAGCACTAATATGTATAGCCCTCTTTGACCATCCAAATTCACTCCATTCACTTGTTCGACCGTCATAGTACATCAGTTTTTTTCTATTTTTAAAAATTACCGTTTAGAAGATTTATACAACTAAAACAAAAACTAAAAGCTCATGACTTCCTCAAAACTCCAATAAACTAACAACCAACTCTTTTCAGTATAACGTTACACAACTCACCTTAGTAAATTGATCACCTCTCAAAATCCAGCTCTTATCTCGCAACAAATAGATAAACATGGAAACCTTGAAATCGAAACTTTCCATACAACATCATATTAGCATTTCATTACCTTTTAGTTGACCATAGACCCTCAACGTTTCATCAAACATGTTATGGGCATCCTTCAATTCACAAAATTACGCAATTAGCAACATATTCATCGGATACCTACGGAAAAAGAAATTGCCTTTCCATAAAATATTCGGCTAAAACAAATACAAAAAGAAAAAGCACTGAAATGAAATTGAAATGGAAATCAAGAAAATTCTACCCAAGTTTGCAAAACATTTTGAGTCTCAATCAACATCGAGCCTGCAATCATAAACCCTTCATCACTGTATTCTCTCTTACAAAGATTATAACAACAAAAATTACAAATATAAACATCCAAAAAACAGAGGAATATAAAATCGTGGTCACAAAAATTACAAATATAAACATCCCAAAAACAAACGAATACAAAAATCATTGGCATAATCATAGAAAGAAAGTGATAATTACCGATTTTAAATTTTGGATAGCAAAAACCCACTGCCATAGCCGACTGCTTAGGGATGTTGGATCGTCATACAAAAAACAATGACACAAACATACATATTGAAGGATCTGTGTTATGGTATTCAATAGGTGATTTGTTTTTGTATGGTGAATTGATGAAGAGATTCGGTTACAAAGGTTTGAGTGATTCATTATTTACCAAAAATATGATCCGTGAATTGATTTCATTGAATTGTGATTTGAATGACTTAATCAGTTACAAAAGTTGATTTCATTGAATGGTTACAGAAGGAGGTGATTAATGAGTTACCATGAATAAGTTTTTTGATATTTTTTATGTTTGACTAATTTAATGGCTGTAGGAGGAGAGTTTGGGCGAGTATAAGGTGTTAGGAAGTAATGCATCACGAACTTGTACACATTAAATAACCAACCAATCACAACGAAGACACATCGTAACATTAATTGCATATGGTGCTTTAAGAGGCTTGTAAATTATTCTGGTTTATTAGTATAGATAGATTATTGTTAAGCTTAAGTGTTCTTGTTTCAATTTTTTTTCTCTCCCAGAAAAGTAATTCATATTAGCACCAAAGGGCCTTGTACATGTGTAATTTGCGTTTTTTCCCCTAGATGTTAGTATAAAAAACGAATTTATAACTTTTTATGCCAGATTAGGGAATATTTAAGTTTCTCATATTTTAGATTTTTTTTGAAAAATATAACATTAATTTAATTATTACCTAAAAGGCGAAGTTTCAAAAATTAAGTTTTCCTTTATCATATAGAAAATATGTGACAATTTCAACCCATTTACTTCGATGAGCCAATTTGGGTTATGTTTCATCATTAATGAGCCAAATTGGTAAATTAAACAAGTTGCTTAAAATAAAATGGGCCGTAATTGTAGAAGTCTCCTAGAGTGTATTGCATCAATTATTTTATTAATAAAACTAGGTTATCAATGTACTATTACGATTTTTGTAATCGTAGTCACACTAATTATCAATCAAAAGGTTTAAAACTTGACATTTTTTTTATTTTTTTTTTTATTTTTTTTTTTTTTTAGGGTTTTACCCTGGTAAATAGGCATTTTTTAAGGTTAACCCACATCAAAACCTGTTTCAGCAATAACACGTATTAAGTCGTTACACAATTCGCCTATTCGATCACATTCTATTCCATAAACATTTTTTACCATGTTTTTACGTCAACAATCTCCACTTTTTACTAGAGCAATGAGGTGATGGAATGTCAAATCAAGGGTAGATTACCGGAGCGCACATGCCTCTGGTCACATTTATTTTTTGGCTAAAGATGGAGTTGTTTGGTACGACGCGTTTTTGGTAAGCAATTACATGTGGTCTCACTAGTGTTAAAAGGAACTTTATTAGCTTAGAACATTCATGTGTACATTAATACATGTACATATAGCGTTCATATTTACCCATTTTACTTAGTTTGTCTTTACTATTGAGCGATATTGATGAACATATTCATGCAAAATATCTTAGGCTAGGTGCAATGGGTGTATGAGGGGTCACCGGCCTCCACCTCCACTCCTCACCATTCACACTATTGTGGTCACCATTCACACGCGTGAGTATGTGAGAAAAAGAAGAGTGGGTGGTGACAATGGTAACCACTTGGTACTCGTGCAAGTTTTTATTATTTATTTGATTTGTGAGTGATGACCAATGTGAGTGAAAGATGAGGAGATGCTATGTTGAAAGATGTTGTGATGCTGAGGTGGAAGGTGAGAGAGTGGTAATTATAGCATGCGTCCAAGGTTATAAATAGCGCGAGGCGTGGCGTGGCGGCATGACCAAGCCTCACGCCTTAGCAGTCAAGGCGAAGCTTTTGCGTTTATAAAACGCTTTAAAATATGAAAATATTTATATATTTATATTATATTTTATATATATCAATTTTACAAAAAAGACGTGGTATAAGGCGGCATAATGCGTGGAGTGACGACACGATCAAACCTCACGCTTTTGTGGAGCCTTTGCGCGTTTTTTTAGAACCATGCATGCATGCATTCGTCTTATAATATTAGACATCTTTCATTAGTACTAGTACGGTTTTGAAATTTATTTCTGGTAGATATTATAAACGCGTTATGTATTAATGTTGTAGTTAGTACTAGTACGGTTTTGAAATTTATTTCTGGTACATATTATAAACGCGTTATGTTTTATTGTTGTAGTTGAAGGGTAGTTACTAAGGCTGGCGACAGTAAGGATGCTCGACCGAGACATCCGATCGATTCCACTCGGTCGAGACTTTTGTGGGTATTCGGTCGTGGCAAGACAAAAGCAGGAAACGATCGAGTGAGGGATCGAATTCTTTTTGTTTGCAAAATCAAACCGTTGCCACTTTATTTACTTTTGAAGTGATAAATTCAAAAAAAAAAAAAAAAAAAATGAACCGTTTGTTTTGGGTAAAAAAAAAAAAAAAAAAAAAAAAAAAAAAAAAAAAAAAAAAAAATCATTTCTCCTTATAAATACCAAACATTAACACATTCCAATTCTTCACACAACATAAACACAATCTCTATTAAAAATGTCTAAGAAAACACCACAACAAGCAAAAGGCCGAAAATCCCGACAACAAAACATCCCGGAAGTATCACCGGATTCGACTTTCCGGTTAACCGGTATCTCACCAAACGTCAATTTCCGACCCCGTTCTCTTGATTATGATTCTCAACAACCTCAACAACAACAAACATTCAATCCATTTGCTATGCATCCGAATGTTAATCGTCCATTTGTTCCCCCGTATCAAAACAACCAACAACCACAACAAACCCACTCCCGTCGAAGCCAACAATCTATGTATGGCTCCCCCGATTCCTGTTATCGTCCAACAATGAACTCATCATCGTCTTCATATTCTAATTATCAAAATTATTCTCCGGTTAACCACATCAACCTAGATGCTTGTGATTTTATGGAAAAATTACAAAACAATCCGAGTTTTTTTGTTGGAACCGGTTCGGGTTATCCGAGTCAACAAATGTCACCGGGTTATCAAGGTTCGGCTCATGGGTCGTTTCACGATTCGGTTCCAACTGATGATCTTCCTGAGGAGTTGTCGCCGGAAGCGATGTCGCCGGTTAAACCTAAGAAACGAGCTACAAGGGGTAAGAAGGCGGCGGCTGAGAAAGAGGTTGAGGAAGACAACACAAAGGAAACTGCTCCATGGACACGCAAAGAAGAGATCGCGTTGTCCATGGCTTGGTGTGATTCGTCGGAGGATAGCATAGTTGGAAACAACCAAAATTCTAGAGGATTTTGGAAGAAAGTGATTGCATACTTTGAGAAAGAGGTTGGCGAAGGTAGATCGTACAACTCAATTGTCAGCAAGTGGAAAAATAGGGTTCGTCCTAGAGTTGGTGCATTTTGTTCCATTTACGACAATGCTTTTACCAATTTTGGAAGTGGTGGGAATGATCTCACTGTTTATAAACGAGCATGTGAAGAATATCAAATAATGATGAACCATGCCTTTCAATTGGATCATTGTTGGGAGATTTTGAGGGACCATCAGATTTGGAAGAAAAATGAGATGCCGGTTTTTTTAAACCAACATGTCGCTCGAAAAAAACCAAGGACTTCTGAAACCGGTTCGGATAATGAAGACCCTCAAAATGAGCGACCAGTTGGTCGTGATGCTGCAAAGAAAGCTAAGAGTAAGAAGAAATTGTCGGAGAATTCCAAGTCTTCGTATTTAGAAGGGGTAGCCGACAAATGGAAAACCATTAAGTCAATGGCATTGGGTAAGAAGCAGGAACTTGCAAACGGCTACTACGAGTTGAAGAGAAAAGAGTTGGAGCAAAGGGATAAGGAATTGGAGCTGCAGCAAAAGAAATTAAGCGGAACAAGAAGACAGAAGATTGGCAATGGAAGAACAAAAACTTGCACTTGATCGAGAAAGAAAAAATAAAAAAGACCTCATCTTTTATATCACATCAATCGACCCAGCTTTGCCCGCATTACAACAGCAAAAAATGCAAGAAATCAAAGACTCGATCAAGGAACGACTTAATCTAGATTATTAGTTTTTAATAAGAGTTGTAATGTTTTATTTTATTTGAATTATTATGTAATTTTTTAATTATTAATGAAATTTTAGTTTGTGTTAAAAATGATTAAAAAAAAAAAAAAAAAAAAAAAAAAAACAACTGAACTAGGTCGCCCTTACTGAGGCACTGAATCGCCTGCAGGTCGCTGGAGAGAGAAAGCTGACGTGGCAGGAAAAAGTAAGGGGATTGAATCGGTAGCCTAAGAAGGTGTATATGATAATAATGTTTGTTACTTTGTAATTTACTCTTTAATAAAAGTTGCTATTACTATTTACTCGTAGACCAAAAAGTCAAAAAGTCTATTCTTTACAGTACAATAATGCAAAAAGTGGAACTCCACCATTAAAGATAACAAGCTGGAACCACACACTTGTTCACACTTCAATATATACAAACAGAAACCGAACAGATCTATGTATATCACCCAAACACTACTTCACTTCTTCCTGTAACAACCCACAAACCCTTTTTTTTGTTCAGATAAACAAACATGATGTCTTCAGTCAATCATGACGACTTTGCTCACTTAAAAATCCCCCTTGCAGATGTTCTATCCGCCACCAACAACTTTGATGACAAAAATTTAATCGCAAAAACTGAGATTGGAAAGGCTTACGAGGGACAGCTCTTGTGGTCCGGTGGGTTGATTAAAATTCATGCTGGGAGGTTTAATAAAGAATGGTATGAAAATGAACAAGACTTTTGGATGGAGATTTCAATGCTTTCTTCTCTCAAGCATAAAAATGTGGTTTCATTAGTTGGGTTTTGTGATGAGAATGATGAGAAGATCATCATTATCAAGTTTGAGACCAGGGCAAGTCTCAGCAACTATCTAAGTGACCCGATGTTGTTGACATGGGTGCGAAGATTGGAGATATGTGTCGGTGTTGCGAATGCACTGAGCTACATTCATTATGACGAGCCTCGCGATTTTAGCGTTATACATCGAGACATCAGCAGTGACACAGTTTTTTTAAATGATAAATGGGAGCCCAAGTTAGCTCAATTTATACTTTCCATGAAGATTGAAGCATCGCAGAGGCATCATTCATTCCATGTTGATCAAGATTGGGATATGGACGGTTATACAGACCCAACATATTTAGAGACAAAGAGTTTGAGCCACAAGTCAGATATTTACTCCTATGGGATTGTAATGTTTGAACTACTGTGTGGTAGGAAAGCAGTTATTGACGATCAAGATAATGAGTATTTGGGTCCCGTGGCCATTGCCCATTATAGAGAGGAAAAGCTCAATCAAATAATTGATCCGGGTCTACTGAAACAAATGGACCCGCAGTCATTCGAGATCTTCGCGAAAACAGCATATGACTGCTTGAATGACGAACCATCGCAACGCCCAAATATAGATGAGATTGTCCCAAGACTAGAGAAAGTGTTGGAGCTCGCACGCCAAAACAGGCCTGTAAGACTTCTTTTTTCTGTTTCATCTTTCTATCACCAAAACTCAAGTTAAGATATGACCATTTTTGCTCTGTTATTTTAAGAAAAATGTGGCAGGCGTTTGGCTTATAGAATTAGCAAATTTGGTGTAAAAACAAGAAATGAATATAGGATATGCCTTTGAAAAAGTCAACCTATTGCATTTTGGACTGAAAATTATATCAATTCGTGTAGCTGAATTTTGCAATGCTAACACTCTGTTCTCTAGATTCATTAAAAAAAAAAAAAAAAAAAAAAAAAAAAAAAAACTCAAATACAGAGGGGAACTTATTTAGATTAAAAAAAAAAGAGATCCTTTTGTAATGTAAACTCTCTTTTTGTGATAGATACACTCTCCGCCTGACCACCTTGCTCACCTAAGAATCCCCTTTGAAGATATAGAAACCGCCACCAACTATTTTGATGACACAAATTTCAACGGAGAAGGTGAATTTGGAAAGGTATATAAGGGACAACTCTCGTGGTCAGGTGACTTGATTAACATCAAGGCTCATAGGAATTCTAATAAAGAATGGGATGGTGAAAAAGAACAGCAGTTTTGGACGGAGATTTCAATGCTATCTAGTCTCAAGCATAAGAATCTTGGTTCTATTGTTGGGTTTTGTAATGAAGTTGGTGCAGAGACCATCATTTACAAGGATTGTTCCAGGGGAAGGCTCAGATTCTATCTAAGTGACCCGGTGTTGTTGACATGGGTGAAAAGATTGGAGATATCTGTGGGTGTTGCGCATGCATTGAGCTACATACATTATGACGAGCCACATGATTTTAGCGTTATACATCGAAACATCCGAAGTGGAACAATTCAATTGAATAATGACTGGGAACCCAAGTTATCAAATTTTCACCATTCCATGAAGATTAAAGCATCTGAAAGAAACCATTCTTTCCATACTGATTCAGCTTGGTCTACAAAAAGGTATACATGCCCAACAAATGCAGACACTAGCAATGTGAATCACAAGTCAGATATCTACTCCTTTGGAATGGTATTGTTTGAACTACTGTGTGGTAGGGAATCAGTAAGTGACGATCAAGACAATAAGTATCTGGCTCCCATGGCCATTTTTCATTATAGAGAGAAAACACTCGATGATATAATTGACCCGGATCTATGGAAACAGATTGATCCGCAATCATTTGACGTTTTCGCAGAAACAGCGTATTGCTGCTTGAATGAAGAACAATTGCAACGCCCGAATATAGATGAGATTGTCGCAAGACTTGAGAAAGCATTGGAACTCCAAATGGCAGGCGAAAATAGGCCTGTAAGGCGTTTTTTTCTCTCTTCAAATCTGTATATCATAATAACTATTATTATTAATTGATAATGATAGTCTACTTATTACTGTATTTATGATGCTAAAGGAACACTCGGTAGTTGCGGCCGAAGTTGAAGGTTCATCATCCAGTCAAGAGAAGGTAATTTTTCTTATAACTCTTTATGTAAGTTGCTGATCAAAATTTCAAAAAAGAATTGAGATTCTCCTTATGTTGAAGGCTTAAAGCCAATGATAGGCCACATTGTGTCTAAAATTGCGGAAAAATTACATTTACCAGCTATTGTTCTGACATCTAGCTTTTCTCGAGTGTAATACACAAGATCCTCTTTTTTAAGTATCTCCCAACATTTTCTGCTCTTCGATAAATTTTTATAATTGAGTAATTTACCTCAGTTTAGTGTTTCACCCGGTGAATTTGCACAAATGGTAATGGTGTCTTGTTTGATACATATAGGCCTCAGTGACCTCCATCTTAAGAGGCGTTGAATCCCATACCAGCAAAAAGACAATGTCTCCCCTCAAAGATCTTTCTCATTCACACCTCAGCTTTGAAGATATAAAATCCGCAACTAACGGTTTTGATCATGAAAATTTCATTAAAAATTTTGGGTTTGGAGAAATTTACAAAGGCCGTCTCTTGCGTTCCAAACAGTTCATCGATATTATTGCGAAGTGTTTCTATTCTCAATTTGTAGATGATAAGAGAAAAACATTTTGGACGGAGATTTCAATGCTTTCTAGTCTCAAACATAAGAATCTGGTGTCTTTTATTGGGTTTTATGAGAACGAGACCGGTAGGTTTATCATATACAAGAAGGAGGCTAACGGAAGTCTAGACAGATATCTAAAGGACCAGACCCTCAAATGGATGCAAAGGTTGAAGATATGTGTTGCTGTTGCAAATGCATTGAGTTACATCCATTACGATGTTGGACGTGATTTTAGTGTCATACATTGCAACATCAAGAGCTCGAAAATTCTACTAGATGACAAATGGGAACCCAAGTTATCTGGTTTTGAGCTTTCGTTGAAAAATACAGTAGCTCGGAGGCAGCGTCTTATTCTTACTCGTGATGTTGTTAAGAATGTATACCTAGACCCAAAATATAAAAGAACTGGGGGTGTGACCCATAAGTCAGATGTGTATTCGTTCGGTATTGTATTATTCGAAGTCTTGTGTGGAAGGAGTGCAGTTCTTCGAGATGAAGAGTTCGGAGAGGGGTTATTAAGTCAACTGGCCAAATCTAATTTAGATGATATGATTGATCCACATTTACGAGAACAGATGGACCCCGAA
This sequence comes from Artemisia argyi, assembly GCA_030686995.1. Taxonomy (NCBI): domain Eukaryota; kingdom Viridiplantae; phylum Streptophyta; class Magnoliopsida; order Asterales; family Asteraceae; genus Artemisia; species Artemisia argyi. The sequence continues at coordinate 7,830,810 of CM060689.1, forward strand.
GCATACAAAATCTTCTCAGAGACAGCATTTTACTGCATACAAGAGGAACGAGCAAAGCGACCGCATATAGATCAGGTTGTCACTAGACTTGAGAAAGCTTTGCAACTCCAGTGGAAACATGAAAATCCAGTTGACAGTACATCATCCAATCGTTTGAAGGTAATTAATTTCCCTAAACTTTTAATTTGAGGCCGATTACGAATTATCCTAATTAATAAACAAGAGTTACTAATATTATTAACTGTTGTTTTCTAGTTTAACGTATAACCACTATATCCTCATTATACGATTGTTTTGTACAAAAAGACGTAATAATGTAAAAAACTGTATGCATGTGATTTTGATTTTACATTATTATCTTTTTTAACATTGTATTTTATATTTCATAGATTATAATAAATTATAACTAAAAATATTATATAAAACTAAGTTTTTGCAATTTATGTGGTGAATATAAAAGTATGAAATAGTTTGTTACATAAAATTTTAATAGTGGGTTCATTCTGAATGCATACAGAAGATCTTTTCAAGGATGTAACTCTTAAGAAAGTAATGATGTAATAAGCGTGTTCAGTTTTTCAAATTGAAAATATGTATTCAAAGTAAAAGTATTTTAAATTTTATTATACCATAATCATTTTTGTGAAATACTTGAATAGGCAATCATATTAGTGTTTACCATTTACAAAAGAATAAAGGTAAGATTATGCATTTTACGGGGAAGGAACAGGTATAGGTATGGTTTAAGGACTTAAAATGATAGTACCCAAAAGCAGAGGGTTTTCTAAAGTCAACAATCTTTTAGTGGCATGACTTTTCTTTTCCTAATTTCACATAATATGACCCACTTTGTCTTTTCTATTTTTATTATGTTTTTGTCCCTTAGACAACCAAGAAAACCAGTAACAACATAAAGATAAAAACCTTCAAGAGGGATGAAATCATTTTCCGACTAGTTAACTTGAAAAAATGAACTCTTGCTTTTGAATGTTTTCATATTTTCTAAATGTTACTCATAATCAATTATTAATTTTTTTTTTTTTTTTTTTTTTTTTTTTTTTTTTTAATTTCTTACTAGCATTAATGAGGTGATGCATGACTCTATAATGTTGCAGGAGAAGAACTTTGAACACTTGAAGATTGGACTAGATGTTATAAAGGAGGCTACCAAGAATTTTGACGATTCACATTGCATTGGGTCAGGCGGATTCGGTAATGTATACAAAGCAGATCTTGAACATTTCGATAGCAGTAATTCCTCGTCGATAGAAGGTGTGAATAAGTGTGATTTACCAAGAAAGCGAAGCACGGTAGCCATAAAGCGCATTCACAATCAAAAAGGAGAAGAAGGGTTCATTTCAGAAATTGAAACTCTAACTACTTGTAAGCATGATAACATAATCTCTCTTCTTGGCTTTTGTTATGAAGGTAACGGTGCAATGATCCTGGTTTATGAGCATGCTTCGAAAGGTAGTCTTGAAAGCTATTTGGGAAGCGGTGATAGAATGACTAATCTTAATTGGGTGCAACGTCTAAATATATGTCTTGATATTGCACATGGTTTGAAATACATTCACAACAACACAGATCATGGCAAACAAAAGATGATACATCGTGATATCAAGAGCGATAATATTCTGATGGGAGATAATTGGAAGGCAAAGATTGCGGATTTTGGGCTCTCCAAATTCCACCCAGCAGATCAAGTGGCCAGCACTATCTATACCAATAGGATTGCAGGTACATATATGTATTTGGATCCAGAATATGAGAAGGATGGTAGATTAAATAAGAAATCAGACATTTACTCGTTTGGAGTAGTGTTGCTTGAGATCTTGACTGGGAGTTTGGCCTATGATTCTGTATACACCAATGTGAATGACAAGGGAATTGCACCCATTGCGAGAGATGATTTTGAAAAGGGAACAATAATGGAAATTGTTGATCACAAGATAAAGGAGGAAACCGATGAACATGTCTTTTCTTTAAGTAAGGGACCCAATAAAGAGTCTTTGGACATCTTTTTAGACATCGCATTTCAATGTGTCGCAGAAACTCAAGCGCAACGTCCAACAATAGAAGTTGTCATCCAAGAACTCAAAAAAGCGTTAAACTCTCAGGTAAGTAAATAATGTAAAAGACAACTTATTAATTTCTTCATATTCTTGATAGTAAAATGTGCCATATCATACATTATACTTTGTGTAAACAACATTTTCTCAAACTGTTACTCATTATTAAATTTTGATTTGATGTATACCAAGTAGTTTCAGTTTTTTTTTACTTACTACATCGACTGACTACCTGATGATTCACAGGAGAACCACAAAGACGGCCTCAAACTGTCACTTAAAGACATAAAGTTGGCGACACAAAACTTCAGCCAAGACAATATCATTGGACAAGGAGATTTTGGGAAAGTATATAAAGGAGTAGCTACTCACACTCATGGACATAACATCTTTGCTGCAAAGCGCTTGGATAGGAAGTCTGCTGAAGGAGAAGCTGAATTTATGACAGAACTGGAAATCCTTATGGAGCATAAACATGAAAATGTCATTGGTCTTGTAGGCTACTGCGATGAAGAGGATGAGAAAATTATTGTTTACGAGTATGCATCGAGAGGAAGTCTTGATAAGTACTTGGACAATGATAGTCTTACATGGGTAATGCGGCTAAAAATATGCATCAATATTGCAATCGGGTTGGAGTTCCTTCATGGAAAGGGTTCAAGTCCAGAAATGGTGATACATAGGGACATCAAAAGCAGCCACATACTACTGCTTGATGATTGGAAAGCAAAAATTACTGATTTTGGGCTTTCCTTAGTTTGTCCAACAAATCAAGATGCAGACTATGTCATCGACAATGTTAAAGGCACAATTGGCTATCGGGACCCACTACACTCGAAAAAAGGCTTCTTAACTAAAGAATCTGATATATTCTCACTGGGTGCGGTTTTATTTGACATATTGTGTGGGAAACTATCGTCCATAAAACTAGACGATGAGTATCTTTATTTACCCTTTTTGGCTAAACAACACTATCATGTCAGAAAACTTGATAAGTTGGTGTTTGAGGGTATCAAAGAACAAATTGCGCCACAGTCATATACTACATTTACAAGGATTGCCCTTCAATGCTTACATCATAGGAGAGAAAGACGGCCAACAGCAGGTGAAGTGATAATACAACTTAAGAAAGCATTGGAATTCCAAGTAAGTTTTTATAATTATTTCAAATTAGGGTACCATTTCTTTCACATACAGATCTAAAACTATATCAATCAAAACAAAAAATACATCAAATGTCAAAATGAAAAAGACAACAAGTTTCAGTGATCCAGAAAAAAATGTGTTGCCTATGTTTACTAGAAGGTCTTTAGTTGTTTCTTCATCGATAGAAATGTAAATGTATGAAATATGAGCTTATTAATTGTTTAATGAATGTACAGGAGGATTACGAGATATGGGAGTCGAAATTGCCTAAAGACTACAAAGAAATAATCCAGATGTCAAGGTGCCCTGAAGATTATTCTAACATCAAGAAAGAGGATCTTTACAACATCTTCTCTAAAGGAATCCTCCTTCAACAGGACAAAGTGGTAATCAGTTCATTCTCAAATCTCAGTTATATTTTTGTGCATCCTGTGTTCTATGTATCCTTTAGTTTATTAGGAATAAATCAAAATCATGCATGCATTTACACATCATAACATTGAGTAACTTCTTTTTTTTTTTTTTTTTTTTTTTTTTTTTTTTTTTGTTGTATAACAGTTGCTGTCATTCGATGGTATTGGAGAAAGAAATGCAGTGGTTTCAGCAACAATGTTTTCCTACAAAAACAGCTGTCCACATAAGTGGAAATCTCTTCTAGAAACAAGGTTATTCTCTCTACCTCATATACATTGTTTGTTAGATGCATAAATTTCTGCTCTAATCTACAATCTAATATGATCAACAACTTTTAGAATAAGAAATATAAACAACTGAGTTTCATAAACAGATATAATACAAAATTGTTATACTCGAAGAAGAGTAAATAGTAGATGCTTTGTAACTTGTACAGGTTCAGTCCTACAACGTCTTATATCTTTATATATCAACTCTAAAGTCTCTTCAAGCTTTAGTTTATTTATACGTTGAACCTTGATATTTACTGAAAATACACAAAAAACTTTATAAGTTTAAAACATAATAATTAGGTAAGAATGATCAAGCTTAAGGTTGCACGACATGTACTTTTTCACTCATCAAAAGGAATGGAAATTCAATCTTAGACAAAATTATATTTTTGATAGGAATTGGATTACATAGTGCCCATTTTGAAAAAAACTGTATTTTATGTCAACTTAAATGACTGTTCTTCCTATATGAGATTTTAGAGTACTTATCAAAATTAAAGGGTGAATAACATGAGTAGAGCTACTTTAAACTATGCATTTATGGAATTCTTATATAAGATTTTAGAGTCTTCTTAACTGATTTTAATAGTCTCAGATTTGGAATCTGGGGTGTTATGTATGATATTTACATGTTGCTTGTAGTCGTCTAGTCGATATGTACTCACTTGCTTGATTTTGTGTTTACTTATTTTTTTCAAAACATGGATGAGGTATACCTTGTTTTCGGCCTTCTGTTTGCACGGCAATGAAACAAAATTTTTGATAGCATCTTGCTTGTCTATTTTAAGATATAATCCCTCTAAAAATAAATAACTTAATGGTTAAAAGAAAATTATCATAGTTAATTATATATTTATTGATTCAATAAGTTTCAGTTTTGAATTTAAGTCTTTTAACAATTCCCAAAGATATTGTTTTCTCATTTATTTTGGTTTAAAGAAATACTAAATTCTAAAGTAGAAGTGTACATCCGGGGGAATAATGGTTATGACTGACTCGGACTTGAATATTTATAACATGTGCAGATTTGAGTCAGTAGTGGAGATGTCCGATGTTTCCAATTTGAACATCGAAATTAAGACAGATACTCGATTATTATCTCCGAATGCTGTTTATGCGGTCTATTTACTCTTCAAATTCTGTGATTCAAGAAAAGTTTCAACTAAACCGATGTATGTTAATCTAAAGTATAGAGTGGGCTCCGAAAATCTACATGCATATTTTGCAAAACAGAGAGACGAAGAGTGGATGATGATCGAGTTGCACAGATTCTTAAATCAGAACGAAGATGTCATGTTTGCATTTCTAATAGAGAGCTTATCGTCATTCTATTGTGGAGATGGTGCGATTTATGTCGAAGGCATTGAATTTCTAGCCATTGACAAAGTGAGTTTAGAAATATCCCTTGGCTCCATTCTAAATTATTTTGTTTATATATAAAAATCATGTCTATGCTGCATATTTAACATGATTGTACACAGGTGAAACATGAAGAAATCGGAAAGTTGAAGGATGTCCAACAAGTCTTGGAATCAAACTTCAATGTGGATCGCGTGCAACAATTGCCCGCTAACTTTGAAGAAATATTTGAGATACACAGAAACTATGATGAGTTGTTTTGGTTGGGCGAAGTAAACGGGAAGAAACTTCTTGTGGTTTCGGCAAAGGCAGCTCTATACAAATTTCCTCATGCGGATCTCTTTACTTCAAAAGCATCATCCCAGACAAGGTTTGCTTTTTTGAACTAGACTTGGCATGTTTTCCTTTGAGCAGTAAACTTTCCTAATTGTACATTCACATGTGTTCATCTAATCTTATCCAAATATTTGAAAATGTTTTACAAAAGAAAATAAAAACTACTGCAGATTTTTTAATTTAAGGCCAATCTTCTTTATTGTCTAGTAAAATACTGAAAATTTGTGTATAAATGGTTGACAAAAGTATCACATCTTGGTTTGTCTTTTTGTGCCTTCAAAATTAACATTGTTTGTAGTATGTAATCATAATATGTATAGTACATGCAGATTTCAAGAGGTGATTGAGTTTTTGCCACAACAAGTATTCTATATTAATTGCACGATTAGAAGTCAAATGTTGTCAGCCGATACAGAATACATGTGTTATCTTGTATTCAAGCTTTCAGAAGAATGTGAGGGACTTCATAATCCGGTGAAGGTACGAGATCTACTCCACCAAGTAAACGAAGAGGCTGAAATTTTCTATTTTGTTACCCCAAGCCCACTGAATATAAATGATATTACACGGGTTCCAAAACAAAGGGAAGATGGATGGATGGAGATTCAAGTGTGGAAATTTAACTTGACTCATAATTTCGAGGATGACTCTCTTTCTATCTATATGAAGTTTACAAGTCATGAAGGAACTATGTCTGGCCTCATCATTTGCGGCCTTGAGTTTCGCCCAACGTTTATTACTTCAAGCACGCTCAACTGAGCCTTTATTTTCAAACTCAACTATTCAAGTGTGGTTAAGCTTTATTTTGGTTTCTTAACCGATACATTATGAGCTTGGCCCGACTTGACTGTTCAAGGTAAATATTTTGACCGACTTGATATATTGAGTTTGTCTTGATTTAACTTTGTTGGGGTCATGGTTAGCTGAGTAAATTTTGTTGTTAGCTGCTTTGATTTCATAAGTTTTTACAATAACGCTATAAATTGAGATTAAAAATGGTATTAAAGAAATATTGTTTAAATGCTCATGTAGCAATGCTTGTGTAACATTTCTAATTTATGGATTATGAACGTAGATTTTGTGCGGAGTGATCAAGTTCATAACGTAGTATAAACTACCTAATTGGTGATCTGGTTTAAATTGCTTTACAGATTTGTAAGATTTCTATTCGAACAATGTTGGTTCTGTTCATTTCAGTAGTGTAAAAATAGGAGTACGTATTTGCATCCCACATTGCCACATGAACCAAATTACCAAGGTGGGGATGATTGTAAAATGAGATGCCAAACAATCCACACATATTTCTTGACTTCTTATAAAACACTTTTTTTTTTTTTTTTTTTTTTTTCCATTACTAGTTAGAATATTTATTCAATCATATTTTTGACAGCATATCAATTTATTTTTAAATTGATGTATTGTGATAATTTGATTTTTAAAACATTGTAATTTGTATTTAATATTAGTGAAAAGCTTAAGATTAGATTTGTAAAAAGCTCGAGTGAGTTGTGTCTAAACGAGTCTGAGTGTGAGCCTCGTTTGATATGGGCACGCATGTAATTAACATGTTAAATGTATACATGTAATTTTTAAGCATGGTGCAAATGAATAAGGCCAATCCACCCTTGTTTGCCCATGTCTTTTTCTAAATGATTACTGATTTACTGGAACTATATATTAAAAACTTGTTACCTTTGATTTCATCGGGTATATAGCCACTAGCTTAAGGGGGTCGAAAAATGTTTCTGTTAATATTATAATTTGGTTTTTCATAGGTTAACTCAATACAAAAGACGAGAGATATTTGCCCAAAGCCAGAGAATTCCGTCCCCATGGATGCGGAGCAGATAGAGATATTTGAATATATGTTGGAGGAGAAAATAAAAGAGATATTTGAATATATGAAGAAAAAGTTTTCCTCAATAACGCAATCTGATCAAAGACCATCCCGCCGTCTTTGTAATCAATGTACTATATATAACTTTGCAACTGTGCATTTTGTTTATATCGGGTCGTTGTGGTAAATTTGTATTTGTTTGGTGTTGATTAACTTGTGAAATATAAAGATTCTTCATGTTATAGAAGGTTTGATGTAATTGTTGGTGTGGTCATTTAACAGGTAAGGAAATGATATGTGTTCTACTTTCTTCCAAGCCTATGTTCGATGTAGAACAATGTTTAGATTGTTTTGCATAATTGCTCAAAAAATGAATTTTATGATTCGATATGAGAAGAATGATGGCGGGCTTCGCCCTATCAAAAATCAACGATCTCTCAGACTTACTAACATTAAAAGGCGTCGAGAAATATATTGCATAAGTTCCTTTCATATAAAACAAAACAAACATTACATAAATACTAGAGTTAACTACATTTTTGGTTCTTGTCGTTTGGTCCGGAATTCATTTTTGGTCCATTTTTTCAAAAAGTTGTGATTTTAGTCCAAAATCGATAGTTTGGTTCCACTTTCAGTCCATTTTGATAACGACATTAGTTCAGTTAGTTAAGTCCAATCACAAAGTGGCAATGTTAGTCCTTTACACTAACGGTCGTTTGCAACGTTAGTCCTTTATACCAACGATCATTGCAACAGTTGCCACATTAGTCCTTTATACCAAAGATCGTTTGCAACATTAGTCCTTTATACCAATGATCATTTGCAACGTTTGCAACGTTAGTCCTTTTATATACGTTTTTATATACATTCTTACACACGTTTTTACACACTTTTTTATATACATTTTTACACACGTTTTTATACACTTTTACACACACATTTTTACATACTTTTTCACACATGTTTTTACAAACGTTTTCACACACGTTTTTACACATATTTTTACACACGTTTTTACACATGTTTTCACCCACGTTTTTACACACGTTTTTATATATATATATTTACACACGTTTTTACACACGTATTCACATACATTTTTACACACATTTTTATATATGTTTTTACACATGTTTTTAAACACGTTTTTACACATGTTTTTACACACGTTTTCACACACATTTTTACAAACATTTTTATAAACGTTTTCACATACGATTTTACACATATTTTTGCACACGTTTTCACACACATTTTTACATATGTTTTCACACACATTTTACACACGTTTTATATACATTTTTACACATGTTTTTGCACACGTTTTTACACACATTTTTTCGAAATTCTTTTTCAAAAGTTTTTGTCGAAATTCTTTTTCATATTTTTTTTGAAAAACTTTTTTCAGATTTTTTATTTGAAAAAGAATTGAGAAAAAACATAATTCAAAAAAAAAATTTAGAAAAAAATTTATAAAATTTTTTCCTAAAAAAAGTTTTTGAAAAAAAAATTCTAAATTTTTTTTTTAAAAAAAATAACGTTTGTAAAAACGTGTGTGAAAACGTATGTGAAAACGTGTGTAAAAACGTGTGTAAAAAAGTATGTAAAAACATGTTTAAAAACGTGTGTAAAAACGTGTGTGAAAATGTGTGTGAAAACGTGTGTAAAAAAGTGTGGGAAACTTGTGGCGCCAAGCTTGTCGATTCTCTTTGACTAGAGTGACTTATTACTAGTAAATACTCATTCGACTTCCACTTTTGTTTATAATAGGTAGTAACTCAACCAGCTACTCTAAATTACTCGCTCAAGAGATGTGTTGGTGACTAGGGTACACGAGAAGCTAGTCGAGTCGATACAATGTTAAACTTGATTACAAAACACGAAGCTTGATCTAGACTTTATTTTCAAGTTCAATATTGGTATACTTAATTTCAAGCTCAACTCGACTTATATTGGGTCGATTTTGAGTAGCTCATGAATACTTCGCTCAACTCGGTTACTTTGAGTATCCTTGTTCAGTGACACATCGCATTTATGTTCATGAAGAAATGGAACCTTTTTTCGAATATATAAGAGCAGTAATCGGTTCCGTTGGACTGGGGTATCGGGAAACTTTTTCGGATGCGGGGAACGAAAAGATAAAAATCTCCATTTTCGTATACGTTAAAAAGGGTGTGATTCTTTTATTAAACAAACATTATTGGTCAAAGTAAAGAAAATTTATGTTGAAACATACTCGTAACAAACAGTTCTAACAACTGAATAAATATCAATAACAAACGTCAAAAACCAACTTTTAAATGCTCAATCAGAATCAGTAAATACTCCATTGTCATCCAACTTCGACATTCATTTCTAACTAGATTGTAACAATGCATGGCATTCGGCCAACGCATCTATAAACTACAATCACTCGGAAGTCTTATCCAGCCCCACACCAATGCCAATCACCCCCCTCGTTTCTGTAATACTCACATGACAAACGTGTTAGCGTATTAGTGCCCAAGGGTGAAATCATTATGAGCTTAGGGCAGTGGCAGATCCAGGAAATTCAATTATGTGTGGCACAAAAAAAAAAAAAAAAAAAAATTACATCAAGTTCTAACTTTAATAGGATAAAAAGTACGATATTTACACAACTTATATATAAGTTAACAAAGTTACCTCAATCGACCTAAATTAATTTACCCTTTCGATCTCTCATGGATTCATGAAGATGTGATGAATACTTATGAAACCAACCCTAATTATAATCCTTGTGCATTGGTTTTTTATGGCCGCAAAGAAGTAAGAAGTTATCAGTGAATGACAATGAGCCAATGAACCTTTTTTCTTTTTTTTTCTTTTTTTTTTTTTTTTTTTTTAATAAGGGACTACAATTAGCAAAGTGGTTACATACTTGGTACTTGGGCTTTAGTTCGTCATTGATTTTCTCTTTTATAACTAAATTGGTGTAACAACCGGTAAAAATCGGGAAATAATATGTGAAACACCAAGATAAAATCTAAGCTTGAAAATACTAATCCAGAATTATTCTGTTAAGCTTATGAAAAATTTATTCAGTTGAGACAAATTATTACGCGAAATTATTGTGATTTGGTGAAATTATGACTGCTCGTATAAACATTGTAGGCACTACGCGACTTCAGCACTAGAAAATCCTAATTAAACAAAAATAAACGAGAAACAATTAAGTTTTATTCAATAAACGAATTTATTATCAAACTTATAGAAAAGCACTTTTAAAAAGCAATTGGTGACAGTTATAAACTATATCGGGAACCTTGATATTTGTCACGGTTTATAAACGAGTAATTCCGGGAAAGTTTATAAATATTTACACACCGACTCTTTTAGTAAAACTTACACATCACAGGGACCCTCTCCCTCTCTCTCTCTCTCCCTTATCTGCTACTGCCGCCACCTGCAAATCACCACCACCATCACACCGCCGCGACCACCATCTCACCTCCACCACCAAAACAACCACCATCAACACCTCCTTCACCTACTACACTCCACGCGCCACCAAGATGATCCCACCACCTCGTGGTCATTTTCACCGTCGTGTGTACCCCCTTTCACCACCATAAAAACACAAAAATATATCGATCTATTGACTCACCACCGAGTCGACTCGTAATGATTCTTGATATTTTGGGTTAAAACATGTGGGTTAACAAATTTTGTCAATAAAAATGATTAGAAAACTAGTTTGGTATCATTCTCTTGTGTGTTTGTGCTCGGTCGAACCATACCGCGAGCCTATGCTCATGGTATTGGTGTGTTCTGATTTTGTTTACTTGTTATTGGGTACTCTCAATGTTCATATAATCTTGTGTTGATGTTGTGGAAATGATTGGTTCGGGTTTGTGTTCGTTTGGGTGACCGGATTGATTCTGAGCCGAGAGTTATGTTAAAATTTGGTTGTTTTGTTTCTTGACTTGTTTGGTATACTGATATTCTTGATGAAACTTGTTGATGTTCTTGTGTTTAGATCCGAACTTATTATTGTGTGGTGATATTTGGTGTTGCCGAGGGTTTAGGATAGGAAATTGGTGAGGTTGTGATTGGTTCAAGGGAAAATTGTTGTTGTTGTTGTTGCTGGGTGAATTAGGCTGAGAGGTAGGAGAAGCCGAGACCAAATGGTCTCGGCAAAATTGTATTATTGGGTGTTGTTTTGGAAACACGGGAACCGATTGTGTGACGGTTAGTAGTTGACGGGAATTAAGTTAGACGTGAGCCATAGTCGGTCACGAGAGATTGAAGTTTGAATAAGCGGATTATTGCTTTTTGGACTTGGTTACGATATGAGACTCGTCATTTGTTTCTTTTGACATAAGATGATTATAACTTATGAGCTTTGTGCAACGTTGAAGTTACTTTGACTTTTTAGTCATAGTTGACTTCGACAACGCTGTAACATGATTTTTGGAACTATAATGAGACTATTAGCCGTTATTTAATTATTATAATCTGAGAATGATGACTCGGACCCGTGAACTCGAATAAATAATAATTCGTCAAAACATTTAAATTGACGCCAACTCATATATACATGTATATATATGTAAATGTATGCATGCATATGTATTATAATAAATAAATTATAAAAATAAATAATAATGTTAATGATAAATATTAGTTAACGAATTTAATTAATATTTAACGGAGACTTTATTATGGAATTGTTTTCTGACGAAAGGGAAATGCTTTTAAAAATAAACTATAAAGGTTTTCCGGTATAAATCTTTGTTTGACGCGGGTTATTAAGTATTCGAGTGCTCGCGAGACTTAAAATGTCAATTTAATAGTGATTCATTTGTTACACTAGTTGCGGATCGATTTAACATTAATATAATCAACCTATACAATTATCGGACTTATTCGACAGAAAAGCCCAATAAGAACTCGACGAGTGTATCGGAAGATGTTATTAATGAGAAATATATCCTAATGACTTATGATGTGTGATATGACTTGGGGATAAATGAGTGAACGGAAAAATGGTTAGACTTATTAAGTTTACAAACTTGATAAGTGATCAACCCTTCGTACGAGAACTTATCGAATCTTAAGGCCATATCAATTGACCTTAGCTTAGACATGAGACTAAACTAGGATATTGTTTCAAGCATTTACTTGCCACCTGACTTGGACGTATGTTGATATGCTTGCTTGGCGTGAGTTCACTCGAGTCGAGACTTTGTCTCCACACACACAACGATATCAAACGATATCAAATGATAACTAACGACTTTTAAACAAATATTTTGGAAAATGAAATGGAAAATATACAGGAACTTTTGGGACACGTTAAACTTTTGAGAAATGATATTAAGTCAAATTTTACATGGTTAGGTTGTGTTGAGTTCGTAGTTGCCGTCACTTGTTAACTGCTAGTTCTGCTATGCTTCTGTTGACTATCTGTGCCAAGATAACTTAATTGAAGAGACTTTCTAGCTGCTTATAGCTTATTTCTGATTGGTCTATTATCTGCTTCTGATATATTTATGATTGCGCTTTGCTAGAATCGAGGTGAGTTTCATAGCCCCACTTTTACTCGTAATTTATTGCTTTCTAAACATGGGGGAGAAAACATGCAAACTATTTTCTCGGACCTACTACTACTTTTAGTTTTGCTATATTGTGTTGGCTAGTTAAGGTTAGATTTGCGGTAGATGTTGACTTTGCTAGGGCTGCCTTGGAACCTAGCTAAGAATAGATATCTATCTACGGCCTAGTTAGGGTAGCAATGGGTGGTTCCTTGCTATAACGTATTCCTGGCTAGTGACCGCCGAGGGGCCCACTCACTACGACCACTACATTGAGATTGATTTGGATTGATGTTGAATTGCGAAATCTATGTAACAATTCGCATTTTCAGGATATTTACTTTTCCCGGAAAATTTCACTATTCACTTTTACTATTCATTTTTCCCGAAACTTTCCCGAAAGTTGATTTTTATTTGATATTCTCGAGTGATAAATCATTTCCATGGCAAATTAAATGTTTGACATTCGTCAGATCATTTTCGTGAAAGTTATTAAGGAATTACACGTTTTAGGGTAAAACGTCATTCAGAAATTCTACGTACAACGAAACTCGACCGCGTTAAGTGACCCCGCATCAGAAAAATGTTTGACACACTCACGATTGACTTATTTACAACTTGGTCACCAAGTTGTAACACTTTCCTAGCACTTTCCTAACCTCCTCATTTTTGGACTATAAATACCCCCCTCCCCTCCCCATTTGTGCCGTGCACCTCCAACCCCAAAACCCTCCCATTCTTAGCTTAATTCCTTCTAATTTCTAGCAAGGTTCAAGTGATTCTTCAAGGTAGAAACCCTAGATAGGTTATCATTCATCAAACACTTCCATAACTTCATATACTTGGTGATTTCTCTTGAGTTTGAATCCACTCAAGTCACCTAAACATTCATCATCCATCTTTCAAGAATACCAAGGGTAGAAAGATTGCATGAAGTGAAAAAGGGTTGAAGCAAGTCTATCAAAGTCCTATCCTTACATGTTAACTTCCTTTCATCTTTGAAAGCCAAAAGTTGTGAGCCAAACCCTAACTTGATTCTTGTTAAATAATCATGTTCATGTTATTTACATATTATTTGTGCTATATATTGTCTTGTTATCATGTCCATGATGTATAAAAATGACCAAAACAAGTTATTGTTATTGATTGTTGAAACAAGTTACTAAAACAAGCAAATTAGTGAATTTGTTGGTATAACCTGATCAAGATGGTAAAAATATGATATTGGATTATTACATAATACAGTAGAGGACTTAACAAGGAAACCATAGCAATTTGAACCACCTAAAACGAGTAAACGAGTCAAAAGTTACGCCGATTTGAAGTTACCAAAGATTTCCGGCAAAACTGCCCAAACCTTCCTGTCTTGCATTCTGAGTTTTTGAAAGTCATACTTCTGGTTCGATTCATCAAAAAGTTAAAACACGAAAGTTGTCCGAAACGACGTTTTCGTTCAGGAACAAAGAAGCTCGAGACCTAAAAACGCTTTCCGAGTGATAAAATTCTTCAAATTCTAAACAGCCCATTTTTTTAGACCAAAGTCACTAGATTATGGTTATACTTTGAAAGGAACAAGAGGTCTTATGACCTATAATCAAGACCACAACCATGGCTAGAGCCAAGGTTGTGTCTCATGACCTTGGAACAAGGACCAAAGGTCATGGCTAGGCCATGACGAAATGACCATAACAACTTACATAGGCGTAAACATGAAACAATGAATTAGGCGATATCATGAACAAGCAATTTGGATTTACTTCACCTAAAAGGAAACCATGAGATATTACCAAGAGAAAATGGTCATTCAAGACTTATGAAACTTCCCCTAATAACAATCTTCATGTACTAATAAACTTTCCTAAGTTTATTCAAATATCGGACAAGTAACTTTTCAGATCAAAACTTATATCTATATATTTCATCAACTACTACAATAGTAGGGAGCCTCATGTGAGGAGTTCATTATGTAAGCCGTCGAGTTGAGTTGTGGATTTACGAGTTAAAGTGTCCTGGCTCCTCGAACGCTTACTAACATGACTTCTGAATTATGTCGGCCCGAACGGTAGTGAACGATATACCAAAACATACATGTTTCATGAATCTTTCTTTCAAAGACTTACAACATACATCATACCACATCATGGACTAGATGCAAGATATATATATATATATATATAGGCACTCCGTTATATTCATTACTCAAATCCTAAGTCGCGACATTCTATTATAGGTTGCTCATAGAAACCTACACGATCCAACCATCACTTTCATTACTTGCTATCCTACTTAAGGTGAGTTCATAGCCCCACTTTCCATTACTTAATTGTTTTACAAATCCTTGGGGGGAATACATGCTATTTCTAAATCGAACACGATGCTTTCTAATGTATGCTTCACGACGATGTTTTATTATCACTAAGTACCAACCTTGCTAAACCGAGATCCTTTATTATGAACCATTAGTCACTAGCAATAGTGAGCGCGAATATTAATAATAGGCCTATTGGGATTGACGAATCCCATTTGTATTGACTAAGTTCAAACAAATGCATTAATATTTGAGATTTAGGTATGTTAGCAAAGTACCTACCGGGATAAATCTGCCGATCGATATTGGTACACGTTAACGTTTTGGTGTCATAAGCTTAGTGAAATAAATAACGATTTTGTTTTCCAAACATTGGTGTGAGCTTATAACTCACACTACCAACATATTGTGTTCAAACGATTTAACAAACTCTATGAATATCACTCAACCTTTGTGTTGACCTCTCAAGCATGTATTTCAGGTTCATGACGATCAAGGATGGCACGGAAGGACACGGATACTCAAGAGGGCTATAAATTTTATTATCATTCAAAAACTCACTTAATGTGATTTGTAAACATGGAACCAATTGGGACCTCATTTTGTAAACTCTGATATTTATATAATTTGAATGATAAATCTTTTAAAACGACTCAATTGGAGTTCGTTTTCTATTATTGTGACTATTGTGCCGTCGAGTAACACCCAGTTCGAATTCCGCTGCAACCATGAATTGGGGGTGTTACAGATTGGTATCAGAGCCATGGTTATAGAGAAACGGGTCTAAGTGAGACCTAAACTATAACTACAATCACAAACAAAAACATTTTATAGCCTTCCGCTCTCCGTGTCTTCCATCCTCCAGACGATTATGGACTTAGTAAGCATGTTATGCTTCACAAACATATTAGTATATTGATATATACACACTTGGCATTTTATGCTACATGAACACATATAAGTATATTGATATATACACACTAGGCATTTTATGCTACATGAACATATTAGTATATTGATATATAAACTCGGTTTATTTTCAATCATTTATCTAAACAATGAACTAAACATATCTGTGTATGCCTATTCTAAGGCATTTCGACATAGCCACACTCTCCCAATCATGTTCCTACTCCAACATTCATTTTCCAAGACATTGTGAGATACAATGGTCTCATTCATTTTTCAAGACATTGTGAGATACAATGGTCTCATTCATTTTTCAAGACATTGTGAGATACAATGGTCTCATTCATTTTTCAAGACATTGTGAGATACAATGGCCTCATTCATTTGCCAAGACATTGTGAGATACAATGGTCTCATTCATTTTCCAAGACATTGTATGATACAATGGTCTTAATCATTTCTCAAATGTTTTGAGTCACCTAATGGTTTAATCTACTTCCCAGACATTGTGAATTGCACAATGGTCTAACCTACTTCCGAGACATTGTGATTTGTGCAATGGTCTCTGGAATTATTTCACGACCTCATCAATATCATTTCTTATGATATCAAAAACCCGTCACAATCTAACGATTTTCAAACAAGAAATATGAGATTTCTAAAGGACAAACTAATCCATCATCGACAAAAGCTGAACTTTCTCTACATTCATCAAAGTTTTCTTATGAAACCTTCATTATTAAAAGTCCGTGATCCTGGCCAAGTATGTTCTATTTTAGAACTACTTAAAACTTCCTTTCCATACGTATCTACCCTTACTACCTTCTATGCAATGGAATATGAAAACATACATTACAAGTCTTGTATGGACGGGACTTGCAACTTAAGGGTTTGACATCGCCTTTGTTTAGTGGACAGTTTCCCGAAAGCAACGGACATATCAAAAGTATACCTAGTTTAGGTATTTGAAAATTTTATCGAACCTTGGCTAAATATAGACTAGTCACCTATATTTAACCTAGGGACAGTGGAATATAGTCTGACTAACTATATTCGACTTAAAATTTTCAAATACTGAGAATAGTTGTACTAGGGTTATGTTCAGATTAATTTCCTACATGAACTCGATAAACCAACAGAATTCATTAAAACGATCTAGAGACACGATAGTGTCTTACCACTCAGCAAAATCTTAACACCTTATCTGTATTATCTAATTTCATTCTTGAAAGTTTTCGTTTATGAGATAATCCGAACTACTATCTTGGGATAGTTATCAATTATTCTCTTCATCCTGTAGAAGTACTATCCTGTTTAGATCCTAAGGATACCATTCCATCGTAAACTTTTAAAATCTCTTAAAGATTTTTTAAGCAAACTCAACATCTATACCAAAGAGTATTAATGTTAAGCATACATTACACACTTTTGTTCATCAACATATCACAACATTACCTTCACAACCGTGGCAAACACAAGCTCATTAACAGATCTTGATGCACTTTTAAAGCTCAAATCATCCTTAGTTACACCACAAGTACCCTTATCAGCTTTACAAGATTGAATATTCATCTTGCACTGTTGGAACACCAGTATCATCTCGTAATACACTACCTTGTAACTCACCGGCTAAGTATGAATGTTGTGTCGGGAATTCTTGAGTAGGATGATTTATAATGTCCTTATTCGAATGGATTGGGATGCCTTTTCATTTAAATAAAGAAATTATAAATCATCGAACCATAAGTTTATATTCCTTTAGTTACATTGTTTGGGATGCCTCTCTATGTAAATAAAGAATTATAAACAAGTGGGCTTAATTATATCCGAAATAACATAAGTATGAAGTCAATAAACACTAGATACAACAACAGATTACCTACTAGGCTATGATTGCAACGACTATCCCAATTTCCATTAGTACGAGGTTTACATTTTGGTTTTCATAATGATAGTGCAATAACAAACAAACTCATTACGAGGCCATGTAACCATATGCATGTGTAGTCGTACCAAATTCATTACGGGGCCATGTAGCCATATGCATGGGCAGCCGTACAATTCAAACAGGACTTGGTCCAACCACATGTTCAACGCTTATTCCATGATTCGATTCTTATATCAATTACTATTGATACTTGACAACTATATCAAGTTCTATTTTGATATTCAACTACTATATCAATTCCTATTAATATTCAACTACTATATCAATTCCTATTAATATTCGACTGCTATATCAATTTCCTTTGATATTCGACTATTACCATACCTTTCCTACACAAAAGTAAGCCTCATCCTACACCATACACTGAAATGACAAATCAAGTTACATCATCGGTAATCCCAGACTTTAGTCCTCATAAGTAACAACACCTTTTCATCGACACCACTCCAACATATGACACACAAAGAACTTCGGGACGAAGTTCCCCGTAAGGGGTAGAGACTGTAACAATTCGCATTTTCAGGATATTTACTTTTCCCGGAAAATTTCACTATTCACTTTTACTATTCATTTTTCCCGAAACTTTCCCGAAAGTTGATTTTTATTTGATATTCTCGAGTGATAAATCATTTCCATGGCAAATTAAATGTTTGACATTCGTCAGATCATTTTCGTGAAAGTTATTAAGGAATTACACGTTTTAGGGTAAAACGTCATTCAGAAATTCTACGTACAACGAAACTCGACCGCGTTAAGTGACCCCGCATCAGAAAAATGTTTGACACACTCACGATTGACTTATTTACAACTTGGTCACCAAGTTGTAACACTTTCCTAGCACTTTCCTAACCTCCTCATTTTTGGACTATAAATACCCCCCTCCCCTCCCCATTTGTGCCGTGCACCTCCAACCCCAAAACCCTCCCATTCTTAGCTTAATTCCTTCTAATTTCTAGCAAGGTTCAAGTGATTCTTCAAGGTAGAAACCCTAGATAGGTTATCATTCATCAAACACTTCCATAACTTCATATACTTGGTGATTTCTCTTGAGTTTGAATCCACTCAAGTCACCTAAACATTCATCATCCATCTTTCAAGAATACCAAGGGTAGAAAGATTGCATGAAGTGAAAAAGGGTTGAAGCAAGTCTATCAAAGTCCTATCCTTACATGTTAACTTCCTTTCATCTTTGAAAGCCAAAAGTTGTGAGCCAAACCCTAACTTGATTCTTGTTAAATAATCATGTTCATGTTATTTACATATTATTTGTGCTATATATTGTCTTGTTATCATGTCCATGATGTATAAAAATGACCAAAACAAGTTATTGTTATTGATTGTTGAAACAAGTTACTAAAACAAGCAAATTAGTGAATTTGTTGGTATAACCTGATCAAGATGGTAAAAATATGATATTGGATTATTACATAATACAGTAGAGGACTTAACAAGGAAACCATAGCAATTTGAACCACCTAAAACGAGTAAACGAGTCAAAAGTTACGCCGATTTGAAGTTACCAAAGATTTCCGGCAAAACTGCCCAAACCTTCCTGTCTTGCATTCTGAGTTTTTGAAAGTCATACTTCTGGTTCGATTCATCAAAAAGTTAAAACACGAAAGTTGTCCGAAACGACGTTTTCGTTCAGGAATAAAGTAGCTCGAGACCTAAAAACGCTTTCCGAGTGATAAAATTCTTCAAATTCTAAACAGCCCATTTTTTTAGACCAAAGTCACTAGATTATGGTTATACTTTGAAAGGAACAAGAGGTCTTATGACCTATAATCAAGACCACAACCATGGCTAGAGCCAAGGTTGTGTCTCATGACCTTGGAACAAGGACCAAAGGTCATGGCTAGGCCATGACGAAATGACCATAACAACTTACATAGGCGTAAACATGAAACAATGAATTAGGCGATATCATGAACAAGCAATTTGGATTTACTTCACCTAAAAGGAAACCATGAGATATTACCAAGAGAAAATGGTCATTCAAGACTTATGAAACTTCCCCTAATAACAATCTTCATGTACTAATAAACTTTCCTAAGTTTATTCAAATATCGGACAAGTAACTTTTCGGATCAAAACTTATATCTATATATTTCATCAACTACTACAATAGTAGGGAGCCTCATGTGAGGAGTTCATTATGTAAGCCGTCGAGTTGAGTTGTGGATTTACGAGTTAAAGTGTCCTGGCTCCTCGAACGCTTACTAACATGACTTCTGAATTATGTCGGCCCGAACGGTAGTGAACGATATACCAAAACATACATGTTTCATGAATCTTTCTTTCAAAGACTTACAACATACATCATACCACATCATGGACTAGATGCAAGATATATATATATATATAGGCACTCCGTTATATTCATTACTCAAATCCTAAGTCGCGACATTCTATTATAGGTTGCTCATAGAAACCTACACGATCCAACCATCACTTTCATTACTTGCTATCCTACTTAAGGTGAGTTCATAGCCCCACTTTCCATTACTTAATTGTTTTACAAATCCTTGGGGGGAATACATGCTATTTCTAAATCGAACACGATGCTTTCTAATGTATGCTTCACGACGATGTTTTATTATCACTAAGTACCAACCTTGCTAAACCGAGATCCTTTATTATGAACCATTAGTCACTAGCAATAGTGAGCGCGAATATTAATAATAGGCCTATTGGGATTGACGAATCCCATTTGTATTGACTAAGTTCAAACAAATGCATTAATATTTGAGATTTAGGTATGTTAGCAAAGTACCTACCGGGATAAATCTGCCGATCGATATTGGTACACGTTAACGTTTTGGTGTCATAAGCTTAGTGAAATAAATAACGATTTTGTTTTCCAAACATTGGTGTGAGCTTATAACTCACACTACCAACATATTGTGTTCAAACGATTTAACAAACTCTATGAATATCACTCAACCTTTGTGTTGACCTCTCAAGCATGTATTTCAGGTTCATGACGATCAAGGATGGCACGGAAGGACACGGATACTCAAGAGGGCTATAAATTTTATTATCATTCAAAAACTCACTTAATGTGATTTGTAAACATGGAACCAATTGGGACCTCATTTTGTAAACTCTGATATTTATATAATTTGAATGATAAATCTTTTAAAACGACTCAATTGGAGTTCGTTTTCTATTATTGTGACTATTGTGCCGTCGAGTAACACCCAGTTCGAATTCCGCTGCAACCATGAATTGGGGGTGTTACAGATTGGTATCAGAGCCATGGTTATAGAGAAACGGGTCTAAGTGAGACCTAAACTATAACTACAATCACAAACAAAAACATTTTATAGCCTTCCGCTCTCCGTGTCTTCCATCCTCCAGACGATTATGGACTTAGTAAGCATGTTATGCTTCACAAACATATTAGTATATTGATATATACACACTTGGCATTTTATGCTACATGAACACATATAAGTATATTGATATATACACACTAGGCATTTTATGCTACATGAACATATTAGTATATTGATATATAAACTCGGTTTATTTTCAATCATTTATCTAAACAATGAACTAAACATATCTGTGTATGCCTATTCTAAGGCATTTCGACATAGCCACACTCTCCCAATCATGTTCCTACTCCAACATTCATTTTCCAAGACATTGTGAGATACAATGGTCTCATTCATTTTTCAAGACATTGTGAGATACAATGGTCTCATTCATTTTTCAAGACATTGTGAGATACAATGGTCTCATTCATTTTTCAAGACATTGTGAGATACAATGGCCTCATTCATTTGCCAAGACATTGTGAGATACAATGGTCTCATTCATTTTCCAAGACATTGTATGATACAATGGTCTTAATCATTTCTCAAATGTTTTTTCTTAAGGTTAAATGAGCTATGAGGTCTTAAAAGCAATCTAAAATAAGCTAAGCTGATCCTAAGAAGCACTTCCTAATAAGCTGGAAACAAAAAAAAATTTTTTTTGACTGACCAAAACTAATCCAAACAGTCCTACTAGGCAACTTTAAGCTGTTGCACAAGTGAAAATACTAAAAGCTAATGTCTGATAAGCTGTAACAGAGAAAGATAAGCTGGAAAAGAACTTATGAAATCAATTTTCAGAGATTTTTGAACAGTTTAGACCTTATAAATAAGCACTTACAATCTGACAGATGGGAAACTTACGCAAATGTTGATTTTAAAAACAGTCTAACATTCCTAATTGCAGCCACAAAATAAGCACTCAACTAAGCTCTATATCCCTAAATAAGCAAACATAGATCAAGCTTATACTTCTAACTATTTGTACTTCAAATTTCAAAAATTATGCGTGGTATGTAAAGTTTTCCAAGTTTCAAGTGTTCTCGCTTAATCAAGTTTAAGGTTTATACTAATGTAACAACATATATTTCATGTGAATTCTTAGTCTAACTTGAAGTTCCATGAAAACACAGGTTGTCCAATCGTGAGTTCAGTTAGTTGGTCACAACAGGAAACCAATCTTGCCGTTTGTACTACCAGTGGCGATGTCCAGGTATTGTTATTAACAACTAAGGATATACTAGATTATCATGGTTCAATTTATGGACTGAAATGGGTGTGGGATTCAGGGCTAAGACGGGTCCGTTTGGGTGCTAAAATGGGGACTGCAGCGGGTGTTGAAATGGGCTGAAACGGGTATGTTTGTGTGGGTTTAACTATTATTCAGTAGTTTATGGATTCAAAATGTTATGAAGCAAGCTTGAGTTTGTAATAAATTAGAAGCTGAAATGTGCTTAAAACCATAAAACCATGTCATCCTTTTATTTTACACAGATCCTATGGCAACTGTCTTATATGTATGTATCATGCTAATACCTTTATGTCCCGATATTTAAGATATTGAGCATTATCTTTTGTACTTAAACATCTAAAGCACATGAAATTCCGAAAGCACACGTCGTATCCTTAACCCACTGCCTAAAACTAATACCCGTTCAGATGCAAAATCGACGGCCCGCCTCCATCCAATGATGCCTTTAAGCAGGTATTGCTTTATATGCTTGAACATTGTTTGTTTTAAGGATATATTGGATGCCCGCTCCAAAAAGTGGTGGTGTCATATTTGTAACCAGATTCAGATAATCAGCTATAGTAACATGGATCTAGAATATCTAACATTTGGAGATGCTTTTGATGTCTCCAGATGGCAAGGTCCAATTATCATATTGCTGCCTTTTATAAATGCACCATATTGTTGGACTCTGTATTTTTTGCAAACTTTCTTTGTTTAGCCAAACAATAGAGATTGCATATCTGGCCCAGTTGAGCAAATTTTAAATGAGAAAATGACGAGCAACCTCCTAAATGTATCCAACCTCCTAAATCGTTTATTCAACTAATTGGAATATTATTAGTGGTAAATAAATGGACTAACATGTGTCAATGAGTAAACCCAACACAACATATTTTGACCATATGCTAGAGAACACTTGGTATGCGCTAATTGATGGATTTTGCAGGTTTTGACTCTTGAATGAAGCACTGGAATGGAGACTCTAAGACATGTTGGTTGTGCACAGGTGAGTCTTAATGGCTACTTAGCTGATATAAAGAGGTTTAAGCGAGTGTATTCTAATATGTGTTCACCCAAAATGCTTATTGTTTGAAATGGTTTCAGGTTCACTTTTGGTAGCAATTTTTTCTCAGGGAAAATCACCCAAACAGACGGTCATTGTTGCTACTGATGTTACCCAGCAAAGTGCGCCTATACGACTGTACGTAAGTGCAATACTCCTTCGGTATGTTGATTTTGAATAGCAGTTCGACGATGCTAATTCTTCCTGTCTTATGTGTGTTGCAGCCGATACTCATACAATGACACAGGCTTTAGCCCCCGACTGTGGTCCTTCAAACACCTGCACATGGCAAATGAACCTAGCAAACGGTTCCTACCAATAGTTTTGTAACATCCTCTCTCTTTCTTCCCCTATATGTGGGTACCACTGATAAGATTTGCGTATCCTATTCCTAAATCATTTTATTCAACTATTCTATTCTTTCTTTGAATAATACAATAATAATACAATAATCTGTAACACCCACTAATTATTTATGAAAAAATGGTGTTTCTGGGAAAATTGATTTTTGGGTCAACCGGCTTGGCTCATACAAAAAACGGCCCTATTTGCAACCAGTGTAAGAACTGCCTGTCGTGTAAATAAAATGCAATTGGTAAAACTGTAGGGCATTTAAAATCTGTTTTGGAAAAATATATGTCATACAACATTGGTGTTAACAATTACAAAAGTGATGTGGTAGGTATTATCATAAGGAGGATAAAAAGGGATCCGTTCTTAGTTTTACATCTGATTTCATAACTTATTTAGCATCAGCATCTATCTGACGGCAAATTTTTTACTGCTGCAACAGATGTTCGTTCACCGATCACCTTGCAGAGCTGACCACTGAAAATGATGGCGATGGATCAAAGGATTCATTCCTCATAATATGGCAAATTTTGGCATCAAAGATGCTCAGCAATGAAAATCTATATCTCATATCTGTAAATATGCCTTTGGAAGCGAACCTGAATGACGCATCAGGTTTGTCTTTACGGTTTAGTGGTGAGATCCTTAGCAAAACATTCCCTTGCCTGATATCGATTACACTTGAAGGTAAGTGCTTTGAACCTCTTAATGCATCAGTGAAAATCAATTATGAAGAAACTGTCTTTGGTCTTTGGTCTGAATTTGTTGAATAGAATAGTAAACTTTTTAGCCGAGCCTCCTATGAGTTGTTAAGATATATACTTTCTTGATACTGAGGTTGTGAAGTTTGGGTGGTTGTAACAATTATAAAATTGGAAGAGTATACGGGGTTCCATATTGTCCACCAAAATGCTTTTTTGGTCGTGTAAACCAAGCTTAGAGAATTAGTGTTGTGATTTTAAAGAAAGGTTATGGTGTGGTATGAGTGCATGGCGAAAGATTCAGAACAAATAAGTTGTCTCACTTTCTTGATATAAAAAGAGGAATATGAAGCGACACCTTCAATATACGATGACCGCGGGAAAGGATTGGTTTGTAACTATACAACATGCATTTGCGCATTAAAAGACACCATGTCCACAATGATGGCTGTCTTCTTGGTGTTGCTTTGAGCAGTACGCAGGACAACATGTGTAAGTGTATGTTTAATGACTGTTAATAACGACAAATTTATTTTTGACTATACGGTGACTCTTGCAATCCTTCAGTTTTACAGGTATACAAATTTATTTTCGACGTTTCCGGTTAAAAAAGATTCTACAAAAAGTAAACTTATAATAACTAAACAGGATGATATGAGAAATGTATTTGTATCTTTTTTTTAGTAAACTGTAATGTGATTACGAGGAAATCAAAGTTAATTCATCAATAGTAGGAATACGGAACGTCGTTCAGTAAGTAAATATAGATTCTGAAAGAAGATTACTGATATATGTAAACATTATTTCTTGGTTACAGATTTTAAGTTTTAGGGAGTGTCTGGTAGTGCTTTTAGATACCCTTTTCTGATTTTAAGTCAATGGTTGAAAGTAACCATAATTTTCAATTAAAGATTTTGTGAAGAATCAACATTAGGAAAAGGGCTAATTGCATACCCACATGTTAGCGTGTTTGGTAATGTGATCACATGGGTCAATTTCGCTGTTACAGCCAGATGTGGTTTGTCTTTTCGGTTCCACAATTTTGGGTTGGCAAGTTTGCTTTTAAGGCCTTTTGATATGTTACATTTCTTATATTTGGTGACTGATAAGAGGGTATTTGGGATTGCCTATTAAAATTATATCTTTCTTTCTTGTGTCTTCGTTTTATAGATAACAACTTTCAGAAGGTGGAGTTCAGGGGGTGTTAAAGGCTATTGTCAAAGAGTGTGGTTAACGGGGTGTTGTTCATGGGGTTTGGTTCAGTGCGTGTGGATCAGCCGGTGTGGTTCAGTGGGTATGGTTCAGACTGTAGTTTATTGAAGAAATACATGGAAAGCAACAACCATTGATCTTTCCGAGGTGTGTTGGACGTACTACTACTCCCTGATCCATTGGTATTGACGTGTCAAACAGTATGAACAAAAACTTACCTTAGTTCAAAAGCCTTGCTGTGAGTAACTGTTCTAACCTGAATTTCATTTCTATAGTAGTGAGTTATTTGCACAAGTTTAAATAGAAAAAAGAATATGCATGCTCATGAAGATTTTTGCGAATATATCATTAGAGATGACATAATGGGGGTGTTGGAACGGATTCGGTTCAATTTTTGTACACGTTGAGTTTCAAGATTGCTTATTTGTAGTTTGCATAGCATCTTATATTCCGCTCCTCATCCAGTTTTCTTCCATCTGTTGCTCTGCTATCCAATAGTGTGCTTGTACACTGACATTAAGTGTGCTGCACCTTTTTTTAGATTTGGTGTTCACTGATTATTTATACTTTATTGATAAGCAATGTTACTGTGCTTGTGCAGCGTTGTCGGAAGTTCGCATCTGGACATGATATTTAATTGGAGACTGCGTGCTGTCAAATGAGATTAAAAGAACTCTATTAGCAACAGCTGTGGCATGTGATACAGGCTAAGAGCAGCAGTACGTTGCCTCATTACTTTTTCCTCTCAAGTTGTAAAATTGGTCTGTTGCTGGAAACTTGACAAAGTGCCATTCTTGAACAAATTTGAAATAAATATTGTTATATTGTTCTTTAAACTTTAGTTTTGCTATCTATTACATAGACTATCAATGAGCATAAATTTCTACTTTATTTATGCCAAATCACCTTGGCCGAAAAACAGGCCCGCCTGCAACGCGTCGGACCGCTGCCATTCTCGTTATTATAAAATGAGATGCAAAAAATTCATTAAACACATATTCTTGACTTCTTATCACTCATTTTTTGGTTGCAATTGCTAGTTATACCAGTAATATTTATGAACTATATTACTCAGAACAATCAATTTTATTTTATTAAAAAAATTAATAATAATAATAATAATAATAATAATAATAATAATAATAATAATAATAATAATAATAATAATAATAATAATAATAATAATAATAATAATAATAATAATAATAATAATAATAATGTTTTGTGATAATATAATTTTTGAAACATTGAAATTTGTATCTAGTATTATTTGAAAGCTTAGGATTCGATTAGTAAAAATATAAAAATAATAATAATAATAAATTGATGTTTTGTGATAATATAATTTTTAAAACATTGTAATTTGTATCTAATATTATTTGAAAGCTTAGGATTCGATTAGTAAAAAGCTCAAATGAGCTTAGTCCAAGCGTGAGACTCATTTAGTAGTCCGGTTCGAGCCCGAGCTATATATATAAAGATTGACAAGGCTTGCGAGCCTAAGCGATATAATTATGTATAAACGAGCACGAGCATAGTGTGCTTAATGAGACGAGTTTCATTTGAGTCACTTAATTACTTTAGTGAGACATGCATCAACATCGCCTCCTGCTGTCATAGAGCCGGTGAAACCATTCCCCATGGATCAAAAGGAAAGCGAAAAGGCAGAGCTGGTGAAACCATTCCCCATGGATCAAAAGGAAAGTGAAAAGGCAGAGCCAATGAAACCATTCCCCATAGATCAAAAGGAAAGCGAAAACAAAAGATCCTCAAGCGAGGAACCATTCCCCATGTATCAAAAGGAAAGTGAAGACAAAAGATACTAGAGAGAAAAATTAATTTGTCATTCAGTATAAGAAGAAGAATGATGGTGTTCTTCGCCATGTTAAAAACAAACGATCTCTCAGACTTACTAACATTAAAAGGCGCTGAGAAACATATTGCATAAGTTCCTTTCATATAAAAGAAATGAATCATTACATAAGTGATTTCATGTCAATGCTCTGTTAGTCCATTGTCATTCAACTTCCACATTCATTTCTAACAAGATTGTAACAATACATGTGATTCGGCTAAGGCATCTAAATTGCAATCATTCGGAAGTCTTATCCAACCCCACACCAATGCCAACCATCCTCCTCGTTTTCCCGTTTACTTACATGACATATATGTTAGCGTCTTAGTGCCCAAGGGTGTAATCAAGTTAAGTCGGGTCAATATAATTATCTGCTTTAGTTCGACTCGGTTACAATACTTGAAGCACACTCAATTGAGCCTTTATATTCAAACTCAAGTTTGGTTTCTTAACTGATACATTTTGAGCTCGGGCCCGACTCAATTTTTTCAGGTAGCAATGGTTGTGTAACATTTATAGTTTTTGGATTATCGATGTAGATTTTGTCCCTATAGATCAAGTTCATAACGTAGTACAAAGTACCTCATTTGTGTGATCTAGTTTAAATTGCTTTATATATTTGTAAGATTTTTATTGCAACAATGTTGGTTTCAGTTTTTTTCAATAAGTGTAGAGTAGAGGTATTTGCATCCCACATTGCCTTATGAACCAAATGGACCAAGGTGGAGATGATTATAAAATGAGATGCCAAACAATCCATTTAATTAAAAAATTGATGTATTGTGATATTTTTGTTTTTTAAAACATTGTAACTTGTATCTAATATTAGTGAAAAACTTAGAATTGGACCAGTAAAAAGCTCATATAACTATTTACGGAGTATAAATGAAGCGATATAACTATGTATAGTTAAGCTCGATCATAGTGTGCTTATATCATAAAAAAGGAAACTTCTTTAAATATGTCAGATTAAAAAAAAAAAAAAAAAAAAAAAAAAAAAAAAGTTTCATTCTATACGAACTTTTTTTGTAATTCATTGTTTTTAAACAAAGAATGATTGGTCAAATATATATTAAGTTTTCTATTGTAACATTGTCACTCGTAACAAACTTTTCTAACAAATGAAGACATCTATATAGATGTCACTCGGACGCTTGTACACATTCATCAGACGACCACTTCTTCACGTCGTCATTATTAGCATCGGTGTCTCCGTTGGTTGTTCCATCGGAGGTAAACAACTTAACTACATTTATATTTCTCTTAAACACATACACTCACATACATATATAGGAGTTTTTATATAGTGATTTCAGTTACGTTTAACTGCCCTTGTTAAAGTATTGCAAAAATGGTACGCATGTAACATGTCAAAAATATCTTACGCGAACTATATTTTTAGAACTTGTTCCCTTTGCTTGAAAAATGTTTCTGTTAACATAATACATTATTATTTAAATGGATGTTGGAGGAGAAAAGAAAAGAGAAAACAAAAGATCCTCGAGGAGAAAAGAAAAGAGAAAACAAAAGATCCTCAAGAGAAAAAGAAAAGAGTTGGAGAAAAAGCTATGCTCAAAGAATTAATCCGATCAAAGTACATCCCGTCTTTGTAATCATTGTATCGTAGATATTGGAATTGTACATTTTGTTTATGACGGATCGTTTTGGTTAGATTGTATTTTGATGTTGTATAATATGTGAAAAAGGGATTGTTCGTGCTAGCAAGTTGATGCAAATTGTCGTTGTTGTCATCAGACAATGCGGAAATGAAATGTGTTACTCTCTTCCAAGGCTATGTACACTGTTATCAAAATTTAGATTGTGTTTCATAATTGGTCCCAAAATGAACTTCAATGATGCAATACACCGAGCAAGAAGAATGACGACATGCTTCGATCTTCTTCTCATTCGATCTCATGGAACTTGTCTTCCACCATCGACTTAAGACTTTGTGGAAAAATAATCAATTGTCATTCAACTTTCACATTCGTTTCTAACAAGATTGTAACAATACATGTAATTCGGCAAACGCATCTAAACTGCAATCACTCATAAGTCTTATCCAACTCCCCACCAATGCCAACCGCCCCCCTCGTTTTCCTATTACTACTTACATGACAAATATGTTAGCGTCTTAGTGCCCAAGGGTGTTAAGTCGGGTCGATATAATTTTAAGATGGAGCTCGGCTCAATTACATTACTTCAAGCATGCTCAATTGAGCCTTTTATTTTCAAACTCAAGTGGGGTTTAGCTTTACTTTTAAACTCAAGTTTGGTTTTTTAACCGATACATTCTGAACTTGGCCCGACTCGACTCCTCAAGGTAAATATTAACCAACTCGATATATTGAGTTTGTCTTGACTTAACGTTGTTGGGGTCATGGTTGGTTGAGTGAATTTGATTGTTAGTTGCTTTGATTTCATTAGTTTTTACACTAATGATATAAATTGAGATTAAAAGGGTATAAAAGAAATGTTGTTTAAATGCTCATGTAGCAATGGTTGTGTAACATTTCTAGTTTTTGGATTATCGATGTAGATTTTTGTCCCTAGAGATCAACGGGATCATGTTCATAACGTAGTATAAAGTACCTCATGAGTGTGATCTAGTTTGAATTGCTTTATAGATTTGTAAGATTTCTATTGGAACAATGTTGGTTCAGTTTTTTTCAATAAGTGTAGAGTATAGTGTGCTTAATGAGCCGAGTTTCATTTGAGTGACATACTTACTTTAGGGAGTCATTCATCAACATCACCGTCTCAGCAAATAGAGCTTGTCAAATGGATATCGGAGGAGAAAAAGAAAAATGAAAACTCAAATAATGCTTCATCGAAACAAAAAGTCCATCCCGTCTTAATAACCATTGTATTGTAAATTTGGCATTGTACATTTTGTTTATTACCTCTCTAGCCAATGACTCCCTCGCACGCTTGTACACATTCATCAGATGAGAATTTCTTCACGTCATCATCATTTGCATTGGTGTCTCCATCAGTTGTTCTATCGGAGGTAAACAACTTAACTACATTTATATTTCCCTTAAACAGACTCACATACATTTGTTTTTGTATAATGATTCAAACTGTCCTAGTTAAGTTGCAAAAATGGGTACCCATGTAACAAGTCAAAAGTATGTACTAAATGATTAACACGAACGATATTCTTAAAACTTGTTTCCTTTGATCGAAAAATTATATGTGTTCTACTTTCTTCCAAGTAGAATGATGGTGTGCTTGGCATATAAAAAAAAAGAATTAAAGAATTAACGATCTCTCAGTCTTTTTACATTAAAAGATGAAAGTCAGAAACACAGTATTACATAAGTTCCTTTCATTTAGCTTAAAACAAATATTACACCATCAAGACCTAAATGACTTCATGTAAATACTCTATTAGTCCATTGTCATTCAACTTCCACATTCATTTCTAACTAGATTGTAACAATACAATTAATACGGCCAACCTATAGGTGGCAATTTGTGTCCAAAATAAAAAAAATAAACTAAATGAGCAAATTTTTAAAAGATTTGGGTACATTTAGGCTTTTTTTTTTTTTTTTTTTTTTTTTTTTTTTGAAATGGGCATATATTGCCCATTTAGAAGTTAAATGGGCATAATGGGCACATATTTTTCTCTCAATTAGAGAACATTAAATTGTTTTTAAGGAAAAACTTATGGATAGTTACTTAAATATAAATGGGGTGTTACATTTGAGGAATTTTTGTTGTTCTTTTAGGTCTTTTATATAGCGATTCGTATAACATGCGCCCGTTTGGCCTGCGCCTGTTTAGCCTGTGCCCATTTAGCCCATAGCCCGTTCAGCCCATAGCCCGTTTAGCCAGTAGCCCGTGCCCGCCCGGTCCGCCCGTTTTGCCACTTCTAAACTGCAATCACTCGAAAGTCTAATCCAACCGCACACGTATTCCAACCGTCCCCCTCGTTTTCCCTATTACTTACATGACAGATTTGTTAGCGTCTTAGTGCCCAAGGTGTAATCAAATTAAGTCGGGTCAATATAATTTTAAGCTCGAGATTGACTCAGTTACATTACTTCAAGCACGCTCAATTGAGCCTTTATTTTCAAACTCAAGCTTGGTTTCTTAACCAATACATTCTGAGCTTGTCCCGACTCGACTGTTCAAGGTAAATATTGACCGACTTGATATATTGAGTTGGGCTTGACTTAACTTTGTTTGAATTTGGTTATTAGCTGCTTTGAATCTATTAGTATTTACAATAACGCATTAACGCTGCATATTGAGATTAAAAATGGAGTAAAAAAAGTTGTTGTTTAACGTTGAGGTAGCAATGGTTGGGTAACATTTCTAATATTTGGATCAAGTTCATAACAAATTGCTTTGTAGATTTGTAAGTTTTCTATCGGAACAATGTTGGTTCAGTTTTTATTTTTATTTTTATTTTATTTTATTTTTTCTTCTTCTTCTTCTTCATTAGTGTAGACTAGAGTAGGCCGTAGGGCTGAGCAAACCACCCAAATGGACCGGATCGACCGAGACCGGACCGGACCGACCAAGACTGGACCGGACCGACCACATTCGGTCCGGTCCTCGCTCTCGGATTTTGGGAAAATTCGAACTCGGTATTAGTCGGTCCGGTCCGGTCCGGACTAGAAATCGACTATTTTGGCTTGTTGGATCAGACCGACAAACGGATTGATTCGGTCCGGTCCTCGGTCTCAGCTTTTGGGCTAATTCGGTCTCGGTCTGGTCCGAGACCGATGCTCAGCCCTAGACTAAAGTAGGGGTATTTGCATCCCACATTGCCCTCAGGAACCAAATGACCAAGGTTGATATGATTATAAAATGAGATGCCAAACAATCAATGAAACAAATGTTTTTTTGGCTCCTAACCAAAGTCATTGTTATGGTTTATTTTTTGGTTGTAATTACTAGTTATAATATTTATAAACAATTTTTTTTTTTAAAGTATCAATTTTATTTTTTAAAAATTGATGTTTTGAGATAATTTGTTTTTTAAAACATTATAATTTGTATCTAATAATAGTAAAAAGCTTTGAAATGTAAATCCGGTCAAAATATGGCTTTTTCGATAAGGGTTAATATACAAATATGTTACTAAACTTTCTAAAAATGTTCGCCTAAGTTACTGAACTTTCATTTTCTTCACTTAGGTTACTGAACTTATAGGATGCATTTTTTAGTGTTGGTAGGAGTGACTTAATTGTATATTCTTGGATATGTTAAGTAACATAAATGTCGGATTTTTACAAGTTTAGTGTTGTTTATGAATATTTTTGTGAAGTTCAGTGACCTCAAATGTCATGTTTTACAAGTTCAGTAATCTATGTGAACAAAATGAAAGTTCAGTAACTTAGGCGAACATTTTTGGAAAGTTAAGTAACATATTTGTATATTAACCCTTTCAATAATACGCTATAAAATAGTATAATTTTCAATACTTTTTTGGTAAGTTAAACACTATTTGAGCCATCTTTCGTAATTTGACAAGTAAACAACTAAACATCGCACTTCACAAACAATCACAAGACCCACAAATCGCTAGACATCCATCATTATAGATTGTACAGCTAAAGCAAATGTCCCAAAGAGTCTCAACTTACGAGATTCAAACTTAAAACCTCTTACAATGCAAATCGTGTGTATTGAACGTTCATGGTGGTTTGTCATGCCGTTTTTGTTTCAAGCCATAATATATACAATACAATACATGGCGTGGCATTCATATCCCCTAACCGAAGGCGAAAAAGACAATGTTAGATTGTTGCACGTTATTGCACTCTCGAAACTTGTGGCGCCAAGCTTGTCGATTCTCTTTGACTTGAGTGACTTATTAATAGAAAATATTCATTCGACATCCACATTCGTTTATAATACGTGGTAACTCAACCAGCTATATCTGCTTTCCTTGCTCAAGATACGTGTTGGTATCTCTATGACTAGGGTACACGAGTATACAATCAAGCTAGTCGAGTCGATACAATGTTAAAATCGATTACAAAACACGAAGCTTGATCTAGACTTTATTTTCAAATTCGTTTTTGGTATACTTTCGAACTCAACTCGACTTATATTGGGTCCATTTTGAGTAGCTCATGAATACTTCGCTCAACTCGGTTACTTTGTGTATCCTTGTTCAGTGACACATCAAATTTATCTAATTTTGATTGTGTTACTTGGATGAATACTTCGCCGAGGGTCAAGTAATTCTTTCCGCAACTCCGTTTTTATCCTGCTTTTGTGTAAAATATTATTGCATAATATTTTAAAGTGGGGTATAAAAAGTCAGAGTCACGTGCAACTCATATTCCCCCAATTCATACATAGCTTGTAAAACCCAAACAACCCCTCTCCCTAATATACAAGGCCTAATTTACTGTTCCGATCTCCAGTCAATCCTCGTCATCTCATGCTTGCTTCCCTCTCATTCGTGTACACATTTCATTTGCTTCTCAACAATCTCTTATATGTGTTCTTCTTGTAAATGATTTATGGGGGTGCTTATTTCAGCTTATATGTGGGCTTATGAGCTTATTTGATTTTGGCTTATATTACATAAGCCCCTATTTTGTGGCTTATTTTGAGACTTGTGGGCTTATATAATAAATTATATAAGCCCACAAGTCTCAAAATAAGCCGGAAAATTGGGGCTTATGTTACATAAGCCGAAATCAAATAAGCTCATAAGCCCACATATAAGCCGAAACAAGCACCTCCTTATTCTATGGTAGTATTTTTAAAATTGATCTTTATTCATGGTTCTTGTCATGGACTTTACTTTATACGCATTAGTAAAAATTGGCTGTTAATCTAGTTTTGTTTTCGTATCAAAGATGAACAATATTGATTTTTTTAATCATTTCCCGGGTAGATTTCTCAATGTTACCAAACAACTTAGTTAATTTTAATTTCTCAATCAATCTCATTCCCTATACATTTCTATTCTCTACTTCATTTCTTTTATGTAAATTTCTCTCTACTAAACGTGCCCTAATAGTCCATTGTCATTCAATTTGGTCCCATTTACTTCGATGGGCTGATCGAGTCATGTTTCATCTTTAACGGGCCAAACTGGTAAATTAAATAAGTTGCTTAAAACAAAATAGGCTTTAACTGGTCGCAAATCTCCCAAACTCTATCGCATCGGATTTCAAATATTATTTTATTAATAAAACTGGGTTATCAATGTACTATTACGATTTTTGTAATCGTAGTCACGCTAATTATCAATCAACAGGTTTAAAACTTGACATTTTTTTAGGTTGACCTGTATCAAAACTTGTTTTAGCCACAACCCGTGTTATGTCGTTACACAATCCGCCCATTCGATCACATTCTATATCATATACATTTTTATCCTGTTTTTACGTCAACAATCTCCATCTTTCTAGAGCAATGAAGGTGAAGGAACGTTAAATCAAAGGGTAGATTGCCGGGATGCTTCTGGTCACATTTTTTTGCCGAAGATGGAGTTGTTTGTTACAACGCGTTTTTGGTAAGCAATTACATTTAGTCTCATTAGAGTTAAAAGGAACTTTATTAGCTTAGAACATTCATGTTTACATTAATACATGTACATACAGGGTGGGTTCATATTTACCCTTTTTTTAGAATGACTATTTTTAACTATATCACAACATTTACATCACAAATCTATCACATATGTTTTAAGTAGGACTTGAACCCACAATCATTTAATTTAGGAGCTTCTTACCATTAAAACGCAAGCTCTTCGGTATTTACCCATTTTACTTAGTTTGTCTTTACCATATGACTTTTTGACTTTTTTTGTCTATAGTATAGAGAAAACGTCCCTTTGAATAATTCAAAGTTTGATTAGTATAATAAATTACAAATTAGCAAACATCATTGTCATGTGTGCACCTTCTCACCAACTACGTACAATATTATATTACTAGCCACCTTTCATTACTACCAGTTCTGTTTTGAAGTTTATTTCTGGATATTATTAAACCCGTTATATATTATAGTAGTAATGAAAGGTGTCTAATATTATACTGTAATATTGTTCGTAGTTGGTGAGAATAATTGGTGAGACTGTGCACATGACAATGATGTTTGTTGCTTTGTAATTTATTATACTAATCAAACTTTGAATTATTCAAACGGAAGTTTCCTATACGCTATAGACAAAAAATCAAAAAGCCAATTGTCTTTACAATAATGAAAAAAATAATTAAAATAGAACTCCACCAACCCACACACTTGTTCACATCTTCATCAATATATACAAACAGAAACCAAACCGACTTATGTATATCACCAAAACACTCCTTCACTTCTTTCTGTAACAACCCACACAACCCCCTTTTTTTTGTTCAGATAAACAAACAGATGATGTCTTCAGTCAATCGTGACGACTTTGCTCACTTAAAAATCCCCCTTGCAGATGTAATATCCGCCACCAACAACTTTGATGACAAAAATTTACTCGCAGAAGCTGAGTTTGGAGATGCTTACAGGGGACAGCTCTTGTGGTCCGGCGAGCTGATTAAAATTGATGCTGAGAGGTTTAATAAAGAATGGTATGATGAAAATGAACAACTGTTTTGGATGGAGATTTCATTGCTTTCTACTCTCAAGCATAAAAATCTGGTTTCATTAGTTGGGTTTTGTGATGAGAATGATGAGAAGATCATCATTTACAAGCTTGAGACCAGGGGAAGTCTCAGCCGATTTCTAAGTGACCCGATGCTGTTGACATGGATGCGAAGATTGGAGATATGTGTCGGTATTGCGCAAGCGTTGAGTTATATTCATTATGACGAGCCACGCTATTTTAGCGTAATACATCGAGGTATCAGCAGTTACACAGTTTTATTAAATGATAAATGGGAGCCCAAGTTATCTCATTTTATACTTTCCATGAAGATGAAAGCATCTCAGAGGCATGGTTCATTCTGTGTTGACAAAGTTAGGAATTGGATGGGGTATACAGACCCAACATATTTAGAGACAAAGAGTTTGAGCCACAAGTCAGATATTTACTCCTTTGGGATAGTATTGTTTGAACTACTGTGTGGTAGGAAATCAAGAAGTGACGATCAAGATAATAAGTATTTGGGTCCCGTGGCCATTGCCCATTATAGAGAGGAAAAGCTCAATCAAATAATTGACCCGGGTCTACTGAAACAAATGGACCCGCAGTCATTCGAGATCTTCGCGAAAACAGCATATGACTGCTTGAATGACGAACCATCGCAATGCCCAAATATAGCTGAGATTGTCCCAATACTAGAGAAAGTGTTGGAGCTCGCACGCCAAAACAGGCCTGTAAGACTTCTTTTTCTGTTTCATCTTTTTATCACAATAATTAATAGCCCTTTGACATTATGTCTTTCGTTGCTGGACCTCACTGAATGTGGCAGGCGTTTGGCCTATTGAATTAGCAATTTGGTGTAGAAACAAGATTATTTTGATTTTAACTTTGGCTGTGATAAAGTTGTATTAAAAGTGTAAAACTTAAGACTATTTTACTTTCATAAATTCAACGTCAGAAGTTTGGAATAGCTACTATTTTAGTATTTTGACACCAAAAGAAACATATATAGGATATGACTTTATTGTAAAAAAAAATATTGCTGGTGTAAATGTTATATAGTTGGCTTCATGAAAAAGTCAACCTATTGCATTTATACTGAAAATTATATCAATTCGTGAAGTTGAATTTTGCAATGCTAACACTCTGTTCTCTAGATTCATAGAAAAAAAAAAGAGTGAAGGACTCAAATACAAAGAGACGTTTGGTGGAAGTCACTTATATACATAATGATAATGATGATGCATCTCACATCCTTTTTGTAACATAAACTCTGTTTTTGTGATAGATACATACTCCGCCCGACCACCTTGCTCACCTAAGAATCTCCCTTGAAGATATAGAATCCGCCACCAACTACTTTAAAAATGCTGTTGGAGAAAGTGACTTTGGAAAGATATATAAGGGACAACTATCGTGGTCAGGTGAGTTGATTAACATCGAGGCTCATAGGATATCTAATGAAGAATGGGATGATGAAAAAGAACAACAGTTTTGGACGGAGATTTCAATGCTATCTAGTCTGAAGCATAAGAATCTTCGTTCTATTGTTGGGTTTTGTAATGAAGTTGGTGCAGAGACCATCATTTACAAGCGCAATTCCAGGGGAAAGCTCAACAACCATCTAAGTGACCCGGTGTTGTTGACATGGGTGAAAAGATTGGAGATATCTGTGGGTGTTGCGCATGCATTGAGCTACATACATTATGAGGAGCCGCGAGATTTTAGCGTTATACATCGAAACATCAGTAGTGAAACAGTACGATTTAATAATGACTGGGAACCCAAGTTATCAAATTTTCAGCATTCCATGAAGATTAAAGCATCTGAAAGAAACCATTCTTTCCATACTGATTCAGCTTGGTCTACAAAAGGGTATACATGCCCAACATATGTAGACACTAGCAATGTGAATCACAAATCAGATATCTACTCCTTTGGAATGGTATTGTTTGAACTACTGTGTGGTAGGAAATCAGTAAGTGACGGTCAAGATAATAAGTATCTGACTCCCGTGGCCATTTTTCATTATATCGAGAAAACACTCGATGTTATAATTGACCCGGATCTATGGAAACAAATGGATCCGCAATCATTTGACGTTTTCGCAGAAACAGCGTATGGCTGCTTGAATGAAGAACAATTGCAACGCCCAAATATAGATGAGATTGTCGCAAGACTTGAGAAGGCATTGGAACTCCAAATGGCAGGCGAAAATAGGCATGTAAGGCATTTTTTTCTCTCTTCAAATCTGTATATCATAATAACTATTGTATTCAGAATAACTTATTATTAATAATTAATAATGATAGTCTACTTATTGCTGTATTTATGATGCTAAAGGAACACTCGGTAGTTGCAGCCGAAGCTGAAGGTACATCATCCAGTCAAAAGAAGGTAATTTTTCTTATAACACTTTTTGTAAGTCACTGATCGAAATTTCAAAAAAGGAATTGATATTCTCCTTCTGTTGAAGGCTTGAAGCCAATGATAGGCCACAATGTGTCTAAAGTTGGGGAAAACTCACATTTTCCAGCTATTGTTCTAACATCTAGCTATTCCACAAGATTCTCTTTTTTAATTATCTCCCAACATTTTCTGCTCTTTGATAAATTTTTATAATTGATTAAATTCCCTCAGTTTAGTGTTGCACCCTGTGAATTTGCACAAATGGTAATGGTGTCTTGTTCAATACATATAGGGCTCTGTGACCTCCATCTTTAGAGGCATTGAATCCCATATCAGCAAAAAGCGAATGTCTTCCCTCAAAGATCTTTCTCATTCACACATCAGCTTTGAAGATATAAAATCCGCAACTAACGGTTTTGATCATGAAAATGTCATTAAAGATTTTGGGTTTGGAAGGATTTACAAAGGCCATCTCTTGCGTTCCAAACAGTTCATCGATATTATTGCGAAGTGGTTCTCTTCTGAACTTGTAGATGATAAGAGAAAAACATTTTGGACGGAGATTTCAATGCTTTCTAGTCTCAAACATAAGAATCTGGTGTCTTTAATTGGGTTTTATGAGGATGAGAGGAATAAGTTTATCATATACAAGAAGGAGGCTAACAGAAGTCTAGACAGATATCTAAAGGACCAGACCCTCAAATGGATGCAAAGGTTGAAGATATGTCTTGGTGTTGCAAATGCATTGAGTTACATCCATTACGATGTTGGATGTGATTTTAGTGTCATACATTGCAACATCAAGAGCTCGAAAATTTTACTAGATGACAAATGGGAACCCAAGTTATCTGGTTTTGAGCTTTCGTTGAAAAATACTGTAGCTCGGAGGCAACGTCTTCTTCTTACTCGTGATGTTGTTCAGAATGTATACCTAGACCCAAAATATAAAAGAACGGGGGGTGTGACCCACAAGTCAGATGTGTATTCGTTCGGTGTTGTATTATTCGAAGTTTTGTGTGGAAGGAGTGCAGTTCTTCCAGATGAAGAGTTGGGAGAGGGGTTATTAAGTCAGCTAGCCAAATCTCGTTTAGATGATATGATTGATCTACATTTACGAGAACAGATGGACCCCGAAGCATACAAAATCTTCTCAGAGACAGCATTTTACTGCATACAAGAGGAACGAGCAAAGCGTCCGCATATAGATCAGGTTGTCACTAGACTTGAGAAAGCTTTGCAACTCCAGCGGAAACATGAAAATCCAGTTGACAGTACATCATCCAATCGTTTGAAGGTAATAATTTCCTTAAACTTTTAATTTGAGGCCGATTACGAATTATCCTAATTAATAAACAACAGTTATAAACAACAGTTACTAATATTATTAACTGTTGTTTTCTAGTTTCAAGTATAACCACTTTATCCTCATTATTCGATTTTTTTTGTACAAAAATATGAGCAATAATGTAAAAAACTGTATGCATGTGATTTTGATTTTACATTATTTTTTTTCAACATTGTATTTTATATTTCATAGATTATAATATTAAATTATAACTAAAAATATTATATAAAACTAAGTTTTTGTAGTTTATGTGGTGAATATAAAAGTATGAAATAGTTTGTTACATAAAATTTTAATAGTGGGTTCATTCTGAATGCATCGTGATCTTTTCAAGGATGTAACTCTTAAGAAAGTAATGATGTAATAAGCGTGTTCAGTTTTTCAAATTGAAAATATGTATTCAAAGTAAAAGTATTTTAAATTTTATTATACCATAATCATTTTTGTGAAATACTTGAATAGGCAATCATATTCGTGTTAACCATTTACAAAAGAATAAAGGTAAGATTATGCATTTTACGGGGAAGGAACAGGTATAGGTATGGTTTAAGGACTTAAAATGATCGTACCCAAAAGTAGAGGGTTTTCTAAAGTCAACAATCTTTCAGTGGCATGACTATTCTTTGTCTTTTCTATTTTTATTATGTTATTGTCCCTTAGACAACCACTAATATAATGTTACTCTTTTCCTTTTTTCTAGAAACAGCAAAACAATTTTACAAAAGGCAACCAAGAAAACCAGTAACAACATAAAGATAAAAACCTTCAAGAGGGATGAAATCATTTTCCGACTAGTTAACTTGAAAAAATGAACTGTTGCTTTTGAATGTTTTCATATTTTCTAAATGTTACTCATAATCAATTATTAATTTTTTTTTATTTTTTTTATTTATTTATTAATTTTTTTTAATTTCTTACTAGCATTAATGAGGTGATGCATGACTCTATAATGTTGCAGGAGCAGAACTTTGAACACTTGAAGATTGGACTAGATGTTATAAAGGAGGCTACCAAGAATTTTGACGATTCACATTGCATTGGGTCAGGCGGATTCGGTAATGTATACAAAGCAGATCTTGAACATTTCGATAGCAGTAATTCCTCGTTGATAGAAGGTGTGAATAAGTGTGATTTACCAAGAAAGCGAAGCACGGTAGCCATAAAGCGCA
This sequence comes from Artemisia argyi, assembly GCA_030686995.1. Lineage (NCBI taxonomy): Eukaryota > Viridiplantae > Streptophyta > Magnoliopsida > Asterales > Asteraceae > Artemisia > Artemisia argyi. The sequence continues at coordinate 7,872,185 of CM060689.1, forward strand.
TTCACAATCAAAAAGGAGAAGAAGGGTTCATTTCAGAAATTGAAACTCTAACTACTTGTAAGCATGATAATATAATCTCTCTTCTTGGCTTTTGTTATGAAGGTAACGGTGCAATGATCCTGGTTTATGAGCATGCTTCGAAAGGTAGTCTTGAAAGCTATTTGGGAAGCAGTGATAGAATGACTAATCTTAATTGGGTGCAACTTCTAAATATATGTCTTGATATTGCACATGGTTTGAAATACATTCACAACAACACAGATCATGGCAAACAAAAGATGATACATCGTGATATCAAGAGCGATAATATTCTTTTGGGAGATAATTGGAAGGCAAAGATTGCAGATTTTGGGCTCTCCAAATTCCACCCAGCAGATCAAGTGGCCAGCACTATCTATACCAATAGGATTGCAGGAACATATATGTATTTGGATCCAGAATATGAGAAGGATGGTAGATTAAATAAGAAATCAGACATTTACTCGTTTGGAGTAGTGTTGCTTGAGATCTTGACTGGGAGTTTGGCCTATGATTCTGTATACACCAAGGTGAATGACAAGGGAATTGCACCCATTGCAAGAGATCATTTTGAAAAGGGAACAATAATGGAAATTGTTGATCACAAGATAAAGGAGGAGACCGATGAACATGTCTTTTCTTTGAGTAAAGGACCCAATAAAGAGTCTTTGGACATCTTTTTAGACATCGCATTTCGATGTGTAGCAGAAACTCAAGCGCAACGTCCAACAATAGAAGTTGTCATCCAAGAACTCAAAAAAGCGTTAAACTTTCAGGTAAGTAAATAATTTAAAAAACAACTTATTAATTTCTTCATATTCTTGATAGTAAAATTTGACATATCATACATTATACTTTGTGTAAACAACATTTTCTCAAACCGTTACTCATTATTAGATCTTTTTTTAAGGGTATCTAACTATCTCACTATATACAACAAATCAATCTCACAATGTCCTAAGCGATTTATTGTTTAAGTTATTTCACCGGGTATAAACCCTTTACCCAAAAAAAAAAAAGTTTTGGGATTTATTGTTTTGATCTTAAACTTTTATGTAAACATAATAATTTACATTTATAACGTGCTAATGAGTCGCCGGTAAACCTCCTCAATCTTTTCTTCCATGTATATATATTTTTTTGTTTAGTTTAGAAATTGCAACAACAAACCTTGATTTGCAACCATAACTTTGACATGAACTTGGAGACTGAAAAAAATTAAATTTTGATTGAATAGAATCCTGTATGGCAAGTAGTTTCAGTTTGTTTTTGACTTACTACATCGACTGACTGTCTGACTGTCTGGTGATTCACAGGAGAACCACAAAGACGACCTCAAACTGTCACTTAAGGACATAAAGTTAGCGACACAAAACTTCAGCCAAGACAATGTCATTGGACAAGGAGATTTTGGGAAAGTATATAAAGGAGTAGCAACTCACTCTCATGGACATACTATCTTTGCTGCAAAGCGCTTGGATAGGAAGTCTGCTGAAGGAGAAGCTGAATTTATGACAGAACTAGAAATCCTTATGGAGTATAAACATGAAAATGTCATTGGTCTTGTAGGCTACTGTGATGAAGAGGATGAGAGAATTATTGTTTGCGAGTATGCATCGAGAGGAAGTCTTGATAAGTACTTGGACAATGATAGTCTTACATGGGTAATGCGCCTAAAAATATGCATCAATATTGCAATCGGGTTGGAGTTCCTTCATGGAAAGGGTTCGAGTCCAGAAATGGTGATACATAGGGACATCAAAAGCAGCCACATACTACTGTTTGATGATTGGAAAGCAAAAATTACTGATTTTGGGCTTTCCTTAGTTTGTCCAACAAATCAAGATGTGGACTATGTCGTCGACAATGTTAAAGGCACAATTGGCTATCGTGACCCACTACACTCGAAAACAGGCTTCTTAACTAAAGAATCTGATATATTCTCACTGGGTGCGGTTTTATTTGACATGTTGTGTGGGAAACTATCGTCCATAGAACTAGACGATGAGTATCTTTATTTACCCTTTTTGGCTAAACAATACTATCATGTCAGAAAACTTGATCAGTTAGTGTTTGAGGGTATCAAAGAACAAATTGTGCCACAATCATATACTACATTTACAAGGATTGCCCTTCAATGCTTACATCACAGGAGAGAAAGACGGCCAACAGCAGGTGAAGTGATAATACAACTTAAGAAAGCATTGGAATTCCAAGTAAGTTTTTATAATTATTTCAAATTAGGTTACCATTTCTTTCACATGCAGATCTAAAACTATAGTTATGGATGTTCAAATAAGTTGTGCACTTCTATTGTTCAAACAAGTGTTGTTGAACCATAAAACATGATAAATAAACATATATCTTAATAAGACAGTCATTTTTATCACTAAAAAATAAATCAAATGTCAAAACAAAAAGACAACAAGTTTCCATGATCCAGAAAAAAATGTGTTGTCTATGTTAAGCAGAAGGTCTTTAGTCGTTTCTTCAACGATAGAAATGTAAATGTATGAAATATGGGCTTACTAATTGTTTGATTAATGTACAGGAGGATTATGAGATATGGGAGTCGAAATTGCCTAAAGACTACAAAGAAATAATCCATATGTCAAAATGCCCTGAAGATTATTCTACCATCAAGAAAGAGGATATTTACAACATCTTTTCTAGAGGAATCCTCCTTCAACAGGACAAAGTGGTAATCAGTTCATTCTCAAATCTCAGTTATATTCTTGTGCATCCTATGTTCTATGTATCCTTTAGTTTATTAGGGATGAATCAAAGTCACACATGCATTTACACATCATAACATCAAGTCTAACTTGTGTTTTTTTGTTGTATAACAGTTGTTGTCATTCGATGGTATTGGAGAAAGAAGTGCAGTGGTTTCAGCGACATTGTTTTCCTACAAAAACAGCTGTCCACTTGAGTGGAAATCTCTTCGAGAATCAAGGTTATTCTCTCTACCTTGTTGGTACATATACATTGTTGTTAGATGCATAAATTTCTGCTCTAATCTACAATCTAATATGATCAACAACTTTTAGAATGAGAAATATAAACAACTGAGTTTCATAAACAGATATAATACAAAATTGTTATACTCGAAGAAGAAAAATAGTAGATGCTTTGTAACTCGTACACGTTCAGTCCTACAGCGTCTTGTATCTTTATATATCAACTCTAAAGTCTCTTCAAGCTTTAGTGTTTTATACGTTGAACCTTGATATTTACTGAAAATACACTAAAAACTTTATAAGTTTAAAACATAAAAATTAGGAAAGAATGATCAAGCTTAAGGTTGCATGACATGTACTTTTTTGCTCATCAAAAGGAATGGAAATTCAATCTTAGAGAACAAGGAGCCATAACTTGAGTTATGAAATAACTCAGCGCCACGTGAGCGCCACATCATCTCAACACCAAATAACATAACACCAAAAAACACCAGGAAATCATAACACCGAATAACACCACTTTTTGGGACCCACTTAAAAAAGAAACACTAACGCAAACCAAGCCAACTCAAGTTAACACCTGGTGAGGAAATGGTCATAACTCAAGTTACCAAGTTATAACTTGAGTTGCTCCACCAAATCAAGTTGAAACGCAGGACTAACGTGAGAAGCATGGAAATGGTGATAACTCAAGTTACCAAGTTAAAAACATGCCACATAGGTGCCACATAGGAATAACGCCTCTCATGCGTTATGGCTCCCTGCACTCTTAGACAAAATTATATTTTTTGATAGGAATTGGATTACATAGTGCCCATTTCGAGGAAAATAAATAAATAAATAAAGGAGTATTAAATGTTAAATTAAATGACTTTTCTTCCTGTTTAATACTAATTGAAGGGTGAATAATATAAGTAGAACTACTTTAAAGTATGCATTTATGGAATTCATATATAAGATTTTAGAGTCTTGACTGATTCTAATAGTCTCAGATTTGGAATCTGGGGTGTTATGTATGATATTTACATGTTGCTTGTAGTCGGTATGTACTCTGTTGCTTGATTTTGTATTTATTTATTTATTTATTTTCAAAACATGGATGAGGTATGCCATGTTTTCTGCCTTTTGTTTGCACGGCAATGAAACAAAATTTTTGCTAGCATCTTGCTTGTCTATTTTAAGATCTAATCCCTCTAAAAAAGAAATAACTTAATGGTTAAAAGGGAATTATTATAGTTAATTACATATTTATTGATACAATAAGTTTCCGTTTTGAATTTAAGAATTTTCCAAAGAAATTGTTTTGTCATTTATTTTGGTTTAAAGAAATACTAAATTCTAAAGTAGAAGTGTACATCCGGGGGAGTAATGGTTATGACTGACTCGGACTTGAATATTTATAACATGTGCAGATTTGAGTCGGTAGTGGAGATGTCCGATGTTTCCAATTTGAACATCGAAATTAAGACAGATACTCGATTATTATCTCCGAATGCTGCTTATGGGGTCTATTTACTCTTCAAACTCTGTGATTCAAGAAAAGTTTCAACTAAACCGATGTATGTTAATCTAAAGTATAGAGTGGGCTCTGAAAATCTACATGCATATTTTGCAAAGCAGAGAGACGAAGAGTGGATGATGATCGAGTTGTACAAATTCTTAAATCAGAACGAAGATGTCATGTTTACGTTTCTTATAGAGAGCTTTTCGTTGTTCTATTGTGGAGATGGTGCGATTTATGTCGAAGGCCTTGAATTTCTAGCCATTGACAAAGTGAGTTTAATATCCCTTGGCTCCATTCTAAATTATTTTGTTTATATATAAAAATCATGTCTATGCTGCATATTTAACACGATTGTACATAGGTGAAACATGATGAAATCAGAAAGTTGAAGGATGTCTCGGAATCAAACTTCAATGTGGATCGCGTGCAACAATTGCCAACTAACTTTGAAGAAATATTTGAGATACACAGAAACTATGACGAGTTGTTTTGGTTGGGCGAAGTAAACGGGAAGAAACTTCTTGTGGTTTCGGCAAAGGCAGCTCTATACAAATTTTCTAATGCGGATCTCTTTACTTCAAAACCATCATCTCAGTCTAGGTTTGCTTTTTTGAACTAGATTTGGCATGTTTTCCTTTGAGCAGTAAACTTTCCTAACTGTACATTCACAATGTGCACATCTAATCTTATCCAAATATTAAAAAAAGAAGGTTTTGTAAATTTAAGGCCAATCTTCTTTGTTGTCTAGTAAAATACTGAAGATTCGTGTATATATAAATGGTTGACAAAAGTATCACATCTTGGATTTGTCTTTTTGTATCTTCAAAATTTACATTGTTTCTAGTATATAATCATAATATATATCGAACATGCAGATTTCAAGAGGTGATTAAGCTTTTGCCGCAACAAGTATTCTATATTAGTTGCACGATTAGAAGTAAAATGTTGTCAGCCGATACAGAATACACGTGTTATCTTGTATTCAAGCTTTCAGAAGAATGTCAGGGGCTGCATACTCCGGTGAAGGTACGAAATCTACTCCACCAAGTAAACGAAGAGGCTGAATTTTTCTATTTTATTACCCCAAGCCCACCGAATATAAATGATATCACACGGGTTCCAAAACAAAGGGAAGATGGATGGATGGAGATTCAAGTGTGGAAATTTAACTCGACTCATAATTTCAAGGATGACTCTCTTTCTATCTATTTGAAGTTTACAAGTCATGAAGGAACTATGTCTGGCCTCATCATATGTGGCCTTGAGTTTCGGCCAACGTTTATTACTACAAGCACGCTCAATTGAGCCTTTATTTTCAAACTCAAGTGTGGTTAAGCTTTACTTTGAAACTCAAGTTTGGTTTCTTAACCGATACATTATGAGCTTGGCCCGACTCGACTGTTCAAGGTAAATATTGACTGACTCGATATATTGAGTTTGGCTTGACTCAACTTTGTTGTGGTCATGGTTAGCTGAGTGAATTTTGTTGTTAGTTGCTTTGATCAAGTTCATAACGTAGTATAAACTACCTCATGTGTGTGATCTAGTAGTTTAAATTGCATTAAAGATTTGTAAGTTTTGTATTCGAACAATGTTGGTTCAGTTTGTTTTCATCAGTAGTGTAGAGTAGGGGTATTTGCATCCCACATTGCCCTCATCAACAAAATGACCAAGGTTGAGATGATTATAAAATGAGATGCCAAACAATCAATGAAAATCATATTTGTTGGCTTCTAACCGAAGTCATTGTTATGGTCTAGTGTTTTTGTTGCAATTACTAGTTATTAATCATAGAATCTACAAAAGATTAATTTTATTATATGAAATATAATTGACTTTTAGTGATTATTTGATTTTTAAAACATTGTAATTTGTATCCAACTTTAGTGAAAAGCTTATGATTTAATTGGTAAATTTCGAATCAGCTGAACCTAAATGAGTTTGAGGGTACTTCTCACTGTTACTTTTAACAAATACGCCCCGAGTGTGAGCCCCATCTAATAGTCGAGCTCGAGCTTTATATATAAAGATTGACAAGCTTTGCGAGCCTAAGCGATATAACTAGACACCAGGTAAGTATATTCTCATATCAAGGACCATTTCAAGTTCTCAACTCGTTGCATGGGTCATGCATCAACATCGTCTCATGTCATCTGGAAGCAAAAGAAACCGACCCCCTATTATCAAATGGAGTATATGAAATCGATATTGTTGGATAAACTGGAAATGGATACAAAAGGTACTCTAGAGAAAAAGTAAGTCTATGAAGAAAATTTTTTGCTCACACAATTCATCTTATCAAGGTCCATCCCGTCTTTGTAATCATTGTATTGTAAATTTGGAATGATACATCTTGTTTTTATCGGTCTAATAACTTGTGAAAATGATTATTTTAGCTTTCAAGTTGGTGTAATTGACTAATTGATGTTGTCGTCATTAGATAATGCGGAAATGAAATGTGTTCTACTATTTTCGAAGAGTTTCATTATACGCTAATGTATAGTTTACTCACCACGAATTCTTTTCCTGGAGTCAAAATAGGATATGTGATATAAAAATGGAGGATGTATTGTCTTTTTTTTTTTTTTTTTTTTTTTTTTTTCAGAAAATGATCTTGGAGGTTGTTTAATGCTTACTCTCAAACTTTTCGTTTATACAGTAGTAATATTCTTTGTTTATCTCTTCATCTTTAGATTCCTATCCAATGATCCAGGACGTAATCCTGGACGTGAATGAATAATTTTTTTGTTTTTATTGCTTGATTTTATAATTTCGTAAGTTTTTTTTTTTTTTTTTTTTTTTTTTTTTTTTTTTTTTTTAGCTATTCCACACATTTAACAAGGAAAAAATAAAAAGGGGTTTGCAAAATTCAAAAGAAAAAATGGAAACTCATCAACGGAAACGGAAAGAGAGGGATTAGAGAAACTGAGAAAATGAAGGGTAAAGTACATAGAATAACAACGTACTTTGTCAATTTTACCGAGATGAAACACTAACTTTTTTATTACCATTTAAGCCAACCAAACTTATTTTCTATGTCTTAATATCAACAAAAGTATATATCTGCTTTTCCACATAATATATGTTTTTTTCAAATCTTTTATAATTCCACTTGTATGCCTACATGGCATATTAGAATAACCCAAATAAAAAAAACCCAAACCAAACCTGATTATATTCCCCCTTTTAAAACCCGTTTGCTCATTTACCCCCAAATCAAAAACACGAAATCATAAACCCTAATTTCTAATCCAAGATGTCAATTAATTGCGATTGCGGGCTTCCTCTAAAGTGTCACACCTCTTGGACCCCTTCAAACCCTGCAAGACGTTTCGTTTGTTGCCCTAACAGATTTGTAAGTTGATCTAATGTTGATTGTGTAAATCTTTTATGCTAACATCACTTAATTTTAATTGCAGAAAACAGGGGTAAAGAAGTGTTTGGCATGGGATTGGTGTGATCCTGAACTAGACAATCAATGGTACAAACATCACTTGTATGAGATGTACAAGACCTTGACTCCTTATGGAAGGGTTCAAGTGCAAGAAGAAGTAACAAGCCAAGAGAGACTTGCTGTTTTGGCTGTTGAAATGGAGCAACTTAAGGTTCAAATGAAGAAAGCTCAAAAATGTAGCTTAATTTTGAAGTCATTTGTTATCTTGTTTGTGTTGGGTTGGTTTCTGTTTTAGTGTAATAGGGTTAGGTTTGTAGTAGCAGGTTTGTGTTGATGTTACTGATGCAACCAACAAATTTTCATGTAAAAGGGTTAGGTTTGTAGTAGCAGGTTTGGTTGTAATAGCATGTTGGTTGTAGCAGGTTTAAGCATGTTGAATATTTGCAGGTTTGGTTGTAATGTACTAGACACTTGTAATGTGTGTCCCTTTATAATGAAAAGGATTTTGTACTCAAATTGCATAAAGATGTTGCTGATGCAAGTGATAATATAATATACTGCAAATAGGAAATGTATAATATACTGCAATTAGATTAAAATACTGCATAATTGGTTCATTCAAGGTGGTCAAAAGCCACTTAAAGGTGCTTTACAAAAGATACCACAAAGCATGTGCCCACATGCTTTTTTGTCCACCAATACTGTCCAAAAGTAAACCAACAAATATGCAGAAATCCATCCTAAATATTCATTACAGACCATTAGAACATAGTTATAATCCTAACATACTTAAACTATTCAGAATCAGAAACTGCAAATGCTTTGTCAGGGATAGAACCAGATCCTTGTTGGTCAAACTGATATGCTTTGCTCATCTGAAAGTTCTTGATTCTTTCAGATCTGCCATGGTTCTTGTGATAAATCCTTACACCATCCACATATGCCTTCTCCATCCACTTGTTCATGTTCTTTCTCTTTTTTGGTGTTTCAGTTGGTGATGAAGTGGCTGTATCAACTGCTTTGCCTTTGTCACTAACAATTTTTGATGTTGGTGATGCAGAATCTTGAGTTGGTGGTTGTTCTTGTGTACCAAGTATGATAGACTCTTGAGTTGGATGATAAGGGTTGTTCTGACCAAGTAGCTGTTGTGGAATGATTCTGTTATAAGGTTCTTCTTCAAGCATGTCTTCTATTCCATTCTCAGCAAATAACCTCCTTTTTTCTAAATATTTTTCTTCTCTTATTTTATCAGCTAACTCTTGCTCCTTCCTTTCCTCATCTTCCATAAATTCTCTGAATATTTCTTCATCTTGTTCCATTTGTTGTATCTGTTTTAGCAGTACATGGTTAGCTACACCATAGTTATAAATGTGTTAAACATTAATACAATTGAATGTTAAATTTACCTGTGCTTTTGTTAGACCACCATTCTGTTGCTCCTTCACAGCCTCATCTTCCATAAATTCTGTAAATACTTCCTCATCATGTTCCATTTGCTGTCTCTGTTGTAATGGTATATCATCATATGAACTGACATTCCACATGTTAATTGCAGCTGCACCTCTACCACCTCTGCCACCCCTACCACCCCTACACCCTACCACCCCTACCAGCTTTGCTTGCACATTGACCATGTCCAGTTTCCCTATTTCTTCCTGGTTGCTTTTTCTCAGTTTGAGGTTTAGGTTGTGTTGGATTTTTACACCCTGCCTTGTTATGCCCCTTTTGCCAACAATTTGAACAAGTCATAGTCCTACCAACCCTACTAACTTGAACACCATTATTCTCATCTTGTGCTTTCCTTCTAGCCTTGAACAAGTCATATAGTTTACTGTAATGCTCTATTAGACCCCCTTCATGCTCATATAATGCCCTCTGTTTTGCCCTTTTACACTGACCTAAACTGACATCTATCTTAAATTTAACTCTAATGTCATCTTTCATTTTTCTGTATGGTATATCAGGATCAGCTATGATTTCTTTTGAATACTGGCCTGCAATCCACTTATAGTTGACAAGAGCACCCAAGTTGTAGTTCCTAGAGCATTTATGATTAGGTATGAGGGACTTTATTTGGAAAGAATGCTCATTGGACATCCATGTAGCATACAGTCTAAAAGGACAGCAATTACCACTCTTTAAAGCTGAAATCTTCTTCTTCTTAACTGGTTTCTTTTTGACCTTTTGCCTCTTCCTTTTACTTGTACCCTCCCCACAATCATTTCTAACAACAATATCACCCTTATTCACTAGAGCTTTTTTCTCATTTCCCATCAACCTATTTTTGTCACCTTTTTTAGCTGCACATCTGCCCTCATCAACATTCCTACCACAGTATGCCAACACAGACCTCCAGTCATTCTTCATATACCATAACTGATAACCATTTGCTACACCATAGTTGGCCAAGGCAAATTTGAGTTGTTGAGAGTCCTCATACCTCATACCTAACATGGGTTTCATCTGATTCCAAGGTGTATCAGGGTTAAAAGTTGGATAAACTACGCCTTTCTTAACCTTATAAGCAGGGTCTATTGTGTTATGCTCAGGATCTGATCTTCTTCTGGTTCATGTACACTTACAGGGGCTTGTCTATGAACATAAGTCCTAAATAAACCCTGATCACTAGTAAGCTTATTTAAGAAAGGGTCTTTTGAACTAAAATCCTTAATGACCACATCATCAGCCTCATTCTGAAAGTCCACATAATCTACTTCTTCACAGTCATCACTAGAATAGCTATCATCACTATCCTCTACATTTTGTTCCTTATCTTCCATATCAAGCAACTCTAAGACATCATAATCAATATGTTCTAAATAAAGATCCATCTTATTCCCATTCAGATAACCAGCTTTCAACATTTCAGAAACATCATTATCAGTCTTAAGCTCTTTTATACCTGACTTCAATGGGGTACCCGTTTTACAATAATACAACCTATAGAAATACTTATTTGGAATTAACCTCTTCAATATTACCACTAGGTTTTCATATGACATACCTTCGAAGGAAACATCATTTATTTCTTTGAGATCACCTTGTGAATATCTCAGAGGTCCACCAGTAAACAAACCATTATATCTAACATAAATGGTGAAAACCCCCTTCCTTGCTTTCTTCTTTTTTGGTTCACCTGAAATTTAGGGTTACGACATAAATTAGGGCTTTACAAAATAACAGTTACAAATACAAATTGATTATTGTATTATGCATACCTTCAGTCATCACGCTAGTTGTTCAACTCAATTTCATGTAATTGGGGTTGTATCGTGTTGAGACAGAAATTAGGGTTTATTTCAAAAAATGGGTATAGTGTGAAAGTGACGGGGTAAGAATATATATATGACAAATTAGGGTTGACTTTATTAGCGGGAAATATACGTGTTATTTTTTTTTTGATGACTAGGATAATAAAATTTTTATATAATACAGGTGTATATTAAATGAGTTACACGTGGAAAATCAGATATATTTTGGTTGATATTAAGACATAGAATGTAAGTTTGGTTGGCTTAAATGGTAATAAAAAAGTTAGTGTTTCATCTCGGTAAAATTGACAAAGTACGTTGTTATTCTATGTACTTTACCCGAAAATGAATTAGTTTTTTATCCATTTTTTTATTTTTTATTTATTTATTTATTTCTTTTCCTTTCGAAGTCGAGAACACAAACTACAACACAACACGTAATATGTCTAACTCATGAGGATTTTAAATCCGAATCATGAATCAAATCCACATGGGGACTAAAAATCCAAATTAACAAATATGTTCAAAAAAAGATGTTAACAAACGAGTCAAAAATCAACACAGAATATGTCCAACTCATGAGCACTTCAAATCCAAATTAAGCAACGTAGCATATTGGTTTGACATCCTAATGTTGTTACAACAAGATACAAGTTCAAATATTATTTGCTAAACATTTTGGGATGATCATGAAAAAAGTTAGTAAACAATGGCAGTATATCGTAGTTAGATCGCATATATTCAAATCAAAAACTTGCATTTTTTGAATAATTTGAACATTAAAACATCATTCATTTACATATCTATAATCACGTGAGTGTTTTCTTTTTTTTTTTTTTTTTTTTTTTTTTTTTTTTTTTTTTCCTTAAATAATGTCACCCTTATCATGTTTATGTTTGGCGCAAAACTTATGAGTATTAGAGTTTGGGTCATATCGATCCTCTAAGAATGAGAATTTATAATAAAGTTTTAAAATAAGGTAGTTTTTAAAACAAGTTTTGTTTGACAGAAACTTTTTACAACTTTTAATCTTTCTAAGAGTTTATAAAATAAGCTTGTTGAAGGTAACTTTTAATGGAGCATAAGCTTCTACAGGTGTTCATTAACATAAATACTATTATGTATTCACATTGTAAACTAATGTTTGCAACTTAAGCTTTCATAAAATTCAGCTCTTATGAGTTACATCAGTCCAGCTCTATCACATTTCACAAAAAATAATATGTTCCTTAATTATTTTTAACAACATTGATTGACATGACTAATTATGTGGGTGCATTCTATTAGCGACAAAAGAGAGACATAATTCTTCACAAACCAAAAAATCAAATCACAGACAAGTCAATTTAGGCATGAAAAAGTAGTTCCACTTTCACTTAGGTCTCCCGCGAAACCCTTAAGGCTTTAAGTGACTAAGATGAATTGAGACCGTTCGTATTAACATGACCGGTAATGTTCGTTTACAAATAAAAGAGTGAGGTCTAATGACAAGACCAAATTTTCTTTTTAATATTATCAGTCATGTTCATATAAACTTGAACAATTCAACTAGAAAAACGTTATCGGTCATGTTCATGTATCATTTCCAGGGTGTTTGTTTCGGATTATATAACGGGCTTATGACTTATTTTGGTTTTGAGATTATGTTTCATAAGCTCACTTTTGGTGGCTTATTTTGAAACTTTTCGGCTCATATAGGCTTATGTAAGTAAAAAAAAATGTCAAAAAGTTTCAAAATAAGTTATAAAAAATGAACTTATGAAACATAAGCAATCAACCCATTATATAAGCCTAAACAAACACCCTTTTCTTGTTTTTAAAGTCATGTATTCAATTATTCCAAAGAAAGCAGTTGAAGAAACCGATCGATCGTGGTGACTTGTAAAATAAACATCCAAATCATCATCTTCATCAATGGCTACCGAATCTGCTTCTTCTCCGGCCCCACCACCACTAAAGGGTCGGCGGTCCAAGTACATCTGGCCTCTTCTCCTCGCCGCCAATTTCTCCATCGGAGGTACATTTCAATTTATAAAAACCCACTTACCTTTCATACTAGTTCTAAGCCGTATCTCTGTTTCTAAGCTATTTCCGGCCAAGACCCGGCAATATCGGCCATGACCCGGATGTTCCGGCCAAGACCCGGTTGTTCCGGTCATGACCCGGATATTCCGGTCAAATTTTGTATCTACATGAATAGTTTGGGGGTTAAAGGTGACTAGTCAGAACCATGGTCCCGTAGCCGTTAGCAGTAGTTGTAATTAAATTATACTTGAGTAGTAATAATGTGTAAAGTGAATTAAAACTAGTGTTGGAGTTTCAATGCTTGTTTTAGGGTGTGTTTGTCACGGTTAGCGTGATAAATAACAAGCATTAAAATTGTAACGCTACCTTTTCTAAAACAAGCACTTTCTTTACCAAACCCTTTTATAATACAAACATTACTGCTACGGCTAGTTTTGCAAATATAGTAACTTCTTTATATTTAGGTTCAAAATGGAATTAGGATACCTGGTTTCGTATTTCGTGTGTTACAATGGAAGAATAATCAGTTCTGCTGTAGATTTGGGAAACTTTGTTATCTAGTTCTGAGGTTGTTATTTGTTTTTTATTTTCATTTCATTTCATTATCACTTGATAGAGAACACATATATATGTTGTTCATATTACGTTATGGTTATACCTTCCTATTCGGCTCTAGACCTCTAGTACGATATCTGCAACTTCTTTTGGCGTTTAAGTGACGTTGTCTATCTTGACTACTTGTTAGTTATTGTCATTGTATGATTATAGGTGTTTATTTATCCATTTGTTCTGTAAAAACCGAGTAAGTTTTACCAAAATGAATGTGGGTTCGTGAATTTTAGTTTATATGCGAAGGTGGTACAAGTGGACCATAAATATGTGATCCGTGAGCCTTATAGTGTGCAATAATCAAAATTTCCTTACATTATAGAAGATATAACTTTGTAGTTTTGTTTTACCAGATCCCCTATTAATAGATTGCTTTTAATGTTGAGAGTTAATAAGTGTAACCCCGATACATTGTCTAACTTGCATTATACTCGCTTGATCCCAATATAGTTGCATCTTTCACTTGAACTGATATCGTGACTTGATTAAGCTTTATGCTCTTCAGCCACATTTATTTGTCAAACAAATCATTAACTCCTTTATAATAATCAGTGTTGTAAATATCGCTCGGCGGTACCTCGGCGGTCGACCACCGCCAAGCGCCAAGACCGATATGGCGGCGATATATCAGTGATATATCGGAGACCATAAATTATAAAGAAATTTATGTATATTTTTGAAATACAACATAAATTATAAAGGAATATGAAAAAAAAACCCTAGATCTAGGCTAGATCTGAAGTAAATATGAAAAAAAAAACCCTAGATTTGAAGTTAAACGGCGTTGACCGGCGTGAATCTAAAAAAAAAACCCCAGATCTGGCGTTGACCGGCGTTGACCCTCGTTGACCGGCGCTGACCGTCGTTGACCGACCGCCGCCAAGGCCGATTTTTGACCGATTTTGACCGCCAAGCTCCGATTTTGACCGATTTTGACCAAACCGCCAAGTTAGACCGATATGGGAAATATCGTGGCGGTGGACCACCGCCAAGCGCCATGGCGCCGCCATATCGGCCGCCATGGCCGATTTTTACAACACTGATAATAATGCACAGCCTCTTAGAAGCGAAATGTATAGCTCACTGCAGATTATAGAAGTTCCACCTCATTTCTTTCTCTGTGAGTAACAAGGGAAAAGATAGATGATAAATATCTTACCCTTGACATCCCAAAACATGACGGATTTACTAATTTAGGAAATCTGTGACTTTTTTTATAAGCTTTAAAGGTATCAAAATGTTCAAGTTAGACCAAATCAACTGGATATCAATATGCAGTGTGCAGATTTAATTAGAAAAACTTGGGCTCATTTAATTTCGCATATCAACATGTCCGATTTAGAGCAAAGCAACGGAGCCCTGGATGTACATTTGTCAAAAAAGTTATATTCTCTTTATCTTTCTTCTATTTCCTTCGAGTTTTATAAATAAAGAATGATTCAATAATTAATAAGATCTAAACAAAATAAATAATGTTTTTCTTTCATTTCCTTTAACAAAATGTCATTCTTGATGTTTTATAGCTTACCTTTACACGAGAACAAATAAGGAGGAGAGAGCAGAGGGAGATGCATCTGCAACTGGTGTTACTTGACCTCCTACACCAACTACTGCAGTGAACCATGTACCAACATCGCCTCCTGCCACCGTGGAGCCAGTGAAAACAATCCCGGTGGATCAGCAGATAGAGCTCTTCAAGTGGATATTATGATATAATGATTACTGGAACTATATATTAAAAACTTGTTACCTTTGATTTCATCGGGTATATAGCCACTAGCTCAAGGGGGTCGAAAATGTTTCTGTTAACATTATAATTTGGTTTTTCATAGGTTACCTCAATACAAAAGACAAGAGAGATATTTGCCCAAAGCCGGAGAATTCGGTCCCCATGGATGAGGAGCAGATTGAGATATTTGAATATATGTTGGAGGAGAAAATAAAAGAGATATTTGAATATATGAAGAAAAAGTTTTCCTCAATAACACAATCTGATCAAAGACCAATATCCCGCCGTCTTTGTAATCAATGTACGTACTGTAACTTTGCAACTGTGCATTTTGTTTATATCGGGTCGTTGTGGTAAATTTGTATTTGTTTGGTGTTGATTAACTTGTGAAAAAAAAAAGATTCTTCATGCTATAGAAGGTTGATGTAATTCTTGGTGTGGTCATTTAACAGGTAAGGAAATGATATGTGTTCTTAGTTTCTTCCAAGCCTATGTTCGATGTAGAACAATGTTTAGATTGTGTTGCATAATTGCTCAAAAAATGAATTTTATGATTCGATATGAGAAGAAGAATGATGGCGGGCTTCGCCATATCAAAAATCAACGATCTCTCAAGACTTGCTAAAATTAAAAGGCGTCGAGAAATATATTGCATAAGTTCCTTTCATATAAAACAAAACAAACATTACATAAAAATAATAGAGTTAACTACATTTTTGGTCCTTGTCGTTTGGTGCGGAATTCATTTTTGGTCCATTTTTTCAAAAAGTTGTGATTTTAGTGCAAAATCGATAGTTTGGTTCCACTTTCAGTCCATTTTGATAACGAAATTAGTTCAGTTAGTTAAGTCCAATCACAAAGTGGCAATGTTAGTCCTTTACACTAACGGTCGTTTGCAACGTTAGTCCTTTATACCAACGATCGTTGCAACAGTTGCCATATTAGTCCTTTATGCCAAAGATCATTTGCAACATTAGTCCTTTATACCAACGATCATTTGCAACGTTAGTCCTTTTATATACGTTTTTATATGCATTTTTACACACATTTTGTACACACTTTTGTATATACATTTTTACACACGTTTTTATACACTTTTACACACACGTTTTTACACACTTTTTTCACACACGTTTTTACACACTTTTTTCACGCACGTTTTTACACACGTTTTTACACATATTTTTACACACGTTTTTACACATGTTTTCACACACGTTTATATATATATATATATATATATATATATATATACACACACACACATTTTCACACATTTTTACACACATTTTTATATACGTTTTTACACATGTTTTTAAACACGTTTTTACACATGTTTTTACACACGTTTTCACATACGTTTTTACAAACATTTTTACAAACGTTTTCACACAAGATTTTACACATATTTTTACACACGTTTTCACACACATTTTTACATATGTTTTCACACACATTTTACACATGTTTTATATGCATTTTTACACATGTTTTTACACACGTTTTCACACATTTTTTTGAAATTCTTTTTCAAAATTCTTTTTCATATTTTTTTTCAAAATTTTTTTTTTCTGATTTTTTATTTGAAAAAGAATCCAGAAAAAAATAATTCAAAAAAAAAATTAGAAAAAAATTTCTAAAATTGTTTCCTAAAAAAAAGTTTCTGAAAAAAAAATCTAAAAAAAATTAAAAATAAATAACGTTTGTAAAAACGTGTGTGAAAACGTATGTAAAAACGTATGTGAAAACGTGTGTAAAAAAGTGTGTAAAAAAGTATGTAAAAACATGTTTAAAAACGTGCGTAAAAACATGTTTAAAAACGTGTGTGAAAATGTGTGTGAAAACGTATGTAAAAAAGTGTGTAAAAACGTGTGTAAAAACGTGAAACATGTTTAAAAATGTGTGTAAGTGTATAAAAACGTGTGTAAAAATATGTGCGAAAACGTGTGTATAAATGTTTGTAAAAACGTGTTTAAAAATGTAAAACGTGTGTAAAAATGTATATAATAACGTGTGTGAAAATGTGTGTAAAATATATATAAAAAGTGAGTAAAAACATGTGTAAAAATGTGTGTGAAAATATGTGTAAAAACGTGTGTAAAACGTATATAAAAGGACTAACGTTGCAAATGATCGTTAGTATAAAGGATTAATGTTGCAAATGATGTTTGTTATAAAGGACTAACGTGGCAACTGTTGCAACGATCGTTGGTATAAAGGACTAACGCTGCAAACGACCGTTAATGTAAAGGATTAACATTGCCACTTTGCGATTGGACTTAACTAACTGAACTAACGTCGTTATCAAAATGGACTGAAAGTGAAACCAAACTATCGATTTTGGACTAAAACCATAACATTTTGAAAAAATGGACCAAAAATGAAATCCGCATCAAACCACAAGGACCAAAAATGTAGTTAACTCTAAATACTACATTAGTCCATTGTCGTTCAACTTTCACATTCGTTTCTAATAAGATAGTAACAATACCTGTAATTCGGCCAACGCATCTAAAGTGCAATCACTCGAAAGCCTCAACTAACCCTACACCAATGCCAACCGTCCCCCTCGTTTTCCCTATTACTTACATGACATATATGTTAGCGTCTTAGTGGCCAATGGTGTAATCAAGTTAAGTCGGGTGGATGTAATTCTAAGCTCGAGCTCGCGTCAGTTACAATACTTCAAGCATGCTCAATTGAGCCTTTATTTTCAAGTTCAAGCTTGGTTTCTTAACCGATACATTCTGAGCTTGGCCTGACTCGACCGTTCAAGGTAAATATTGACCAACTCGATATATTGAGTTGGGCTTGACTTAACTTTGTTTGAATTTGGTTATTAGTTGCTTTGAATCTATTAGTCTTTACAATAACGCTGCTTGTTGAGATTAAAAATGGAGTAAAAAAAGTTGTTGTTTAACGTTCAGTTAGCAATGGTTGGGTAACATTTCTAATATTTGGATCAAGTTCATAACAAATTGCTTTGTAGATTTGCAAGTTTTCTATTCGAACAATGTTGGTTCAGTTTTTTATTTTTTCAATAGTGTAGAGTAGGGGTATTTGCATCCCACATTGCCCTCATGAACCAAATGACCAAGGTGGAGATGACTATAAAATAAGACGTCAAACACAATATGAAACACATATTTCTTGACTTCTTATATTGCCTCCAATAACTAGTACTGTAGTAATATTTTATTAACATGGGCGGTTTTAGGCCGGCGCAGCATCAGCAATCGAGCCGGGCCCAACCCACTAAGGGGCACTAAATTTTTTTATACTCATTATATGTAATAGGCTCAACCCATTATAGAGGTACTTTTTATACCCATTATATGTACTAGGCCAAACCCTTTATACACATTATAGGGGCACTTTTTTTTTTCCTTTTCGTGCCGGGCCTAATTTTTTTTTTGACGTTCTCAGCACCGCCCCTGTTTATTAATGATTAAAATGCATAAGTATCAATTCTATTTTATTAAAAAAAATTGATGCTTTTGTTCTAAGTTCATTATTAAAAAAAGGGTTGTAAACGAACTGAACGTTCAGTGAACATTTCATGAACCGTTCGGTAAAAAGTTCGTTTATGTTCGTTCGTTTATTAAATGAACGAACATGAACAATATTTTACGTTCGTTTATTTAAATGAACGAACATGAACAAAAGTCTCGTTCGTTCATTTATGTTCGTGAACGTCCGATTAGGCGTTTGTTAATGTTCGTTTATATTTATTTATCTATTTATGTTAATATATCATTTCTTTTAATTTTATAATTTTAAAAATTAGTTTGTTTAAACAAAACAACACTTATAAAATAATATATTGTGAAAAATTCAATAAAGTTTATGTTTGTTTGTCTATTTTCATTTATGTTCGATCGTTTATGTTCGTTTAGCGTTCGTTTAGTGTCTTAATGAACGAACATAAACGATTCATTTTCTTAATGAACGAACATGAACAAGAAAATTCGTCCGTTTAAGCGTCCGTGTCCGTTTATTTGTCCGGTTAAAATTAAATAAACGAACATGAACAGGGCTCCGTTCGTGTTCGTCCGGTTCGTTTACAGCCCTAATTAAAAACATTGTAATTTGTTTTTATTATTTTAGTTTTAAGAGTATCTTTTGACGATTTGAATACCGTTTTCGTCAAAGTAGCATGTGCGCGTCAAAAGTGACAAAAACAAAAATATGGCTCTTTCTGATAATGCACTATCAAATACAACGATATCTGTAATTTTCAATACTTTTTTTGGTACGAGTCAAACTCTATCCGAGCCCTCTTTCGTAATTTGACAAGTAAACATCACACTTCAAATACAATCACAAGACCTGGTAAATCGCTAGACTTCTATCGTTATAGATTGTACAGCTAAAGCAAATGTCCCAAAGAGTCTCAACTTACGAGATTCAAACTTAAAACCTCTTACAACGCAAATCGTGTGTACTGAATGTATGCATCATTAGTTTAATCTATCTTGACTTTGTCATAGTTTGGCTCGTCTAGACACATGTTCATGGTGGTTTGTCATGTCGTTTTTGCTTCGAGCCACAATACAATACATGGCGCGGCAATCGTATCCCCTAACCGAAAGCAAAAAAGACAATGTTAGATTGTTGCACGTTATTGCACTCTCGAAACTTGTGGCGCCAAGCTTGTCGATTCTCTTTGACTAGAGTGACTTATTACTAGTAATTAAATACTCATTCGACTTCCACTTTTGTTTATAATACGTAGCAACTCAACCAGCTACTCTAAATTACTCGCTCAAGAGATGTGTTGGTGACTAGGGTACACGAGTATATAATCAAGCTAGTCGAGTCGATACAATGTTAAGCTTGATTACAAAACACGAAGCTTGATCTGGACTTTATTTTCAGGTTCAATATTGGTATACTTAATTTCAAGCTCAACTCGACTTATATTGGGTCGATTTTGAGTAGCTCATGAATACTTCGCTCAACTCGGTTACTTTGTGTATCCTTGTTAAGTGACACATCACATTTATGTTCATGAAGAAATGGAACCTAATTTTATCAAATATATAAGAGCAGTAACCGATTTCGTTGGACTGGGGTATCGGGAAACTTTTTCGGATGCGGGGAACGAAAAGATAAAAATATCCATTTTCGTATACGTTAAAAAGGGTGTGATTCTTTTATTAAGCAAAACATTATTGGTCAAAGTAAATAAAATTTATGTTCAAACATACTTGTAACAAACAGTTCTAACAACTGAATAAATATCAATAACAAACGTCAAAAACCAACTTTTAAATGCTCAATCAGAATCAGTAAATACTCCATTGTCATCCAACTTCGACATTCATTTCTAACTAGATTGTAACAATGCATGGCATTCGGCCAACGCATCTATAAACTACAATCACTCGGAAGTCTTATCCAGCCCCACACCAATGCCAATCGCCCCCTCGTTTCTGTAATACTCACATGACAAACGTGTTAGCGTCTTAGTCCCAAGGGTGAAATCATTATGAGCTTAGGGCAGTGGCGGATCCAGGAAATTCAATTATGTGTGGCACAATTTTTTTTTTTTTTTTTTTTTTTTTTTTTTTTTTTTTTTTTTTTTTTTTTTTTAACATCAAGTTCTAACTTTAATAGGATAAAAAGTATGATATTTACACAACTTATATATAAGTTAACAAAGTTACCTCAATCGACCTAAATTAATTTACACTTTCGATCTCTCATGGATTCATGAAGATGTGATGAATACTTATGAAACCAACCCTAATTATAATCCTTGTGCGTTGGTTTTTTATGGCCGCAAAGAAGTAAGAAGTTATCAGTGAATGACAATGAGCCAATGAACCCGTTTTTTTTTTTTTTTTTTTTTTTTTTTTTTAAGTAAAAAAAAAAAAAAAAAAAAAAGGGAGACTACAATTAGCAAAGTGGTTACATACTTGGTACTTGGGCTTTAGTTCGTCATTGATTTTCTCTTTTATAACTAAATTGGTGTAACAACCGGTAAAAATCCGGAAATAATATGTGAAACACCAAGATAAAATCTAAGCTTGAAAATACTAATCCAGAATTATTCTGTTAAGCTTATGAAAAATTTATTCACTTGAGACAACTTATTACATGAAATTATTGTGATTTGGTGAAATTATGACTGCTCGTATAAACATTGTAGGCATTACGCGACTTCAGCACTAGAAATCCTAATAAAACAAAAATAAACGGAAAACAGTTACGTTTTATTCAATAAACGAATTTATTATCAAACTTGGTAGAAAAACACTTAAAAAGCAATAACCTAACCCTAACTCCACATTTTATTTTCATCTTCATCTTACCATCTCCCTCTCTCTCCCTTATCTGCTACTGCCGCCACCTGCAAATCACCACCACCATCACACCGCCGCGACCACCATCTCACCTCCACCACCAAAACAACCACCATCAACACCTCCTTCACCTGCTACACTCCACGCGCCACCAAGATGATCCCACCACCTCGTGTCCATTTTCACCGCCGTGTGTACCCCCTTTCACCACCATCAAAAACACAAAAATATATCGATCTATTAGTCACAGGTAAGAAAACGCGTCGAACGCGTGGGTTGACTCGTAATGATTCTAGATATTTCGGGTTAAAACATGTGGGTTAACAAAATTTGTCAATAAAAATGATTAGAATACTAGTTTGGTATCATTCTCTTGTGTGTTTGTGCTCGGTCGAACCATACCGCGTGCCTATGCTCACGGTATTGGTGTGTTCTGATTTTGTTTACTTGTTATTGGGTACTCTCAATGTTCATATAATCTTGTGTTGATGTTGTGGAAATGATTGGTTCGGGTTTGTGTTTGTTTGGGTGACCGGATTGATTCTGAGCCGAGAGTTATGATAAAATTTGGTTGTTTTGTTTCTTGACTTGTTTGGTATACTGATATTCTTGATGAAACTTGTTGATGTTTTTGTGTTTAGATCTGAACTTATTATTGTGTGGTGATATTTGGTGTTGCCGAGGGTTTAGGATATGAAATTGGTGAGGTTGTGATTGGTTCAAGGGAAAATTGTTGTTGTTGTTGCTGGGTGAATTAGGCTGAGAGGTAGGAGAAGCCGAGACCAAATGGTCTCGGCAAAATTGTATTATTGGGTGTTGTTTTGGAAACACGGGAACCGATTGTGTGACGGTTAGTAGTTGACGGGAATTAAGTTAGACGTGAGCCATAGTCGGTCACGAGAGATTGAAGTTTGAATAAGCGGATTATTGCTTTTTGGACTTGGTTACAATATGAGACTCGTCATTTGTTTCTTTTGACATAAGATGATTATAACTTATGAGCTTTGTGCAACGTTGAAGTTACTTTGACTTTTTAGTCATAGTTGACTTAGACAACGCAGTAACATGATTTTCGGAACTATAATGAGACTATTAGCCGTTATTTAATTATTATAATCTGAGAGATGACTCGGACCCGTGAACTCGAATAAATAATAAGGGTGATGATACTTCCACATATACTTTTATTTCTTTCACATACATTTTAGTTGTATGATCTAACGTAGTGTTTGGTATGTGGTAATCAAAGAGGGAATGGAATGGATTATTATGATAGAATGAGAAAATGTTGTTTGTTTATATTTATGTAATGTAATAATTAATTACAAGAAATGACTCATTACACCAAAACCATTCTTAGGGTGCCCCTACCTTTTTTTTTTCATTACATCCCGTAATGGAATCAAAATTACATAAAACTCCACTATTAACTAACCATATTAATAAAACTTCTCATCAATAATGGGCATTTTAGTCTTTTTATTTTAATTTCATTATGTCTTATCAAACAAACCAAACATGATAAATAATGGTAATGACTCATTACATTACATCACTTATTCCATTACGTCGGTCATTCCATTCATTTAACATTTAATTTCATCCTACCAAACGAACCCTAATGGTCCCCACTAAATGTATGTGTAAATTTATGCGGAAGAAGTAAAAGTGTATGTGGAAGTATCACCACCCAAATTATAACAAGTGCAATACCTATGCGTTTGCCAGGTACACTTTCTCTTTTATAATGTTCGCATAACTTAGAAAGCCTTTAAAAATATAGTTAGAAAATATAGATTTTTTAATTTTGGAAAGCAACAAATAACAATAAGGCCTTAGGCAAAGAAAAATATTTGATATAAGAAATCAACACAATATTGTAAACTACATCATATATCATCGATATAAAAGCATCATAAATTGAGAATTTAAATTCAAAATCAATCTTAAGTGTAAATGTGTGCTCCGGACACATCCTTAAGATAAAAACGTTTATCATATTTCATTCAACCAAGTGCAATACCAGTGCGTTGCCCGGGTATATACATTTTGACTACTTTTATATAAGTTTGGAAGCGTTTAAATAAATTAAGTTAAAAGGATAAATGATATAACAAATAAATGCCGTACCGAACAAAATATTTACATATATCGTGTACATCAACACTCAATATAAAAGCATCACAAATTAAGAATTTAAAACATGAACCAATCTTATGTAAGTATTTCTGTACAAAATACAATTGTGAAACATATTAAATCTAGTTAAGTTAATATATTCTTATGTATCCAATCCAATGTGTCTTTTAGAAACTAAAGATAAATTAGACCAGCTGGGACACATATGAGCACATTCGCACCAAGTGCTGCATGCATCTTCACGTTCTAGATATACATAGTTCAAAAATGATGTGAAAAGTAATTCTAACACAAAAACTGTTTGGTCTAAAGGAAACGTAATTGCATATAATACTTTTGTGCGAGTCCACTTTTCCTGCGTCTTATCCATCTACAGATCACAAAACATGTAAAGAAACTATCAAAAAAAATCATGAACATCTTTGAGTACTCAATACACATTAAAGTGTTCAACTCCCTAACTGCATGCATTGTTTATATAATTATATCTTTAACTTGGAAGCACCCAATTAGCTTAACGTACTGATCGCCTTTCCTATAGGCCAAAAAGTGCCATAGATAAACGTCCGGGTTCACGCACAAATGCGAGGCCAAGATTGTCTTTGTGCAAAAAGTGGGTCATGCAAGTGCGTTGACCCCCTGGCCATTCCATATGTACCCAAAAAGGACCTAAATCAACCATTACCATCATATACTGGAAATGTTGTTGTGAACGCCGATGATTAAATAATAAAGGGTTAAGAAAGGAAATTGTTAATTAATTGGTGAAACAAATATAAAGATGTAAACAACCAAACTTGCATATCACATACCAGAGAAGGTTTTGAAAAATTTGATCCTTGCGTAAACAATGTGAGTGTAGAAAATGGTTTATTTGTGTAAAAGATGCACCACAATTTAAAACTAAATTCTCGTTGGTCTTTCAAAGTAGAGTTTGGATGGAGTCCATGTTAATGTTTTCCAGTTACTTAAGTCCAATAATACAAACAACTTTTTCAAAACTTATGCAATGGATCGGATCACTATCAAATCAAAGTTACATGCATATATATTCAAATTTTTAATAGCCTTTTCAAGCTTACATATTAAAAAACGTGTGCTCATTAAGTAACCTCTTCCAGCAAATTTGGGTGATGACTTTTAGATAAGGTTTGACTTCATTTTAAATGGCCCAGATTAATTTTGTCTTTGATCCAACGTTGAAGAAGTGATGCCATGTCATTATTTTTTTCTCTTTGCTTCACGCACAATATATAGATATAATTCGTCAAAACATTTAAATTGACGCGAACTCATATATACATGTATATATATGACTATATGTAAACTAGCTTCATAACCCGCCCGATGGACGGGTTCGCTTCATAATAATGTTAATAATAATAATTGGACGTAAAGAAATATTGAAAATTAAACATAATATGAGAAAAAAAATACAAAAACTTAATAGTCGGTTTTATCCAAAATGATATGTTGTGTATACAAAACAATGTTGCGTATTCAAATCCGACATAAGACTTCTTTGTAAACTACATTTACCATTGAGTTGCAATAGTTTTCGTCCCTATCTAAACATAGAACCTTCAATCCTCGCTTGCTCTTGATGTTCGAATATCAAATACATGTGTTTAAATGAACTAAGCATTAAAATTGTATAGCAGTATAATGTACAAAAGTGGACCCACTATCCTATGAATTTAGAGATGTTCGAATATCAAATACATGTATTTAAATGAACTAAGCATTAGACCTATTTGAATGAACTATGCACATGGCTAGTTTCATGTATTATTTGTTTGTATCATTGACCGAATATTCTTTTGTGGGATAAAAATAATTAAGAATCATATGTCCGGTTTATTGTTTGCGTGTGAATAAAATGAATACGTACTTTAGAAAGAAAATAAAAGTTCATAATCTTCATGGACGGGCTAGTTTCACTTATATTTAAAAAAAAGAAAAAAAAATAGGAAAAAAAAAGGGTAGTATCAGGTTGTGAAAAAGTTTGAAACTTATACTAAAAAGGAAAGATCATAAAGTTAATAAAACAACATACAATAGTATAATGTATTAGGATAAATACAAAGAGATGGGTATTTTTAATGAGACAATATCATGTACTACAAACATAATTTATGCTAATGATAAGCCAGATATTATTAATCTTATTTGCAAAATTCGCGATATCACTCTTGTAATAAAAAAAAAGAATAACAACAACCAATCACCCATTTAGACGGCAGCCAGACACCCCCTTATATAGCAGCATCCAAACACCCTTTAAACAACAGCATCAAAACACTCATGTAGACAGAAGCAACCAACGACCTCTATTGACAGCAGAAACCAAACAACCCGTTAGAAAATAGCAACCAAACCTCCTTATAGGCAGTAGTATCCTATAATAACATCAATCAATTCTTCTTGAGTTAAGCTACAAAATTATCATTTCAAATTTATAGGAAAGAGTATAGTTTTCAATATCTTTTAGGTATAGTTTTAAATGAACTAAGCATTAGAATTGTATAGTATGAGGTGGTGCATGTTTAAATCTGAAAATCAGAATATGTAATCTCTAAAAACTTACACATACCAAATGGTTTACCAGTCGTAAGAACATACTTTCCCAGTGTTCTTGCACCATCAACAGCTCCATCCTGCAATTGTACATCAGATTGTTTAAACAAACAGATTTATAATAATATCAAAAACATATATAAATTTAGTGATTAACAATCTAGAAAGACCAGCTTAAAGAAGCAATTATTGCGAAGTACGTCATATGGGTTAATTGGGCCTTCGATTCAATCCATTTAATGAACACCCCTAACTGCAACAGCAAGTTGGTCTCCACTAAGTATATAGTGAATCCTATAGAACAGGAAAATATTAAAAAAAAATTGAATACATATTATAGTAATTAAAATGGATGAAATGATCTTCACAGTTTAGTAGACATGATTTTACAATTAGCGTAATTTTTGCTAACGGTAGGAGTTCAAGTGTAATATAAGTTAGGAAGCTTCACATCTAACACATTTTCAGTAAAAATATCTCAACTTCGAAAAAATGCATGCGCAGTTATGTCTTAATATCGTAACCTTCTAGCTTGTGTATTATATAAATAAAATACGAACATTAATGCACTTAAATTATATACCTATGTTCTATTTTGCTTTACTTTGCTATGTCCCCTCTAGCCCATGAAATTTACCCCAATCATTGTGACATATAACTTTGGGATCTTTTCGTATTAGATTATGTGTATAAGTGAGACCGCACAAGACCTGAATCATATCCAGTTATACTATACTTACATAATAAGTCATCAAAGTTCAATATCATTTCTATTTCAACATTATTTATACGACCTTGATTTTTGCAATTATATATTTTGGCATTGGTCCTCCAAGAAGTCACATGAATAGAAAAAAAGACATAAAAGTTTTTACCTTTTGGGCAGCTAGATTTCTTGAAATTATTCATTCTTCATGTGGTTGG
This sequence comes from Artemisia argyi, assembly GCA_030686995.1. Taxonomy (NCBI): domain Eukaryota; kingdom Viridiplantae; phylum Streptophyta; class Magnoliopsida; order Asterales; family Asteraceae; genus Artemisia; species Artemisia argyi. Next base: position 7,899,623 of record CM060689.1, read on the forward strand.
GCACTCGAAATCCACCATAGATGGACTGCATGGTGTGAAGCTTGAGCGGAACATTAGTCCATATAAGCACGCAAAGGTGAACAATGGAACAATCGCACTCAGTGGAATTTTGGCTAATTTCCCTTTCCTGAAAGATAACACCAAAAACTTAGACTCGTGTATGCAATATTAATGAGTTTAGATAAGTTTGGATTTCTCTTATTCATGAATCAATTATATAATAGTTAAGATACACAAGTCAAATTTTAGGCAAAATGGTAACTTGTTAATTACCATTTGGTGATGCTACCTAAAAATAAACGTTTTGTCCATTTCGACCGTTATTAATCTGAATGACCCGATCATTCTGCCACCTCTACCGAATGGCATGATACATAGTATAAATGTTACGCATGGGGCCACAAACTGCAGAAGTTCCAAAACCGAATCAAACAGTCGAAGCTTTACATTCATTCCAACACCCTACCTTTCACATCCTGACATGATATGTTTTACATTCATTCCAAAAAAATGTTGGGAGATTAAGTTGTACTTACAGAGTATTTCTTGTTGGGTAAGATATGTTGTTCTCAAGTTTCAGTAACTACCTCAGCTAAGTTGTGTCCATGACGCCTTTTGTCAACAACTGCCAAAGCACAGTGCTAAATAATGCCTTTATGGTCATTAGAAGTTGCTGTGAAGCCAATGTTGCGTTTATGGTCATACGTTTAGGGTCATCAGAAGCTGCTGACGTGAAGACCTATTAGGTATTCTCACCATCATAAATAATATAACTATATCAGCCTGGAAATATTCAAAAATGGTTTATCAAATAATAAGAAACATAAATATGATAACCGTATCAAGTAATGCTTACATTCGTTTCTAAACCTCCAAAATACCTTTGGTTATATTGCCACTTCTGCAAACCACAGTAAAGAAAACGTCATCCTCCAATAAAACTATAAACTAAACACTGAAAGCATTGTTTAGTTACAACTCAAACTTACCCCATTCCACCAAGTGGAACCTCGTGAGTTTCTGATGGTTTGCCTTCATGATTAAAAGGACGAATAGGTGCTTTCCACTGCAACATTGAATGATTTTATTGGATCTACTTAGGACTACTGCAACATAAGGTTCTACTTATTATACTGCAACAATGGCTTGTAAATGAGTATAATGGTTTGTAAATGAGTATTCACCTGTTTAGAAAGCTTGTGGATCAGCTTGCCGAATGTGAAGACAGGAAAAGACCAAGTGAAAGGTATAGTTCGACAATCAATTTCATGTTTTGTACTATAAATTACACCACCGGGAAAACTTTAGAGCAGATGCAAGAATCAGCTAAACAGATACTTATTAAACAATGATCATTTGAGATATTTAAAAGGCGAAAACAAACTGTGGTAGGTAAATTAACCACCCTGCATATGAATCATTAGGCGTGATGTCATTGAAACCCTTCCAACTATAGTGCACGTGATGATACTGGAATAAGCGGACAGAGATTGAGGTTTCTGATTCTGAAGATGAGTTGGTTTGTAACCCATTTGATGAGTCTGCTAATCTATTCGGTGGTGGCCAAGAGTTTGAAGATGATTATGATGACTATGACTACGATGATTATGCAAAACAGTTTTATGATCTTCCAGGGAATTTGGACGCTTTTAACGCCATGTATGGCACCAAGCTTCAAGCAGAGACGGAGACAGTGGGGGAGCCAGGGGGTGCTCGGCCCCCTCTAACACGCCCAATCGCTTTGCTATTTACCTTATAAAATTTAAGCATATGACGCAAATATAGGCAAATGACCCCCCCTAACCTTTAGTTAAATTACTTTGTTAGCTTGAGAAAAAAATTTCGGCCCCCCTTATTCCTAATTCCTGGCTCCGTCCCTGGCATCAAGGTCTTAGGAAGTAATTTTATTTCGTTTTGTCTTATGTTATCATTTGAGCAGTGGTTTGTTTTCTTGTTTAGAAAATAGGAAGTCTCTTGTTATGTAAGCTATTTGCCTATGTAACGGGCTGAGATATGAGATTTCACCCATATCCTTTGTACTTAAACGTTTTTGGTTAATATATTTACCAGGGTGCATGATTACTCCCCTTTACCCAAAAAAAATGTCTAGACGAGATTGAAAATTTAAAGACTCGGTTGAAAAGCGAATTTGAGATGAAGGATCTTGGTGAAGCAAAGATGATTCTCGGCATGGAGATAGTCAGAGACAGAAAATTGAGGAAGCTCTGTTTGACTCAGAAACAATATCTGAGAAGGATTCTAAAGCGTTTTAGGTTCGATAAGCAAACAAAATGAGTTAGTACTCCACTCGCTTCTCAATTTAAGATCAGTGCTGCTATGTCACCGAAAAATGATGTAGATAGGGCATACATGGAGAAAGTGCCTTATGCAAGTGCTGCTGGTAGCTTAATGTATGCTATGATATGTACTCGACCAGATATTAGTCATGTTGTTAGTATGGTGAGCAGGTATATGCAAAACCCTCGAAAAGGACATTGGCAAGCTGTTAAATGGATATTACGGTATATCCATAACACAGTCGATGTAGGGTTAGTATTCGAATATGGAAGTAGTCAGTGGGTAGAAGGATACTGCGATTCAGACTATGCCGGAGACTTAGACAAGCGAAGATCTACGACAGGCTTTGTATTTATTCTGGAAAAAGCTCCAATAAGTTGGAAGTCTACCTTACAGTCAACTACTGCTTTGTCAACTACAGAAGCAGAATATATGGCAATTACAGAGGCTGTAAAGGAGGCAATTTGGCTTCAAGGTTTGTTCGGTGAACTTGGAATCATTCAAAAATTTGTTATGGTGCATTCTAACAGTCAGAGTGCTATTCACTTAGCAAAGAATCAAGTTTATCATGCAAGGACGAAGCACATTGACGTGTGGTATCACTTCATACGAGAGATACTGGAAGAAGGTGGAGTCAGAATCCAGAAGATCCATACATCTAAGAATCCCGCGGATATGCTAACTAAAGTAGTAGCTGGGATCAAGTTCAATTACTGTTTGGACTTGATCAATATTCTGAAACTCTAAGATTTGTTTGAAGACTCCACCAACGTTGGTTGACAGCAAGATTGAAAGAATTGATATTTTGCCAAGGTGGAGATTTGTTGAATAATGGCGGATATATATGCAACTTGCAAATATATGCAATCTTATGAAAGATATGGAATCTCATCCAAGATTTTCTAAAGATCATGCAAGTTAAAGATAAGCAAGTTGCTTGCTACTTGTGAAGAGTTTTGAAGCCTATAAATAGAAGGCTTTTCCATTGAGTTTGACACACCAAAACACACAAGCAATCTTGTAGACTTGTAGTGCTCTCTTCATTTCTTTTCTTTTGTTGTAGCAGTATATTTCTAGCAATAAGAAATATATAAGTTGTGGTGTTACATCTCTTGTTCACTTTAATAGTGTCTTAATTTTCAATAAGCTAGTTTGAGGTATACTTGTGGTGTTGAAAGATTCACACTTTATACCTAGTCGTTGGGATATTATCGCGGTTATTCCACAACACACTCAATTGAGCCTTTATATTCAAAGTCAAGTTTGGTTTCTTAACCGATACATTTTGAGTTCGGGCCCGACTCAATTTTTTCAGGTAGCAATGGTTGTGTAACATTTATAGTTTTTGGATTATATATCGATGTAGATTTTGTCCCTATAGATCAAGTTCATAACGTAGTACAAACTACCTCATTTGTGTGATCTAGTTTAAATTGCTTTATTGATTTGTAAGATTTTTATTGCAACAATGTTGGTTTCAGTTTTTTTAAATAAGTGTCATTGCCTTATGAACCAAATGGACCAAGGTGGAGATGATTATAAAATGAGATGCCAAACAATCCATTTAACACATATTTCTTGGCTTCTAACAAAAGTTTGCTATGTTACTTTTTTTTTTTTTTTTTTTTTTTTTTTTTTTTTTTTTTTGTGCAATTACTAGTTATAATATTTATTAATCAAAGATTGCACAATGTGTCAATTTTTTTTTAATTAAAAAATTGATGTATTGTGATATTTTTGCTTTACGGAGTATAAATGAATTAGCAATATAACTATGTATAATTGAGCTCGATCATAGTGTGCTTGACAAGCCACATTTTTTTTACGTTTATATCATAAAAAAGGAAACTTCTTTAAATATGCCAGATCAAAAAAAAAAAAAAAAAAAAAAAAAAAAAAAAAAAAAGTTTCATTCTATACGAACTATTTTTGTAATTCATTGTTTTTAAACAAAGAATGATTGGTCAAATATATTAAGTTTTCTATTGTAACATTGTCACTCGTAACAAGCTTTTCTAACAACTGAAGACATCTATATAGATGTCACTCGGACACTTGTACACATTCATCAGACGACCACTTCTTCACGTCGTCATTATTAGCATCGGTGTCTCCGTTGGTTGTTCCATCGGAGGTAAACAACTTAACTACATTTATATTTCTCTTAAACACATACACTCACATACATATATAGGAGTAGTTATATAGTGATTTCAGTTACGTTTAACTGCCCTTGTTAAAGTATTGCAAAAATGGTACGCATGTAACATGTCAAAAATATCTTACGCGTACTATATTTTTAGAACTTGTTCCCTTTGCTTGAAAAATGTTTCTGTTAACATAATACATTATTTTAAAGCCTCTATCCAAGTAATATTAATCTTTTTTATAACATATTGTCATTCTTTAAATGGATGTTGGAGGAGAAAAGAAAAGAGAAAACAAAAGATCCTCAAGAGAAAAAGAAAATTGTTGGACAAAAAGCTATGCTCAAAGAATTAATCCGATCGAAGTACATCCCGTCTTTGTAATCATTGTATCGTAGATATTGGAATTGTACATTTTGTTTATGACGGATCGTTTTGGTTAGATTGTATTTGTTTGATGTTGTATAATATGTGAAAAAGGGATTGTTCGTGCTAGCAAGTTGATGCAATTGTTGTTGTGGTCATCAAACAATGCGGAAATGAAATGTGTTATACTCTCTTCCAAGGCTATGTACACTGTTATCAAAATTTAGATTGTGTTTCATAATTGTTCCCAAAATGAACTTCAATGATGCAATAGACCGAACAAGAAGAATGACGACATGCTTCGATCTTCTTCTCATTCGATCTCATGGAACTTGTCTTCCACCATCGACTTAAGACTGTGTGGAAAAATAATCAATTGTCATTCAACTTTCACATTCGTTTCTAACAAGATTGTAACAATACATGTAATTCGGCAAACGCATCTAAACTGCAACACTGAGAAGTCTTATCCAACTCCCCATGAATGCCAACCGCCCCCCTCGTTTTCCTATTACTACTTACATGACAAATATGTTAGCGTCTTAGTGCCCAAGGGAGTTAAGTCGGGTCGATATAATTTTAAGTTGGAGCTCGACTCAATTACATTACTTCAAGCATGCTCAATTGAGCCTTTTATTTTCAAACTCAATTGTGGTTTAGCTTTACTTTTAAACTCAAGTTTGGTTTTTTAACCGATACATTCTGAACATGGCCCGACTCGACTCCTCAAGGTAAATATTAACCAACTCGATATATTGAGTTTGTCTTGACTTAACTTTGTTGGGTCATGGTTGGTTGAGTGAATTTGATTGTTAGTTGCTTTGATTTCATTAGTTTTTTACACTAACGCTATAAATTGAGATTAAAAGGGTATAAAAGAAATGTTGTTTAAATGCTCATGTAGCAATGGTTGTGTAACATTTCTAGTTTTTGGATTATCGATGTAGATTTTTGTCCCTAGAGATCAACGGGATCATGTTCATAACGTAGTATAAAGTACCTCATGAGTGTGATCTAGTTTGAATTGCTTTATAGATTTGTAAGATTTCTATTGGAACAATGTTGGTTCAGTGTTTTTTCAATAAGTGTAGAGTATAGTGTGCTTAATGAGCCGAGTTTCATTTGAGTGACATACTTACTTTAGGGAGCCATTCATCAACATCACCGTCTCAGCAAATAGAGCTCGTCAAATGGATATCGGAGGAGAAAAAGAAAAGTGAAAACTCACACGCTTCATCGAAACAAAGTCCATCCTATCTTTGTAACCATTGTATTGTAAATTTGGCATTGTATATTTTGTTTATTACCTCTCTAGCCAATGACTCTCCCTCGGACGCTTGTACAGTTGTACACATTCATCATATGAGAATTTCTTTACGTCGTCATGATTTGCATTGGTGTCTCCATCGGTTGTTCTATCGGAGGTAAACAACTTAACTACATTTATATTTCCCTTTAACACACTCACATACATTTGCTTTTGTATAATGATTCAAACTGTCCTAGTTAAGTTGCAAAAATGGGTACCCATGTAATGATTAACACGAACGATATTCTTAAAACTTGTTCCCTTTGATCCAAAAATGATATGTGTAATGTGTTCTACTTTCTTCCAAGTAGAATGATGGTGTTCTTAGCATATAAAAAAGAATTAAAGAATTAACGATCTCTGTCTTTTTACATTAAAAGATGAAAGTCAGAAACATAGTATTACATAAGTTCCTTTCATTTAGATTAAAACAAATATTACACCATCAAGACCTAAGTGACTTCATGTAAATACGCTCTATTAGTCCATTGTCATTCAATTTCCACATTCATTTCTAATTACATTGTAACAATACAATTAATTCGGCCACGTATCTAAACTGCAAGCACTCGAAAGTCTTATCCAACCGCACACGTATGCCAACCGTCCCCCTCGTTTTCCCTATTACTTACATGACAGATTTGTTAGCGTCTTAGTGCCCAAGGTGTAATCAAATTAAGTCGGGTCAATATAATTTTAAGCTCGAGATTGACTCAGTTACATTACTTCAAGCACGCTCAATTGGGCCTTTATTTTCAAACTCAAGCTTGGTTTCTTAACCAAAACATTCTGAGCTTGCCCCGACTCGACTGTTCAAGGTAAATATTGACCGACTCGATATACTGCGTTGGGCTTGACTTAACTTTGTTGGGGTTATGGTTGGTTGAGTGAATTTGGTTATTAGTTGCTTTGAATCCATTAGTCTTTACAATAACGCATTAACGCTGCATATTGAGATTAAAAATGGAGTAAAAAAGTTGTTGTTTAACGTTGAGGTAGCAATGGTTGGGTAACATTTCTAATATTTGGATCAAGTTCATAACAAATTGCTTTGTAGATTTGTAAGTTTTCTATTCGAACAATGTTGGTTCAGTTTTTTTTTTTTTTTTTTTTTTTTTTTTTTTTTTTTTTTTTTTTTTTTTTACCTCAGTAGTGTAGACTAGAGTAGGGTTGAGCAAACCACTTGAATGGACCGGACCGACCGAGACCGGACTGGACCGATCACATTCAATCCGGTCCTCGGTCTCGGCTTTTGGGCAAATTCGGTCTCGGCCTTGGTCGGTCCGGTCCGCACTAGAAACCGACTATTTTGCCTTGTTGGATCGGGCCGGCAAACGGACCGACTGAGACCGGACTGGACTGACCACATTCGGTCAGGTCCTCGGTCTCAGCTTTTGGGCTAATTCGGTCTCGGTCTGGTCCGGGACCGATGCTCAGCCCTAGACTAGAGTAGGGGTATTTGCATCCCACATTGCCCTCGGGAACCAAATGACCAAGGTTGAGATGATTATAAAATGAGATGCCAAACAATCCATCAAAACACATGTTTTTTGGCTCCTAACCAAAGTCATTGTTATGGTTTATTTTTTTGGTTGCAATTACTAGTTATAATATTTATAAACAAATTTTTTCAAAAGTATCAATTTTATTTTTAAAAAATTGATGTTTTGAGATAAAGTACCTGCTACAGTAAGTACAACATGGGACAGCACAGTGTGTACTGTTTCGTACAATAAAATTATGTGTGCTATTGTTCATGAATAGTAAAAAACTGCCCTTTAAATATATATATATATATATATATATATATATATATATATATATATATATATATATATATAATTTGTTTTTTTAACACATTATAATTTGTATCTAATACTAGTGAAAAGCTTTGAAATGTAAATACGGTCAAAATATGGCTCTTTTCGATAACACGCTATAAAATATCCCTATATGTATAATTTTCAATACTTTTTTGGTAAGTTAAACAATATCTGAGCGATCTTTCGTAATTTGACAAGTAAACAACTAAACATCGCACTTCACAAACAATCATAAGACCCACAAAGCATGGCAAAATCGCTAGACTTCTATCATTATAGATTGTACAGCTAAAGCAAATGTCCCAAAGAATCTCAACTTACGAGATTCAAACTTAAAACCTCTTACAATGCAAATCGTGTGTATTGAACGTTCATGGTGGTTTGTCATGCCGTTTTTGTTTCAAGCCATAATATATACAATAAAATACATGGCATGGCATTCGTATCCCCTAACCCAAAGCAAAAAAGACAAGGGCAAATGACAAAAAAATCATCGAACTTGACACTCTTTGTAATTGTGTGTAACCAACTATTTTTTTTCTTATTATGTCTATTGAACTTTCAAATTTCGATTATTGTGTGTATTTTTTGGTCCATTTTACCCTTACTTTTTTCAAATTTTGAAGGGTAAAATGGTCATTTTACATGGCAAATCAGAATAATCACAAAATACACACAATGATTGAAATTTAAAAGTTCAATACACACAATAAGAAAAAAATAGTTGGCTACACACAATCACAAAATGTGTCAAATTCGATGCATTTTTTTGTCATTTGCCAAAAGACAATGTTAGATTGTTGCACGTTATTGCACTCTCGAAACTTGTGGTGCCAAGCTTGTCGATTCTATTTGACCTGAGTGACTTATTACTAGAAAATACTCATTCGACATCGACATTCGTTTATAATACGTAGTAACTCAACCAGCTATATCTGCTTTCCTTGCTCAAGATATATGTTGGTATCTCTATGACTAGGGTACACGAGTATACAATCAAGCTAGTCGAGTCGATACAATGTTAAACTTGATTACAAAACATTAAGCTTGATCTAGACTTTATTTTCAAATTCGTTTTTGGTATACTTTCGAACTCAACTCGACTTATATTGGGTCCATTTTGAGTAGCTCATGAATACTTCGCTCAACTCGGTTACTTTGTGTATCCTTGTTCAGTGACACATCACATTTATGTTAATGAAAAATGGAAACTTTTTTCTAATATAAAAGAGCAGTACCCAATTTCGTCGGAGCGTAGGGGAAACTCTTTTCAAATATGGGGAACGAGAAGATAAAAAATCTTCACTTTTGTTTTTTTTTAACGGCGAGATTTTATAAAGAAAAAAAAAACGGGGCTAGCAAGAAGCTAGAACCGAGAGCAATTCGAAATTACAATAAAAGGATTTGCAAGCCAATCCAACGAAGAGATATTACGCTTACCTCTCGAGTTACACCACATAAAAGAATGGGAAACTATACTATCAAAAACAACATCTTTTCTCGGACGCTCGGACTTAAAAAATCTTCACTTTCGTATACGTTAAAACGGTGTGATTCTTTCATTAACAAAACATTGTTGGTTAAGTAAAAAAAAAAAAAAAAAAAAAAATCTATTCAAACATACTAGTAACAAACAGCTCTAAACACTGAATAAATATCAATAACAAACGTCAAAAAACAACTTTCAAAGGATTCATCACAATCAGTAAATACTCCATTAGTCCATTCTCATTCAACTTCATTTCTAACTAGATTGTAACAATACATGTAATTCGGCAAAAAGCATCTAAACTGCAATCACTTGAAAGTCTTATCCAACCCCACACCAATGCCAATCGTCCCCTCGTTTTCCCTATTACTTATGTGACATATATGTTAGCGTCTTAGTGCCCAAGGGTGTAATGAAGTTAAGTCGGGCCGATATAATTATAAGCTCGAGCTCAACTCAGTTACGATACTTCAAGCGTGCTCAATTGGGCCTTTATTTTCATATTCAATTTTGGTTTCTTAACTGATACATTTTGAGCTCGGACCAACTCGACTGTTCAAGTAGCAATGGTTGTGTAACATTTCTAGTTTTTGTATCATAAACGTAGATTTTGTGCCAAGTGATTGTAACATCCCGATTTTTAAATAAAGTAGTAACGGATATATCTATTATTTTAGTGGGTTGAATAGAAAAGTCCACTTTGACGGTATGAATAATATACCAAGTAGGGACTTGATATATAAACAAGATATGATCTATTTTGCAAGATCTTCTACTACAAGGGACTAATTGTGTTCAAGTGCCAAAGTTAGTGGGAATTACCAAAATACCCCTGGTCCATATCCTTTTATTTCTTATACATGAGTCGGTTTAGAAAACAGATATATACTCCCTCCATACCCACTATATTCAAAAAAAAAATGAAGAGAAAGATCAGGAAGCATAGTTTCTTCAAGGTGAAGAATTCTTAAAACTCCTAGATTATTTTATCAAGAATCAAGCAATGATTAACAAGAATTAAATGGGTTATGGAGCTTGAAGGATTTTATGTGATCTTCTTCAACTACTAGTAAGTGATTATGTGTTAAATTATGATTACAAGCTATGAGGTTATGATTAGCAAGTATTATACATGATTATGTGATAAAATTCAAGAGTTCATGGTTTATGATTCAAGGGTTATGCATATGATTATTAGGGTTTATGATGGGATTATGTTAATGATCATGTTAGAGTGTTTAGGATGTGTTTATGTTGATTATTGAGTTGAACCAAACACCCCTTTATGTGATATATGATGTTAAACAAGTTGCTGAAATTTTCAGCAAGGATTAGTCATGTTTGAAAAATCATATAAAATCGATAGTAGCTCTAATTGAATCATGGTTGGACTTTTTGGAAATCCTATGGTGTCTACTTCAGTTTCTATTCATGAGGTTTGTGCTCATTTAGAGGTTAAATGGGTCAAAAGTGCAACTTAGTACAGCAAGGGCTAATGTTGAAATATGCAGCAAACCGAACTTTAAAAATTCATACCGGATAGATCGTAGCTTCGTTGGGAGCGTGCCATACCTTTTCGGAAATGGAAAATAGTATAATTTCAAGGAAAATTAGCCTCATGACCTGGTTATGTAGTTAAGTTGGTCAAAATGATGCATTTGCAGGCTGCTGCAGAAAATCAGCAAACACCTTGTTTAGTGTTTTGATGATTATGACATGATATGATGTTTTTGCAAGTCCCGGGTGATTATAGGCTATGATAGCTTATGTTCTCAGCCAATATGATTATAATTCATGTTATGAAACTATAGAACCAAATGACAAGACTTGGTTAGCTTAGCTCGAGTTCGCGAGCATAGTAGTGCATATTTAGCGAGATTTATGCCATAACTAGTTTATGAATTATAGTTAGTTTATTTGTGCTTAGTTGCACTTATATTTGGACTATCATGTTATATTCATGCCTAGTTGTTACGTGTTAACATTACAGTTAACATGTTTAGTAGATTAAGCGTGTTTAGTATATATATGCCTTGCTATATCTCAAGTACTATGTAAGTTATGTATCATGTTGGCCCGTGAGGTCATATTAGTATCATGTTGACCCGTGAGGTCATATTAGTATCATGTTTACCTATGAGGTCATATTAGTATCATGTTGACCCGTGTGGTCATATTCAGTATCATGTTTACCTGTGAGGTCATATTAGTATCATGTTGACCCGTGTGGTCATATTCAGTATCATGTTTACCTATGAGGTCATATTAGTGTCATGTTGACCCGTGTGGTTATATTCAGTATCATGTTGACATGTTTGGTCATATTAAGCATCAAGTTGACCCGTTTGGTCATATTAAGCTTCAAGTTGACCCGTTTGGTCATATTAAGCATCTAGTTGAACCGTTTGGTCGGATTAAGCATCAAGTTGACTCGTTTGGTCATATTAACTATCATGTTAATCTGTTTGGTTATATTCATTATCATGTTGACCTGTTTGGCCATATTCAGTATTAAGTAGACCTGATTAGTCTTATTCAGTAGTATGTCGTGGCTCAACGTCAGTATTATTTATAGTGAAAATTTAGTTATATGCCATAGCGGTATAAGCATTATGTTTATAGTAGTTCAGCTGTATTATCAAGTTATAGCTCAGCCTCATTTTATGTTATAGTACAATTTTAGTAATTAATTCAATTTTAGTATCATGTCTTAGTTTAACCTCGTGACCATATTATTGCTCAGTTTCTATATTCAGCTTAGACTCAGCTCCAGCTCAGCTTAGTATCATGTTGTAGTCGAGCACAAGTATTTAGCATAATCTTAATTTATATATTAATGTTATATGCGTTTAGTAATGTGTGCAAAGTGCTTTATGCACTTTTGACCTACGATGCATTTATATATGCATGTCATATTCTATTAGGTATATGCTTATGCAGTTTATAAGGCGCGCCAAGTGCTTAATGCACTTAATCAGTCAGAATGGTACTTTATGCATTGCTCAATGTATTTAGTACTATAAGTATACAGTCAGTTATGTAATCACATACGATTGTTCCAGACAAAGTTGGAACTTAGACCTCTTTATTGGAGAATCGAGCCTTAGAATAGTAAATGTTCCAAAATCGAAACTCAGACATCCTGTAAGGATGATTAACATGTTTATATGGCTCATCAGCTATGTATTCAGCCAACATAGTACTATAAGTACTCAGTATGTGCTTATACACTCAGCGAGTATAACTATAAGTACTCAGTCAGTTATGCACCAAGTATGTGCTTAGTTATGTAGTCAGTTATGTACTCAGTATGCTTATGTACTCGGTCAGTAACATGGTGTATCATGTATTTAATCAGTCAGTATTGTGCTTATGGAGTTAGTCAATATTATGCTTCATGTAGTCAGAATAGTACTATATATACTTATTCAGCATCATGCTTATGTTCAGTTTATGATTTAATACAGTTCCGTTATCTCAATAAGTCTTATAGACTTACCGTTCTCAGTTTATATTTTTGTAGGTATGCAAGATGAGACCATGTACATGCTAAATGGGGCGTAATGGGTTAAAATGGTGTAGCTCGCGGGTTAGGTAACGAGCTTCTCATTTCCATCATTTGTTATCAGTTTGGAATGCCCCTAAATCAAGAACCAGCTTCTTTACCAAGTTTAAAGAGTCATTATTATGTATTTTTGCAAAGTTTAGCATTTTAACGGGACGTTTGAAATAAGCCCGTATGATGTAGAAAATACGCTTCTGCTAGTTTTATCAATGTATACAGTTTACAGATTTATGTATATATTAAAAAAAAGTCTGGGCGTTTCAAGTTGGTATCAGAGCGATGGTTTGAGAGATTTAAGTATCCACCATTAGTAGGGGATTCTTAAACTTGAACCTCTCCTTGGTAATTGCTTTTAGAGTTAAATTGCATCGCACGTTTATACATTTATCAGTTATTCAACCATGTTATTCAGTATGTTGTTCATATTATCAGATTATCAGTACATGTATAGCGATGCATACCAGTTTATGTGATTAGCACAGATTATATGAAATTACATGTATAGTCATGTAGTACATAATGCATTTTCAGATATCAGATAAAGTTGCAGACCGTGAATCAGATATTCACGATATAGTAAGTATATAGAATTAGTATGCATTATTAGTATAGCAGTATATAGTCAGCATTCACATCAGATTATGTGCGGTAGATGATATTGTTGATATAAATAATGCTTGAAAAGGTTATTAATATCTCTCAATAAACCTATGTTTTGATAATCACAAAACTTAAATCAAATTAAGTCAAGATTAAGAAGTAAACAAGTATTTGGCAACAAATATTTACTTCTACATAATATCACTTAAGGTATGCATAAACTAAGCATCTTATGCATTACATGATCAAAGGAAATTTTGTCTTAAGACATAACATCTTATAAAATGATATAAACATTTTATATATATTTGTAAATCATTTTTGGTAATGCTATATTAAACCACAAAAATATGATTTCAAATTTCCAACCAAAAAGGGCAAATTTTATCCAGAAAAACTTTTCCAACGTTCAGGAGGGCGGCCCCCTTAATTTTACTAGGCGGCTCCCTTAATGATTAAGGGGACCGGCCTCTAATTAAGGGGACCGGCACGCTCCCGAACAGTAAAATCTGGCCCTATAAATATTGGATCATTTCACACATTTTCCTCACCTTTTTGCACTATAAACTTTCTGATCCAACCTCCATTTCTAGATCTAAGATCCTTTGATCATATAATTCATAAGTCTTTGTTTCCAAGTGATCCAAAGCTTCATCCATTCAAGTGCAAGAAGAAGAACACTTCTCTACATCCATCTAATTGTAGTAGTGTTGTGAATAGCTAGTTTCATATTGTAGTTGTGTTAGAAATTTGTAAAAGTGTTGTGTAAATTTGTTGATTGTAGAAACTAGGTGTGTTGTAAAGTAGTTTAGTAGTTGTGAATTAGTTGTGCATAGAAGAAGGTGTGAAGTTGTGAAGGTGTGAAGAAGGTGTGAAGCCTTTAAGAAGTCGTGAAGTTGTGAAGAAGGTGTGAAGCCTTGAAGAAGTCGTGAGATTGGTTCTAGCTACGATTAGAACTCGACATTTAGCTTAGTGTCGTTAACTCGTGTAAGCCAAGGTGTGTAAGGTTTCTCCACCATAAGGAGTTTGTTGACATAGTGAAGAAAACTCTCGAGTGTGGTACTCGGGGAGTGGAGTAGGGCAAGGAAGGTGTCCTTGTAGCCGAACCACTACAAATTCGCGTGTTGTGGTTTGATCTTTCTAACTCTATCTTTTCTTCATTACATTTCAATACTTTCATTATTACATTAGAATTGCTTATATTGGTTGTCATTTGAATTCACTTGAGATCGAATCGAAAGTTTTTTAATAAGCTACAAAATATTTTGGTAATAAACTTTTAAAAGGACGTAAAACTATTCAACCCCCCCTTCTAGTTTTCCACAATTGGTATCAGGAGCCAGGTCTAGCAAGATCTTTAAAATATATTGTATTTTAAAACTTGTAACGATCTATGAAATCTGAAAAATATTTAGAAGGGCAATCTATGCAAAGACCACCACTATTTGAAAGTGAATGATTTTTTTATTGGAAAAATCGATTCGAAACTTATGTGAAGTCAAAAGATCTAGATCTTTGGCATGTTATTACTAATGGTGATTTTTTACCTATTCAAAATAACCCGGAAACAAAGAAAGATGAAATCGTACCTTTTGAAAAACAAAATGATGATTTAAAAAGAAAACTCGCTAAAAATAATGAAGCAAAAATGGTTATTTATAATGTGCTACCACGTAAAGAGTACGAAAGGATCTTTATGTGTGAAACCGCAAAAGAAATTTGGAACTCTTTACTAATAACTCACCAAGGTAATAGTCAAGTCAAAGATAATAAGATAGATCTACTTGTTCAACAATATGAGCAATTCACGATTCCGGAAGAGGAATCAATTGATAATGCTTTTGCTAGATTTAACACTATCATCACAAGTTTAAAAGCACTTGATGAGAATTTTTCTAGTAAGAATTTTGTTAGGAAGTTTCTTAGGGCTCTTCATCCAAAATGGCGAGCTAAAGTGACGGCTATTGAAGAATCGAAGAATTTGTCAACATTGCAACTTGATGAATCAATTGGAAATCTAAAAGTTTACGAAGTCATCATTAAGAAGGACTCCGAAATGGTCAAAGAAAAACGAGAGCAAAGCAAGTCAATCGCCTTGAAAGCTAGAAAGGAATCTAGTATCGAAGATAGCTCATCTTCCGAAAGTGATGACGAAGAATACGCCATGGCCGTAAGAGATTTCAAGAAATTCTTCAAAAGGAGAGGAAGATTCGTAAGACAACCGTATGATGAAAAGAAAACATTTCAAAAGAGTAAAGATGACAAGAACAACAAGATTGAAATAAAGTGTTTCAAGTGTGGTGATCCAAATCACCTCATCGGAAAATGTCCAATGATGACAAGAGATCAAAATCAAAGAGCTTTTGTTAGAGGTGCTTGGAGTGATAGTGATGAAGATGAGAAAGAAACGACAAAAGAAGAGTGTCTTATGGCGAATACATCAAATGAGGTACGTTCCGAAACCGAATATTTTAGTGATGAAAGTTTATCATTAGATGAAAAAGATCTAGATAATGAATATAATAGGCTATGCAAATTAGGACAACTAGTAATGGTTAAAAACAAATCACTAAAATACATAAACAATCAATTAGAAAATGAAGTACTTGAACTAAAAATTAAAATACATCAAGTTGAAAAAGGTAAAGAAATTCTTGAAGAATGCAAGTCATGTCAAATGCTTAAAGATGAAAACGAAATACTTAGGGAAGAAATTCGCAAACTTAATAAATTTGAAAATAGTAGTCGCTCACTTAATAAAATAATAAGTGTTCAAAGAACATCCGGAGATAAAACCGGTTTAGGATTTAACTCAAATGAAGCTTCAACAAGCGAGATTAAAAATGTCAAATTCGAAAATGAACCTAACGAACAAAAACCTCTAAAATCTAATCCTAAGTATATACTTGTAAATGATAGAAAAATACCTCTTGCCAACAATGAAGAAGTAAAAGCTTTTTATAAACCGTCTTTAAAAAACGAGGTAGGATCTTCTAAATTTAAGACAAGATCTAAAACACCACCACCTAAAAAATCAAATAATTCGAAACCTAGGTCTAAAACACCTCAACCAAGAAGAAACCAAAATAGGCAAAACTATAATAACAATAGTAATCAAATGTGGAACTACCAACAAAGCTACAATCCTTGGGGTATACTACCACCTTTCATGCATCCTAGTCAAATGTTAAACATGTTTGGACCAAACAACTTTGGACCAAAGAGACAATGGGGATCGAATGGGTAGATGAACTTTCCTTGAGGCAATCTTGAAGTTTCTCTTATCATAGACCTTTTCAAAGTCTATATGTCATCTTGTTGATTTTGAAGATTTTTTTTGAAGACCACCGGGTACGCCATTCTTTCATAACTCATTGCCATGCTTAGATAAATATGCTTTAGTTGATTACATTGTTTGCATAGATATAGTTTGCTTTCCTCTCTCTACTTGTTCGATCATATATATACTTAATTACATATATATACTCTTATACTTAATATAATATATATATATATATATATATATATATATATATATATATATATATATATATATATATATATATATATATATATATATATATATACATATATATATAATTGCTTGCACATAACCTAGATACGTCATTAGTTGACTTTCTAGAACTCCAGGAAATTGTTCTTTATCGAACCCTTTCCTTCCCCCCTCACGTTAGTCTATTAAGTCCTCTTTTAGGAGACTCATGATGATGAAGGGATATGAGTCAAAGTGGACTTTTATCATGGAAGAAAGCCTTCGCACGCGAACACTATGGATGAAACAAACTCCTCTCGCCGACGTTATCCTATCTCCGCTACTATCTTTCAACTCATTTACATCAACCCATTTTTCACTCACACTTATACTCTTATATATATATATATATATATATATATATATATATATATATATATATATATATATATATATATATATATATATATATATATATATATATACACACACTTATTCACATATTCCCGAACACACCTCAAACCCTTCATCAACTTAACACTTTGATCATTTTATCCAAAATTGTCAAAGGTATATTTTAATTATCGAAACGGTAATTAAAAATTGTTAAGAATTTTATCATCGTGCCAATAAACGTTTACGTATTTTTGATATATTATAAATCTAATTATATACGTATAAATATTTTTGTTCCAGAAACTAATTCCGCAAAATTTGGAAAATTTCAAAGGCGGCCCCCTTAATAATTAAGGGGACCGGCTTGTTATCGAGGGCGGTCCCCTTAATGTTTAAGGGGACCGGCCATCTGACACTTCTAAATCCGTTTTCATCCTTAATTTCATTCCCAAACACTCCATTTACTCATTTGTTCTTCCCCACTGCTGCTGAGTACGAACGAAAACACCCAAAAACATCAAAATCCTGCATCATATCACCAATCCGGGGTTGTTTCGCAAGGGGCAAACATCAACCTAACATATAACAACATCTTTTGTAAGTTTTCCAACATGCATTTCATCACATTTCATTCGATTTGGTGTCTAATCAATTATTAGGCATTTTATTAAAATTTATTTTAATTCGAATTTAAGTGCAATAGAAGCTAGAAATTGAACTACCAAATGCTTCCCATAGGATTAGAATGATGTATTGCAACTCAAATTTAGTATAACATATCATTTTGTCAAAATCATTAATCGCCCATAAACCCTTGTTAAATTTTATTTTTCAAGAGGCACATTGTTGATATAACTCTCAAAAACCACTTAAAACTTACTACATTACATTGTTTTAACGTCCTAAACAATCAAAACATACTTTTCAATTTGTTAGAAAATGGTTCATGAAGACAACATGGGCGTTTGGTTCATGAACAAACTATAACTATATGTAGTTATTTGAAACTTAAAACTTGTTCATAAAACTTGTTAATACTACTAAAATCAATAGACGCCATCAAGATATATAATCAATATATATATTGATGTTTTAGGATGTTTTTATCTAGTTAAGGGAGCGTTTGGTTTATCTCGAAAATGATATTTTTGAAAACTAAAATTCACATTTTAATCTTTTAAACAAGCTTATGTTGTGTCAAACTCTTACGAAATGGAAGATATATAATCTAATATATATCTAGCCGTATTTCGAAATGAATTATGATATCATACTCCTTGATATTATATATTCTAAACGAGTTTAAAATCAAAATAAAAGGAACATTATGAAACTACTTCATTGAATATTTTTTTTTGTGTCGAAGTAGAATTTCGTTCCACATAATTTGCATATAATTATATATACATATATATAACATATGCATGATAGTTGTTTTTATATTAATTCTATTTTTGTTGTTATATTGTTTAGGTGAAAATGCCTAAGACCACGGTTGGTGATGTATCCAAAACCAAACAATACATTCCAAATGTCTCTTCTACTCCCGGCATGTCTCCTTCAGTTGCATGTTTCTATCGTCCTATTGAAAATAGAAACATTCACGAAGGAAAAATTGTCGATCTATCTTTCTATGAATCTGATGACACCGAACGAATGTTCTCCAATATTCGTTTTGAATGTCTTTTCCAAATCAACGAACCTATCATTCCTCGTTTTATCCTCGACTTCTATAGCCAAGTGACGGTGCAAACCGATCCCTATGGTCATCTCCTCATTTCCTTCATGATTCAAAATCAATTCATTATTCTTACTCTTGCTCAATTTGGACAAATTCTTAGAATCCCATTCAACGGCCAAGCCGTTTTCTCAAATGAATGGGATCTCTCCACTCTTGAAAGAAATCGTCCTCAGGATGGCCCCTACTATTATGAGATTCCTAGTCCTGAAGATATTCGTCGAATGCTTGAACTAGAACGTCGTACGACTAGTCGAGTAATCAAGTCGAAGAATGTAGATATTCATGCAAATCAAATCCTCCTCAAAGAGCTAAGCCAAGATATGAAGAAGTGGGAAGAACTCATTCGAGAGAATGCGTTTGGTACCGGTGGTCACCGTGATCATGTCACGGCGAGCATTGCCCACATGCTTTATTGTGTCATTGCTGAAGAGCAATACAATTTGGCTTATCTTTTTGTTCATCGAATCATGTCCGCCAAAAACACCCCAAATGCCAATCTTCCTTACGGTATGTTTCTCACACGACTTTATCGTTATGTGATGGAACATTACCCACATCTTCAAAGAGACTACTACGTTCATATCCTTCCTACTTTGAACCAACTTACTCATGTTCGTACTCGTCGTCCTCGTAGTGACAAAGGAAAATCTCGTGTTCCTTTGTACTCCAGGGCTCGTGGTTCTACATCTCATCGTGATGACGATGATGATGAGGAGGAAAACACCTCACGTGTTAGTACTCCAACCCCCACGACCTTTGTTGAAGATCTTTCTGATATTGATGATACCGAGTATCAAATTCCTCTTCCTCATGAACGTACCGATGAGCTTCTCTTCACTCATCAAACGTCTATCATCGACCGTCAAAAACAAATGCATGAAGAACTTCGAGGAGGATTCAAATCCGTTGGGAAGATGTTTAGGAAGATGCTTGGAAAGAAAAAGAAGTGGAAGATATTGACATGTTGCTACTTGTTATTGCTTGTTTATTTTAGACATTTGTATGATTTGCTATTTGTCCGATTTATTCGGAAATACTTGTGTTATTTGGAATGATGTTTAGACTTTTATTATTATCATGCTTCTATCAAGATAGATTTTAAGATAGATTTTAATATGTTAATTTCCATGCAAAATTTGATTATATATATATATATGTTTATATGTCGTCATTCCTAGAGTATGTACTTCTAATAGAGCTTGCTGTAAAAACACACTTGAAAAATCACCAAATTTTGCAAATTTTGGGTTTCTGGTCTTCTGGGAAAACACCAGATGGGCGGCCCCCTTAATTCCCTAGGCGGTCCCCTTAATTATTAAGGGGGCTGGCATACAATTAAGGGAACCGGCCATCTGGAACTGGATTCACTGTTTTCTTTTGCATCTTGTGAACCCTTTCTCTAGTTTCAGCTACCATTTCCCATTTTAACCCAACTGATTTTAGAATCTCATTCAACCATTTCAAATACATACCTAAATCAACCATTTCCATACTATATCCACAATCACCATTCTTCATCTCATCATTCACCATCTTAATCATCATGACTCCACCAAGCACCTCACACTCCAAAACCTCCAAGAAACAAAAACTTGTGGTCATCCCCCCAAAACAACTCTTCATTGACTTAACAAATGAAGACAACAAAACACCATCACCTCCACCCAAATGCTCACCCCAAGTGCACCCAATGCACCATCTAAAACACCTTCCACTCATGGAACTTCCTCATCCTCCATACATTCAACCTCATCAATCAATGACTACATCAACTCACACTTGTCACCACAAGTATCATCACCACCTCCTACACAAGAACCCATGTCCACCATCTTACCATCTCACTTTCACCAATAACACCACTTGATGCTCATCTCTCATCCCTACCAATTACACCACCATTCTTTGCCAATCCCGTGCCTTGGAGGCTACTTGAATCTCATGGGGATACTTGTCTTTGTTGCATCCACAATCGCACGGTCATCTTTGGCCTTAGAGATGAAATTCAATATATGTTTTCATATATTGAACATTTGCTTACCAACCCACCACCACCACCAACTCCACCATCCTCTCCAATAATTCCTCCACCACAATTCTCACCCATTCCTTCACCATCACCGTCATGCTCTCCTAATTAAGCATCTCACATGCTTAATAAATAAAGCCTCTACCACCCTTTTGCTTGCAAGCTCTATGAAGACCATGTACTTTTTGCATGATGATGTATTTTCCTAATTGCTTATTTGTAAACTATCTTTTCTACTTGTAATTCAAATTGCTAGTTGTATCATGTGTCTTGACACAACCACTTATTTAATATGAATGCTTTCTTTTCAAACATGCTTTATTTTTTTTTATCACCCTATACATGTTTGCATGCATATACTTGTGCTTCTAATATTTTTTTTGCAAAGCATTCCATAGCTCGTTCTCTTGGTACCCCCAAACGAGGGGGAGTACACATCAAGGGGGAGTTTCTACCCGTCAATTTTTCACGTTTGAAGATTGTCGGCAAAACCTTTTTGATTCTACAAAAAGGGGGAGAAGTAAATATAAACTCACTAAAATACTTGTCTAAAAATTAATTTTTGAGTTAATGAGTTTAAGTTTTGTAATCATCAAAAAAGGGGAGATTGTTGATATAAATAATGCTTGAAAAGGTTATTAATATCTTTCAATAAACCTATGTTTTGATAATCACAAAACTTAAATCAAACTAAGTCAAGATTAAGAAGTAAACAAGTATTTGGTAACAAATATTTACTTCTACATCTAATATCACTTAAGGTATGCATAAACTAAGCATCTTATGCATTACATGATCAAAGGAAATTTTGTCTTAAGACATAACATCTTATAAAATGATATAAACATTTTATATATATTTGTAAATCATTTTTGGTAATGCTATATTAAACCACAAAGATATGATTTCAAATTTCCAACCAAAAAGGGCAAATTTTATCCAGAAAAACTTTTTCAACGTTCAGGAGGGAGGCCCCCTTAATTTTACTAGGCGGCCCCCTTAATGATTAAGGGGACCGGCCTCTAATTAAGGGGACCGGCACGCTCCCGAACAGTAAAATCTGGCCCTATAAATATTGGATCATTTCACACATTTTCCTCACCTTTTTGCACTATAAACTTTCTGATCCAACCTCCATTTCTAGATCTAAAATCCTTTGATCATATAATTCATAAGTCTTTGTTTCCAAGTGATCCAAAGCTTCATCCATTCAAGTGCAAGAAGAAGAACACTTCTCTACATCCATCTAATTGTAGTAGTGTTGTGAATAGCTAGTTTCATATTGTAGTTGTGTTAGAAATTTGTAAAAGTGTTGTGTAAATTTGTTGATTGTAGAAACTAGGTGTGTTGTAAAGTAGTTTAGTAGTTGTGAATTAGTTGTGCATAGAAGAAGGTGTGAAGTTGTGAAGGTGTGAAGAAGGTGTGAAGCCTTTAAGAAGTCGTGAAGTTGTGAAGAAGGTGTGAAGCCTTGAAGAAGTCATGAGATTGGTTCTAGCTACGATTAGAACTCGACATTTAGCTTAGTGTCATTAACTCGTGTAAGCCAAGGTGTGTAAGGTTTCTCCACCATAAGGAGTTTGTTGACATAGTGAAGAAAACTCTCGAGTGTGGTACTCGGGGAGTGGAGTAGGGCAAGGAAGGTGTCCTTGTAGCCGAACCACTATAAATTCGCGTGTTGTGGTTTGATCTTTCTAAGTCTATCTTTTCTTCATTACATTTCAATACTTTCATTATTACATTAGAATTGCTTATATTGGTTGTCATTTGAATTCACTTGAGATCGAATCGAAAGTTTTTTAATAAGCTACAAAATATTTTGGTAATAAACTTTTAAAAGGACGTAAAACTATTCAACCCCCCTTCTAGTTTTCCACAATTGGTATCAGGAGCCAGGTCTAGCAAGATCTTTAAAATATATTGTATGATTCAGGATATGACATTTTAGCGAATATTATGCGAATTCATGTAAATAAATCCTTTCTTTTAACGCCAGCTTATGAAATTTTTAGATATTTTCAGAAAATAGTCAGGATCAACTTCAAGAATACAGATGATTATGAATCTATCGAGTTATTTTCAGAGGATAATCAAGAAAATCTCTGAGTTCATATGATCAAGAGAAAAGATTTTAACATGGATAAGGTACCTATTGTAAATCTGTTGACAAATTTGATCCATACATAGAGGAAATGATTCATAGTTTGATCCTTATTAGTGAATTATTAGTATTAAATTAGAATATAGACATTATGTAAGCCCAAGTAGGGGAGTACTTAAGGATAATCCTGAGCAATATAGAGGATAATTTTAGTTACAACAACAGTAATTCGTGAGGACACGAACAGTCCAAGCAAGGGAGAGTTGTAACATCCTGATTTTTAAATAAAGTAGTAACAGATATATCTATTATTCTAGTGGGTTGAATAGAAAAGTCCACTTTGACGGTATGAATAATATAGCAAGTAGAGACTTGATATGTAAACAAGATATGATCTATTTTGCAAGATATTCTACTACAAGGGACTAATTGTGTTCAAGTGCCTAAGTTAGTGAGAATTACCAAAATACCCTTGGTCCTTATCCTTTTATTTCTTATACATGAGTCGGTTTAGAAAACAGATATATACTCCCTCCATACCCACGATATTCACAAAAAAAATGAAGAAAAAGATCAGGAAGCATGGTTTCTTCAAGGTGAAGAATTCTTAAAACTCCTAGATTATTTTATCAAGAATCAAACAATGATTAACAAGAATTAAATGGGTTATGGAGCTTGAAGGATTTTATGTGATCTTCTTCAACTACTAGTAAGTGATTATGTGTTAAATTATGATTACAAGCTATGAGGTTATGATTAGCAAGTGTTATACATGATTATGTGATAAATTCAAGAATTCATGGTTTATGATTCATGGGTTATGCATATGATTATTAGGGTTTATGATGGGATTATGTTAATGATCATGTTAGAATGTTTAGGAGGTATTTATGTTGATTATTGAGTTGAACCAAACACCCCTTTATGTGATATATGATGTTAAACAAGTTGCTGAAATTTTCAGCAAGGATTAGTCATGTTTGAAAAATCATATAAAATTGATAGTAGCTCTAATTGAATCATGGTTGGACTTTCTGGAAAGCCTATGGTGTCTACTTCAGTTGTTATTCATGAAGTTTGTGCTCATTTAGAGGTTAAATGGGTCAAAAGTGCAACTTAGTACAGCAAGGGCTGATGTTGAAATATGCAGCAAAGCGAACTTTAAAAATTCATACCAGATAGACCGTAGCTTTGTTGGGAGCGTGCCATACCTTTTCGGAAAGGGAAAATAGTATACTTTCAAGGAAATTTTGCCTCATGACCTGGTTATGTAGTTAAGTTGGTCAAAATGATGCATTTGCAGGCTGCTGCAGAAAATCAGCAAACACCTTGTTTAGTGTTTTGATGATTATGACATGATATGATGTTTTTGCAAGTCCCGGGTGATTATAGGCTATGATAACTTATGTTCTCAGCCAATATGATTATAATTCATGTTATGAAACTATAGAACCAAATGACAAGACTTGGTTAGCTTAGCTCGAGTTCGCGAGCATAGTAGTGCATATTTAGTGAAATTTATGCCATAACTAGTTTATGAGTTTTGTGCTTAGTTGCACTTATATTTGGACTATCATGTTATATTCATGCCTAGTTGTTACGTGTTAACATTATACATGTACATCTATCATTGTTGATACATAATCTGGCGCGGACTGATTCAACGACTCTCCTTGGGCCGTTAGTCGTCTTCTCAAGCCCTAAATAGACCTGTTCAACAAAGAGAACCCGTTAGGAGTGGACCTGAGGCCGTAGCCCCGGGATCCACCTCCGACGTCAAGTTAGTATAACTGTGATATAGCGTATATGAGTTAGGTTTAGGACATGAATTAGGGTTTAGGCATAGAGTGGGCCGTTGTCTGCCGGGCCTGGCCCATGTAGGGTCCAGTCCGGACCATACGTCCACAAGCCCCCCAAGTTTAGTATGACATAGTGTGTGGCTATGTTATGCTAAACTTAAGTTCTGTTCATGGCCGCGTAGGCCCAATCAACCAAGATGGCAGGGCCCATGTGTGCGCAACTTGTGTGCACATAGGACGGATCATACTGCGCAGTCCACATGCGATAGTGCGCACTGGGATTGCGATTGTAATTGTCTCACAATGGTGAAGGTGGATCTCGTATACTTCATCCTGGGTAAGGGCGTACCTTTTGTACCAGTGGCGATGCAACATGGTGCTACAGAAGACGTGCTTCTGTGGCAGAAGTGCGTGCTGTGCGCAACAAGGATGTACGCAGTGCGCAACAAAGGTGCGCGCTGTGCGCGCTGTGTGCGAATATTACATTCGTCTTTACAACCGACAAAGGACGTCTCCCCTGCGGCAAGATGGTGCAAATATTTAAATCCGTCTTTGTACCGGGCTTGCAATACCTCTTACGTACGATCTGCTTCCAAATATGCCTGCGTGACTTGTACGAAAACAGTGGTATTATATACCCTGGTAGCCCCCCAAGTTTGATGGTGCTACTCTTGTAGGAGCATTTAACTTAGTTATTCAAATCCTGAAAAACACTTAATGCAAATATTAAAAGTATATGCTGCGAATCGCAACATATAAAACCTAATAAGGTAAAAGATTAGCGCATAGCAAAAGGATAGCACATAGCATATATAATTAATATATAAAAGAAGTAGTAGTGCGAATTACACCTATCTTGAGATTTTACAAACTATATAAGAGAAGTAGCACGTAGCTAATAATAAAAACAGTGCGCGCATGGCGATTAAGGTGATCTTTTTCTTTTTTATTATAATAAAAACAATGGCGCGGATGGATGTACCATGACCGCGACGAATAGTTTCGCACGCACAGACGCAGATAGATTTATCGTGACCGCATAGACTCTAACATTTTGTGGATGATCGCAGAGGACCACGGCTTTCGTCCAGTGCGCTCATGGCGATTGACTAGCATCGTGGTGCCTGTACGTGACAGTGCGCTCATGGCGCCAATCTGCGAAGATTTCTGAACGCATGGCCTAACGCGGGTAGATTTATCACGACTGCACTGTTCGTGGGTAAAAGATAAAAGTAGGTCCGATCGTGCGGACTTATTGCGGTTATAGGTAAAATCGTGTTTACCAAGTTTAAAAGATTTACATAAAATCATTTCAATATTTAAAAAATATTAAGATATCTTTTTAATTTTTAGAAAATTTTGATATCTACCTATATGTATATTTTTTTAGTCAATCTTGTTGGTGATTTACTTTATAGGTGAATAATATGTATACACTGATGTTGACGTTGCAATCAGTAAAGAAAAAATAAAACCAATAGCGGATTACGAATGCGACTAGCAAATTATTGTCGTCACAATCAATAACCAATACTTTGTTCATGTACACGTGTACCTCAAAGGAAGCAACAATAATATGCGAATATTATTTTCTTTTAGTCAACATATGCGGTTTATTCTTTGAATAAGGTGAATCGAAACATTTTTTTTTTCTTTACTGCCGATTGTAAATCAAAAAATATTTTTCTTTAGGGATATTGTTTTGTCGTGTACATTGATGAGTGCTCAAACACTCATCATTTTTGGTCTAATCTGAACTGCAAAACATACAAAAACACTCAGTAATGCATCAAAATACTGAAAATATTTCAAAATCGTGTTTTATATGTTTTAGATGCAAAATGAGCAAAAACAAATGAAAAACGCACAAAGTTTGCAAAATTGGCAGTTTCAGTCCCTCAACTTTCATGAAATTACAAAACTAGTCCCTGGATATTCAAAATATAGAAAATTATCACCAAAGGTCATTTTGAAATCATAAAATGTCATATTTAGTCCTTTGGTGAAAAATTGGAAAGTTTTGGAAATTTACAGTTTAAGTCCCTGAAGTTTCAAATATTGGCAGAAAAGGTCCCTGGTGGGATAATTTTGAAAGAAAAATCAATTTTGATCCTTGGGAATTCATAAAAACTATTTTTAATCCCTGGATGAAAATTTTGAGAAAATGGCAATTTTAGTCCCCGGATTTTGAAAATTTACATAAATGATCCCCGGGAATTTTGAAAAATACAAAATTGCAAAAATGGGTTTTTGGATATTCAAACTATGCAAGTATGATCCTTATGTTTACTTTGGAGCAGTTGCAATTTCAGCCCTTGCAGTTTTCTATAATTACAAAATTGGTCCCTATGGTTTCTTTACTAACAATACAAACAAACCCACCTTTTTAACCCAACATACAATCCCCCACAACCTGATCCATGAAACATCCCAGCCCACCGGCCCACTCCATTTTTAGTATAAACCCACCCCGGTCAACACCTTTGACCACACCACTGTACACCCATCTCCTTCCTCCCTGAATACCCGTTCCATGTTCCCCCCTCCTCCTCTCACCTTTTCACCAAACATCCAACTTTCATTAATATCAATCACCTACCAAACCAACCCATTCCCCCTCCTCATTAATTGCTTCACCAAATAACACTCAACCTGCCTTTTCCTATTTTCCCGCCAAAACAAGTTTGAACGATTGAGATCATTCCAAGCCATCCAACGGCTAAAGATGAAGTGGGAAAGTCCAAGGATGTCTCAGGGACTATAAAAGAAAAAGAAAAACAGAAGATGGAGTAGTAGTTAAGTAGTTTAGTTTTAGTGTAATTTAGTTTTTATGTCTTAGTTTTAATTTCAAAACTCAGTTGTAACTCTTTGCTTAAAATCATTGTATCAAGTGTTATTAGTGTTTTTTAAACTCATTGTACTCATTAATCTAAGATTTTCAGCTTTCATTTTCCAATTTACAATTTCAGTTAAAAGTTTAAATTCTTGTTATAAGAGATCACAGTTGTTGGTTCTGGTGTGTATTGGTTTAATTCCATCCCAAATTAGCTCAGCAAGCTTTGCAATAGCTTAGGTGAGCTCATCTGATCATTTCAGCTTGTAAGCTCTTATGAGCTTTATTTTCAAAGTAAGGCTCTGTCTCATTTTTTTGCTTTCTCTCTACAGTAATATTTAGTTATAAGTTTATTGTTACTTGTGTTAAATATTGCCTAGTTTAGTTGTTCAAGTAGTCTTGTTAAGTTGTTTCATGTTCTAAACAATAGTAGTGAGCCAACTGTCATATTGTGGTCTTTTGTAGAAATATTGGTTGTTACAGTTTTAACTTATGCCTTTGTGTTTATTTATGCTTACTTAATCATCATTGATCATTGTAAAACAGTTCCCTAGTCTAAATTGTTCATTTGCTTGCAAAATCATCAAATCAAGTTTCATAGGGGGTGTTTGGCATTATCTGTTTTGCTAAGTAGTTGTTGATTTTATGGTCAAATGTTGGTTTGAACACTCTTCTCTGTATTAAAGTAACATAAAACAACCATTGCATAAGTAGTTTTTATTACAAAAAGTCAAATCTTAGGTTTTGTACCCTCACAGTCAACTGTGAGGGTTTTGGGATCTCAAGTCCACTACTTTAGCTACTTGGCTTGTCAATATAGTGTAATTTGGCCTTAACATAGTTCATAACTTCATTTTTAGTCAGTAAAGTGTAATCAAAACTCAAAAAAGTCAAGGTTCAAAGTTTTAGCAAAAAGTCAAATTCAGTCTCTCTTAAGTTTTTCATTTCTAGGACGAATTTTCTTGAATTGTGTGTTGTGTTTCAAGCTTTGTAATTTTCAGATTTTGTTGTATACCAGCTAGTATTCAAGTTCTCATAATCCTCACATTTTTGTGAATTTTTCCTTGGGCCCCACTTGGCCTAAAAAACACTTGCAGGCTCAGCTGCTCCCCTGCATCAGCAGATATCACCACCACTCCACCACCTTTGGTGGTGGCTGTAGCCCACCACAGTGGTCCCCACTACCCTAACTTTGTTCCATTGCACCCTCCTCCTACCAGGCTTCCAATTTTGACCCATGGTTTGACCTTAGACACACTGGGACCCACCTGAATTAGCCACCCTTTTCTGTCCCATTTCTGTGCAGCCTATTGGTTACCAAGTGCTTATTGATTAGCTTATTGCTCATTTTGTGGTCTTATTTTGCTTCTTTCTGCTTAAACTTGTTCACAAAACTCATTTAAGTCAGAATTACCCATTGTGGGTCCCACTTGATCTCATTTTAGCCCATTTTGCCTTTTGGTCAAACTAAGTCAACTGTTTGGCTTTTTACTCTCATATCAGCTTATTTTTGATTTCTAAAAAGTTTGTTTTTGTAAAAGTTTACTGTTTTTAGATGTAAAATAGGTTTGTAAAAGAAAAATCAAGAAAAACAAATTTAAAATTAAGTGATAGTTTCTATTTAATGTAATTTAATTTTAATTTTCATTTTTAAATTTTTATTAAGTACTTGTCATTTTTATATTTTTATTAATTACCTATTATATTAAAGTATTTATAATAAATTTTTCAGATTTTTATTTTACCATTTGGTATTTATTAGAATTAACTTTAGTTTTATTAATTATTAATTAATATTAAGTTTAAAATAGCATTATTAGTTTTTATTAAGTAAAACCTTGTTTTTATATTTTTTATAGCTTTTATATGTTGTAAAGTAATTTTAGAAATTTTCTTAGAATTTTTACTGTTCATTTAGTAATTTTCTTAATTTAAAATAGTTTAATTAGTAATTAGTAATTAATTAGTAATTAATTAATATAAAAATCACAAAAAGACAAAAATATTTATTTTTATTTTTTATACTTTCTTCAAGTTCATTTTTAAGTTTAGAAAATATTTTTGTAAGTTTTTAGTTTATTTTGTAACTTTTATCTTTTTTAGTTTATTATTAAATTAGGTTTAAAATAGTTTTAATTAATTAAATAGAATTTAAATATTAAAATAATCATTTTAATAACTTTATTTTCATTTTAAAATTTTCTTTTACTTTTAAGTTTGTAAAAAAGTCATTTTCACCCCCTGGGTGTTTTCAGATTTCAGTTTTTACGTTTTATTTTGTACGTCTACGTTTTATTTAAACGTAACGTACGCGTTTTTAGGTTTTAAGCGTTTCTGGTTTTTCTTAGCTTCCCGTCTTATTCACATAGCTTGTTTAAGCTATTTCATTGTAGATTCCTTAGTTCAATCAATCATAAACCCCTTTTCATCCAAATTCACCCGATCAAATAACCGTTTGTTTACAATTAACACCTCGTCGGGACATAACGACCCGAGGAAACCCTATACTTCCACGGAGCATTGATTCTAGGCCTTTGACTTTGTTGACCATTCCTTGGTCAATATAAGTTGACGGTTCAGGCTCAATCAATTTTTGGTGCCGCTGCCGGGGAGGTTGTGTGCGTATCTAAACGGTTTTTCTGATTAGTGTCTTTGGAATTCGTTCCATTGTACATTTATCCATCATTTGTTCATATTTTCCCATTATCAAAACAAAGCCGTTCACGAAAACTTTTTAAACTCAGTTTTCAACGAACACAAAAACACAAAAACATTTTCTTTCTCATTTGTATAAAATGTCTTTCCAAAAACCCAAAAATATTCACCTTTACCCTCTCACATATTTGATTCTTCATCCCTACCCCTCCCAAACCATTTGATTCTTTCTATGTCTTATCCACACTTTCTGGTTTGTCAGTGGTGTGGTAGTTCTCATAATGGTGGTAATTGCCCCGGTTGTGGCATGGTAGAGTCAGGAAACGGGTCTGTCTATAACCAAGATCCCTATTCTTACCATGACACCACTGATTCATTCCACCAGCTACCACACCATCAGTCTCAGCAGTTTTACTGTTGTGAGTACTGTGGTGGTTCACACTACAGTTCTGATTGTCAATCGGGAAACACGCTTGTCTATGAGCAGTTTCCTGATAACGGTTATGACTCTAGCACGTACAACCCACAGCCTCAACAGTTTTACTGTTGTGATTTTTGTGGGGGTCCACACTTCAGTTCAGATTGTCAAACGGGGAATCCATACCCTTGTGACAATTTTGACACACCTTGTTACGACCAACCTCCACAGTACGATATGAATCAAGCACTTCTTCCAGAAATGCAAAATCTGATGAAAATCGTTGATGAGCTTAAGGGTTTAGTTGACGACTTTGCCCAAAGACATACTCATCAAAAATCCATGGAAGAATTGCTTGCTGAAGAGCAGGCTGCTAGAATAAATTCCCAAGATGCATATGAAAAATCTATGAGGGAATCCATTGCTAAAGAAAAAGCAGCCAAGTCTAGCTCTTTGTTCCGTTTTATCCCTGATGACAGTGATGATGAGGATACACTTGATATCCTTGAATTTTATAAAACTTCAAGTTCATCAGTTGATACCCCAGCAGTTGAGATTCCATCTCAAACAACTGCTATCACACCCGAGGTTCCCACTCACTCTTTGATCATGGGGGACGAGCATCTTGACACTGTTCCTGAAAGGGAATCGGACGAATTCATAAAGTCTAGTGTTGAGAACCTTGTCCCAATCCCGAGAGAGTCACAGGGAACTTTGGATCATGTATGTGATATTCCTTCACCCATTGAGTGTCCTAAAGATCAATTTGAGACTTTCTCAAATTTTAGCGATGATTGTATATCTTATGGAGACATCGAGTATGTTGAGGCATCAGTTCCACAAACTGATGCTGATCATCTTCTTGAGGAGTTCGCTGATGAACTTACTCACATCGATCCACTTTCCTTGGAAAGTGATGATGGTCTCCTCGACTTTGAAGCTGATCTGGGAGAAATTGAAAGTCTCCTATATCATGATCCGTCACTCACTTCTGATCCCAGCAGTCCAATAGAGAATGATAATCTCTTTGTTCCCGAAACATTTAATACGACTCTCACCAATCCTCTATTTGAATTCGATTCTGAATTCACTATGATTTCTAATAATCCAATCTTTGACGAGGATTGTGATGAGTCCACAATGGAACATGAGTTCCCAGATTCACATCTTGTGAATGATTCTCTTCATGAGGAGTTCTCCGGTGAACTCGCTCATCAGTTTGATATCCCGGGGGGAGATGCACTCAATCATGAGAATTTGCAAATTCCCACCCACCCTCCCGGGTTGTTTACGAGCTTACCCTTTGAAATCCAAACTCAGGCTACGGAGCCTGATCTCGAGGAAGAAAATCTTATAAAGATTTTCATCATGGTTTTCTTCCTGTTCTTCACCTACAGGGTGACATCTCCTGTTCTTCACTCCTTCGGGAATGAAGACATTATATTTGATCCCGGCATTTTCATGTATCATTATCTTGAGCCGGACACTTATCTCATCGGTGTGGAACTTTCACGTGCTTCAAAT
The DNA here is from genome assembly GCA_030686995.1 of Artemisia argyi. Taxonomy (NCBI): domain Eukaryota; kingdom Viridiplantae; phylum Streptophyta; class Magnoliopsida; order Asterales; family Asteraceae; genus Artemisia; species Artemisia argyi. Next base: position 7,932,206 of record CM060689.1, read on the forward strand.
GTTTGTCCAAACATCTTGAATGAAAGTCCGATTGAGATTGTTTCTTCCACATCATGCTTCCCCAAGGACAAATGAATTCGGGGTCGAGTCAAGCTAGCGACTCGATAAACAAAAACAATAGCATGCTTATAGGGTTTTCACCCTAAGTGTGGGGGAGTCCCCATGCTATGATTACAAGAGTGAAAATACAAAATGGTGTTTTCCACGCTTAGCTTGTAATGTTGCTCTTTTACGTTCAAAATGTCGGCATAATAGCCGGGATTTTGAATATTGAGGACAATATTCATCCTAAGTGTGGGGGGTATTCGCTATTCTAGCGAATTTTATCACATTTTACTATATAATACCCCCGTTTTAGCCAAAAATTTTAAAAATTTTTCACTGGTGCTTCAAAATTTTTGGTAATCAGTCCGCCTTGTTCAAGCGACAAAAGGGATTGGCTAGTCCAGGAGCAAACGGCTCTTGGTAAAGACATCTCAAATCCGTTGACGGCTGGCAATTTGCCCAAAATTGTATGGTTCATCAACTCCCCGAAAACAAATGAGTTGGCTAGCCCGCAAGATTATGGCTTGTGGTAAAGGCCGTGGAAAATCCATAATTGGTAATCAGCTCACCAAGATGTTGACTAGGTCTATCAAGATGCTGGCTAGTCCAGGAGCAAACGGCTCCTGGTAAAGACTTAACAAATCCGTTGAAAGCTGGTGGTTTGCTCAAAATCACACGGTTATCAGGTGTGCCACAGTTCTTACACCTGGCTACTCCAGAAGTGATGGCTTTTGGTAAAGAGTTTTTCAAATCCATCAAGTTTTCAAAACAGTATTGCTAGGGACTAGCAATAGTTTAGTGTTGGGGATTGATGAGTGCTCAAACACTCATCATTTTTGGTCTAATCTGAACTGCAAAACATACAAAAACACTCAGTAATGCATCAAAATACTGAAAATATTTCAAAATCGTGTTTTATATGTTTTAGATGCAAAATGAGCAAAAACAAATGAAAAACGCACAAAGTTTGCAAAATTGGCAGTTTCAGTCCCTCAACTTTCATAAAACTACAAAACTAGTCCCTGGATATTCAAAATATAGAAAATTATCACCAAAGGTCATTTTGAAATCATAAAATGTCATATTTAGTCCTTTGGTGAAAAATTGGAACGTTTTGGAAATTTACAGTTTAAGTCCCTGAAGTTTCAAATATTGGCAGAAAAGGTCCATGGTGGGATAATTTTGAAAGAAAAATCAATTTTGATCCTTGGGAATTCATAAAAACTATTTTTAATCCCTGGATGAAAATTTTGAGAAAATGGCAATTTTAGTCCCCGGATTTTGAAAATTTACATAAATGATCCCCGGGAATTTTGAAAAATACAAAATTGCAAAAATGGGTTTTTGGATATTCAAACTATGCAAGTATGATCCTTATGTTTACTTTGGAGCAGTTGCAATTTCAGCCCTTGCAGTTTTCTATAATTACAAAATTGGTCCCTATGGTTTCTTTACTAACAATATAAACAAACCCACCTTTTTAACCCAACATACAATCCCCCACAACCTGATCCATGAAACATCCCAGCCCACCGGCCCACTCCATTTTTAGTATAAACCCACCCCGGTCAACACCTTTGACCACACCACTGTACACCCATCTCCTTCCTCCCTGAATACCCGTTCCATGTTCCCCCCTCCTCCTCTCACCTTTTCACCAAACATCCAGCTTTCATTAATATCAATCACCTACCAAACCAACCCATTCCCCCTCCTCATTAATTGCTTCACCAAACAACACTCAACCTGCCTTTTCCTATTTTTCCGCCAAAACAAGTTTGAACGATTGAGATCATTCCAAGCCATCCAACGGCTAAAGATGAAGTGGGAAAGTCCAAGGATGTCTCAGGGACTATAAAAGAAAAAGAAAAACAGAAGATGGAGTAGTAGTTAAGTAGTTTAGTTTTAGTGTAATTTAGTTTTTATGTCTTAGTTTTAATTTCAAAACTCAGTTGTAACTCTTTGCTTAAAATCATTGTATCAAGTGTTATTAGTGTTTTTTAAACTCATTGTACTCATTAATCTAAGATTTTCAGCTTTCATTTTCCAATTTACAATTTCAGTTAAAAGTTTAAATTCTTGTTATAAGAGATCACAGTTGTTGGTTCTGGTGTGTATTGGTTTAATTCCATCCCAAATTAGCTCAGCAAGCTTTGCAATAGCTTAGGTGAGCTCATCTGATCATTTCAGCTTGTAAGCTCTTATGAGCTTTATTTTCAAAGTAAGGCTCTGTCTCATTTTTTTGCTTTCTCTCTACAGTAATATTTAGTTATAAGTTTATTGTTACTTGTGTTAAATATTGCCTAGTTTAGTTGTTCAAGTAGTCTTGTTAAGTTGTTTCATGTTCTAAACAATAGTAGTGAGCCAACTGTCATATTGTGGTCTTTTGTAGAAATATTGGTTGTTACAGTTTTAACTTATGCCTTTGTGTTTATTTATGCTTACTTAATCATCATTGATCATTGTAAAACAGTTCCCTAGTCTAAATTGTTCATTTGCTTGCAAAATCATCAAATCAAGTTTCATAGGGGGTGTTTGGCATTATCTGTTTTGCTAAGTAGTTGTTGATTTTATGGTCAAATGTTGGTTTGAACACTCTTCTCTGTATTAAAGTAACATAAAACAACCATTGCATAAGTAGTTTTTATTACAAAAAGTCAAATCTTAGGTTTTGTACCCTCACAGTCAACTGTGAGGGTTTTGGGATCTCAAGTCCACTACTTTAGCTACTTGGCTTGTCAATATAGTGTAATTTGGCCTTAACATAGTTCATAACTTCATTTTTAGTCAGTAAAGTGTAATCAAAACTCAAAAAAGTCAAGGTTCAAAGTTTTAGCAAAAAGTCAAATTCAGTCTCTCTTAAGTTTTTCATTTCTAGGACGAATTTTCTTGAATTGTGTGTTGTGTTTCAAGCTTTGTAATTTTCAGATTTTGTTGTATACCAGCTAGTATTCAAGTTCTCATAATCCTCACATTTTTGTGAATTTTTCCTTGGGCCCCACTTGGCCTCAAAAACACTTGCAGGCTCAGCTGCTCCCCTGCATCAGCAGATATCACCACCACTCCACCACCTTTGGTGGTGGCTGTAGCCCACCACAGTGGTCCCCACTACCCTAACTTTGTTCCATTGCACCCTCCTCCTACCAGGCTTCCAATTTTGACCCATGGTTTGACCTTAGACACACTGGGACCCACCTGAATTAGCCACCCTTTTCTGTCCCATTTCTGTGCAGCCTATTGGTTACCAAGTGCTTATTGATTAGCTTATTGCTCATTTTGTGGTCTTATTTTGCTTCTTTCTGCTTAAACTTGTTCACAAAACTCATTTAAGTCAGAATTACCCATTGTGGGTCCCACTTGATCTCATTTTAGCCCATTTTGCCTTTTGGTCAAACTAAGTCAACTGTTTGGCTTTTTACTCTCATATCAGCTTATTTTTGATTTCTAAAAAGTTTGTTTTTGTAAAAGTTTACTGTTTTTAGATGTAAAATAGGTTTGTAAAAGAAAAATCAAGAAAAACAAATTTAAAATTAAGTGATAGTTTCTATTTAATGTAATTTAATTTTAATTTTCATTTTTAAATTTTTATTAAGTACTTGTCATTTTTATATTTTTATTAATTACCTATTATATTAAAGTATTTATAATAAAATTTTCAGATTTTTATTTTACCATTTGGTATTTATTAGAATTAACTTTAGTTTTATTAATTATTAATTAATATTAAGTTTAAAATAGCATTATTAGTTTTTATTAAGTAAAACCTTGTTTTTATATTTTTTATAGCTTTTATATGTTGTAAAGTAATTTTAGAAATTTTCTTAGAATTTTTACTGTTCATTTAGTAATTTTCTTAATTTAAAATAGTTTAATTAGTAATTAGTAATTAATTAGTAATTAATTAATATAAAAATCACAAAAAGACAAAAATATTTATTTTTATTTTTTATACTTTCTTCAAGTTCATTTTTAAGTTTAGAAAATATTTTTGTAAGTTTTTAGTTTATTTTGTAACTTTTATCTTTTTTAGTTTATTATTAAATTAGGTTTAAAATAGTTTTAATTAATTAAATAGAATTTAAATATTAAAATAATCATTTTAATAACTTTATTTTCATTTTAAAATTTTCTTTTACTTTTAAGTTTGTAAAAAAGTCATTTTCACCCCCTGGGTGTTTTCAGATTTCAGTTTTTACGTTTTATTTTGTACGTCTACGTTTTATTTAAACGTAACGTACGCGTTTTTAGGTTTTAATCGTTTCTGGTTTTTCTTAGCTTCCCGTCTTATTCACATAGCTTGTTTAAGCTATTTCATTGTAGATTCCTTAGTTCAATCAATCATAAACCCCTTTTCATCCAAATTCACCCGATCAAATAACCGTTTGTTTACAATTCACACCTCGTCGGGACATAACGACCCGGGGAAACCCTATACTTCCACGGAGCATTGATTCTAGGCCTTTGACTTTGTTGACCATTCCTTGGTCAATATAAGTTGACGGTTCAGGCTCAATCATACATTCACAAACAATAAACAATAATTTTAAAGTTACCGACTTTTGAACTCGATGGTTGCTTTCCGGTGATGTGAGAGCACAAAACTGGTCGTGGGTTCGGGTCCCACGGATGGCGCCACTTGTTGACACATAATCTGGCGCGGACTGATTCAACGACTCTCCTTGAGCCGTTAGTCATCTTCTCAAGCCCTAAATAGACCTGTTCAACAAAGAGAACCCGTTAGGAGTGGACCCGAGGCCGTAGCCCCGGGATCCACCTCCGACAGTCAAGTTAGTATAACTGTGATATAGCGTATATGAGTTAGGTTTAGGGTAACCTGTTATGTTCTGTTGTGAATGGAATCTCAGCCCTATATTTATAGGACATGGATTAGGGTTTAGGCATAGAGTGGGCCGCTGTCTGCCGGGCCTGGCCCATGTAGGGTCCAGTCCGGACCATACGTCCACAATCATGATATAGGTGTTCGAGGCATATTCAGAATCATTCATCTAGCATTATACGGCCCAGGTGAGTAACGGATTTTCAGTTAACATGTTTAGTAGATTAAGCGTGTTTAGTATATATATGCCTTGCTATATCTCAATTACTATGTAAGTTATGTATCATGTTGGCCCGTGAGGTCATATTAGTATCATGTCGACCCGTGAGGTCATATTAGTATCATGTTTACCTGTGAGGTCATATTAGTATCATGTTGACCTGTGAGGTCATATTAGTATCATGTTGACCCGTGTGGTCATATTCAGTATCATGTTTACCTGTGAGGTCATATTAGTGTCATGTTGACCCGTGTGGTCATATTCAGTATCATGTTTACCTACGAGGTCATATTAGTGTCATGTTGACCCGTGTGGTCATATTCAGTATCATGTTTACCATTGAGGTCATATGTGTATCATGTTGACCCGTGTGGTTATATTCAGTATCATGTTGACATGTTTGGTCATATTAAGCGTCAAGTTGACCCGTTTGGTCATATTAAGCATCAAGTTGACCCAAGTTGACCCGTTTGGTCATATTAAGCATCAAGTTGAACCGTTTGGTCGTATTAAGCATCAAGTTGACTCGTTTTGTGATATTAACTATCATGTTGATCTGTTTGGTTATATTCATTATCATGTTGACCTGTTTGGCCATATTCAGTATTAAGTAGACCTGATTGGTCTTATTCAATAGTATGTCATGGCTCAACGTCAGTATTATTTATAGCGAAAATTTAGTTATATGCCATAGCGGTCTAAGCATTATGTTTATAGTAGTTCGGCTGTATTATCAAGTTATAGCTCAGCCTCGTTTTATGTTATAGTACAATTTTAATAATTAATTCAATTTTAGTATCATGTCTTAGTTTAACCTCGTGACCATATTATTGCTCAGTTTCTATATTCAGCTTAGACTCAGCTCCAGCTCAGCTTAGTATCATGTTGTAGTCGAGCACAAGTATTTAGCATAATCTTAATTTATATATTAATGTTATATGCGTTTAGTAATGTGTGCAAAGTGCTTTATGCACTTTTGGCCTACGATGCATTTATATATGCATGTAATATTCTATTAGGTACATGCTTATGCAGTTTATAAGGCGCACCAAGTGCTTAATGCACTTAATCAGTTAGAATGGTACTTTATGCATTGCTCAATGTATTTAGTACTATAAGTATACAGTCAGTTATGTAATCACATACAATTGTTCCAGACAAAGTTGGAACTTCGACCTCCTTAGTGGAGAATCGAGCCTTAGAATAGTAAATGTTCCAAAATCGGAACTCAAACATCCTGTATGGATGATTAACATGTTTATATGGCTCGTCAGCTATGTATTCAGCTAGCATAGTACTATAAGTACTCAGTATGTGCTTATGCACTCAGCCAATATAACTATAAGTACTCAGTCAGTTATGCACCAAGTATGTGCTTAGTTATGTAGTCAGTTATGTACTCAGTATGCTTATGTACTCGGTCAGTAACATGGTGTATCATGTATTTAATCAGTCGGTATTGTGCTTATGGAGTTAGTCAATATTATGCTTCATGTAGTCAGAATAGTACTATATATACTTATTCAACATCATGCTTATGTTCAGTTTATGATTTAATACAGTTCTGTTATCTCACTAAGTCTTATAGACTTACCGTTCTCAGTTTATATTTTTGTAGGTATGCAAGATGAGACCATGTACATGCTAAATGGGGCGTAATGGGTTAAAATGGTGTAGCTCGCAGGTTAGGTAACGAGCTTCTTATTTCCATCATTTGTTATCAGTTTGGAATGCCCCTAAATCAAGAACCAGCTTCTTTACCTAGTTTAAAGAGTCATTGTTATGTATTTTTGCAAAGTTTAGTATTTTAACGGGACGTTTGAAATAAGCCCGTATGATGTAGAAAATACGCTTCCGCTAGTTTTATCAATGTATACAGTTTACAGATTTATATATATTAAAAAAAAAAAAAAAAAAAAAAAATGGGCGTAATTTACACACCTTTTCTTTACCAAATACCGGACTAAAACGACCATAATCCGACTTAAAATGCCAAATACGTTGTGTTTTTGTGTTTTGTGAAGTGCATGTACGGATATAGCAAAAATGGACAAAACAAAGTCAACACGAGCACGAGATTGGAAAGAGTGTCTAAAGCCGAGGCCGGGAAAGATATTTTCACCATTGGATCATATTTGAGCACGGATTTACATAATCAACCTTGAAGAATCAGAAAATAGTAAGAAATACCCTTGGATTAAGTTTACTCAATTGGCAGATTTAGTCCTCAGAGTTTAACAAATTACAACTTTGGCCCTTGGAGTTTACATGTTCTTAATCATATACTAAACAAAAATCAAAGGCCTGGTCCATAGTTATAATCCAAGTCCATGTTGCATAACTAATACCCACAGTCCAAGCCCACGTTGCAAACCAAATGACCTGAGCCCATCCCCACTTTGGTCAAAACAAAAGTCAAAAACACCATAAAATAATATTACCCGTACACTTACCCGCTCCCCAAACTTACCCTCTTTCCCAGACTTTCACATGAACCCTAATTTACTCACCCATCCAATTACCACAATTAAGGGTAGATATGTCAAATCAATGAGTTTCTAGAAAGTCAGAAGTGTGTTAGGGAATGTCAGAAGCAAAGAAACACACGAATGGATGATTTGGCAGCATGTGATTGGCTCTTACACGTCATTTAGCATGATCCAAGGGCTAGAAATGATTAGGCAATGATTGATTATTGATCAAATGGCTTAGATTGCACTCCAAGAAGCACACCACACGGATTGCCAAGCTGGTAATCTGTGGCTACCTCACCCTTATCCTTTCTCCTTTATTTTGCATAAATAGAGGATTAGATAGCTTGTTTTAGGTGTGGAGTGTTAGGCTAGCGAAGCTCTGCCAGTTTTTATATTCAGTTTATAGTGTAGAATTTACTCTTCAATTGTAATGTTCTTATTTTTAATGAAATCATCTTTTTTTAGTAAATTCTGTTTATTGTTGTTACAAGTAATTGATTAGCTTATCCTTCTGTTTTAATAGTTATTTCTTATCAAATTTCTTTGTTTACAAATCAGTTTTAGTTTATTCAAATAAACCTTTCATTAATTCAGAAAATTAAAAAATTAGTTTTGTTGAAATCAGTTCCAGTTTAGTTAAATTGTTGTTGAAAAGTGCTTATGTTAGTTGTGTAGACTCTGTAAGTGAGTATTAAGCTCATAAAGTTTCTATAATCACTTGTTCCATTTTGGTCAAACAAAGTCAACTGTCTTAGCTTTTTGGTGATTCAGAAGTTGCAGAGGTGATATAAGCCTATCTCAAAGATAAGCTAGCAAAGGGAACCCCCTCTGTTCTTGCTGAGGGGGAATTTAGTTGGTAACTCTTGATTCTTATTGCTATTTCTATGAATTTGTTTAGTAATTAGATTAGTACATTAGTTTTACTGTCTCATTGAATCTGATTAGCTGAGGTTTTAGATGTTATTGCTGTATTAAGCCTGTTTGATTAGCTGATTGCATCTGTTTATTGATCTGTGTAGTTGTAGTGAATTAGTATATGCATAGTTTCATGTTTTCAGCTTGAATTAGTGAAATCTGTTTCATTAGGTTCTTGATGTTCTTAGTTGTTCTTTGCTGTTTCAATAGATTGTAGAACAGTTAGATAATTTGTTTTAATAATAAATCAGTAAGTTTTAGTTTAATAACAGTTAGTTGTAGTGTATTCTGCGCTAATAAGTAGTGTTTGGATCTGCTATTTTAGAAGTGTTCAAATTGTTGTTTAGTAATCATACTTGCTTTAGTAGTTCACTTTAAACCCATTTAGGACTGTTTGAATGAGTTAGGCGGTTAATTTTATTGATTTCACATCTGCTTATCTTAGATAGCTTGTAGGATTAGAACACTGTAGCATATAATTGGTTCGATATAGGGAAATAAGTTTGCGTTAATTTTGGTGTTAAGGTTTCATAGGTCAACATTCCCATTTCTAACCCATTGTGTTCACTGCATCAGTTAGCATCTTTGCCATTTCAGCTTTTGGCTTTTATTTTTTTCATTTGTTCATTGTTCATCCTTTTTAGCTGTAACTTGTTGATATTATCATTTGATTGTTGTTCTTGTTAGTACACATTTTAGCGATTTTTTTTAGGAAAGCTTATTGATAGCTTTTGAGAAGCTTGTTATTGCTTCTTTTAGACCTGTTCATACCCTGCTCCCCTGCACCAAACCCTCTGTCCCATTATAGATTTTTCTTATCTAGTTTCTAGCTTATATAGTTGTTCTAAATCCATGATCATTGCTTCTTTGTGTTCCCTAGTTGCTATAGTTTAGAAGTTTTAAGTCAGTGTTTGTCTGCAAGCTTTTAGATCAGCTTTTAGCTTGCAAACTGCTCGTAGTTGACAGATTTTGAGCTTCCACTAGCTGCTGATTATGGACCTAATTAGGAGAGCAATTGGACATTAGTGATAGGGCTTTTACATTTTTTAGTAACTCAGTAGTATAGAGTAGTAATTGCCCCCATTAGTTTGTACCTAGGAGCTTATTAGATGTGCTTATTTTTTACTGCAAGTTAGAGATTTAGAACCTGTATGCTGCATGAATATGAGACCTGTACTTCTTTCATTTTCCTATAATACTTGAGCTTAATTGTGAGTTCTGAGCATAATTGAGCTTGTATAAGTATTTTACATGGTCTCTGTACCTCTTGCTTATTCTGGATCAGTTTAGCTTATTACTTAGCTTTTGTTCTATCTGCTTATTACTTGCTTCTTAAGCTTCTAAGTCTTTCTTGGTTATAATTTAGTACTCTTGAGCTTATTTGAGAATTTTACATCTATATTTCAAGTATCATACAGTTTTGGTACAAGTGCTTATTAATAAGCACTTGTATTAAGCTGTTTTGCACTCAATAAGCACTTCTGCTTAGCTTTTTCATTCCAAAATTTTTCTGTAAGCTTTCTATAATATTTTAGAATTTCTGTAAATTTTTCATAATTTTCTGAGTTGATTTGATATTTTTCTTAATTTCTCTTAGTTTATAATCATTTTAAAATCATTTTTAATAAACAAAAATCAATAAAAAAATCAGAAAAAGCTTTGAAAAATACAAAAATATTTTTAGCAATTCTTTTATAATATTTTAGAATTAAATTTTCATTTTTCCAATTTATTTTTCTATTTTTTCTTAATTTTTAATTCCAAAGATAGAAAATAAATAAAAACTTAAAAAAAAATATTTTTCTTCTTCTTAAAATTCTTTTTATTAGTTTAAGATTTTTAGAAAATATTTTCAAGTTTGTAGGCTCATTTTTTAATAAACGTTACGTTTTAAATTTTATGGTTGCATTTCCGTTTTTACGTTTTTCACTTTGGTGCTTAATTAGCTTGTACTCTTGCATATTTCATAGTTGTTTGTGATTACTTGAATAATTTGATTGCTATTTTCACTTTCTTACTTTTCAATTCACGATTTCACGAATCGATATTCTCGATTCCATTCGCCTTCGTTAGGAAACGACTCGGGTGATCCGTATTTTATGCGGATCACTTCGATACTATACTATATATTATATAATTGGTTTTCACCACGAATCAGGGCGTTTCAGTGATCAAGTTCAAAACGTAGTATAAACTACCTCATGTGAGTGATCTAGTTTAAATTGCTTTATAGAGTAGATTTATAAGTTTTCTATTCGCATAATGTTGGTTCTTTTTTTTTTCAGTAGTGGAGAGAGTAGGGGAATTTGCATCCCAGCCTCATGAACCAAATGACCAATGTGGAGATGATTATAAAATGAGATGCCAAACAATTCTAGAATTACATATTTCTAGGCTTTTTTTAAAAAAAAAAATCATTGTTATGGTTTATCTTTTAGGTGCAATTACTAGTTATAATATCTATGAATTTATTTATCTGTAGACACTAAATTTTTTATTAAAAAAATTAGTGTTTTGTGTTAATTGGATTTTTAAAACATTGTAAGTTGTATCTAATATTAGTGAAAAGCGTAGATTGGATTGGTGAAAAGCTCGAATTAGCTGAGTCTAAACAAGTCCGAGTGTGAGCCTCTCCTCATAGTCTAGCTTGAGCCTAAGCGATATAACTATGGATAAACGAGCTCCAGAAGAGTGTACTTAAAGAGCCGAGTTTGGTTACAAAATTACTTTAATGAGCCATGCATCAACATCGTCTCCTGTCGTCACCGAGCCGGTGAAACCAATCCCCATGGATCAGCAGATAGAGCTCTTCAAACATAATAATTGAGAAAATTACACGGATGGTCCCTGTGGTTTACTTAGATTCATGTTTAGTCCCTAACTCATTTTAATTACGCCAGAGATACCTATTTTTGAAGCCTTGCACTCATTTAGTCCCTATTTTGGATGAGTCGTTAGTTTGACCCTTAAGTTATTTGCCCGTTAGTTAAAAAAGGCCGCATGGCTCGAACTCACGTCTTGTTGCCAAAAAATCAACGCCCGAACCACTTGACTAAGCGTCCAGTGGTGTAATTATATCAAAATAAATTATATTTAAACTTTTTTTTGGCTCAAACTCGTTTTAATCCGTTTTTGTCTTTTTTTGTACGTTTTCGCCTGTCTTATTTAAGTTTTTATATGTTATCGTCCATTGTTTTTTACAGTTTTATCCGTTTTTTACGTTTTCGTCCCTTTTTTTATGTTTTTGTCCGTTCTTTTACGTTGTCGTTCGTTTTTTACATTTTTGTTCTTTTTTATGTTGTTGTCTGTTTTTTATTGTTTATTTTATTTTTTTGTCCATTTTTTAACATTCTCGTCTAGTTTTTTTAAGTTTTCGTTCATTTTTTTATATATGAGTTTTTCTAACTTGTGCCCTACAAGTTAAACACACAAAAAGTACTGATAGACCCACAGAAAGTACTCAAAAAAATATTTTTATATTTAAAAAGTGACAGAGACCTATAAAAAATACATAAGAACCCACAAAAAGTACACATTTTGTGTGCTTAACTTGTGTCATATATATATATATATATATATATAATGTAGTCTGAACATTTTTGCTAGAAAAAATGATTATTGTGTAAAAGTGATGATAAGGAGCCAGTGGGGCCTGCTTTCTCGTCGACAATTACAATGGGTTAAACTGTAAAAAATTAAAGTAGAAAAATGTCTTAATAAGCTGTTTATTTGACTCTTAATTTTGATAAAGTCACTTTGGTGAAGATTACTAGTAATCATTTGAGCATGTTAGTGGTAAACATTTTGGATATTTATAGAAAAGCTCGGAAATGTCTACGGAAATACCAATTAAGCTGCGTATATCAAAGAAAAAACGACCTTAACTTTTCCCGAATACCCTAAAGTCTTGAACAACCCCTTTTGTAGTTTACATCATTTGCTCAAATTTTGGGTTTGATTTACACTTTTGTATGAGACCGAACCATGTTAGAAACACATTGTATGTATATTGTCTGGTGAGTCAATTCTCGAGCATACGTACTAGAATATAATTGTCGCCCGACTCATCCTTACTAGAAGTGTGATAACATTACCACTTAAAAACATTTTGCGAATATAGATATACATAAAGCTTCTATCTATTCTCTGTCTAACTAATCTAAATCTGTGGTCCTTTAAGGTGATAATAAAAAAAATGTTTGTTTTATTTATCTTTAGTTTAGTTTACAGTAAAAACAAAGAAAAATGACAAAAATAACCCAACTTTTATTAAACTAAGAAGGTGTATATTATAATGATTTTTGTTGCTTTGTAATTTACTCTTCAATAAAAGTGCTATTACGCGTAGACAAAAAAGCAAAAAGTCTATTATTTACATCACAATAATGCAAAAACCAGACCTCCTCCATCCATTAAAGATAACAAGTAGCCCATACACTCATCCACATCTTCTATATATACAAACACAAACCAAATAGATTTTTATGTATATCACCCAAACACTACTTCACTTCTTCCTGTAACAACCCACAAACCTTTTTTTTTAGATAAACAAACATGATGTCTTCAGTCAATCGTGACGACTTTGCTCACTTAAAAATCCCCCATGAAAATGTTCTATCCACCACCAACCACTTTGATGACAAATATTTAATCGCAGAAGCTGTTATTGGAAAGGCTTACACGGGACAGCTCTTGTTGTCAGGTGAGTTGATTAAAATTGATGCTAAGAGGTTTGATAAAGAATGGTATGATGAAAATGAACAAAAGTTTTGGAATGAGATTTCATTGCTTTCTTCTCTCAAGCATAAAAATGTGCTTTCATTAGTTGGGTTTTGTGATAAGAATGATGAGAAGATCATCATTTACAAGCTTGAGACCAAGAGAAGTCTTAGCAACTATCTAAGTGACCCAATGCTGTTGACGTGGGTGCGAAGATTGGAGATATGTGTTGCTCTTGCCAATGCACTAAGCTACATTCATTATGACGAGTGACGCGATTTTAGCATAATACATCGAGACATCAGCGATGCCATAGTTTTATTAAATAGATTTTTACTTTACACGGGACAGCTCTTGAGGGCCTGTTACTTTACATCATAATTTTTGATGTCTGTTAATCGTTGCGTTTCATGAGCTTAAGGCAATAACGGATATGATTTTCAACTTGTTTGATTGTATATGTATGCAATTAATGACTATATCATGTGTTCAACGATTAAATTTAAACCTATGAATTTCACTCAACTTTTGTTGACTTTTAGCATGTTTATCTCAGGTAACTAAATGAGATGGAACTTGAAGGCACAGAGTGGTCATGTAACCTGACCTGGGCTTTAATTAATGTTTTATCATTTCTGGAATAAACTTGTTGTTTAAGTTATGAAACATCTTGGTATTTTGAATGAAACTTAAAAACGCATCTTTTGAGCCGTTTTATATGATTGTGACAAAGATCCTCTAAATAATACCCCTTAAGTCTTTCGCTGTGTATTTAAATTTTGGGGGTGTTATATCTATTGAAGTGCTTATTTGGTTATTTGTTTATTGAATAATTAGTACTTACATATGTGCCATTACAAGTATTAATTTATGAAAAATTTGCAACAAAGAGATTAAAATACTTGTACAAACTGATACAACATGAATAAGAACTTAAATGCCATTACATGTATTGACAAAGAAGAAGCATCACTTACAAATTAAGCATGTCTTTTTCTTTCAAGCATTTCATCAAACTGTTGGTGTGCGTCTGGTAACTTTGGTCAAAATCAAATGATGAAACCTATAGCCAACTCAATAAAAGAAAAACCTAAATCAAACAACCAAATACAGCTATTAAAAAAATAAGCTCAATAACATTGAATTTGAATGTAGTAAATTTACATCGGGCATATTCTCTACTTGTTAGGATTGATGTTACAGCAAAGATGTTTTTTTTTTTTTTTTTTTTTTTTTTTTTTTTTTTTTTTAATGCTTGATTGACTTTTTTGATTTGGTTTTGAATGGGTTTATGAGATTCGGTAACAAAGGTGTGATTCAAATGAAATCGTATCAAGGAAGAATAGCAGACATTAATTGCTTAACAAAAATACAGGGGTTTCTCATGAATGAATTGAATTGATAACAAAAATAGCGAATATGTTTAGGTGGTTGAAAAGTGCTGTAGCTTTGGTGTTGTACGCTATAAATGTCCAGCCAATGAGAAGAGAGACACATAAGAAAATTAATTACTTGGGATGCTTCAAAGAGTAGTACAATATTCGCATTTATTAGATAGTATAGATATAGATTACAATAATGATGTTTATTGCTTTGTACGAGTAATAATGATGTTTGGCTAACGAAGGATGTAGATGCCAATTGTTTTGACAGAGATGTAAAACCAAGGGATGTATTTTGCAGTTTACTCAAAAATAAATAAAATCTATTATTTTTATTATTATTATATTTATTGTTTATTATTTATCTTAATTATTATTTTTATAAATTTTTAATTTTTATTTAAAAAAATATCATTTTATATATTTTTTTAATTTTTATAAATGTGTCTATAATTTTTTAAATTTTATAAATGAATCGATGTATTTATTTATTTTTCTTTTCTTTATAAAATCCACCCTAAATACCCATTCATCTCTATTTTCTTCAAACAATAGAATACCAAAATTCAAACACATCCTCACCTCATTTTCATTTTTTTTATCAAGTATCAAACACTTCATTTTCTTTCAACCCTACTAATTTAATCCTCCAAAAACACACGTAATTGTGATTTATGTTACCCTCACGTAGTATGCACGTGGGGTATTTAACGGTTAAAACTAATGATGTTAGTGCTTAAGGATAATTAGCGGCGATAGTTTGACCAATTAGAAATGAATTAATGCCAATAATATATGTGCAAACAAAATACATAAACTACATGGATATTTGCACTACTACTACACCCGATATGTCTTATTGTTCGTAGTTGGTCAGAATAGTCGGTGAGAAGTGCACATGACAATGATGTTTCCTATACGCTATAGACAAAAAGTCAAAAAAGCCAGTTGTCTTTAAAATAATGCAAAAAAATAAAAATAGATCTCCACCAACCCACACACTTGTTCACATCTTCATCAGTATATACAAACACAAACCGAAAAGATTTTTATGTATATCACCCAAACACTCCTTCACTTCTTTCTGTAACAACCCACACACCCTTTTTTTTGTTCAGATAAACAAACAGATGATGTCTTCAGTCAATCATGACGACTTTGCTCACTTAAAAATCCCCCTTGAAGATGTTCTATTCGCCACCAACAACTTTGATGACAAAAATTTAATCGGCACAGGTGGATTTGCAAATGATTACAGGGGACAGCTCTTGTGGTCCGGTGAGTTGATTAAAATTCATGCTGAGAGGTTTAATAAAGAATGGAATAATGAAAATGAACAAGACTTTTGGACAGAGATTTCATTGCTTTCTTCTCTCAAGCATAAAAATCTTGTTTCATTAGTTGGGTTTTGTGATGAGAATGATGAGAAAATTATCATTACAAGGATTGAGACCAGGGGAAGTCTCATTTACCATCTAAGTGACCCGATGTTGTTGACATGGGTGCGAAGATTGGAGATATCTGTGGGTATTGCGCAAGCGTTGAGCTACATTCATTATGACGAGCCACGCGATTTTAGCTTAATACATCGAGACATCAGCAGTGCCACAGTTTTATTAAATGATAAGTGGGAGCCCAAGTTATCTGCATTTAGACTTTCCATGAAGATTGAAACATCTCGGAGGCATCATTCATTCCATGTTGATGAAGATTGGGATATGGACGGTTATACAGACCCAACATATTTAGAGACAAAGAGTTTGAGCCACAAGTCACATATTTACTCCTTTGGAATAATAATGTTTGAACTACTGTGTGGCAGGAAAGCAGTAATTGACGATCGAGATAATAAGTATTTGGGTCCTGTGGCCATTGCCCATTATAGAGAGGAAAAGCTCAATCAAATAATTGATCCGGGTCTACTGAAACAAATGGACCCGCAGTCATTCGACATCTTCGCTAAAACAGCATATGACTGCTTGAATGACGAACCATCGCAACGCCCAAATATAGATGAGATTGTCCCAAGACTAGAGAAAGTGTTGCAACTCGCATGCGAAAACAGGCCAGTAAGAGTTCTTTTTTCTGTTTCATGTTTCTATCTCAATAATTAATAGCCCTTTGATATTATGTCTTCCGTTGCTGGACTTTACTGAATATTACTACCCCCAATATGCAATGCTAACAAAACTCAAGTTAAGATATGAACATATTTAAGTTTCGGCTGTGATAAAGTTGTATTAAAAGTGCATCACTTGAGACTATTTTACTTTCAAAAATTCAACCTCAGAAGCTTGGAATAGAGCTACTATTTTGACCCCAAAAGAAATATATATAGGATATGACTTTGACAATAATATCTTCAGGGGCAAAAGGTAATGTAACATCCCCATAATCAAACAGCAAAAGAACTTTATTGTAAAAAACTATAACTGGTATAAATGTTATGTAGTTGGCTTCATGAAAAAAGAGTGAAGGACTCAAATACAAAGGAGAATTTATAGTAAATTGCTAAGAAAAATAAAATACAGTATTATTTGCTAATAACTTACTTATATATATATATATATATATATATATATATATATATATATATATATATATATATATATATATATATATATATATATATATATATATATATAATTTAAAAAAAACACACAACAACTTTAGTGTTTAATTCAATTATCAATGGGCTTTTATATAGATTAAAAAAAAAAAGAAAAAAAAAGAGGATTAAAAGAAGGGTCGTTTGGTGGAAGTCACTTATATACATAATGATAATGATGATGCATCTCACATCCTTTTGTAACCGAAACTCTGTTTTTGTGATAGATACACTCTCCGCCCGACCAACTTGCTCACCTAAGAATCCCCCTTGAAGATATAGAATACGCCACCAACTACTTTGCAGAAGAAAATATCATAGGCACAGGTGGATTCGGAAAGAGATACAAGGGACAGCTCTTGTGGTCGGGTGAGTTGATAGATATCACTGCTCGGAGGCTAATTAATAAAGAAGGGGATGAAAAAGAACAACAGTTTTGGACAGAGATTTTAATGCTATCTAGTCTCAAGCATAAGAATCTTGTTTCTATTGTTGGGTTTTGTAATGAAGTTGGTGCAGAGACCATCATTGACAACCACGAGTCCGAGGGAAGGCTCAACAACTATCTAAGTGACCCAGTATTGTTGACATGGGTGAAAAGATTGGAGATATCTGTGGGTGTTGCGCATGCATTGAGCTACATACATTATGACGAGCCACGCAATTTTAGCATTATACATCGAAACATCAGTAGTGAAACAGTACTATTGAATAATGACTGGGAACCCAAGTTATCAGAATTTCAGCATTCCATGAAGATTAAAGCATCTGAAAGAAACCATTCTTTCCATACTGATTCAGCTTGGTCTACGAAAGGGTATACATGCCCAACATATGCACACACTAGCAATGTGAATCACAAGTCAGATATCTACTCCTTTGGAATGGTATTGTTTGAACTACTGTGTGGTAGGAAATCAGTAAGTGACGATCAAGACAATAAGTATCTGGCTCCCGTGGCCATTTTTCATTATATCGAGAAAACACTCGATAGTATAATTGATCCGGATCTATTGAAACAAATGGATCCGCAATCATTTGACGTTTTCGCAGAAACAGCGTATGGCTGCTTGAATGAAGAACAATTGCAACGCCCAAATATAGATGAGATTGTCGCAAGACTTGAGAAAGCATTGGAACTCCAAATGGCATGCGAAAATAGGCATGTAAGGAATTTTTTTCTCTCTTCAAATCTGTATATCATAATAACTATTATATTCAGAATAACTTAATATTAATATTTGATAATGATAGTCTACTTATTACTGTATTTATGATGCTAAAGGAACACTCGGTAGTTGCGGCCGAAGTTGAAGGTACATCATCCAGTCAAGAGAAGGTTATTTTTCTTATAACTCTTTTTGATAAGTCACTTATTGAAATTTCAAAAAAGAATTTAGATTCTCCTTATGTTGAAGGCTTGATGCTAATGATAGGCCAATTGTGTCTAAAATTGGGGAAAAATCATATTTGCCAGCTATTGTTCTAACATCTAGCTATTCTCGAGTGTAATGCACAAGATCCTATTTTTTAAGTATCTCCCAACATTTTCTGGTCTTTGATAAATTTTTATAATTGAGTTATTTACCTCAGTTTAATGTTTCACCCTGTGAATTTACACAAATAGTAATGGTGTCTTGTTCGATACATATAGGGCTCAGTGATCTCCGTCTTGAGAGGCGTTGAATCCCATATCAGCAAAAAGACAATGTCTTCCCTCAAAGATCTTTCTCATTCACGCCTCAGCTTTGAAGATATAAAATCCGCAACTAACGGTTTTGATGAAGAAAATTTTATTAAAAAATTTGGGTTTGGAGGGATTTACAAAGGCCGTCTCTTGCGTTCCAAACAGTTCATCGATATTATAGTGAAGTGGTTCTCTTCTGAATTTGTAGATGATAAGAGAAAAACATTTTGGACGGAGATTTCAATGCTTTCTAGTCTCAAACATAAGAATCTGGTGTCTTTTATTGGGTTTTATGAGGGCTGGAATAATTATATCATATACAAGAAGGAGGCTAACGGAAGTCTAGACATATATCTAAAGGACCAGACCCTCAAATGGATGCAAAGGTTGAAGATATGTGTTGGTGTTGCAAATGCATTGAGTTACATCCATTACGATGTTGGACGTGATTTTAGCGTCATACATTGCAACATCAAGAGCTCAAAAATTCTACTAGATGACAAATGGGAACCTAAGTTATCTGGTTTTGAGCTTTCGTTGAAAAATACAGTAGCTCGTAGGCAGCGTCTTATTCTTACTCGTGATATTGTTAAGAATGTATACCTAGACCCAAAATATAAAAGAACCGGGGGTGTGACCCACAAGTCAGATGTGTATTCGTTCGGTGTTGTATTATTTGAAGTCTTGTGTGGAAGGAGTGCAGTTCTTCCAGATGAAGAGTTGGGAGAGGGGTTATTAAGTCAACTGGCCAAATCTCATTTAGATGATACGATTGATCCACATTTACGAGAACAGATGGACCCCGAAGCATACAAAATCTTCGCACAGACAGCATTTTACTGCATACAAGAGGAACGAGCAAAGCGTCCGCATATAGATCAGGTTGTCACTAGACTTGAGAAAGCTTTGCAACTCCAGTGGAAACATGAAAATCCAGTTGACAGTACATCATCCAATCGTTTGAAGGTAATTAATTTCCCTAAACTTTTAATTTGAGGCCGATTACGAATTATCCTAATTAATAAACGAGAGTTACTAATATTATTAACTGTTGTTTTCTAGTTTAACGTATAACCACTATATCCTCATTATACACGATTGCTTTGTACAAAAAGATGAGTAATAATGTAAAAAACTGTATGCATGTGATTTTGATTTTACATTATTATCTTTTTTAACATTGTATTTTATATTGCGTAGATTATAATAAATTATAACTAAAAATATTATATAAAATTAATTTTTGTAATTTATGTGGTGAATATAAAAGTATGAAATAGTTTGTTACATAAAATTTTAGTAGTGGGTTCATTCTGAATGCATAAAGATCTTTTCAAGGATGTAACTCTTAAGAAAGTAATGATGTAATAAGCGTGTTCAGTTTTTCAAATTGAAAATATGTATTCAAAGTAATAAGTATTTTAAATTTTATTATACCATAATCATTTTTGTGAAATACTTGAATAGGCAATCATATTAGTGTTTACCATTTACAAAAGAATAAAGGTAAGATTATGCATTTTACGGGGAAGGAACAGGTATAGGTATGGTTTAAGGACTTAAAATGATCGTACCCAAAAGCAGAGGGTTTTCTAAAGTCAACTTTAGTGGCATGACTATTCTTTTCCTAATTTCACATAATATGACCCACTTTGTCTTTTCTATTTTTAGAGTTAACTACATAAATGGTCCCTGTGGTTTGCCGGGTTTTACGGGTTCAGTCCATTTTTTGATTTTGTTACGGGTTCAGTCACTATGGTTTTGAAATGTTACGGATCCAGTCCAATTTGCCCAAATCTGTTAGTTTGACCTTGTTTGACCGTTTAAAGTAAGGGTATATTTGTCTTTTTATTTATTTTAACTACATAAATGGTCCCTATGGTTTGCAGGGTTATACATTTTTCATCCGTTTTTATATGTTTTCGTCCGCTTTTTATGTTTTATACGTTTTCATCCGTGTTTAAATGCTTTCGTCCGTTTTTATACGTTTTTATCTGTTTTTTATTCGTTTTCTTACGTTTTTATCCGTTTTATACGTTTTCTTACATTTTTTATAAGTTGTCGTCTGTTTTCTTAAATTATTGTACGTTTTTTACATTTTAATCCGTTTTCATACGTTTTCGTTCGTTTTTATACGTTTTCACTAGTTTTCGTCCGTTTTAATACGTTTTCATCTGGTTTTCTACGTTTTCGTCCATTTTTATACGGTTTCTTACGTTTTTATATGTTTTCTTACGTTTCCAAAAGTTTTCGTCTATTTTTATACGTTCTCATCTGGTTTTCTACATTTTCTTACGTTTTTATACGTTTTCGTCCATTTTTTATACGTATAAGAACGGGCGAAAATGTGTAAGAATTGACAAAAACATGTAAAAACAGCCGAAAACATATGAAAATGTTTGAGAACAGACGAAAATGTATAAAAACACACGAAGACTTATACAAACGTATAAAACAGACAAAAACGTATAAAAGTAGACGAAAACGTATAAAAATGGATAAAAATGAACGAAAACTTACGAAAACATAAGATAACATATAAAACCAGAAGAAAACGTATAAAACCGGGATAAAAATGTAAGAAAACATATAAAAACTTAAGAAAACGAACGAAAACGAATAAAAACGAACGAAAACGTCTAAAAACCTAAGAAAACATATAAAAACGTATAAACACGGACGAAAACTTACAAAACGGATGAAAATGTATAACTCGACAAACCACAGGGACCATTTATGTAGTTAACTCTAAATTAAAGAAGATGAAAAGGAGGGTATTTTTGTCTTTTTAATCGACTTAACATGAAAAACTAACAGATTTGGGCAAATTGGACTGGATCCGTAACATTTCCAAACCACAGTGACTGAACCCGTAACAAAATCAAAAAATGGACTGAACCCGTAAAACCCGGCAAACCACAGGGACCATTTATGTAGTTAATTCCTATTTTTATTATGTTTTTGTCCCTTAGACAACCACTAATATAATGTTATTCTTCTCCTTTTTTCTAGAAACAGCAAAACAATTTTACAAAAGGCAACCAAGAAAACCAGTAACAACATAAAGATAAAAACCTTCAAAAGGGATGAAATCATTTTCCGACTAGTTAACTTAAAAAAATGAATTGTTGCTTTTGAATGTTTTCATATTTTCTAAATGTTACTCGTAATCAATTATTAAAACTTTTTT